>CM068374.1:238583709-240030241 GCA_034769895.1 Magicicada septendecula | reverse complement strand
CAAATCTTCCATTTTTTCCATCATTATCCTGAACATTTCTTGTATGTTCCCATTCTCCGTTCGTGATGGTTTCTCGGGTTGTTCTAACCGTTCCTTCCGGACATTGACTTCCCCTGTTTGTGTGGGCATCTCAGGTTGTTCCTCTGGTCGTGCGGGTTGTTTAAATAATACTGGTGGTAATAATCTTTATACATCTTCCACTGGCGTCGCCTCTTTATTTTCCATATCCATTTCAACTTCCTTTTCGGCCTCCGCCGCCCGTTTCTTTGAGGTTGCACGTCGTTGCATTTTTCCCTTTCTCTGGCTTTATAGCTGCTGCCAAACTCCAATTAGGGATTGGGCAGATTGTAGTGGCCTTTCAATCGTTAATTAAAGCCCCTCAGTTGTGCGCCAATTTGTAACTAAACCTTTTGTTTCCTTAATTAATATGTGTTTGTGTATAAATAAAATTGTTTATAAAAAAATGTTTAATTGAGCATTTTTTTTATATTTAATTAATTAAAAAAATTAGTTAATTAAGTTTCGTGGTGTTCCGAAACGTTTATCACTTATTTTAATTGTTTTATAGACTTTTGTGTATTTGTTAAAACCTATAGCCACTTATAGAATTGTCTCCAATAGCAATCGATACTTGTTTATTTTCTGTTTGGAGGTTATCTTCCTTCTGGTGGTGAGATTCTTGTAGTAAGTTCTATTTAAATTAAAGTATTGTGTTAGTTGTCTATATTAGAAATGAAAAACTGTTTAAATAGGAAATATATTAATAATTTTATTGACAATTAGGTATTTTGACTCTTGTCGATATGTAAATCGATTCTCAGGGTATAGTTTGAATTATTACAAAATTTTTTATATAAAGGTTCTTTGAACAGCTATGTTAGGGAAAGTCAGAGAAATAGGGCAAAGATTGAAAAGTATAACATTACAAGGTAAATTCTTAAAATTAACAGTACATATATTAGATTCAAAGTATAGAAATAAATAAATTTGTTGCAAACCGTCCAGCAGGCAGTAGATGGCTGTGTTAAGTTGAGTGTTGGTTAATCAGCAATGGCCGCCGTTACGATTGAAACTCGTCACCTCGCAGTTTTGGTGTTCAAATAAAGATGTTTTCCTTATGAATTTACGTCCTGGTGTCTGCAAATCTTTCTTCTTGTGTTGGTGGAGTGTCACTGGTTCAGTTTTGGTGTTCTATTCGGAAAAATGGTGTAGTTCTAAGTCAAATTCACTTTTGTCGGTTATGTCATATATTAGGCACTTTTTGGTTAAGTTTTAATACTGTTTTAATGGGTTTAAATGTTATTTCCACTGGTGTTCTGTGCTGTATAATGTTAGTTCAGTGTTTGTATATGTTTATTTCACTGAAATGAGGACAAAGTCGCCTGTGAGCGTGAATTCCAATGTCAGTTGATTACGAAACTTAAGGTAAACTGTAAAGCAGGTATGCAAACTTTGTGGACGTAACAATGGTCGTAAGTTTGATCAGGTGAAATTCTATAACAAGGTGGCCGAAGACCAAGAGAAACGGCAAGCCAAATATCAAAAGGCAATAGGACGTATAATAACTTACAAAGAGGGTGAGAAAGTTCTATTAAAAATACGAGAACTGCCCAGCACCCTTGAAGGGATAACAAAAAAGTTATTATTACTATATACAGGACCATATGTTGTTGTCAAAAATAATCATAATAATACGTACGAACTGAGAGAAATAGTTTCCGGAAGAGTTAAAGGTGTGTACAACCAAGCATCCATAAAAAAGTACTATGAAGAATGAATTTGAATATTGTCTAAATTCTAAAATAATAGTAAGGGCAACTTACTACAAACAATTTTGAAGAACATTTGAAGATAATTAAAAGAATTGGAATTTAGAATAAAATTGTAAAAATTCTAAAATAAGAGTAAGGCCAACTTACTACAACTAATTTTGAGAAAAAACTTTATGGTAATTAAAAAGGAAGAATTTAGAATTATAAAATATTAAAAATTCTAAAAACTATGTAAGCACATCTTACTACCAAATATTTATGAGAAAAAAAACTTTATGGAAATTAAAAAGAATTACTTTTGATAAAACATGAAAATTTTAAAAATATGATAAGATCAACTTATTACAAATGATTTATGAAAAATGTTATGGAATTAAATAAAAAGAAGAATTTGAATTTTGCATAAAACTAACAAAGTTCTAAAAATAAATATGTTCCATTTATAAACAAATTTAGAAGAAAATAATATGATTAATTCAGAAAAAAGAATTAAATATAATCAAGAATAAATGTGAATATCTATCATTTGAAGGAGTTGAGAAGAAAAACAAAAAAGAGTGTGATATACAAGAGAAGGCAATAATTTGGAAACAAAGAGGAGAATCTGTTATTATAATAAAATTATAAAGAATCTGAAAAAGAAAAACAATCATATAATGAGAACAACCTATGACTAACTACGTATGAAACAATAATGGAAACAGTTAATCAAGAAAAATGATTATGATATTACTCAGTTCTGAAGAAGCAAAGAAGAACAACTCATACCAAACATATGGAGAAGATGATTTTGAACAAATAATAATAATAAGACCTATATGAAACGCAAAGAGAAGAAGTACCACATGAAATATAATATAAATAAATTAATTTTAATGAATGCGAAGACGGATTAATGACTTTCTGAGAGAAAAGAAAGGAAAATCTAATAAAATAATATGATCACAATAACAACCTGAATATCAATTACAAAGAAACTTTTGAAACAATTAACTATAATAAAATAAGACCATTCAAATAATGAATAAGAACCAAAGAGAAAATACTATATATAAAAACTATGCTAACAATGTAATTAACCAGAAGGAAGTATAATGAGAATTCAGCTGGAGAAGGAAAAAAGTTACACTATAACTAGTAACAAGAAGTATTAACAAAAGTTTCCAACCATAATTAAAATAAATATATCAGACGAGCTAAGAGTTTAGAAGAATATATATAATGAGAATAATAAGTATTAAGAAGAATTATTAAGATAGAAAATATGAGATAATCTGAAAAACTACGAAGTGAAGAATCCAAAGATATTTTTATTAGTCGACAATGAGACTACTTTTTGTTTAATTTATTCGATGAATGACTGTAGATAATTCCAGCAGCATTATGTTTTTTGAGCAGAGATGAATTTGCCTCTGGACTCAAATTGTAGAAGTGGTGTATGGCCAGCAGAGTTGTGAAGCCTACAGTGCCCCTCTGAACTGCCCCAGCCCACATGATAGGGAACGTTAGGGAATTAATATCCCAAGGATACAACACGAAGTTTATAAGGAAAGAAAATGTATAATAATAATAATATATCTCAGAAGACACTAACTATCCAAGAAGGATCAAAAGTCAGATAAGTGACTATATATAAAATTTATTAAGCTCAAAAATAAAAAAGTCGATATAGAAATGGAGAGGAAAATGAAGTATAAAAAATAATAAAAATGTCATAAGCAATTATTTCATCCATAATCAAGTCTGAAATAATTACTTCTGGAGGAGAGCAATCTGTAGCATGACAGATAAGCCCATAAAAATGAATGGATTGATCATTAAAATAAAGTAATAACATGTTTAAATCCGAAGAAAGCAATATAATAAAGAATTAATTCAGAACAACCGTGCAGTACAATCATTGATTTAAGACATAAGTTCATATAAAATAAATGTTACAAGTAATGAATAATCAAAACCAATTTTAATAACTAAAAAGGTGAAAAAATATAATACCCAGGAAGGTTAGGAGTAGACAAGGAAGAAACCCAGAACAAGGCAAGATCCACCATAAAAGGTGATGCTTTAGAATGAAACAGGAAGTTTAGGAGTAGGCAAGGAAGAAACCCAGAACATAACTAAACCCACAACAAAGAGAAGAAAATCTGTTGTATGAGACCAGAAGAGTAGATAAGGAATAAACCCAGAACAAGGCAAGATCCACCATAAAAGGTGATCCATTTGTATGAAACAAGAAGAGTAGGTGAAGAAGAAACCCAAAAACCCGATGACATCCACAAGAAGATGAAGAAAATACAATTATAAGAAACCAGAAGAAAAGAAGACATCAATGAAGAAACAAGGAGAAGACAGCATCCACAAGAAGAAGGAATGCTCTTGAAAAAAAAACCCATACCCCAAAATAAATAAATACAATAATAATAAAAAATATAACAAAGTATTAATGCAAAAACCCACATGTTCAATAGATATAAGCCAAAAAAGTGTATAGAGTAAGTGTTGAAAGTGGACCAAGGTGAAATAATAATATAATACCAAAGAACAAATCTTTATTATAATCTACAAACATATCTCTTGATTTTAGTAAGACTATATAACCATTTAGAAATAGAATCAAGGAATGTAAAGAAAACCAGTGCAAGTTTTTGTATTATAAAAAATGAACTTTATGTTTCATTATTGGTATTCACGAACTAAGTAAATAATGAAACGATACAACTTTGAAGTGACTTAATCTTTGTTCAGAAATAATTAATAAAGTATTATCATGATAATAATACATGTGTTTTAGTAAAGAACTGCCAATCTGTTTAAATGACATTCATTAGAACGATTAATAAAACAAGAGCAGACACAGAATAAAAAGTGAAGTGACAGGGTACAATTACCCAAAACCCAATTAAAAACAGATAAAAACTCTTAATAAAACTTAGTATAAGGAATATATCGTACAAGATTATAGTAAATAAGTTTTTGTTTATGTAGAATAAGATATTTAAAAATTTATTAGGAATAAGCAAATTTAAACAGGTCAGAACCACTAATATTCTTTAATTATAAAATATTTATTATAGGTATTATTGTTAGTAACTAATTAAGATGTTAGGATGGAACAACATTCTTTATATATGATATTTGTTATGTATTATTATTAATCTTTGAGTATAAAGAATGTCTGATTTGTTAAAGGCAACTATTATTTGGATTTATTTATTATATGTTAATAATATGAAACATATACTAATTGTTATTTTGTTTACAAGAAGAAAATGTTTAATTTATGTTACAATATCAATGAAAGTCAGAGAGGGTATAACTCAATATGTATTATTTATAAAAATCTGTATGTAAAAACTGTTAGGAATCTAGGCCAAATGTTAAAAACTAAATATCATCAAAACTGAGAAACTAAGTACATAAATACATTAAAACTGAAGGGATTTAGATAATGTAAATCAGAAGCAAAGCCATGTAATTAGAAATATAACCAAGAAAGATTTTGTAAAACTACAGCCACAATTATTGATAAAAATGGAAATGACAGAACTCAAAAATTTGGAGAGGGGAGTCATATTTTCAAACATAATATTTTAAAACATAACCAATTCATCTAATTGCGAGAAATTAAGGGAATATAAACCTTTTATTACAATATGGGATTTAATAATCATTAATATAACTTGGTAATGGCAGAATTTGGAAAAGGACAGGAAGTTAGACCTGAGGACTTAGAAATTACAAAATGAAGGAAAAAACATCAATTTTAGATCAAAAACGTAATAAAACGGCATTATTTGGTATCAAATTACGCAGAATAAACTGAAGGATAAAATTAAGTAACAACTAGCTAATAAATTTGAAGAATAACCAAAGTATAATCAGTTATATAATGTAACTTTATTACATGCACAGGATGCAAAATAAAATTCGAACAATGGAAGGAATAATATTGCTTTGGCTAAGGTTTTAGTCGGAGATGAAGGAAGTAAGTTAGTTAATTATTGAACCTTGTACGGGACACTTGACACGAGCAATTTACCCGTATTAACCTAGTTACGAATACCGTAATGGCGAATAATTGTCTGAGCCGAAAGTGAAAATCGAGTGTTACGGTAAAAAACATTTTTAAAGTTCAACACAGTGAAATAAACATTTACAAACACTGAACTAACATTATACAGCACAGAACACCAGTGGAAATAACATTTAAACCCGTTAAAACAGTAATAAAACTTAACCAAAAAGTGCCTAACATATGACATAACCGACAAATGTGAATTTGACTTAGAACTACACCATTTTTCCGAATACAACACCAAAACTGAACCAGTGACACTCCACCAGCACAAGAAGAAAGAATTGCAGCCACCAGGACGTAAATTCATAAGGAAAACATCTTTATTTGAACACCAAAACTGAGAGGTGACGAGTTTCAATCTTAACGGCGGCCATTGCTGATTAACCAACACTCAACTTAACACAGCCATCTACTGCCTGCTGGACGGTTTGCAACAAATTTATTTATTTCTATACTTTGAATCTAATATATGTACTGTTAGTTTTAAGAATTTACCTTATAATGTTATACTTTTCAATCTTTGCCCCATTTCTCTGACTTTCCCTAACATAGCTGTTCAAAGAACCTTTATATAAAAATTTTTGTAATAATTCAAACTATACCCTGAGAATCGATTTACATATCGATAAGAGTCAAAATACCTAATTGTCAATAAAATTATTAATATATTTCCTATTTAAACAGTTTTTCATTTCTAACATAGACAATTAACATAATACTTTAATTTAAATAGAAATTACTACAAGAATCGCACCACCAGAAGGAAGATAACCTCCAAACAGAAAATAAACAAGTATCGATTGCTATTGGAGACATCCTATAAGTGGCTAGAGGTTTTAACGAATACACGAAAGTCTATAAAACAATTAAAATAAGTGATAAACGTTTCGGAACACCACGAAACATTATTAATTAATTGTTCTTAATTAATTATTTAAAAAAAATTTTAATTCAAACATTTTTTAATAAACATTTTTATTTTACACAAACACGTATTTATATATATTAGTAACACACAACACACACGTTGGGCGCCAATTTGTAACTACCACGCCGCGGGTTATTGTGTGTTTACAAATATATTTTTATGTGTTGGTGTAGTAATAAAATTGTTTATAAAAAAAATTTATTTATTTATTTTTTTATAATGAATTAAAAACAATTAATTAATTAAGTTTCGTGGTGTTCCGAAACGTTTATCACTTATTTTAATTGTTTTATAGACTTTTGTGTATTTGTTAAAACCTATAGCCACTTATAGAATTGTCTCCAATGACAAGCGATACTTGTTTATTTTCTGTTTGGAGGTTATCTTCCTTCTGGTGGTGAGATTCTTGTAGTAAGTTCTATTTAAATTAAAGTATTGTGTTAGTTTTCTATATTAGAAATGAAAAACTGTTTAAATAGGAAATATATTAATAATTTTATTGACAATTAGGTATTTTGACTCTTGTCGATATGTAAATCGATTCTCAGGGTATAGTTTGAATTATTACAAAATTTTTTATATAAAGGTTCTTTGAACAGCTATGTTAGGGAAAGTCAGAGAAATAGGGCAAAGATTGAAAAGTATAACATTACAAGGTAAATTCTTAAAATTAACAGTACATATATTAGATTCAAAGTATAGAAATAAATAAATTTGTTGCAAACCGTCCAGCAGGCAGTAGATGGCTGTGTTAAGTTGAGTGTTGGTTAATCAGCAATGGCCGCCGTTACGATTGAAACTCGTCACCTCGCAGTTTTGGTGTTCAAATAAAGATGTTTTCCTTATGAATTTACGTCCTGGTGTCTGCAAATCTTTCTTCTTGTGTTGGTGGAGTGTCACTTTCCGTCTTTAATTATAGATAAATTTCCGTCTTTAATTTTATTAATAATTACCTTGAGTTTGTTATCCTCCATTTGTTGTTTTCCAATATCCTTGATCATTTTACGTATTTCGTATTTCATTTTAATAGTGAAGTGATTGACCAAATATTTGTGTGTATTGTCATAGACTTCGTCTAGTTTCGTGTCGTGTGGGTACCTGCTTAGAATGTCTGCTACTATATTGTCCTTGCCTTTGCAATGGATGATATCGAATTTATACTCTTGTACAGCGAGAATCCACCGCGTAATTCTCGAATTATTCAGATGGCATTTATTCATGAACGTCAATGCCTTGTTGTCGGTTATTATTGTCAGTGGTTGACCGAGAATATACATGCGAAATTTTTCTAAGCACCTGACAATACTTAAGAGTTCTTTTTCCGTGGTATAGTAGTTCCGCTCGGCACCTTTGAACGTTTTACTTGTGAAGGCAATCACGCCAATCTTCCCTTCTTCACCAAGCTGATAAAGTTGGCCACCGTATGCGAAATTGCTAGCATCACATTGTATATAGTATCTCTGGTTCGGACGCGGAAATCTTAAAACTACGGCATCAACAAATAAGTTCTTAACTTTCATAAAACAATCATCTAACTCAGCTGTCCACGAAAACTTGTGTCCTTTCCTCAATAACGCATGAAGCGGTTGCGTTGATTCTGCATATTGCTTGTGAAACGGTTATAGAAGTTAGTGGGGCCTAAGAAACCTTTCAACTGTTTCTGATTCTTGGGCTTCGGGAAATCCATAATGGCTTTTATTTTCTCGTCTGTAGCTTGGATTCCACGTGTTGTTAGCTGGTATCCCAGGTACGAGATTTCTTGTCTGAAAAACTGTGACTTATTGAGGTTAACGGTCAGGTTTGTTTTGTTGAGGTTACATAACAGTGCTTCCAAATGTTGCAAGTGTGTTTGAACGTCGTTGGAATAGCACAAGTAATCATCAACGTATATGAGTGTGTTTCTTTTAACTTCTTCATCTAAGGCTATATCCAATCCGCGCGTCAGTGCCGCCGAACTGGTACTGAGGCCGAATGGTGTTACAGTGAACTGGTAGCACCTTCCCTAATACATGAAAGCGGTGTACTTTCTGCATTCTTGTTTCAATGGCACCTGCCAAAAGCTACTGGATAAATCAACGGTTGGTAGGTAGCGCATCTCACTACACCTTGCCAAAATCTCGTTGATCGGGGAAACGCCTTCATAGTCGGGTATCGTTACGCCATTTACCTTTCTTGCATCGAGACATAAACGGACTCTTCCATCTCTTTTGATTACTGTGACGAGTGGATTTATGAACGGGCTTGCGCATCGTTCTATCACTCCGTATCGCAGCATCCTGTCAATCACATCCTTTACTTTTTCCTTATAAGCAAGTGGTACAGGCCAACCCCGTTGAAAGTAGGGCGTCCTGTCCGTGACTTGAAATTCATGCTCGTACCCTTCTATCCTTCCCGGGCATTCCCTGAACACATTCCTATTCTTTATTAGTATTTCCCTCAATCGTTCCAATATCTTTTCATCCTGACAATCCATGCTCCCTATCTTCTCGTTGATATTCCTCAGAATCTCTTCTGCCTCTCCATTATTTAATAATTCAATGTTCATGATGGGCACGGCGCGCACCTCTTCATCAGTTGTACTCCTTAATTCGATCTTCTTATTTCCGATGTCGATGTGACATCCCACTTCCTGTAAAAACTTATTCCTAATATGTATGGCTTAATGAGATCTGGCTTAAAAAAACACATTCATTTTTTATTCCGTCAATTTCAATATCGCACAGTATTTGCTTTCTGATTAATTTTGATTTATTCCCAACGGCACTAATGATGAGGGAATTAGTCATTGGTAAAACTTCGTAGGGTTCAATGTCCTCCTTATTCTCGTTGAACCATTCTTCTGATAGGCCGTTGATTACGCTGCCCGTGTCAAGCAGAGCTGACACAGTAATGCCGTTGTTAAATTTGATAAGTATTTCGGGACACTTTAATACTTGTTGAATAATTTCTTCTTCATCTTCCTGTAGCAAATCACTTCTCAAGTCCGGTAATAGAATGTTGACATTGTTGGTTGAGTCGGGTTTGTTTACAAAAACTAAGTAATTCACTGTGCAGGGGTGTTTTTTTTTACCAGTGTTGTCAGTATTCGTCCTTGGGGTGGTGTCGTTGACCGCTTTACTTGTGCTCGCAGTCCCATTACCAAAATCAACAGTGTTACTGCGTTGAACTGCTTGTCACCATAGCGGGCTCCCTGTGGCCGCCCTTCCCAAACCTGTTTCTTGTCACTCTCGCTTTTGTTTAGAAAGTTGCCCTTCGCTCGATTGGCGGATCCACTTTCTTCGTTAGCTGGTCGGTAATTTGGTCGTCGGTTATTTCCATTGCTCGGCTGAATACTCGTATATTCCGTGATCAATGCCTCAAAGTTTGGTATCGTGGTGATCCCGCGCGTGATTACAGCGATCTGCAGGTCCCTACCAAAATGCCTAGAGATTTTCCTGATTAACTGACGATCAGTCAACGTAGGTGTTAACTGTCTGCTTTCTAGTAGAATCCTCTCGATGTACTAAATAGCTGTAATCGGTCCATGCCACTCAAATTTTCCATATTCAAGAGTATCACGGATGATGTCTTGCCGTTCTAGACCCCAATATTTCAATGTGAATGCCTCCTTGAACTCCTTAAACGTGGATATCTGGTCCCTGATTACGCGCCACCATATACTAGCGTCCTTTCCTAGGTGTCTTCCTATCCATTTGATATCGATGTTTGAATAATACAACTCCTGGACCTCCGATAATTCCTTAAGGAACTCCATCGGGAATCTGTCGGTTCCATCGTATTTTAGTTCTACTTGTACCTGTCCGTTGACCGTTCTACTCGGCCCAGACTCCCCTTCGGTTATCTGCCGTCGCAATCTTTTTAATTGACACTTTAGTTCGTTAATATGAGTTGTCTTTTCTTTGGCGTTTTCGTCCAGTTTCTACTCTGTCGTCTTCTGTCTGCCGTCTACTTCTTCAATTCTTTGTTGTAGTGTGTTGTTTGTGTCTCCCTGTTCTTGTTGCTGCTGCCTAAGTGTGTGGTATAATTCGGCTTTTAATTCTTGTTTCTTGTGGTTATCCTTGATGTGCGAGTCTAATTTATTGTGGACCTTCTTAATACTCGTTTGGGTGTTTTGTGCGATGTTTTTAAATTCTTGGCGATCTGACTCCCTGGTTTCCCATATTTCTTCGAACTTTTTAGTAGTGTCGTCCTTCAATTCTTTCATGGTCTCGTCCTGCTGCTTCTGGGCTTCATTTATTTTTTGGTCGTAAGTATTCATGTATTCTCGCATTTCCGCACGTACTTGCGTGATCTGCTCGGCCACTTGTTGCGTGACATCCTCCTTATGCTTGTCTAGCTTTTCTTCTAGTTTGTCAAACTTTTCATTCTGTTTGTCAAACTTCTCATTAATTACCTTAAGATTTCCATTAATTTCTTCCTTCTGCTTCTCGAACTTTTCATTAATTTCTTCCTTCTGCTTCTCGAATTTTTCATGAATTTCTTCCTTCTGCTTCTCGAATTTTTCATTAATTTCTTCCTTCTGTGTACGCATGAAATCCATCAGTGAACGCAGTGTCACCTCTTCTTGTGGTTGTTGGGACTCCTGTCCCCGCGCTCTGACGTCTGACGTGTCTTCCGTCATATTCGGCTCGACCGTTGAGTTCTCTTCTTCGTTGTCAGGTATACCTAATTGGTTGTTGATTTCGAAGCTCATACTGTCTGAACTACTGGCCATTTTAGCTTTACTTCGTGTAAACATCCAGTCAAGTTAACCTAACACTACAAATCTTATTCTAATATATTACTTTACTTAGTCTAACTACTGCCTGCTCTCTTTTGCCATGCGATGGGCGCCATTTACATTTAGTGCAATTATGCTAATTTATGTAAATTATTAAATTATTCAATTAAGTTGAATATTGTAACGTTCTGTTTTTTGACGTGAGCCCCACTATTGGGTTTGCCAATTTGTAACGTTCAGTTAATATAATCCTCCTTATGTATCCAGTGAATGTGGAAGGCCCCACTTCTGAGCGTCAATATGTAATATCAAAACAAATTAGTATCTCTTACTAATAAAGTATAACCTGTTTTATTTTTAAATAAAGGATTATTCATCTGAACCTCAGGGTCAACATACAATTTACATATAGAACAAACAATACAACTTTGATGCATGAGACTGGGTAATACAGTGTTGTTAATGTCTGTTGAACGTTTGTGGGTCCTTTTAAACTACTATTAACTAGAACAAAAAACTCTTATAATTAACAACCATTTTCATAATAGTGCACTAACGCAAGTCACAATTATTATTATTATTTATTTGTTTATTGTTTATTCAGTTATTGTTTTTGTTGTATGATCTCACCAACTTTGCAGGTTTCACAATGGATTCATTCGTTGATTCCGCTCCTGGACATCTGGTTTTTCGCTCTCTCTCTATCAAAACATCACTCCTCTAGGTCCCGGGTTGGTTCTCCTGGTCATCTCAGCTTCCACCGGTCCTCAATTTCTATCAACTCAGCAGTCACTTATCTTAAACGTTCTCTTGCAATTCACAATTTTTTTAACAACAATCATCTTCACTCAAAACATTAATTTCATTAGTTAAAGGCCATGGCTATATTTTTTATGTGTCACAGGTTCGGTGTACCATTTCTAATTAGTAATATTCTGTTGACCTTTACTTTATTTTTCCTTCGTAACTATATTATTATAAGTTTTTTAACGTAAGAGTTTCTATCTTTTAAATTATTTACACTTGGTTTGATCTTACTATATGGGCTACATAACTGTTTCATATAGATTATATGTTTCATTCAATGCTCATATTATAATAATGTTTAATCACTTTCCTTATACATGATTTTTTCCTTTTTAAAGTCTATCACTGTTATTTTCACTTTCTAGCACTATCACACAACCTAACTTATATAATTATAGTTTGATTTATTATATTTGTAAAATTTATAACATTCACTGTTTGTAGTTCAATGATACAAAACAACTGTCTGAGGCACGCAGACCTCCTCATAGTTTTAATCTAATGCTTATGAACTAACAAATGTCTTTTTACTTATTTTATAAGTTTAACATTTGTACCTTATAATTCTATTAATTAATCATTATTTACATGTTAACGAGTATATTATGTTTTATGTTTAGTGAAACGACACGTTACATAAAGCCCCCCGTTTAAGACAAGTTATTTCAGTAATGGTATTTTTAGGAGTTACTGAAATAAATGGCAAAAATCTACAAAAACTGTCTTCACTTTTCATAAAACCTCTTTATCTCGGTTTAGTTATATATTCCTTTTGGGGTATTGCTACAATGGGGTTGGTAATTGACAAACTACTCTTTCCTATAATATCTTCTTTTATCATGAGCTGGATTTACTTTCTTACAGCTTCCTTGAACAACTGTTTAACCAGATATTATTTAAATTCTTCGCTTTATTCGGTGAGTTGGAGAATACGATGCAGTAGTTATTGTAATTGTTCACTAACCTCTTCTTTTGTGCCACACTCATGATCTCTGTATATCCTTTTCCTTGGAATGCCCTGATTTCCTGCAGTCTTTCCTGCCATGATTCTGGTCTGTTACGGTTTATTTGTTTCCTATGGGTACCCTAACATTTTCCCTAACTTAGTATGAATTCCTGTCCTGAGGGGCACTTGTGCTTCCTATTATCTCAGCGGATCATTCATAATCGCAGAGTGGCGCCGTAGCATACAACACTCTGTTTATACCTTAAAGAGTAACCCTTGGGTTACTAATAACGCCATAGGAATTCCTATTCCTTCTCTCGTAACATTCAGGTTTATTTGCTGCTTTTTGGTTTTATATTATTTACCTGTGGCTCCTATAATTGTATCTGGTTTATGGACAGCGTTCGTATTCTCTCCGTTTTATTCTCCTGCGTTTCGTTTCATTCCTGAAGTGTTCGCTTATGTTTTAATCAAGACTATTGTGAGCACCCCGTGTAGTGTTTTACTTTGATGTACTCTATGTCTCAGTTTGTTTTCGCTTTACCCTGTTTTCTTTCTAATAAAGCCCTTGACATATTTTTCTAAATAATATTTTGTCTTAATTAATTGTTAGTTTAATACATTTTTTTCCTTCTTATTTTTCTGTTTATATTCCCCTTTTGTTCCTTATCAGCTTTTTCTTCAGTTTTGGTTATGTTTTCTTAATTATCATTATTTTTTCTTAAGTCTAGAGTGATTATTTATTTTATTTTTGTTTTAATTATCATTATTTTCTTCTTCCTTTCTTAACTGGTTTGCCTTGTCGGTAGTCAGAAAATCAGTCCCTTTTTACAATATTGTTCCTACTTGGTTTATCCGTTTTCGGTATCTGCCACGATCCGGGTTCTTCTGGTGTGCAGAACTATTTCCTTCCTTGTGGTATAGGTCTCTGCTACCTCATACACCAATTCTTCTAATACCACCTTTTCACTAGTATTCAGTCCTATATTAATCACTCTATCATCTGTTTTCCTAAACAAATATGTCGATGGTATATCAACTATCGGTGGTATCACTGATATCTTATCATGTATTTTTATTTCAAGTATATTTACCTTGATATCAATTTTCTGAAGTCCTTACTCACTGTTTTATTGTGAGTCCTTTCTATAATTTCTGTTAAGCTTCTCCTACCATTTTTAAAATTCATTATCTCTCTATGGTCGGTAATAGGGAGATTAAGTACATTTACTAGTCCACTGTTTATCATCTCCAAATTTTCTCTTGTATTTATTTGTTTCTTTGGATGTATTCTTCTTATTTTCTTTATCTTCTTTTCTAGTGGCTTAGTATTCTCCTTGTTCCTGTTATGTTTATTTTCAGGTAATAATTCAATTGTCTCTTCTTTATTTTCTATTTCTTTACTACCTTCTATTTTCTGGCTTACACTACTGTCATTTTGCTCTCTTAAAACATCAATTTTATTTTCTAAATGTTCATTGGCCCTTTTTAAAGTCCCATCTATGCATTCAATTGTCTCTGCAGTTGGCTGTGTTACAGCTTCATTGCGCTGGTCACTTTTTTGGTTAAGTATTTTATCAATGTGTTCTATTTTTTCATTGAGAGTTTCCCTTAACTCCTTGTTAGAGTTCTCAATTTTCTTACTAATTTGCCTAAAATCTTCCTTAGTACCCTCTTTAATGCTGTCCAGCTTTTCATTCATCTGTCTTAAACTTTCTTCATTTCGTTCAAACTTTTCGTTTTGTTTTCTAAAGTTCTCATTATTTTCTTCTTTATTCCTATCCAATCTTTCGGTTATTTTTTCCTCCTGTTTCCTAAAATTCTCATTAGTTTCTTCTTTATTCCTATCCAATCTTTCGGTTATTTTTTCCTCCTGTTTATTGGAATTTTCATCAATTAATTCCCATAATTTTTGTAAATCCAGGCCTCCTCTGGCTTCTTCATTGTCACCCGCCTGTTCTTCCATTTCGCTGTCTTTGACTGTTTCTTCTTCTTGTTCCCGCCTATCTTCTTCTGTCTCTGGCTTTTGTCCTCTCTTCTGAGAAGATTCTCGTCGTCGCATTTTTTCGTCTTCTAGCAGTTGCCAGCTAAAATTAGGTCAATCGTTATTTCACTAATTGTGTTTCGGTTAGTTGGTTTTGCCTAATTTCAGCTCTACCGGTTGGGCGCAAATTTGTAACGTTCTGTTTTTGACGTTAGCCCCACTGTTGGGTTCGCCAATTTGTAACGTTCAGTTAATATATTCCTCCTTATGTGTCCAGTGAATGTGGAAGGCCCCACTTCTGAGCGTCAATATGTAATATCAAAACAAATTAGTATCTCTTACTAATAAAGTATAACCTGTTTTATTTTTAAATAGAGGATTATTCATCTGAACCTCAGGGTCAACATACAATTTACATATAGAACAAACAATACAACTTTGATGCATGAGACTGGGTAATACAGTGTTGTTAATGTCTGTTGAATGTTTGTGGGTCCTTTTAAACTACTATTAACTAGAACAAAAAACTCTTATAATTAACAACCATTTTCATAATAGTGCACTAACGCAAGTCACAATTATTATTATTATTTATTTGTTTATTGTTTATTCAGTTATTGTTTTTGTTGTATGATCTCACCAACTTTGCAGGTTTCACAATGGATTCATTCGTTGATTCCGCTCCTGGACATCTGGTTTTTCGCTCTCTCTCTATCAAAACATCACTCCTCTAGGTCCCGGGTTGGTTCTCCTGGTCATCTCAGCTTCCACCGGTCCTCAATTTCTATCAACTCAGCAGTCACTTATCTTAAACGTTCTCTTGCAATTCACAATTTTTTTAACAACAATCATCTTCACTCAAAACATTAATTTCATTAGTTAAAGGCCATGGCTATATTTTTTATGGGTCACAGGTTCGGTGTACCATTTCTAATTAGTAATATTCTGTTGACCTTTACTTTATTTTTCCTTCGTAACTATATTATTATAAGTTTTTTAACGTAAGAGTTTCTATCTTTTAAATTATTTACACTTGGTTTGATCTTACTATATGGGCTACATAACTGTTTCATATAGATTATATGTTTCATTCAATGCTCATATTATAATAATGTTTAATCACTTTCCTTATACATGATTTTTTCCTTTTTAAAGTCTATCACTGTTATTTTCACTTTCTAGCACTATCACACAACCTAACTTATATAATTATAGTTTGATTTATTATATTTGTAAAATTTATAACATTCACTGTTTGTAGTTCAATGATACAAAACAACTGTCTGAGGCACGCAGACCTCCTCATAGTTTTAATCTAATGCTTATGAACTAACAAATGTCTTTTTACTTATTTTATAAGTTTAACATTTGTACCTTATAATTCTATTAATTAATCATTATTTACATGTTAACGAGTATGTTATGTTTTATGTTTAGTGAAACGACACGTTACAATATTTATCACATCAATATAATTACGCAAATATATTATTCTGACAATTTACTGGGTGATTGAGTGTATTCACTGTTAATTAGTATAATTATTGAGACTCTTAATTATTATTGTAAGCAATAGACAAAATTTATTGAAACAAGACAAGTTAATTATTTGAGGTTGATTGCAATAATGAACGCAAGATATACATAACGCAATAAATACTTATTTATTACACATTATCGTATAAATAAATTCTTGGTATACAAATGAAATTATGTCCTGTAAATACATTCAAACAAAACGCGTAATAACATAAATCATAATAATATTCATTTCGTTGTTCCCTGAAAAAACAAGACATACAATGCTATAAAATATAACACACAATAATATAAATAAGAACAAACAATAAACAATCAAATATAGTTCATTCTAAGCTAAATGCGTTCATTAATGCCCTCAGATGAGTGACTTTACTATTTAACATTATTTTTTTTTACGATTTATATAGATTTTCTCGGGTGTAGCTCTTTGAAAAGAGACAGTGCAGTAGTAAGTATTAACTAGTATTAAGAACATAAGGACTTAACTTGGAAAAGCATATCCATAAATCCATCGGTGTAGTATTCTATCCGTCGATGGTTCCATGTATGAGGTTACTGTTGTTGAAGGATGCGCACTGACACTTTAACTCGTGATAATCCCACTCGCGTTCTGTGTAGTGTGATTTCGGGGTTATCCGCTTGGAATAAGTGTCTTTACAGTTTCATGTAGTAAAATGCAATCATTATTATTGGTGTAGTTTGGTTACGTGTTTACTGTAAGCGTGATTCAGGTAGCTAGATACCTTTGTCTACCTTGGACGTGATGCGCGCTATGTATGCACTAGTGTTCATGAGTGTTAATCCACTTGATTCATGTGTTCAAAATTAGAATGATTCTGATTGGATAATGTTTCATAATGTCTGAAATTGTCGCACAATGTTCTACTGTCGAAATGTTAATTCACTCGTAATGCGTAATATGAATGCCGAACGTATTCTAAAGTTTCTCGTATACACTTGACATTTTAACGATGTTTATGTACATTCGCACTGCGTGTTACTGCGGTAAGTTCGGTAACTTGGATGATCTATCGAACACAACGTTTTGTAAGACTGAGATTGAATTGAAATGTCTAAGTTCGACTAAGACCGAGACTTGGTTATAACTACGTCACTGACTGACTAACCGATTTAAAATTTGAGTAAGTCGGATTAAGAACTGAGTAAAACTACCGAGTAAAACTATTACAATTATTACTCTTACTACCACTACTACTACTGAGCTCCGCGTTCTTGTAAACAGTTTTTATCAAGCACCCTCTACCAGAATGCAATTTTCTCACGTCCACGCCTATGGCCGTTGTTGATAGGTTCAGGATTTCCTTCCACCTTGCAGATCTACGGTCATCACTTTCCTGATTCGTCGTCCAAGTCGTCACTACTCTCTCCACCAGTTCCTTTGGAAGATGCCAAATTCTGGTTGGTCGTTGGACATCCCCCGAAGTACCCCAGCGACGAACGTTGCGTTGTTTCTCAGAAAGTGGAGCAATTGTCAGCCTGTCCATCAATCCTTTGTTTCCTTGTTGTCGAGGCTCTCTGTTATCGCCTTTGTTAAGAATCTGCAGTGTTTGGTCTATTGTTCGGTCACCCTTCGTTTTTTTCCGTCAGTTACCAACTCTTCGCTGGACGTCATCCCTGGACTGGTCCCACGATTTCTAGTTGTAAATCTGACTTGTCATCCTGGTCTGTTTTCATGCTGGGCCGAGTACGTATCTCGTATTCATTGAATACCCGTCCCATTGTCTACATATTCGTCAAAACCTCTCTGCACCCTTTGTTATTGAGTATCTCATTCATACGTACGCGCGTTACAACTTAACCCCACAGCATGTGTTCCTTCTAACTTCTGCGTAGCCGGGCTACCAGGCTCTGTCTTTTGTCTGGATTGTTTTGGTGTCGTAAATCGGTGCTGAGTTCGTTCTGTCAACGATGTTCCCAATTTCTATTGTTACGTGTAGTCGGACGTTTCTTCATTGTTTCTTCACTGGCGTCGGGTCTGACGTGTGTCTAATTGTTCTTATTTACGACACTGGCCTGGGTTGTTAACTCGAGTGTGTGTGAGCGTACCTCTTGATCGAAAAATTATAAATTTTTAAAATTTTGATCACTACAACACGTATTGCAGCATACTGTTTCACGGTTATATAATGGAACAGTTCTAACAAGTGGATTGCACAGCAACGCGTAACTAAGCAATAAACAGTAACAGATCCAATAAAAAAAATCAAACTCGGCTCATGCAGGTCAGCGAGAGATTTTCCTTCGACCGCGGGCAATGAAACACTGACTTCGTCAACACTTTGTCATTCATATAAAAATGATGGGTAGCCGGAAAACGAACGAGGAGGGGAAAAATAACGTGGGTACAATATAAAGCTGTAAGAAGTGCATTAATTAACATGCAAATTCCTTGTAGGTCTAAAGCACATCATCAAAACAATATCCTACAACAACATAAACATATAACTAAGTACATTGAATGTAATAAAATAAATCACTTACCATTACAGGTTAATGGTTCCGTCTTCTATTAATGAAGACATAATGTTTAATTTTAAAACGGTACATAATAAATATTTAGGACGAGGCACTTTAAAATGCAACTTTCCTGGACTTAATTGCTGCAAAGTCGGTTATTAAATCATTGTAATCTAAAGACGAACCAAAGTCGTTTCCAATTGAAAGTATCGCTAGACTTGATAATCTGTCTTAAGATATTGTTGATCGTACGTACGATTTAATTAATTTAAGTTTACTAAACGATCTTTCACAAGAAGACACAGACACTGGTAAAATAAGACAAAATTTTTAAAGCTTTTGATAGTGTTTTGTAGGCTCCTTATCCCATTGAAGAAATGTATTATAAGTAGGAAACAATATGACAATGCGGTAAAAAAAAAAATATAAACGCGAGCGAGCGTGCGCTCTCAAAGGCACGCAAAGTTGAAAGAAATACATAACAGTCTCACCCCCTCATATAGCGACATCTAGACAATCTCACCCTCACGGAGGCCAGCCGGCGAAGGGCGTGAGTCTGTGTGTGTGTGTGTGTTGTGTGTAGACAACCACAATTAGTTCGACGAACAGGCGTTTGGAAATATAACTTTCTCATCACTTAACCAAAATATCCATGAAACAATTGGTTTCTATTTACCAAAATTGCAAGCAATATTGAATAATTAATAAAATAATTTTGTGATACGTGTTATTTAGAAAATATCTGTAACAACGAACAATTATTACTAGTATTAGCCTAAATTCAGTATAATTATTACGATTACATACTACTTACATACCACTACTATATACACTACAGAGTACAAAACATAAAAATAATAACAATACATAAATAGTTAAGTAAAAGTGATGTAAAAAACATTCTCCAAACAAAGAAAGTAAGAAGCAGAAACCATAAAAAAGACACTTGTCGGAGGTGCACATGACGTGATGAAATGAACACACACACACACACACACACACACATGTTTAGAAGCGAAACAACTTGAAATTTGTATGTCTATGGAAAACAGTTAAAGGAACCTTTTAATAATAACGTAGCTTGTGTGTTAACCATTATTCCTTAAAGTAAATTACATGTGTATACAATCGGAAAGAAAAGACAAAGAAATAGTAAAAACATTTTTACAGTAAGTAAAAAAAAACGTTGTTTAAACCTGCACAGAGTAGAGTATTTTGGGGGTTCTCAGTACAAAATTGGTTGCAATCTGCTTTATAAAACTAAATTTATGTAACTGTCTAAGTGGCTATAATAATTAAACTATTTTAATTTCTTTTTAAAGAATTGTTGAAAGATAAATTAATGAAATAATTTTAACAAATAAAAAAACAAAATTACTAATTATTTACATAATAAAAAGGTGTCTTCAGTTTTCATTATATTTATATAAGGTAAGTGGTAAAATAGTAGGAGTAGGCCTATAGTAGCTAAAACACTACTGCCGATGGACCTCCTCCAAGAAACCCCCGCCGATGGAGTAATACAAATAATTAAATCTCTTCGTCATACTTACTACACCTGGCTTCCTTCTTGATCACTTAACATCTTAAATTTTCCTATCTACCTATCCGGTCTTTATCCCTCTCCTTTGTGTCCCCCCGCCATACCTTGATGCCTCTCTGACGCCTCCCTCCAGCTTTGACGTCCTGCGTTACTAGACCCCGTCTTGGGTTTCCTTTGACTTATACTTTTATTATGGTTCTTCCGTCACCCATTTGGCTCTGCAGACTAAGTAAACACATTAATACATATGCACACACTACACTCTCTCCTGAATGCCTCCTCTTTCTCCACCACCGGTCCGCGCTGGCGTGCGACTCCTCTAAATCTTCCATTCGGCTGAAGAGTGCTTGCCCCAGTTCAGCTTGAGTCCTCTGGGACAAGTCTCAAACAACTCAAACAAAAGGTATAATATTATAGCCTACTATCTACTGTGACTGCAAGACGTGAATATGACAGCAGATATGCAAGAATGTAGAAGGCTACAGAAGGATAAATTAACGGTCCAATTTCGGATATTATGGCTTAAGTAATCATATTAAAAAGGATTATTACAATTTATTTTACATACCACACAATATATGTGATAATGTTAATTTTAATCTATAAATTTTGAAACGAATTAAGACATAAATTAACACCAACCGTTGTGTATATAATTCTTTACCACAGACATTTCACAATGTTTACTGATGTATTAAAACCATGTGTAAGATAATCCATTTTTATGAAACATACCCATTAAATTGTGTAGACTAGACACAAGTATGATAGTAGCTTAATACAGCCTTTTTACCGGGATGAGAGGGAAATTATAATATTGTGCGCTTAAGAATGAAACTTTCTTTTTTTTACTGGTCCAACGTTTACGAAAATCTATTTGGCTTCATTTTTAAGATTTTAAGAAAACTTGTAAATCAATTATAGGCTATGTAAAATTAAAAACTTTTGCCAAAATTATTTGTTACTAACCGAGTTTACTTTATTTTCTTATCCGATGGATTTTGTCATGTCAAATCCATTTATTAGACATCGATTTTTCAATATAAAATTGGTCTCCAGATTATTGATTTGCGTTAATGCATCCAAGGTAAATGGTAGGTTTGATAAACCTTAATAATGATTAATGATCGAGTTCTAGAACAGGGCCATTTTAATTATTTGGGAAATGATCTTGGGTGTGATAGAAATTATGATATTGATGTTAAGTTAGGTACGTTCCAAACGATCTGCGGGAGAATAAATCGTCTTTTTAGAAACAAGGTACGTCGCGATACAAAATTAAAGTTATGGCAGTCCCCGTACTGTCCTATGGGTGCGAATTATGGACAACAACCTAAAACAAGGCAATAAATACAGGCCTCGGAAATGGCATTATCAAAAGGAGTTAAAAGGTGTTCTAAACTTGACCGTATAAGAAATGAGACCATAAGAGAAGAGTTGCAAGTGTTTAACTTATACGAAAAATTAAGGGATTATAAACAACGGTGGAAAGAACACTTAGAAATAATGTCAGATTCCAGACTGGCCAATCAATTCTGCAATGGGACACAGGTGTATGGGTAGAGGCTGGAGGATTTTTAAAGGCTGAACTTTAATAGGCACCTTGCCTATGCCATGTTGTGAAGATGATGTTGGTGAAGTCTAATTTTAAAAACTTTTCATTCAATATATCATGTCGCTAGTACTTACTATAATAAAAGGTAGGCAGTATGTAACAACTAAGTTTTATAGTATACTTTTATACTATTATATAGTATACTATAGTATAGTACTGAAGTATCCAGTAGCTATATTTTAATTTGGTTTTATTTTGTTTCCGTTGGTAATTTATGTCTTGGTACATATTTAGGGTGAATAGTATTGGTGTTAATGATGGTCGTTTCCTTAGACGTAAACTTTATACAAGGATGGATTACGTCTAGTAAAACTGAAAATAAAAATGTTGCTAATTACGTTTCTCTGCGTAAATGAAAACACAAACTGAAGATATTACTTTTCTCCGCGTAAATGAAAAGACAAACTGAAAATGATTATGTATATCACAATTGATTTCATTTACAGTTAGTTTAATAATGCTGTGTTGTGTATGATTTTTACCTGATAATTTGTTTTTCCTTCTTATATTAAATTGTCACGGTAAACTCTTAACACTTACGTGAGACGTGTGAACAAGCAACACTGCTTTTGACTTCTAAATATGCTAAAATTTATTTAAATTGGTACGTTCAATGCAAACACTTCTCATTGAACTTCTGTTTCTAAGTGGGCATAAGTTGTTTGTTGTGTTGGTTACTTTTTTATTCACTGTAGTTTCCGTATTTAAAATTAAGTTAAGTTAATGTGATAATTTAAAGAAAGTTGTAAAATGTTTTATATATTTTTTATGAGAACTAATGGTGTCGGTTTGGTTAAAGTTGTCGCTCGTCAAGTATGTGGGTGAGCCTTCTGTTTGTTGAGAGAGCCCAAGTATTTACTACGATATTTTGGATGTAATGTTTTACACAGTACAGTACTTAGTCCCACCCATTCAACTAGGCAGTAAAGGTCATGACGGAGAAAGAAGAATCGAGCTAAAATAAGATAATTTGACTTCTCTCCAAAATTATATATTACCGGTATATTTTTTCTGAATTTTTTGTGTATCTGACAACAATTTTAACCTCTTGTTGAAATACCACATTATTTCGCACCGATGCCCAACACGATGTGACTTATCTTACTTAATTGGTCTATTCTCTTGAATCATTGTAGCCAGAGCAATTCGATTTGTCATGTGTGCCATTACAATCGGTCGTTATGGTTGATCTTCATATCGCCTTTATTGCTTCCTGCATGACGGTCACTGTGGTGGCTTGTGTTTGATATCTATACACGTTTGTACTCATCATGTATCAGCGGTAGTCCCCGAACTCAAAAAGATGATTGATTGGGAAAACTATGAAGTAGATGGATCTTGAAAATAATTAAGGGGAAAACTAACTATAAATGATTATGATATCGCAGGCGAAAAACGGCCTAGGCTTTTGTGAGAATTGGACAAACATTTGTTGTAGAGTTGTATATGTGCACATGATGATGATGATTATGACTATGATGATGACGCTGATGATGATGATGATAATGACAGTAGTAGTAGTAGTAGTAGTAGTAGTAGTTGTTGGTTGTTGTTCTAATAGTAGTTTTAGTAGTTGTTGAACTAACATTAGTTATTTTTGTTTCGTATAAAGATAATATAATACATTTGGACACCATTTATTTTGAAATTTCTAGGCAATGTGGCGATTTTGTGTGTGTGCGTATGCTTAAAACTTAATTTAAACATTTATTCTGCGTGCTTGTAAAAACTTTACTGTGTTACAGTAGCTTAGAGTGGGAACAATAAATGCCACAGATTAGTAGGCCTATATTTAAAAATATCATTATATATTTTTATACGTTTAATATTGATATGTCACATACTAAGTGCTTATAACGTGTTTATCTACGTCCGAATGTTATACAAATGGGTTAGTGCATCTTAAAAAAACACTGCCTTAATTTGGATTCAAGATTTTGCCTCACGCCTGACACTACAGCGGTATACGACTTGTACGGGTTCTGGATAATGCTTCCCTCCCCAACGTAAACTGCACCAATATAAGATAAAAATGTTGTCACTTGTATTGTGACTAATGGACTACGGCTATTGTTTAAACTGAACTGAGCCTGCAGTAGACACTACATTTGTATTGAACTGGCTATACTGTATAAGGTATCTATACAAGTTGGTAAAATGTTGTCACCTGTATTGTGAGTAATGGACTACGGTTATTGTTTAAACTGAACTGAGCCTGCAGTAGACACTACATTTGTTTTGAACTGGCTATACTGTATAAGGTAGCTATATACAAGTTGGTAAAATGTTGTCACCTGTATTGTGAGTAATGGACTACGGCTATTGTTTAAACTGAACTGAGCCTGCAGTAGACACTACATTTGTATGGAACTGACTATACTGTATAAGTTAGCTATACAAGTTGGTAAAATGTTGTCACCTGTATTGTAAAGTAATGGACTACGGTTATTGTTTAAACTGAACTGAGCCTGCAGTAGACACTACATTTGTATTGAACTGGCTATACTGTATAAGGTAGCTATAAAAGTTGTTAAAATTAAAATTGAAAATTAAAAAAAAAACGATTGTCTGCTAACTCTGATCACACTACAAATATACTGTAATTTAATTAGACAGTTTTCCAACTTAAATGAACATACTGACTTGAGTACAGTTATAAATTATTTGTTAAACAAATTTTAGCAGTCACAAAACATTGCACTATTGAATGCAGAACAAAGTTGCTGGTCAGTGGAACTGTGCAAATATATTTACAAGGATAACAGGCTGCCGTCATGTTTTTTTTTTAACACAAAGTGGATTCTTTTGAGTTAAGTTACAACCTATTATTAATTTCGTGCATTTGTATAGGCTTATGTGTGGGGAGTTCGTCTTTGCTGTTAAATTCCTTTTACAATATAATATTACACTTGCAAAAGAAAACTATTGTAATTATAGCCTACTGTTTTAATGTACACCATATCAAGAACAATAAACATTGAAGAGGTACCATAGCACACACTCACACACCTGTACTAATTTCGTTTGTGTGAATTCGTTGTTATTTAAAGTAGTAGTTTATTTTCAGTCATTATAACTAAAGTTTCAGAACAAATAAATGAGTAATTATACATGTCTTAGTTAATACGTACAATTATAAGTCTTAGATTTTCACTAGTGTGATATGGGATTTTTCGGGTTGAGTTCTGCCTACAAGTCACGAAAACGGACATATCAGATACATATTATATACAATTGTAATAATTGAAAAATTTTTCTCAAAGAACCTAATTTTTGTTATGCAGAGCGCTTTCGGGAACCAGTAGGATCCCCCCTCAGTGGTTTGAAAACTATATACAACGCTTGCCAAGCCCCCGAAATACTACTGGCCCCCTGAAAACGCTCTGACTATAAAAAAGTGAGTTCTTTGAGAAAGTGAATTTCAAAATATATTGAATTTTCTACAACACTGGTGAGAGAAAGTGAATTAAAAAATATGTGAATCAATATATATATATATATATGTACGTACGTACGCACGCGCGCGCAAACACATACACACACACACACACACACACACACACACAAACACAGACAAGTATGCAATACATAATGCAAGGCTGTCAGAAATTATACATAGGCTGGACAAAAGAATTACTACTTAATAATAGAACATTTATAAAGCTAACTTAGATATTGTAACGTTATAACTGGTGCGTCACTGTAAAATGTATACCAGTTTCATATGTGTGTAAAGTGTTAGTGCGTTCGTCTCGCACTGGGGTCGTTACATCAATTTTGCGCTAACGATGTCCGTAGCGATGTTATTATTACCAGTATAACACGGCAGTAACCTTACCTGTATATATATAGGGGTGTGTTAATTCCGGGTGGCGCCAAATTGTTTATTAAAACAATTAAAATTACTTAATAAAGTGTTTTCAACTATGACGGTCGGGGCGTTCAAATAATTCCCGCTCGTGCCGCCTTCTGAATCGTGTAGGCAGTTGTGCAAATGGCAACTTGAGCGCTGCTCATCAAACCTAGCCTTCGTAAATAAACAAAAGTAATATAATGCACTCCCTATGAAATAATAACAACGGTTACTCCCTGTAATTGTGATTTTAATGTATGATAATTAATATTTTCAGTTTTTTACAATTAAAATGTATTAGTTGATTAACAACTTTGCACCGACTTTATACGTGAAACAATTATACTCGGGGTGACGAATCGATTCTGGAACGATGTGCTCGCATCAGCATGGCAGCTGAACGTTTTGTTATGACAATTAATTTCGTTCCAAAATCGGTGGATTCTTTTGATTATAAGGCAAAGAATTCCGATGATTACAATAAAAGTATTTTACCTTATGCTAAGTGTACATAAATAATAAGGTGTGTTGTTACAATTTTTAAACAATCTTTACTTTCCCTCCATGTTAACACTATCTGGTTTTCCCTTCAGGGCATTCTCCCTTTTAATCATAATTGTATTTACTTAAATTTAATAATAACATTCTTTCTGAACTAGTTACAGTCTTATCAGTTTATACTGCTATTCTTAATTACTAATATTCTTCACTTTTTACCATTTAGTGTTTCCTTTGGATTTATTAATTGTTAATGATATTATCATTCACTATTTTTCACTATATTACCATTCTTTATTTTACACTATTCTCATTCAATCATCACCTTCACTTTTAAATTATTTATAGTTTATTATAATTTAATTAGTGTACTTTCTTTATCAATACACTTTGGGGTTTTTACCCTTTCATTTTGCACTTCACAAATGTTTTTGTTTTTTAAGTGTTTCTGAATGGGCAATCCCTCTAAGTATTATCTCACTACCGTACTATCTCTTTCACTACAATATCTCATTAATAATATTAACAATTTTATGTCCTTATATTTCTATCTATCATTACATCTAACTCTAAATTGTGGGTTAGTTTGCTTTTTTATATTTATATTTAACATTGTTTAATTGGGTTCCTTTCAATTCCATTACTATTGTCCATTAATGGATAATAACATTTACTTTCTTTTTTCTCATAGGTTAATAATCGGTCTTGTTTCCAATATTACATTTGAGTGCATTATTACTCTCGCTCATATTCTTTATTACTTGTTTGTGTATCAACATTGGTTTTCATTTTTATTTATTTCTCTTCATCTTGGGTTTGTTTCTTTTTCATTTCCCTCCTTCTTCATTTTCATTGTATTAGTTTAATACTTTGGTTTTCCACCTTCTCCTTTCGGTTCATTTTAACATGTTACATTGAGTCATTTAATTCCATGAATTTGTTTCATTGTTGTTTGGTTTTGGTTTTTTCCCTTCGTCTTTTGGTTTGGTTAATGACCTTCTTCTCTTCTTTGGTTTTATTCTTGTTTGTTTTTTGTGGTTCCCTTCTTCTTTTGTTTCCTTTTGTTGGGTCAATCACTTGGGTTGGGTCATGTCGTCGTTTGTCGAGTCTTTGTCTTTATATTTTATTTATATTAAGCATTTTATTTAATATGAAGTATTATTTTATATTTAGAATCATCTTTTTCCATCCCTGGTATTGGGGTGGCTTATTTCTGTTGTAACATAATGCCTCTCCTTTAAAATTGATCGTTTTGATAAAACACTAGTATAGTTTTTTATGAAATTATCAGTTATATATAACCTCTTCCCTTTTCTTTCTTGTTTGTTTCTTCATTCTTATTTCTCTTCTTACTTGATTCATTCCATTTTAATTGGATCTGTTTTTATTTATTTCCATTAGTGTGTTCTCCCTTTTATACAATTTTTTCCGTAACTTTTTAGTAGCTGGTTTCTTCCATTACTACTCATTTTTTCTGAGACCAGAGGAACATTATCTCTGCTCAGTTTATTTTTTGATTGCTGGGCTTTTCAACAGTCAAACTTATATATCTATTCTGTCAACTTGTGACTTAAATTAATAATAATAATAATATAGTTTGGTATTGTCCACTTTGTGGTTTGTTTTTAGATCACTTTGTCCTTTTACTCATTCTTCCTTCCGCTGTACCTTTTCGATATAATGTCATCTACTCATACAGTTGATTGTTTTTTATTTATTCATATGTTAATTTCATCATATATCACTTTTCATTAGTTTGTTTTTCTATTCTTCTTGTGATCATTTTAATTATCTTAGACATCTTTTTACTTTTTCTTGGTTGTTTAGCAATATTCTGCTTTAGCCATTTTTTGTATATTTGTTTTATACGTAACTTCTCTTTTTCCTTGAACCAGTTCTGACTTTTTTTTCTTTGAATACATTGAATTCATTATAATTTTAGGTATTTATCTTAGCAGTTTGTGCTTGATTTTATTTTTGTTTTTTTTTTATTTTGTATTAAATATTAAACTTAATATTTTTCGGTAAGTTAGTTTTTCTTACTTTATAGGAATTTTTGTAACTTATTCCTTTCTTGGTACTTTTTATTTAAATATTGCGTAAGTTTGTGGTTCTTACTTTTTTATAGGAATTTTTGTAACTTATCCCTTTATTATCATTTTTTATTTTATACTTCATATGTCAACATTATTTGATTGTAAGTTGATCTTACTTTGTAGGAATTTGTGTAACTTATTCCTTTTTTTAACACTTTATATTAGGCCTCATATGTCATCGAAATATTGTTGTAAGTTGTTCTCATATAATTTTTGAATTTTGGCATTTATTTATTTATTTATTGTAATTTATTTTTCTTCATAAAACTTTTTTATTGAAGCTTGATTGTAATCTCCTTTTATCTTTTTGGTGGTTATATAACTTATTTCGTTAAGTATTGTTTCCATTATCTTTCGTGATGACATAGGTGATACATATTATTATACATTGGACCTTGTTATTTATACTTTTTTGTAAGTTGATCTTCTCCTTTTCTTTCATTATTATTGCCTTCTCTTGTATATTACACTCTTTGTTGTCTTTCTTCTCTACTCCTTCAAATGTTAGACGTTTGAACATTTATTCTGGATAGTTTTTAAATTTGTTTATTATGGCTTATTAGTTCTCATTTAATTCATCTTAGTCGTTTAATGGTTTCTTGTCAATTCTTGTTTGGGTGTTTATCAACAATTGGTTTAATTTAATTTACTACTCCTTCCTTTCCATTGGGTTGCTTGGCCAGTAATTCGAAGATCAGTCCCTTTTCTTGGTGTATGGTGTCTTCGCTTATTTTACCCATGGTCCATCATTTCCTCTACACTTGTGGTTCGGACAACCTCGGTGTGTAGAGCTATTTTCGTTCTTGTGATATAGGTTTCTTCTGTCTCGTACCACAATTCCTCTACTATCATGTGTTCGTTTGTCTCCATGACAGCTTCATTCACTACATTTTGATTAATCAAAGAAGTTGTTAATTGTACCTCCTTCGTTAACGTTATTATTGATTTTTTATTTTGCATTTCCCATTCTGTTGTGCTCCATTGTTTTAGGGACCTCCTTAATTTGTTATACACTGTCTTGTTGTAAGTCCTTTCTATTTCTGGCATCTTCCATTGAAGCATAGATTTGCTGAATTTTTCACCCGCTGGTTTGCTGTGAATTCCCTCTATAATTGCTTTTAAGGTCCTCCTACAGTCTTTGTAACTTATTTCATTAACTTGCTTTGGTCAGTAATTGGTAAATTGAATACATCAATTAGTCCATTCTTCATCATCTCCACTTCTTCTCTTGTTTTTAGTAGTTTCTTTTTTCTTGGTACTTTTTATTTAAATATTGTCGTAAGTTTGTAGTTCTTACTTTTTTATAGGAATTTTTGTAACTTATCCCTTTATTATCATTTTTTATTTTATACTTCATATGTCAGCTTTATTTGATTGTAAGTTGATCTTACTTTGTAGGAATTTGTGTAAATTATTCCTTTTTTAAACACTTTATATTAGGCCTGTTCAAACTTTGTACTTTGTTTATCAGCTGTATGCAGTAGCTACTGCAATGCGACACGGGCGGATGACGTCACGTGCTTATCAAACGCTGCCGGCGGTCAGCTGGCCGACGGGAGACAAGTTTTAGTTTAGTTTCTAACCAGGCTCCGAGCTGAATCCTCGTTAAACAATCTCACTTACAGCTGCGGCTTAAATATCGTTCTTAAATATGTATCGTACTTATTAATTTAATCAGTCTACCTGCGTCAATTTACAATGGACTACGACTTCTTTCAAAACTAATTTATGGGCGTTATGGCCTCTATTACATCCGCACGTGTCGATCATGATCAATACATCTTAACATTTCAATAAACGCATTTCAAATAACAGTATTACAGTCCACTTCTTTTCGTACAAACAATCCAGCCCTTCCTACATAGCGTCTTTGGAACAACTCGAGATCATCAAGAGCTTCCAAACCGCAACATTGTTGGTCCTCACGGGCAGGATTTCTTATTTTTGGGTCCACAAGCGACCGCATTTCTTTGTCCGCATCATTTTTGGTCCAAACGATCTGAATTTATTCTCGCCCTACGGGCAGCATTTTTTGGTCCTGAGCGACCGCATTTTCGTCCACAAGCGACATCATTTTCCTGAATTACATCGCAGTCAACACGACAAGATTCGGCAAAGCAGTAGACCAGAGACAACGGGACACGGCAGGACAGCATTTGCGATTTCATGTAAAAAAGTTCCACAGCTTTAATTTATGGAGGGTTACAACATAAGGCGTCATCTGACCAGTAGAGACAGGAGGTGCAACAGCTCCTAACAGGATCGAGCAACGGGATCGAAGCCAGCTTCAGCACGAATGGATCAACGTCCACGTGACTATGAACTTTTACTTATATTTAACGTTTAACAATATTTTACATTTAGCAGTTATTTCTTAACACCTTTGTATAAACAAACACCATCATTACACAATACAACTTAATAAGTGGTTGGCAGTTCATTGTCAGTTCAAACTTCAAAGATAAAGATATATGTTACTATCATTTAAATTCATAATTTTAATAATTTTAATTGCCAACAAAGCTTGATTAATAGAGAGAGTAAGACTATGTTCTAGCAAGTATTATGTTCATATAAGCCAGATCGCTAGCTGCCGCAACGTATTCAAATTTATTAAAACTTAAATTTATGGTTCACATGCTCTATGCTCAAATTCTTCCAAAGTATTTTTCTTTTTTCTTCTTAAATTGTAATAATGGCAGATGTAAGGGCTCTAATAAAAAAACGAGGCACAATTAAAGCCTCAATATCACGCGTAAATACTTTCGCGGATAACTTCGATTTGGTAACCAGCGATCATCATGCGCTGAAAATAAAACTGCGACATTTGATGGAATTATCCACCAAATACGATGAGATTCAATCCCAAATCGAAGCCGAGGAAGCGGACGTTGCTTTAACGAGTGATAGGGTACAAACGGAAGACGATCTTTGTAATATAGAGTGTAAATTGCAACACCTACTGGAGCAAGCTGAGCATGTGAACCAGAAACCAGTAATTAATGCTGAAAGTAAACAGCTTAAAACACCCCCCATTCAATTGGAACTAATCAAATTACCACGGTTTGCGGGTAGTATTGTTGAGTGGCAACATTATTATCACATTTTTATTGAACTAATTCACGTCAGAGCAGATCTGACGGATATACAGAAACTTCACTATTTGCACTCGTCATTATATGGCGAGGCGCTTAACGTAATAAAGTCATTACCAATCACTCATGAGAATTACGCGGTGGCTATCGATCTGTTGAAGAATAGATATGACAGTAAGCTAATTGTTTCCGCCCACCATGTAGGGAATGTCCTGGACGTACCATTGGTTCAACAAGAATCCCAAGTCAGCATATCTAAAGTCATTGATGAAATCTCAGCCAATATAAACGCTTTAAATAATCTCAAACTGCCAGTTAACACATTCGAAATTATTGTCATACATTACTTAGCTAAAAAACTTGATAGTTACACTTTCCGGTTGTGGAAAGAGAGTTTATCGGAACATAAATTCCCTGACTTTAATAATTTTATGAATTTTCTAAATTCACGCAGAAAATTACTGTAAAATCTTGATAACGCGACTACCCCAACGAGCAGGTTGAATAAAAGCGATAAGTCTCCTTATCGCAAGGCAGTTAAACAGATAAGCGCTCCTAGGGGGGCATTCCATTCTCATATTAGAAAACATTTATGTAGACTGTGTAACGGTGAACATAGAATTATCGACTGCTTACAATTCACATCGCTGTCTATCCCTGACAGAAGAAACGTCTTAGTGAAAAACAAACTTTGCTTAAATTGCCTTCGTCCGGGACACGAAAGCTCAAAATGTCCATCAAGGTTTTCTTGCAAAAAATGTGCTAAGCGTCACCACACCACAATTCATGTCCCCAACAGAGACGGAGCTTTCATTAATAACCAATGCTCACTAAAGTCACGGACCAATAAATCAGTATTGTTATCCACCGCCGTTTGTATGACCGCTAATAAGGCCGGTAGGAAATTTCTCGTTAGGATTTTACTGGATTCCGGTTCTCAAGCGAACTTTTGCATAATGGATTTCGCCCGCAGAATGGGCCTCCAATTGGTTAAATCGCAACTACCCATCACGGGTATAAACAACTCGCTTTCCCAGGCTGACTTTAGTACAAAGGTAAGGGTACATTCTCGCTATAAACCCTTCACGTTAAACGTGCATTGTGCCGTACTACCCAGTATAACTAAAAATTTACCGGCGGAGTCGTTCGATCTTGCCTCTTTGAATTTACCCAAGCACGTATTCTTGGCGGATCCTCACCTACATTGCTCGGCGCAAGTCGATGTATTACTCGGCGCTCAATATTTTCTCCAACTAATTGAACCTATTAAATTTACGCGCGGACCGCACTTCCCTATAATTCAGGAGACTAAGTTAGGATTTATTTTGGCCGGTAACTTACCCTTCAACGTCGACATAACTAAAACAGTTTCGTCCTTTATGGTCTGTAAGGATGATAGTCAGATTTCCTCGCAACTAAAAGAATTTTGGAAGTTGGAGGAGATCTCTAGTCGCGAACCCTGCTCTGAGGACTCGCCGTGTGAAAAACATTTTGTGGAAAACACTAGCCGCAACCGCGATGGGAGATTCGTGGTATCCCTGCCCCGCAGGTCTGATAAATTTCATTTGGGAGATTCTCTCCGCGGAGCTATCCGCAGGTTCCAATCGCTAGAGTTCAAGCTCAAGCAGAACCCTATCCTTTACAAGGATTATAGCGAGTTCATGAGTGACTACTTGAAACTTGGTCACATGTCTCCACTTAATGATTACGATTTGTCGCTTGACAACTCAGATATTTTTTATTTGCCCCATCACGCAGTCTTCAAGGACTCCAGCCTAACCACTAAATTGCGCGTGGTATTTGACGCCTCCGCTAAAACCACAAATAATCTGTCCCTCAACGATACTCTCATGGTCGGTCCTACGATCCAGCAGGATCTGTTTTCGATAATGGTTCGGTTCCGTACCCACCGATACGTACTTATTGCGGACATAGGAAAGATGTATCGCCAGATCATGGTTAACCCAAAGGATTCAAACCTGCAACGCATCGTTTGGCGTGATGCGCCGCATAAGGAATTGCGACATTACGCTTTAAGGACGGTTACGTATGGCACTGCTAGTGCCTCCTTCCTTGCTACACGTTGTCTGGCTCAGATAGCCTACGAAAATAAATCCGACTACCCTACAGCTTCTAGGGCCATAGCCAATGATTTTTACGTAGATGATCTTATAACGGGTTCGGATGATCCGAACGTCTTAGCTAAAATGAAATGCGAGATCGTGAAGTTGCTAAGTAGGTATGGTTTCACGTTACATAAGTGGTTCTCTAACCACCATAAGATTATGACCCTTCGCGCCCAAGTATCCCATGACTTCAGCAAAGGTCAAAACGTGCGTACATTGGGAATCCAATGGAACGTTGAAAAGGATAATTTTTTATACACCGTTCGGGGTGATGATAATTTGACCGTGTTCAACAAAAGAAGCGTGTTGTCGGTCATTGCTGGGATTTATGATCCGCTGGGTCTTATCGCACCCATCACATTTTACTGCAAGCATTTCGTGCAACAGTTGTGGTTGGCGGGCACAGATTGGGACGAACCCCTATCTGGGTCATTAGCCAATCAGTGGCTAGAACTATACTCTCAATTAGTTTCCGACACTCATTTTAAGATTACGAGGTCGGCTAAGAGTTCGAACAATTATCCAATTAGTTCATTACAGCTTCACGGATTCGCCGACGCTTCGGCTAAAGGTTACGCGTGTTGCATTTATGTGCGGGCGGTCTATTCGAACGGCGCCATATCGTCAAACTTGTTGTGTGCTAAATCTAGGGTCGCTCCGCTGAAACAGATAACGCTACCACGTCTTGAACTTTGTGCTTGTTTATTGCTGGCGCAATTAACGTCCAAGGTTTTAAACGCCATCAACTACAATTTTGACGGACTATATCTCTATTCGGACTCGATGATAGCGTTGCATTGGATACATCAACAATCTTCCCGCTGGAAGGTATATGTGGCCAACCGTGTCGCGGAAATACAGCGTCTTGTTAGCAGCAGGGGAACTTGGCATCATGTAGTATCAACTGACAACCCTGCCGACATTTTATCGCGCGGTTGCCTCCCTCGTAGTTTGCACTATCATTCTCAATGGTGGCATGGTCCGTCCTGGTTGGCGCATGAGTCAGCATCATGGCCAGTCAGCGCTTTCGACATTAATGCTCCCTGTACTTATCCCGACCTTGAGCAGGAACGTTGCAAGCAGGTTCAAACCTCACTAATTGTCACGTCCTCAACACATAGTTATGTTGAAAATTATTCATCCCTTACTAGGCTCATTCGCGTCTTCGCATATTGCCGCAGATTTTTTCGCAATTCTAGGCTCCCGGTTGTTGACAGGGCCACGTCCTTTTTGTCTGCTCAAGAATTGTCTGATACACTCTTGATTTTTGTCCGGCAATCTCAGCAGTTGCATTTCGGCGTAGAAGTTAAGGAACTTGAGGCACACCGGTGCCTTCCTCGCAGTAGTAAAATTCTTGCTCTCAACCCCTTCCTGGATGACTCAGGCATTTTAAGAGTGGGTGGACGCTTGCAATTCTCCCCACTTAACTACGCGAGTAAGCACCAAATAATTTTGCACCCGCACTCTCGTCTCACGAGATTAATAATTGAGTATGAACATATCCGTTTGTTGCACGCTGGGGTGCAATCAACTCAAGCATCGCTTAGGCGAAAATATTGGATCATTCGCGACAAATCCTATATCCGCTCAGTGATACATAAGTGTGTCACTTGTTTTCGTTTCCGGGCTAGAGGCGCGAATCAACTATTAGGTCACTTACCCCCTTCTAGGGTCACGCCTGCTAGGCCATTTTCACAGTCTGCCGTGGACTACGCCGATCCTGTACTTTTGCGCCATGGCGGGCAGCGCTCAAAGTCCACGTCCAAGGCATACATAGCGTTATTCATATGCATGTGTACAAAGGCCATCCATTTAGAATTGGTGTCGGATCTCACTTCCAACGCCTTTATAGCGGCTTTAAAAAGGTTCATCTCGCGCAGAGGTATTCCCGCGCAGATATTTTCAGATAATGGTACGAATTTTCGTCGTGCCAACCACACCTTATATGATTGGTAAAAATTTTTTAACCTCAAAGGAAGTTGAGCAATCTTCTCTGGAGTTTTGCGGTCTCCACGGTATCAAATGGTCCTTTATCCCCCCTTCAGCCCCTCATTTTGGTGGTTTGTGGGAAAGTGGTGTAAGGAGTGTTAAATATCATTTACGTCGCGTAATAGGCGGTACCATCTTGAATTTTGAGGAATACTCTACTCTTCTCTCTCAAATTGAGGCTTGCCTTAATTCACGCCCTTTGTGTGCGGTGTCCGACGATGCTAGAGACCCTGAACCCTTAACTCCTGCTCATTTCCTGGTCGGTGCTCCACTGACTGCACTTCCGGAACCCGACTATACCCAAGGCAATACTAGTCATTTGGGCAGATGGCTTCTGCTCCAAAAATTTACACAGACCATCTGGAAACGGTGGTCTAGGGATTATCTGCACCAGCTGCAGCAGCGCAACAAATGGCGCACCCCGTTAAGAAATTTGAATGTCGGACAGCTTGTCCTCATTTTGGATGATAATTCCCCCCCACTACAGTGGAAGCGTGGGGTAATTACCAATGTTTTTCCGGGTCAAGATTCCTTAGTACGCGTCGCAGAAGTTCGCACCGCGCTAGGTATCTTACGCCGACCCATCCACAAATTATGCCCCCTTCCGGTGGCAACAAACTAGTCGTATGCGTGCCATACGAGACGTACTAGGATTGTGAACTTCTCACATTGCCTGGACTGCGCCCGGGAAATTCCCTGGGGCGAGCATACAAGTCAATTGTATCATAAACATTGTAAGTATTGTTTACGTGCCGATAGCTATTACGGCAATAGTGACTGTGTTTTCATATGTACTATCAATTATTTATGGATGTTGTTGTATTGTCGTATGTTTATATAATCCAAGTTCCGAGAACTACAAGTGTTACTTATGGTATCAATTATTCTACGTATGTATTGTATTTTCTAATGGTCATATATTATGAAATTTATTGGGGTTTGTTGTGTCAATATCTTGGTGCAATTGTTATATTTTTTATGGTGCTGTCACTTGTTATTATAATGCTTTGCAAATGTCAATGGGTATTATTTGGGAAAGATCAATGTCTACTTAATCATTGTATTATTATGTGTATTGTGTTACCATTATGTTTTGGGTAATTTTACTGTCAGTTTGCCCTTGCTATTTGCATAAGGGTTGATTTATTGTATACCTTGTAATTGTTAATTGTATTATCATGTTAATCATATTATGGTTATTATGTCATTGCGCTGTAGCCAATACGCCAATTGTTGTATCATTTTTGCCATGTAAGTCTAACTATTGTATTATTGATTTAATGTTTAATTTACAAAATCGTCCCGATTTTGGCGGGCAGTATGTTCAAACTTTGTACTTTGTTTATCAGCTGTATGCAGTAGCTACTGCAATGCGACACGGGCGGATGACGTCACGTGCTTATCAAACGCTGCCGGCGGTCAGCTGGCCGACGGGAGACAAGTTTTAGTTTAGTTTCTAACCAGGCTCCGAGCTGAATCCTCGTTAAACAATCTCACTTACAGCTGCGGCTTAAATATCGTTCTTAACTATGTATCGTACTTATTAATTTAATCAGTCTACCTGCGTCAATTTACAATGGACTACGACTTTTTTCAAAACTAATTTATAGGCGTTATGGCCTCTATTACATCCGCACGTGTCGATCATGATCAATACATCTTAACATTTCAATAAACGCATTTCAAATAACAGTATTACAGTCCACTTCTTTTCGTACAAACAATCCAGCCCTTCCTACATAGCGTCTTTGGAACAACTCGAGATCATCAAGAGCTTCCAAACCGCAACATTGTTGGTCCTCACGGGCAGGATTTCTTATTTTTGGGTCCACAAGCGACCGCATTTCTTTGTCCGCATCATTTTTGGTCCAAACGATCTGAACTTATTCTCGCCCTACGGGCAGCATTTTTTGGTCTTGAGCGACCGCATTTTCGTCCACAAGCGACATCATTTTCCTGAATTACATCGCAGTCAACACGACAAGATTCGGCAAAGCAGTAGACCAGAGACGACGGGACACGGCAGGACAGCATTTGCGATTTTATGTAAAAAAGTTCCACAGCTTTAATTTATGGAGGGTTACAACATAAGGCGTCATCTGACCAGTAGAGACAGGAGGTGCAACAGCTCCTAACAGGATCGAGCAACGGGATCGAAGCCAGCTTCAGCACGAATGGATCAACGTCCACGTGACTATGAACTTTTACTTATATTTAACGTTTAACAATATTTTACATTTAGCAGTTATTTCTTAACACCTTTGTATAAACAAACACCATCATTACACAATACAACTTAATAAGTGGTTGGCAGTTCATTGTCAGTTCAAACTTCAAAGATAAAGATATATGTTACTATCATTTAAATTCATAATTTTAATAATTTTAATTGCCAACAAAGCTTGATTAATAGAGAGAGTAAGACTATGTTCTAGCAAGTATTATGTTCATATAAACCAGATCGCTAGCTGCCGCAACGTATTCAAATTTATTAAAACTTAAGTTTATGGTTCAAATGCTCTATGCTCAAATTCTTCCAAAGTATTTTTCTTTTTTCTTCTTAAATTGTAATAATGGCAGATGTAAGGGCTCTAATAAAAAAACGAGGCACAATTAAAGCCTCAATATCACGCGTAAATACTTTCGCGGATAACTTCGATTTGGTAACCAGCGATCATCATGCGCTGAAAATAAAACTGCGACATTTGATGGAATTATCCACCAAATACGATGAGATTCAATCCCAAATCGAAGCCGAGGAAGCGGACGTTGCTTTAACGAGTGATAGGGTACAAACGGAAGACGATCTTTGTAATATAGAGTGTAAATTGCAACACCTACTGGAGCAAGCTGAGCATGTGAACCAGAAACCAGTAATTAATGCTGAAAGTAAACAGCTTAAAACACCCCCCATTCAATTGGAACTAATCAAATTACCACGGTTTGCGGGTAGTATTGTTGAGTGGCAACATTATTATCACATTTTTATTGAACTAATTCACGTCAGAGCAGATCTGACGGATATACAGAAACTTCACTATTTGCACTCGTCATTATATGGCGAGGCGCTTAACGTAATAAAGTCATTACCAATCACTCATGAGAATTACGCGGTGGCTATCGATCTGTTGAAGAATAGATATGACAGTAAGCTAATTGTTTCCGCCCACCATGTAGGGAATGTCCTGGACGTACCATTGGTTCAACAAGAATCCCAAGTCAGCATATCTAAAGTCATTGATGAAATCTCAGCCAATATAAACGCTTTAAATAATCTCAAACTGCCAGTTAACACATTCGAAATTATTGTCATACATTACTTAGCTAAAAAACTTGATAGTTACACTTTCCGGTTGTGGGAAGAGAGTTTATCGGAACATAAATTCCCTGACTTTAATAATTTTATGAATTTTCTAAATTCACGCAGAAAATTACTGCAAAATCTTGATAACGCGACTACCCCAACGAGCAGGTTGAATAAAAGCGATAAGTCTCCTTATCGCAAGGCAGTTAAACAGATAAGCGCTCCTAGGGGGGCATTCCATTCTCATATTAGAAAACATTTATGTAGACTGTGTAACGGTGAACATAGAATTATCGACTGCTTACAATTCACATCGCTGTCTATCCCTGACAGAAGAAACGTCTTAGTGAAAAACAAACTTTGCTTAAATTGCCTTCGTCCGGGACACGAAAGCTCAAAATGTCCATCAAGGTTTTCTTGCAAAAAATGTGCTAAGCGTCACCACACCACAATTCATGTCCCCAACAGAGACGGAGCTTTCATTAATAACCAATGCTCACTAAAGTCACGGACCAATAAATCAGTATTGTTATCCACCGCCGTTTGTATGACCGCTAATAAGGCCGGTAGGAAATTTCTCGTTAGGATTTTACTGGATTCCGGTTCTCAAGCGAACTTTTGCACAATGGATTTCGCCCGCAGAATGGGCCTCCAATTGGTTAAATCGCAACTACCCATCACGGGTATAAACAACTCGCTTTCCCAGGCTGACTTTAGTACAAAGGTAAGGGTACATTCTCGCTATAAACCCTTCACGTTAAACGTGCATTGTGCCGTACTACCCAGTATAACTAATAATTTACCGGCGGAGTCGTTCGATCTTGCCTCTTTGAATTTACCCAAGCACGTATTCTTGGCGGATCCTCACCTACATTGCTCGGCGCAAGTCGATGTATTACTCGGCGCTCAATATTTTCTCCAACTAATTGAACCTATTAAATTTACGCGCGGACCGCACTTCCCTATAATTCAGGAGACTAAGTTAGGATTTATTTTGGCCGGTAACTTACCCTTCAACGTCGACATTACTAAAACAGTTTCGTCCTTTATGGTCTGTAAGGATGATAGTCAGATTTCCTCGCAACTAAAAGAATTTTGGAAGTTGGAGGAGATCTCTAGTCGCGAACCCTGCTCTGAGGACTCGCCGTGTGAAAAACATTTTGTGGAAAACACTAGCCGCAACCGCGATGGGAGATTCGTGGTATCCCTGCCCCGCAGGTCTGATAAATTTCATTTGGGAGATTCTCTCCGCGGAGCTATCCGCAGGTTCCAATCGCTAGAGTTCAAGCTCAAGCAGAACCCTATCCTTTACAAGGATTATAGCGAGTTCATGAGTGACTACTTGAAACTTGGTCACATGTCTCCACTTAATGATTACGATTTGTCGCTTGACAACTCAGATATTTTTTATTTGCCCCATCACGCAGTCTTCAAGGACTCCAGCCTAACCACTAAATTGCGCGTGGTATTTGACGCCTCCGCTAAAACCACAAATAATCTGTCCCTCAACGATACTCTCATGGTCGGTCCTACGATCCAGCAGGATCTGTTTTCGATAATGGTTCGGTTCCGTACCCACCGATACGTACTTATTGCGGACATAGGAAAGATGTATCGCCAGATCATGGTTAACCCAAAGGATTCAAACCTGCAACGCATCGTTTGGCGTGATGCGCCGCATAAGGAATTGCGACATTACGCTTTAAGGACGGTTACGTATGGCACTGCTAGTGCCTCCTTCCTTGCTACACGTTGTCTGGCTCAGATAGCCTACGAAAATAAATCCGACTACCCTACAGCTTCTAGGGCCATAGCCAATGATTTTTACGTAGATGATCTTATAACGGGTTCGGATGATCCGAACGTCTTAGCTAAAATGAAATGCGAGATCGTGAAGTTGCTAAGTAGGTATGGTTTCACGTTACATAAGTGGTTCTCTAACCACCATAAGATTATGACCCTTCGCGCCCAAGTATCCCATGACTTCAGCAAAGGTCAAAACGTGCGTACATTGGGAATCCAATGGAACGTTGAAAAGGATAATTTTTTATACACCGTTCGGGGTGATGATAATTTGACCGTGTTCAACAAAAGAAGCGTGTTGTCGGTCATTGCTGGGATTTATGATCCGCTGGGTCTTATCGCACCCATCACATTTTACTGCAAGCATTTCGTGCAACAGTTGTGGTTGGCGGGCACAGATTGGGACGAACCCCTATCTGGGTCATTAGCCAATCAGTGGCTAGAACTATACTCTCAATTAGTTTCCGACACTCATTTTAAGATTACGAGGTCGGCTAAGAGTTCGAACAATTATCCAATTAGTTCATTACAGCTTCACGGATTCGCCGACGCTTCGGCTAAAGGTTACGCGTGTTGCATTTATGTGCGGGCGGTCTATTCGAACGGCGCCATATCGTCAAACTTGTTGTGTGCTAAATCTAGGATCGCTCCGCTGAAACAGATAACGCTACCACGTCTTGAACTTTGTGCTTGTTTATTGCTGGCGCAATTAACGTCCAAGGTTTTAAACGCCATCAACTACAATTTTGACGGACTATATCTCTATTCGGACTCGATGATAGCGTTGCATTGGATACATCAACAATCTTCCCGCTGGAAGGTATTTGTGGCCAACCGTGTCGCGGAAATACAGCGTCTTGTTAGCAGCAGGGGAACTTGGCATCATGTAGTATCAACTGACAACCCTGCCGACATTTTATCGCGCGGTTGCCTCCCTCGTAGTTTGCACTATCATTCTCAATGGTGGCATGGTCCGTCCTGGTTGGCGCATGAGTCAGCATCATGGCCAGTCAGCGCTTTCGACATTAATGCTCCCTGTACTTATCCCGACCTTGAGCAGGAACGTTGCAAGCAGGTTCAAACCTCACTAATTGTCACGTCCTCAACACATAGTTATGTTGAAAATTATTCATCCCTTACTAGGCTCATTCGCGTCTTCGCATATTGCCGCAGATTTTTTCGCAATTCTAGGCTCCCGGTTGTTGACAGGGCCACGTCCTTTTTGTCTGCTCAAGAATTGTCTGATACACTCTTGATTTTTGTCCGGCAATCTCAGCAGTTGCATTTCGGCGTAGAAGTTAAGGAACTTGAGGCACACCGGTGCCTTCCTCGCAGTAGTAAAATTCTTGCTCTCAACCCCTTCCTGGATGACTCAGGCATTTTAAGAGTGGGTGGACGCTTGCAATTCTCCCCACTTAACTACGCGAGTAAACACCAAATAATTTTGCACCCGCACTCTCGTCTCACGAGATTAATAATTGAGTATGAACATATCCGTTTGTTGCACGCTGGGGTGCAATCAACTCAAGCATCGCTTAGGCGAAAATATTGGATCATTCGCGACAAATCCTATATCCGCTCAGTGATACATAAGTGTGTCACTTGTTTTCGTTTCCGGGCTAGAGGCGCGAATCAACTATTAGGTCACTTACCCCCTTCTAGGGTCACGCCTGCTAGGCCATTTTCACAGTCTGCCGTGGACTACGCCGATCCTGTACTTTTGCGCCATGGCGGGCAGCGCTCAAAGTCCACGTCCAAGGCATACATCGCGTTATTCATATGCATGTGTACAAAGGCCATCCATTTAGAATTGGTGTCGGATCTCACTTCCAACGCCTTTATAGCGGCTTTAAAAAGGTTCATCTCGCGCAGAGGTATTCCCGCGCAGATATTTTCAGATAATGGTACGAATTTTCGTCGTGCCAACCACACCTTATATGATTGGTAAAAATTTTTAACCTCAAAGGAAGTTGAGCAATCTTCTCTGGAGTTTTGCGGTCTCCACGGTATCAAATGGTCCTTTATCCCCCCTTCAGCCCCTCATTTTGGTGGTTTGTGGGAAAGTGGTGTAAGGAGTGTTAAATATCATTTACGTCGCGTAATAGGAGGTACCATCTTGAATTTTGAGGAATACTCTACTCTTCTCTCTCAAATTGAGGCTTGCCTTAATTCACGCCCTTTGTGTGCGGTGTCCGACGATGCTAGAGACCCTGAACCCTTAACTCCTGCTCATTTCCTGGTCGGTGCTCCACTGACTGCACTTCCGGAACCCGACTATACCCAAGGCAATACTAGTCATTTGGGCAGATGGCTTCTGCTCCAAAAATTTACACAGACCATCTGGAAACGGTGGTCTAGGGATTATCTGCACCAGCTGCAGCAGCGCAACAAATGGCGCACCCCGTTAAGAAATTTGAATGTCGGACAGCTTGTCCTCATTTTGGATGATAATTCCCCCCCACTACAGTGGAAGCGTGGGGTAATTACCAATGTTTTTCCGGGTCAAGATTCCTTAGTACGCGTCGCAGAAGTTCGCACCGCGCTAGGTATCTTACGCCGACCCATCCACAAATTATGCCCCCTTCCGGTGGCAACAAACTAGTCGTATGCGTGCCATACGAGACGTACTAGGATTGTGAACTTCTCACATTGCCTGGACTGCGCCCGGGACATTCCCTGGGGCGAGCATACAAGTCAATTGTATCATAAACATTGTAAGTATTGTTTACGTGCCGATAGCTATTACGGCAATAGTGACTGTGTTTTCATATGTACTATCAATTATTTATGGATGTTGTTGTATTGTCGTATGTTTATATAATCCAAGTTCCGAGAACTACAAGTGTTACTTATGGTATCAATTATTCTACGTATGTATTGTATTTTCTAATGGTTATATATTATGAAATTTATTGGGGTTTGTTGTGTCAATATCTTGGTGCAATTGTTATATTTTTTATGGTGCTGTCACTTGTTATTATAATGCTTTGCAAATGTCAATGGGTATTATTTGGGAAAGATCAATGTCTACTTAATCATTGTATTATTATGTGTATTGTGTTACTATTATGTTTTGGGTAATTTTACTGTCAGTTTGCCCTTGCTATTTGCATAAGGGTTGATTTATTGTATACCTTGTAATTGTTAATTGAATTATCATGTTAATCATATTATGGTTATTATGTCATTGCGCTGTAGCCAATACGCCAATTGTTGTATCATTTTTGCCATGTAAGTCTAACTATTGTATTATTGATTTAATGTTTAATTTACAAAATCGTCCCGATTTTGGCGGGCAGTATGTTCAAACTTTGTACTTTGTTTATCAGCTGTATGCAGTAGCTACTGCAATGCGACACGGGCGGATGACGTCACGTGCTTATCAAACGCTGCCGGCGGTCAGCTGGCCGACGGGAGACAAGTTTTAGTTTAGTTTCTAACCAGGCTCCGAGCTAAACTCTCGTTAAACAATCTCACTTACAGCTGCGGCTTAAATATCGTTCTTAAATATGTATCGTACTTATTAATTTAATCAGTCTACCTGCGTCAATTTACAATGGACTACGACTTCTTTCAAAACTAATTTATGGGTGTTATGGCCTCTATTACATCCGCACGTGTCGATCATGATCAATACATCTTAACATTTCAATAAACGCATTTCAAATAACAGTATTACAGTCCACTTCTTTTCGTACAAACAATCCAGCCCTTCCTACATAGCGTCTTTGGAACAACTCGAGATCATCAAGAGCTTCCAAACCGCAACAAGGCCTCATAAGTCATCGAAATATTGTTGTAAGTTGTGCTCATATAATTTTTGAATTTTTGAATTTTGGCATTTGTTTATTTATTTATTGTAATTTATTTTTCTTCATAAAACTTTTTTATTGAAGCTTGATTGTAAACTCCTTTTATATTTAGATAAAAAATATAAAAATTTTTAAATATTTTATATTTAGAATCATCTCTTTCCATCTCTGGTATTGGGGTGGCTTATTTCTGTTGTAACATAATGCCTCTCCTTCAAAATTGATCATTTTGATAAGACACTAGTATAGTTTTTTATGAAATTGTCAGTTATATATAATCTTTTCGCTTTTCTTTCTTGTTTGTTTCTTCATTCTTATTTCTCTTCTTACTTGGTTCATTCCATTTTAATTGGATCTGTTTTTATTTATTTCCATTAGTGTGTTCTCCCTTTTATACAATTTTTTCCGTACCTTTTTAGTAGCTGGTTTCTTCCATTACTACTCATTTTTTCTGAGACCAGAGGAACATCATCTCTGCTCAGTTTATTTTTTGATTGCTGGGCTTTTCAACAGTCAATCTTAAATACCTTTTCTGTCAACTTGTGACTTAAATTAATAATAATAATAATATATTTTGGGATTGTCCACTTTCTGGGTTGTTTTTAGATCACTTTGTCCTTTTACTCATTCTTCCTTCCGCTGTACCTTTGCGATATACTGTCATCTACTCATACAGTTGATTGTTTTTTATTTATTCATATGTTAATTTCATCATATATCACTTTTCATTAGTTTGTTTTTCTATTCTTCTTGTGATCATTTTAATTATCTTAGACATCTTTTTACTTTTTCTTGGTTGTTTAGCAATATTCTGCTTTAGCCATTTTTTGTATATTTGTTTTATACGTAACTTCTCTTTTTCCTTGTACCAGTTCTGATTTTTTTTTTCTTTGAATACATTGAATTCATTATAATTTTAGGTATTTATCTTAGCAGTTTGTGCTTGATTTTATTTTTGTTTTTTTTTATTTTGTATTAAATATTATACTTAATATTTTTCGGTAAGTTAATTTTTCTTACTTTATAGGAATTTTTGTAACTTATTCCTTTCTTGGTACTTTTTATTTAAATATTGTCGTAAGTTTGTGGTTCTTACTTTTTTATAGGAATTTTTGTAACTTATTCCTTTTTTAATACTTTATATTAGGCCTCATAAGTCATCGAAATATTGTTATAAGTTGTGCTCACATAATTTTTGAATTTTGGCATTTGTTTATTTATTTATTGTAATTTATTTTTCTTCATAAAACTTTTTTATTGAAGCTTGATTGTAAACTCCTTTTATCTTTTTGGTGGTTATATAACTTATTACATAAGTATTGTTTCCATTATCTTTCGTGATGACATAGGTGATACATATTATTATACATTGGACCTTGTTATTTATACTTTTTTGTAAGTTGATCTTCTCCTTTTCTTTCATTATTATTGCCTTCTCTTGTATATTACACTCTTTGTTGTCTTCCTTCTCTACTCCTTCAAATGTTAGATGTTTGAACATTTAATCTGGATAATTTTTAAATTTGTTTATTATGGCTTATTAGTTCTCATTTAATTCATCTTAGTCGTTTAATCGTTTCTTGTCAATTCTTGTTTTGGTGATTATCAATTGGTTTAATTTAATTTACTACTCCTTCCTTTCCATTGGGTTGCTTGGCCAGTAATTCGAAGATCAGTCCCTTTTCTTGGTGTGTGACATCTTCGCTTAGTTTACCCATGGTCCATCATTTCCTCTACACTTGTGGTTCGGACAACCTCGGTGTGTAGAACTATTTTCGTTCTTGTGATATAGGTTTCTTCTGTTTCGTACCACAATTCCTCTACTATCATGTGTTCGTTTGTCTCCATGACTGCTTCATTCACTACATTTTGATTAATCAAAGAAGTTGTTAATTGTACCTCCTTCGTTAACGTTATTATTGATTTTTTATTTTGCATTTCCCATTCTGTTGTGCTCCATTGTTTTAGGGACCTCCTTAATTTGTTATACACTGTCTTGTTGTAAGTCCTTTCTATTTCTGGCATCTTCCATTGAAGCATAGATTTGCTGAAGTTTTCACCCGCTGGTTTGCTGTGAATTCCCTCTATAATTGCTTTTAAGGTCCTCCTACAGTCTTTGTAACTTATTTCATTAACTTGCTTTGGTCAGTAATTGGTAAATTGAATACATCAATTAGTCCATTCTTCATCATCTCCACTTCTTCTCTTGTTTTTAGTAGTTTCTTTTTATATATTTTTCCTATTTCTTTTGTTTCCTTAATCTTCTTAATTATTTGATTCTTCTTTATTCTTCTACGGTTGGTTTTTATGCGCTTAATTTTCTTGGTGTTATTGTTACCTTTATTCTCAGAAATCAATACACTTGATTCTTCTACAACTTTCATCTCCTTACTATCTTCAGAAGTGGTGTCTAGTGTTTCATTCCATGGTTTGAAATCACTATCTACTGTTTCATTAAGTTGATATACTGGGTAACTTGTTTCTTCCCATCTCTTGTTCATCCCCGTTTTTGTCTGTTTGACTTCTTCACGAAACTCTATTAGTATGAATCTTAATTCTTCTCTGTTCTTCTCACCATCTTCCTTCAACTGTCTTTGGAGAGTTTCACTATTATTTTCAATCTTGTTATTTAATATTTCCAGATCTTTCTTGATCTGTTTCTTCAGCTCTTCACTCTTCTATTCTAAGATCTCTTGGTTCCTCTTCAAAGTTTTATGATTGCTTTCCATCTTATTATTTAGACGTTCTATGTCCTCCTTGATTTGTTTCTTTAGTTCTTCCTTCATTTTCTTCAATTCTTCACTGTTTTGGTATATTTTTTCATTTGTTCTCTTGTTGTCTTCCTGGATTTTGTTGTTTCCTTCCATAAGAATCCTGAACATCTCCTGCGTGCTCAGGTCTTCTTTCAGAGTGGGTTTGCTGGAATGGTCCCCTACCATTACTTCCACTTTCGGTTCTGGTTGGTTTGGGTTTTCTGGTTGGTTCTACTGTGGATCCTCTTCGAACAATTCTCCAATCATTTCTTCAATTTCTTTCATCTCTTCTTGGTTGGTTCCTTTCTTTTTTAGGTATCTTGTAACCATGGAATGTCTCCTCATAATCGCCGCTGGCCTTCATTTAAGGCCTCACCGGTGGGTCGCCAACCTGTAACGTTAGGAAGACGTGCTCGTCTTCGTTTATGCCCTGCGATGGGCGCCAATCTGTAACGTTATAACTGGTGCGTCACTGTGAAAATGTATACCAGTTTTATATGTGTGTAAAGTGTTAGTGCGTTCGTCTCGCACTGGGGTCGTTACATCAATTTTGCTCTAACGATGTCCGTAGCTATGTTATTATTACCAGTATAACACGGCAGTAACCTTACCTGTATATATATATAGGGGTGTGTTAATCCCGGGTGGCGCCAAATTGTTTATTAAAACAATTAAAATTACATAATAAAGTGTTTTCAGCTATGACGGTCGGGGCGTTTAAATAATTCCCGCTCGTGCCGCCTTCTGAATCGTGTAGGCAGTTGTGCAAATGGCAACTTGAGCGCTGCTCATCAAACCTAGCCTTCTTAAATAAACACAAGTAATATAATGCACTCCCTATGAAATAATAACAACGGTTACTAATCGTAATTGTGATTTTAATGTATGATAATTAATGTTTTCAGTTTTTTACAATTAAAATGTATTAGTTGATTAACAACTTTGCACCGACTTTATACATGAAACAATTATACTCGGGGTGACGAATCGATTCTGGAACGATGTGCTTGCATCAGCATGGCAGATGAACGTTTTGTTATGACAATTAATTTCGTTCCAAAATCGGTGGATTCTTTTGATTATAAGGTAAAGAATTCCGATGATTACAATAAAAGAATTTTACCTTATTCTAAGTGTACATAAATAATAAGGTGTGTTGTTACAATCTGTTCTGTAGTGTCGTTAAATGTGTTTCGAAAGCACGTGTTTAACCAATAGGTTAGATTTTATGTTAACAAATTTTCAGTGTTTATTTTTCTTAAATAATCTTTGAAAGAGAAATATACGGTTTATAGTGAGATCAATTTACTTTTTGTAAAATTTAGAGTGATTTGGTTTTTGGAAATAAGGTAATTCAATGATACTTAACACATCAGCATGACTTGGTGTTTTCATTCATTGGATCGGAAGAAGATTGGGCTGCAATAAGTTCTATTTTCATTGATCTTTGGACTTATGTAGATCTGGCGTATTTTTCATGTTATATGTGCTCATAATTTTCTTTTAATTCTCAGTTTTATGATCCTGGATCTTTAATGGACTGCTCTAATGGTTCGTCTGTTTCTTATCCAGTCATGGTTTTGAATTTTGTTCACTGTTTTACATTATTTAATGAAAAATTGGTCTTCCAAACTTTGGCTTCTGTCCTGGTAGACTGACGCTTTACGAGTAACGGTATTCAACTGTGGTTTCTATGGTAACTAAATAATTCTGATTGGCTGAGAATGATATAAATCCATTGTTATGAAAATGTGAATTCTTTTCAAAATCCTAGTATATTTTCTGCCTGCTGTTATTCCTCTGTCTTCCTTCCTGATTATTAAATATTGTCACTATAGTATGTATTTCCTTTCATAGATTATTTTGATATCCCACAAGTTTGGGTTATTTTAGGTTTTATGTTTTTTCAATTATGTTGATACTTGCTAATTACATTTCTTTTTGAATTCAAATGCTTATAATTATATTTCGTTTTACAAATGATTTACAATTTATTCTTGGTGAGTCCTTCACCTCGGATTTGGTAATTTCTTTGTTAATTTGTTATATTTTGTAGTTGTTTGTTACTGACAGATAGGCATTTTCATAGGCCTAAGTAGCCATTATGGTATTTGATTTATTTCATTTAAATTACATTTCCTTTTGGCCTAATGGGCTTCATTTTGTTATTATAATTGGCTGTATCATTTATTGTTGTGTTTTAGGTCTGTTTATGTGTTATTATTATGTCACTATTATTTTATATATAATTGTTTACTATTTGGTTTCCTCGTTTTCCAGTCATACATTTCTTAACTTTTTTACTGTTTTACTTTGCCAATAATAACAATGTGGCTATTATTTACTATTTTTTGATCTTTTTAAATACAATATTTAGGTCTATGGTCTGTATAACTCTATCAGCCATATCCAATTCATAACTTGTTTGAATAATTATTTAACTATTATTTGCTAATCTTTGTTTACAACTCATCTTATTTTATATTATATTTTAGTGTGATAAACATCACTTTTATGAACTTATAACGATCCCTTATAACATGGGTGTTTTTTGATTTGTTTTTAACTCCTTAATTTTTAAACAATATTTACTTTCCCTCCATGTTAACACTATCTGGTTTTCCCTTGAGGAAATTCTCCCTTTTAATCATAATTGTATTTACTTAAATTTAATAATAACATTCTTTCTGAACTAGTTGCTGTCTTATCAGTTTATACTGCTATTCTTAATTACTAATATTCTTCACTTTTTATCATTTAGTGTTTCCTGTGGATTTATTAATTGTTAATGATATTATCATTCACTATTTTTCACTATATTACCATTCTTTATTTTACACTATTCTCATTCAATCATCACCTTCACTTTTAATTATTTATAGTTTATTATAATTTAATTAGTGTACTTTCTTTATCACTACACTTTGGGGTTTTTACCCTTTCATTTTGCACTTCACAAATGTTTCTGTTTTTTAAGTGTTTCTGAATGGGCAATCCCTCTAAGTATTATCTCACTACCGTACTATCTCTTTCATTACAATATCTCATTAATAATATTAACAATTTTATGTCCTTATATTTCTATCTATCATTACATCTGACTCTAAAATGTCGGTTAGTTTGCTTTTTTATATTTATATTTAACATTGTTCAATTGGGTTCCTTTCAATTCCATTACTATTGTCCATTAATGAATAATAACATTTACTTTTTTTTCTCATAGGTTAATTATCGGTCTTGTTTCCAATATTAAATTTGAGTGCATTATTTCTCTCGCTCATATTCTTTATTACTTGTTTGTGTATCATCATTGGTTTTCATTTTAATTTATTTCCCTTCATCTTGGGTTTGTTTCTTTTTCATTTCCCTCCTTCTTCATTTTCATTGTATTGGTTTAATACTTTGGTTTTCCACCTTCTCCTTTGTGTTCATTTTAACATGTTACATTGAGTCATTTAATTCCATGAATTTGTTTCATTGTTGTTTGGTTTTGGTTTTTCCCTTCTTCTTTTTTTTTAGTTAATCACCTTATTCTCTTCTTTGGTTTTATTCTTGTTTGTTTTTTGTGGTTCCCTTCTTCTTTTGTTTCCTTTTGTTGGGTCAATCACTTGGGTTGGGTCATGTCGTCGTTTGTTGAGTCATTGTCTTTATATTTTATTTACATTAAGCATTTTATTTAATATGAAGTATTATTTTATATTTCGAATCATCTTTTTTCATCCCTGGTATTGGGGTGGCTTATTTGTGTTGTAACAATATACACTATAAATATAGGACATAAATTCTCAAACATAACAATATGTCACTAATAAATATATCCTGCAAATGAACGTTGCAAAAATACTAAGAAACTTTGAGATAACTTGGATAATACAAACATAAATAAATTAATATCTATGAACCAATTGAAGACTATACAAAACATGACACAATTTTTAAAGGACTAAATGTTTGAAGCAAAGATTTCAACTGTTTTTTTGAAAACATCCACAGAAAATTATTATAAAAACTAATCGCGACAATGAATCCAACACATTCCCATCAATTCAACCAGCAACTGTAGTCAAACAAAGTGCGAAGTGCACGAAACAAGTTCAAATAAGAATAAATCACACACACACACACACACACACACACACACACACACACATTAAGAACAATATAAGAACTTTTTATAATAAGTGTGTCGTAATCCAAGGTCCACCACTATTTTTTTTTGTAATTTTTTGTTGCAACACCTGTAAAAAAAGTTGGCCCGACAAGGTTGCCATTCTGACCATAACCTGATACCATTCTAATTCTACTAAAATTAAATTTTAAATGTAAATTTAAAAAAATATTCAATCAGGAATTATTTAGACAATATGGATCTTAGTAGCAGCAATGTTAACTTGTAGTAGTAGTGACACAGCCTTGTGTTTTCCCATTTAATCATGAGAAAGTTCTACATTAGTACCAGGTTGCCAAATCTTCGTATTGTTTTGTTCGGACATATTTTTTTCAAATGTATATTGGTAATCATATTATTCGTTAGACGATACGTAACAAAAAAACTTATAAGGCTGTTGCTAAAAAGCATTTAAAGAACCAAAGTATATAAGGGAAATTATAGCTATATAGTAAAGAACAATACAATGAACAACAATTACACAAATTATTTATAACACTTAAAATTTGATAGGTTAACATGTGATGTCAGTGTCGCCTTTATCGTGTACAATGTACCTCATGTCATGAGGTACGGTTATAATGACTGGAACCAGGAAACCTTCGAGAAGAAAATGTTGATTATCAACCAACAACATTTATATTTTTTGTTAAAAGCAGCTAAATGGATTGATCTGCTGCTATATTCCTGGTAAAGAATCTATAACATCGTTAATCGTTTCATGGGAGGGTGGTGAAACGATGGTTTTTTTAACCATGTTCTTACAATGCTTGGGTTTGTAGTTGTTTAGCAAAGACATATTAGTGAGAAATATTTAGACATATTTGCTTTCAAGTACATAGATTACATTAACCTGAAGCCTCCAGGCATGGACTGGAAAAAAACAACCTACACCAAGAAGGTCGAAAATCTGTCTGTGGTACACACGACAAGGAAATGTTTGTCAACACAACGCAAGTTATTGCAGTAGACATTTGTCCCCAAAGTTAACAAACCTAATGTTAAATATTAAGTTATTGAGCCTCGGCGAGATTTGTATTTAAATAATTAATTAATCTTGTTACAGAACTCCAAAGGCGTTTCTCTTTTTTTTTCTGCAGAACGTCCCTTGTGTTGACCAGTCAACAATTTCTCCGCTTACGTAATCTCTCTCCACCACACGCTCACATGTATATGTTTGTTTTTATTAAATTTGATGGTGTTTAACAAAACAATTAATTATTTTTTGTCCTTTTAATAAATTTTTGACAATTGCCTTAAACCACCAGCCTTTAATCTAGTTGCGTTTGAGTCTGAAAAACTTTATTGATGTAGTAGGCAACTGTCATAAATCACACTGTCTATCTGTCTATCTGTCTGTCTATCTCTCTCTGTGCAGTGCAAATGTGGGAGTATGTGTGTTACACACACGCGCGCACAGTACATAGACATACGTCTGCGTGTGTGTGTGTGTGTGAATATATATATATATATATAGACTTAGCGCCGCATAATTTCTTCATCACACGCCAATTTTTACCCAGGGTATCTAAAACAAATTTGAGGAACTTGTATAACTACATCTTTAGGTGAAGAAGTTATTTTGCCCAAGTTATGGTGTGTCAGCGTACGAAAAACTTATACAAATTTTTATACATCATATTTTTGCTGTACGCTGAAGCCAGACAACCTGTTCGATATATACAATGTATATAATGAAATATGGGTAGTTAGTCGGCCATATTGGCATTCGTAATAATTATTCTATAAAATTTGTAACATGTGTAAAAAAGACAGACACTACAGAGGAAAGTGTGTTTTTATTCTGTTTAGTTGGTATAACGAAATATTGGACCTGCCATAATTTATTCTGTTTAGTCGTCTAGTGCGGTAATTCGTTGAGTTTTCTAACGTGTGTGGGACAGAATTTTGTAATTTGTATAAAGTGTTTGTGATTGCAAGTCGAAGTAAAAATATGTTGGAGGCGCTAGGAATAATAATGAAAGGTAAGATGATCATTTATTTAGTGTATGTTCTCCGTTGTTTGTAGGAAATTAGCTGTTAGGTTATGTATGAATGTCTCGCTTACTTTGGGTTGTACACTAGGCCTACCGGTTGTTATAGACCCAACTATACATAATATCACTGTGTTCTGTCCAAAATTTAATAATGGAGCAAATTAGCATTCTAATTTAATTAATACAATATACCTAGGCTAACGCCATGCGTTCTTATGGGAGTAAAAATTTAATTTTTTGTCTCCGTAAATAGGTTCGACCGCCGTTTAAAATTATTTTTCTCGTGTTTATATAACATAGAAGAATATAATAAAAATATATCAGCGCAATATCAGCATTGATGAGAATCTTCATAATTACCCAAGGGGTAATTAACTAATTTTTAAAAAAAGTCCCTGTAAGGCACTGAAGCAATTTAATTAAAGTTTCTTTATTATAGATATATAAAGACCTGTAAGTCTGACAATTATTTTGTCTACTCTAGCCTACCTATATATGTGTAATGTATCCAATTTGTAAATCATTTTATTCGTAAAATGTGGTCCTACCTAACACAAGATGGTACGCCTTACTATAATATATTTAATTTGAACTCTGCTCGTATTTAACTAGTTACAAATTTTATTTAATTCTTCAGTCCAGCTATATTACTCTAAATATACTTTCAAATTCAGCATTTTTCATAAAATTCATAAAAGAAATACGTTAGGTTATGTTTCATGTCTAGATTACTTTGTCGAACACGTATCTGTTATAGAACCAACTATGCCTAATAGCACTGTGTTCTGCCCAAAATTTAATAATTGAGCAAGTTAGCATTCTAATTTAATTAATACAATTTTATTTTTTCATTATTAGCGGGCCAATTTATACAAAAACAAAAATTCTGGAGTTTTGTATTGTAGTGTTTTAGGGTAAATAGAATTGCCATAATAAATTTAATACAGTAGGCGTATTGTTTTGATTGTGAAACAAAAATCATTTGTTTGATGTTTTAATTCAGTTCACTTATCCCCAATAAGTAAAAACCTTTACAAAGGTGCATAAGGTATTATCATTTGCTTTAAAAAATTGAATTCCAAAATAATACAAAGACTATTTAAATTAGATTTGTTCCTTTACTGCATTAATAAAACCTGTCATATACGACTCACCTTATGCTACATAAATATCAAACACACTTAGTTAGTTAGTGATTAATTATGTTAACAAAACTAGCAAACTAGCAGGGCATTAGCCGATTAACTTACAGCGGAATAGCCTGTAAGCCTAACCTAACTCTGAAATAAAATGAATTACTTTTAGGAAAAAATCAAAATTTGTTTGTGTTATGTAGGCTTGGGTGTTAAGTATAATAGGCTAAGTTCTTTATCACAGTAAATTGTCTCTAGCTCCAGATACTTGCATGTCTACATCAATTGTCATATTTTATTCTTCGTATTGTTAAAAAATGTCATATTTTACTTTTCAGATGACTGTGAAAGTAGGCCTAGGAGACGTACAGCAAAAAAAGGTACATATAGTTTTAATTGTTATTTATATTCAGTGTATAAAAGCACCCCTTAACTCTAATCAACTAAAAATATAAAATTAATTAACCCATTTTTGAAAAAGACCCTGTGAGGGAACTGACTCCAGTTAAATGAAATATGTATTCTGTATTAAATGCTTATTCTGTATAAATATCAAGTTACTGATACCTTTACACAGAATAATTTTATTTAGATTAAATCTGGCCTATGATAATATAACTGATTTAGCTAAACTTACTGCGGATTAGCCTGTAAGCCTAACCTAACTCTGAAATAAAATTAATTACTTTTAGAAAAAGATCAAAAGTTTATAGGCCTGGGTGTTAAGTATAATAGACTAAGTTCTGTGTCACAGTTGAATTATCTTTAGCTCCAGAACTTACACCAATAGTGCATGTCTACATATATTTTCATACTTTACTTTCATATTTGACTGGGAACGTAGTAAGTTCAGTGTTAATTTATTCATGTTACCTTATATTCGGTGTATAAAATCACCCCTTAAACTCTAGTTAACTTTATAATCAGGATTATATTATTCAATGTTAATCATTTGAACAGTTTTTGTTTTTCGAGTTTGTGTGATTATATTAGAAATCTTTTTCAGGAATCTTCAGTGCAGGGATGTAACCAAGCAATAGTGACTTGAGTTCATTTAAATTAAAATAGATTACTATAAAATAACTACTAGATTATGCTGTAAATTTAATTTTTTTTAGAAATTTACACAAAATCCATTAACTTTTTGTAAATTCATAGTGCTAACCTACAAATATTGTGCTAGGTTAAGAAAATAAATTATTCTCTTAATTATTAGCTTAATATTATTATAATTATTAACTTAGTGAAAAATTATGTATGAGTTTTGTAATGATCTTTCAGGTTCCTCCTGAACTTTCCAGAATTGACTGGGAAAAAATGACTATTATTGCACCATCAGTAGTATCGACATCAGATGATATTGATGTGGAAAACATATGAAGTGGAGAAGGTAATATAATCAAAGCAATTTAGCCTATAGATAATTAAAAATTTTTTTTTTCTGTTTGTGAATTTTGTAACATTAGCATATTTGATTTAATGTTTGTTTCATATGTAGTGTTAGGTTTACCTAAATTATCTTTACTTGACAAACTAGACTTGTATAGGTACTTTAAATCAATTAAGAAAATCAGCTTTGAATGTAGCACAATTAATTCATACCATATTTCATTAATGTTTTGTTTTCAAAGCATTTTTTTGTTTGGGTGTTAGCCTATTTAATTTGTGTTATGGCAAAGTTAATTTTCTGCATCAGGAATGTCCTATTTCATTGAGCAAGCTTTATAGGAGATTTTGAAGTTTGTGATAAAATAGCCATTAATGATTCTTTTGTCTTGTTAATAACAACAATATAAAGTTATTAACAGTCCCATTTACATTTTAAATGAGAAAATTTAGTAACATAGTAGTTGGAATCATTTTTAATTAGTAGTATTATGTGTCAATGCTTTCAAATCAGGGGCTTCCTTTGGAAAGTATAATCATATGATAATTTTAAGATAAGTATTGTTAGAAGCTCTAAATAAGTTTGTTTATATTATTTTTTATATAAAGAGTTTTGGAAGCTGCTGGAAAACAAAAGTTCTTAATAAAGTACATAATTAGTTTAATAACATTATTTCCCATAAAATTGCAATTATTTCATTTAGTAATTTGCACTTTTGTTGATACTGGCAATGATAATTATTTTTCTCTGTTAGCTAAAATTCTTTCTTTGTTACAGAGTCCATTGTTGTAGAAGCTCTTATATCGCCAGATGATTGTGCAAAATTTATAAGTTTGGAGGTAAATTTCTCCTTATAGAACTGCTGTATTCTTATATAGTTATCTCTCTCTGACCTCTATTTTGCACTATGAGGTGTACACTTATTTCCATCCTTATTTGGTATTCTTTTATCTCTTTCTACTATTATTTAGTTACAATAGTTTAATCATAGTAGTCTCTTTATAATTGGTTTAGTGTTTTTTGTACACTGGTCTGTCCCTTAGTGTATATCATTGACTAACATTATTTACACCTAGTGTCACATGACAGGTGTTCTTAATTACGATTATAATACATTATGTCCTTTCTTATAACATTCTTATACTATTACAATAGTGGCATTACACCTTACTTGTGGTATAGACATTAACCTTTTACTTCTATTTGGTATTATAAAGTGGTTTTGTTCACGTTTTACTTAGTGAATCCCCTTTTGGTCGGTTTTGGTTCACTTTATTTACTTAAATTCTTATTTAAAATCCATTTTGGGTATCTTATATTGGTACCTGTAGAAAGCTTATCAGTTCTTCTTGGTTTAAGGCACAAAACATTTTGGTTTAGGTAGGCTTTTCCTACTGATAGATGTGAATTTAGGTGAAATTTGTACCAACAATGTGTATGTTAGGTTGATACAAATTTACATTCTTTTAACCTTATTTTCTCAAGTTTGGTTTTATTAATGATAACTAATAACTCTTTAGTTATTGCCTTTTCTTATCTTACATGATTGTTTGACTATTTGAGTAATATTTGTTATTATTATGAGACAATTTTAATACTTCTTTATGTTACATGGGTGCTATGCATAACATGTTACTATGCTTTTATTCACAGCTTCTATTCAGTTAACAGTCTAGTTACTTTCATTCTTTTATAACATATCTTGTCCTATACATTTATAATATTATCTGTTGTATATTGTACAGGAATGGGTTTCCTCTCCTTAAAACCCCACTGTTGTGTTTGTCAATTTGTACATACACCTATGCCAATGTGTTTTGAATTATTTTAATTATGTAAATCTCGGAGATATTTGGAGTTGTGGGATGTATTGATGTAAGTAATTAATTATTAACTTAGCTCTCTAAAAACTATCAGTGTTTGTGTACCTGTAACTTAAATAATTAATGAGTTATTTTATAATTCCGTTCAACCCTATTATACCTTGAAGAGAATTCTGTCTAATTTTGTATTTTTACTCTCTCTCTTTGGTGTCAGATAATTCCGCTATAAGCGCTGTAGTATCGGCTCAACGAAACTTATAGGTTATTTCAATGTTTATGTTAACCAATTATTCTATACGTATTCAGTTACTTTTTTATTCCTAGCTCATTAAACCATACTCCAAATAACAAGATTTTGCCAATATATAAAGGTTCTTTATTTGTTTACTTCTTTAACATTGAATAATATATGTTCTAATTAACATACGCTTGAGCTATAGATTGTATGAATCGATTGTTGATTATTCTGATACTTTATTTAAATTTAGTTATATAGTGTGTTTTAATTTGTAATTAATTTAATTCAGGGTGTGAAGGTTCTTGTAACTGTGGGGAAGATTAAAAATACATAGATAAGAATGCAAGATTTACAAATTTAAAGTGTTGTGTAGTTAGTATGATTAATATAATAATAATTTACCAGACTAGAACGAAGCCAATCGTGTAGGCGGTTGATTGATAAATTTACTGTTCTGGACAATTATGCCGTACGATTTTCTTTCTTCGATTTAATAGAATGGAATTCTTCTCCTGTCCACTTCGGAATTACAGCTTGGATTGGTTTACAGCCCGATTGATGCTTCTTCTGCAACGCCAGGATCCAAATACGTTCTTCTCTTGGTTGAAGCAATTAGTGTTGTTCCGTGTTTTTGAAAGGTTATAACTTCTGGTGTAGTGAATATTATTAATTGTGATACTGTTAATTCTTTCTATTTGGTTTAATATATCATCAATTCCCTTCGGATATGGGACAGTTCAAGTTCTTCCTTGTATAATCCAGTTATTTATTCTCTATTGTGATTTCATACTGTAGTGTTATTTGGATTAAACTGTACTGGTGATAGTCATAAACATTGTCATTAGGATTTTGTGTTTTATAATCGTGTCTGATGATTTAAAATATTCCGATTAAATAGATAATTCTTGGGTTTTTTAATCTCATCACATTCAGATCATCAAAGCAATTATTGTCAAATTAACAACTTCCTCTTCTTCTGTCGTCCCTAGCAACACACGACTTCTTCCTTCCACATGTTTTGAATATAGTGTTTATTTCATATATTTTTTGTCTATTCCTTATCAATTTGCTATCCTATCGGAATGTAACTTTACCGATAGTTGGTTTATTATTTTCTACACATATTCTGCTGGTTTTTTTATATAAGCCGGTTTTTTTCCTTTTTTTATATTTAATCCACTTTCGATATTAAATGTTATTAATCGATATCATGGCATTATGGTATTATCATAATTTGTATAAATTTTATTATATATCATTATTAATTTAATGTTTTTTCTAGCTCTTCAAATCGTATTCATTAATTATTATTAATTGATGTACCTAACCTTTATGTTATGAGTGGTTATATAGTGGTTTTGGCTGTTAGGCCTTTTATTGTAAACAGATCTACCTGTGTTTATAACTGGTACACATCTATAGCCCCTTTTACATAAATTCATATATATAATTAAATCTTAACTATTAACATTTACATAAACAATTATTTTTTCCATATCTAATAACAATTTTATCTTGACCTATGGATCACATATAAGAAAATTCAAATCTATTAACGTTAATTAGCTGCTTCACACTTCATTCTACAACAGTCATTGAATAATACATCTTGTTTCATTATCTTTCATTAACTCAACACATATTTGGTATAACATAACATAAACTTTATCATAACATTTGTTGTCACAAAATAATACCTCTTAACTCAAAATTCTTATTTGCTATTAGTAAATTATTGTTTCATTTTTTGTTTGTTTTTCATTAAACATATATCATCAACTATTGTCTAACTTACAGGTTCGGTTATTCTTGTTAATATTACCTTGCATCCTTATTTACCTGTATCTATGATTATAAATATAATTATTAGCTCTTTGTTCTATCATGGGGTTAAATATTGACTTGTTTATTATTCTGTGAACCTTGTTTTTATGTAACTTGAGTGCTAGCATTTCTGTTGCGTTACAATATTGGTCATCTCAGTTAGTCAGTTCTTGTCCATCTCTTCAATCTGTAAGTTGTTCAGTCATTGCATATACGGGTAAGATGTTCTATAGTTGACTGGCTCTTGGAATCTATATTTTATACCATGGTTGTTAGGTGTCTTTCTCGTAGTATGTTTCTTCCTTGTCTTCATTGGTTCCTTACTGACCGAAAACTATTGGGTTGTTGGTTCCTGTGGTACAACCATTGTTCGGTGCATCTTCTTTTTCTTATAATGTTATTTCACTTGTTAGTTACCATTAGTTTTATTAACTCTTATTGTTGTGAGTTTATCCTTGGTGATGAGTAGCTCATGTAGTTTCATGCTTGGCCTTTTAGAAGAAACACTTGGTTTGTCTCTTTCACTCAATTATTGACATGTGTTAATATTTTGGGTTACTGAAATATTTGGGCTCATATGTCTCGTTACAATATTAACTGGTTGTAGGCATATAAACTTATACACTGTTGTGAGAATTGTACAAAAGTACCTTTAAGCTAATTTCAAAACACAACATTTCAGAATTAATCACATTTTTTTCACTTTATAGGCTATGTCACACCAAAAGAAAATGTACAGGTCACTTTCAACAACAGTTGACAACAGCTGACTGAATATTATCCGATGACAAAATACTAAACAGATGGGAGATAGTCACACCAACCAACCATTTTGTATATAGTCTTTAAAATGAGATTTTTTTGCTTGTACACGGAAAACCTGGATCACTGTATTAAGATATATATTTTAGATATGTAGGTCAATTTATTAATTTTGAGCTATTAATTTAGCTAGTGCTAAGCTTTAAAACACAGTTATTTGTATGAAAGAAAAGTACAATTTTTTAGGCCAAGTAATAAATCCAACTATGATTCTGAAAAATTGTCACGGGTAGGAAAATAAAAATAATAATAATTCACCGATCTGAATGACGTTTTACAGAATCGTGATAAACATAAAATTACTTTTGATAGTGATCCCATGCTCATCCCAAGTTGAAAATTTCAGAATATGTAGAGGAAAACAATATCTTTCACATATATTTTTTTGAGAATTTTAAAAATACAGTTTTTCAAAATTCAGTAAATGCAATAATGATGTGTTTATAAAAAATACATATATTTTCAACTAATTATGTTTTATATCATATGAAAGCCCTTTAAAAGAGCTTTCAAATGAACTCGATGTCATTGTTCTAGCTTAATTAGAACACAAGTTGTGAACAAATCAATATTGTTGCGCAAGTCAAAAATTTTATTTATTTTTTTCATTTTTGAGCACCCATTACTCAGTAACCTTTCGTCAGAAAAATGTGAAAAAATTGATTTGTGTTACTATTTATGAATACTACATGCATACTTAATTTCAAATAAATCTAAGAGGGTCAGGTTGTAGCACTTGTTGATTTGACACGGAATATCTCTTAAATGTAACTTGAAGTTTTCATTTTGTTATAAACATACCAGTCTAGTTTTTCTATTTATAGTTTATGCTTTTTTTTTTTTTAATAATTTCAACTAATTGAACCCCTAATCAATCCTACACTCCCTCGCAGAAAAACCTATATTTAGTTCATTTATATTGTCATCTGAGTTTAGTTATGTTTGATGTAATAAATAAAATGTTTATTTCATCAAAGGTGTTTTCACTTTTTGTAATTATGTTCTTGTAAATAAATATTCTATGTACTTTATGAATGTAATCTTATAGTTACTGATAAAGTAACAAAGCCCAAATGTCTGTGTGGTATTTTTGTTGTAATAATATTTGTCTGATATGTATTATTTTTGCAATGTTTTTATGTATCTTCTATGAAGAAATAATTTGTTCATTATCCTTAATAATTATTAATTATTGATACCTTAGAATTGAAACTGTTTTGTATAAATTTTGTAATAAAAATCAATGTACTTGTAAGTCTTTTTTTATCAATAACCTATTTAAAATAACACATTCCTTGTGCAATGCAAGTAGGCCTACCAAATACCTACCAAAAATGTATATCCCCAATTTTTGATAGAATATTTGATTTTTGTTGCCATCAGAATTTTACTTTGATTTTACTTTCATGTTCCATAAGGAAATGGAAGTATGGTGATGGCAAAAAAAATCGTGTTAGAGATTTTTGCAGATTCTGATTATACTACCCTCAAAACATGAAAAAAAGTAATTTATCGAAAAGTGTCTGTGTGTCTGTCTAGATTTTTTATGGCAAACGATAAGAGCCGCAAATTCAAACAGAATCAAATAATTTTTTGCATACAGCCCTGAATTGTAGAGTATTCAAGACCTATTGTTTTTTGTGAAGATCGGTTAAGATAAAGGGGTAGTTTACCTGCAATATTTTATGTTGTAACAAGAGAAATTTTTTCATGACGAACGATAACTGCCGTAAATTCAAACAGAATCAGATATTTTTTTACATATGTGCCCGAGTTATAGAGGACTCAAGGCCTATTGATTTTGGTGAAGATCGGTTACGGGGAAAGGGTAGTTTACCTGAAACATTTTTTTGTTGTAACGTAATAGTTTACCTGATAATTTTTTGTATATATGTACTACGTTATTGACAACAAAGAAGCAGTTTGTTTTTAAAATTCCTTCCCGGCCTGTTTGGCCGTAGACCAATGTTTTCTGCAAAACCAGACGTTTCGCCAGTGCCATCGACTTCCATCATCAGTGAAAATCAAGTGCGATAACGTGAGGTGGTATACGTTAGTGCCCACAGTAAGTGGCTGAAGCAGTAAGTAGAAAGAAATAGTTTCAATGGAAATATTTCATTTCGAAAATGATTTTAAATATAAATCTTAGAACATGGAAGTCGTGTATGATTCTCCATACCAATATTTTGTTCTTAAGTGTGCTATTAAGTATTAGGAATCTTCTCCATGTCAAGGTATAGGATTACAGCCTGTTTTGCCTTCACTGAAGGCATCTCTTTTCCTTGCCCTACTTATATCTCGTCTTCCCTGAGGTCTGTATCTTATTACTTGTTTAGGTAGTCCCATGTTTTCCATTCTCTTGATATCCTGCCTCTATTTTATTTGTCCTTCCCTTATTCTGCCGGCTATAGAATATACATTTTACTTGGTACTTATATTTTCATTTCATATTTGATATCTAAGGGTTTGCATTATGAATACTCGACACAATATTTTTCTTGTTAGATTCGAAGTTTTAAGTAATTTTCTCTTAAAAAGTGTGTATGAACATTTTAGCACGACGAGATTGTCTGTTTTATTATTATTCTTAACGTTTTGGTTTTTATTATTAATTTTTGGTTTATTGATTTATTCTACCCAATTCAATCTATTATTGAATCCGATATGAATAAATCGGTTTACTTACTCTTTGACATCGTTTATTAATTTTGTTTAAATAGTTTAGAATGTTTTTTGTTCCATTTCATGAGTTCGATTCTGAAGAAGTTGCGTTGACTCTTCTATTATTAGCTGCGGTGAGTTGCTCTGTACTTTCCTGTATAGACACTAACATAAACACAACATGTACATGATACTTAATATTATTATAACATTAATAGTTAATAACATTTTATTATGGCCTATGCATACTGCATTGGTCATTGTCACTTCTGATAGTGTCCTTTTTCTTCATCTTGTGGTTTTATTACCTTAACTATAGTTTGTTAAGTGAGTTTACTATACTTTAGGAAGTTACCTTTTTATATGGGTTGTAATCCTATCAAATTATTCTCGTTATTGCTTGAATATCTCTTATCATTGTTTTGATAGCACTGTTATTATTGTGCAGTAGTTCATTCTGCATTTATACTGAAAATTGCTTTGGTTTAAAGTAACCAAGATTACTTGCATCTAGCTGTCAACATGGTTTATTTATTATTATGGTTATTATTAGTATTTGGGTGGCTATAATCCTTGAATTTATTTATTCGAATAGTATTCTGCCTCATTCAATGTTGTTGGTTTAGTTCCTACTCTTTTATGATAAGTTTACAAGATAATTTTGTTCGTCATGCATCCATTCTATGGCAAGCATATAGTTATAATATACAACAATGGATTATTGTCGGTTTTGTGTTTCTGTATTACATTTGATTTATTTGACTTTATGTAGTACTGGTATATCTATTGGTTATTATTAGATTACATTTTGTTTATCTTTTACAGTCTTTACTATTGGTAATTAGTGGTTATTTCTAATATCAATTCCTAATTTTAAAATTAAAGGTGTACCTTCAATTTCACCAGAAGGAAAGTGGTATGTTGGTACAATGTAAGTAAAACATTTATTTTGTTCTGTTTTCTTTTTTTCATATTTGGTTCAAACGTACAAGTGAAAAACTTTCTGGGGCGATGTAGCTCACAAACCCTACAAAGACTCGACGTTTTCCACAACTTGTATTTAGGAAAGAACAAAAAGAAAAATCAGATTTCTGTGTTATGATCTGCACTATTCTGTTAGTTATTATGGTTTGTACCCTAAGAATATTCGTATGTTAGCCTCCGAATACTTGTTTGCAAATAATGTCGATTTTCTGGTGAACTGGGCCGGTAAAAGATTGTTTTACTGGCTTCATGCAGCGACATTCAAGGTTGTCTTTTAGAGAGGCTGAAGCAACAAGTTTTGCAATAGCATTTAGTTTTAATAAACATAACATAAAACTTTCTTCAATATTGGAATTCTGTGATAAGTCGCCTTCATTTTTACTGTCACAATATTTGGAATGTGAAGGAAACCAGGCAGCATAACGACAGTGCACTGTCCTAACAAAGTTGTCAGTTTGAAGGGAAATAAACAAGTCAGCAGGGTTACCCCTTTGGAAAAGGGTGAAACCAGTGGTATTTTCATAGATGGCAGCTGGAAACCACCACTTATCATTATATCCACAGAGTGTTATGTAGATATCACTTTGATTATTTATGGACCAGCAGGTTGTATTGGAGTAGCACATCCATCAAGATAAATTACAGCCTCTCTTTTTTTACTATTTATGAAACAGTTTATACCTCATACCCGTTACAATCTGACTTCAGCCATTAGACAAGTGTTTATATGGCCTGTTTCGGTACAGCCGCTGAGAGCTGGATGACAGTAAACCCAGGTAAAACCATGACATACCTGGGCTAGCAAAAGATGCTCTTTCAAAGGCAGCTACACCATCTAACTGACAGCAGGTTTTAGTTCAACTGGAATTTGGCCATTAAATGAAAATATATTCAGTATCGAAGAGTTTCTGTGTTCACCTGTAATTGACAGAGAGATAGGAGACAAAAGTAATTATGAAGGAAGATTAACACCAACAAAAGATTGTCAAGAGACCACAGTAGCCGGACCTCCCACGTCGGAAATAAACGAGACATCTGCTAATACCTTATCACAATTGACACCAGAATAAATTCGCCCTTATCCGAAAGCGACTGCAAAAATAAAATAGAAATGCGCCAAGAAGAAAAAGTCAAGTATTCTCACTGACTCCTATTAAAAAAGCAATTCGTATTGAAGAGGAGGCATGACAAAAGAAAGAGCGATCAAAACGGAAACTAATCATGAACGGTAAAACGAAGGCGATTTGTGGACTGTATAGAAACGGTCAATCAAACTCTCCAAGACTTAAGAAATTGTAACAAATTAGTGGGTAGCGTAACATTTGTTATTTCAGAGGATTCTCGCTAGAAATTACCGGTAACTGCAAGAGGAACCCGCGCTGATATTGTCTCAGTGTGTTTAAAGTCCTCGGCGATGTGGAATGCTATTCAGACTAAATTTGCAAAGCAATATGAGAGCCCATTTAGGAGGAGGAGGAGATGGTGATTTTTCTACAAACTTACTGCACCTCGGTGACGGTAGTGTTCCTAATGACGATAGCTTCACAGAAATTGACGAAAAACTGGGACATAGTAAATAGTACAACACTGTATTAATTGCTAAATTCTGTGCAAAACGTCAAGTGTTTACTTGATAAAAATTACAAGTGGTTATTCCCAAAGAATCGAATCTGTGAAGGAAAATAATGATACAAGTTTGGAAAAATTTTCTGGGGATAATAAAAAGTCCGAAGAATCTATTAACACCGTATTTAATATTGAAAATATAGTGTACTATCTCCAAGAATTTTTGAATTCTTTAAATCAATCTTGCATTCCGCCACAACGGTTCATTCTAAAGGTTGGCACTCCAACAATGTTGTTGAAAAATTTACATCCTCCGAACGTTTGCATAATACAAACGGGAATTTCTGTGTCAAGTAGGTAATAGCGTTATTATCAGACTCAAAAGCCCTCTTCACACACACATTCGAATCAGTAGGCTACTGGTTGTTAGCATTACCTGGTGTAATTACCAACTTATAAATTGTAACATTCTTTACTTTAGTACACACTTGAAGGAAATTAACAGTTTCGAAATTACATCCTGTTGTGTCATTACGACATTAAGAATGTTGTTGGCGTGAATTTAATGCGACAGATTTTTTTTACCTCTGCCCATGTTCTCTCAGTCCTCTCACTCACTCACTCACTCACTCTCTCTCTCTCTCGCGCGCACACGCACGCGCGCCAACTCGTACAGTTTCTTCTTTTTGTCAACAATTTCAGTGTTACACACAATCCTTCACTGTTTGTTTGTATCTGTTTGTGTAATCATTCATTGTGTTTGTACAGACTACACATTCAAACTTGAGTAATCTGTTTGTAGCAGTGTAACATTTCAACAAACACTTAAAGAGGCGCGCTTTGGGTGCAGTCGCAGAAGGACCTGCCGTGCTAACTTAATGAAAATAAAAGGAAATTAATAGTGAGGTAGTCATGTTTAATTAAAGGTAGTAGTGAGGTTTGCCCCTATTAGTGAGGTAGATGGGGAAAATTGACAGAGAAAGAGTGAGGGGGAGAAGAGAGACGGGGGAGAGAGAATTACGAATTTTTAATTATTCTCATTCATACCGAATATCATTTGTAAGAATATAGTTATGCAGTTGTTGGTATACAGTAGTACCGAAGCAACATGTTTCAAGTTGACTCCCATCCGTTGGAAATTTATTCACCATTCTGATTAATAAAAATTTCTACAAGTACCAATAATATAAATAACAACCTGCAGAAGCAGAAGAGTTTATATCTTACAGAGTTGAAGAGTTGTAATGTTACATTAATTATATTTTTGCTTTTCGTATATCACAGTGAGCAGTAATCTAATTTTTTTGAAATAATACGTGAAGGCTTATATATTAAGAATTAATTTTTTTTTATAGTTTCCGTAACTTGCTTGTAAAATAATTAGGTATCCAAAAGGTAAGTTACATATTTTAATAGCAACTTATAAGTTCCTCATCCTCGGTTTTTTCCTTTCTTCAAAATGTACCACTTCTTAATTGCGAATAAATTATTTAACGTAATAATCGTTTCACCAAAGGCTGTTTGGATCCTGTTAATAAAACTCTTGAGTCTGCTGCACATAATCCTCGCTTTTGGTTCATGTTTCGTTAACTTTCTACATTACAATAAGTTTAATTATTTTCAAGTTCCTTATAAGTAGCCAACTGTAGTAAACATCATGTACTTTGACCTCTCTCTCACTCTCTCTCTCTTTCTTTCTGTTACTCTTGTTCTTCTCAATAACTGTATCTCAGGAAGTCTGAACGTAACAGGTTCTTAAGTAAACTTCATATGACTTAACGTGCAAAATCTTAAACATCATTTGGGCTTCAGTTATGTTATAATTTTGTAAGAAAGCTTTACAAAATACTTTTTACACTGCTTCTGTATACGAAACTAGGTGCAGGTATGTAATCAAATTTTTTAGTAGGCCTATTTATTCTAGCACTGTTACAGTTTCTTGAAAACGCCGTATGTAAACAAACATTAAAACTTAGTAATAAGGTTTATCAAACTACTATTTTTCTTGGACGCATTAACGCAAATCAGTAATCTAGAGACCAATTTTATATTGAAAAATCGATGTCTAATAAACGGAATTTGATATGCAAAAATCCATCGGTTAAGAAAATAAAGTAAACTTGGTTAGTAACAAATAATTTTGGCAAAAATTTTTAATTTGATATAGGCTATAATTGATTCCAATTTTATTACAATCTGAGAAATGAAGCCAAATAGATTTTCATAAACGTTGGTCTAGTAACAAAAAAAGTTTCATTCTTAAGCGCACAATATTATAATTTCCCTTTCATCCCGGAAAAAAGACTGTATTAAGCTACTATCATACTTGTCTAGTCTACACTATTTAATGGGTATATTATAGGTTTCACAAAAATTGATTATCTTACACATGGTTTTAATATATCACTAAACTTTGTGAAAAGTCTGAGTGAAAAGAATTATATACACAACGGTTGATGTTAATACAGGTCTTAATTCGTTTCAAAATTTATAGATAAATAAAAAATTAAAATTATCACATATATTGTGTGGTGTATAAAATAAATTGTAATAATCCTTTCTAATATGATTACTTAAGCCATAATATCCGAAGTTGGACCGTTCCTTTATTCTTCTGTAGCCTCCTACATTCTTGCGTATCTGCTGTCATATTCGCGTCTCACAGTCATAGTAGACAGTAGGCTATAATATTATACCTTTTTTTGCGTTGTCTGAGACTTGTCTCAGAGGATAAGACTCAGGCTGATCTGGGGCAAGCACCCTTCCGCCGATTGGAGATTTAGAGGAGTCGCACGCCAGCGCAGCGCGGACCGGTGGCGAAGTAGATGGAGGCATTCAGGATAGAGTGTAGTGTATGGATGTGTATTTGTGTGTTTACGTAGTGTGCAGAGCCAAATGGGTGATGGTAGAGCCATAATAAAAGTATAAGTCAAACGACAGCCAAGACGAAGTCGAGTAACGCAGGACGCCAAAGCTGGAGGGAGGTGTCAGAGAGGCGTCAAGGTAAGGCGGGGAGGCACAAAGGAGAGGGATAAAGACCGGATAGGTAGATAGGAAAATTTAAGATGTTAAGTTATCAATAAGGAAGCCAGGTGTAGTAAGTATGACGAAGAGACTTAATTATTTCTATTTCTCCGTTGGCGGGGGTTTCTGGGAGGAGGTCCATCGGGAATGGTGAGGAGACGGTTTATGACAAAGGAAGGTCTGCGGTAGTTACAGGTAGTATTAATATTATACAATACCTCTTTCACATTTAAGTTGAGGAATTCCAATCAGCCTTCCGTTGCGTTACTTCTCTCTTGAGCCCTTGATATAATTCGTTGCCTGCTCTTTATTGCAGCTGTAATATCTCCTTCGTTTTATAATTCGTAACGTTAAATATTCTTCCTCACCCTGGAATTTTCCATTCTCTTTTACTAATTTCTTTTCACTTCATAAGACTTTTCTATACAAAAGCAAGTATATAAAAAAGTTATAAGGTCGGGGATTAGCAACCAAACGGCATTGTTTAAAAACATTTATCTACAAGTTTCTTTTCTATAGTTCATCGTACACACCCTTGCGAGATAAAAATAACTACACGGTAGTTTCTTTCGCAATTTTTCGCATTATTTTGAGACAATCGACTGGTGATTTAGAGATAAATACTTAATATTAATGGGGTCTCATACATTTTATATTATATCTGTTTTCTATCCTACTGATAGAATTAGAAAAACGGTAGCTATCTCTCTTTTCCTTTTAAAAGCACAATACATATTAATTTACCAAGTAGCAGTTTCCTTCTTCATTTAAAATTTCTATCAAATCTACTGTATATTGGACAAAACAGAAGGGGAAACATACGTGCTTACAAGGTAGTGTAAACATCCTGTAATGCTGTCAAATCAAAATACAAAGGAAGGGGAAGTGAATACTGTAATGAGTAGCCCCTACATTCATATTTATGCAGGTGTAGGTGATGATTAAGGCCCGGATTTTTATGTAATTACATATTTGAATGCTGAGTGCACATTTACACGGAAAAGCCAGATATCGGCGAATCATACCAATAGGTGTCTTATCCGCGAGTTTAATTTTACATATTTTTACATATTTTGTTCATATTACATATTTCACTCCATCTTACATATTTCTACATATTTTACTATACTTTACTTCAATTTGAAAATTGAAATGGCAAAAAATAGTTAGGCCTATAACAACATTACTCAGATGCGCAAATGTGCAATTAATCAGAATCAGGTCCAATTAAATTTATTACAAGAAAAGGCAAAATATTGCATCTGTTGCAATTGCACACATAGATTCTACTTTCAAGAAGTAAAATTTTTTACGAGCTCAAGCGACAAGTAAGGCATTTTGCACGGGATGTTAGATGAGAATGGTATGCGCGGCCCCACTCATTTACGTTTTGTTCGCACGTTCAGCGGGGTCGGTGGGGAAAGAACGTGCTGTCCGCGGTAAATAAATACTCTTCACAGATCTTGCAATTCTCGCAACGGATTCCATCTACCTAAACAAACAAATATCTATATAACTCTATGCTATTGTAGGGCACAATGTGATTTTTGACGCCAGTATTATCGACGCTCTCGGAGTGTAAGCCTACACGTAAATAACAATCTGGCGTGCAGTGTGGTGTGTTGAAGTTATTGTCAAGTCAGTGTTTTGTCTTTCGCCTACACTTCTGCGCTTGCTTGTTTCTTGCCTTGGCGGATTCTCGTTGTTGGACAAAAGACGTCTTAAATAATATATTGTGCGGTATTGTTCAACGCAAGTTCTTAAGAGTTTTAAATACAAATATCCTTGTTTTATCATGGCACAGAGGTTGAGTGCTTTGAAAATTGTGTGAATATTGAACACCTAAATGCACACAAAAAACCAAACATATATAAATCCAATTTAGCCACACATGCAATAAACACAGGACATGAATTCCCAGACATAACCAATGTAACACTAATAAAACATATACCACACAAAGGCACCATAATGAACATTTGGGAAAATTTACAGATTTACAAACATAAAACACAAAACAAATTAATACCAGAACAAATACAAACCAATACAAAACATGACACAATATTCAAAGCACTCAACATCGAAAATACACAAAATACAAAAACAGATACCACAACCACACACAATAATGCAACATTGAAGGACCAAAGACCAACAAACCACCATAATAACATCCAGAAGCCAACACACAAATACTGCACCAGAAGCAAGATGGCGAAGGTTGAAGATGGGAGAACAGGATCTCCCGAAACATGTCCCTAAAGGAAAAAATACATCTTGAGGTAAAATAGTTATAAGTATTATAGTAATATATATATATATATATATATATATATATATATATATAAATATATATACGGCGCGTGCTCAAAAGTGCTTATTGTAAAAATAATACATTTATAATCCTACTTCGTGAAAATTGCGATAATATTTTCTACAAATAAATTAAAGATGCTCTAATAAGGAGTATAAAATTGTATTTAATTAAAATAATAAATACATTTTTTAAATGTTAAAGTTGTATTATAGCATGATCTAATAATATCGAAAAAATAGCTTGAAAAATAGAGTAAAAACAGAAAAAATTTATGTATTTTTGTCTTATATGCATTATAGATAAAGGTAATAAAAAAATTACAAATTGTATATATATATATATATATATATTGGCGGATCCCACAGCTACTGCCGCATCCCGCATCTCAGTTTCCATATCAACTTATTCTGTGTATCTTCATTCTTCAGATTCTTTTCTTCCATACTCATTTCGATCCCTTCTATCCATTTTAATCTAGGTCTGCCTCTTTTCCTTCTGTTGCTAGGTCTGTATTTGAACACACTTACAGGTATTCTTTCTTCACTCATTCTCATTAGGTTTCCATACCAGGAAAGCTGTTTACGTTTTATATCTTCTACCACAGTTTCTTTTCTATTTGTTCTTTCCCTTATTACGTAATTCCTTACACGTTCCAGACGAGACACTCTGGAAGCTCGTCTAAGATAGTCCATTTCTGCAGCTTCAGTCTTCCTGCGGTTCTTTTCGTTGATTGTCCAACATTCTGACCCATAGGTGGTAATTTGTTCAACAATGGCTTTATAAATATTGATCTCTGTCTGTAGTCCGATTTTGGTGGACCATAAAAGTGAGTTTAATTGGCGTATGGTGCTTTTTCCTAAAACTAATCTATGTCTTATATCTTCATCACATATTCCATCATTGCTAATTATACTTCCTAAATATTTATATTTTCCACATTTCTTGATGGAAGTATTATCCGATAACTGAAGATCTGATGTTCGACTTCCTGTGGCTAAGTACTCTGTTTTTTTGAAGATTATGTTTAATCCCCATCGATCGTATACTTCTACTAATTTTCTCATCATATAAGTGATATCTTCTTCATCATTGGCTATCATCACTTGATCATCTGCGAATAAAAGAGTGTATACGTTTAATGAAGAAATTTGTGTTAGTGGTTGAAATCACAATCAGAATGATCACTGTTGCACACCACTATATAAAAATTATCCCGATTAGCGCTTTCAAGCTTCACAGCCCATCGTCAGATCGGAATAGACAGGAAATATGTGAAACCAACCCCTTCACCCCTCTCCCCCACCCTGCTCACACACAACAAGCTATAATATAAATGACCCTTCCCCACCCCCCTAAACCCTGTCACAACATCTGTACAGTTACATATTTTTCTAGCAAATTCCTTGTGTTTCAGTGTTGTGTGTGTGTGTGTGTGTGTGTGTGTGTGTGTGTGTGTGCGCGCGCGCATCCTTTTAAACTTACCCTCTTCCTCTCCACACACGTGGGTCAGTCACGCACCCTTATTTTAAAACATCCAATTAGTACTATGCAATATAATTCTTAATCTTATCTATCTGTCCTCTATCGTTTACTTCTTAATCATGTTATAAAATATTTCTTCATTATCAAATTTAATTTTAATATTAATTAAATTGTCTAACCCTTTTTCTCTTTCTTTCAATATTTCTAACTCCTCTCTAAGCTTCCTTTCAACTGTGTTATTTACTACTTTTACAATTTCGTATTCTTCCAAAGGATTAACAAACTTATGGTTGTCTTCTATGAAATGTCTTGCATATAACGAATTGGTTGTTCTATTACCTTCTCCACGTTTGTGGTCAGACAACCTGCATACGAATTTTCGTCCTGTCTCACCTAGGTACACTTTGTTGCAGTCTTTACTATAAATTAAAAAAGAATATAGAAAAAATTCCAGTATTACAGAAAAGCGGAATTTATAAACTAAAATGTAAACACAAGGAATTTGCTAGTAAAATATGTAACTGTACAGATGTTGGGACAGGGTTTAGGGGGGTGGGGAAGGGTCATTTATATTATAGCTTGTTGTGTGTGAGCAGGGGGGGAGAGGGGTGAAGGGGTTGGTTTCACATATTTCCTGTCTATTCCGATCTGACGATGGGCTGTGAAGCTTGAAAGCGCTAATCGGAATAATTTTTATATAGTGGTGTGCAACAGTGATCATTCTGATTGTGAAAAGAGTGTATAAACACTTCTCTTCTAATTCTATTCCCATTCTGCTGCACTTGTTTTTCCATATCTCTAATGCTCCTTGCATATATACTGTAAGTAAAGTGGGAGACAAACAACATCCTTGTTTCAGTCTCTTACTAATATTAAACGACTCGGACACTTCTCGTTCTATTTTTACTCTGGCTTGAACATTTTTGTAGATATTGTAAACACTTAATACGTATATGGGGTTAATTCCACTATTTTCTAAAGTTTCAAATAATTTGACTAGTGGGACATTGTCATAAGCCTTTTCGAGGTCTACAAATACCAAATGCGTTTCTAAATTCCTTTCCGTTCGTTTCTCAATTATTTGTCGCAACGAAAATATGTTGTCGACACAGGATCTTCCCGCTCTAAATCCACTCTGTTCTTCCACATTACCAATTTCTCCTTCACTTCTGTTTTTTAGGATTCGACCATAGAGCCTACCCGTTGAACTAGTTATACTAATCCCCCTATAGTTATTACAATCTTGCTTATTTCTTTTTATTTATAGAACAAATCAAAGAAATGTTAAAATCTTGTGGTAATTCTTCTCCTTTAATCACTAACTTATTAAAAATATTTGCCAATAGTTCCCACAGAATACTTGGTCTATATTTCATCAGTTCAATAGGAATGCCTCCCGGTGCAGCGGATTATTGTTCTTCATTTCTTTAACTGTATTTTCTACCTCCCTTGATGAAATGGGTTCCACATTCCCTCTTTCTTCCTCTCTTATTCGGTATAGGCCCGAATTTATTTATATTCATTTCTGTTCTCAGTTAATAGTGTTCATAGTGCTCTTTCCACTTAGTCATGTTAATTATTGGAATACTGGTTTTTTTCTTTTTTTTCTGTTCGAAGTTGTTTTATTAGTTTCCAGGCCTCTCGTACTTTTGTCTCTCCGATATATTTGTTAACTTCATCACATTTTTTGCTCCATAATTCCTGCTTTGCCTTTGTAACTTCTCTTTTTACTTCTCTATTACTTCTTGCGTAGCACTTTCGGTCTTCATTATCTCCTGAATTTAGCCATTTCTGATACAATTGTTTCTTTTCCTTCACTTTTCGTTCTATATCTTTTGTCCACCATTCTGGGTTCTTCCTCCTGTCTATAATTTGTTCACCTAATGCTTCTCTCGCTGCACTATGTATGGATTATTTAATCATATTATAACAGTTTTCTGCCGTAGATGGATTGATATTTTTGTTCTCTCTCTATTTATTCGTTAATCTTATTTTATACAAACATTTTACAGTCATGTCGTAAACTTTCTATGTTGTACTTAACGGTTTCCATCACTTCGTTCTTGTTGTCTACAATACTTAATCTTCTGTGTCTTTTATACTTTACCAGTACCTTAGCTTTCAACATGAAATGATCCGATCTACACTCCGCACTTCTGTAAACCCGAACGTCTTGCGTCTGTAAGTTTGAGTTTTGCGGTTGGATCATGTAGTCAATTATAGAGCTCAAGTTTTTTGTAGACTTTCTTTGTATGTGCTATTGAAAAAGTGATTTACTAATATCTTGTTTATATATATTAAGACTAGCTGTTACCCGCAGATTCGCACGCAAATATTTGACTTTTAATAAGTATTTTAATATAATTTTTATTGTCTATGTCTATATATGGCGTTTCTGCAGCTCGTAAAACAATTTTGTACTAATTAGTCAAATTCTCTCCAAAGCTGTTTTCAACACTCGTACTATTTTAACGTGTACTAAATTATTATGTTGGTGCAACAGCCTTTGGAGATTACAGCCGTTTGTAAAGCCTTTGGAGATATTTATAAAGTACCTGTTAAATCAAAAACGCTAAATTCTTTATTTTATGTGTTACTGTGTTAGAAGCATTGTATAACACATTAAACGTTATGTTTTCCTCAAATATGGCTTTTATTAATTTCAGCAGTGAACTAAAAACCAAAAACCGTTGTCACCTAACCTCACAAATGAGAACAACACGTATTTTTGCTTTGCATTAAGTAATAGTACCTACAATTTACAATTAGTATACTTCTTCTTTTCCAAATCGTAATATATCGATAAAATCGCATATATAGCCTATAAAACATCGAAAATGTACTGCAGGAATGGATAAATAGACAGTTCCGATGCCGCTAAATAACTTTTGTTTATTTACTTGTTACTATGGTAAATAATTCTAGTCTCCATGGTTTTGTTGATATCTTTATTAGTAGTATTTAATATATTTCATTATTTATGCATTGCATCATCAGAAATACATATAAACATAAATTTATAATCGTTTAAGACAATTACAAAAATATATAGACGTATCTGTTTTAACATTTATTGCTTTTACAGCTTTTTTTATTACTTAATGCCCACGTTGTTGTGGTGCCAATTTAACACTTTTACGAGTTGTACCCGTTTACGCCCAGCGGTGGACACCAAATTTATAACTTTAATTTTATGCTGCTTATTTTATTCAGCATAATTTAATTGACATATTTTGATTTATTTGTATTTTCTCTTATCTCAGGGTTTATAAAATAAAATGTAGACTTACTCTTATAAATAGTTTTTCTATTTATTAACGATTAGTTATGATTGATTATCAATTTTTCGTACCCGAATTTTGTCACTTTGGATGGACTTCATACATCTAAAAGAGATTCAAAATTCTGCGCCCTGTCATCGAGGTTTAACATGACGAACTCCATACATTTTGTATTCCTAGTATTGGCTCATCATCCGTTGGACGTAGTGTATTGGGTTTGTTTTTCCGCAGTATCCCACTTCGGGCTGTTCATTATGTAATAACATTACCCCAGGACTATTTCCAAAACACTTTCCCTTTCCGTTTTTAAATGAATCCGTTACATATTTATTTTAGCTTTCTTTTCTTACAACCCTTATTTAACCAAAAATTATACTTACAAACTAACCTTTAGATATTAAATTTAAATTCGTCATTCAGCATTAATTTAATACAACTCCTTATATATCCCTTACATGACCTATAATATTTACAATATAAATTTAGCAAGTTTTATTCAATACTAGTATCATTTATCATATCAATAAATTTTATATTTCTGTAAAATAATTTTTAGAATTCTCCCCTTTCCTTGTATAATTTTAACACGTGTTAATCATTATGTTAACCTTTAAATTAACTATTCGTTATCATATTCGCATTAATTTACTCTATAGTACTTTGCAGTATTTTTAAAATATTAGTTACTATCAAATTTTTTCATATATATATATATATATATATATTAATTTAATATTTATAAATAAATTTACTTCAAGATATACCTTTTTTTTCCTTATTAGGAACTTGTTTCGGGTACTATCTTGTACCCATCCTCAGCCTTCCGGTTTTTTTGTCTGGTGAAGTACATATGTGTTGTTGGTTGGCTATTATTATTGTGGCTTCCTGTTGGCTTCTGGTATTTCAAAATGGTTTTATTGTGTGTGATTGTGGTGTATGTGTTAGTTTTTTGTGTATTTTCAATGTTGAGTGCTTTGAATATTGTGTCATGTTTTGTATTGATTTGTATTTGTTCAGGTATTAGTTTGTTTTCTGTTTTATGTTTGTATATTTGTAAATTTTCCCAAATATTAGAAAACAAACTAATACCTGAACAAATACAAATCAATACAAAACATGACACAATATTCAAAGCACTCAACATTGAAAATACACAAAAAACTAACACATACACCACAATCACACACAATAAAACCAATTTGAAATACCAGAAGCCAACAGGAAGCCACAATAATAATAGTCAACCAACAACACATATGTACTTCACCAGACAAAAAAACCGGAAGGCTGAGGATGGGTACAAGATAGTACCCGAAACATGTTCCTAATAAGGAAAAAAAAGGTATATCTTGAAGTAAATTTATTTATAAATATTAAATGTATTATATACATCAAGAAACGGACTGTAGCAGAAAGTGATTGAATTAATATATATATATATATATATATATATATTTTTTTAATTCACCAATTACATCTTGCTATTCTAATAATATTATAGATTTCAATGACATAAATTAATCAAGTTTTCTACATTAATTCGCTATTAATGTCCTTTGATAGTCCATCTTTTACTTATTGACACTTCTCAATCATTTCACTATTTAATTGAATTTTAAGAGTCCTTGTATCACGTATATATGTACATATCACTATTCTAATTTTATTGATTGTTCGGATTCAATTGTTATATTAAACATATATATTAAACAATTTTATTCTAACCATATTAATTGTTCTTACATTTGCATTCATTTAACATATATATATATTGTCTATGCACTCATGTCAATACGATTATCGCTAAATTTTAGTTCACATCTTGTTATCAAGAAGATTATAGTTACTACTACACTTCGTTAGTACTTTACGTCATCGTTTATACAATTATACAATTATCATTTTACTGTAGTTTAATTAATGTTAAAATTTCTACATTTCATTTAGTATTCTATTGCATCTTACAATTGCTTTATAATTTATAACTTTTCACTGGCGTCAACTAAGGATCTGAATGATACCTCTTTAGTTGCCTAGTGTTGAATATTCCTCGTATAGAATCGTTATTCTGGTAATCTTGTAATTGGTACGTAGCGCTTCCGATTTTTTGTTACTATTGTGTACGGACCCTCATATATCGCACTGAATTTTCCTATTATATTCTGAGTAGTGTCCGATATATGATGTGCTCGTATCAGAACTCTTTCTCCCACTTCAAATTCCTTAATTTTCTTTGATTTATTTATTCGGGCCGCTTGTCGCTCTCCCCTTTCCTTGATTAGTAATTGTAGTCTTTCTACATTTACTCCTTCATTGTTAATCACAATAGGGTCTACATACTGTTCCCAATGTCTGGTTGCTCTTTTTCCAAACTGAGCTTCGTATGGCGTAACCTTTATTGTCTCTTGGTATGTTTCATTCAGACACGACTTGATTGTTTTTATGTATCTTGCCCATTTAGTGCGTCTCTCTCTGACAAAAATACGGAACAGGTTTCCGAGTTGCCGGTTCCACCTTTCCGCAATATTAGTGCAAGGATTCCGAATCGCTGTGTGTTTAGGTTTTATGTTTAGCTCTTTCAGACCCTGCATCCATTTCCGAGACATGAATTGCGTGCCATTGTCTGTCAGCACACTATCCGGTTTACCATGTATATCAATGTATTGTTGTAGTCGTTTCAACGTTATGTTTGTGGTGGCTCTACGTAAAGCATACAACTCTACGTATTTCGTAAAATTGTCCACAATAACTAATAGATACTTCACCCCACCACTGGACATCGGTAGAGGTCCGTAATAGTCCATGCTTAAGAGCTCTCCCTTTCTAGTAGGCAGGATGGGTCTTGTTTCTCCAGAAATGAGTCGATTCCCACTGTCTTTACACCTCTGACACAGGTCACAACATCTGATCAGCTGGCTGAAGCTCTTGCACATTTCTTCGAATGTAAAGTGCTCCTTCAGAAGCTGCAGAGTCCTTTTTGTACCTGGATGGCCATATATCTGGTGGGTCTCTTGTATCAATTCCTTCCGAATTTCCTTTGGGATGTATAATTTCCACTGCGTCTTCCATCTCCTATATAGTTTATTGTTTATTACTTTGAAATGTTGGTTTAATTTATCATGGTCTCCCTCCTTAACTCTATTGATCAATTGTCCTAACTTCTTGTTTTCCATTTGTAGCAGGTGTATTTTTCTTAACTTTGTTGTTATATCTTCGTTCATTTTTATTTCCATTGTGTGGATGTAATATTCGTATTTCTCGCCGATGGGTTCGTTTATAGTATCACCTTCTGGGTACCTGCTTAAGAGGTCTGTAACAACATTGTCTTTACCTTTGCAGTGTAATATCTCGAAGTTATACTCTTGTATCGCAAGTATCCATCTTGCGATCCTGGTATTATTTAAATGGCATTTTTGTATAAACGTTAACGCTTTGTTATCGGTTAATATAGTAAGAGGTTGGCCTATTATATATATCCTGAATTTCTTTAAACATTGGACGATTGCTAATAGCTCCTTTTCAGTAGTAAAATAGTTTTTCTCCGCATTTTTGAATGTTCGGCTAGTGTACGCTATTACGGCGATCTCCCCTTCCTTGTCGATCTGGTATAGTTGACCTCCGTAAGCATAGTTGCTTGCGTCACACTGCAGATAGAAACGGCGTCCCTGCATAGGAAATTTTAACACCACAGACTCTATAAATAATTCTTTTACAAGTTGGAATTGCTCCTCCATCGTTTTATCCCATTTAAACTTACTGCTTTTCTTTAGTAGTTGCAATAATGGTTGTGTGCACTCCGCGTACTTACTGGTGAACTTATTATAAAAGTTTGTTAAACCCAAGAAACCTTTTAATTGCTTTGGGTTTCGTGGAGATGGGAAATTTAAAATTGCTGAAACTTTATCCGGTGTTGGTTTGATTCCTTTTGTAGTTAGACAATAACCCAAATATGGTATTTCCTTCCTGAAAAACTGAGATTTCTTTAAATTGACAGTGATATTGGCTTTCTTTAAGTTGTTGTCCAACAAGCTTTTTAAGTGTTCCATATGTTCTTCCTCACTTTGCGAGAAACACAAGATGTCATCTACGTAGAAAATCGTATGTTGCTTAACTTCCTCGGTCATCACATCGTCGAGTCCCCTGGCCAAGCCTGCTAGGCTGGTGCTCAATCCAAACGGCGTTACTTTAAATCGGTAGCTCTTACCTTCGTAAAAGAAGCCAGTGTGATCTCGACATTCCTCCTTGAGTGGAATCTGCCAGAAACTGTTTGTTAAGTCTATTGTGGACATAACTTTGATGTTGCTGCACCTTGCGAGAATCTCGTTGATCGACGGAGGTCCCTCATAATCTGGGATAGTGATACTATTCACCTTCCGGGCATCTAGGCATAATCGCATCCTCCCGTCCCTTTTAATCACGGTTACCAGAGGTTGTATGTAAGGGCTGTGGGCTCGTTCTATTATCCCAAATTCCAGCATCCTTTGAATTTCATCCTGAACTGCTCTCTGATACTTGATGGGGACGGCCCACCCCTTTTGCAGGTAAGGTGTGCTGTCGAACCCGGAAACTATGCTGGTATCCCGTTATGATCCCTGGCCTATCTGTAAAGATCTCCTTGTTTTTATCCAACAACTGCCCCAATTAACTTAACCTTGTCTGATCCATTCCTTCTAATACTTCAAGTTTTTTGCAGATTTCAGTTTCAATGCCACACACATTTTCTTCTATGGTTAGTAAAGGTACTTCATAAGGATGTTCTTCCGCATTTGTTACTACCTCCGGTCGTACCTGTATCCACCTTTCTGGTATGTTAATTACCCCCTTCGATTGCTGCAGGAAGTTCATACCAAGAATACAATTTCTCACTAAACCTGGTACTATTAAAAACACACAATCGACACTTAAATTACTGCTTAATACTACTTCTAAAAATACTTGTTTCCTAATACTCCTTGACCTGTTTCCCACGGCGCTAACTATCGTGGTGTTATTGACGCTGAGGGTTTCATGATGTCCAATCTGTTTTTTATTGCTTTCATACCATTCCTCAAATAGTGCATTCACCGCACTACCGGTATCGATGAGAGCATTTACTGGAACCTGATTTATTTTAATCGCTAATTCGGGACTTTTTATTACCTTGACATCAATATATCGCTCAGCTTCTTCCATTAAGTCTTCCTTGATGATTGGAAAGATTGTAGTAATACTTACATTGTCTGTATTTGTTTTGTTTTTCTCTTTACACTTTAGGTTTATTACACTTGAAGTCTGGAGTCATTGCTTCGAACTTGAAGGTCGTTCATCCGGTTTTACAGCCGTTTGTCGTTCAATCGTGACACTGTTTATGGTGGTTTGTTTACCTCCTCCGCCGCTGCTCCTAGCTATTGCTTCCCTTTGTGGATAGTTTTCCCTCCAACCACTATGCGGCTTACTGCTTTCGTTGTTCGGCTGGCGAGACGGCACGTCGCTTTTGTAATTTATGGCTGGTCGGTCACCCACTTTCTGTTCATTATTGCTTCCTCTTGTATTTATATTCATATATTCACGAAGAAGTGCTTCAAAACCATTTATGGTCGTTACTCCTCTACAGACATGATCGGGATTAACTGTCTGCTTCTTAAGACGCATCGCTCCATGCATTGAATCATGTTAAGCGATCCATTTGGTTTATAGCGCCCATATTCAAGTTGGTCGCGAACCTTCTCTTGTTGAGTCGCACTCCAATATTTGCTCATGAAGGCTTCTTCGAACTCCTTAAACGTCCTTACCTGCTCCCTCACGATTCTCCACCACAGAGCCGCTTCTCCGGTCAAGTGACGTCCGATCCACCGGGTATTCTCCTCACCATAATACGTTTCCTGAATTTCCCGTAACTCCTTCAAGAACTCCATTGGGAAATTATCCTCCCCGTCGAAAGTGGCTTCCTTATTTATTATTGCTGTATTCATGGCTACAGCCGGTCTTTGCTCGATTTCCTCCAGCCTACGTTGTACTCGTTGCTGATTCTCGCGAACCGTTGTTAAGTTGTTGGCGATCTCATCGAGTTTTCGCCCCTTTTCTGTAGCGACTTCGTTTATCTTCTCTTCCATACTTCGGTTAGCTTCTTTTATGCTCCTTACTTGCTGTTCAATTCCGTCGATCTGTAGTTTATTTTGACGTTGATTGTTGATTATGGCTTCTTGCCATTCCTTCCGGTCCCTCTCGCGAGTTTCTTTGTTTTCTTTCGCCTGTTTCTTTATTTCTCTGCTTAATTCCTTAATTCCGCTTTCGTTCTTCTTATGTACTTCTTCTAACTTTTCTGACTGTCTTTGTAGTTCAGTGCCCACCTGATGGATTTGTCCTTGTAAATCTCTTCTCATTAACTCTATTTTTTCGTCTAATTTCTCGACGAGTTGTTTATCTATTTCTTCATTCTGTTTTCTTGTTTCTTCATGCAGCTTTTTCATTTCTTCATTCTGTTGTCTTTGTTTTTCATCTCTTTCTGCATTCTGTTGTCTTTGTTGTTCATCTCTTTCTTCATTCTTCTTTTCCTATTCTTCAAACTTTTGTTTCATGAATGACATTAACATTTGGAAATTGATTTCAGATGACTGTGGTCCCCAGGCGCCATTCTCTTCACTCGTTGTTGAACTCTCTTCATTCACCACATTTCTATCCTCAGACTGCTCCATGCCCATCTGATTGTTAATTTCGAATACCTCGGAATTTTCTTCCCTTGTCGCTATTTTCGCCTTTTGTCGGGTTATCATTCAGATACTTATCAAAAAATAACAATAATAACGTTCTTATTCTACTAACATTTACTTATTTAACTTATCTCTAACCACTGTCTGTCACTGTCATAGCCTAATTTCTTTAATTAAGCCGTGCGGTGTGGCGCCAATTTAACATTTATTGCTTTTAAGGCTTTTTTTATTGCTTAATGCCCACGTTTTTGTGGTGCCAATTTAACTCTTTTACGAGTTGTACCCGTTTACGCCCAGCGGTGGACACCAATTTTATAACTTTAATTTTATGCTGCTTATTTTATTCAGCATAAATTAATTGACATATTTTAATTTATTTGTATTTTCTCTTATCTCAGGGTTTATAAAATAAAATGTAGACTTATTCTTATAAATAGTTTTTTGATTTATTAACGATTAGTTATGATTGATTATCATATTTATCACTGACATATGAATTATGCAATTTCTATTCAAAATATAAACATATTCATTTTCATAAATCTTATTTCATTACTCATATTTATAGCTCTAATAATTTAAATATTGTAATTCTTATTCTCTTAAATTTTAAATACTATAACATAGTTAATTACTGATCTGGATTCATTTAAAATCGGTACTCATAAATAAATTTAAATTCCATATCTTCCTAATATTATTTCATTTTGTTTGTTAAGTAACATTTTTATCTTAATTATTTAATTAATTCGTGTGAGTTCTTTAAGTGAACAGACAGTGGACTTAAGACTATTTATGGCATGATAAGTTTACTTGTGGTATGTATCCAAATCTGGTAGAGGTTCATATGTTGTGGTTCACATGTTGACGTCTGGCGTAACGGCGATAATTCCCTCCGGATTAGCAGATCGTATCGTGGTCTCCCGTAGAGTCTTACAAGACACAGCACAGCACCAAATTTCACTCACTCGGAATTAGTTCGCGTTAGTTGTTATTATAGTTATTCGCTTCCACAGACATTATTGGTTATTATTTATTAACTGCGTTATGGCTGGAACTAATGTTATTTACGAGTTTAGTTCGTCTTGTAAAGTTACTCGATGATAAAGTTATTATTGCGTATTTGCAAAACTAAATTACAGCGTTATTTAATTATCATTCGTGTTGTAATAATTCACTTGTATGTCACTAATAAAATTACAGTTCTTTTACCGAAATTGTTTTTAGTACGAACTTACTTTTCTAACCATCATACCGAATTTCTCTAAGTCCCATAATTATGAAATCTCGGTCGCGGACTTACACTCCCGTTTCCGTCAAAAATTTTAGTTAGACCCCCGAGCGCGTCTTTCTCACGTCCCTATATCGAATTCCTTATTTCTCCCACTAATTTCTGATTTTTATTACGCTGTTTTCTAATTGGTTCTACTTTACCACCCTTCAGATCTAGAGACCACCTATTTTTCCGAAAGCACCTCTCTGATAGGCTTTTGGATTCCCACCAGATTTCTTCCCTATGTCACTATACTGAGGTCGTTGTCGCTGCTAGATATTGTAGCAATAAATTCTTGCCTGTCACTTTTTTGGAGTATACAAAGCAACTCTTAACTTTCTCGTCAAATTATTGTTTTCTGCACTTGGTCATTCTAATAGCATCAACTATTGTTACTTAAAGGCCTCACCAAACTTCCTTTGTATGTCCGTTTCTTTGTCTATGTTTCCATCAACACATCTTCCTTGAGTTCGGACATTACACCCGAGCTTTCTCTCTTCTCAGTAAGGTCGAAGTCCTGTCGCTGACCGTTTGAGTCTTTCAATAATATATACCCTTTTTTGTTTCGCTATATGCAGCTAGCGTGTATACGTAGTTTGGTCTATTGTTAATACATACATCTACTCTTCAAATGGGTTCGTTTACGTTTGTACAATTTTTTCTAAGGATTTGAGGTAGTTGTCAAAAACTAATGTTTCTTAGTATGGAGAGCGATGAACTCTGTCTCCTTGCCGTGAGCGTTGGGGCTATTACATGCTTTTATTGCTTGTCAATCACCTCTGTGTTTCACACAACAATTCCCTGTCACGGCGCTTAAAGATACATCTTTACTCAAAATAAAAAATTTTTTTAATTTCTGATTTTGGCGTTATACTGTATAAAAAATTACAAAATATATCGATACAATCACATACTAAAAACATTAAAAACTGCAGGAACGGATAAAGGTACAGTTCCGATGCCGCTAAATATCATTTGTTTATGTACTTGTTACTATGGTAATTAATTCTGGTATCCATAGTGTTGTTAGCATATTTATACGTGTCAACGAAAAGGCATACTTAAAAGAGCCTAAATTGTGCGAACGGGGCAAAATTTCAAATTCAAAGTTAGACAGTATTTTTGCCTTGTGTCAAAGGTTACTTGTGCAAAATCTGGTGGCAATCGGTGTAACGGTGTGGATTTGTATTCAGTACCCATAAATCCTGAGACTTTGAGTTATATATAGATTTTCCTATATAATCATTTTATATCCTTTTTAGACACTTTATTAATTTAATATTTTTATTTTCTAGAAATTAGTGTTTATTATTTAGACAGCATTGAGGCTTTTGTCAGAAGACATGAAGCTTTAAACTTACAATGTTGTGTAAATGGTGGCCTATTGTTTAGCTTATCTGGCCTAAATAAGTTTTATTGTAATCTGGACATTTTATTTTGTACATTCCCTTTTCACTGTAACTGCTAGATTTATTTTTAAGCTTTACTCTATTAAAATTATTTTATGTATACTGTAAGAAATGTAACAGCATTTCTGTATTATAAGAAGCGTTATCAAGGGCAAAGTGTAACGTCTGTGCGTATGTTTATTTCTTCTTCCTTACATATATTTTGTGTGTTCATTGGTAGCACACGTTCTAGTTTTCCTTTTGCCTTTTGTTTCCGAAATATTCTGATAGCCTTTCTGGTCTTCACCTACTCCTCTTTGACATATTCTAACAGCCTGTTTGACCGGAATTGATTGTTCATGTGTTATTCTCTCATTCATTGTTTGCTCCTGAATTAATTACTCAGTTATCATAATTCTCTTTTATCAATAAAAATTTTCTGTACATCACAGTCATACTTCTCTCACAATTCTACACCTCTGATAGCTCAGTATCTTATTCCTAATTTTATACTAATCTATACTAATGCAGACTACCTTTTTCTGCAACAGCTTGGTATGTAGTCGATTGGCCTCAGTCAGTCTCTCTTCTCATGTACTCATTTTAAGTTTTATTTCTGTACTTTTTATGTGTTTTCTAGGCATCCCATAGTTCCATATTGTACACCATATAACTAGAATGTTCTATTACACTCTTGACTTCACGCATCGTGTCTCATATTGTATGTAGTGAATAGCAAACACTCAAGTTCTACTCCATACATCTTCATTCTGCTGTCTGTCTACTCTAATACAGCACATGGCAGATCACAGGAGCTTCATTTCAATTAACACACTAACACTTCTCTGTCTGTCTGTCTATCTCTTTCTCTCTCATTAACTCTCCCTCACTCTCTCGCTCCCTCTCTCTGTTTCTATCCGTCTGTGTGTCTGTCTGTTTTTCTCTCTCCCCCCACTCTCTCTCGCTCCATATCAAATCCGTGACTTACTAACTTATAGAAAAACAATACAATAATTTAACCATGTAGTGGTTATAAGTGTCCATATCCATTGCTAATTCATTTTGGCAAAGCTCGGGATGAATACAAATTATAATTATTTCAAATTATTATTGATGTGACTTTAAAGTGCAGTGGCTAAGGAATGGACATTCTTTCAGAGAGACTGACAGACACTTAACAAGACACAAGAACGTCTACTTTATTATTTATAATTATATTAACAAACCAAGTGGTTAGTCGCATTTCTTAAGTAATATATAAAGTTATGTGAAAAGAGTATCTAGAGAGAGTAAATATGTAGAACACGCGCGTAAAGACAATTGAAACTTTATTTATTTTTCACCGAAACACATTACAAGGTGACAATGAGTAGCAGAATTATACATTTGTTCTTCTGAGTTAAGTTATTTACTAGTTTGTAAATTGTGACAGTAAATTTTTAATGTACTTCAAAATTATTACCAGATTTTCTTGGTTTAATTTGCTAGTGCGTCATTTATCAGGTTGTTGAACAAACACAGGAAAAATTGGATTGCCACATAACTGTCTTGTACTGGCTTCGTCTTCTTTTGCATCTTCTCCTCGATCACCTAGTAATACTTTGCCTACATGTTTTATTACTTACATCATTAAAAATGTTTGTATGATTGAAACAAACGTATTTTGTTTTCAAAATGTTTGATATACTCGTATTTGGATATTCATAACACTATAACTTTGTCATTTTCAAGTAAACCGATGCTAAGTCTACAGTGAAGTTACCCTCCGATCAATGTATCCGCTTGGAAGAATACGGAAAATATATGTTTTGATTAGTACGCTTCTATTCCGGTTACTTTAGAGGAAACATGAGTGATGACATTGTTAACACATCCACATATCCAATCAATAGAAACGGATATGTGGATGTGGATATGCGGATATGTTAACTATTTTCAGTAGTTATTATTCCGTTGTAGATCAAATCAGATAGTTTACAGTTTGTTTGAGAAGGTGCACTAGTAAAATGGCAGCAGGTAAATCATTTACTATAGTATAAACCGTTTGAAAATAACTACAATAATTGGAATTATGACGTTAACAAAGAAGTCTCCTTTTGATTTTTGAATCAAAAAGTACTTACCACGTTTGTTAGGTTACTACAATTAAAGCGAATGAAGAGAAAACTGGTACTGAAATAGTATAATTTGCAATATAACACCAAATACGTCAGTACGAATTATACGAATTACTTACTTTGCTTCTTATTTTAGACCTGTTAAGTCTGCTGTGGTAACGCATAGCGACAAAGTGTCAATGCCGATGTATCATCGTCCCCCGATATCCGTATTGTTACATCCATATGCTGCAGAGAACGTACAAACTTACGTGGACAGTTGTTACGTATTATGTAAGGAGCAAGACGACGCAATACCCTCTTAATGTGTATTAATGTGTATGTGTGTGTAATATGTCCATGTCAAATACTTAGAATTCTATATCAAAATGTATAAACTACACAATAGCACTTGGTATAATATATAACAGCAACGCCGTGCAGCCAACATCAATTGAGTTAATGTAATCAAAGTGTTAATTAATAACTTGCGTTCGTGTTAATTATTTGCTTTGGCAATTTCTATTTTTATGGTAGTGTTGTTTAGGCAATTCTATAATTACGGTAACTGTTGTAATAAGATTGTTTTGTTTTGTGTAAGTGTAAGTAAACTGTAAAATGAAATTAATTGGCGCTGAGTACCTTCCTCTACGCATGATCATGCGATGGTTGTAACAGTTGTATATCGAACTTGGACGCCAGATATTTAACAACGGAGACCAGAGAAGTCACAATTTGCATAAACAAAAATATTTTTATATGTAAAGTTATAAGCGGAAATAAAGAAAGAGAATTTAAAATTTTAAAAAAATTATCGAGGTTAATATTTTATTTTTAAATTTTGTTTTAATCATTTTTATTTGTATTGTATGTATATTATTATGACGTTATGTTAGTTGCCATGAGATACAAATGTATTTTTCTAATTCTTCTTTGTTAAATAATTCGTAAATATTAATTAAACTTTTTAAACGTAAATAATAATTTATCTCACATAGTTTATTTACTACTATCTTGCTCAAATTAGATTCCACATTTATACAACGTCTCATAGATATTTAGAGTTTTTAATTATATGCATTATATTATACATAATTAAAACGTGCATGCAGAGTTACTTAAAGAAATGATAAATTTATTAAAGTCTTGCCACTTTAGATAAAGTTAACGTCACTGGAAATAAAATTTATTCTATTGATCATGAGCCAAATGGTGAGACTTTAAAGTAACCGTAAAATATTCAAAGCGAATTCATCCTTATGGAAAATCTATTCAAAACCCCGTATAAAGTAGGTTTATAGGAACTTACATTAGTGAGCTTAACTTAACTGGCCTGTGTCATCTGAAATAAATATATGTTTCTGGCAGATACAAGACATCAGTCAATATTAGAAAAACTTTAATTAAATGATATGTGTCTCCTTAAGTAAAGTAGACATATCCCACTAGTACATAAGAAGAGTCTACAAAATATTGTTAAAAATGTAATACGTAGTAAGTGTATTACGCGCTACTGTTTTACCGACGAACCGAAAGAGACAAATAAAGATGGATTGAAAAATAAAGAACATGCGATGACATTAATGGTGCAGGTTAATACAAGCAGTCAGGCGTTTGTTGTTAGTGTGATTGTGACGGGTAAATAACCCGTTAGGCTTCTATTGAAAAATTCTGAACAATGCAATATCAACAATCAACAATGCAAAAATCAATATAAGGAGTTCTTTGTGTGGAAGCACTTTTCAGACAGTTTCGACATAAGATCACAGATAAGATTACTTGTAATGGACATAAGTAAGAGACTGAATGTCTGTCTGCAACTACAGAGCATTATGTTAGATGTACCTAAGTGAACGGTGTTATATTTTCTTCTCATAACAAACATTTGTATTTGTTTAATAATTCCACATCTGCAATGAGATAAATGCATTCTTGTTTGTTCATCGTTTTCTAGTAATGTTTGTGTGTGTACGTAATGGTATTTAATATAGTAGAAATAAATTGAAGACATTAGAAAAAGCAAGTTTCATTAACTCACTGTAATCAAATGTTTTAATGGTACTAAATTAAATTCAGTACACGTACCAACAAAAACAATAATTAAGTTACTGAATGACAGTGAAAAATCTTAATGTTTCTTCTCAAAAATTAAACCTAACAAAACAAATTACATACAAAATTAGCTGCTTGAGCTAAGTTATGGGTACGTTGCCACCTGTGAGGTCACCTGTGAGATACGGATGATGTTGATTACTACAAAAATTATCTAATTTAGTTTGATACTCGCCGCTTTCCTGTTCACTACGCATCGTGTTTATATTGGATGAGTCCCGTCTAAAACACACTCAAGATAATTAGTACGTTTTAAATGTTTCCAAAGTCACCATGAGAGTAACAACACCATTGTATCCTATTGTTACGAATAAACCAATATCTCTTTCCATACAATTAGAATATATTCTTTTAATGTGTCATCGTTAATGAACGGATTTATTGCTTTTTAGTACAACTATTTAAAAGTTATTATTACTCTTCTTCTTAATTTTACTTCAATTGAATAAAATTTAACGGCTATTAAAAACGCTCTTCCTGTTTACGTATATGCAAAGAAAGTTATTGAAAAATTTTCTTACAAACACAAACAACTTTCTCTTCGACGGTTCAAATTTTTATTCATATTACAAAATACTGGTGTTTGCTACGGTAAACGGTTACCGAGAAGAGCGCTATCTGTTAGTTACTTGGCCTTAGGGTCAATATAACGTTAAGTCTGCCATAGCGAAACATTCTAAATTTACGAATTTGTATTGCTTTACTTCTATAAGTGGTGTTAGAGTTCCTTCTGGTATCTTAGCCTGCAATTCTGGCCTTTAAGACTTCAGCTGTAGCCTACAACCGCCTCTAGACCGTTATTTTAAATAAAAAGACACCTGTTCAAGTGACTCCGAGATCTCCCCTCTTTTGGAGGCATACATAAATACGATTCGTCAGAGCCACGGCATTTAATAGCCTAATTTTTGTCTCATGAAAATTCAGCGTGCTTTCGTATTTTACTTCAGCTGAAAGAATCGTTGACTGGCTGTTTCAAGAATCTTTGTGGTGTTTTAAAAGATAATACGCTACGTGTCACCATGAAAGCCCAAATACATAAACTCCTTCATGCGTTCATATAGAAAACTACGCCATACCAAAATGTGGAAGATGGGATGAAGCTAGGCGATTTAGAGACGACAACACCGAAATCAACTGATTTGTTACTTCAGGTTTGAGATTGACGTCGACCAGATGACCTTATTTGTAGAAAACCATTGTTTCAAAACTTGAAGAAATAAGGTGTGTATAACATACTAAATTTATTAAATTGGATTCGCTACATAAAACGGCTTATTATGTTAAATTTTTAAATTTAACCATTATATTTTGAATATGCATTAACTGCTGTTCTTAAGCCAAAGATATTCTCGAGCAGTGAACGAGTATGTTTCCGGTAAAAAGTAAAGTAATACTTGGATATCAGCCAATACGAGAGGGGGCACAGCAGTTTTCCGCTTGTATAACAGCATTCCATGAATACCGTATTGTCTTAGGTAATAACACTGTGCCATCATACAAAATACACGTACATAAAAATATTCAAATTGTGTGAAGATTTTAAGCTATTCTGTACTCATGTAGGGGCAACTATTATTACATTGTAAAAAAATATACGTTATAAATGATTAAGCTATAAGTTATAACACTTGTAAAAATTGAACTAATTAAAATTAAACAATATCTTAAATCTTAATTTTTTTGTAATAACTTCAAATAATAAGTACTTCTGCAAGCAAAATTTATTTACACCGGACGCACGTTCCACAGAAATTATACTGTATCTGGAGTCTACAAAAATTTTAAATAGGAAGTTTTTAATTTGTAAAGATATTTATATCAACGAACATTTAAACAGCAGATATTTCATCTACTACTGTCCCTGCTATTTGTACTACAAGAAATTTAAAGGACTGTTATAGATTTTTCAAATCTTACATAATTTTTATTCTGAAAGTAATAAACTATCGGTACTTTACTGCTTGTTAGTATGCTTGATATCTTCACCTTTCTCCCATCTCTCCAGTTTGGTTTGTTTGACTTTTCTGTTGTTGCCAGCAAATATGTGTATGTATATAGTGAAGTTAAGAAGATGGTATGCTATTTATCTACCTATATACAATGTCCACATAATGTTTGCTATAAACAGAAGCAATCAATACAAGTAGGCTTCTGCGGCCGGTGTCAATTATGTTTTTGAAGCCTTCTTCCGGTATGGACCGAGTCAAAAATGTCTTGTGTGACAACGTTTCACTCATATTACAATGAGTATCGTCAGGTCTAAGTGACAAAAACGACGGCAAGTAACTCAGTTATATAGTGTAGAAGAGACGTTGGTTGGTTCTGTGGTCTTTTGCATATTTGTATTCATCATAAAAATAATAACATGAATAGCCTGAAAGGAAAATATACAACTAATTTACTTACACGTATAATTTTGCTGACACCTTGACAAGGTCAACGAGTAAAAACCAGTTCTTATGTAGAGGACGTTTAATGACAATCTGATGTAAGACATATTTTTAACCTGGTCTTGCTATGCTATAAAATGTTCAATTTGGGAAAAAACGAAGATTATAAATCTGTGTGGTTTTTATTCCCTTATGTTAATTGTTTTCACGTGGCTGAAAGTCAGCATCTCTAAGCCCGTCACAGACAAAAAACTGTAGCAGGTACAACCCTAACACTGTTAGGGTCAACCCTAACAATCTGCACAAAAAATAACGATACAAACTCAAACTAATATCTATATATATAAAACACAAATTCTGGGGATGTACGTGTACCGGTACTGAACACAATCAACACCGTTACACGGATTGCCACCAAATTTTGCACAGGTAACCTTTGACACAATTCAAAAAACGCTGTCTAACTTGGAATTTGATATTTTTCCCCGTTTGCAGAATTTAGGCCCTTTTAATTATGCCTCTTTGTTGACGCGTATAAAGATGTCAGCAACACCATGGAGACCAGAATTAATTACCATAGTAACAAGTACATAAACAAATGATATTTAGTGGCATCGGAACCGTAACTTTATCCGTTCCTGCAGTTTTTAATATGTTTAATATGCGATTGTATCGATATATTTTGTAATTTTGTATACAGATACGTCTATGTTTTTGTAATTGTCTTAAATAATTATAAACTTTTATGTTCATACGTATTTCTAATGATGCAATGAATAAGTAATGAAATATATTAAATACTACTACTAGACATGTCAAAAACATTATGAAGACCAGAATTAATTACCATAGTACGAGTAACAAGTAAATCATTTATCTATTCCTGAAGTACATTTTCGGTGTTTTATATTGTAACGACGGTCTACTTGATCGTCGTAGGTACAGTGGAAAACAAATTACAAGACATCAATTAAGTCACTAATCGCCAGCTTTAAATTTTACAGTTAAACAGTTCGTAATTAACAACACAGTCTCTTATAACAAATCAAATAAAAAATTGTTCACACGTAAATAAATGTCAACTAATATTAAAACAGAATTGTATTACAATATACCGTCCGATTATAAAACACAACACTTAACTATTAACCACTTGAACGCACACAGTATATCGCCAGATAATCACTTGTAATTGCCCGACAATAAACTCGGACAGCACTGTAATTATATTGCGACTAATACTGAAAAATAAGACCGCTGCCGCCATGTATTTATACCTCCGCTCACAGACCAGAACGTTCCAAACTACGTCTTAGCGCCAGTGTGAACTACGTAATTAATTGCGGCCTTGACACAGTCCGCGCGGCTTTGAGAAAACTCTCATGAATGCATCTAGAGTCACGTATGCCACACACATTAGAGCGAGATTGTTCTGGCACATTCGACAAACACGTAGATTGTTCTGTGATGTCGTAACAATATAATATGCGATTGTATCGGTATATTACGATGTGGGAAGGAAGAAGTGTACTAAATAAAAATTGTCCTATTACTTAATACAAAGGAAAAATACCTGTTGTTTTCATTTGTGAGGTTAGTTGAAAACGGTTTTTGTTTTTTAGTTTACTGCTATGTAATATGTATGAAATCTGGACGTGACGAAAATAATCCGCACATTTCTCTGAAAAGAAACACGACTCAATCAACAGCTATTGTTACATAGGCATTGACGCGACAGATGGATAATGAAATTTTCCAACTGGCTTGGCACAACATACAGAATATGCTGTGTAACGAATTCGTGGAATAAATAACGGTTTATAACAGGGAATCTTTTCTGTAAACAATTCTCAAATATCACACTTTGTTAAACACTTTTTGAAGTCGTAACCATACTACAGATAAACACTCGTTTTTATTTGTAGGCAACCTGATCTCGTTCAAAAAAGTGTTTAATACCTGTTTGAAGAATGCTTATTACTAGTCAGATTTTGTTCATCACTCGTTACTACATAATAAAACAGTTAATGAACAGTAGTACTTTGAATCAGTAAACTCTTCTATACATGTAAACATTGTAACGTACCAAATTTGGTAGTTACATAGAGTAACCAATTATTACGTCAAGTGACGGGAAATCATGAAAATATTTCAAAGGACATAAAATAATGTGAACAAAAAGTGTGTATCTACAGAGATATATTATTGTAAAATTCCAACAACGAAGAAGGAAGAGTAATATAGCATCATCGAGTACAAGGAAGAAAGAAAATGACAACGAGCCAATATGAAATGTTAGAAACCAGGCCCAATAGGTTCCAAACAGTGAGGGGAAACAACAACAATAATAACTATTTAAAGTGAAGAAAAGACAACAGAATACCAACCAGTGAGGGGAAACAACAACAATAATAACTATTTTAAATGACGAGAAGACAACTCAAGAGCAACCACAATGATGGCAAAACAACCAATTTATTTATAAATATAAATACTATGGAACAACGACTACCACCAATGGAAATATTGAAGAAGATGACGAGAATAAGTGAACATTGATTATAACAAGCAATGCACAACCCAGGAGAACACCGATATTGAACAACAATTAAACATGAAGAATGAAGATAATATATGGACAATACAAGAAATCACCATTCACCAAGTATACAAGGAACTATACTAGTGACCGGAAGAAGAATAACGATTATCAACTATGAATAAACCAGTGTTTAGCATAATTAAGCAATCACAAACAGTAATAGTGAAAACTTAATGTAAGTGTGAGAACCTGTAACAAGTTAACCATTTTCAACACAAATGAACCCCACAGACAATACAAGTGAGAAGGTTTATAACAGAGGAAAATGTGTTACCATTATAGTGGAAAAATCAAAGATTAAATAGTTAAAATGCACAGACAATTAGTGTGACCAATTTAATCAAGATTATAATCCAAAATAGATAATCATAAGACCACCAAGAGAAATGTAAGATAGAACAGTAAAATAATTGTTCATAGAAACTGATAATAAAAGCTTTGTAAACTTTAAAATGAGATATAACTAAATGCCACAGTTGGACAGGACAAGATATAAATAAAGTCCAAAATAAATAATAACAAATAAACTAGTTTGTTAAGTATCAAACAACCAATGTACCAAAAATTAGGTACAACACCACAAGAAATGTAATACTATTAGATTAAGAATATTTGTGTTATTGTTTAGAAAAATAGTGTAAACATGTGTATTACTTAACAATTAAACCATTGTAATAGAATACCATAATGAAATCATAATAGTAGAATCAAATACTGCATAAGAATATGTTGCACAATTGTGACCAGATAACATGAGACATAACCTCATAGAAGGTGCACCTATAACATAAAGTCATATATATTAATTAAACCAAGCAACTATTAACAGTTGTTTCAATCACAGACTAATTATAAATAATAATGCAAACTAATAAATAATATTTATACTGAAATACACAGCCAATAAAGCAGATTCAATATGATAGCACAAAGCTAGAAGAACAGAAACCCTATGTGACAAGTTAGTTAAGCAAAATACATTATTAAAACTTATTAATGGATTACTGAAAATGTTACCAGTAGTTAGAAAAATATCTAGTACTACTATGAGAACAGATCACAATTATGATAATAGTAGTTTTATAATCAAATTATTGAAAACTAACTGACTATGGTTGTGGAACCAAGTGTAAACAAACACTATGTACCAAGATAGTTAAGCAAAATGCACTATCCAAACTTGTTCAAAGGTGAATAAAAATGTTATCAGTAGTTAGAGAGATATCTGATACCACTATGAGAACACATATCAAATGTAATAATAGCAAGTTAGTAGTCGATTTATTAGAAACTAACTGACTGTCATTACAAAGCCTGATGTAAACAAACCCAATATTAAGGATTGGAAAGCTTTCAGATAAAGAAAGACTGATAAATACATTAAATAAACAATGTACTATAATTGTACACTATTTTAATTTGTAACATAATATACCTTATGTGGTAAAATAATTGAAAAAGTGACAATTTAAAGAAAAGAGAACAGAAGGTTTTTTGATAAGACTATTAGTATATGAAAAACAGCATTTTTCATAAAACAAAATTTGAACAGATGTAAATAAATGTATATAGTATTGTTAGAATGCCAAACAAATGTAATTAAATAAGAAATAATAGTGTCATAAGCGATTATAAACAATCGAATATGGTCGTTTGAGGACGCCATTACCAAATATTGTTGGATTAGTAATTACAACTATTTTCTATATTAAACAAATGAGAAATGGACTCAAAACGTTTAATAATAAGTGTTATAGGGTAATTAGAGCAAGATATGGTGAAATAAACTTATTAATATTAAAATTCACCATATGGGTTTTGTGAAATGTTGTAGTGAGTTAATAATGGACGGATTTTATCCTTGTTTAGACTTTAATTAAAGCCGCAAGTGTCTGCGATCTATTGCCACTAACCATTCAACGATACGACAATTAATAAAAAAGTTATAGCAATTATAAACTTTTTAGTCATTTTGTGTATCAACACTTACGTCACATTTAATCTCTAACCCAAACAAAAATTGGTAAAAAATTAAAAGTTTTATTTAACTGAGGTGTTTTGGGGTAGAGAGTTCGACAATTTCAACCAATCAAATGAATTAAAATAACCAGACAAGCAGGAGACGCTTAGGTGAAGCGTTCAGTCATCTTTCAGTCGTCAAGGAGTCTACCAGCATCATTCAACGCGCAAGGTTGATGAAGAAATGTAGCAAGATTTATTTAAATTGTGCGCGACATGTTCATAAGTTACGCTATACACACATAACCTGTACACAACAGAGTAATAACGAGTGTCCAGTGCGAAGTGAATTAAAATAAAAAAAAACCGACCAGTGTATAATAAAGGTCGTGTTTTCGTGTTCTGTGTTTTGTAAAAAACAGGGAGTACTCTATTTTTATTATTTAACAAATTGAATGGAAATAATAATTTTCGTTAGTGAACGAAGAATATTGTTTGGGTACCGCTCTATTCAGAAGTACCGAAGTGTATTAATCATGATGAAAATTATCAGAATTAAATAAAAGAATTATCTCGCATTTATTAATTTAAAAATAAATGTTTTACGATTTTATCGTAATTAAAGAAATCAATATTAATTTAAATATCGAAGATATGAGTGTAATGCATAGTCGCTCATTTGACTCATTTCGTTTGAATTGACGAATAAATAATTTATTGCGAAAAATATTCTAATCAACTGATAATTACACATCAGATGCAATATGAATAAAATATATGTATTTATATTATTAAGAGTTCAATGAATAATTTAATTATTCAAAATAAATACTTACTTTTGTTAACTAACCTAGAAATAACAACGACAACTTTGTCACCTTTTCATAATTCTGTTCTCAAGTAATTTCAATCCATTGAAAGCTATCACAAGAGTTTTTTTATTATAAAGTTTTTCTCTTGCCAATAAATGATTTTAATAACTAACAAATGAATAATAATAGTAATTTTTAACAGTGCAGCATAAAGCACGTGTTATCAAAACGACTGCTGTATCCACTAAACTCAACGTACGATAGTACGATATATATCGGTTTTATGGTACCGACTTTTAATTTTAATATTTGTTTGTTTTTTGTAGTAATTCTTTACTAAATTTTGTTAGAAAAGATAACATCTTGTATCTGGTATCATGCAACTTCCAAGAACACACGAATTTGGTAATGTAACTGTGTAAAGAGGACATAACTTCGTTAACTAAAATTATTGTACCAAACCCCAGTGTTACCAGCCTTGAGGTTAAAAGAGCTCAAGAAGTGTTTCTAATAATTATTATTTTGTAAAAACATTAGTGATTGATTGTTTATTTAAAAGAGTTAATGGCATTTCAGAACTGTTAATAAATCTCAATTTATTTACCAGTGGAAAGAGTTTTGATTTTCTTTAAAAATAATTTAATTTTCATAACTAGTTCTATCAGAAGGTGGCGGCAGAATTTGAATGTTCAGTACAATTCAATTTACAGTTAAGTCATTATTTACTTTATTGTGCATGTGTATTACTTAGGATATTCAAATAGAATATCCGCATATGTGTATACAGTGTATGTTGCAGCAGAAGAAGTCACCAGACAGAACATTGATAACATCCACATATGGTAAGTGGGGAGGTGAACAGTGAAGTGCTAAATACTTTTTTAAACTGAAAAAATTAAACGTGAATACCCACAACAACGCTACTAATAATCAACACACCAATAATAATTCTAATTAAACCAAATATTGAAGAGTGACTAGAAGACAACGCTTCCAATTATAAAATATTTATAATTTTTTACACAAACAGATATCGTGTGTGTCTAAAATCTTGGTATTTTATGTGTTTTTATGTTTATATTATATTTATTGTTATGTGTAGAATTGTGTGTACAGTGTTTTTAATATTTTAACGATCGACGAACTTCAACAAGGGATATCCTGATGATGGGGCATATGTCCTGAAACGCGTTGAATGAAATATAGAGAAAAGGCCACCAGACGGACAAGAAAAAGGTAAACTATTTTACTAATTATATACTATAAGTGGCTTGGATACCGAAAAACATGGATCTAAAAATATTTATCATCTATACACACTCTACTATTATCTGTTTTGTAACAACATTTACGATTATCATATACCGTATGCACCATAATTTTTACAATTCAGAAACAATGCTGTTTGACTGGTTTCCTCCCACAATCATTCTTTTACTTGCTTCACGTATGCGCGGGCAAGAACACACTAACTAATACAAATACACAAACACAAACACGAACATGTTAATCGTTTACCAATCCCTTAACATTTTATATGACTTTTTATGAATAATACATATTAATATAGGTAAGGAAAACCATACATGACTTTCATGTTCTAAGCTTTATATTTACAGTAATTTTCGAAATGACATATTTTCATAGAAACTACTCCTTTCTTCAGCCTTAACCACGGTACTGTGGTCACTAACGTATACCACCTCACGTTCGCGCACTCGATTTTCACTGATGATGGCAGTCGATGGGGCTGTCGAAACGTCTGGTTTTCCAGAAAACGTTGGCCAAACAGTCCGGGAAGGAATTTTAACAACAAACTACTTCTTTGTTGGCGATAACGAAGTACACATATAAAAAAATATCTCCTCCCCTTTCAACTATCATTTTCGTTATAGAAAATTACCCCCTCCCCCTTCAACTACCCTTTTCATCTATAGATATTTCACCTATTTTTTTTACAGTGGATTACTTGGGCACATATGCAAAAAATGATTTGATTCTGTTTATATTTGCGTCAATTATCGTTCGCCGTAAAAAAATTCTACACATAGACACACAGACACTTTTCAGAATATAACGTTTTTTCATGTTTTGAGTGTAGTACAATCAGAATCAGTCCTTATCCCGAACACGATTATTTTCGCCATCACCATACTTCCATTTCTTTATGGAACATGGAAATAAAAATAATGACAATCATAATAATTTATTTCTCTTTTACCTTTATAAAATCTTGGAAACCTTTGTGGTACTCTTCTTTTGGTAGCAACTTCTTTCAACCGTATGTCCTACCATAAGCATTCACCATTTTTTTCACTCCCACTTTGATGATTTGGTAATCCACACATCTGAACGAGAAAGATATTCATAGGGTCACATTGTATTCCATGATTTTATATATTGATGTCAACATTTAGAGTTGCCATTTTCTTTTTATTTCAGGAGGCTTTGAAAGGCAATTTTAGTAATTACATCTTAGTTACATCAACTGCTTCATTTCCTGCCTCATAAGTACCCTCTCATTGACTGTTCACTTGCTTATCTGACCAACTTAACACTACAAATAAAAGGGAACATTCAAGAAAATGGTTGTGTTCTTATAACATTACACATTAACAGAACTCGAAGGAAAACCTTTTTTATTAAGCCTTCATTTCTTCCAGCTTTTAATAGGAAAATGACAACTTACTTGAAACATATGACAGCTCAATTATAAAGCAGGTGTTTAATGGCATAATTATATACTCTCACATTTTAATGTAATACTTTGTCAGGCATTTAATTTTTTCAAGACATGTGAATCGTATGTAGATAATAGAAGTTGATGAATGCACATGCTACACCATTATGGAAATTTCGGTATGGAGAACTTGTCTTCCATGTTCTAAGATTTATATTTCAAATCATTTTTGAAATGTAATATTTCCATAGAAACTACTTCTTTCTTCAGCGTTAACCACAGTACTGTGGTCACTAACATATACCAGCTCACGTTAACGCACTCGATTTTCACTTATGATGGCAGTCGATAGCACTGTTGAAACGTCTGGTTTTGTAGGAAACATTGAACCATGCCAAACAGCCCGGGAAGGAATTTTAACAACAAACTACTTCTTTGTTGCCGATAACGTAGTACACATATAAAAAATTATCCCCTCCATTTCACCTATCATTTTCAATTATAGAAAAAATTCTAACACAGATAGACACACAGACACTTTTCGAAAAATAACTTTTCTTCATGTTTTGAGCGTAGTACAATCAGAATCAGCCATTATCTCGAACACGATTTTTTTGCTATCATCATATTTCCATTTCCTTATAGAACATGGAAGTAAAGAAGTACACAAATAGACATGTTTACCTTTAATCTGACGTATTTGGAAATAAAACATAATTTGTGTTTATCCACTGTGGGTGCGTGTGTGTGTGTAAGATAGATAGATAGAGAGAGAGAGAGAGAGAGAGAGAGAGAGAGAGTATACTTACACACAGACACTTGTGTATAATACTTGTTTCTTATAAGAATATATTTGTATATTTTCTATGTATTTACACAGCCTCAACAGTATCAACTGTCGCCTCCAGACATATACAAATTAATATTTTCCTATATAATTTAGTCGTATATATGCACAATTAAATTAAGCAAATTAATTTATACAATATTTGTACATACTATTTGTTTTTATTAGGAGGAAGATAGTAAATACTGTTGAAACAGTTTAAATATATAAACATACGGTATATTGTTAAAAACAAGTATTACTTATTAATAGCAATAATGATTATTACACAAGTGTAATTGTGAGAATGTGTAAATATATAATATGTGTGTACAAAGTATACATTCTATACGCAAGCGAGTGTGTTCTATGTACAATACAACCTGAGCTTTAATTGTCACAGGACAATTGGCGCCATTCTACACCTCATCGCTTTTGAGGTTCTCAAAAGGATCGTTTGGCGAGGACGCTAACTCGTTTACATACTTAACTTGTGGCGCCGGTCGTTCCCCGCGAGTCAGGGAACCTCCGTGTCGGTGGCAAACGGTAACAGTGCCAAGCAGTATGCCAACATACTTGGGGAGGGAGAAGATTTAAAAGGAAGGTAACACGGAAGTCAAGTTGCTGGGGAACCTAAATAGCAGCAAACAGAATTATGGGGTGTCGTCTAAAATTGCCCGAGGGCGTTTGACTTGTATAGGGGCAGGTGGTGCTGACGTGGTAATAGTACGTAAGTAGAGAAAGGACGAGGTCGCTGCAGAAGCAAAGAGAGTTTCGGCAAGCGACCGGACAAAATCTGCGATGGTAGGAACTCGAAGGTCTCCACGAATAACATTATTCCTCACACACCATGGAGACCCCGACAAGGATCGGAGGGAACAGGACTGGAAGGCTTCCAGCCTACACTTGTTAGTGGTCGACAAAAGCGACTACCATGCGGGAGCAGCATAGGTCAACACTGACCGGAGAAACAAGAGATAGATGGTTACTTTAGTGCGCAAAGGCAGGCGGTTGCGGCACGAGAGCATGGGAAATATTTTGGCTCGGACGCCTCGAGCTTTAGTGAGGGTGTCAGTAACGTGGGCGTTGAAGCTAAGGCGCCGGTCAAGCCGAACGCCCAAATACTTCACCGACTTCTGCCAGGCGATAGGCCTCTCTTCTAGTGAGAGGGACAGGCACCGGGAAGTAGACTTACGGGTGAAGCAGATCGCCTCGGATTTCTCCGTGTTGATCATCACCCGCCACTTCCGTAACCAGTCCGGAAGCTGATTCAACTGACGCTGCAGCTTTGTACTCGCAAAACGCGGGGACAGGGAGCTGTAGTGATACATCTCATCGTCAGCGAATAAAGATAACGTGACTCCAGGAATAATACGTAGGTCGTTCGTGTACACTAGGTACAGAACAGAGCCGAGGACAGATGCCTGCGGAACGCCAGCGGCGACGGGTCAAACTGATGAACAGGACCCTTTGACGCTAACCCTAAAGGTGCGGTCGCTGAGGTAGGACCACAAGAAATGCACAATGAACGGTGGTATGGGGGGTGAGCGAGTTTATAGAGAAGGCCTTTGTGCCAGACTCTGTTGCTCATGTCCAACAAGACAGCGTCCGTAGACTCTTTCTTGTTGGCGGCGTCGGACAATGCTGTGACAACTCGGACGAGTTGTAAAGTTGTCGAGTGCTCTCTACGAAACCCGAACTGTTCGCTCCGACTAAAATTATCCAACAGCGGCCAGATGCGGGCTAGTAGGAAACGCTCAAACACCTTTGAGTTTACTGGCAACAACGATATGGGACGATAGCTGTCTGCAAGCATTCTAGGCTGGCCGGGCTCGGGAATCATGCAGATGTTGGCATTTTTCCACAGGCGGGGAAAGTAGTGCAGCCAAAGACTAGAGTTGAACAGATCCAGGACCAATTCAACGCCCGAGGCAGGGAGATATTGCAAAGCTGCGGCCCCGATCCGATCAGGACCAGGGGCGCGACGGCGGTTTAGACGACAGATAGACGAAACTAGTTCATCCCTGTCGAAGAGAGCGGGAGGGTCAAGTGGAGGGCGCGAAAAACAACCAGATAGGAAGTCCCGAACCACTACCGAGTGGGCAGGGTTCGAGACGCCTTGATGAACGGTGAATTGAGTCTCCATGCAGTCGGCGAAGACCTCAGCCTTGCCTTCCGATGAAGAAACAATGCTGTTCGGGGTATCCAACGGGTTGGGAGTACGCTTCTCGCGGGTAAGACGACTCGTTGCTCTCCAGACGGAGACGTGGTCGACTTCAAGGGACTCAAGATATGAGTCCCACTGATCAAAGTTTACGTCCCGTAGAAACTGCTGGACGTAAAGAGACTGGGCCTGAAAACGCCGTTTGACGGCGGGATCTCGGGTGCGTTGCCATCTGCGGCGGAGCTTGCGCCGAAGCTAGATGGCGTGGATAGTTTCCGGAGGAAAGGTCGATTTGCAATTGTTCACCTCAACGATGTATGTATGTCGATCCATGACACCCTAGACCAACTCTTGAAGATGAGTGGCACGGAGATCCAGGTCGTCACGAGTGGCGATCGGGTCCGCTGGGACTGATGGTAAACTTCGAGAGAGGTCGTCATGATAGGAGCGCCAGTTGACCCTCTCCTAGCAGGACCAACGGGAGGTCGGGGTGAAGCCGACACATCTAGAATAGTTATTAGCAAGGGATTTTGATCAGACGAGAGGTCTAACACAGACGAGACCTGGATGTTATGGGCCACGTTCCTGACTACAACTACATCAAGAATGTCCGGTCGATGACCGGCATAGGGGTAGCGGGTAGGATCATCAGGGCCGATGACATGCGTTTCCGGGTCGTCTAGGACCGCCGTAGGCGTAGGTGTTGGTAGCCCTACTATTCCATGAAGGATGTTTAGCGTTGAAGTCGCCGGCTGCAATCGTCGAGATTGGATGGTCGAGGAGGGCGTTCCACTCCTCAGGCGGGGGCGGCGGACCCAGGCGAGGTCGGAGATACGCAAAAATAATGCGCAACTCCGAGTCTCCGGCGTCCACCGCCACCGCACAACCTTCGATGAGTCGAGTAATGAGGGGGTAGTGCCCTATGGGATATATGCCTGTAGACCAGAATCGCCGTACCCCCAGACGGGGGGGGATGGCGCGGCTGTAGGGGACGATCCTGACGATAACAAGTGTAGGCAAGTAGCGAGAATCGATGGTAGGGGGTTAGATGGGTTTCGGAGAGATCCAACGTCGTACTCCACGACGAAAGCCGCCATCTCAGATCGTCGAGAGGAAACGCCATCGGCGTTCCAAGCTATGATCCGCAGGGATCTAGCTATTAAGTGGGAGGAGAGGGAAGAGAGCATAGAGGGATTGAAAACTAACATTAGCACAGTCGAGGTATCAGGAGTAGACCTGATGCTGTCTACGAGTGTAGTGGCCCAAGCCGTCAGGGGGTCCGCAGGAGCCCGAGAAAGTTCCCGGTACACGCGCGGACGTTACTGAGAAACTTCGGCCAGGACTACAGATGGCGCAGGACTAGCGGACTGGACTGTGGTCTGCTCACGTGGAGGTTGGGCGATGACAGGGGCGGGAGAGTCCCGCTGAGGTTGGGCAGGTTGAGCCTGCTGATGGCACACATCTGCTTCCGCTTGTGGCCCGTGAGCGACTTCCCGTTGTCGGTGAGCAATGTCTCTGCGTACCCCCAACGAGGGAACACTTCTTCCTCCAGGTAGCGGATAATAATCTCGGCGTCCACCTTGCGCACTAGCTTTGCTTCCACCCATCTCGACATCATATCCGTGACCACGACGATGTACCGGTTGACAGCTCGAGTCAGCGGATATGATCCCATTACGTCCAGGGTGACAGTATTCCAACAACTATTGGGTCGGTGAGGTCGCTGTTGGTCCTGTTCAGGATTTGCTGTTCAAGCCCCTGTTCTCTCGAGAGGAAGTCCGGCAACTCGTTCTCCTTGCCCAGGCAGTGGACGACGATGAATTTGAAGCTCTGTATCAGTAGAGCCCAGCGAGCGTACTTCGTCTTCTGCCCGGTCGCCTGCTTCAGCCAGGTTAGCGCCTTGTTGTCGGTCCTCAGGGTGAAATGGCGATCCTCCAAGTATGGCCGGTATTTCTTGACGGCCCAGACGACTGCCAAGCACTCCAGTTCGTTGGAGTGGTAGTTCTTCTCCACCTCGCGGAGCTTGGCACTGACGTACGAGATGATACGCCTCTCTCCGGCTTCGATGCACTGATAAAGCACCGCTCCAAGTCCCTTTTGGCTGGCGTCGGTCTGCAGAAACACGGCAAATCCCAATCCGGTCGTGAGAGTTTTAACGGCTGCCGGAAAGCGGCCTTAACCTAGTCGAAGGCTCGCTGCGTTATCTCGTCCCAATGCCACTTTCTTGTCCGCAGTAGGTCCGTTAACGGTGCCGAAATCATGGCGAAGCAGGGGATATACTCTCGCAGCCAGTTGCAGGTTCCCAGGAAGCGTTGTAGCTCTTTCTTGTTGCTGGGAGCCGGCTGGCATTCGATCGCTCTGAGATGTTGCTGCTCCGGGAGGTTCCCGTCCGGAGTAATCTCGTAGCCCTAAAAGGCGACTTCTTCCCGGTCAAAGTGACAATTATTGAGCGAGCAGGTCGGCTGGTGTATCTGCAGCCTCTCCAAGACCTGATCCAGTTATCGCAGGTGCGTTTCCCATTCAGGGGATTAGACAACGATATCGTCCAGATAGACGAAGCAGCACTCCCTTCATAGCCCTGTTAGTACAACCAGCATCATCCGTTGGAAGGTTCTGGGCGCGTTCTTTAGCCCAAATAACATCTGGGCAACTGGTAGCAACCTCCGTCTGGCACCTAAAATGCTGTGTACTTCTTTGCTTCTTCCTCCAGCAGGATCTACCAGTAGCCGCTCTTCATATCCAGGGTCGAGAAGACATTGGCCCCGCTGAGTGAGGTCCTTAATCGTTTCGTATATCAGCGGCAGTGGTGAGTCCACATCCTCGGTCTGATCGTTCAGCCTCCGGAAGAATACGCAGAACCGGGGCGTGCTGTCCTTCTTCTTCTGTATGGCGAGGTGGCTGGTTCAATGATCCGCTGTCGCAGCATCTCTTGTACTTGTTCCCAGATTGTGCGCTTCTTCTCGTCGGAGTATCGGTACATCGGAGCATCGGAGGCCGGAATGGTTGGCTACCTTCCTTCAGCCGGATCTCGTGCTTGGCCGCTGATGTGGTGCGCAGCGGGTCACGAGAGAACAGACTGCGATGACGGCGTAACATTTCTAGAAGCCGTTTACGGTGCTGGCCTCCTGCTGATGTTTGAAGGCTAGCGTCGTCAATGTCCTTTTCCTCGGGCTTCGAGCGGTCATTTCAGAAGACCGTCTGTTGGTTCTCGCTGTCAATGTGAAGGCAGGCCGGTCGGTAGCCCACAACTGCTTTGTTGGCCGTGAGCCAGTGATGACCCAGTAGAATTTCCTCTTGCAATCCTGGCACTTTTATCAGACTAGTGTTGGTCGCCAGACTTAAAATTACTATGTTCGCAACCATAGTGGCCGTTGAGCGACATTGCTGACTGTGTAGCGCTATCTGGACTTCTCGGGACTCCGTCTTCCTTCCTTCCGGGCAGCAGACCGGCTCGGACAAAGTTGTAGTTATCGGCGGAGTCCAAGGCTGCGGTCAGTTTTCGTCCGGCAATCTCTACTTGAATCCGTGGTATGTCACTACCTAGTTGGTTCACGCACCCCGGTGGGCTATTTACCGGGGCGCTTGGTCGTTTCTCATTTCCTTGCTGGTTCTACACAGAGCAGTCCCGATGGAAGCGTCTTCCGAGGCAGAAGCGGGACTTGGGCGTTTGGCTGTTTATTCTTCGTTCCTCTTTTGTACTTGAGGCCGATCGACACAGCTTAGACCCCCCTAATCGATCCAGGGAGTCTTCAGCAGAGTCATCCCGACCTCGCGCATTATTATCTTCATCCAAATCCGCCTCGATGCTCATCGCCCGTTGTAGAAGTTCCTCCAAAGTTGTAGGCGGCGGAAACCTCAGCGCCAGTCGAAAGCGTGGCTGTAGCTGTTGCGTGAGCACGGGTATGCTCGTCCTCTTATCACCTCCGAGGTACAGAGGGCGAAACAGCTTGTTTTTCCGCAGGATGAAGATTTCCGGTGATTCCTGCCGCTGCGTTTGACCGTATAGATCGGCCAGCAGCTCTCCGTCGCTATGTGTCCCGCAGAAGTGATGCCAGAAGTGATCGCAAAACTCGAGCCAATTGATTTGCAATCCCGTGTATCTCTCTGCCCACGTGGCAGCTTCTCGTCGGAGCTGCCGTACTGCGTAGTCCGCCCACTGTTCCGGTGGGACTCTGTAGTCCCGCAGCTGTCGAACATATCCTTGACACGAGCTCTTAAGCAATTTTTAACCTAATAGCTAAGACATAAATGGCGCATACCCAATAAGCCTAGCCTGATGTGAAAAACGCGAGTTTTGTAAAACTACTTCTAAACAGTAAATTCAGTGAAACGAACACCTACAAACATTAAACTAACTTCAAACAAGAACAGAACACAGTGAATACACAATTTAAACGATTAAAACAGTAATTACACACAACGAAACGGAAAGTGCAATTCTTGACCTAACAGACTAAAGTTGAACATAACTTTTACAACACATTTTATCGAAGTGGACCACTAAAACTTAACCAGGAACACTCCACCAACACAAGAAGGCATAATTGCAACAGCAGGAACGAGAAATCACAGGAGAAGCAGCCTTTATTGCAAGCAGAATTAGCGAGGTGCATTCGTCTTTCATCTGAACTCGAAGCGGCCATCTGTTTCTTCCCACAATCCAACGCGACACTGCCTATTCAACTGAACGGTTCGCAAATTTCTTTACTCACACTTATATACTGAATGTCATATATGTATTTTAATTTTTAAGCAGATATATTGTAATGTTATACTTTCCATACTTTGCCCTTTTTCTCTGACTATCTATAAAATAACTGTTAAAAGAATCCGATAATAAATAATTGTAAACACTATTGATATACCCTGAGAGAGTCGATTAATCAATCGTTAGAAAATCGATCAAATAACCATTTGTTAATAAAATTCCTTATTTACTATAAAATTGAATATTGTTTATTCCTACTTAATAATTAGCATAATACATAATTTTAATTGAGCGATAACTACCAGAATTTCACAACCACGAAGGAAGATAACCTCCAAATAAGGAAAGTTCACTAATCGATTGTTTTTGGAGACAATCTTATTAACTGGTGAAGGAATTTTAAATACTAAAAAGGACATCATTCAATTAAAATAAATAACAAGAAGTTCGGAACACCACGGAACATAGTTAAATATTTAATATTTAATTAATTAAAAAAAAATAAAAATAAAAATAAATAATAAATAATAAACAAATTTTTTGTTTACAAACAACAAAACAAAAATAACAAATTCAATATATATAATTTGTTACAAATTGGCGCCGTATTAGTCTAAGCTTGAGTGAAGGAAGGTTTTGCCAACCACTGAGCGAAAATTATAGTAAGCCTGGTAAAATTATTATTAAAACAAATGTTAATTATTTAAATTCAGAAGAGAGGAACAACAGTTAAAGTAAGAATAAAATAATTGAAAATGAAATCAATTTAGTATGAATTATTATTTTAATAATCGATAATTACTTTTTCTCAATTTACGAAGGTTGGTGTTTTCAGCTCACCTTAAGGATTAAGTTGGCAGTACCTAATTTTTTTGTGCCCCACGTGCTATTTAAATTATTCAACCAGATAAGTAAATCAACATAAAATAAACCAAAATAATTAAATTAAAGTCAATAATTTTAATTAACCAAAGAAGATATTGGTTTCACTAATCAACAATTACCACAATAACCGGTTTATGTTAGGTTACCAATCGGTTTCAACAACGTAAGGTATTTCTTTGACAGATAATTACACAGTGAGATACCAAACAATAACTTTGTGGAATATTAATATAATTTTCCATATGGCGCCCAATTTAGTTAAAATCTACAAATAAATAACTTTTAGTATTGGTAATAAATATTAAATCACAATTTAATTAACTGAACAACAGATAGGATAGAACATTATTCAGATAACAACAACAACGTGAGACGTTCTATAAGAATATATCGACACAGATATTATTTATTATAGTACAAATATTATATTTAAACAACAATACCAAGGTAACAAGAAGGTACGTAAAAAGGTAGTAATATAATATGCAATAAAATGTCAACTAATATAAAACACAATTGTATTACAATTATACCGCCCGATTATAAAATATAACACTTCACTAATAACCACTTGAGCGCACACAGTAATATCGCTAGATAATAACTGAACGTCAGGCCGCTGCCGCTTAGTATTTATACAACGCTCACAGACCAGAACATTCCATAGCTACGCGTTATCTCTTCACGACGTAATTAATTTGGCCTTGACACAGTGCGTGTGGCCGCGCGAATTCTGGTACAGTCTAGCAAATGTGCCGAGGATCACGTACGCCACACACATTAGAGCAAGATTCTTCTGGAACAGTCGACAAACACGTACACTGTTCTGTAATGTTGTAACAATAGTGTTCTAAGGCATCTGAGGGGAGGACATTTAGGCTAAAGACGGAGATGATGTGTGGTCCAAATAGTATTACCAATTTTGGAATAAATCGACGCTCCATCACAACAGTGCGTTCAAAATGCACATTTTTTTCAACCACAACACCAGACCACCCTTCCTCAGCTGTTCTAATTGCTACATTCGGCCACCTGTGACTTCTTCCTCTCCCCGAAGTTCTTGTTGAAGGTTAGGCGCGATAGGTGCAATACACAGATGGTCACATTCGATGGCTCCCACAAAGCAATGCGTAAGTGGTAGTCCTGTGGGGTTAGTATCATTAGGGTATGTGTTTGAGGAGGAAGTTTTTAATGGGTGAGCCAGCATCTGGGGAGCCAGATATTGGTTTGAAGTGTGTGTAAAACATTGTATATCTCCTTTGATAAAAGGAAAAGAAAAAAAACTTTTAGAATAGGACTTCCATGAAGCTTTTAAGAAGTGGAAGAAACGCGGGGAGTGAGATAGGTGACGGCTTAACTTAAGTAAAATTAGTACCTTGTTATATGTAGTTCTAGTTTTGATACCGCCTTGTACATGTCAAATAATTTGCAAACATACTACCGTGGGTAAACCCTGAGCTTAGTATGTAAATTGAGTATGGCATTTTTGTCAGATGAATTGTACGCCAAGCAACGACATGGTGTATAAGTTGCATAAGTTCAATTAAATGTGCGGGACCATCAGGCGAACCCTTAAGTCAGCAAGTAAAGGAACACGCCTAAAATTGTACAAGGTGATGGCTCTTCCCACACGTCTTTATGGGTCTGAGAATTGACTTTAACGAAAGGCCAGGGCAGTCGCATCCAAGCGGCTGAAATGAGATTTCTCAGGCTGGGTATACTCCCCATGATCATAGAAGAAACACAGATATACGGTAGGAACTGAATATTATGAGTATACTCAATAGGATCGCCCAGTATCGGCTGAATTGGTGGTAACATCTTTGCCGAACGGATGACTGCCGTATCCCCAAACAACTATGGAACTATAAACCGAGGGGTCGGAGAGGCGTGGAATGTCCAAGGAAGCGCTGGAATGACCAGCTGTAATATTTGCCTATTTGAGACCGGAACAAACCATTCTTGGTTTAAACCTCGATGATGATGATGATGATGAATTGTATGCAAGGAGGGAATGGTTTGGATTGTTTTTAAATAAAGTTTGATCAATAACTACAAAAGGGATTACGATGTTTTTATTTTTTGAGTTTATATGCATTTAGTAATGGTGGGAAATATACAAATGCTAAAAATATTCTTGTGTAAAATACTGGTGAGTGATTGTTGGATTAAGCTTAAAATATATATGTTTCTGAGTTCACAGAACCAAATTTTATCATTATTTAACATTTTTATGCCATGACTTATTATACAACGACACAATAAACTCAATAATACAACAAAGTGCAACAAATACAAAAAATTGAGACATTGTCTACTTACATTCCTTTAAATGTGTTGTCAAGGAATGTATGTACTTTTTTATTGTGTTTCACACTTCCCTTGGGACTTCACACTTATTCCAGTATCCTCCTCCATTTCTTGAAGCAGTGTCTAAAGTCCTCTTTTGGAGTTGTCATCAGCTGCCTTATCTCGTTCTCCTGAATCTTGTCCATTGATGAAGTGACATGTGATTTTAGTTTTGAAAGAGCCAGAAGTTGGAGGGAGTCAAATCAGAACTGTAGCTTAGCTGAGCAATGTGTGTTATTTGACAAAAAAAATCATGTACCAGGCATGAAGAATGTTCAGGTACATTGTCATGATGAAGGTGCTAGCCACCACTTGTCCATATCTGCTTCTGACTTTTTATCCTACTGCATCCCTCAGCCTGCAGATAAATTTAGTGTAATACTCCTTAGTTAGTGTATGGCCTAGCAGCCTGGAGGAGGAGCACACTTGTGATGGGCCATACGTTTCATTGGAAAAAGTCAGTATGGCCTTGACATTGCTCCAACTTTGTCATGCCTTCTTTAGACAAGGCGCCCCAGGTGATTTTCGTTGGGAAGACTAGGCCTTTATTTCTACGTCATATTTGTAGTCCCATGACGCGTTTCCTGTTATGATTTTTTTAATAAAATCTGTGTGATAATTTATGGCTTGGAGCAAATACTATGCAATTGCTGCACAAAATTTCTGCCGCTCTAATGACAGGAGCAGATGTTGCAGCCACATTTGTCATGTCAAGACCAAGTGTTAAAATCTCATCAATAATAATCTTCTCCAAACATCTACAATGCCAACACTGCCTACTTTTTTGTTTACAGTTCACATACAATTGACGTTTTTTTAGAATTCTACTGGATGAAGGTCTTCCATAATGTAGTCAAGTTTAAAACAAAATTAGGTGCAGATTCGCTGACCTACTTGTTCAGACATTGTGACTGCGATGGTTACACAAAACGCAAGCTAACTTAATGGCACTTCACGACTAAATGAAGTGAAAGTATGACTTTTCATGCTTGTACGATAAGGGGTCTCTTGTGTTTGGCTATGCAGTTTTGGTGAAAATCATTTTGCACATTATCAAGATATTCAAAATGACTGGAGACTTTCCAGACAGCCCTTATATGCTGAAATTGTGTGTGTGTTGTGATGTAATTTAAATGTATTGAGTATTTTAGTCCTTTGTGTGCCATTCCATTTGACCATTTCCTTGATTCTCCTTCATTTCTTCATTACTTCCTAAATGGTTACCATCGTGAAATACCTTTATCTTAGCAATTCCTACCACTTCAAAACAAATCCTGCCACCCTGCTTTTTTGTATTGCGCACTATATTTTCAACTGTCTTGAATCTATATATACTCATATCAAAGTTATATAAAGTTGTATTAAGATATATAATTTAAGCGCTACAGCGGACACTATTAACTAACCTACGCCACACTTACGTCAGCGCTGCATAACAGCTCACACCTCATTCCACTGTCTGCTTCGCGCTCGGGCATACTGTGCTAAATTCATGCGCTCTTGGAGATTTTTACGTTGCCAACAAACACCTTGAGTCTTCGGTAGACGATATACAATTGTATATTTGAATATAGGAAAATATTTAACGCTGGGTTCAGTAAACGTACGTGTAAAAGTACACTGATCAACTAAGTGTATAACATTAACTACTACGAAACAACGTTGTTATAACAGCATTATAATACATTAAAAAATTTAATTCGATGAATGAAATTTAATCATGTTAAGCTGTGAAATATTAAAACAAACATAATTAAAAACACTCAGCACTTTTCCAATTTGTTATTGATATTCAAATTTTACGTAGACAAAAAGAAAAATAATTAACAAAAACAAGCCCCAAAGACTGTTGAAATTAAGATTATAAAGAATAGGCCTATATTTATAACATATAGGCAGGTGTATAAAAGCATCTAAAACCCTGTGCGGGTTCTATGCCTAATTTCAACATAATTTAAATACGTATAATTTCAGCTGGCAGAATGGTTGAAACAGAGAAAGAGAAAAGAGAGGAGAAAGAGAATAATTGTCAGGGACAGAGTGACTGCATGTGTGTGTGTGGACGCGCGCGCGCGTTTAGGTTATGTGTTTTACAAGCACCGCTTATGTTTATGATAATTATTGCAGTTTTCGTTCACACACATTCCATCAGAAATCAAGCAATTTTTATTTGTGCTCAAGTAACGTGTCTGTGTTTACGTTTTTCCGTATACTATTAAACTACTTGTAATACCTGTTAACTTCTTAAGAAAATTATGTTACATCAATTTTATTTTGCAGTAGGCCTATAATCTGCTCAAGTAGAGAATTCGTTTTCGAACAATGAGATTTAAAGATAGTAAACAATCAAAATTATAAAAGAATTAAGCATCATGGACCTCAACAGCATTATGTCTCATAAAAAAAGTTCAGTCTGCGTCTCTGATAGATAGATCGTACTGATATATTGTACGTCTCTGATAATACCCCTCTTTTATTTACAAATTGTAAAGAAGTGTTGCGCGTTTTTTAAATTTTTTTAATATGTAAAACTTAAAATCATTAGCCTACAATTTAATCAACGAATTAAATTTATCAACGCATAACTGCTGGTTTACTACCTTTCTATTACAGTTGTATATTTACCTTTACTGTACTTATATAGGCTACGGTAAATATTATTTGAGGTGTACTTTAGTTCATACCTTTATAACTTTAGAAATGCTTACTTTTTTTAATAGTAATAGGCCTATAAACTTTTCTGTACGCAATATTGTATTCAATTTTGAGTAGATGCAGTAATGTTTTATAGAGTTAAAAGTCTGAAAAAGGACAAATAGTCAGGAGATACCAACTGGTTTTTAAATAGTTTTAAACACCAAAGCAATTTAATCTGTGACAATCAATGTAATAAATTTAAATGTTTTTGTAACAATTAAATTTATTTATCTATATTCTTTAATTTACTTGGTACAGGCCTATGTGTACATGTATTGATATACTATGTGAACGATGACGTAATACGAAGCGAGAGCCAATTTTATTGCTTACCAGTATAATTTGAAACTGAGAACAACACAGTTCATTTTCTATTATTTCGACGTTCAAAGACGTATGTCATCATACGGAAATTTAGCCATTTTCGTATGCCATTATGTCTTCTTATTTTGAAATGTAGGCCTACATCCCAGAATACTTTTAAAGGATCTAATCCGTGATGAGTGCCTTCTGCTAGTTTCGCCATGGTACAACCAACATCGCTAGAACATACGTTACTTTTGGAATATTTGTCACTTTGCAGAGTTTTCATGCATTTTCTGCTTAAACTTTTATGTATTATTCCACATATGTGTCACAATATTGAAGACCTATGTAAATAAAGATGAGTTTTAAAACTTTCATGAATCCAGCAAGGAATTACTTTTTGATTTGAAGGAATTAAATTTTATGAATTGCACTATACAATAAGAAATAGAATAACTTGTAATTAGTGCATTTCGTCTTCACGTCGTAGAGTATATAGATACTGTCGCATATTGAAAACAGCGAAAATGTAGTGTTGTTACGGATATTGAGAAAGTACCCAAAAATTTATACAACATTGTTGAAATTGTTAATTTCCAAGCTGTTCGGCCGTAGTCGATTGCTTATATTCTGGTGTCTAATAGTTTAGACGCTAGAACACGAGAACATAAACTATCAACCACGGCCCGGCAGCTCAAAATTTATACAACATTGTTGAAAATGTTATTTTCCAAGCTGTTCGGCCGTAGTAGATTGCTTATATTGTGGTGTTTAATCGTTTAGACGCTAGAACACGAGAACATAAACAATCAACCACGGCTCGGCAGCCCAGAATTTATACAACATTGTTGAAACTGTTATTTTCCAAGCTGTTCGGCCGTAGTGATTGCTTATATCCTCGTATCTAATCATTTAGACGCTAGAACACGAGAACATAAACAATCAACCACGGCCCAGCAGTCTAGAATTTATACAACATTGTTGAAACTGTTATTTTCCAAGCTGTTCGGCCGAGTCGATTGCTTATATTCTCGTGTCTAAACGTTTAGACGGTAGAACACGAGAACATAAACAATCAACCACGGCCCGGCAGCCCAGAATGTACACAACATTGTTGAAACTGTTATTTTCCAAGCTGTTCGGCCGAGTCGATTGCTTATATTCTCGTGTCTAAACGTTTAGACGCTAGAACACGAGAACATAAACAATCAACCAAGGCCCGGCAGCCCAGAAATTATACTACATTGTTGAAACGGTTGTTTTCCAAGCTGTTCGGCCGTAGTCGATTGCTTATATTCTCGTGTCTAAACGTTTAGACGCTAGAACACGAGAACATAAACATATAACCACGGCCCAGCAGCCCAGAATAGGCCTACAATAGTTTTAACGATGTTGATCCCGGATATAACAAAATAAAGTAACAGTTACAGTGTATTATAATGTTAAATTAATTATATTTTTACTTCTCTTATATCACAGAGAACAGTAAACTTATTTTTTGAAATAATACGTGAAGGCCTATATATTAAGAATTAATTTTATTTTTGTATAGTTTCGGTAACCTGATAATAAAATAATGAGGTATCGAAAAGGAAGGTTACATATTTTAATAGCAACTTATAAAGGTTCCTCATGCTCTGTTTTGTTAACTTTCTCAAAACGGACCACTTCTCAATTGGGGATAAATTATTAACGTAATAATCGTTATCGTAATAATCGTTTCACCAAAGACTGTTTGGATCCTGTTAAGAGAACTCTTGAGTCTGTTACACATAATCCTCGCATTTTGTTCATGTTCTATTCACTGTCTACATTACAATAAATAAAATTATTTTCAAGTGCCTTATAAGTAGCCACCTGCAGTAAACATCTTATATTTTGACCTTCGCTCTCTCTCGCTCTCTCTCACTCACTCTCTGTTACTCTTGCTCTTCTTGTTAACTGTATCACAGGAAGTCTGAACGTAACAGGTTCTTAAGTAAACTTTGTATGACATAACGTGCAAAATATTAAACATCATTTATGCTTCAGTTATGTTATAATTTTGTAAAGAAAGCTTTACAATATAGTTTTTAAACTGCTTCTGTATTCGAAACTAGGTATAGGCACGGTAGGTATAGAATACTTGTTCCATAGATGTTCTATACTTACCGTGGGTACAGGTATGTAATCAAATTTTTGAGTATTTATTCTAACACTGTTAGAATTTCTTGAAAATTTCGTATGTAAACTAACATTAAAACTTAGAAATAAGGTTTATCAAACCTACCATTTACCTTGGATGCATTAACGCAAATCAATAATCTGGAGACCAATTTTGTATTGAAAAATCGATGTCTAATAAATGGATTTGACATGACAAAATCCATCGGATAAGATAATAAAGTAAACTCGGTTAGTAACAAATAATTTTGACAAAAGTTTTTAATTTTACATAGCCTATAATTGATTTACAAGTTTTCTTATAATCTTAAAAATGAAGCCAAATAGAATTTCGTAAACGTTGGACCAGTAAAAAAAAGAAAGTTTCATTCTTAAGCGCACAATATTATAATTTCCCTCTCATCCCGGTAAAAAGGCTGTATTAAGCTACTATCATACATGTGCCTAGTCTCCACAATTTAATGGGTATGTTTCATAAAAATGGATTATCTTACACCAGATAAACAACAAAAATGGTTTTAATACATCAGTAAACATTGTGAAATGTCTGTGGTAAAGAATTATATACACAACGGTTGGTGTTAATTTATGTCTTAATTCGTTTCAAAATTTATAGATTAAAATTAACATTATCACATATATTGTGTGGTATGTATAATAAATTGTAATAATCCTTTTTAATATGATTATTTAAGCAATAATATCCGAAATTGGACCGTTATTTTATCCTTCTGTAGCCTTCTACATTCTTGCATATCTGCTGTCACATTCACGTCTTGCAGTCACAGTAGATAGTAGGCTATAATATTATACCTTCTGTTTGAGTTGTTTGAGACTTGTCCCAGATGACTCAGGCTGAACTGGGGCAAGCACTCTTCAGCCGAATGGAAGATTTAGAGGAGTTGCACGCCAGCGTGGACCGGTGGTGGAGAAAGAGGAGGCATTCAGGAGAGAGTGTAGTGTGTGAATATGTATTAATGTGTTTATTTAGTGTGCAGAGCCAAATGGGTGACGGAAGAACCATAATAAAATTATAAGTCAAAGGACACCCAAGACGGGGTCTAGTAACGCAGGACGTCAAAGCTGGAGGGAGGCGTCAGAGAGGCATCAAGGTATGGCGGGGGGGGACACAAAGGAGAGGGATAAAAACCGGATAGGTAGATAGGAAAATTTAAGATGTTAAGTGATCAAGAAGGAAGCCAGGTGTAGTAAGTATGACGAAGAGATTTAATTATTTGTATTTCTCCGTCGGCAGGGGTTTCTGGGAGGAGGTCCATCGGCAGTAGTGTTTAGGGGAGAATACTAGGCCATCAAGGGACCCCATTGTTTTCCTAGGCCAACAATGACGCCCATTGTTTCAGCTGTCCATGACCTCATTCACTGTTGAGTAAGGTCAGTGACGTGGCCTAGGATTCTCCCCAAAATTTCTCGAGGGGGTCACGTAACGTCACTGGCCTAGCGCTATTGTTTCAATGCCGTCACTGGCTGTTGAGGTAGGTCATGGCCGATCGTGAGGTCGTTGATCCGGTCATCAGAGTAGATCGTGACTTCACGTTTGCTGGCTCGATATCCCCTCCATACTTGTCCGTGTGTGTGTGTGTGAGTGTGTGCGAATTGTTTTGCAAAATATTTCGGTCTCGGTCTCGGTCTCGGTCTCGGTCTCGGTCATCTCGGTCATCTCGCTCTCGGTCTCGTTCACTTCGGTCCCGGTGCTGGGTTCGAGCTCGGGCTCGGGCTCCGGACGAAGCGTCGCTCGCGACTGTCGACTTCAAGTAATGAGTGTAACTATTGCACAACACGTATTGCACCATACTGTTTCACGGTGATATAATGGAACAGTTCTAACAAGTGGATTGCGCAACAACGCGTAACTAAGCAACAAAACAGTAACAGATCCAATAAAAAAATCAAACCCAGCTCACGCAGGTCAGCGAGAGATGTTCCTTCGACCGCGGGCAATGAAACACTGACCTCGTCAACACTTTGTCATTCATATAAATGATGGGTAGCCGGAAAACGAACAAGGAGGGGAAAAATAACGTGGATACAATATAAAGCTGTAAGAAGTGCATTAATTAACATGCAAATTCCTTGTAGGTCTAAAGCACATCGTCAAAACAATATCCTACAGCAACATAAACATATAACTACAGTGGCACCGGGATTTGAAAATCAGTGGGGGTGCTCTAACTTATAGTCCACAACCTGAGGAGGGGGGACCGGTTAAATTTTGAAAAATTGACCCTCCTGAAAATGCAGTTTTAGGTCTTTTTGAATGAACAACACTTGATGGTAAACATAAACTATCGTTTTATTAGGTGCTTTTTCCCCAATAATGAATGAATACAAAAGCTAATCCACATAAAATGTAGGCCTATAGGCCTACAGTTGTTTTCTTTTTTAAACCTTTAAATCATATAAATAGTGAAAGTAATGATAAAAGAGTAAGAAATATTACATTTTACATATATATGAATTAAAAGGAGGGAAGCTAAACAAATAAAAATTGTGTAGCCTCTGTTTGGTCTTAAGTTAAAAAACATAATAGTCTTTACGAAAATGTTCTTTCTTCTCTCTTGAAATGATGCCAAACTGAGTAAAAAGTAAAAAAAAAATAGTTCATTTAAATTAATAAATGATAGCCTCAAATCTGGCTCGCTTATTGCTAGTTTAAAAATAAAAGAAAAACTGAAAGTCTTTAGTTCAAAAATTAAAGCCTTTGCGGAATATAGCCTATAATTCTCGCAACACACTCATAAAGAAATTATTCCTACGAACGGTCGATCGTTTGATGAAAATGTTCGCCACAGTTTCGAGGTTTAATTTATTTTACGCTTCTTACTTATGGACATGCACGATTGCGTTGTCGTTCAATTTTCCTTGCGTCATGGTGTTGCGCAGGTAAGTTTTTAATCTTCTCAGGGCGGAGAAAGAACGTTCTGCTGTACATGTAGAAACGGGTATAGTTAAAGCGATCTATATCAACTTAACCACCTCTGGAATCAATTCGTCGACGTGTTTATTTGAGGAAAAGAAGCGCACTAAGTTTTCTGTACTTTCAACGACAAAATTTTTAGATTCACACACATCTAACATCATATTTCTGTGCAAAATTAATCTTTCAGGGTCAAAGTCATCCTTATAAAATTCTACTACAAAACTGCAATCTTTAGTTTTGGAAAAAAGAAATGTTTCTATTTCTTTGAAGTGAGTCATAGCAGCTTTAGAAAATCGATCATCGAAACATTTGATCACAATATCTAAAACCTCGAAATAAATTTCCCGGTAGTAATCACGGGGGCTGGCAAAAGCAAAGGGTTGAGCGACGTCATCAAGTCCTCGAGGAATTTTTGAAAATTTTGGAAGATTCGGCTCTTCGACATCAAATTTTTTGGTCAATCCCAAGCAAGAGCTCCAAACTGCATCGAAACGTTCATCAGTTCGAGATAACTTCAAAACCTCTTGGACACTATGAATATTCTCCATGGCTTTTTGCAGCTGTAAGAAGAAATTTTGCAGAAAGGCATTCAAAATTTCAACTGGGTCTAAAATTTGCGTAAAAAGCGTAATTGTAAATATAAAGTCAAAAGAGCACAGAAATTTTAAGAAGCCTTTAGCTTTAGCACTGGCATCAGATTTTTGAGCTCGATTTCCTCAAAGACCAATATTAACTCTTCATAATTCTCCAAAATCGTTTTCAACGAACTTATTCTGCAACACCACCTGGTAGGGCAAAAAGGTCGAAGAGCTACAGGGTGAATGGACCTACCATCTTGGGCAGCTTGCAAAGACGCAAATATTGCTAGTCGGTTGGGGGACCCGCGCACAAAATTGATCATTTCTTTAACATTTGCAAGATAGTCTCTCACCACGGTCTCATTTTGCATTGCCTCTTGGGTCACAAGGTTCAAAGAATGTGCGAAACAGTGAACATGCATAACTCGCGGCTCAATTTCTCTGATTTTTGCTTGTAACCCTGAAAAAGCGCCTGTCATATTTGCCGCTCCGTCAGTAGCAATACCTCTGCATGACTTGATATCCAGAGAAAAACGAGTGAGAACATCCATTAAAATTGTCATCAAGAATTCACCTGTAGTAGATTCAGTTTTATAGAAGCTAAAAAATTATAATTCATTAATTTAAAAATCCTCACCACTGACAAATCGAAAAGAATTTGAAACTTGCTCGTGTTGACATGCGTAGCTAGTTTCATCCATAATTATCGAATAGTATTGGGAGTCTTTCAGAAACTTGATCAAATTTTGTAAGACTTCGTTAGCCATAATAGAACCTAGTTTATTTGTTATAACGTGTGAAAGCCATCTGTACTTTGTACGTTGAAGCCAAGAGGACAAATCGGAGTTATCTTTAGCAGCTAACTCTAACAATGCATGATAATTAGAATTTTCATCTGTGTGACCACGGTTGCTAATCCCTGAACCATGAGATAACGCAGTGAAGATAACATTCTTAAGAGAGCTACTCAGGTAGATTTCGTATCTCTCTCCTTACCTTTAGACATCAAAGACTGCAAGTTCACACCTTTATCCATTGTACTTTTCCTAGTACAGCAGGGCATATGGAAATCTGATTTTTCCTGAGAAGCGAATCTTTGTAAGGCTTTGCTCCAAGAAGAAAATTCGACTTCCACGAATGCTTTTATCACATCTTCGTCTTGTTTAGTTTTTTCCGCAAAAGGTCCACTGGAGGAAATTATTTCCTTACACACAGAACAAAACATTTTATCACACTTCTCGTCGTATAAGATCCACTTATATTTGTCTTTCCACTGTTTCTGAAAAGAACGCCCACCAACACCAGTTTTGTTTGATTCTTTAGATGCGGTAGTTGAATCCGAGCCACCTGAAGCACTATCTGCTGATGACGTCGTAGCCGTATCACTTTTTTGAGGAGAAAATGGATGAGAATAACCAAATATTAAGAGAAGAATTGAGGGAGGTTAACCAGGAAAATATGGACAAGTTAGACGAAAAGATAAGGTTGTTAAAAGAAGAGTTGAGCAAGAAGATAAACAATAATAATGTGTCGATAAACAAGAAATTAGAAGAAAAGACAACAAGTATCAAACAACAAATTACAGAAGCTGATGAAAGATGGAATCGGACGGAGCGAGAAGTACAGAGTTTTAAAGCAGAAGTAAACACCAAGGTTGCAAATATAGAAGAGACCAATAAGAAGGTGGATAATAGGTATAAAAAATTATGTCAGAAAATGGACGATATGACCAAAGAATTACAAAATGATAACAAACCGGGAACGGAAGAAATACCAAACGATAAAATAAGGGAACAAGTAGCATTATTATCTGAAATTAAACCTAACAGAAACAAAGAAAATCTTCAGCATATGGAAATGAAATCAAAGGAAATGAGACAAATACATCCAAAGAAACTAATAAAAAAACGGGAAGAGTTGGAGATGATGCACAGTGGTTTAATTGATGTCCTTAATATCCCAATGACCAGTGAAAAAGACATCATGAATTCCATAGATCATAGAAGCAGGTTAAAAAAATTTCATAAATAACTTACGATAAAACAGTATGTTACTACTTTAAAAGGAATATAAATAAATGGAATACTACAGAAACAGAAATATATGGTAAAACATCAGTGTTAACATTAATCATTGATGTACCAGTGACATCCTGGTTTAAAACATATGATAGAATGATTCAAATAAGACTTGAAACAAGCGAAAGGATAACAGAAGAAAAAATGAAATACAAGGAAGAAGCGAGAAATGTCACAAGAAAAGAAATAATTATAAAGACAATGGTAGTCCGGACAATAAGTGCAACTGAGTTTCTGGACCATGGATAAACTAAAGACCACACACCATCAAGAAAAGGGACGGAGGTTATGATAACCGGCTATGGCAAAGAACCATTTAAAAAAGAAGGAAAATAAGTATCATTGAGAAAAATAATAGGAATAAAGAACAAAGAAACAAAACCGAGATTTAAGGAAGAATATTATTCAAGAAAATGAACAATACAAATAAAGATATGAGGAACTGAGCGACATTATGAAAATCACCAAAAGATCATCAATACTGGGTATAGAAGAACATATAACAATTAAGAACTGTAATAAGGGAATTGAAGAGAAAATTAAATAAATTCAAAAAGAACGTAAGATCAACTTACAACAATTATTTACAGAAATTAATTTTGAATGGAAATATAATTACTAAATTCTAAAAACCGTAAGGGCAACTTACAGGAATTATTTGAATAAACGATTATGGAAACGAATTGTGAAGAAAAATGATTATTATATTACTAAGTTCTAAAAATAAATAAGAACAACTTATACCAATAATATGAATAAACTACTATAGTTTTGGAAAAGAAATATTAAAAAAGATACGAAATGCAAAAGGAGGTAAGGACCACTTAAATAATATAATGTTAATGAAATAATTTGGATGAAAACAAGAGCGAAATAATAAATTTTGAAAAAAAATATATATATATATAATATGATTATGAACACGACTTTAATTTTAATTATAATAAGAACAATTGGTAGAAGGACTGTCATAACATAAAACCAGCAGAACAACTAATTAGAACCAAGATGAAAAACAAGAAAAAAAATGCTATTAATAGTGATAACCAGAAGAAGATTATGCGAACAATAAAAGAATTAAAGAGAATTCTGATGAAAAAATTTACACCCAATAACTCGTGATATATATATCAACAGAACTTCCTACCATGAGAAAAATAAGTATATTAACAGGACTTCCAACCATGAGAAAAATAATTATATCAACAGAGCTACCAAACAAGATAAGAATAAATATATCAGCAGAGCGAAAACAATAGAAGAATAAATAATAAGGAGAATAACTGAGATAGAAAGTATTAGCAAATCTGAGCAATACGAAGTGAAGTATCCAAGGATGTTTTTATTAATCAAAAAATAGACTGTTCTTATATAATTTTTATTTAATGGTTGTTTGTAGATGAATTCCAGCAGTATTATATTTTGAGCAGAGATGATGTTCCTCTGATCTCAAATAAAGTGTAGTACGACCAGCAGAGTATATGTAGCCACAAGTGCCTCTCTGGACTGCCCCATCTCACGTGTTAGGGAATGTTAGGGAATGAATATCCCATGGGTGAAGCACTAAGATAAGGAAAAAATAAATATAATAATAATAATAAACCTCATATAACAATAACAATCAAAGAAGGATCAATTAAAAAAAAAATATGCTCAGGTATGAAGAAGCAGATATAGAAAAGAGGAGGAAGAAAAAGTATATAATAACTAAAAAATATCAGAAGCAATTATTTCATACATACTCAAAGTATGATCTGAACTAATCACTTCTGGAGGAGAGCAATCTGTAGCATGACAGATTATCCACATTGTTCTAATTTAAAAAATGGTCAAGTATAAAGTAAAAATAAAATGACATCAAGGAAAACTACTATAAAAATTAATTAAGGACCACAGTAAAGTGAAATTATAGTTCGAAGAGATAAAATAAATCAAAACCAACCTTGCAATATATAATGAATTATAGGAAAATAATGATAGTCCAGAAAGTAAGGAAATACCCAGGTAGTATAAGAGTATGTAAGGAAATACCCAGAATAAACCGAACTCCATAATAAATGGACAACTTTTGGAAAAAAACATATTATAAAAATAGAAAACCCCAAAAGAGATTAAATGTCCCTAATAAAAGTATAACACAATAAAATAAAAATCAATGTGAAGTATGTTTAAGTAAAGGTTCTAGATGTATAATTAAAAGTGTGCAAGTGCAAGTTATTTTTAATAATGAAAAAAACCAATCTTAATGATCTCCTGTAAATGAGATTCTTGATCTTATAAGACTAGTTAAAATGAATAGAGGTAAGATCAGAGAATAACAGTGGACCAGTGCAATTTATTTTGTTATGAAAATCTACTAAGGATGATCCCATGTAAGTGCTACTTTTTATCTCACAACATTAAATAAAATGACAAAAAATAATAGAAGAGTATGCAATAAATAGTGAAGTGATCAAGGGTACACCCATAAAATAAAACAAACACAGCAAAGACTGCATAAAAATTTATTTAAAAAAAATAATTTAAATGAAAAGGAAAAAACAGATGTGTTTTGTTTATATTAACAGTTCATTGAACTCAAGGCTTGAATGTTTGAGATTGAGTATAATTTTTTTGTTATAAAATATTTGTTATGTTTAATGGTATTAATCAGTAATAAACGTTAATGTAATTAAGTAAGGGAATTGTAATTAAGATTTTATAAAAATTATATGTCAGAAGGTGTATTAGCAAGCTGAATTAATAATAAACATTGTATGTGAACACATGTAAAATCTAGGCCAAATGGTAAATCTCAACAACCTTATAATTAATGAATAAGTTAAGGAAATTAATTAAATTGATGAAAATTATATAATGTAAATCAAATCAATCACTGTGTATTATAACTGTAACAATACTTTGTAAAGGTATGAAGAAATGTATAAGATATTATTAGAAAAAATGCAAGTGTAATAACACTGGAATCTAAGGGGAAAGCCTAAATTAAAGATAATATTTAAATTAGTTAACCAAATCATAAAATTACAAAGAATTAAAGAAAAATAACCATTTTAATTCAATCAATGATCTTGTTAAATGATAATTAGAACATAATATAAATTGTTAACCATATAATGGCAGGAAGTACAATATTTAAAGCCTACATCCAAATATACTGTAAATATGACTTTTTGAGTTAGAAAATACTCTAAGGTATATCATGTTTGCTATTAGATAACGCAGAATTAACTAAGGAAAGTGATTATGTAATTAGTATCTAATAAAATTAAATAATAGTAAAAATGTAATTGATCATATAATGTAAATGTCAATTTTTTAGGCGGAAATGCCATCTGGTTCAATCGATGTCGATTTAATATTAAATCAGCCAGGACCTATTGTATGGAGAAGAAGGAGTGTTAGTTGATTGTTAAACGTTGAGACGTACACTTCAGAACGAGCTCACGCAATTTAATTCATTAAAAAGATAGAAGAAAAGTATGGATATGAACTAAACTATAAAAATAAAAAGAAAAAGTTGAAAATAAGAGCCGTAACCACTAAGTTCAACTGGAATAAACCAGATTAAATGATTTATGAAGATTGGAAGGCGTAATACCTATATTAGAAAATATAAACGTTAATTCCGAATTTATCGAGACGAAATTTTCCATAGTCAACCTTATGAACTAAATGGAACAAGAACACTTTTGAACACTGATTGTCGAGCCGAATAACTGACCACTGATCCAGAATAAGTACACTGTTACGAGAGAAATTAATCACTACTGCATGGACGAGGAACACCTAGAGAAGAACCATTTATTTGAAGAAATTCCGTTGTGAAGACGCCTACTACATACGCTGTACGGGAGCCGCCATTTTGGGAATGTTTCCAGTCGAGCACAGCTGAGATGACGTCACCTTCACACAGCACCGTTGTTTCGAGAATCTAACTTATTAACATTTTCTATTAAATAATATTTTGTATTATTTGATAATTAAGCATTTTTTATTGTAAGTGTTATACTTTTCAGTTTTGCCCTTTCTCTGACAATTATAATAACAGCTAAAAGAACCTGTAATTTAACTTTAATAATTTATATAACCAAACCAATTCGCCCTGAGATATGAGATTTTGAGCTGTCGATTAGCTAATCGATTCAAAATCGATTAGTCTCTATAACGTTAATAAATTCCTTGAATATTATAATTTTGAGTTTCATTTATTAGTAAAAATATAGATAGAAGAATTTCAGGTCATATTTGACACCTGCACTCCAAGAAAAGAAGAAAATAACACCATTAAAGGAGTACGCTCAGTGAATAACTGAAGACCGCTAATCGATTATTACAAGATATAATCTAGTTAACGCGGAAAAACCATTCTTGTTATTCTAAAGTAAATTTTTAAAGAAATTAATAATTAAAGGAAAGAAAAATAAATAAATACATAAGAAACAATTAATAAATAAATTAATAAAATATAATTTTTTTATTTTCAACCAAATTTTTTTTTTATTCAATTATAATTTTTGTAACTCCGGAAAACGAATATTTATATTTTGTTACAAAATTGGCGTCCAACTTAAGGGGCTGACATTAGTGATTGATAGGCCATAAGAGATAAAAATAATCTGCCCACTTTCTAATTTTAGACGGCAGCTGTTATAAAATCAGGAAAAGTAGTAAAATGCCGAAACGAGCAATAACAAAGAAAAGGGCGGCAGAAGCCGAAAAAGAGATCGAAGAGATCGATATGGACGAAAAAGAGGCAACTCCGGTTGTAGATATAGAAGGAAGGTTACCTTCTGCGGAACCGAACCAACCCGAACAACAAGAGGAACAACCAGAGAAACCCACGCAAACACGGGATGTCAATGTCCAGGAGATATAAATCGACCAAGGAAGAAATCAAATCCACAAAAGAAGAGTTAAGGAAGGACAACTAATACACAAAAGAAGAAATAAGTAATAAAATTGAAAACACCAACCTGAAAATAGATGAGAACAGTAAGAAAATGGAAGAGAAGATGGAATAAAACAATAAGAAGATAGAAGGAAAGATAGGGGAGAAGTGGGAAGAATTGAAGGATGACAACCAACTGTTAAGGGAAGATTTGTGAGAGAATATTAAGAAAATGGAAGAAAATAGCAAGAAGATGGAGGAGAAAATGAATGAGAATAACCAAATATTAAGAGAAGAATTGAGGGAGGTTAACCAGGAAAATATGGACAAGTTAGACGAAAAGATAAGGTTGTTAAAAGAAGAGTTGAGCAACAAGATAAACAATAATAATGTGTCGATAAACAAGAAATTAGAAGAAAAGACAACTAGTATCAAACAACAAATTACAGAAGCTGACGAAAGATGGAGTCAGACGGAGCGAGAAGTACAGAGTTTTAAAGCAGAAGTAAACACCAAGGTTGCAAACATAGAAGAGGCCAATAAGAAGGTGGATAATAGTTATAAAAAATTATGTCAGAAAATGGACGATATCACCAAAGAATTACAAAATGATAACAAACCGGGAACGGAAGAAATACCAAACGATAAAACAAGGGAACAAGTAGCATTATTATCTGGAATTAAACCTAACAGAAACAAAGAAAATCTTCAGCATATGGAAATGAAATCAAAGGAAATGAGACAAATACATCCAAGGAAACTAATAAAAAACGGGAAGAGTTGGAGATGATGCACAGTGGTTTAATTGATGTCCTTAATATCCCAATGACCAGTGAAAAAGACATCATGAATTCCATAGATCATAGAAGCAGGTTAAAACAAATTTCAGAAATAACTTACGATAAAACAGTATGTTACTACTTTAAAAGGAATATAAATAAATGGAATACTACAGAAACAGAAATATATGGTAAAACATCAGTGTTAACATTAATCATTGATGTACCAGTGACATCCTGGTTTAAAACATATGATAGAATGATTCAAATAAGACTTGAAACAAGCGAAAGGATAACAGAAGAAAAAATGAAATACAAGGAAGAAGCGAGAAATGTCACAAGAAAAGAAATAATTATAAAGACAATGGTAGTCCGGACAATAAGTGCAACTGAGTTTCTGGACCATGGATAAACTAAAGACCACACACCATCAAGAAAAGGGACGGAGGTTATGATAACCGGCTATGGCAAAAAAACATTTAAAAAAGAAGGAAAATAAGTATCATTGAGAAAAATAATAGGAATAAAGAACAAAGAAACAAAACCGAGATTTAAGGAAGAATATTATTCAAGAAAATGAACAATACAAATAAAGATATGAGGAACTGAGCGACATTATGAAAATCACCAAAAGATCATCAATACTGGGTATAGAATAACATATAACAATTAAGAACTGTAATAAGGGAACTGAAGAGAAAATAAAATAATTTCAGAAAGAACGTAAGATCGACTTACAACAATTATTTACAGAAATTAGTTTTGAATGGAAATATAATTACTAAATTCTAAAAACCGTAAGGACAACTTACAGGAATTTTTTGAATAAACGATTATGGAAACGAATTGTGAAGAAAAATGATTATTATATTACTAAGTTCTAAAAATAAATACGAACAACTTATACCAATAATATGAATAAACTAGTTTTGGAAAGGAAATATTAAAAAAGTTACGAAAGGCAAGAGGAGGTAAGGACCACTTAAATAATATAATGTTACTGAAATAATTTGGACGAAAACAAGAGCGAAATAATAAATTTTGAAAAAAAAATATATATAATATGATTATGATCACGACTTTAATTTTAATTATAATAAGAACAATTGGTAGAAGAACTGTCATAACATAAAACCAATAGAACAACTAATTAGAACCAAAATGAAAAATAAGGAAAAAATGCTATTAATAGTGATAACCAGAAGAAGATTATGCGAACAATAAAAGAATTAAAGAAAATTCAGATGAAAAAATTTACACCCAATAACTCGTGATAAATATATCAACAGAACTTCCTACCATGAGAAAAATAAGTATATTAACAGGACTTCCAACCATGAGAAAAATAATTATACCACCAGAGCTTCCAAACAAGATAAGAATAAATATATCAGCAGAGCGAAAACATTAGAAGAATAAATAATAAGAAGAATAACTGAGATACAATGTATTAGCAAATCTGAGCAACTATGAAGTGAGGTATCGAAGGATTTTTTTTATTAGTCAAAAAATAGACTATTCTTATATAATTTTTATTTAATGACTGTCTGTAGATGAATTCATGCAGTATTATATTTTGAGCAGAGATGATGTTCCTCTGATCTCAAATAAAGTGTAGTACGACCAGCAGAGTATATGTAGCCACAAGTGCCTCTCTGGACTGCCCCAGCTCACGTGTTAGGGAATGTTAGGGAATGAATATCCCATGGGTAAAGCACTAAGTTAAGGAAAAAATAAATATAATAATAATAATAATAAACCTCATATAACAATAACAATCAATGAAGCATCAATTAAAAAAAAAAAAAACTAAGCTCAGGTATGAAGAATCAGATATAGAAAAGGGGAGGAAGTCAAGGAACATAATAACTAAAAAATATCATAAGCAATTATTTCATACATACTCAAAGTATGATCTGAACTAATCACTTCTGGAGGAGAGCAATCTGTAGCATGATAGATTATCCACATTGTTCTAATTTAAAAAATGATCAGGTATAAAGTAAAAATAAAATGACATCAAGGAAAACTACTATAAAAATTAATTAAGGACCCCAGTAAAGTGAAATTATAGTTCGAAGAGATAAAATAAATCAAAACCAATCATGCAATATATAATGAATTACAGGAATATAATGATAGCCCAGAAAGTAAGGAAATACCCAGGTAGTATAGGAGTACGTAAGGAAATGCCCAGAATAAATCGAACACCATAATAAAAGGACAACTTTTGGAAGAAAACATATTATAAAAATAGAAAACCCCAAAAGAGATTAAATGTCCCTAATAAAAGTATAACACAATAAAATAAAAATCAATGTAAAGTATGTGTAAGTAAAGGTTTAAATGTATAATTCAAAGTGTACCAGTGCAAGTTATTTTTTATAATGAAAAAAACAAAGCTTAATGATCCCCTGTAAATGAGATTCTTGATCTTATAAGACTAGTTAAATGAATAGAGATAAGATCAGAGAATAACAGTGGACCAGTGCAATTTATTTTGTTATGAAAATCTACTAAGGATGATCCCATGTAAGTGCTAACTTTATCTCACAACATTAAATAAAATGACCAAAAATAATATAAGAGTGTGCAATAAATAGGGAAGTGATCAAGGGTACATCCATAAAATAAAACAAACACAGCAAAAGACTGCATAAAAATTTATTAAAAAAAAAATTTAAATGAAAAGGAAAAAACAGATGTGTTTTGTTTATATTAACAGTTCATTGAACTCAAGGCTTGAATGTTTGAGATAGAGTATAATTATTTGTTATAAAATATTTGTTCTGTTTAATGATATTAATCAATAATAAACGTTAATGTAATTAAGTAAGTGAATTGTAATTAAGATTTTATAAGAATTATATGTCAGAAGGTGTATTAGCAAGCTGAATTAATAATAAACATTGTATGTGAACACATGTAAAATCTAGGCCAAATGGTAAATCTCAACAACCTTATAATTAATAAATAAGTTAAGGAAATTAATTAAATTGATGAAAATTATATAATGTAAATCAAATCAATCACTGTGTATTATAACTGTAACAATACGTTGTAAAGGTATGAAGAAATGTATAAGATATTATTAGAAAAAAATGCAAGTGTAATAATACTGGAATCTAAGGGGAAAGCCTAAATTAAAGATAATATTTAAATTAGTTAACCAAATCATAAAATTACAAAGAATTAAAGAAAAATAACCATTTTAATTCAATCAATGATCTTGTTAAATGATAATTAGAACATAATATAAATTGTTAACCATATAATGGCAGGAAGTACAATATTTAAAGCCTACATCCAAATATACTGTAAATATGACTTTTTGAGTTAGAAAATACTCTAAGGTATATCATGTTTGGTATTAGATAACGCAGAATTAACTAAGGAAAGTGATTATGTAATTAGTATCTAATAAAATTAAATAATAGTAAAAATGTAATTTATCATATAATGTAAAAGTCAATTTTTTAGGCGGAAATGCCATCTGGTTCAATCGATGTCGATTTAATATTAAATCAGCCAGGACCTATTGTATGGAGAAGAAGGAGTGTTAGTTGATTGTTAAACGTTGAGACGTACACTTCAGAACGAGCTCACGCAATTTAATTCATTAAAAAGATAGAAGAAAAGTATGGATATGAACTTAACTATAAAAATAAAAAGAAAAAGTTGAAAATAAGAGCCGTAACCACTAAGTTCAACTGGAATAAACCAGATTAAATGATTTATGAAGATTGGAAGGCGTAATACCTATATTAGAAAATATAAACGTTAATTCCGAATTTATCGAGACGAAATTTTCCATAGTCAACCTTATGAACTAAGTGGAACAAGAACACTTTTGAACACTGATTGTCGAGCCGAATAACTGACCACTGATCCAGAATAAGTACACTGTTACGAGAGAAATTAATCACTACTGCATGGACGAGGAACACCTAGAGAAGAACCATTTATTTGAAGAAATTCCGTTGTGAAGACGCCTACTACATACGCTGTACGGGAGCCGCCATTTTGGGAATGTTTCCAGTCGAGCACAGCTGAGATGACGTCACCTTCACACAGCACCGTTGTTTCGAAAATCTAACTTATTAACATTTTCTATTAAATAATATTTTGTATTATTTGATAATTAAGCATTTTTTATTGTAAGTGTTATACTTTTAAGTTTTGCCCTTTCTCTGACAATTATAATAACAGCTAAAAGAACCTGTAATTTAACTTTAATAATTTATATAACCAAACCAATTCGCCCTGAGATATGAGATTTTGAGCTGTCGATTAGCTAATCGATTCAAAATCGATTAGTCTCTATAACGTTAATAAATTCCTTGAATATTATAATTTTGAGTTTCATTTATTAGTAAAAATATAGATAGAAGAATTTCAGATCATATTTGACACCTGCACTCCAAGAAAAGGAGAGAATAACACCATTAAAGGAGTACGCTCAGTGAATAACTGAAGACCGCTAATCGATTATTACAAGATATAATCTAGTTAACGCGGAAAAACCATTCTTGTTATTCTAAAGTAAATTTTTAAAGAAATTAATAATTAAAGGAAAGAAAAATAAATAAATACATAAGAAACAATTAATAAATAAATTAATAAAATATAATTTTTTTATTTTCAACCAAATTCTTTTTTATTCAATTATAATTTTTGTAACTCCGGAAAACGAATATTTATATTTTGTTACAAAATTGGCGTCCAACTTAAGGGGCTGACCTTAGTGATTTATAGGCCATAAGAGATAAAAATAATCTGCCCACTTTCTAATTTTAGACGGCAGCTGTTATAAAATCAGGAAAAGTAGTAAAAATGCCGAAACGAGCAATATCAAAGAAAAGGGCGGCAGAAGCCGAAAAAGAGATCGAAGAGATCGATATGGACGAAAAAGAGGCAACTCCGGTTGTAGATATAGAAGGAAGGTTACCTTCTGCGGAACCGAACCAACCCGAACAACAAGAGGAACAACCAGAGAAACCCACGCAAACACGGGATGTCAATGTCCAGGAGATATAAATCGACCAAGGAAGAAATCAAATCCACAAAAGAAGAGTTAAGGAAGGACAACTAATACACAAAAGAAGAAATAAGTAATAAAATTGAAAACACCAACCTGAAAATAGATGAGAACAGTAAGAAAATGGAAGAGAAGATGGAATAAAACAATAAGAAGATAGAAGGAAAGATAGGGGAGAAGTGGGAAGAATTGAAGGATGACAACCAACTGTTAAGGGAAGATTTGTGAGAGAATATTAAGAAAATGGAAGAAAATAGCAAGAAGATGGAGGAGAAAATGAATGAGAATAACCAAATATTAAGAGAAGAATTGAGGGAGGTTAACCAGGAAAATATGGACAAGTTAGACGAAAAGATAAGGTTGTTAAAAGAAGAGTTGAGCAACAAGATAAACAATAATAATGTGTCGATAAACAAGAAATTAGAAGAAAAAACAACTAGTATCAAACAACAAATTACAGAAGCTGACGAAAGATGGAGTCAGACGGAGCGAGAAGTACAGAGTTTTAAAGCAGAAGTAAACACCAAGGTTGCAAACATAGAAGAGGCCAATAAGAAGGTGGATAATAGTTATAAAAAATTATGTCAGAAAATGGATGATATCACCAAAGAATTACAAAATGATAACAAACCGGGAACGGAAGAAATACCAAACGATAAAACAAGGGAACAAGTAGCATTATTATCTGGAATTAAACCTAACAGAAACAAAGAAAATCTTCAGCATATGGAAATGAAATCAAAGGAAATGAGACAAATACATCCAAGGAAACTAATAAAAAACGGGAAGAGTTGGAGATGATGCACAGTGGTTTAATTGATGTCCTTAATATCCCAATCACCAGTGAAAAAGACATCATGAATTCCATAGATCATAGAAGCAGGTTAAAACAAATTTCAGAAATAACTTACGATAAAACAGTATGTTACTACTTTAAAAGGAATATAAATAAATGGAATACTACAGAAACAGAAATATATGGTAAAACATCAGTGTTAACATTAATCATTGATGTACCAGTGACATCCTGGTTTAAAACATATGATAGAATGATTCAAATAAGACTTGAAACAAGCGAAAGGATAACAGAAAAAAAAATGAAATACAAGGAAGAAGCGAGAAATGTCACAAGAAAAGAAATAATTATAAAGACAATGGTAGTCCGGACAATAAGTGCAACTGAGTTTCTGGACCATGGATAAACTAAAGACCACACACCATCAAGAAAAGGGACGGAGGTTATGATAACCGGCTATGGCAAAAAACCACTTAAAAAAGAAGGAAAATAAGTATCATTGAGAAATATAATAGGAATAAAGAACAAAGAAACAAAACCGAGATTTAAGGAAGAATATTATTCAAGAAAATGAACAATACAAATAAAGATATGAGGAACTGAGCGACATTATGAAAATCACCAAAAGATCATCAATACTGGGTATAGAATAACATATAACAATTAAGAACTGTAATAAGGGAATTGAAGAGAAAATTAAATAAATTCAGAAAGAACGTAAGATCGACTTACAACAATTATTTACAGAAATTAGTTTTGAATGGAAATATAATTACTAAATTCTAAACACGGTAAGGACAACTTACAGGAATTATTTGAATAAACGATTATGGAAACGAATTGTGAAGAAAAATGATTATTATATTACTAAGTTCTAAAAATAAATACGAACAACTTATACCAATAATATGAATAAACTAGTTTTGGAAAGGAAATATTAAAAAAGTTACGAAAGGCAAGAGGAGGTAAGGACCACTTAAATAATATAATGTTACTGAAATAATTTGGACGAAAACAAGAGCGAAATAATAAATTTTGAAAAAAAAATATATATAATATGATTATGATCACGACTTTAATTTTAATTATAATAAGAACAATTGGTAGAAGAACTGTCATAACATAAAACCAATAGAACAACTAATTAGAACCAAAATGAAAAATAAGGAAAAAATGCTATTAATAGTGATAACCAGAAGAAGATTATGCGAACAATAAAAGAATTAAAGAAAATTCAGATGAAAAAATTTACACCCAATAACTCGTGATAAATATATCAACAGAACTTCCTACCATGAGAAAAATAAGTATATTAACAGGACTTCCAACCATGAGAAAAATAATTATACCACCAGAGCTTCCAAACAAGATAAGAATAAATATATCAGCAGAGCGAAAACATTAGAAGAATAAATAATAAGAAGAATAACTGAGATACAATGTATTAGCAAATCTGAGCAACTATGAAGTGAGGTATCGAAGGATTTTTTTTATTAGTCAAAAAATAGACTATTCTTATATAATTTTTATTTAATGACTGTCTGTAGATGAATTCATGCAGTATTATATTTTGAGCAGAGATGATGTTCCTCTGATCTCAAATAAAGTGTAGTACGACCAGCAGAGTATATGTAGCCACAAGTGCCTCTCTGGACTGCCCCAGCTCACGTGTTAGGGAATGTTAGGGAATGAATATCCCATGGGTAAAGCACTAAGTTAAGGAAAAAATAAATATAATAATAATAATAAACCTCATATAACAATAACAATCAATGAAGCATCAATTAAAAAAAAAAAAACTAAGCTCAGGTATGAAGAATCAGATATAGAAAAGGGGAGGAAGTCAAGGAACATAATAACTAAAAAATATCATAAGCAATTATTTCATACATACTCAAAGTATGATCTGAACTAATCACTTCTGGAGGAGAGCAATCTGTAGCATGATAGATTATCCACATTGTTCTAATTTAAAAAATGATCAGGTATAAAGTAAAAATAAAATGACATCAAGGAAAACTACTATAAAAATTAATTAAGGACCCCAGTAAAGTGAAATTATAGTTCGAAGAGATAAAATAAATCAAAACCAATCATGCAATATATAATGAATTACAGGAATATAATGATAGCCCAGAAAGTAAGGAAATACCCAGGTAGTATAGGAGTACGTAAGGAAATGCCCAGAATAAATCGAACACCATAATAAAAGGACAACTTTTGGAAGAAAACATATTATAAAAATAGAAAACCCCAAAAGAGATTAAATGTCAGTAATAAAAGTATAACACAATAAAATAAAAATCAATGTAAAGTATGTGTAAGTAAAGGTTTAAATGTATAATTCAAAGTGTACCAGTGCAAGTTATTTTTTATAATGAAAAAAACAAAGCTTAATGATCCCCTGTAAATGAGATTCTTGATCTTATAAGACTAGTTAAATGAATAGAGATAAGATCAGAGAATAACAGTGGACCAGTGCAATTTATTTTGTTATGAAAATCTACTAAGGATGATCCCATGTAAGTGCTAACTTTATCTCACAACATTAAATAAAATGACCAAAAATAATATAAGAGTATGCAATAAATAGGGAAGTGATCAAGGGTACATCCATAAAATAAAACAAACACAGCAAAAGACTGCATAAAAATTTATTAAAAAAAATAATTTAAATGAAAAGGAAAAAACAGATGTGTTTTGTTTATATTAACAGTTCATTGAACTCAAGGCTTGAATGTTTGAGATAGAGTATAATTATTTGTTATAAAATATTTGTTCTGTTTAATGATATTAATCAATAATAAACGTTAATGTAATTAAGTAAGTGAATTGTAATTAAGATTTTATAAGAATTATATGTCAGAAGGTGTATTAGCAAGCTGAATTAATAATAAACATTGTATGTGAACACATGTAAAATCTAGGCCAAATGGTAAATCTCAACAACCTTATAATTAATGAATAAGTTAAGGAAATTAATTAAATTGATGAAAATTATATAATGTAAATCAAATCAATCACTGTGTATTATAACTGTAACAATACTTTGTAAAGGTATGAAGAAATGTATAAGATATTATTAGAAAAAATGCAAGTGTAATAACACTGGAATCTAAGGGGAAAGCCTAAATTAAAGATAATATTGAAATTAGTTAACCAAATCATAAAATTGTAAATAATAAAAAAAAAATAACCATTTTAATTCAATCAATGATCTTGTTAAATGATAATTAGAATATAATAGAAATTGTAAACCATATAATGGCAGGAAGTACAATATTTAAAGCCTACATCCAAATATACTGTAAATATTACTTTTTGAGTTAGAAAATACTATAAGGTATATCATGTTTGGTATTAAATAACGCAGAATTAACTAAGGAAAGTGATTATGTAATTAGTATTTAATAAAATTAAATAATAGTAAAAATGTAATTAATCATATAAAGTAAATGTCAATTTACACTTCAGAACGAGCTCACGCAATTTAATTCATTAAAAAGATAGAAGAAAAGTATGGATATGAACTAAACTATAAAAATAAAAAGAAAAAGTTGAAAATAAGAGCCGTAACCACTAAGTTCAACTGGAATAAACCAGATTAAATGATTTATGAAGACTGGAAGGCGTAATACCTATATTAGAAAATATAAACGTTAATTCCGAATTTATCGAGACGAAATTTTCCATAGTCAACCTTATGAACTAAATGGAACAAGAACAGTTTTGAACACTGATTGTCGAGCCGAATAACTGACCACTGATCCAGAATAAGTACACTGTTACGAGAGAAATTAATCACTACTGCATGGACGAGGAACACCTAGAGAAGAACCATTTATTTGAAGAAATTCCGTTGTGAAGACGCCTACTACATACGCTGTACGGGAGCCGCCATTTTGGGAATGTTTCCAGTCGAGCACAGCTGAGATGACGTCACCTTCACACAGCACCGTCGGTTCGAAAATCTAACTTATTAACATTTTCTATTAAATAATATTTTGTATTTTTTGATAATTAAGCATTTTTTATTGTAAGTATTATACTTTTCAGCTTTCCCTTTCTCTGACAATTATAATAACAGCAAAAAGAACCTGTAATTTAAATTTAATAATTTATATAACCATACCAATTCGCCCTGAGATATGAGATTTTGAGCTGTCGATTAGCTAATCGATTCAAAATCGATTAGTCTCTATAACGTTAATAAATTCCTTGAATATTATAATTTTGAGTTTTATTATTAGTAAAAATATAGATAGAAGAATTTCAGATGATATTTGACACCTGCACTCCAAGAAAAGAAGAAAATAACACCATTAAAGGAGTACGCTCAGTGAATAACGGAAGACCGCTAATCGATTATTAAAAAATATAATCTAGTTAACGCGGAAAAACCATTCTTGTTATTCTAAAGTAAATCATTAAATAATTAATAATTAAAGGAATTAAATATAAATAAATACTTATGAAACAATTAATAAATAATTAAATAAATAAATAATACATTTTTTATTTTCAACCAAATTTTTTTTTATTCTATTATAATTTTTTGTAACTCCGAAAAGCGAATATTTATATTTTGTTACAATATATTCAATCACTTTCTGCTACAGTCCGTTCCTTGATGTATATAGTACATTTAGTATTTATAATGAATTTACCTCAAGATATATTTTTCCTTATTAGGAACCTGTTTCGGGTACCATCTTGAAAGCATCCTCAGCCTTCCGTTTTCTTTGTCTGGTGAAGTACATATGTCTTGGTTGACTATCATTATTGTGCCTTCCTGTTGGCTTCTGGTACTTCAAATTGGTTTTATTGTGTGTGATTTTGGTGTATGTATTAGTTTTTTGTGTATTTTCGATATTGAGTGCTTTGAATATTGTGTCATGTCTTGTATTGATTTGTATTTGTTCAGGTATTAGTTTGTTTTGTGTTGTATGTTTGTATATTTGTAAATTTTCCCAAATGTTCTTAATGGTGCCTTTGTGTGGTATATATTTTATTATTGTCACATTGGTTACGCCTGGGAATTCATGTCCTGTGTTTATTGCATGTGTGGCTAAATTGGATTTATATATTTCTGGTTTTTATATGCGTTTAGGTGTTCAAAATAACGTTTTCTCAGCTGTTTTTTTGTTTGTCCTATGTAACATTTATCACAAAGATGTACACCATCATCCCAGTAGAAGAAACAATAGACATAATAATAAACAAACTTAAAGAACAAAATGAAAACAAACAATATATAATCGAAATAAAAAATAGCCTCCAATTAATACTAAACAAAATTACTTTGAATTTAATAGCAAAATTTATCAGCAGCAAGAAGGTTTAGCAATGGGATCACCATTATCAAGCATAATAGCAGAAATATTCCTACAACACGTAGACACCAAAATACAAAATATTATAAAATCATATGATCCAAATGGCATATGGATAAGATATGTAGATGATGGGCTATATGTATCAAATAACAAAAACACAAATGCAGAGAACATACTGAAACAAATCAATAACATACATCCTAAAATATAATTCACAGAAGAAAAAGAAAACATAACAAAATCAACTATTTAGACATAACCATCACAAGAAACAACAACCACATACAATATGCAATATATAGAAAACCAACATCTACCAACATCATTATACCTAACCATTCTGACCACCCACCACAACATAAAATGGCAGCATTCTATTCGCTATTTAACACAATGTACAAAATTCCCCTAAAAAAACAAGAAGCTGACAAAAAAGAAATATAATATACCAAACTGGTTATGAAAATGGATACAATAAAAATACTGTAAACAAAATAGAAAATAAAATCAAATATAAAATAAAAACTGAAAAATTAAGAATTAATCAAAATGAACAACACATAAATAATAACAACAACAACAAATGGGCCACATTCACATACATAAATAATAAAATGACAAAACTAACAAAACTATTTAAAACACACAGATATAAAAATAGCATACAAAAACTAATAAAAATAATTTACAAAAACTAAATAGCCCACACAACAAAGGTAATACAACAACTAACGGTATAAACAAAATTGAATACCAAGATTGCAATAAATGCTACACAGGACAAACAAAAAACAGCTGAAAAACGTTATTTTGAACACTTAACGCATACAAAAAACCAGAAATATATAAATCCAATTTAGCCACACTTGCAATAAACACAGGACATGAATTCCCAGACATAACAAATGTGACACTAATAAAACATATACCACACAAAGGCAGCATAATGAACGTTTGGGAAAATTTACAAATATACAAATATAAAACACAAAACAAACTAATACCTGAACAAATACAAACCAATACAAAATATGACACAATATTCAAAGCACTCACCATAAAAAATACACAAAAAACCAACACATACACCACAATCACATACAATAAAACCAATTTGAAGTACCAGAAACCAACAGGAAGCCACAATAATAATAGTCAACCAACACATATGTACTTCACCAGACAAAAAAACCGGAAGGCTGAGTATGGGTACAAGATGGTACCCGAAACATGTTCCTAATAAGGAAAAAAATATCTTGAGGTAAATTCATTATAAATATTAAATGTAATATATATAATATACATATATATTGTAACGTCTCCTCTCTCACACCTATCGACCGTCCACTTTTCGCGTCTTTCTTCGTTACAAAAATTTGTTATCTTTGGTGTTATATGCCTTCAAAATCGAGTGTGTGTGATTATGAAAGAATATTGAATGATTTTCTTAAATTTGTTTGTATTAAATCATTACCGTTGTTTGAAAATAGGTAGGAGAGAGAAAGTAAAGATAGTCAAAGAGAATTACTCTCTTTGTAGACAATCGTGTATTTCAAATTTTTTCCGCTCGTGGCATCAGCTGTTTTCTCCTTTTACGAACCCACTTGAGGTTAAATGACTTCATATAGTACGTAATAGTTTCTTGATGACCGGACTGATTCCCTTTCTCTTCTCGATGTTCTTATTACCTGTAATCAACTACCATCTACTAGAAATAATACACATTTTATTATTTAAACGCAAGGCATTCCTTGAATTTATTCAATATTTACGGGACATTATGGTCTCCCAAAACATGAATTGACAATCGATTACTTCATAAATCACAGAGTTTGTGCCGAGTCAGGCAGAATCGGCGATTGCCCAGAAACTAACGTCCCTGTAAACGTTAAAAGCAGTGTGCCGAACTCTAGTGGAGAGACGGCGCAAAACCAGTAAATAACCGCCTGTTGTTAAAAGCAGTACTAATTTATAGCGCGTTATCGCTGCTGCGCTCTATTAGCGAAGACAAGACTAATTCTTTCAGCTTATTATGTCCCTGAGACGTGCCGGCATCTGGTGCCTAGCCGCGGTAGGAAAACGCCAGGTGCTGCTTTCTGGTGACAGAGGCCGTAGGCAAACGAGAACGAAGCATGTGATTCTATTTAACTGGGTCTCACGTAAAACCTCGTGGCCGATGGTCGCGTCTTTTTGGTTCTCCGGTAAGATGAAGATCTAAAACACCTTCAAGCCTTCACACTATGATAGGCTAAACAGATACACGACTGCGGTAAGTGTCGCCTATACTTTCATATTAATAGAATATAATGTGTCACTAAAGAAAGACTGTTTTTAATAAGCCTAAGTAGGTGGATTTCTGGTAACCTTGATGCAACCTCATGGCGATTGTGCAATACGCAATTTGAAGGTAGAATGTTTAAAACACAATAAAACTATATTCCATTCACGTGTCCGAACTTCGGCACTAAAAGTCAAGTAATTATAAATACAAAAATCTAAGTTTAAATATACCTAACATGGATGTAACCAGATTCATGTTACGTACCTGGGTTATTGCACAATGCGTAGTTCGTTTAGATGGCATACAAGTTTTACTAGAATTAATAGTAAAACTTTATTAATATCTGGAAACTTACTAAGGCACGTTTTGAAAGTAATATAATCACCAAATCGTATTAATTGCTATAGTAAAGACTATGTAATCTGAATTAACCTCTCAACCACGTGGTAACTAAATATTCACACTATGTATAAAGTTTATGAAATGGTACAAAGCCATAATTAATTGTCAAATTGCAAACATGATAACCCGCATTGGGTGAAGTTATTATTATGAAGATTTACTGTTCTAAAGATTGTCAAATAGGGCATGTGGCCATATAACTTTGTCAAGTTTTACATTTAAGTAGCTCTAAAGCTATGTTATTTTTATATATGTATATTGGGGGGTGTGCAAACTTCTCGGGGCAGTGTGTTTAGTACTCTGGCTGATAAAAATAATGTTGTGTAATCAGAGTCCATCGAACAAGTCGAGAAAACCGCCCTACAACATGGCCTGAACTTGTAACACCAGAAAGCTCTCCTTTTCATCTACCGGAGGAATAGCCAGAAAGCCACACCAACACCTATAATGTAGACCACGAGATTGCCACCTTAACCCCCATGGACAAAATCAGGTGATACAAAACCAATATATTATGTACACATAGAGTCAGCACTCAATAATACCCAGTGAATCAGTTCTATCTGTCAACTACAACATTTTCAAGTTTTAAACATTTAATTGGATCCCCAATTGATGGGACAGTTTAGTGTGTGAACTGGGTGTAAAATTATTTGTAAATTTTATTAAATTTCTTTTAAAATTGTCAGCTCAGAGACTGGCATGTGTCTTAAACAGTTCAACATTCAACGTATAATTTCCTCTTATTTCAGTATATGTGTTTCTTTACAGATTTTAAGTCATTCTTTCTATTGGTAATTTATCGGGTTCAATTTAGTAGTCTATATATATATATATTCCAAATTTTAAATTCAGTTTGGTTCTTATTGTATAGAAATTTCTGGGGTAGGTAGGTGCATTTCCACAAGTTTCATCCTGAACGAATGCATGTTCATACAGTATTGAACTTGTTGTTGAGACAGATTAAAATATGCATCAACTGGCAAACTAACATGTCGGTCTCTGGGCCAAAGTATTTTTCATAGGGTTATAATATTCATGCCATATTTCTATTTTCACTACTTAGCAATGTTTCTGTATATATAAATTCTTTTAATTAATAATGATAACTGGGGGGCGTTCATTGTTTTAAATATTTTTTATTTCTCGCAGTAATAGAGCCCAGTGGGGCAGAATTGTATAACAGTATTAGGCACTTAGCCAAAATTTTGAAATTCATTATGTCCTGGGGACTACTGAAGTGCTTAAGCATAATCTAATACACATGATGTGTAATGAACCAAGTAAATTGTAATCCTAACAGGGATATCTATAAAAGAATTAATAATATATATCCTGGGGGTAAGAAAAGGGCGTGGCAAGAGATCTTTATATATTGTATTGTATGGTATTGTATAGTGTATTTATATTGTGGAACATGTGATGTTTTGTATATTTGTGTGTGCATTTTGGGGGGTTATATGTATTGTACATTTAGGTGTATTTTTGGTGGGGACTTTAGATAGAGGGTTTGTTTTTTTATAAAAGAAAATTGAAACATGGAATTATGTATATATACTTTTCATTTTTTATAACACGTATTCTATCTCAATTAATCTTGCTGATTATTTCTTTAAGAAAATAATTTATTTCAATTAACTTTAATAACAAGTATATGAATTGTCACCCTTTAAAATTTATTTAATTTGTTGGAGAATTTATTATTATAATTAATATTATCAAGGAATCTATACCATTTATCTCCATTAAGTTCAATGGAGCATTCTAAAGAGAACATATAAAATAAATTTTATATATTATTAATATTTTAATGGAAACTTTATTTCAAAGATAGCAAATTATTTTATAGGTGTTAATAAATATTTTCAGGTGACCTTGTTGAGAGAGTATACTTTATTTTAATTGACAATTTAAGGGAATTATAGATTATGACTGTTGGGTTTATTTATTTTATTATTAATTTGTTTACCAAGTGAGATAGAATAATAAAACGGATTTATTAATTGTTTAATTTATGAGTTTTCATTGCAAGTCCCGTCTAACTGGATCCAGCGCATTTTTGGCTTCTCTAGGCTTTAGCCTAGTTCTAATTAACTTGTGGCCCCTCTTTTCAAAAAAAAAAAACAAAAAATTGAAAAAAATTTTCAAACAAAAAATTATATTTTTTTTACTGCCTAAGTTAAAGAGGGTTTACAAGTTACTTCGATCTTAAGTTTACGAACATATATCACATAACAAATATTTTTTATTTCAGTTATAATAAAGAAAAAGAAATAAGTAATTAATTTCCCAGGGTTATTTTAGATTCTTTGAACTTTGAGGAAGTCAGAAATGCATATGGGCCTGTGTCAAACTTTACATAAATTATTTTAAAATTAGTATAATCTGTATCGTTCAGTTGATTTTTTGACCGCTAGAGCGCAGACTACGTTTCTTCACTGACAAAAACGAACACTATACATCATGGCGTCCGTAATGTTATTAGTCCAGCCACGTTTTTATGTTTTTTGGTTAATTAAAATAAAGTTTATGTTCACCTTGTCTTCAAATGGATTTAAAGAGATGGTGCTCTTTCTAGTTTTCTAGATTTATAGTTGAGGTGTAATTTAGTTAAATTTTAAAAGAAGCGATCTCACCCAATGATTTTCAATGATGACGTCTGGGTTGAAATGTTCTCACATTTTATCTACACTTTTTATCTTCTCACATTGAATTCCATTTAACAATAAATCAATTTTTGTTAGTTAGTTACTCCTAGTAACCAATAAATTGATGGTTTTTTATTGGCTACCCTAGGTACCGTTTTAGGTAAATAGGCTAGTATATAATATTATTATTTCTTTCCTTGCCTTTAAAAATACTCGTTTACAAATCTTAGTTATTATTAATTTTAATTTATATAAGATTTTTCTTCATGGATTTATTTAAGCTTGACTGCAGGCATTTTACAATTTAATGATTTTTTTTAATTGAGTTTATTTATTACTTATAATTCATGTAAGGTATCCTTACTCTATACTACTTTATTTTCCCTTCCATCTTTTTAGTATAGTTTCAATTGGTCTTTATTATTATTTTATTTATAACCCTGGATTATTTTACATCCAAACAAAATAATTATGGTAAACAAAAATATTAGTTCTAATTCTAATGCCTTTGTGGCCTACACAATACAAAATTACAACAACTTGTTAACAGTAATACAAGTTGTTGCTATCATACTGCTTCTTTCATCTCCAACACAACTTTGTGAGATGCTCTTTTTAACTGTTTGACACTTTCACCTATCATTCTATGTTCCACTTTGTACACTGCACTATTATGATTACACTTAGTATTGTTTTCAATGTTTAGAGTGTTTTAGAGTACAAAGGTTCTCATAGCTTGATACATAATCCCCATTTCTGACATTTAAAATTTAAAATGGGTGATTACTGGTTTTTTACTCTTGTGATTATATTTATCATATTTATTTAATTATCATATTTGCGCAGGGGTTATGTAACGTTACATAAAGCTCCCCCACTAGAACAGATTTATTTTTTATTCGCTTTTTAAAAATAATCGTTGAATTCTTCAATCTTCTCCTTCATTTATTAATCTTCATAATATTTCTTTATTTCTGCTTGGTTATACACCCCTTTTATTTTGTTATTGTTAATTGATTTAATTTCATATGTATTATTTCTTTTCACCTGGGTTACTAGGTATGGTCCGGTATAAAGTAAAAGTAATTTCCTTGCAATACCCTCGATAGAATTGGGTAATTGTCTATTTTTTATTAGCACCATATCCCCTACTTTGTATGGGTTTATTCTTTTCTTCTTTCCAGTTTCCTTTTTATATTGAAGTTCAGCTTTATGCAGCAACCTCTTATGCATTTCGATTTTATTGAATTCTACTCTCTCTCCTGGAGGAAAATTTATTAATAATGTGATTTCTCTGGGTGGTGGTCTTTCAAACATTACTTGATAAGGACTGATTCCGATAGTGTCATGGTATGCCCAGTTAAGGAAGGTTTCTGCTGGTTCAAGGTACTGGCTCCATTTACCATGTTCTTGGTGACAATAGGTCCTCAAAATTCTACCCTCTTCCCTCAAGACGCGTTCTGCAGGATTACTACTCGGGTGATATACTGACGTTTTATATGTTCTTATGTGCAATTTCAATAATTCCTCCTTCCACTTCTTTCCTCTAAACTGTGTCCCATGATCCGTTACTATGGTTTCAGGTTTTCCCACTTCTGGTAAGTATTTTTGAATAATTACTTCTAGAATTTTGTTTGTAGTAGCTCTACTGATTGGATAGAGTTTTGTATATTTGGTATAATGATCGAAAATAATTATTATATATTTAAATTTATGTCTCCCTCCACTTCTGGGAAAAGGTCCACATATATCTAAGAAGGTCTTCTCAAGTTTACTGTTGGATGTTATTGTAATCATAGCTCCATTTCTTTTGTCATTATTTATTTTTACTAATTGGCATATGTTGCAGTTTCTCAGTACTAATCTTACTCGCTTATTTATTGCTTTTATAAAACAATGTTCTGATAAAGCTTTAATAACCTTGAGTGGTCCCATGTGACCATATCTTTCATGATAGTCCTTTATTATGGCTACTTCAGTTGCTTCGGGTACATACATTTTCCACACATGATCCTCAATGGTTGGACGGATGAAAAGGATTTCTTCATAAACACAGAAAAATTTTGTTGTTATAGGATCCCCTTTGTAGTATCCTGTCTCTAATTTTTATTAATTTGGTGTCCGTTTCTTGATCTATTTTTAGTTTACTAATTATATCTTGCAATTCTTTCTTCAATTTGATACTGTAATATATCTTCCCAATGCTCTCCGGTTCTACTTCAAATGTTCATTTTTCTAGATTAACCCGTGACAGTCGGTCTGCTATTATATTCTTTTTCCCCGGGGTATATTCCCAATCTAAATTGTATTCTTGAAGTATCAACACCCATCTGGTGAGCCTACCGTGGTTAAGCTTACAGTTTAAAAAAAAGAAGATTGACCTATGGTCGGTCCTTATAGTTACTGGGTATCCCAATATAAATGTACGGAATTTTACACACGATAACACAACACTCAGCAGTTCCTTTTCAGTCACTGTATAATTTCGCTCACAACTACTCAGTACCCTGCTTGCAAAACTGATGACACAATGATTGCCTTCCTCATCTTCCTGATATAATTCACTTCCAAGACTAATATTGCTGGCATCACAATTGATGAAAAAACGTTTATCGAAATTTGGGTGGTGTAGCATTATGCTATCCAAGAATTTATTTTTTATTAGTTTAAAATAAACTAATTCCCACTTCATTTTCTTCATTTTCTAGTTCATTTTCTTCCCACTTCCACTTGTTTTTCTTCAAAAGTAAATATTGGAAATTGGCTGTTACTTCTGAATAACCCTGTTGAAACTTCCTATAATAGTTGCATATCCCCAAAAAGATTGTAATTGTTTTAAATTTTTTGGTTTCGGAAAATCTTGGATAGCCTTTACTTTCTCAGGAGATGGTTTTATTCCAGTAGCCGACAGAATGAATCCTAAAAATGGTAATTCATGTGTGATAAATTTTGATTTATCTAATTTCAATGTTATATTATGTTGTAACAGCTTATTTAACACTGTTTCCACTCTATTCCAATGCTCCTTCCATGTACAAGAAGTAATCAGTATGTCATCAACATATACCGTTGTGAAGTCTAAAACTTCTTTACCCAAAATTTGATCCATACATTGAATAAACACGGCCACAGAATTTACCAATCCAAAAGGTAAACGTTTGAAATGATAATTTCGTCCTTCAAATATAAAAGCGACATATTGTCTACTGTTAGGGTGCAACTCTATCTGCCAATATCCATAGACTGCATCCCAAGTACTCATGTACTTACATCCATAAAATTTTTTCATTATTTCATCAACCTCACCTGGAGACGTGCGGTCGTTAATGAGCATTTTATTCAGCTCCCGAGCATCGAGGCATAATCTTACTTGACCATCTTTCTTTGGTATAGCTACCAATGGGCTGGTATACGGAGAATTGCTTCTTTCAATTATATCTTCCATTATCATCCTTTGAATTTCTTTTCTTGCTGCTTCTTTCAAAGCTTGAGCGATGGGATGTGACCTTTTATTAAAATTGACATTGTCTTTGAACTTTAACTCACACAGGAAGTTTTTAGCTTTTCCGGGTGAATCCGAGAATACTGTTCTATATTTATTATAAATTTTTATAAGTTGATGTTTTTCTTCTACACTGATTGTTTCCTGGGCCTGCCTATCTTGGAACTCTATGATTTCTTCTATCTTCCCTTGCCACATCTCTGACTCTGTTACTTTAGTATTTTTACCTATGGTTAACCTATTATTCTCCCTAATATAGAATGAGCTCAGACACTGAGGGGCACTTTACTCGATAATATTGATACTGAGCTCAGCCGATAACTCACCTTCTTTTGCACTCAGTGTTACTTTACCACTGGCCAGATTTATAACTGCAGTGTGTCGCCGTAGCATATCACACCCTATTAATATCCTAAAAGGTAGCCCTTTGGCTACTAAAAATCCCATAGGTATTCCTATCCCACTGTTAGTAACATTCAAAGATACTTGTTTTCTAATTGTTTTATTCTGTTTCCCGGTGGCGCCAATAATTGTTAAATTGTTAATTGGTAATGTAGGTATTCTCTCAGTAGTTAATTCAGTAATCCGGTGAAGCTCTAATTGGTCAATAATTGAAACATTTGCTCCTGTACCAATCATGGCTTCAGCTAATACTCCATTTAATTTTATTCGTATATAAACTATATCATTGTTTTGTGGTGACCCTTTAATTGCTCTTTCTTCCATTAATTCCGCCTGTATATTTTTTAAATAATGGTTTCTGATAATTGTGATTGGTTTCTTTAATTTATTATTAGGACTGTGGTAAATTCTGTGCCCGGTTGTCTCTAGCAGTGACGGACTGTCTCTTCTTCTCACTGCTGGTAGCCGTTTCCCCGACTTCCGTCATTATTATTAGGTTGTTCAACATTCTCACTATGTTGAGGTTCGTTTGACTGCCTTCTTTCTTCCTCACTGGTTCTAAATCTAGGTGGTTCTTCGCTCCTACTTCTTTGCGGATCTTCTTCTCTTTGATATAAATTGTTTTGATAATTTCGGTTATTATAATTTTGCCATCTTCCTCGATAACGGTTATTATAGTTATTATTGTTGGCCCTTACGTAGTTTACTCTTGGTCGAGTGTCTCTGGGTTGTTCGTTTCTCCGCTCCTCTGTATTTCCTGATCTCCAGCTACTCCTCCTGTAATATGATTCTTGCTCAAAGTTCTCTAAGAGGGTTTCTTTACCTCCAATTGTCTTTATTTGACCACTTAATCGAGCACTGATAATCTTTTCCTCAAAATGATATGCTATCTTAGTTACCAAACACTCCTTTGGGATCTTCGGGTCTAAATACTTCGCCACACATACCTTTCCCAAAAAATTAGCAGTAGGTGTCTGTCCTTTACTGCTGTCATACCTCCCATGACAGATATCGTCTCGAATAATATTTTGCACTTATTCGGACCAGTACTTCAGCTTTGAACAATCTTTAAAATTTTCACAATCACACACCTCGTTTCGAATTACAGTCCACCAATTGTCATTGATGTTTTTGAAACACTCATCTAGTGTGCCTTTGATCATGTTCCATCGGTTCTCTTTTGACCGGTTTAAAATTTCATCCACTCTTCCTAAAAATTCGAGTGGGTTTCTTCGATAATCTCGAAAGTTTACACTTTCTCTACTATCTTCGATAGTATGTTGAGCGTTGCATGTAGATCTTAAACCCACTCTATTTATCTCCCCTTGTAGGTTTGTTTGTAGATGTAAATTTTCTAATTTTTCTCCCTGATTATTAAACCGGTTCTTGACGTTTTCTATCGTCTCATTAAAATCGGTGAATTTACTGGTTATGTTACTTTTTATACTGTCCAACTGATCATTATTTTTCTGGCGTATGGCCATTATTCGAACTTGATTACTTTGTTCCTCTCGATCCATTCGGGCATCTATTCCTGTTCTAATTTGTTCAATCGTTTCTTTGGTTTTATCTAATCTTTGGTTGATTTCTATTATCTTCTTTTCTGCTTCCTCCTAGTATTCATCTACTCTTTGGCTAAGTGTTTTGTTAACTTTTTCAATTTTACCCTCGAGAGTTTCCCTTAACTCCTTATTGAAGTTCTCCATCTTACCCTCAATTTGTTTCAAAATTTCTTCGTTTATTTCCTCAATTTGTTTTAAACTGTCCCTCAAGGTTTCATTTTGCTTCCTTGAGTTCTATACCTGTTTCCTGAAACTTTCATCTATTTTGTCAAATTTCTCGCTCAAGGTTTCATTTTGTTTCCTTGAGTTTTCATCTATTTCTACAAATTTCTTGTATAATGTTTCATTTTGTAGTTTATTGCTTTCCAGTACTATTCTCAACATCTCTTGCATGCTCATGTCTTCTTTTTGGGTGGATTTATCTGGTTGGTCCCCTTGGGAATCCTCTTCAATTATTTCCTTTTCCGTGTCCATAATTATTTCAGTTTCTTCTTTATCGCCTGTCTGTTGTTCTATTTCACTGTCCGTGACTACTTCTATTTCTTGTTCCTGTTCACCTTCTTCCTTCTCCGTGTCTTCTGCCCTCTTCTTCGACCTGCCTCTGGTATTATGCATTTCTTGTCTTCTCATCGTTGCCGACAAAAATTAGGGTTTTCGTTATATTACCTTGCGTATATCCCGAAATTTCCTTCCTAATTAAAGCCCTTTCAAGTTGAGCGCCATTTTGTAACGTCTCCTCTCTCACACCTCTCGACCGTCCGCTTTTCGCGTCTTTCCTCGTTACAAAAATTTGTTATCTTAGGTGTTATATGCCTTCAAAATCGAGTGTGTGTGATTATGAAAGAATATTGAATGATTTTCTTAAATTTGTTTGTATTAAATCATTACCGTTGTTTGAAAATAGGTAGGAGAGAGAGTAAAGAGAGTCAAAGAGAATTACTCTCTTTGTATACAATCGAGTATTTCAAATTTTTTCCGCTCGTGGCATCAGCTGTTTTCTCCTTTTACGAACCCACTTGAGGTTAAATGACTTAAAATAGTACGTAATAATTTCTTGATGACCGAACTGATTCCCTTTCTCTTCTCGATTTTCTTATTACCTGTAATCAACTACCATCTACTAGAAATAATACACATTTTATTATTTAAACGCAAGGCATTCCTTGAATTTATTCAATATTTACGGGACATTATGGTCTCCCAAAACATGAATTGACAATCGATTACTTCATAAATCACAGAGTTACTTCGATCTTAAGTTTACGAACATATATCATATAACAAATATTTATTATTTCAGTTATAATAAAGAAAAAGAAATAAGTAATTAATTTCCTAGGGTTATTTTAGATTCTTTGAACATTGAGGAAGTCAGAAATGCATATGGGTCTGTATCAAACTTTACATAAATTATTTTAAAATTAGTATAATCTGTATCGTTCAGTTGATTTTTTGACCGCTAGAGCGCAGACTACGTTTCTTCACTGACAAAAACGAACACTAAACATCATGGCGTCCGTAATGTTATTAGTCCAGCCACGTTTTTATGTTTTTTGGTTAATTAAAATGAAGTTTATGTTCACCTTGTCTTCAAATGGATTTAAGGAGATGGTGCTGTTTCTAGTTTTCTAGATTTATAGTTGAGGTGTAATTTAGTTAAATTTTAAAAGAAGCGATCTCACCCAATGATTTTCAATGATGACGTCTGGGTTGAAATGTGGTCAGCAGGATTTATTGGTTGTTCATCGATTTTCCGGTGTGAATCAGTTTATTTCAATCTCTGATGTAGTGTCTAGTGCTGAATTGTTTTCTTAATTTAGGAGTGGTTTATTCCGAATACTCTTTAAAATTTATAAAATTTTATAGGACATTACACTTTCTATCTTCTCACATTGAATTCCATTTAACAATCAATCAATTTTTGTTAGTTAGTTACTCCTAGTAACCAATAAATTGATGGTTTTTTATTGGCTACCCTAGGTACCGTTTTAGGTAAATAGGCTAGTATATAATATTATTATTTCTTTTCTTGCCTTTAAAAATACTCGTTTACAAATCTTAGTTATTATTAATTTTAATTTATATAAGATTTTTCTTCATGGATTTATTTAAGCTTGACTGCAGGCATTTTATAATTTAATGTATAATATATAATAATGTATAATGTATAATTTAGTGTATAATTTAATGATTTTTTTTAATTGAGTTTATTTATTACTTATAATTCATGTAAGGTATCCTTACTCTATACTACTTTATTTTCCCTTCCATCTTTTTAGTATAGTTTTAATTGGTCCTTATTATTATTTTATTTATAACCCTGGATTATTTTACATCCAAACAAAATAATTATGGTAAACAAAAATGTTAGTTCTAATTCTAATGCCTTTGTGGCCTACACAATACAAAATTACAACAACTTGTTAATAGTAATACAAGTTATTGCTATCATACTGCTTCTTTCATCTCCAACACAACTTTGTGAGATGCTCTTTTAACTGTTTGACACTTTCACCTATCATTCTATGTTCTACTTTGTACACTGCACTATTATGATTACACTTAGTATTGTTTTCAATGTTTATAGTGTTTTAGAGCACAAAGGTTCTCATAACTTGATACATAATCCCCATTTCTCTTGTGATCCCACACTGGTTTTTTACTCTTGTGATTATATTTATCATATTTATTTAATTATCATATTTGGGCAGGGGTTATTTAACGTTACAATATATATATATATATATATGTTGCATCGTCACAAATATTAACAAAGTAAACGAATACTTGATCATGCACACAACGTGACTATATAACAGGGAAACACCAAACAAGGTAAAGGGAAGCACCAAGGTAGGGAGATTTTGCGCTCGTCTCGTTTTCCATGTAAATAATCAACAAAAACCGTCACAGGCGGGTCGTCAATTTACCGAGTATTTGCTAAGAAAACGCACTCCCATGTTTTCATATTCTTGAAAAACCCATATCACCCGTTACAGCTACTGCCGTCTATTTTGTTTATAATTGGATTCGAGTCGTGCGGAGTGGAACTAGTGCGACGTGCAATCAAACGCTAGAGTGAGAGAGAGAGAGAGAGAGAGAGAGAGAGAGAGAGAGAGAGAGAGAGAGAGAGAGATAATGTCATAATCTTAAATACAAGAGAACAGTAAGTAGGCCTAAATCCCCCAACGGTTCACCAGAACAGACCCCAACGCTCGCGTCTACCTAACACTGCGCTGCACAACATTTGATACATGTAAACTAATAATAAGACGAAAAAGGAATTAAAACAAGATAAAGCGAGAGAGTACGATAGCGGGAGTGCATAACACAGGTAGGCCTAAATGGGTAGATCCATGAACTTTGATGGCGGAACAGCCGGCTTCGTGCCTATACCCTCTCGTGAAGACGATGATAGCGAGAATGCAGCAACTTAATGTAGGAATAGTTTGTATTCTGAGAATGCGGTTTCGGATTACGCGAGAAGGCGTTTCTGTGTAACCTTAAGTTCTTCCTTCATCAAACATAATAAAAGACAGCTTAGAAAATCGAAACAAACATTTGAAAGGAGCCGTTAAATCTACTACGCGTGCTGTTGAATTTCACACACATTGCACGGAAATATCTAGTGTACTGAAGAATAAGAGTTGATGGGAAAGGGAGAGAGGGAGAGAGATAGAGAGAGAGAGAGAGAGAGAGAGAGAGAGAGAGAGAGAGAGAGAGAGAGAGAGAGAGAGAGAGAGGGGGAGAGAGGGAGAGAGAGAAGTAGACAGACAGACAGACAGAGTGACAAAGTGAGGTAGGTATTCACCTAATGTTAGAAGTCTAAATAAACGGTTTCTTGCATGAACGCAAAACTCAACAAATAGACCATAGACCATAGATACCCGGTAAATGGATATTTGGTAAGAAAACTCAAAATTTTTTTTTAATTAATTACAAGAACCGTTATAGGTAGTCTCGCCCATGTCGTTTTATAATGGTAGTCAAATCATGTGGAACAGAACTACCACGACAGACAGTAAAGATTAGGATGGTGGTTGGAAAGAGAGAGAGAGAGAGAGAGAGAGAGAGACAGAGACAGAGAGGGAGGACTTAGCGGATACCAATATCCAACAAATAATACAAAATAATAAATAAAAAATTTATTACAAAAAATACAGACATACAATATTTACAACTCAGTAATTACATGTGGTGAGGAGAGCCGGTTGGTGAGGGGAGGAGAGGGGGAAAACGTGTGAACTAAGCTAATTATTGTGGCTCGGCTGGAGGGGAATACGTAAACATGGCAACGCGTACGAGAGCGGCACACAATCAACATTCCACAACTGTCGTCCGATGGGAGGGACGCGAAATGCGAGGGGTATACCAAACACTAGCGAGCGCGTTTTTAACGTTACAATGTACCGAACATATGTTATTGTTTTCATCTTATGTCTTCTGTACACTTTGTGATGACGATGTAGTATAATACAATACCATGGATGAAATAAGTGTTACCTTTATTAGCCTAAATTCAGTAAATTTATTATTACTACATAGTACTACTATATACTACAAGATGAAAAAAAATGGTACGTAATTATCTAAGTAAAATTGATTCGAATAAATATGTTTCCAACAAAGAATGCAATAAGCAGAAACCACAAAAACTTTCCGAAGGTACATGTGACGTGATTTAGTCGATTTCTACATGTGAAATAATCACACAAGCGCGCTCGCGCACACACATGTGTAGAAGCGAAACAACTTGAATGTTGTATGTCTATGGAAAACAGTGAAAGGAATCTTTAATTCTTCATCTACACAAAGGGCGCCTTACAAGTATTGTGACGCAACCCGACCAAGCATTATTAGCCTAAATTCAGTATATTTATTATTACTACATAGTACTACATACTACAAGGTGAAAAAAAATAGTACGTAATTATCTAAGTAAAATTGATTCGAATAAACATGTTTCCAACAAAGAATGGAATGCAATTCTATGAGGGTCATCTGGAAAGTATTATCCAATTCCGCATAAGTGACAGAGCGCACAGTGGTGTCTAATTAGTCACTGTGAAGTTTTGTTACATTCCTCAAATGAAAAGGTTATGGCTACTGTCTCGAGGGCCCTATTGTCTAGCAGGATTTTGTTTCTTCATAACAGTGCAGAGTTTCTGGCAAAGTTCAAGTGGGAAGGCAATATTTAAGGAGGGGCAGTGTTACGTAATGCGGAAAAAGTGTTACGTAATACGGAACGTTCTACAAGTTTTTCGAATGTTCCAGTGGAATCCGGCTGTAATGTGTGTGCGAACGTGATTCTCAACACATTAGCTAGGCTGTGACAGAAGCCCCGTGCACTGTGTCAAGGCCGCAATCAATTACGCTGTAATGTTTTCCTTTATTGTTAATGCGTAGTATGGAATATTCTGGTATTTCGGCGGGGTATAAATATAAGTACTCAGCGACGTTCAGTTCAGTTTCGAGTTGCTTCAATTGGTTATTATTGCGGTTCGTAATATTGTGATGAAGTGTTATGTGTTTTATAATTGCGCGGGAAAATTGTAACACAATTGTGTTTTATGTTAATAAACATTTTTATTGAGTGTGAACAATTTTTATTTGCGTTGTTGTAAGAGACTATCTTGTTGATTACAAACTGTTTAATTGTGATAATTAAAGCTGGTGATTACTGACTTAATTGTTGTCTTGTATTTTGTTTTCCACTGTACCATATGTTGATCAGTTAGACCGTCGCAACAATATTATTTATTTCTTCGTTTTTTTACCTTTCTATCTTTTGTATTTTTACTTTTGAAAAGACACAATCATTATGTTTTTTAATAAAATCATTTAACATTATTTTACATGCTGTAAACTTTATATCCACAACCCTGTTGGATAGGTTTATAGCCACAGAATTATATAGGCCTACATGCTCGTAACCCTCACGTTCTTCACTTTCTTAATTTTAAAGTTCTCTTTAAAAGTATTTATATTCCACATACAGGTATTATTAAACTTGCAAGACAAACTGGAAGCCTATCTGATGTATGTTTTTAATTTATTTTAATTAAATTAGTGAATTACAGCAATTATTAGCCTATTAGTTTTAATTTTTGGTACGATTTTCATTATATCATGAGAAAAATAAGATGCTAAGAAAATGATATGTGATTGAAAAAAATTCCCGCCCACCGAAATGAAATCTAAGGCTTGCCCTGGATCTGATGTAAGCCAGGCTAAGAGTGTATGCATTATGAAAGGGAGTCATGATGGACTGTCCCTGGTAAGTAGATGCACAAGGTACAGTGAACCGTAGTAACAGGGGTGAAATGTATCCAGGGTTCTGCCGTCCCTGGTAAGTAGCTGCACAATGAATGGTGAATCTGGAGTAGTGCCACATATTTGGGAACCAGGGCCCTCTTCCCTGGCCAGTAGTCTTATGGTGTTTCATTCTATGGGGCGTCACCACATAAATCCATTCATCTACTTGAAAAAGGCGAGCGGAAAAGGTTTGTGTGACTGAGTAGTAAACTCCACATGGTCGGAGAGGGGCCCTAGGGACTCACAGTTGGGGATCAGTGTTGATTGTGGGTGGCCTCCCGTGGGTCCAAGAACGCACCCAGATACACACTGCTTTTTAGCGCAGAGGGTACCCTGGCATTAGCAGTGATGGTTGGATACTGTGTGTATGGCTGCGTGAAAGGTTTTAGAACTCACTAGACTTTGAGAGAAGTATAGCATTACTACCGTTTAACATGAAATAAAACATCAATAAAACACTGAGAGCGCAAACAGCTGATCAACGAGCGTGAATTTTCAACGAGACGCATAAAACTCAGACGTTTCAGGTGGGAGAAACTAGCCTTCTTAAAGCCAGTTCTGTAGGCAGATCTGAAGACAATACTTCAGCTAAATTCTTCAGATTATTTAATGGACTATATAAATTAAGGATATATCTTGCAAATGAAACATATTATGGATTAAAAAAGTACCTGACATCTAGCTTCATCTCAAGAAGCACGAAATGCAAAGTTTACAAAACACTTATCAGGTCAGTGCGGACATATGCTTCAGAAACCTGGAAAATGTCAAAAAATAGCGAAAGACTTATAGGTTGCTTTGAAAAGTGGATTCTAAGAACAGTATTTACAGGAGTATAAGAAAATGGAATGTCGCGCAGGCGCTATAATTATGAACTACACCGTCTTTTCAAAGAGCCGAGCATTGTCAGGCTAATTAAAATATACAGGCTAAGGTGGGTTGGACGCATAGAAAGAACGGAGGAAGGACAGACTACGAAATATATTTTCTACCAGAAACCAATGAGTAGTAGAAAAAGGGGAAGACCCTGAAGTAGATTCAATGACCAGATAGCTGATTATCTGATCTCGGAAAGCTGAACATAAGAAACTGGAAAGCCAGGTCACGCAATAGGGAGGAATGGAATCGACTCTTGGAGCAAGCCAAGACCCACCACGGGTTGTAGAGGTACGGCTAAAGATGATATAAATTAAGGGAACAGGTTGGTAGAAACACATTTATAGTTGTGGATGAGAGTAAAAGCAAAGTGATTGGGAAATATCAGAGGAGTTATAAAGGCCTAATGTGCGTACCATTATTGTGCGTACCATTATTCCGCACATTCTGGATTCCGTAATCCATTTATCTTATCATAATATTAATATAATGAATCCCTTCCATGGATCCTGCTGACATAGACAATCTACACTTTATATTTACACTATGTACCTATGCTTTATTAGGACATTTTGTCAATTACTGCTTGTTTACTGTGAGCTCGCTTTTGAATTTCCATTTCTCTGAGAAAATCTTCTTCCAGAATAAAACTAATTTATTTATAGCAGATAAATCAATTTTTGTGTTACGTACTCTATGTTTTGAAATAACAAATTCAAGACGAAGCAACCAGCTAACCAAATTCCAAGTAGGAATGTGAATTCGATCGCTTTACATATATACAAACCATGAAATGTAGGCCTAAGTAAACATTAGAAAATATTGTGTATAAACCGGTAAAGTGCAGAGACTACCGGTCACGTGAATATTACTTGTAGGAAATACTTTATTTTTAAACGAACAAACAACAAACCGGTGTTAGACGAAGGAATCAAACCTTAATTGTAAATATTCTAGCTCGCGCGAGTGGGTATAGTTTCAATTGACAAGGAAAGGAATTATAGAATGCATAACTTTTTGTGTGCCTGAAGAGTTTTTTATACGCGAATAACTCATTGGCTTACAATTAAGTTTAAATTAACTTTATAGTTTAATTTTGTTTAAAGCTTAATTCTGCTGAAAGTGGACTGGATTGTTTTGCACTCGTTTTGTACTGTAGATAAACAAACAAAATCTGATATGCAAGCACAGTGTAACTCCTATCAGATATAAAGTTGTCTGCATGAGTATCACAGCTGATGGATCCATGGACGCACACTGATCGCACATCAACTTCAGGACAGGCAGCTTGAGACAATTACAGCCATTAAATTACGTACAATTACGTAAATTACACCAGCTTTGCTATCGTGACGCCTGAGGAGCGGTGGGGTCTACTGAATGATAGTGGGAGTTTGTGTTGGTCCGGTATTACTGGTTCTGAAGGCTAACTGCTGATAGTACGTCTTCCTCCACCTTCACCAAATGAACGTCGCAGTCCTTGACTTACCCTTGAACTTTGACTGGCTTCGGCCAACATGTCCTCGCTTCGTTTTTGATTTTACGTTCGTTTTTTTAATGTATTGAAAATACAAATGTCGCGTTTCTCTTTACTAATTAAACAACTTATGCCAACTACACATTCCAATTTCATTTTATGAACGCACATGTTAGCTTGTTAAGCTATAATTTCATGTATTTTTAACCATAAATGTTTTATAATATTATATTAAATTTTTATATTAAATATCATAATAAAATATTATAATTTTGTCATATATAAAAACCGTAAATTTTTTACACGAACTAACAGTTCTAAGTGATTACGAGTACCCATCCTACATTAACATTCTATTTCAATATATATATATATATATATATATATTGGGACAGTACAAATAAGTGATGTACTGAGCATTGAATATAAAAATTTAAATATACCTAATAAACTGTAAATAATTAATAATATATTAGAAATAAGCATGTCAGGAATTGCAAGCTTGGCTGAGACAAAAATATGAACAGGTGTTTCGACCTGAATCGTCGTGCACACACACACAAATGTAACTGAAAGTGTGTACACCAGTATTTTGCTAGTGTGTGTGAACGCAGGTCTATGCAGGCGAGTTTACCACCCCAAGATGAATAATTGCATAATTACTGTTTTTCCGTAATTATTCATAAAATATAATTAAGAAGTAAAATCCAAAAACACAATAAAATGTAATAAAATTTACTAAATACTGTGTACAAAAACCACGTGAAACAGACACACCGTACGAGTGTAGTAGTGAAATAACTGTGTACAAATCGAAAGGGTTAAGTTGCTATGTCCAAAATTACAGTGAACCAGTGTAGTGAAAATAGTTATAAGATGAGTATAAGAGTATACTTACAGGACTCTGCAATTCGCAGAAATATAAGAAATAGCGAAATTGACAAGGAGTGGAGGAACTGAACCCAGAGACAGTTTCTGACATGTCGATTTCGTACAACTGCAGGTGTTGACCAAGACATGGGTATAGGACACACACGCTATAGGTGTTCTCTTTCTTAAATCACCCACAGTGCAGCGGGAGCTTCTGCCCGTCTGCACAGAATAATTTAAATTTTTGTAAATAGTTTCATCCTTCCAGTTACATACAGTTATGTAACTGGATTGTAAAACAAACAATTTTAAGTAGCAACAAAATTACAAAAGAAGATCCACATAAGAAGATCAACTGACGTCCGAAACAGCACGAGGAGAAGTTCCAGAGAGCGATACGACACTGGTCAGAAAGAGAGAGTCGACGCTGGACAAGAGGAGAAGAGCGAGGCGACGCTGGACAAGCGAGGCGACGCTGGACAAGAGAGAGACGACGCTGGACTCTAGAGGAGCGACGCTGGACAAGAGGAGACGACGCTGGACAAGAGGAAGTGATGCTGAAGTTCGAGACGAGGACGATTACAGAGGGATCAAATGATTGAGTATGATTGACGACAATAAGGTGATAAACAACTTATTTATCTCTTAATCGAACAATTAACTCAAAGACAATTAAAGACATTCTTGTTCTATTTAAAAGTAAGAGTCAAGGTTTATTGTAAATTAGAATTGAAATCATAGATGTTATTGAAGTAAGATTAACGTAAACAAGAGCTCAAATTAGTATTACAATGAAAAGAATACAAAGCATTTAAGTAAAATTAGCGTTCGATATAAATCAGTACTGAGAAACAAAAGATAAATTCAGTAACTATTGATATTTTTGAGTTACATTACAATATATAAGAAGATATTTAAATGTTGATATTTTGAAACACACTAATTGACTGAGTAGTCTGGAAATGAGATTTTCCTTTAATACAATAATTAGTAGAATAGAATATTTAGTCAATATTCTAGGATGTATATAGCATAAGCCTTACGGCATAATAACAAAATAGTAACGAATGTTTTAAGTCGAAGTAAGTGCCATGTGCACAATTTTATTAATATCAAATAAATTTGAAATACCGTTACAAGTTACATAGAGTTCTTATTATAGATACACCTGAAACCCAAATTAAATTATATTTATTGTTACATAAATTGTCGCTTCCAACGTGGAGCATCACAAATTTAAATTATATTATATTTGCAATAGTGTAGTGTTGCATAAAAATGTCGCTCCAAGATCTTGGGGCTATTCAAACACAAATAGATTTGTATTTGATATAATTTAACAATGTTATATTGTTGTAAAAAATGTCGCCCTGGACGTGATGCACGACATGCCTAAATTTATGTACAAAAATTTGTTACATAAATTGTAGCCCATGAACGTATGGCCCGATCCCCACCATTTAACTATTAACATTTTTTATGTAGCTAAATGTTTGCTCTAAAATATAAGAGTGTGTTAAATAAAAAAATGTATTATATGTAATAATTAGTTATATTAAACAGTAACTGAATGCAATGTTAATTGTTGTGTAATAACACAGCTGGCGCCCACAAATAATATTGTTTGTCTATGTAACAGGTGTAACTGTAATGAGTATTAATAATAACTATTAATAAAAATAAAGAAATAAATAAATAAGTAGGGAACGGTTATCAATAATAATTGTTAAATAATTACTACTAAATAAATATTTTAATAATACTTCAACAAGACGACTCCAGGAAATTTAGACGTAGAGGCATTCCAGACGATGATGCGTGCCTGGATAGACGAGATAAGCACAAAGCAGACAGAAAATTTGAATGCGGAAATAAACGAACTAAAAGAATTAAATACCAAACAAACAGAAAGTTTAGAAAATAAATTAGAGCTACAGTCCGAAAATTTTAGACAGGACACCATAAAAATCACAGAAAGTCTAGAAGAGTTAAAAATTGATAATCTTGAAATAAAACAAAGTATAATTGACAGTAATGCACAGTTAAATAAAAAAATTGATGACACCAACATACGTATTGATACTTTAGAGAATAATTTTAAACAAGCCTTACATGAGCAAATTGTAAGATTTGAAAGTAAACAAAAAGAATTACGTCTCGAGTGGAGAAAAGATATAAAAGAAACGCATAAACAGATAAATGATACTTTAAATACTATAACGCGAGAGCAGGATGATAAAATCCAAACTATTAATAATATGTCGCAAGCAAATACCAGTAAACTTAGAGAAATAGAAACACGTACTGTAGTCATTGAAAATAAAATTGAAGAAACTACGAAGGACCGTTCGGGAGATGTATCACATATGAAAGAAGAAATTCAAGAGGAAATGAACCAGCTACGAAGTGAGTTAAGAAGACGACAGAACCAAATTACCATATTTCCTACACCAACGGAAGAAAGGAGCAGACTTAAGTTCTCAGGTGGTAAAGAGGAGAACAGTATGGAATTCCTAGCTAGAGTAGAGAAGGAAATAGACAAGATTGGGAGTGCAATAAATGACGACGAGAAGATAGACTTCGTCACGCGATATCTTAGAGATTCAGCCAGCCAATGGTACTCTATTATTAGAGATAACGTCAGTACATATCAGCAGTTTCGTGAGGCATTCGAGAACCGATACTGGAATCTACATACCCAACGACAAGTACGGGATCAACTCGAATATGGAAAGTTCAATGCACAAGGACAGCAGAGTATTAAACAATACACAATTACGCAAATAGAACGTGTAAAGCATCTTAAACCTAAATTCTCAGAATACGAAATTGTTTCAAAATTATCTTACTATTTTCAGCGAGATATCCAGTTAGCAGTTTATACGCAGGGAATTAAAACCATAGAAGAATTTTTAATCCTTTTAACACAGTCAGAGAATATCAATAAAGGTAAGATCACACAATACTGGGAACAAAAACACACAAATCACCACCATAATTATCACAGAGATGACAAGAAAGCAATACAAAACACTACACCGCACCGTGATAATTACAAAATAAATTATTCAACACGCACAGCTACAGAGACTGAACGAATAAATACAGCTAAACGACAAGGGGACGTTGTATGGTCATCCAATCGTAAACAGTTTTCAAAACCAGCTGACAAACGCGTTGCCGCAGTACGAAGGTACGACGAAAAAAATTGAAGAGAGATGGCCAAGGAATTAATGAGATGGAGACAGTAACATTCCACAGCCGGCCGTCTACATCAAAGGCGTCACAATGACTGAATAAACGGAAGCAAAATTATGAAATAAACAACATATACCCCTGCGATATTAGGGAGGAATTATTAAACAATGAACAGGATATAAAGCGAGACGCGCAGCAAACACAATGCCCTATTGTGACAGTGAGTATAAACAGGTGTAAAATACGGATGCTAGTTGACACTGGCAGCCAACTATCAGTTCTTAACGCTGCATGGGTTCAACGGAATAAGAAATATTTTAAAAACACTGTAATTTTGCCCGTAAATAATTTAAATATTACAACAGCTACCAATAAAAAAGAAAGAGTTAAACAACAAGCATATGTAACTCTAACATATAAAAATCTAGAATTAGAACACCCCATGATAATTATCATAAATTGATTTATGATGGAATTTTAGGTATCGATATACTAAATGCAATAAATGCTAAGATTAATGTTAATGATAATACAATTGTGTGTAATTATAAAAATGTTCAATATGAATTAAATATGAACAGCGAGGAAGAAGAGTGCAAGGTAAGTGAAACACCTATTACTTTGTACAAGCCACAAATACAGTATGGTCCAACTCGACATGTGAATGCGGTAGATGAAGGGATGACGACACAGGAAGAAGAGAAACTGCACGAATTAATAGAAGAATACAGTGATGTATTTAGTGAAGTACCGACGCAGACGACAGTATACGAGCACTCTATAGTTGTGTCAGACCCTACGAAAGTCATTAGGAAGACATACCCTATCCCAATGCGATATGAGGAAGAGGTTGAACTGGAAATTCGGCGTATGATCGAAAGTGGAGTCATAGAGAGATCGAACAGCAACTTCCTGAATCCTCTAGTGGTAGTGAAAAAGAAAAATTGTGAAATACGTATATGCCTTGACATGAGGGAGCTGAACAGCATAGTATTAAAGGAGTATGACTGTGCACCAACTGCGGACGAATTATTTACTAAGTGTGAAGGAGCAAGGTATCTGACGAAGCTAGATTTACGCTCAAGTTTCTGGCACATTCCAATCCGTGAAGAGAATAGAAAGTACACTGCTTTCCTTTATAAAAATAAATGCTATCAACACAGGGTATAACCTTCGGATTAAGCACGAGTTTGGCAGCCATCGTAAAGTGTCTAGAAAGAGCCCTAGGACCTGAAATGGAACCCTACACCATGGTATTTATAGATGATATCTTAGTTGTATCTAAAACGTTAGACGAACATATAAAACATCTAAGCACGATATTCCACAAGTTTAGGCAAGCGAACATATCCCTTAACCTAGACAAATGTGAATTTATCAAATCCTCTATCCAATTCCTAGGTCATATTATTTCATCCTCTGGTATTCAACCCGATCCTATCAAAATTTCCAGCATAACTAATTTCCCTATACCCGAAAATCTCTAAGAGTTAAGAGCATTCTTAGGACTAACAGGATACTACAGAAGATTCTCACCGTTATATGCAAGGTATACGCAACCGCTTCTAGAGCTGACGAAGAAAGAAAAAAAATGGAAATGGGAGAAGAAACACCAAGATGCCTTTAACCAAGTGAAAGAGTTGTTCATCGAAAATATTATGTTACATCATCCTCAACGAGAAGGAAAATTCGTAATATACTCCGATGCTAATGACTACGCAGTAGGAAGTGTACTGTATCAACAAGATACTACGGGAGAGCACCGAGTTATTGCCTACGCCAATAGAGTCTTCAAAGGAGCTGAAAAACACTACTCCACATCAGAAAAAGAAATACTTGCTACAGTATACGGTCTTAAGCAATTCAGATATTATGTTTATGGTACTCATTTTGAGATACATACTGACCACCAAGCATTATCATTTCTATTGAAATGCAAAGTAACAAATGCCCGATTATTAAGATGGATTTTAGCCATTAGCGAATACTCATTCACCATTAAATACTGTAAAGGTAAAGATAATATTATAGCTGATACTCTAAGCCGATACATCAAAGAAGAATGTGAAGAAGTTTATGAGAGCGAAAAGGAAGAAGTACTATTGTTATCAATTAAATTCAAAGAGAATGATGAAGTAAAACAAATACTGAAAAATTTAGCACAACAAGATTTGGAAGTGACAATAAGGGAGATGAAGGACCAAGAACAGCTACCGAATCATTATAAGGTACTTAATGGAATTATTTTCAGGTTAGTAAGACAAGACTGGAAGATAGTACTAACGAATGACATGTTACAAAAATTAATTCAACCAGCACATGAGAGTTTAGCACATGCTGCCGCTCTGAAATGTTATCTGAGACTACGAGAGGACTTCACGATTAATAATATGTATCGAAAAATAAAGAAGGAGGTAAAGAAGTGTTATGAGTGTCAAACGGCGAAATGATCGAATTTACACACATACGTAGAAATGAAGAGCATCCAGAAGGAGAACAAAGGAAAGCTAATTGCAGTGGATTTTCTAGGACCACTACCACGATCAAGTCGAGGTGTGAAGCACATATTGGTATTGTTACGACGGTCTACTCGATTGTCGTAGGTACAGTGGAAACAAAATAAGTACAAGACAACAATTAAGTCACTAATCACACCTTTAATTGTTATAGTAAAACAGTTCGTAATTAACAACACAGTGTCTACAACAAATCAAATGAAATTGTTCATACGCAATAAAATGTCCACTAATATTAAAACTCAACTGTATTACATTTATACCGTCCGAATATAAAACGCAACACTTCACTAATAACTACTTGAACGTACACCGTAATAACCCGAACCGCTCTGTAAATATATCGCACTAATACTCTCGAACCGCACAGTCAAAAATCTCGCATTGAACTAAAAACTAAGGCCGCGACGCGATGTATTTATAGTTACGCTCACACACCAGAAGCTTCCAAACTGCGTCTTATCTCTCGCGAACTACGTAAATTGCTACGGCCTTGACACAGTCCGAGCGCCAGAGCGGAGCCTGGCACAGTCGAGAAAATTCTCGCAAAATGCGTTTAGTAGCACGTACACCACACGCTTACGTCGAGATCTTTCTGGCGCATTCGATAAACGCGTAGATTGTTCTGTGCTGTCGTAGCACTGCCCCCTCCTTAAGCCTGTTCGTCCCGAACTGGCAAAGCGTCTCTAAATTTGTATTTAGCCAGGCGATCTAGGTGGACGACCTTGAACTTTCGCTGTCCTTCCTGTTGAATCCGATAAACAACATCGTTAATCCTTTTTTTTACAGTGTAGGGTCCTTCCCAGTTAGACTGAAGCTTAGGTGAGCGACCACGACGGCGCTTTGGATTGAACAACCAGACCTGATCTCCTTCTTGGAAACCCACACTATTGCTGCGAATGTCATACCGAGTTTTCATTTTATCACTGGCAATCTTGAGCCGTCCTCTTACCAAGCGATTCATTTCTCGCAGTTGGTTTTCTAATTGCGAGGAATAGTTCTTTGGCTCTTGGGACTGAGTCTCAGGTGATCCAAACATCAAGTCCCCAGGAAGACGAATCTCCCGCCCAAACACCAATTTTGCTGGAGTCATGCCGGTTGTGTCATGTACTGATGACCTATACGCCATAAGGAATAGTGGTATACGTTGGTCCCAGTCTGTTTGGTTCTCGTCAACAACTTTCGAAAGATGCTGCTCAAGTGTCCTGTTGAATCTCTCAACCATCCCGTCCGACTGAGGATGCAGAGGCGTTGTCCTGGTCTTTCGAATTCCCAGTAGACGGCATAATTCTTTAAACACTCCTGATTCGAAATTTCTCCCTTAATCCGTATGGATTTCCATAGGGGCTCCATAACGGCAACAGAAGTTGTGAACTAACTGCTTTGCCACAGTGGTAACCTCCTGATTTGGAATTGCGTATGCTTCCACCCACTTAGTAAAGTAGTCACCTACAACCATGATGTACCGGTTTCCATCGTCAGTAACTGGGAATGGTCCAGCAATGTCTATGGCAATTCTCTCGAAAGGTTGTCCAACGTTATACTGTCTCATTTTTCCCCTGCTTCTGGTTTGTGGGCCCTTGCTTGCAGCACATATTTCACACGTCCGAACCCATTCCTCTTCGTCGTGGCGAAGATGAAGCCAATAGAATCGCTTCCGTATTTTGTCAAGGGTTTTGTTAACGCCAAGATGGCCTCCAGATGTTCCATCATGCATCTCCTTCAAAACAGACTGTACTTTACTTCGGGGAACTATCAACTGCATGACCACGTCTCGTCCATCTGCACTTTCCCAAGCCCTTTTCAGCAATCCGTTTTCTAAGGTGAGAGATTCCCATTGTGCCCAGTAGCCCTTCAGCACTTCGGAACCATGGCAGATATCTTGCCAATCCGGGCGGCGACCTTCCTCTTTTGCTGTCAAGATCGGTCCAATGTCTTCATCAGTCATCTGTTCTTGTCGACAGTCTTGTGTTGTCCAGCCATCAGCCAGGAAATCTACAGTGATGGCTTGAACATGTTCGCTTGAGTTTTGTTCTTCCTTTCTGTGGCAATGTCGGCAGTCTTCCGGGCACGGTCTTCGTGATAAGCCATCTGCATTACCGTGCAGGCGCCCCCGCCGATGTTGTACCTTGAAGTTGTACTCTTGCAGACGTTCGACCCACCTTGCCAACTGTCCTTCCGGATTTTTAAATCTCAAGAGCCATGCAAGTGCAGCATGGTCGGTACGTAGTGAAAACTCTCTCCCATAGAGGTATTTATGGAAGTGCTCCAAAGCTCTGACAATTGCCAACAACTCTCTTCTTGTAACACAATAATTTCTCTCTGGTTTAGAAAGCGTCTTGCTGTAATACGCTATTACTCGTTCTTCACCGTTCTGCACTTGAGACAAAACTGCTCCTAGACCAGTATTGCTTGCGTCTGTGTCTACGATGTACTTCCCTTCGGAAGCTGGAAAAGCGAGAATTGGCTGCGAACATAATGCAATCTTCAACGTTCTAAATGCTTGTTCACACTCTCTCGACCATTGGAAGTTTCGTTTATTTTCCGTTAGCTCATGTAGTGGTTTAGCAATAGTAGCGAACCCTTTCACAAAACGTCGGTAATATGAGCATGACCCCAGGAAACTCCGAACTTCGTGTTTATTCTTCGGAACTGGCCAGTCTCTTACGGTGTATACTTTATTAGGATCCATGCTAACGCCCGCTGCCGAAACCAGATGGCCCAAATACTGTACTTCCTTCTGGAATAGAGAACACTTCTTCGGGCTCAGCTTCAGTTGTGCACCGTGAATTCTAGTTAGAACTTCCTTAAGGTTTTCCAAATGATCTTTGAAAGTCTTCCCGATCACTATGACATCGTCTAAGTAAACAAGGCAAGTTTTCCACGTCAGGCCTCGGAGTATCAGGTCCATCAATCTCTCAAATGTTGCCGGTGCATTACAGAGTCCAAATGGCATGACGTTAAATTGGAATAAGCCACTTGGGGTCGAGAAAGCGGTCTTTTCCTTGTCTTCTTGATGAAGACCCACTTGCCAATATCCACTCTTCAGGTCCAATGTGGAAAACCACTGTGCTCCGGACAACGTGTCGAGTGTATCGTCAACGCGGGGTAATGGATAGCAGTCTTTCTTTGTAACGTCATTTAACCTTCGGTGGTCTACGCAGAAACGCAATCCACCATCCTTCTTCGCTACCAGCACTACAGGGGAAGACCAAGCACTTGACGAAGGTTCAATTACTCCTTCTGTCAACATGTCCTGTACTAACCGAGACATCTCCTCTTGTTTAGATAATGGAGGCCTTCGAGGAGGTTGGCGTATCGGTGTTGTGTCCCCGGTATTGATGCGATGTTGCACAAGAGAGGTTCTTCCCAGTGACTGTCCCCGAACTGCAAAACAATCTTTGAATTCGTGTAAAAACTGTCCGAGTTCTTTTACCTCACCACTTGAGAGGTCGTTAGAAGATCTGTTCAATAATTGTTGCAGTTCCTCTGGTAATTTAGAAGTATCCGACGAACTGGGCCTTCGTTGCGTTATTCCGGCTACCCAGGCCACAGGAGTCAATTTGCCTAGGAGCGTATTGCTTTGTAAAGTGATAGCTTGATCCAAAATATTCGCCACTCTAATAGGTACATTTCCGATTTCGTCAGGTTTTACTAAACTTCTGGCAATTAGTATGCCCGGTGTGCTGACTACCTGGGGTTCGAATATAGAGCACTGATTGCCCCTAGTATCTACCGCAGTTCTAACCATGATGATCTCTTCGGAGTTTGGCGGAACAGTTACGGCCACGAGGTTTATGACGTCCATCGATTTTTCTGCTGTCGTCATTGTTGATAGCATTACTTCTTCGCCTCCGATTCTCAAGACATTGTTTTTGAAGTCGACTATAAATCCGTATGCGTTCATAACGTCCACACCAAGAATTGCTTCATCCACAATGTCTGCAACAAGTACTTGATGATTAAACTCAAGTCTATCGAGGCGTAGGTGTATCTCCACTTTTCCATACACTTTTACAGGCCGTCCAGTAGCTGTTCGCAAGCTGCAAGAGCACCAGATTGGCTTGAGATCTTTCACCACGTCGGGGCGCACAATAGAAACTGTTGCGCCTGTGTCAACTGTAATCGAGGTTGGCCTTTCTTGAACAAATCCGGTAACTACCAAGCTCCCGCTGGTTTTCTGAAGTGTAGAAATTGCGTATTCTCTAGGGGCTTCGTTCCTCCAGTTAGTCAGCACACGCCCCGTTGCACCGACTATTGCTCGTTTCCCTGCTGCTGAATTCTAACCCGACAATCTCGTTGTAGATGTCCAGGTTTCCCACATCGATAACACTTCGGTCTTCCATCCTTTCTTATTTTATTCTGTGGCGCCGACCGTCGAGTCTCTGTTCCTTGTTCTTCTTCCTCATCGTCTGTGCCGTCTCGATCTTTTAGCTCGCGCACTTTATGACTTGTCCAACCAGACGCTGATTTGGCGGCCTCAAATTGCAAAGCATGTACCAGGGCGTCCGCACTGTTCTGGTGTCTTGCCATTCGTAACACTTGCTGTAGTTCGTTATCTCGGACACCGGCGGTAAATGTCTGCATCGCAAAACGCGTTCGAAAATCTTCTGGCGCTTCAGGATAGGCCAGTCTAATTAGTCTGTCGATACTTGCTTCAAACTCTTGAAGACTTTCCCCGGAAAGCTGTCGCCTTGCTCTCAACTGGGTGCAGTACACATCTCGCAAATGTTTATCACCATACCGTAATTCCAGAGCTTTTATCAATTCGGCATAGGTGTTCTGGCTGTCAGGTGGCACTTTCTGTAGTAGTTCTGCCGCGCGTCCTTTTAATGCAAGAACAAGTGAAACAGCCTTGTCTTTTTCTGTCCAATTATTTGCGCATGCAGGAGCTTCAAATTGGCGGAGGTACGTTGCCCAGTGAGTGCTTCCGTCGAAGGTTGGAGCTTTGACATGAACTGTCCCTACTGCAGGCAAAGTGACTTTCTCTGTTAACTTATTTTCTGTGTATTTTTCTGTCTTGATCACTGGTACAGTCTGTTCAGAAATTTGTTTTGGTTGAATCTTCATGCACTGTTCAACTTCAATTTTAATTTGTTCTCTTATATTTGCCATTGAGTTTTCTACTGCAGATATTTTATTTGAAACAGATTCTTCTATAACAGATATTTTTGTAGACATCGATTCTTCAACAGTCAAGACAGATTTTTCTACTTCAGCTATTTTATTTGACATGGAGTCTTCTACGTCAGATATTCTGGTAATCTGATTGTTCAGCTCACCTCGTAATTCACCTACGTCACCACGTAGGAGACCCAATTCTGCGGTAGTGTGTTCTTGCAACTGTTTCTGCATAACTTCAAAGAGAGCTTCCGTTTTATCTGCTTCTTGCTTACGTTTTTCATCCTGTCTTTCTTCTGTTTCTAGCATTAGTGCTTTCTGACGTTCCTCAGCTTCTTCTCTTTCTTGTCTTCGTTTCTCATCCTGTCGTTTTTCTGCTTCTTCCTGTGTCTGCCGCAGCAGTGTTTGTAAAGTTTCCATCATCTGACTGGGATCCATGTTTACCGATTTAATTACGAATCACACTCGTCTTGTACAAAGCGTCCACTGTTTCCACTGTTAACCGTTCTATCCCAGTTCTGACACCACTGTTACGACGGTCTACTCGATCGTCGTAGGTACAGTGGAAACAAAATAAGTACAAGACACCAATTAAGTCACTAATCACACCTTTAATTGTTATAGTAAAACAGTTCGTAATTAACAACACAGTGTCTACAACAAATCAAATGAAATTGTTCATACGCAATAAAATGTCCACTAATATTAAAACTCAACTGTATTACATTTATACCGTCCGAATATAAAACGCAACACTTCACTAATAACTACTTGAACGTACACCGTAATAACCCGAACCGCTCTGTAAATATATCGCACTAATACTCTCGAACCGCACAGTCAAAAATCTCGCATTGAACTAAAAACTAAGGCCGCGACGCGATGTATTTATAGTTACGCTCACACACCAGAAGCTTCCAAACTGCGTCTTATCTCTCGCGAACTACGTAAATTGCTACGGCCTTGACACAGTCCGAGCGCCCGAGCGGAGCCTGGCATAGTCGAGAAAATTCTCGCAAAATGCGTTTAGTAGCACGTACACCACACGCTTACGTCGAGATCTTTCTGGCGCATTCGATAAACGCGTAGATTGTTCTGTGCTGTCGTAGCAGTATGTATCAATGTGTTTTCCAAGGCAGTCCGACTGTACCCAATTATGCGACCCACAACCAAACTTGTTCTAAAGATACTACTGCAGAAATATATTCCGTCATATGGAAAAATGAAGAAGGTACTCAATGATCAAGGTGTACAATTCCAGAGTGAAAAATGGGAGAGGACGTTAAGGGAAAATGGAATACAACCTGTACTCACATCCATAAGACATCCTCAAGGAAACATTGCTGAGAGAGTTAACAAAGAATTAGGTAAATATTTACGAATATACTGCCATGATCAACAATAAATGGGCAGAATATTTACCATTTCTTGACAAAGCCATCAACGAAAATTATAATGAAGCAACAGGATATACTCCAATGGAATTAGAAGAAGATAAGAAGCCAAACAGACTTTGGAATAAGTATATAAACAAACCTAATAACCAGAATGTACCTGTACCAATAAGTGCAAAAATTGAATACGCAAAGCAACGGATAATAGAAAGAGGTAGCAAGAGAGTAGAGAGATTTAATCTAACTCACAAGCTACAACAATTCGACGTGGGAGAAAATGTACTACTCAAAGCCAATCCAGAGGGGAAACGAAGTGATAATACGGCGAAGAAATTCTTCAGACTTTATAATGGACCGTATACGTTAAGACAGCGAGTAGGACAACACACTTTAATCTTATATGATGAGATACAGAAGAAAGAAATTGGTAAATTCCACGCAACGTCATTTAGGAAGTTCTACACATAAAAACAACGAGGTCAATGAAACCAGTCAGATCAGCTGTTTGTTAAATCCACCCTACTACAAGGCCACGAGCAGTGAGCGTGTGAAGAGGGGAGGTAAGACAATTGTATACGCTCCAATTCAGGGTGAAATGACGAATTTTATTCTTTATTAATTGTTACATTTTTTCAAGTGTAATAATAATATTAAAAAAAATTTTAATAAATAAACTTATTAAATTTTTTTTATTACCAAGCAGAGGGATAATGCGACAGTACAAATAAGTGATGTACTCAGCATTGAATATAAAAATTTAAATATACCTAATAAACTGTAAATAATTAATAATGTATTAGAAATAAGCATGTCAGGGATTGCAAGCTTGGCTCAGACAAAAATATGAACAGGTGTTTCGACCTGAATCGACGTGCACACACACACACAAATGTAACTGAAAGTGTGTACACCAGTATTTTGCTAGTGTGTGTGAACGCAGGCCTTTGCAGGCGAGTTTACCACCCCAAGATGAATAATTGCATAATTACTGTTTTTCCGTAATTACTCATAAACTATAATTAAGAAGTAAAATCCAAAAACACAACAAAATGTAATAAAATTTACTAAATACTGTGTACAAAAACCACGTGAAACAGACACACCGTACGAGTGTAGTAGTGAAATAACTGTGTACAAATCGAAAGGGTTAAGTTGCAATGTCCAAAATTACAGTGAACCAGTGTAGTGAAAATAGTTATAAGATGAGTATAAGAGTATACTTACAGGACTCTGCAATTCGCAGAAATATAAGAAATAGCGAAATTGACAAGGAGTGGGGGAACTGAACCCAGAGACAGTTTCTGACATGTCGATTTCGTACAACTGCAGGTGTTGACCAAGACATGGGTATAAATAGGACACACACGCTATAGTTGTTCTCTTTCTTAAATCACCCACAGTGCAGCGGGAGCTTCTGCCCGTCTGCACAGAATAATTTAAATTTTTGTAAATAGTTTCATCCTTCCAGTTACATACAGTTATGTAACTGGATTGTAAAACAAACAATTTTAAGTAGCAACAAAATTACAAAAGAAGATCCACATAAGAAGATCAACTGACGTCCGAAACAGCACGAGGAGAAGTTCCAGAGAGCGATACGACACTGGTCAGAAAGAGAGAGTCGACGCTGGACAAGAGGAGAAGAGCGAGGCGACGCTGGACAAGCGAGGCGACGCTGGACAAGAGAGAGACGACGCTGGACTCTAGAGGAGCGACGCTGGACAAGAGGAGACGACGCTGGACAAGAGGAAGTGATGCTGAAGTTCGAGACGAGGACGATTACAGAGGGATCAAATGATTAAGTATGATTGACGACAATAAGGTGATAAACAACTTATTTATCTTTTAATCGAACAATTAACTCAAAGACAATTAAAGACATTCTTGTTCTATTTAAAAGTAAGAGTCAAGGTTTATTGTAAATTAGAATTAAAATCATAGATGTTATTGAAGTAAGATTAACGTAAACAAGAGCTCAGATTAGTATTACAATGAAAAGAATACAAAGCATTTAAGTAAAATTAGCGTTCGATATAAATCAGTACTGAGAAACAAAAGATAAATTCAGTAACTATTGATATTTTTGAGTTACATTACAACATATAAGAAGATATTTAAATGTTGATATTTTAAAACACACTAATTGACTGAGTAGTCTGGAAATGAGATTTTCCTTTAATACAATAATTAGTAGAATAGAATATTTAGTCAATATTCTAGGATGTATATAGCATAAGCCTTACGGCATAATAACAAAATAATAACGAATGTTTTAAGTCGAAGTAAGTGCCATGTGCACAATTTTATTAATATCAAATAAATTTGAAATACCGTTACAAGTTACATAGAGTTCTTATTATAGATACACCTGAAATCCAAATTAAATTATATTTATTGTTACATAAATTGTCGCTTCCAACGTGGAGCATCACAAATTTAAATTATATTATATTTGCAATAATGTAGTTTTGCATAAAAATGTCGCTCCAAGATCGTGGGGCTATTCAAACACAAATAGATTTGTATTTGATATAATTTAACAATGTTATATTGTTGTAATATATTGCGACAGTACAAATAAGTGATGTACTCAGCATTGAATATAAAAATTTAAATATACCTAATAAACTGTAAATAATTAATAATGTATTAGGAATAAGCATGTCAGGGATTGCAAGCTTGGCTCAGACAAAAATATGAACAGGTGTTTCGACCTGAATCGACGTGCACACACACACAAATGTAACTGAAAGTGTGTACATCAGTATTTTGCTAGCGTGTGTGAACGCAGGTCTATGCAGGCGAGTTTACCACCCCAAGATGAATAATTGCATAATTACTGTTTTCCGTAATTATTCATAAACTATAATTAAAGAGTAAAATCCAAAAACACAATAAAATGTAAGAAAATTTACTAAATACTGTGTACAAAAACCACGTGAAACAGACACACCGTACGAGTGTAGTACTGAAATAACTGTGTACAAATCGAAAGGGTTAAGTTGCAATGTCCAAAATTACAGTGAACATGTGTTGAAAAAATAGTTATAAGATAAGTATAAGAGTATACTTACAGGACTCTGCAATTCACAGAAATATAAGAAATAGCGAAATTGACAAAGAGTGGGGGAACTGAATCCAGAGACAGTTTTTGACATGTCGATTTCGTACCACTGCAGGTGTCGACCAAGACATGGCTATAAATAGGACACACAAGCTACGGTGATTCTCTTTCTTAAATCATCCACAGTGCAGCGGGAGCTTCTGCCCGTCCGCACAGAAAATTTAAATTTTTGTAAATAATTTCGTCCTTCCAGTTATACATACATCAACGTAGCTGGAAACCCACAGAGGGGAAATTTCCCCTCCGCTGACTGACTTCCCACTATTACGTGAGTACGCGTGTACTAGTTGGTACAGTCACTACTGCAAGCAGTGTTCGGAACGCTTTGTTTGTGTCAGTGTTTGTTTAAATTTCAATAATTTAAGAGCTGTTTTAAATATAAAAATTGCACACTCGTGCGCTCATAGCCCCCAGGTGGTAGCAAATATGCCTTATATTTTTATTTCTTAAGAAAAATATCCACTGTCCCTTTAAAAATAGAACCAAACAACGAAATGCAAATACTACTGGTAATTATGTGCTACTGTAATTTCTAAATTTTGTAATGCAAATTATTTTCTATTTAATGTTTTTGGATCTAAAGAACAACATTTATAATCATTAACGTACTACAAATTAAACACAGAACACTAACAAAGCATACCGAAAATTATTGTAAATTATTGTAAAATTATTGTAGGCCTATAAATATGCCGACATTATCAAATTAATCCATTCATCACCTCACCCCACTTGCTCCTATTTATGCAGTAAAATAGATCATTGGAACTACGTACTATAGAAGTAGGCCCTACACAACACAACAAAAATGAAAAATGGAATTATGTTTATACAAATTACCTTTAATGATTCCAAGGGTCATCTTCAGAGCTCCTTTTCGTTTCATGTCAGTAGACGATCAGTAATATGCAGTCCTATGGTCACAAATAATTGCTAACTGTTCAAATAGAAAATAATAAAATTTTTACTGTGCAAGTCATATAGTAATATGACTTTTTTTATAGTAATGGACTTTTTTGTACCAAAAAAATTTTCAACTAAGTTAACAGCTATGACAGCAGGTAAACCACACTTCACATTAAGTCTTCAATTCCTGATAGAGTTTCTTCACTGTCCGTGTCCATTTGACTACATCCGCTGGCGTCATCCTCATCTGTGTCACTGGTTTCCCCTCCAAGTTGAATGATGAAATTTTCAACAGCGTTTTCTATTTGTGGTTGAGATGTAACGTAGTCTTCTTCAACCTTTTTTACATGGTCACATTTTTTTTGCCAGGATTCTCTGGGGATTTCCCCAAATTTTTGTACTGTTAGCTGCTTCACGTCTTCAATTGTAAACGTTGTGTTGTTGGTTGCTACTCAGTTCTTCACCTCGGCCCAAATAAGTTCTATTGGGTTGAGCTCCGGATGGTATGGAGGTAAGCGCAATACAGTGTGGCCGTGTTGTTGAAGGAGCGAATCGATTACATATTCTTTGATCCTTGGTTTATGTAACGAAATCAACTGCAGTAACTGTACCTTCAGCATCGAATCATCGAAAGGTATTCGGTTACTTCGAAGCCACTCTTGCATTTTACTTTTTGCGGAGGTTGGACACTTTTTTGACTGCACATTATGGTATGGTGCATTGTCAATGACAAGTACACTTTTTTCTGGCAGGTTTGGTATTAATTTTTCTGTCAACCACTTTTGGTAGTTTCCAAAGTTCATTGAACTGTGATAGTCTCCTGAACACAGACTTGATTTCCACATGGTGAAGCAGTTTTCAATAAAACCCATCTCTCCTCCCGCATGAATTATTATAAGTCTTGCTCCTTTAGTGAGGGGTATAGCGACACCATCATTGTTATTGTCTGCCCACGATTTCTGGCTCACATGTGACGAGTGAATATAAGTCTCATCCATGTAAACTACTGGTCGCCCTTCTTCTCTGTATTTCCTAATGTTTTTTAAATATTCGTGTCTGTGGAAGGCTATGTGTTGTTGTTCAATAAGTACATGTCTGTTGTTTCTCGTCTTTTTCCATTTAAAACCCAACTGTTTGATTACTGTCCTTAAACTTGTCTTCCCTCCATTAAACCCTATATCTTTCACTAATTTTGAATGTAATTTTGGTAGTGTAGGTAGACATTTTTCGACGAGGTAAAAGCCGTTGATCATTCGGCGTATAACAGATTTATCAAAATCGTCCAAATCTGTCACAGGCTTTTCTCTCTTCCTTTTCTTATTTGGCGTTTCAAATAATGGTTGCCCTTCGCTTCTCTGCCTCTTCGCTTCCTGGTTTATTCTCGCTAGTGTCATCCGACTTACACCAACTGAAGCCGACACTCTTTCTCTAACTTTTTTACAGTCTATTAAAAACCCTCCATGATCTGCTTCCTTCTTCATAAACTCCATCACATTGTATATAACTTCGCGAGTTTGGCTTTTAAGCACCTTTCCCGACAACTTACTCATTGTTAAGCAATCACTAATAACAAAAATTAAAGATATAAAATGTATCGCGACGAAAAACAATACAAACAAATTAGTTTTAAATAACGTCACAGAAAGGTAAACCTAATCACTAAGATAGCTATTAAAATACAAAACCACAGCACAGATTGCAAAACACAAAACACAACAGCAACTCAGTAACTTTTGGAATGCTTGCAGACTGTACGCGTGAACAACACCAAACTTACAGTCAGACTGTATGGTGGGAGACGCTCATTCATTGCGCATGCGCTAACCAGGCAACTTCCTAAATTGATGTGTGTATACATACAGTTATGTAACTGGATTGTAAAACAAACTGTTTTTAAATAATAACAAAATTACATAAGAAAATCCACATATGAAGATCCATTGACGTCAGAAACAACACGAGGAGAAGTTCCAGAGAGTGATACGACACTGGACAGAAGAGCGAGTCAACGCTGGACAAGAGGAGAAGAGCGAGGCGACGCTGGACAAGAGGACGCTGGAGTGCGAGACGAGGACGACTACAGATGGATCAAATGATGGAGTATGAATGACGACAATAAGGTGATAAACAACTTATTTATCTCTTAATCGTACAATGAACTCAAAGACAATTAAAGACATTTCTGTTCTATTTAAAATTAAGAGCCAATGTTTATTGTAAAGTATAATTAAAATCATAGATGTTTTAGAAATACGATTAACGTAACAAGAGCTCAAATTAGTATTGAAATAAAATGAATACAAAGCATTTAAATGAAAACAATTAATGTTTGAGATAAATCAGTACTGAGAAACAAAAGATAAATTCTATAACTATTAATATTTTGAGTACATTACAATATATAAAACGATATTGAAATATTGATATTTTGAAACACATTAATTGACTGAGTAGTATGGAAATAAGATTTTCCTTTAATGCAATAATTAGTAGAATAGAATATTTAGTCAGTAAGGATGTATATAGCATGAGCCTTACGGCATAATAACCAATAATAACGAATGTTTTTAAGTCGAAGTAAGTGCCATGTGCACAATTTTATTAATATCAAATAAATTTTAAATACCGTTACAAGTTACATAGAGTTGCTATTGCAGATACACCTGAAACCCAACTTAAATGATATAGTGTTACATAATTTGTCAATCTTGAACGTGAGACCAGTCACGCCTATTTTTATGTATATCGTATTGTTGCATAAGAAATATCGCTTCCAACGTGGAGCATCACAAATGTAAATTATATTATATTTGCAACTTTACTAAAAATGAACTTTATCTTGTGAAAAACTTACTTTTTTCGTCGGACGCGTTTCGGCTTAAGTATCCGCCTTCTTCAGCTTTTAGTCAGACTGCCATCATTTCGTAACGGTTTTTGTGTGGAAGGTGTAGTGGGGGTGGTGTGTGGAGGAAGGGGATTGGTGCAGGGATTCAACTTGATGTTTGTTTTTTGTAAAATTGTGTCGAAATCAAAAAACAAAATACAAAAAACAAACATCAAGTTGAATCCCTGCACCAATCCCCTTCCTCCACACACCACCCCCACTACACCTTCCACACAAAAACCGTTACGAAATGATGGCAGTCTGACTAAAAGCTGAAGAAGGCGGATACTTAAGCCGAAACGCGTCCGACGAAAAAAGTAAGTTTTTCACAAGATAAAGTTCATTTTTAGTAAAGTGATAGTGCTGTGAAAGAAGAGATGAACAATCAAGACAACTATATTTGCAACGTTATATCGTTACATAATATGGCGTCTCAGATCGTGGGGCTCCGCAAAAACAAATAAATTTATATTTATGCAATTATGTGTCGTTGTATAATATGTCGCCCTGGACGTGGGGCACGACATGCCTAAATTTATGTAAAAAAAAAATTTGTTACATAAAATGTAGCATATGAACGTATGGCCCGATCCCCATCATTTAACTATTAAAATTTTTTATGTAGCTAAATGGTTGCTCTAAAATATAAAGAGTGTGTTAAATGAAAAATGTATAATATGTAATTATTATTTATATTAAACAGTAACTGAATGTAATGTTAATTGTTGTGTAATCACACAGCTGGCGCCCACAAATAATATTGTTTGTCTATGTAACAGGTGTAACTGTAATGAGTATTAATATTAACTATTAATAAAAATACAGAAATAAATAAATAAGTAGGGAACGTTTATCAATTATAATTGTTAAAGGATTACTACTAAAATATTTTAATAATACTTCAACATGACGACTCCAGGAAATTTAGACGTAGAGGCATTCCAGACGATGATGCGTGCCTGGGTCGATGAATTAAGCACAAAACAGACAAAAAATTTAAATAAACAGAGAGAAAATTTAAATGCTAGAATAAACGAACTAAAAGAAATAAATACAAAACAAACAGAAAGTTTAGAAAATAAATTAGAAGAACAAACTGAAAAATTTAGACAAGACAGCATAAAAATTTCAGAAAGTCTAGAAGAGTTAAAAATTGATAATCTTGAAATAAAACAAAGTATAATAGACAGTACTGCACAGTTAACAAAAAAGTTGTTAATACCAACATACGTATTGACACGATCGCAGAAAATGTCTGTGGAATAATTAATAAACAAACGGAGCTAATATGTGAAAAGATAGTATGTGAAGAATTCATAGTAGTTGAAAATACGTGTGTAATTACTAACGATAATTATAAAGTAATTAACATTAAGGAAGAGAAGCAAATTAAGGTTAATAAAACGTACCTTATTAATAGCGATATTCCAAGTGTGAGACACACACACAATAGTAAGTCACACAGGATGACACATGTGAAACACATAAGACACTACACTTACGGAGATAAATATCACTGTAGGTATAACAAGAAACGTAGTAAGTTATCTAGACGAAACACTACACAAAATTGTGGTAAATATGACGGTAGATTTACACACGAGAAATATAAAGTGAACGATAATTATAACTATAATTATAGTAATTACGATGAATATTATCATAAAAGACGAACGAAAAAACCGTCGACAGCTGTTTATATAGGCTTCAAACGGATTGACCTTACACAATTCATTAGTGATGAGAGAATTGTGGAACGTGCTGAGAGAAGTGAGAAAGAGCGAAGCATTTGTTACGAGAGAAAGAGAGGGAAAATAAAGTTTTCACCCTATAAACAGGTGACTTACACGATCAAAGCAAACGTTCACACGGTAAGTACGCACACAAACGTCGCAGCAATGCAACGGAAAGGTAACGAGGGGGTAACCCAATGGAATGTTGTCGCGAGGGTGAGCACAATGAATGTCCTGTGTACAACAACCAATTGTTATAATAAGAGGGGTGTCAGATCTAACGACACACCAAACCGAACTCAATACCCGAAAATAAATAATTATTTTTAAATGAGAAAAATAATATTACTATTGATTATTAATAATAATATAAGAGAGTATAATTAAGAAATATATTATTGATGGTAAGGAATGATAGCGTAGAGAAATATTTAAGAAAGTAATGGTAAAAGATGTTATTGTTGTTATTAATATGAAGAAAGGGTTAGGAATGAAAAATAATTGCTATAATTGTCAGAACGGCTGATCAAGCAAACACTTAATGGAGATACAAGGACACAGAAGAAAGCAAGAGTGAAAAGTCAAAAGGGCAGAGACTACTTAGGATTAAGGACTTATAAAAATATCGTTGTTTTCCAAGACAGTTCCTCTGTAACCGATCATGCGACACACTACAGAGCTAAAAGAGTATTCTGTTACGGAAGTGTATTTCAGGAAAGTAGTAGCGATCAGAAAGGTAATGTTAAAAAAATGTAATAAAAGGTAATGAATGTTAATGTATTGTATAAGTAATGTATTAGATAAAGTAATGTCATGTTAAGAAAAGAGTATCGAAAGATAAAGAAGGAGGTAAAGAAGTGTTATGAGTGTCAAACGGCGAAAGGGCCGAATTTACACACATACGTAGGAATGCAGAGCATACAGAAGGAGAACAAGGGAGAGCTAATTGCAGTGGATTTTCTGGGACCACTACCACGATCAAGTCGAGGTGTGAAGCACATATTGGTATGTATCGATGTGTTTTCCAAGGCAGTCCGACTGTACCCAATTATGCGACCCACAACCAAAGTTGTTCTAAAGATACTACTGCAGAAATATATTCCGTCATATGGAAAAATGAAGAAAGTACTCAGTGATCAAGGTGTACAATTCCAAAGTGAAAAATGGGAGAGGACGTTAAGGGAAAATGGAATACAACCTGTACTCACATCCATAAGACATCCTCAAGGAAACCTTGCTGAGAGAGTTAACAAAGAATTAGGTAAATATTTACGAATATTGTTAAAGAACGGCGTCCTTCCCTCTCTTAAGCCCCGCGATGGAAGCCAATTTGTTAAAAGACGAAATCCTCCGTCTATTTAAATTAATTATATTTATTATTATTAAGTAGTAGTCTCACGGTTGTTTTTTTTTTGTTTTTTTTATGGGTGTTGCACTCGGCTGGTTATTATTATTCAATCTCGTATTTTATTATTATTTATCTGTTTATTGACTTATTCCCCTCAATTCAACCTATTGTTGAATCCAGGATTGAATAAGTCGGTTACTTACACTTTTTTCGACGTATTAACTGTCGGTTTAATTGGTTTAATTATATGTATTTTTATTCACTGCTTAGAATTATTCCAATCGAAGTTCCGTCGACTCTTCGTTGATCAGCGGTGGTGAGAAGATCAGTAGCTTTCTTCCTATATACTAACATACACATACATAGACATGACATTCATGGTAACTCATACTTTATAATATTATAAATATATAGGTCAGTACGGTTGTAAACAAAATATAAAATCACTCAATTTGAATGATTCGCACTTTAAGCATGGTACCAACCGCCTCGTTCTTCTCCTCTAAGCTGTATTTACTGATACAATAAAGGTCAACTCTTTCAAAGGTAGAAATAATAATGGTTATTTATTAAATTCTATCACAATGAAATTTAGTACAATAATACGTGTTGCTCTTCTTCCTGGTTAACAATAAACATTTAAAATTGAACATGGACTCTAAAACGATTGATAAACTCAAGTTGGCATGACTGCCTTTGGTTAGTTACAAAGTGTGTGTTGACAAACATACAGGTTATGTCGTATTATTCGACTTGAAATGTCATTAATAATTATAATAATAAAAGTAGTAGGTTCTTTTAGACTGCAAAATACACTTATTTGCGATAATTGCTACGGCTAGAACAAACATATAATATAAGAATTCATTGATTGTTAATTAAAAAAGACAAAATATGAACGACTGTTCATGGTTAGACATAGGCTTTAAATATCGTTTAGTGCAACCTTGTTTGGTTAAAAGTGGTTAACTAGTTATTAATAATTGATAATAATTGTTATAATCCAGTGTCAGGGACTAAGATCATCTTTAAAATTGGATATTCCTATTTCAGGTAACGGTAATTCATTTATTGTAGTTATCACTCTCTGGTGTAACTCTTACTTAAATTTAGCGACAAAATATTCAATACTCTTATCTGCTAATAGCATAAGAGCACATACACTCTTCATTGATGGTACAATGTCATTACCTATTCTAAATATTTATAGTATACAAATCGTTGAAATTGTCGTTACTTAAATCGTTCAACTTCGACATTGTTTATTTGTATTCATTAGATCCCTTCTTTTAAGAATAGGGAGTTTAATTATTTACCATAGGTTAATTTAAATCGCTATTAGCGTTCAGTTATCTTTCTTATCATCTAATCATAACATTATAGCTGTGGGTATGAATACTTGCGTATCTTGTCGTTCGAAGGGTTACACTTTTTCTTACTAACACTTTTTAATTAATTAAGATTTCTTTTTTATTAATTAATTAATTAAATTTTATCACTGCACTGCACCCACTCCTATGCGCATTAACTCCGAATAAAGTACACTTAGAAATATACTGCACTGATTCTTCAATGGATGTAACCTATATCTCGGTTTGAGGTTAACGTTGTTTGCACCTGGTTGCTGTCAAAAGCACGTTTTTCTGGAGCGGCGACGAGCATGCAGCTCGCTTCGTTGATGTTGAAAGACTGTCTCTGGTTCCTCTGTCGGAATAATGAAATTCGGATTTTTTATGAGTCAGTTTATTTTAATTCGTTTATCTCCGGTGGGCTTCGTCAAAACAGACGTTTCCAACGGCGTCACTTTTTGGTGTCAAGATTAAGAAATCGTGGTTGACATACCACGCGAAAGGGCACAGCATAATACAATTATTCTTAAAAGTCCAATATCTTCCTTATAATTGTACTGATGACATTGTGATTACCCTCATTGTTCATGATTTTTAAAGACGATTAATTTGAATCCCCTCATCATATACTTCTGATGTGGGGTTGCTGAATTCGCACTTAGTATTTATACTTAGTGTCCATTAAGCCATTAATTATTAATATTATATTGTTTTCATTCCATTTTCCATGGTAATAACTTGTTCTTAAACTACTGTACAATTTTCACTTAAAACTGTGCCTTAATATTAACACTATGTCTGTTTTCATAGATTCGAACTTAAACCTATTGTTATACATTTTTGTTTTTCCTATTCTCTAGCAATAATAATATTTAATTGAATTCTAACATTGTATAATTGAACATCGACGGGTTAAGTCACTACTGACAGTGTTCTTTTTCCCTACATTATTGGTTTAGTGCCTTAATTATCATTTATTAATAAGGCTTGTCATACCTATATGGAGTTACCTTGTTGTATGTTTGGTATCCTACACATATTATTCGTATTATTCTCTAACTGATAATTAAAATAGTTACAATGGTCTTATTGTTATTGTGATGCAGTTTATTCTGCATTTGATTCTGTTATTATCTAGGTTTAGTGGCTGTCCACTTTACTTGCAGCTAACTGTTACAATGGTTTAGTTGTAATTACATTTATATAGATTATTTAGATAGTTATTTTGGTTGTATTTGTTCATCTGAACAGTATTCTGTCTGACCTCAGGTCATTAGTTGAGTTACTATCTTTGTATAATGTGTTTATAACATAATTTTGGTTGCATAATGTCTCTTTGCCATTACAAGCATATTGTCATATTTGTATTACATAAATATAGCTTTTATATTCAGTTATACTATTAGCTACTGTGTACAAAACATTCCTTATATGATCTAGTTACTTCCTAGCTCATTACATTTTGGTTTAATATTGTTTTGATTTAGTTTTCATTAAGTTTTACTGAAAACTGGATGCCCAGATTAGGTTATGTTATAGGTTCAGTAAGCAGTAATGTGTTGCTGCTGGCTGTGTATTTCTACATTAATCTGGTTGACTGGTTTTCATTCAATGTTTGTACATTGGTTATTGGTTAGTATTATTTCACATATAGTTTACTCTTGTATTGTCTTATTTATTGTTAATTAGTGGGTTTGTATTAACATCATTCCCACTGTACAATTGGTCATTCATTATTTTGGGACCTACTCTTCTGTTTATTTTATAACTACACATCATTTAGCTATCATAAACTTATCTTGTCATTATTCAGTTTGCTTGTGACTCTTTATTTACAATATTTAGTCCTTATTTATAATAATGCGTTTCACATAGACAATGAATGTATTCATTAAATGAGTTGTGGTCAGTGTTGACTTTACCATACAGCTTAGGGATTTATATCCTGTAATTAATTAACATTTCTTTTTTCTTCTTAATACAATTATTCTTTCAAAGGTTTATGTTAGTTTGTTATACTTCAATTTCCTTCCCTTGTTCTTGTGTTTGTTCTGGATATCTTCCTTCTTCTTTCTTCACTGATGTCCTTCTCACTATTGTTCATTTTTATACATGATGTAGTTTTCACTTGTCTTCTTCACATTGTTTCTTCCTTCTTCTTTCTTGAAGTTGTTATTGTTGTGTTATTCTCCCTGATTCTTCTTTCTTCTTTTGTTCTCATGTTCTTCTCACTGATCCATTGGGTAAAGTATGTCAGTCGTCTCGTCTTTATTCTTCTTTTCTTCTTTATTGATGCATTTACTAGTGACTTCTTTTCAATGATGCTTCACTTATTTAAACTTATGTTACTTTTTTCTTCTGTGTACATGGTGGTATTCTAGACCTTTTAATGTATTTTTACTAGTGGTGGCCTTTAAATTAATTTTCGTACGTAGGTGGATGTGGTGTTATATGTACTGTTCCAATATATTGCCGTGATCAACACAATAAATGGGCAGAATATTTACCATTTCTTGGAAAAGCCATCAACGAAAATTATAATGAAGCAACAGGATATACTCCAATGGAAGTAGAAGAAGATAAGAAGCCAAACAGATTTTGGACTAAGTATATAAACAAACCTAATAACCAAAATGTACCTGTACCAATAAGTGTGAAAATTGAATACGCAAAGCAACGGCTAAGAGAAAGAGGTAACAACAGGGTAGAAAGATTTAATCTAACTCACAAGCTACAACAATTCATCGTGGGAGAAAGTGTACTACTCAAAGCTAATCCAGTGGGAAAACGGAGTGATAATACGGCGAAGAAATTCTTCAGACTTTATAATGGACCGTATACGTTAAGGCGAGTAGGACAACACACTTTCATCGTATATGATGAGATACAGAAGAAAGAAATTGGTAAATTCCACGCAACGACATTTAGGAAGTTTTACACATGAAAAGAACGAGGTCAATGAAACCAGTCAGATCAGCTGTTTGTTGAAGCCACCCTACTACAAGGTCACGAGCAGTGAGCGTATAAGGAGGGGAGGTAAGACATTTGTATACACTCCAATTAAGGGTGAAATGACGAATATTATTCTTCATTATTTGTTACATTTTTTCCAAGTGTAATAATAATAATATAAAACAAAATTTTAATAAATAAATTTATTAAATTTTTTTTGTTACCAAGCAGAGGGATAATGCGACAGTACAAATAAGTGATGTACTGAGCATTGAATATAAAAATTTAAATATACCTAATAAACTGTAAATAATTAATAATGTATTAGAAATAAGCATGTCAGGGATTGCAAGCTTGGCTCAGACAAAAATATGAACAGGTGTTTCGACCTGAATCGACGTGCACACACACACACAAATGTAACTGAAAGTGTGTACATCAGTATTTTGCTAGTGTGTGTGAACGCAGGTCTATGCAGGCGAGTTTACCACCCCAAGATGAATAATTGCATAATTACTGTTTTTCCGTAATTATTCATAAACTATAATTAAAGAGTAAAATCCAAAAACACAATAAAATGTAAGAAAATTTACTAAATACTGTGTACGAATACCATGTGAAAGTGCCACACCGTACGAGTGTAATAGTGAAATAACTGTGTACAAATCGAAAGGGTTAAGTTGCAATGTCCAAAATTACAGTGAACATGTGTTGAAAAAATAGTTATAAGATAAGTATAAGAGTATACTTACAGGACTCTGCAATTCACAGAAATATAAGAAATAGCGAAATTGACAAAGAGTGGGGGAACTGAATCCAGAGACAGTTTCTGACATGTCGATTTCGTACCACTGCACGTGTCGACGAAGACATGGGTATAAATAGGACAACAAGCTACAGTGATTCTCTTTCTTAAATCATACACAGTGCAGCGGGAGCTTCTGCCCGTCCGCACAGAATATTTAAATTTTTGTAAATAATTTCATCCTTCCAGTTACATACAGTTATGTAACTGGATTGTAAAACAAACTGTTAATAACAAAATTACATAAGAAGATCCACATAAGAAGATCCATTGACGTCAGAAACAGCACGAGGAGAAGTTCCAGAGAGTGATACGACGCTGGACAGAAGAGCGAGTCAACGCTGGACAAGAGGAGCGAGGCGATGCTGGACAAGAGGACGCTGGAGTGCGAGACGAGGACGACTACAGATGGATCAAATGATGGAGTATGATGGACGACAATAAGGTGATAAACAACTTATTTATCTCTTAATCGTACAATGAACTCAAAGACAATTAAAGACATTTCTGTTCTATTTAAAAGTAAGAGCCAATGTTTATTGTAAAGTAGAATTAAAATCATAAATGTTTTAGAAATACGATTAACGTAACAAGAGCTCAAATTAGTATTGAAATAAAATGAATACAAAGCATTTAAATGAAAACAATTAGTGTTTGAGATAAATCAGTACTGAGAAACAAAAGATAAATTCTATAACTATTAATATTTTGAGTACATTACAATATATAAAAAGATATTGAAATATTGATATTTTGAAACACATTAATTGACTGAGTAGTATGGAAATGAGATTTTCCTTTAATACAATAATTAGTAGAATAGAATATTTAGTCAGTAAGGATGTATATAGCATAAGCCTTACGGCATAATAACCAATAATAACGAATGTTTTTAAGTCGAAGTAAGTGCCATGTGCACAATTTTATTAATATCAAATAAATTTGAAATACCGTTACAAGTTGCATAGAGTTCTTATTGCAGATACACCTGAAACCCAACTTAAATGATATAGTGTTACATAATTTGTCAATCTTGAACGTGAGACCAGTCACGCCTATTTTTATGTATATCGTATTGTTGCATAAGAAATATCGCTTCCAAAGTGGAGCATCACAAATGTAAATTATATTATATTTGCAACGTTATATCGTTACATAATATGGCGTCCCAGATCGTGGGGCTCCGCAAAAACAAATAAATTTATATTTATGCAATTATGTATCGTTGCAATTATATATATATATATATATATATATATAGTAACGTGACATAAGATAGTGAAAATACACTGATGATTAATAATAAAACAAAAAAACTGAAGATAAGAAGAAAGGTCAAAAGACTTATAACTCAAATATTAATGACCAAATTATGAAATGACAAATGACTAAGAAACTGACGATGACTTGACCCAATAGTTTGGAAAACAACAAGAAAAATAAAATGTAACAAGAAGGAAGGAACAAGAAACCAAATGTAATCAAGAATATAATAACGAACATTGTAATCCCCAAATTATGACTAAAATATGTATGTAAAACAATGCACTAAAAATAGTTAGGGCATAAATAAGATGTAACCATGTTAACAATAACAAGTAAGATAGTGATATTATGTATATTATATGAAAGAAGAAGAAAAATGTACCTATATATATAAGGTAGGAAATTAAAAATAAATATACCCAAATTAATAGTGATAAACATACGAGTAGTCAAAGCAAATAAAAGATACTTTGAGCCAAATAAAGGCAATAATTAATAACCAAAAGTGGTCAATGTGAATTGAAAATAAACTAATTATTCATGACCAATAATCACACAGTGATATTAAAATAATCAGAAAAACAGTGAGTAATATTAAGTGAGTGAGATAAAAAGCGTATAAATATAAATAAGTGGGGACATGCTATGTACAGCATGTTATAAAAAGTGAAAGTGATAATAAATAAAGAAACCTTCTATGAAGGGAAAAGTGCAGTGGGTGTACAGAATAAAGTATTTTAAAGGCAGACTATAATAAAATAGCTAAACAACCTTTGATAAACTTTGTGTTAGCAAGTAAGACTACACTGATTGTGCTATTATTAATTTAAGTGATAGTAAGTAAGAATTATAAAAATAAGGTAAAAATTAAGTTATTAGAATGAATAGTAAAATAAGAAAGACTGACACTGTATTTTAGTGAAGGAATTAGTAAGTAAGGTATATTGTGTAAAGTACAGTTTAAAAGTAGTATTTTAAGAGTTTTGTTATTGTTCAAAAAACCATAGAATGTAGTAAATTATAAGATAAGCAAGATAGTAGTAAAAAACAGAAAAATAGTTAGAAGTTTGATTTCTGGCTTGAACCTGGCAAGGAATATTTTATGATAAGGGATGTGGTTAGAATCACCAATGTTTTATTATCTGTTTCTATAAAAAATTGTTTAATGTACCAATATATAAAGTTAATGAGTTACAAAGAATGTTAAACAGTAGTATGGGGAAGTCTAGGCTCTAGGCCTAACATTTAGTGAAGGAACTTTGTAAATTTAAAAGGAAAACAATAACCCAGTATCAATCAGAGTATATCAAATGTTTAAGCAGTTAAGTAAGTATACCTAGTACAAAAATGTATAAATAATATCCAGTTTTAAAATAACTACATAAGAAATACAAATAAGAAAATAAGGAAAATGTTATTAACTATTCAAAAGTAATCATGAGGGATATCAAAATAATCCTTAACAAAGAAGAAGAACAATGGTGTTCATATAATTTATGTAACTACTAATATATGAAAGAAATCTTAATTTGAAGATATTTTATAGATTTGAACCAAAATAAAACGTTAGAAGATAACAATGTCATAAGATACTGACCAATGAGAATTAGCATAATTTAATAGGTAACCATAGCAACTGAGATTTATTACCAAAAAACCGTTGGAATTCTAATTAATTCATTATTGACTGACGCGGAGGGCGGACGTATGAAGGTCTCGATCCGAAATTAACTATAAAAACTTAAATTTTTAATAAATCAAGAAGAAGTATTGTAGAAGCATTCCACACTACATCTGAAGAAAGGAACCATTATTAAAAGATTTAAACCATAGAAATCACAGAAAAAATAAGAATACTTCGAAGGAACGTAACGGACGAACTATCCTGAAGGAAGAAGGGGATCGACTTAACTCAACCTGAGGACTTCGAACGATTACAGAGACTGGTGGAAGCCGAACTTTAATTGAAGCCATTGAACGAGAATTGCGAACCATCCAAAGAAGAGAAGACGACTAGGGGATTCCGGAAGGAGAAGACGAACATCTGAGAAGCCACGTCAAGAACTCGATGAGTATAAACTAACAATTTCACTTAAAAATAAATTTCAAATATCCATAATAACGAGATAGAAATTTGCACTCTACTGATCACAATTTTGACTCAATAACTGAATTTAATTAATATATCTCTATTAATAAAACATAATTAAGCAATAAACTTTGAGATCGAATTATAATAAAATTTAAAAAAAAACATAACTTGCTGATAAAAATTTAACCAAACACTATTCTAATTCTCATGGCCAATAACTTACTTTGTATGTATTAGTGTATTAACCATTGTGTATCTAGTTTTAAGGAATGTTATAATTTTGTGCATTTTAGCCGATAATCCAACTTCTGTAGTCAAAAGGACTTAAAACACCCAGAGAGAAAAAATTATAATTGTAAACAAAACATTATTCGCCATGCTGGCGTCTTTACGTTACGAACTACTGAGCGATGCCAACTGAGCAATTTGTAAAAGCCGGTATCAACATAAGTATATGTACTATTCATTAAATGTAATTGAAAGGATAATATAAAGAAGGGTTTAATAAATTTTAATGTTCTTCAACGCTGTATGTTTGATTCATATAAAATAAAGTAATATAAAGAAATAATAAACTGAAAACGCCAACATACCACAGTTAGCGAAGTCGACACTCCAAGACAGCGTGAGCCAATCAGGTGACGAGGCGGTAAGATTCGAATTGAACAACGAGAGATACGGTTAGCCCGTAAGTATTAAGAAAAAGTATAATCCGGCTCGCTACATACGATTAACATTTCACAGAGGTATTTAACAGATTAATACTCACAATTACCCACAATTACACACTTATACTACGAATGCAACGAGTGATATAAAACGCTCGTCACACACACATAAACGTCTATTTACAACGGGGAACAAATCTAAGACCCCGTAAAACGGATTATTACAAAGTGACGCATCCAACGTGTGGCAGAATAAAACAACACGCCATACAAATATACCACGCAAAAAGATTTATTACTATATATATATATTATAAGAGGACGTTTGTCGGTGTTTATAATTATTTTTGAAGTATTAATCTCAGGTTGTTTTTGTTTAATATTGGGTCTTGCAATCTGTTGATTATTATTATTCAAGCTCGTATTTTATTATTATATGGTTGTTTAGTGACTTATTCCACTCAATTCAACCTATTGTTGAATCCAGTAATGAATAAGTCGGTTACTTACTCTCTTTTTCGACGTTTTAATTGTCAGTTTAATTGGTTAAAATAATTTTTTTTTTATTCACTGCTGCTTAGAATTGTTCCACTCGAAGTTCCGTTGGCTCTCCGTTGATCAGCGGTGGTGAGAAGATCAGTAATGTCCTGCCTATACTCTAACATAAACATACACAAACATGATATTTATGATAACTTATACCTTGTAATAATATATGTAGGTCAGTACGGTTGTAAAAAATCATTCCATTTGAATGATTCGCACTGTAAGTATGGTACCAACCTTCTCGTTCTTCTCACTAAGCTGTATTTACTGATTACAATAAAAGTCAACTCTTTCAAAGGTAAAAATAACAATGATGATTTATTCAATTCTAAAACACTGAAATTTAGTACAATAATACGGTTTACTCTTCTTTCTGGTTAACAATTAATATTTAAATTCCAACATGGACTCTAAAACATTTAAAAAGCTCAAGTTGGTATGACTGCCTTTGGTTAGTCACAAAAATGTGTTGACAAACAAATAGGTTATGTAGTGTTATTAAACTGGTAATGTCATAAATAATTTTAGTGGTAGTAGTAGTAGTAGGTTCTTTGAGTCTGCAAAATACACATATTTGATAAAATTGCTACGGCTACAACAAGTATATAAGATATGAATTCATGGATTATTAATTAAAAAATATAAAATATGAACAACTGTTCATGGTTAGACATAGGTTTTGAATATAGTTTAGTGCAACCTTGTTTGGTTAAAAGTTATTAATTATTTGTTAATAAATGATAATAATCATTATAATTCAGTGTCAAGGATTATGATCATCTCCAAAACTGGATGTACCTATTTCAGGTAATGGTAATTCATTGATTATATTTATACCACTCTCTGGTGTAACTCTTATTTAATTTTAGAAACAAAACATTAAACACTCTTATCGGACTACTAAAATTAGGGCACATACTCCCTCCATTGATGATACAATGTCTTTACTTATTCTAAACATTCATGTTATACAAATCGTTAAAATTGTCGTTAATTATATCACTTTAGTTATTTTGCGTCGACGTTTCGACAATATTTATTGTCATCTTCAGGACCTGTGTATGAAATACAATAGAAATATCAATAATAACGAAACAATTAAATATTTGGGTGAACGTGTTGGTGATGTGAGTGTGTGCGTGTGTATGTATGTATCATTTTTTATGTGAAGACTTATGATAGTTTGTTTACACCTTCAAATTATCTTTAAGAAAGCGAGCAAATTATAGTATGAGAGAACTTAATTTATACAGTATTACAATTTAAATTACTAAATATAATGTTATTTTAATTAATTAAACAAACAGTAACCAACAATTGGATATTACAGTAGATTGGTACATAAATTGTTTATATCTACAACAGTCAACATATAGCAAAGTAATATATTACCTATAACTAAAACAGATTAGGGGATGTTACTACGTAATTATTAAAAGTTATTTTTACCATGTTTCACTCCCTACTGGTGTTAGCAAACAATCATAATTTAGAAACATACAATTTACACAATATTGTAAAACATTATGACTTAAATCAGATAGTTGACAAAGGTTACAAACAAAAGTTTCTGGTAAATTTTACTAACAGGTAAACTTGGATAGTACGGTAATTGTAATCATATTGTAAAATATAGTCAAGAGTACTATAGAATAATGTAATTTATGTATGTGTCCACAATCACCCTTCTCTTTCACCCATGCTCCCCCCGCCAGTCCTCACAGCCTCTCACTCTAACCTGAAATCGATCTACCACTCACTATCACCCCACTCACTCACTATCTCTCTCTCTCTCTCTCTTCTACATCTCACTCACTGTCTCCCTTCTTCCCTCTCTCACTCTTCCACCCTTCGCTCTCACACTCTCTCTCTCTCCCTCTCATTATCTCTCTTCATTCTCTCTCTCTCTCTCTCTCTCCCTCTCATTTACTCTCTCTCCCTCTCTCTCACACTATCTCTCTCTCCCTCTCATTTGTCATTGTCCACGATTGGCACTCTAAAACACTCACCATTTTTATTACACTATCATCCTCATATAAATAGAGAATTTATGCACACGATAACAGAAATGATTTACCAACTTGTATTAAAGGGTTACAGACTTTATAACACAACATTATAGATAACAGATCTATTATATGAAAATTGTTATTACTTAATATTTACATTTTGGTCAATGTTATTTACCTGGAACTTGGTCTATACAGAGTACCATAGTCAATGTAGTTCAAATATATGTCGGTCATAATCTCTCTCACATGCTCCCTCAATCACTCTCTCTCTCTCTCTCTCTCTCTCTCTCTCTCTCTCTCTCTCTCTCTCTCTCTCTCTCTCACTCTATTCTAAACAGATATATACCACAAATCTAACACGTAGACGTGTACATACAAACACGCTAGAATTACACACACACACACACACACACACACACACACACACACACACACACACAACAAAACAACCTCACAAGTCAACTACACATTCGAGAATCCATACATAAATATAACACTATTTTATTCACTTATTTTTATCATCTAAGTGTAAATTATGCACAACGGAGATGCCCACTGTACTGAGTTTAAAACTGATCGACTATGTGTCTATAAGAAATGTTATATGTTTCTTAGCTAATACTAAATAATATGATTAGTGAGACATTAGCTAAGAAACATATAACATTTCTTATAGACACATAGTCGATCAGTTTTAAACTCAGTACAGTGGGCATCTCCGTTGTGCATAATTTACACTTAGATGATAAAAATAAGTGAATAAAATAGTGTTATATTTATGTATGGATTCTCGAATGTGTAGTTGACTTGTGAGGTTGTTTTGTTGTGTGTGTGTGTGTGTGTGTGTGTGTGTGTGTGTGTGTGTGTGTGTGTGTGTGTGTGTGTTCATATGTAATTCTAGCGTGTTTGTATGTACACGTCTACGTGTTAGATTTGTGGTATATATCTGTTTAGAATAGAGTGAGAGAGAGAGAGAGAGAGAGAGAGAGAGAGAGAGAGAGAGAGAGAGACAGAGACAGAGAGAGAGAGTGATTGAGGGAGCATGTGAGAGAGATTATAACCGACATATATTTGAACTACATTGACTATGGTACTCTGTATAGACCAAGTTCCAGGTAAATAACATTGACCAAAATGTAAATATTAAGTAATAACAATTTTCATATAATAGATCTGTTATCTATAATGTTGTGTTATAAAGTCTGTAACCCTTTAATACAAGTTGGTAAATCATTTCTGTTATCGTGTGCATAAATTCTCTATTTATATGAGGATGATAGTGTAATAAAAATGGTGAGTGTTTTAGAGTGCCAATCGTGGACAATGACAAATGAGAGGGAGAGAGAGATAGTGTGAGAGAGAGGGAGAGAGAGTAAATGAGAGGGAGAGAGAGAGAGAGAGAGAAAGAGAGAGAGAGAGAGAGAGAGAGAGAGAGAGAGAGAGAGAGAGAGAGAGAGAGAGAGAGAGAGAGAGAGAGAGAGAGAGAGAGAGAGAGAGAGTGAAGAGAGATAATGAGAGGGAGAGAGAGAGAGTGTGAGAGCGAAGGGTGGAAGAGAGAGAGGGAAGAAGGGAGACAGTGAGTGAGATGTAGAAGAGAGAGAGAGAGAGAGATAGTGAGTGAGTGGGGTGATAGTGAGTGATAGATCGATTTCAGGTTAGAGTGAGAGGCTGTGAGGACTGGCGGGGGGAGCATGGGTGAAAGAGAAGGGTGATTGTGGACACATACATAAATTACATTATTCTATAGTACTCTTGACTATATTTTACAATATGATTACAATTACCGTACTATCCAAGTTTACCTGTTAGTAAAATTTACCAGAAACTTTTGTTTGTAACCTTTGTCAACTATCTGATTTAAGTCATAATGTTTTACAATATTGTGTAAATTGTATGTTTCTAAATTATGATTGTTTGCTAACACCAGTAGGGAGTGAAACATGGTAAAAATAACTTTTAATAATTACGTAGTAACATCCCCTAATCTGTTTTAGTTATAGGTAATATATTACTTTGCTATATGTTGACTGTTGTAGATATAAACAATTTATGTACCAATCTACTGTAATATCCAATTGTTGGTTACTGTTTGTTTAATTAATTAAAATAACATTATATTTAGTAATTTAAATTGTAATACTGTATAAATTAAGTTCTCTCATACTATAATTTGCTCGCTTTCTTAAAGATAATTTGAAGATGTAAACAAACTATCATAAGTCTTCACATAAAAAATGATACATACATACACACGCACACACTCACATCACCAACACGTTCACCCAAATATTTAATTGTTTCGTTATTATTGATATTTCTATTGTATTTCATACACAGGTCCTGAAGATGACAATAAATATTGTCGAAACGTCGACGCAAAATAACGAAAGTTGTATTATTGACCGATCCTCACTAACCATCCACTAAAACATTCACTGATTGACGGTCACTAAAAATTTAAGGAGTTAATTATATCGTTCAACTTTGTCATTGTTTATTTGTATTTAGAGATCCCTTCCTTTAGGAATAGGATATTTAATTGCTTATCGGATGTTAATTCAAGTCGCTATTAGCATTCTGTTATATTTATTATCATACAATCATAATATAATAGCTGTGGGTATTTGATACTTGCGTAACTGGTCGTTCGTAGTGTTTACACTTTTTTCCTTAAACTTTTTTATTAATTAAAATTTTTTAATTAATTAATTAATTAAATTTTATCACTGCACTGCACTCACTCCTATGCGCATGTACTCCGAATTAGTTTCACTTAAAAATATACTGCACTATTTCTTCAGTTGACATAACCTCCACTCCTGGTTTGAGGTTAACGTGTGTTTACATCTGGTTGCTGTCAAAAGCACGTTTTTCTGGAGATACGACGAGCATGCAGTTCGCTTCGTGGGTGGTAAAAGACTGCCTTCGCTTCCTTTGTCGGAATGATGAATCTCGGATTTTTTATAGGCTCTGATTGGTCAATTTATTTTAATTCGTCTACCTCCGGTGGGCTTCGTCAAAACAGACGCCTTCAAGAGCGTCACTTTTTGGGAACAAGATTAAGAATTTTTGGTCGACATACCCGCGCGGAAGGGTCCAGCATTATACAATTATTTTTATAAGTCCAATATCTTACTTATAATTGTACTGATGACATTGTGATTACCCTCATTGTTTATGATTTTTTATAACGATTAATTTGAATCCCCTCATCATATATTTCGGATTCGGGGTTGCTGAATTCGCACTTGGTATTTATACTTAGTGTCCATTAAGCCATTAATTATTAATAATATATTGTTTTTATTCCATTTTCCATGGTAATAACTTGTTCTTAGTCTACTGTACAATTTTCCCTTACAACTATGCCTTAATACTAACACTATGTCCGTTTTCATAGATTCGAACTTAAGCTTATGATTATACATTTTTGTTTTTCTTATATTCTATTAATAACAACATTTAATTAAGTTCTAACGTGGTATATTTATACATTGATGGGTTAAGTCACTACTGGCAGTGTTCTTTTTCCCTACATTATTAGTTTAGTGCCTTAATTATAGTTTATTAATTAGGCTTGTCATACTTTTATGGAGTTACCTTGCTGTATGTTTGGTACTCTTCGTATACTATTCGGGTTATTCTCCAAATGATAGTTAAAATAGTCACAATGGTATTGTTATTATTGTGATGCAGTTCATTCTGCATTTGATTCTGTTATCATCTTGGTTTAGTAGCTGTCAACCTTGCTTGCAGCTAGTTGTTACAATGGTTTTGTTGTTATTACATTTATATGGGTTATTTAGATAGTTATTTTGGTTGCATTTGTTCATCTGAACAGTATTTTGTCTTACTTCAGGTTGTTAGTCGAGTTACTATCTTTGTATAATGCGTTTATAACATAATTTTGGTTGCATAATATATCTTTGCTATTACAAGCATATTGTCATATTTGGATTACATAAATATAGCTTTTACATTTAGTTATTCTATTATCTACCGTGTACAAAACATTCCTTATATTATCTAGTTACTTTCTAGCTCAATACATTTTGGTTTAATATTGTTTTGGTTTTGTTTTCATTAAGTTTTATTGAAAACTGGATGCCCAGATTAGGTTATGTTGTAGGTTCAGTAAGCAGTAATGTGTTGCTGCTGGCTGTGTATTTCTACATTAATCTTGTTGACTGGTTTTTTCATTTAATGTTTGTACATTGGTTATTATTATTGCACCTTTAGTTTACTCTTGTATTGTCTTATTTATTGTTAATTAGTGGGTTTGTACTAACATCATTCCCACTGTACAATTGGTCATTCATATTTTGGAACCTAGTCTTCTGTTTATTTTATAACTACACATCATTTAGCTACAATAAACTTATCTTATTATTATTCAGTTTACTTGTGACTCTTTATTTACAATATTTAGTCCTTATTGATAATAATGTGTTTTACATAGGCAAGGAATGTATTCATTAAATGAGTTGTGTTCAGTGTTGACTTTACCATAGAGCTTAGGGATTTATATCATGTAATTAATTAACATTTCTTCTTTCTTCTTAGTACAATTATTCTTTTAAAGGTTTATGTTAGTTTGTTATATTTCAATTTCCTTCCCTTTTTTCTTGTGTTTGGTCTGGATATCTTCCTTCTTCTTTCTTCACTGATCTCTTTCTCACTCTTATTCATTTTATACATGATGTGGTTTTCACTTGTCTTCTTCACATTGTTTCTTCCTTCTTCTTTCTTGAGGTCGTTATTGTTGTGTTCTTCTCCCTAATTCTTCTTTCTTCTTTTGTTCTCTTTTGTCCTTCTCACTGATTCTTCTTTCTTCTTTCGTTGTCTTTTGTCCTTCTCACTGATTCTTCTTTCTTCTTTCGTTTTCTTTTGTCCTTCTCACTGACCTACTGGGTAAGGTATGTCAGTCGTCTCGTCTTTATTCTTCTTTTCTTCTTTATTGGTGCATTTACTAGTGATTCATTTTTAATGATACTACACTTATTTAAACATATGGTACTTTCTTCTTCTGTATCCATGGTGGTATTCTAGACCTTTTATGTATTCTTACTAGTGGTGGCTTTTAAATTAATTTTCGGTACGTTGGTGGATGTGGTGTTATATGTACCGTTACAATATATATATTGCAACGATATAGCCATACGCTGTATTAGGCATTAATTTAAATAAATATAAATTTTGTATAATTTGTATAAGTTACGGGTAAATGGACAGGTCTGAGATTGCAAAAATATTTCATTGTTAGATTAGGGGAAAGATTAACCTGTTTCGACAAGCAGTGAACACCTGCTCAATTGTATGTGTGTTACACGTGTATATTGTGTGTGTTAGTAATGCAGGCAAAGACAGGAATCTCAGCAACCCGCCCCAAGTAATTAATAAAATATTTATTTTAATTCACTGTGCAAAAACTAGTTAGTGTATAATCAAACCAAAGGCACCAAAGTGTGTGTAAAATTTATAGTTATCCCCAGTGAAAAGATGACGTTAATAGGACACGTTATGCAAAGACAGTGCAAAATAAACGTGCTAAAAAATACGCAAATTACCCTAAGACGCTCAAATTAATATAGTGAGTGCTTAATCGAATTAGCTATGATTTGTGCTATCTCGATTCCGTGCAAAACATTGCTATTTTCTAATAATTGCAAATAGATGAAAAGGTTCGGGAGTGGGGGCTGTCACGAGATATGCAGGTATCGACAGGACGATTTTGGAGCCGACTGGCGCGGAATCTCCAGAGGATATAAATTAAGGATTCCACCAAAATTCCTTCTCTTCAGCCACACAGTTGCAGCCGGACATGGTGTCCGTCGGCAAAAGAGTTTATTTTTATTCTATTACAAGTAGCAGTAACAAACGAAATAACGTTCGTTAAATTCACGACAATATTACGGAAAAAGTAAATTCCGCAATAGTAAGTCTACCAAGAGTATATACGGGAAAGTTGCTGTAGAGCGACGCTGGACTCTAGACGTATCTAGGAACACATGCTGTTGTAGAGCGACGCTGGACTCTAGACGTAGCCAGGAACATGATGCCGTAGAACGACGCTGGACTCTAGACGTATCCAGGAACATGCTGCCGTAGAACGACACTGGACTCTAGACGTATCCAGGACCACGCCGGGGCAAGAGGAATGGAAAACTAACTCTGGACAACGCTGTAGTCCGGACAACAGTCGTCAGGTCATCAGAAATCGAGGTGACATGCGTAATGCATTTTAAATGATTTGTAAAAAAAAAAAAAAAAAAAAAAAAAAAAGCTCATAAAGACGATTTTAAAAGACTAAATTAAAACAAAGAAAAGTTTATACTTAGTAATAATATGTTAAAATGTAAATAAATGTTTAGTCGTAAGAATGAGCGATCGCATATATATAAAAGCATTAATAAATGAAAGAGAATTTAAAGTAAAGAGAGTATAGTTTATTATCAAAATAGATAGTAAAGTGATTAGATATTTGATGTATAGAAAGATTAATTTAAAGTTGAATATTAAAACAAAGGCCAGTCTACAAGCAATTAATATATATTTAAATTGAATTTTAAACATTGGTATAGACTGAGCGACTAGAGGTCAGATCTGAGATAAGACAAATTATATCAATATAAAAATCTTTTAATTTTATAATAAATTAATAAACCAATTATTTAACATGTCTAGATATAAGATTATTAACATGTTTAGATATAAGAGATTTTTTAACATGTGTATTGTTGCATATCATAAGACATAAATATTTAATAATGAGAAATATCGTGACCGACAATTACTAATAATGTTTATGAATATTTATAATAATGAATAAATAATAAATATGAGTTTTAAATATTGATAAATAAAAATACTCTTATTATAAATACACCTGGTATAATTATACAACCTGCATGAATTACTGTATATCGAATTTACATATAAATTCGTTGTATAAGTGTGTATCCCTTGAACGTGAGGCCTGACATGCCCACATGTATATGTATGTATATGTAACGTTGTATAACTTTGGTGCTCCAAGATCGTGGGGCTCCACAAATTTGAAATTATATAATAAAATTCGTTGTATAATTTTGGCGCACATGAACATGTGGCCCGATCCCCACCATTTAACTATTAGAAATTTTGTAGTTAAATGGTTGCTCTAAAAATAAAAGTGTGTTAAATGAAAAATAGATTATATCTAATAATTATTTATATTAAACATTAACTGTATGTTATGTAATTGTTGTGTACTAAAACACAACTGGCGCTCAAAAAAAACAGGTAATTGTAACATGAGTAAATAAAAATAAATAAATAATAACAGTTCAACAATAAATAAATAAAAGCTTGCATACGGTTCACTAATAATAATAAATTATAAATAAATATTTAAATACAAAATAATTCAACATGAAGACTTCAGGAAATTTGGACATGAAGGCCTTTCGAAAAATGATGTGGGCCATGATGGACGAAGTAGTTACAAAACAGACAGAAAATTTGAATGCTAAACTTAAATTTGGGTCTGTCTGTTCCTCTATATTTTCGAAACGGGTATTATTTCCCTCCTGTAACCTTTCCAACTGTTTCTCCATGTTTTCGACCTTCCTGTCACTATCGATTTTATTATCATTGATCGTTTTGTTTACTGTTTCGTACTTTATGCTAATTTCTTTTTTCAGGGACTCTATACATTTTTTATTTGCCTCCTGAAATAGCTCTAGCTTTTTCCCATTGTCATTTATTTTCTCGGTTATATTCTCCCTTAAAGATTCTATGTTTTTATTATTATCCTCCTTCAGGGATTTTATTATTTCCTTCTTATCTTCCTGTCTGTTTTTATTCATGGATTCTATTATTTCCGCCTTGTCTTCCTGTCTGTTTTTATTCAGGGATTCTATATTTTTGTTTGTTTCATCCATTTTTTGGAGCATCATCATTAATATATTCGCGTCAACACTCCCTGTTATTTTTTCTGGTTCGGGTTTCTCTGTTTGTTCTACCATTTGTATGGGTTCTTCTCCCGTTTGCTCCTCTAATTCATCTGCCGTTTGTACCGGTCTTTCCATTTCTAGTGTGGGCGGTTCTAATTCCGTTTCCTCCATTTGTACTGCCTCTCCGTCTTCCACACTTAACTCGGGTTCCACATTCTTCTTCACCTTTTTTCCCTTAGGTTGCGGCATTTTAATATTTTGTTAGTTGCCGGGCTTGTTCCGTCTTTTTCAAGCCTCACTAGTTGGGCTGCCAATTTATAACAAAAAGATAAAAATACTCTGCTTTCCTTCCCACTGTTGGAGTCGTCAATTTATAACGAAATAAAAAGTGTGTTGTGTAATTGTGTTGTAAAATGTCGGGCGTTACCTCCGCGCACTTTTGTTACTTACTGTTGACTGGATCCTCTGCGGTGATGTAGTCCTGTAACACAACTTAATACTATGTTTTTTGTGGGCGCCACTTGGAATCGTTTGTTCCAAGAAATAAATGTGATTATTAAAGTGATTAAAATTTCTAAATCTTACTTCTATGAAAAAGTATAAACAAGTCAGTTTAGCTTGAAAAAAATCAGGTAAGTTTAATGATTCTTCAAAAAACAAACAAATCGTCTGAAGGACTAACATTCATATAAAATTATAAAATTGCAGAGTTACTAAAGAAAAAAAATTTTACAAGTTATTATTATTATTATTATTATTGACAATTTTTTATATATCCAATCAAGTATCGGCTAGTGTTTTTAATTTTTTACTCAGTTGAAAAGCATGAGTTTAATACGTGAAAAAATCTTTACTCTTAGGACGTGACTCCTTTGAACTACCAAGACATATCAATAAGACGCTTTACAAGAAAAATTAAGTGATTTGAAGGTGTGTGTGGCATGTGTAGTACAACTGTGTGATAAATGTAACCAGCTGCGACTTTAATTTTGGTAACTCACGTTCCAATGGTTAATTATTCTCGCACTGGACACTCCTTTCGGGTAGTTTTTCAATCTCGCCTCTTCTTGTGTGCACTGAATCTATTTTAAGTTAAAATTGCGATCATTTACTATTTCCGCACTTTTTGTAAAAACGTTTGGCAGTAGATTATCGTTCAAACGCCGCCGCTACAAATCATCTGTTTCGCGTTGATTCAGAAATTGGCCGCCGCAGCGCTGGTTCCCATGCAGTGTCGAGAGAAAGGCTTGGTGTTTGTTTGTTTACGTTAAGGGGATTATTGTCAAGTTAGTCAGTCTATGCGAACATCGCAGAAATGGTTCTCTATTTAAAGTTTTGGTCCCTCCTGGGCCGTTGACGTTCTGGCTGCGTGATTTCTATTAAAATTTGCCGTGCTGCTGCTCTATTTCAGCAACACATTGGCGTAGATTCTCGTTGAGGTTAAGTCAGTCTGTTTGTCTATGTACGGGAAAAAGCCTTTCTTCGTGTCTTGTCGATTTCTCGCCTCTCGGTTTCGCCTTAGCTGCGTTGATCAGTGTCGTGGGTGATGCATCAGTTCTGGAGTTCAAGTTTCAAGTGTTTTTGGGTCGAATTTGGTCTCTCTTTTATACTAATTCAGGCTGATTGTTTTCATCGACTTCCGGTATATTTGTGTAAAAATTCTTTCTAGATTGTTCGAGAATAAACGAAATGGAATGTCATGGAACAATTTTCACTTCCGTCGAAGCTTTTAGAACGAATTTCTTATTCTTCATACTAAGGATATTTCAAAAATTACTCTGGTATTTATCAAACAGTTTTACATTAGTACTCACAATTTGTATGCCATTATTACATTTAGATTCTCTGTTTTCAACTGAATCTAGTGATACTAATTATGATTGGTTTTTAATTAAATTAAGTCTAATAAATAACACAATACACAACTCTCACCTTGGTTGTTGTCATTAAAATTCAATCTTTTTAGAACAAAAATTGTTGTGGAATTATTATGTTCCTTCCACAATCTGAACATATAATATTACTACCTTCCTACAACAAAACTAACAAATTTTAACATAGGTAATACATAAATAATTACAATTTTATATGGCCCCTGTCCATGGCCTAGATTTTTTGTTAATGTTATAACACAATAACTAGTCTCTTTCTTTAACATATGTAGTATTTCACTAGTGTACACTCAGAGTTTATTATATTGTCTGTCTTTTGTGATACCTGGTTACTCTTTACATACATTATTTTTATTACAGGATGACATAGCATCATTGATTGGTCTTGAGATGTCCTTTTTTATGGTGTGACAAATCTCACTCTCATAAGTTAAATTCTTTTATAATTGACTTTATTTTCAACTGAGTTTGTTCGTTCTTTAAGGTATACTGAAGTATTGTACCATTCTATTTTATTTTTGTTATCATTTTGTAAATATTTAGCCAGATATGATTATTTTTGTACTGGTTGATTGGCTCCAGCCATACATGGTATAGGTAAATATTTTGCTAACTTGACTATTACAATGTTAAAGTTAGTAAAATATATTAGTATAGTCGCTTTATATCATATTTCAACTTTCTAATGCATTTTGGTTGCATTTTGGCAACATTAAATCCATAAATTATACAATATTATATGCCTACCACATGTTTTTAGTTAATACTGTTTTTGGCTATTTTGACTGATTTTTAATCATTTGACAGCTTTCTTTATTTAAAATAAATTGTTCACTTTTGTTTGCTTGACAATTACATATAGTTTTTATTTCAATCTGATAATAATTAATTTTTCATGAAATCTGGGTGTTTGGTCTCTAATCCAACACATTAATATTTTTTGTCATAACAAATATATAATTTTTATTTTAACTTAGATTCTTTCTAATAATGTATTTAAGTCATTTAATACATTTACTTTATTTACATTACATAATATAATAATGGATCATGCCCATTCATTCACAAAAAATAGTTCTGAATACTCTATTCAGAGTTATAAAACTTAATAATTAATGACTTCATTTTGGTTGATTCTGACATTATTTCTCTCTTATAGTATCTTATGGTTTTTTCACTGTTATTCACTTTAATAATATATATGGGGTTGTGTCTTAGTCAAAGTCTGGTCGTTTTTTCATGTTAGTAGAAATAATTATTAGACAAAATTACACAATTTTTTAGGACTACTTGGGTTCGATACTGTTCACCTCACTTTCCTCTTATGATAAATTGCTATGTAAATGATTTCCTTTATGGAACGTTCTGTGACGTTACAATATCTGTATTGACATGGTCATTGTAAACATAACGCATGTTCCGTTCGTCCTGCCTGAAAAGTATTACCATGTTAGCATTGTCTCTTATCCCACATTTCGGAATGTCAGTATACGTTTGACCCAACAGGAAACAATCTATCGATTTATGTCGACCTCTAGTAAAATAATCTTTTATTTTGTTTTGTCGTTCACAACTGACATCATCAAATATCATTACGGAGTTCGACTCGGCGTCTTCTGGCAGGATGACTTCTTCGTTATCGTTGTAGGGAAAGTATCCGACCTCGGGGACTTTGGCCATCATTTTTTCCAACAGGATATATTTCGGTTGATACAGTGATTTTAAAAATACATAGACATTGGTAAAGCGCAATCCGTTTTTTTCGAACAGTAAATTAAACATGACATTTGATTTCCCCGTCGAACTGGGGCCAACGATCAGACACCTTATCGTGTGCGGCAACAGAGGCCCGTGACGGTTATTGCCTGCGTCGTTTCTACCGTATCCGCATCTGTCCAAGACCTGTTGTAAGTCGTATATTTGAAGTCTGTCTTTGCGTTGCACGACTTTCATCTTCGCGTACGATTGTTACTTAAATGAACGTAAACTTTAAACTAAGTCTTTTTTATTTATCCACGTGTCATGAGTACCGTCGAAACCTAACCATCGAACCTTCGCACAATCGCCTTTACGCTGTACAACCTTTTCTGTAAGAGACACATTCCCTACTTCAGACTTGATAAGCTCGTGTTCGTAAAAAGATCCTCTTATGACTTTGTCTTCGTGATCGCGCAAATAATATGTAATCGGTATTGTCGGTCGTATTTCGTCAACCGTGAATACTTCGTTAGTCCAATTGGGTTGAAATCCTTTCGTGAAAGTACGTTTGAATTTGCTTATCCGAACTTTATCTCCAACATTAAATTTAGTTCGCTTCACACGACGCAAATTATTTGCCGTCTTTTTGTTTATGTGTTCGAGTACTAATTTTTCATTAGTGACGTTTACTTCGCGCGGTCTCATTCCGATGGTTCTATGTGGCGTGACATTGTACCTTTTTACTAGCTCCGCTAACACCGTAGGGTACCATTTGTACGTACCCTGCTCGGTGAATACACGATACATCATATTCTTCAACGTGCGGTTGAACCTTTCTACTATGGAAGCCTTCTTTTCCGAGTACGTAGAATAATGGTTTACACCGTACTTATCTATCAGTGCGCGAACAGTTGAGTTGTAGTATTCTTTTCCATTGTCAGTTTGTAAATGCTTCATACGAACCTTACGCAATATCTTGTCTAAAGCTTTTGATACATGGTCTCCAGTTTTATTTTTGACCGGTATGGCGTAAGCGTATTTACTGAAACAGTCTATTACCGTCATAATATATTTGTATTCTTTGTTAACTCGAGCGTAGGGAATCATTTCCACAAGATCGGCTTGATAGAGATCGTTCAAACCTTTCAACGTCACTGCACGCCGTGGATAATTACGTCTTGCCTGTGCGTGCAATTCTTTGGCAATCCGTTTTCGTATATCCATGTTGCAATGTCAACGCACACTGTGAGGGATTGGTAGGAGAAGTTTAGGTCATATATGTTTATTGATAACATTTCTTTTTGTTTGTTGTTGTTGTCCTTTCTACACCACCGTAAATGTAGGCAACTAGGCGCATTTTTTAGTGAATCCCCTCTAGGTATATACCACTATTAAATTGAACAGAACTTTACCAAATCTGTGTTAATACAGTGTTTTTTATTCGAAGTTTATGTTATATACGTTTATTTATTGATAACATTTCTTTTTGTTTTTTGTTGTTGTCCTTTCTACACCACCATAGAGGTAGGCAACTAGGTGCATTTTTTAGTGGATCCCCCCTAGGTATATACTACTATTGAATTGAACAGAACTTTACCACATCTGTGTTAATACAGTTTTTTCATCTTACGAAAATGAAGCAACACTCATGGTTTACGAGTCGTAAGACTGCGCCATTGACCTGTCATTCACACGTCCATACATGTGTTTGCGAGTGTTTAAACCGCGCCAGTGACACTTCTAACATTCGGTCCATACACGTATATGATGAAAAAACACGTAGTAGACAACATATCGTGGAAAAGTATGTTCAACCAATATAAATTTTATGTTGTGTGTAATAATGCGTGCTTTATGAATGTATATGTGTAATACATTTTTGCCGGCTCAGACGCTGCTACAAGGGATGTCAAATTTAGTATTCATGTAATCGTTGCCATGGAAAATAAAAAAATAATTTGGTTGCATAATAATACCATATTTAGTAAAAAAAAAAAAAAAAATTCAACTCGGAGCTACTCACGTCGTGCACGTTTCACCACTGTCGGTTCTGTATTGTCTTCGTCTGATCGTCTTTGTCGTGTGCATAGTGACCGTATGCAAGCGTTTCAACTCCATCGTCCAGTATATATCTTTTGTCGTCATACGGTAACAACGATAGTTTATGAGACTGCATCGTATATATCGTATGACGATCACTACGAATAGCAGAGCTCGTAGTAAATACTGCCCAATGATCTTTGAGACACTTGCTATACATCTGATGTCGTAGGTGTCGTTTGACCATGTCTCTGGGTACACCTTTCGCTACGTTTTTTTGTTTGTCATCAACCTTCAGAACGGAATAACATTTCGCTCTGAGGCCGATAAACTCTTTTATCGGTATACCACACGTTTCATCCTTGAATTTGCCTAAAGCCTTTTTGTTTTCTTCACTAAAACAAGGATGATCTATGGGGTATTCCTACGTAGCGAAAAGATGGTGGGCTTCCGTAATGTCTTTGTACACGTCTTCCGTCTGTATGTGGTACAGTAAGCTGTCTGTGTCAGTCATCAGTAAACGAATTTGTGGTCCGTACTTGGCCACAGCATACCGATAATGAAAATTGTACATTATCGATTTGCTAATGTCAAGTACAGCGAACCCGACATACGCAGGGTGCGAAAGACCAATGGACATTTTTCGCAACGAGAGTCCTGCTAAGTCGTCTGTAAACCGGATCATTCGTTTCAGGCGTGGAGTGGAAACCAGTTTACGCAGTCGTCGTTCATCAGAGACTAATTGAAAGTCGATTCGTTTTCTTACGTTCTCCAGCGATTTCCAATATACAACGTTATTCATCAGTTTAAAGAAGTTTTTATCAAAACTGTTGACTGCTGATTTTCTTTTAGTCGTGTTAAAGTCGACAAATTCTTTCAAACACGGCTTTTGTTTGAAACACAACGCTCTATGGATCGCTTTCAACTCTAAGCCCAGACTCAAATACAACTTTAAATTTCGATAATGGAGAACGTAATTTTTTTTATCGTCCAAAGTCGTAAGCAACTTCTCTACGGACGATACGGATGATCCGTATACGGAAGCTTCCACTTGTTTCTCTCGCAAACGACGAGAATTGGGTAAAAGCATTTCTTCGGTTACTTGTTGTCGAACGGATAATCGCTATGACGATCGTGAAGATGGTGAGGGTAGTGCAGATTGACTTCAAAAATATACCCAACATCAGCGTCATCGCTCACATTACGCACATCGATAGCTGCAATCTCGTTTCGATCGAGCCAACGAAAGCCTGCGTAAGGCAGCGACTGTGACATTGCCGTTCCGTATACGTTGTTACAGTCCGTGTAAAGAATATACGTGGTCGGTCGTGAAGCATCGTATTGTCCTGCTACTTGGGGATTGTTTGCTGCGGCATGGCGGTTAGAAATTTGGGCCACCCCGCCCTTTAAATTCTTTTCTAGATACAGATAGATGTCGACATCCATCAATAGCTCCAGTTCGATACGCGTCATTTTTAACATCGCGTTCCAAGCCAAACCCGGAAGCGAGTAAAAATGACACGGATCCAGTTGGTAGTACTGGCACGCCATTTGTCGAAAACTTTCAAAGATTTCTGCCATCAGCAAAACGTCAGTCTTCAAGTACAGATCGTGGTACTCGCCAAGATTACTTAAGCTGAATGCCGACCACACGCGTTGGGCATGCGCATACTCGGCTTCCGTAATTTACGAGTCCATCAACCTGCTGTACAAATGTTCGCGAGCGGGTAAGCTTGTTTCCTCGAACCTATTGACACTGTCTACGTACTCATATGGGTACACCCCTTTACGTACGAGCAGGTCAATGTGTTCGTTGAAACACTGCTTAACAATAGGAAATTCATACCCGCTCGCGGTCAGGTTGTTTACAAGTTTAGCCAGAGACATGTTCAGAAACTGATAGCTGTCCAAGAAACGTATATTTCCCAGAGTCACCGAAACGTAGCGCTCGCTAGTGGTCGCTATACAGGACAGCCCGTCGTACTTGTCCAACCCTTGTATAATGTATAACAACTTTTACTTACATATTTGATAATTGTGATTAGTACGACGGGTTTTGTGCTGTGTATTCTCGCTTCGGTGTGCAAAAATAGAATGGAATTGCCTGAACAAATCTTTCTTTTATATCATGCAGACTGCATAGAAAACATAGTCGCGTCTATTCTTAGACGATTATTCATTAGTGACGAGACATGTGCTCGTTATGTAAATTTTATAGTCAGCATTCTTGTTGGTGCCTGTAAATAGAGCTTACTAGTTTTTTATAGACTTTAATAGCTCTACGTTGAACGTGCGTTTTCTATTAGATACACGTCTAAGATATAATCAAACCGGTTTACATATACAGGCCTTACACACTTAAATTGAATACCTATATACGGCTGTCGGACAGACCGTGGGACATGAATATATTATGACTTTGGCGCGCATCTTGTAATACCCAATTACTTTTTCTACTATTAGATTTGGCGGGAAGCGAATCTAAGCCTATATAATGCTAACCCCCAGTTGTAACGTGTTATTGTCTATACGCTCTTCGCCATGACTCCATGCCACCTGGAAACTTTTATACAAATAATTGTGATTTGCGTGATGGGTATGTTACACACTCACCGTATTTCTGTAAATCAATTAACCTTCATGTTAAATTTGATTCTATTAAACGTTAGGAATATAGATCGTTTTACAACGAATATGTTTGTGTAAATTTGTATTTGCATAAGCCAAATTAGAACTAACACTGCCGTATTTCTGTAAGTCAGTCTACCTTCATTTTCGGTTGTATTCTATTAAACATTACAAGTATCGATATGTATTACATGATGATTTTAGTTTAAATAATTGTGTGCATAAGTCAAGTTAGAAATAACTATAGTGAATTTTCAGGTTACTGTACGATTGTTTTTTAATGGAAACCAATAGTACTGTAGCTTTGTACAATCTGTATTTAACGTAGCAGGATATAATTAAGCCGTCTTTAAAAATATGTAAAGTGTCTTATTGAAAATGCGCGTAGACAAATGCTTTACTTTTAAACAGCAATTCATTTTTTAAATGCGTGTATTTTGTTTGTTATTCAGAATGATTTACCAAACAATTAGACTGATGAGTATCGAATTAGACGCCGTTTGATGCCAACATCTAGAGTTGAGCCCGTACGTCGTTCAAGATCACCAAACAGGATACGAAACAACACTAACTTAGACTATGATAGCTCTGACGATGAGGATCCATTTAGGTTTCCAAACGATCACCCTAGACGATTTAGACATTAGACGATACAGAAGACGATTATGACATTACATATATTATAACGTCTCACCTACGTTTGTGCATACTTCCCTCAGATCAATTGCACGGGCTGCCATACTCGTAATTAACTTTTAGTTAATAATTAAACCAGCTGTAGTTATAACTAAAGGAACTTTTACATGGGGGTCTGATGATTTATTCACTCAGTATTTTTGTGCAAAGAAATGACATCTCTTTATTAAACAATTACTACAACAGCTCTACATAAATATTCCCACATAAGGTTTCCTAATAAAGTTTACAATTTATAAAATATTTAGTTAAGAAAAAGGGGGGGCATAAAATAAGGATTTATATGTGCTAGCATTGTCCACGGATCCGGGACCATAAACTCGTTTGTGAGTTAAGCTCACTTATTCATATTCTATCATACTATTTGGGGGGCCATTTGAAGAATGGACTCAATCTAAAATTTTTGTATCGGTGAAGCTTTATACATATACATAAGCACTACTTGCTACTACAAATATTTTTGAATAGTAAGACATACTGCATGTTATAAAGTGATTATCATTAAAGTCTTTATATATTTATTTAAACTGTCTTTAACAATAAATTTGTTAGAATTTTAATTAATCACGGAGGACAAGTCTCCGTGTCACCTGTGATATCCAGAAGTTTACTCGATGTCCGGGTCCTTGGTACTTGTGGTGTTCGTCAAAGGTTGATCTTTAGAGGAGTTTACTTTCCTGCTGAAGTTCCTGAAGTGATTAGTTCATAATGAAGTAGGGTTGAGGTCCTCAGAAGTCTAGTAGTTAAGCATCGTTAGTAGTATAAGTGCCGTAAATGTTCTTGTTTGTCGCAGAAATGCACGTCACATTATTGTTTATAAAAGTTCTCACTTTAGGTACCTCGTACCTTATTAATTTTTACCAACATTGAGATATTACAAATTAGACAAATGAGATGTCATCCCTCACACAGTTATTTATTCCTTTTGGTTTTATAGATTACATTTAAACTTATTACGTTATAACATTGGGAACCTGTGCATACTTACCTCAGATCAATTGCACGGGTTGCCATACTCGTAATTAACTTTTAGTTAATAATTAAACCAGCTGTAGTTATAACTAAAGGAACTTTTACATGGGGGTCTGATGATTTATTCACTCAGTATTTTTGTGCAAAGAAATGACATCTCTTTATTAAACAATTACTATAACAGCTCTACATAAATATTCTCACATAAGGTTTCCTAATAAAAGTTTACAATTTATAAAATACTAGCTGACCCGGCGAACTTCGTACCGCCTCAGAATCAATAAATGTTGTGTTAACTTATTAGCTGAATTAAATTCAATTTTTTATTAAGATAAAATGAGTACTCAAAATGAATTAAGTTCAATAAATGTACAAAAATCAAAATGAAATGTATTTTAATTACATTGAAATTAATGCAATTCACGTGGCAGCAAGGCATTTGCTTTATTGAAGCGAATCGAAATGATTCGCGTAGCATTGTTGCACTACTTTCTGTTAAACTATTTGCTGGATGGGTTGCACTCGGGTCGATTCCCTTCATTGAAGCACCTTGTGATATACGACATTTTTCGTTTTGTTGTCAGGTGCGAGAACGAACAAAGCGGATGGTTTGCCGACACGTGAACATGCTACGTACAATTGACCGTGAGAGAAACATTTATTTTCTAGATTCAAGGATTGGCCTTGTGATTTGTTGATCGTCATGGCGAATGCAAGACGAATCGGAAATTGTATTCCTTTAAACTCGAATGGCATATCGGTTGGGATCATCGGAATTCTCGGAATGAGAACTTCCTCACCTTTGAACTTTCCTTTGAGTATCGTCGCGTGAATCACATTGCCCATGAGTTTTCTCACCACCAAACGCGTTCCGTTACATAGTTTTGGTTGGTTCAGATTTCGAAGCATGATGACTACCGAGCCAACCTTCAGTTGCAAATTGTGCGGTGGCAAGCCAGGCAGATCCAATGAGTTTAAAAATTCAGTTGGATAGTTGGTTGCTTCGTCTTCGTTTGTTACAGTGTCGATAGATTTTAAGGAATGCAGTGGACCAACGATTTGATTTTGAAATGTGAAGTTTAAGTGATCCACACCTTTTTCTTTGCCGCGATAATTGCTCGTTCACTCAACCAATTGTGATTTTTGTGGTTAGCAATGATGTTCGGGAACACTTTGTTGATGAGCTCGTCCTTCGTTGAGACGAAATTGCAAAAATTCGGCGGAAACGAAATCAATCCGTTCGATTCGTCGACAGGAACACGGCCATTACCGATAGTCAGCAATTGCTCGGAGAAATCTTCGGCAGATGGATCGTTTAGCAATGCAACTTGCATGTTTGTCGTCAGCTGAAGTTTCTTCACATAGCGCCACAGAATCGATGATTTGAGGCAAGCGTTTATTTCATCGGCAGCGGTCGATCTTGGAATGACTGGTAGTGTTTGGCGGAAATCGCCACACAGTAGAATCATTGCGCCTCCAAAACATCTTGAGTCATTGCGCAGATCTTTCATAGTTCGAATGAGTCCTTCCAATGCGCGTTTGTGCGCCATTGTGCATTCATCCCATATGATGATTTTACTTGCTACCAAAACTTTGGCCATTGCTGAGTGTTTCGCAATGTTTTATGTCGGTTTTTCAGTCGTTTGAAGGTTTAATGGCAATTTCAACGCTGAATGAGCCGTTAGGCATCCTTCTAGCAACGTGGCCGCTATACCAGAAGAAGCAACTGCTACAGCAATTTCGGATCTCGCACGAACAGTGGCCAAAATCAATGACATGAGGAATGTCTTCCCAGTTCCACCGGGCGCATCGAGGAAAAATAAGCCACCATTTCCATCATCAATTGCCTTCATTAACGTATCGTGCACTTCCTTCTGTTGGGGGTTCAACAGTGGTACATTCGTTCGAACTGATTCGTTCAATGCATCTCGATCGTATTCACGTTCACGTTCCAATTCTCGATTGAAAGCGTCGTTCATACCACGATTTGGCGTTGGCATTCCTAACTTTACTAACAAACTGCCGCACATGAGGTAACACATGTCTTCGATCAAAAGCAAAGCCTGGTTATGTATCTCCTCATTCACCTCGAGATCGGGATTCCCTGAACTGACATGAATTCGATGTAAAATGTCTTCTGACATGTCATCCTTGTACTTGTTCTACAGTTCACGTGGATTCGATGGGAAGCATGTCGAAATAATGATAGCAAATAATGTGCGTATCTGACTTGGAGATGCAGAAACAATTGCTTCAGCGATTGTCATGTCCCAATGAGTATCGTTTTCAAGCAAATTGAGCTGTTGACATGCAGCACGAAATGTTGGGAACACTACACCATTGACAGTTCGAAGTGATTCAAATGATGTCGGCCCACGAACATTCACCAGCAACAACCGCAAGCAGAAGCATTCGACATTCTTCGGATGAACTGTGTAAATGCGACCAAGAGCATCAGTAGATCGCACATCCGGATGATCAGGAACCGAATAGCCTTGCTTCCGACGTTGAAATTTCTTCGATGAAGCGTTCCAAGTGTAATAACGTGGCATCTCAGAGTAGAGCAACGTTCGTGCAAACGGATCGCTTTGGCAAATCGAAAAGAAACTTGTCAATGTTGTCGCTGGAGGTGTTTCAGCACGTTGAGCAACATTTGATGCGTTGAAATAAACTCGTTGACCATTCTCCAGATGCACCGCCAAATGTACAACAGTGGGATGACGTTCATGAATGGGGAATGAGAATATACGCCAAATCGCCTCATTGCAGCTCACATATCGACCAACTTGATAGTGCGTGATTTCATCGTTGGTATTTGGAGTTTGAACGCCAAAAACCGCCATATCGCTGCCTTTCGTAACATATTTGCAGATTTATTTGATGGACTTCACTGAATTGCAATACTCCACGTTGCAATGCGCCTTGAATGTTTTGGAAAGAAGTGGCGAATACGGAACAATCCAAGTGTTGTCGACCACGAAATCGTTTCCTTTCACTTTCGTTGTGATAGTTCTACCGTTATCATCGGGTGATCGACGCCGATACAGTGGATATCCATCGTTGCCAGTGATAGTCTCCGCCGTCAAATTTCGTGGATAACGCTTGGAACACTTGCCGTCGACCATGCACGGTGATTGGGGGTTGATGGCGCCACACGGTCCGTGAATCATGTTCGTAATTACAACATCATGCAGGTCTGGATCGGTTTCGGGATCTGGAATCTCGGCACATATGATGTCATCTATTTGGTCTGGTCGAATTCTTTCGACTAACCAAATAAGAATGTGTGCATGCGGCAAGCCTCGTTTTTGCCATTCAATCGAATACATCCAGCATCGAGTATCCCCAAAGACGTGATGCTTAACAATGTAGTTCATCAGCGACCGGATTTTTTGTTTGAAGACACGTGCGGTGATGTCGTGCCGATCACTTGATGTTTGTCCGGGGAGCAGCAGTTGAACAATTTCTATCCATTTTGGATTGCACGTAAAGGTGATGAATAGATCTTGACGACTGTAATGACGAACATATGTCATTGCATCTTGCGCATATTCATGCATATGACGCGGGCTGCCAACGTACGTCGCCGGTAGAATAGTCAATCGACCAACATTAGCTGCATCTCCTTCGGTGCTGATTGCATCGCGTAAATGAATATACTCCTCCGAACGCAGTTTGGCTTGGTTCAACCGAATGAAAGTGAGGCGCTCCATTTCGATTTTGACGTACATGTCGACGCAATATTGCTGAAGCAATCGACGAAATCGCAGCAAATAGTTGTCAGCATTTTGACGAATCATCAAACGATATGGGTAATAATTCATCGAGCTAACCTTCTTGGTAGTTTACTCACCTGAAATGAAATCAGTGAAATCAGTGAAATTAGTGTCATGTTGAAATGAAAATTATGGTATCGATACTCACCGCTCAATGGATTTATCATTCTGATATTGAAGTGATAGCCATCGTCTCCTTGACAAAACATCAGCGGGTATTGCAATGCATCGTATGAACGGTGTGTTTCGTATATTCGTTGCAGTTGTCCAGTGTCGCGACGTGTAAGCACAATATCGCGCGTTTCCAAGTTTTCACCAACAATCACAATTGCGACTTCATCTATTGTTGGAGCGTTGAATTGGCGTTCGTGTGTTCCAGCTGGTCGTTTATCCGCTCTGATCACGACTTTGTAGTCATCACTTGGCATGCGATCCAACGCAGTTTCGAACAACCGAACCAATGCATGATGTTCGTGAAGTAGTTGCTGCAGATCTTGAAGAATTGCTCTTTTCATTGCCGTATTGATCGTTTGACGCCGATCAAGTTGTTCCTCCATATTGCCCATGAAGTAAATTTGGATGAATTTATGCTCTGCGTCTTCAAGCGGTTGCAATGATACAATTCGATGGTGAATTTGGCCTTGGATCTGTAAAGTCGAAGACGAAGTCAGAATTACTGATTTATGAACACCAAAAGAAAATTAACGTTTACTCTCTCGAGCAGAAATTACCTTGAATGTTGGATTGAATCCGCGTCCTTCGATAATGTCTGCTCCAAATGAAGTCATTTGGAAACATCCATTGTATCTTTGAGTGTTCGATAGAAAATGTCGTGATTCTGGTGCTTCGCCACGAAGCAATGAATGCAATGGCTCAGGTGGCGGAGGCAATAATGGCAATTTCACCTTGCCACTGAGACAGCACAATCCAGGCGTTTCTCCAGCGAACTTCAATGCACCGCAATGGTCGCACACAACCTCCATTGGGCCAATTCGAACGAAAGGATGCGAGCTGTAGTAAATTGTGCAATCATATTGAAACGCTACTCGATTCAAATCAACACTTGAAGCATTTCTTCTTGCGCGTCGAAGATTATCACCTTGTTGATCTGTGTGATAAGCTCGACGATTTCTCATTGCCAACCTTGCCGTTTGACGTACTGCCTCTCTTTGTTTTTGTGTTTGTGAAGTACGAAGTCGGGCCATACTAACGCGTCGCTCTTCTCGTGCTATTTCTTGTTCATCTGCAGTGGATTGATTCGCAATATTCCGAAGTCTAACTGCATTACGGCTTCGTTGTGAAAGATTAGATCTTCTGGCTCGCGGCATTGTAAATAACACTGGAAAATTAATCACACAATTCAAAATTACATAATGAAGCAATTATCGATGCGCGCACAATCACAAATGTGATAACCTCACAAAGTGAACATCTTCGAAGGCAACTTATTGTTTGAAAATCACGATCGAAAATAGAATTCCACAGAATTACGAACGAATCCGCCTGGAAAATTAAACACACAGTCCAAAATTACCGATTGTATTGATTGTCGATGCGCGCAGAATGACAAACGACATAACCTTTCACAATGTGCACTTCATCAAACTGAACTCATCTCTTTGAAATCACTTTTCGCTGATGAATTTCAGAAAAAATCGTTTGAAGAGAATTAATTGAATCGAATTCAAATGTAATAACGGTCGAAAACTGAATGAAAATTGGTGAAAATTGGTCTGCACAGCTAGCTCAATGGTATGCAATGAAAGGACCGCGCAACTGAATCAGCTGTCAACCAGCATACAACGCCATGTTCATTTTGTTCCTTTTTTTTGTTTCTGTCATGTATCAGAGATGGCGTTGTATACGGATTTTAATTTTTTGTGATTTTCTTACTTTTCCAATGCGCGAGGAAACTTCCCGAGGCCGAGACGAACGAAAAAAAAATTCATCGAAATCAGTCAATCCGTTCTCGAGATATCATCAAAAAAGCCGTTCCATACAAAATGTATGAGAAAATGAATTTTCTTCATAAATGTTTTTTTCGTAAATTTTTCCCATGTTTTAATAGTTATTCTGCTTTTCGGGGCGGAGACAAATCCAACAAATCAAAGATCATAAAAATCGGTCCAGCCGTTCTTGAGTTATAAATGGTGTAACTAACCCGACTTTGTTTTATATATATAGAATTAGTTAAGAAAAAGGGGGGGCATAAAATAAGGATTTATATGTGCTAGCATTGTCCACGGATCCGGGACCATAAACTCGTTTGTGAGTTAAGCTCACTTATTCATATTCTATCATACTATTTGGGGGGCCATTTGAAGAATGGACTCGATCTAAAATTTGTGTATCGGTGAAGCTTTATACATATACATAAGCACTACTTGCTACTACAAATATTTTTGAATAGTAAGACATTCTGCATGTTATAAAGTGATTATCATTAAAGTCTTTATATATTTATTTAAACTGTCTTTAACAATACATTTGTCAGAATTTTAATTAATCACGGAGGACAAGTCTCCGTGTCACCTGTGATATCCAGAAGTTTACTCGATGTCCGGGTCCTTGGTACTTGTGGTGTTCGTCAAAGGTTGATCTTTAGAGGAGTTTACTTTCCTGCTGAAGTTCCTGTAGTGATTAGTTCATAATGAAGTAGGGTTGAGGTCCTCAGAAGTCTAGTAGTTAAGAATCGTTAGTAGTATAAGTGCCGTAAATGTTCTTGTTTGTCGCAGAAATGCACGTCACATTATTGTTTATAAAAGTTCTCACTTTAGGTACCTCGTACCTTATTAATTTTTACCAACATTGAGATATTACAAATTAGACAAATGAGATGTCATCCCTCACACAGTTATTTATTCCTTTTGGTTTTATAGATTACATTTAAAGTTATTAGCACACTAATTTGCCACTACTTTCCGCTGCACATTGTTTTAGCTGTACTCTAAATTAAGAAAACATATTGTTGTACTTTGGGACATGGTTCAAGCGTGTGTTTACTACGAGAGCGCTCCATCTCGATTGAATTACTATGTTAGGGCGGGTTAGTTAACTGCGCGGAGTTTACGCATCGCAACAAAATAGTTCCACCTTTCTTCAATATTTAAGGGATTAAACTTTTACCTTTTAATTATCCGAATATATTCTTTATTACAGAATTTACTATAGTACACTACTGTGTTCTTGTTTATTTATTTATTTAATATCAATTTACAAGGATTATTAGTTTGTTTATGGGTCGGTATTCAGGTTAATTCCGGTTAGTGCATGTCTATGCAGGGTAAAATTAATAAAGGATTTCCCTATCTTTACACTCGAATTACTTTTTTTTTGCCATTTAATCTCTTTATTAAGAATTATTATGATTTATGGTAGTGATATAAAATTAGTTTAAATGTGCGATTTATTAAAATTTAAATTTCTCAGCTTTTACATTTCTTATTGTATTATTTATTTTATTTTTTATTAATGAAATCGTCACATACTCCGCCGCTTAACTAAGACACCAGGCGGGGAAATAGATGTGTTATTTGTTCAGCAATGTACTGGGAGTATGCCTGGGGATTACCGTGTGAAATTTCTCTCACTCGTTTCTCTGTACAAAATTATGAGGTGCATAAGTCACTCTCGACTTGCTTATTCTTATTATCAATATATATATAATACCTTACAAACTAACTCTTATACTACATAAAATTCACACTTTATAAAATATATCGAAAACATACTAAATTCTTCTTAAATCTACTACTTACGACTACTACCGGGTTTTTCTTTAGTTTGTGAGTTACTCTTTTTATAGTATCACTCTTTAAGTAATTTATTACTTAATTATTACTTATATTCGATGTCAGCTGACTTCTCACTTTTCTCTACTTTCGCTGAATAGGATTCAAGGTTGATCAGGCCTCGTACCTATTTATACGATTAGGTAAGCAAATGGTTACTCAAGTACTCTTTAGCAGTTGAGTACAAAACATATACCTATTTATTACATTTAGTTTGCTTGCACTCTACCATTTCCTTTTTCGTGACAACGCTTTATCTGCGAAATATGTATTATTCGTACATATTTTTGAGTAGAGGGTTCGTACAGGGCTACAGTTACTGGAGTTAAGTATTTGTGAATTTGATAAGGACCACACCATCGGTATGATAGCTTGGAGGTGGTCTTATCGATTGCACTACTCGTAGGATGTTTTATACATTACTAAGTCACCGATTTGGTACTTTACTACATTGTTATTATTATTTCGCTCGTGATATTTCCACGATTTTGTTAAGTTTGCTCTTAAATTAGCGCGAGCTTCATTCCAGATTTTCTTTATATTTTTATCCCTAATTTCTAGGGATAGTAACTCATGTATTTTCCACTTAGTGGATAATGGGTGGTTAGGTTTGTATTTAAACAATAATTCAAATGGTGTAGACTTATGTCCTTCATGATAGGCTGAATTAAAGGCGAATTGTATCCAGGATAGGTTCTGGTCCCAAGACGTATGGTCGTTTGCATGGTAGGCTATTAAAGCAGATTTTAGTTTTCGCAAATACCTTTCAGCTATATTACCTTGCGGACGTTACTCTGTAGTGGTAATGTGGTCTATCCCTAGTTTGAAACACATGTTCCTGAATTCCTTTGACTTAAACTGGGGTCCGTTATCCGAGACTAGATGTACGGGGGTACCGAAATCTTTAAATAATCTATTTTGTAATATACTTACGGTGGTCGAAGCTAACGCTCGCCGCATGGGATACATCCAGACAAATTTGATGAAAGAATCTACGCAAATGAGTAGCATGGTATTTCCTGATTTAGAACGCGGGTAGGGTCTTGAAAAGTCTAAATAAATTTTGGAGAACGGGGTAATAGGAATTTCTGAGATTAATTGACTTATTTGGCTGTTTCTCGCTGGCTTGCTGAGTGCACACAACTTACACGTTTTCACGAAATTAGCTATCTCACTCTTCATATTTTCCCAGTGATATTCTTTGCGAATTCGATGTATTGTTTTATTTATTCCCATGCGTGCTCCAATGGTAGAAGAGTGGTAGTATTCCATGAGCATAGGTTTAATAATATCCGGGGCGATTATTCGTAAATATTTTCCGTTTGCTATTCTATAACATAATACTCTCTTACTCAATATGTATTTTTCTGATTTCTTTCCTTTATCGAGTTGTTCTATAATTTGTCTTAAACGGGGGTCTTGTTGTTGATACTGAGCTATGTCCGTAAATGCAAGAGGAAATTCGGTAATTAAAGTATTGATAATAGGCGTTTCTCTACTCTCCTTGTTTTCAGATGTTTTACTAGTCGGCTGGAACATACGTGACAGTGTATCGGCAACTACGTTTTGGGTTCCTCTAATATGTTGTACTTTAAATTTGTAACAATTTAACCTTAATACCCATCTTCCGATACGACCTAACTGTTTTGGGTGATCTAGTAACCAAGATAATGCTTGATTATCCGTTTCTAACAGAAACTCTTTATGTTCTAAAAAGGGTTTGAACTTCTCAAAAGCGAAAACGATAGCTAAACATTCTAATTCGTATGCTGTGTATTTCTTTTCTTCGTCTGTCAGGGTACGTGAAGCGTAACTAATAGGTAGTCTAGAGTTATCTACTACCTGATATATTACTGCACCTAGGGCTACACTTGAACTGTCTGTCTGCACTACAAAAAGGTTTTGTAAAATCGGCTAATTGTAATACTGGATGTGATATTATGCTTTCTTTTAGTTTCTCGAATGGAGTTTGGTGTTGCACATTCCACTCAAATTTAGCTCCCTTCTTTCTTAAAGCATTCAGAGGTGCTGCAATTTCGGCTAGATGAGGTATATACTTGTGGAAATAATTTATCATTCCCAAAAATCGGGCTACTCCTTTCGCATCCCGCGGTGATAAAAATTCTCTGATCGCACGGGTTCGCTCGGGGTCTATGCTTACCTTTCCGTTGGCCTTTACGATGTGACCTAAAAATGAAAATTGTGTGACAGCAAAATTTACTTTACTGGGGTTTACGGTTAATCCAGCTTTCTCTAACCGGGATAGTACTTCACGTAGATGTTTAAGATGTTGGTCAATTGATTCGCTGTAGATAACGATGTCATCTAGGTAGTGATACACATATTTAAATTTTATATCATGAAATAATTTTTCTAATAATCGGTTACATACAGAACTACCTTGGGATATTCCAAAGGGTACTCTCGTAAATTGGTACAGGTTGAAAGGGACGGCAAATGCGGTTAGACGTTTTGATTCTTCCGAGAGGGGTATCTGGTGAAATGCCTGATTTAGATCCATGATGGTAAAAACTTTCGCTTTTGTAAAATAATGAAAAGCACTGTGGATGTCGGGAAGTGGTATAGACTCGAATTCTATCCGTTTATTTAGTTGCCTGTAGTCCACAACTAATCTATGTTTGTCGTTACCTTTTGGTACTAAAAACGCTGGTGATGAATAAGGTGAAGTAGAGAGTTCGATGACTCCTTGTTCTAATAATTTGTTGATTTGGTTCCTCATTACTTCCATTTTTGGCGGTGATAACTTGTATGGGGCTAGACGTATTACTTTATTGTCGCTCAAATTGATTTTGTATTCTATCAGGTCCGTCAGTCCTAACTTTGGAGTGAGCACGTTGGAGAACTGTTCTATTAATGTCTTCATTTTCCGTCTATCTTTAGTTTCCAGGTGAGCTAACTCAGACTCGTGGTGTTCTAGATTTGTAGAAGTTGTTCTAGTAATTTCTTGGTTATTTGTATTATCATCCAAACTATATTTTTGTGAACGATCGAATCCAAAATAAAACTTCTTATCGTGGATGTCAAGAATTATTCCTGTTTTACCGATAAAATCAGCTCCCAATATTAAGTCGAGTCCTAACTCGTCGCATACCAACATTGGAAAATACCACGTTAGATTTTTAATTTTTACTTTAAACGTGATGATAAGTTTTATCATTAAATTTTGTTTATTAGCTGTAGCGCATCTAATATTCACCGTTTGACTGCGTTTAACTAAGTTGTGTTTAAATAATTTATCGGCTAGCTGTTGACTAATTAAACTTCGCGTTGATCCGGAATCAATTAATCCGAGGGTGGACGTAACACCGAGGTCTACTTGTATATACGGTAATTGACACTTACTGAAGTCACATTTATTAATAGCGTTACATTTATCAATGAACTTTCTAACATAGGGGTCTAATTTTCTTTTGTCATTATTATTTTATTTTACTTTGTTGTCTCTCAAGGGTTTACCTGTTTTCACGATGCTGAGGGGTGCCTTAGCTGCCATTTTGTTCCCCCACCCCAACCCCCACACTTTACACCATTTTGTTACCACCACCCAGCCCCCAACAACCCACAAGCCACGCCCACATGACCCCTCTCTATCGCCACCAACCCCTAAACCCTTTGGACAACCCGCCACCAGGCACGCCCACCCATCTCCACATCTAATCCCCGCCTGAGTTAGGACAGGCATTTACCCCCTACTAATTAGAATGAGAAATCAATGTTAACTGTCAGAATTGCTGATCAAGCGAAATCTTCATACGTTAAGGGAAAGGCAAGGACACAAAAGTTAGCGATAGTGGAAGTCAGGGACAGAGATTATTTATAGCTCCAAATACTAGGATTAAAACATCGAGTAGAGTTAAGCACATAAAGTCTGGATATAGACGTGTTTCTAAGGTAGTCATCTGTAGCCGATAATGACTCACTACGAAGCTAACGAAAAAGGTGTATTTCAGAAAGTAATGGTAAGGATGAAGAAAATTATTAGCGATCAAAAAGGTAATAGTAAAGAAATGTAATAATAGAAGGTAATGAAGGTTAATGTATTGTATAAGATTAATGTAAGAAATGTTAATGTATTGTATAAGTATTGTTCATGTTAAGAAAAGAGTTAAGAAACGAAGGTAAGAATGTATGAGTAAGGAAATGTAGAATTACAGATTGAAGAATGGCATAACATGTTAAGATGCAAAATGTTTACCAGTGCAAGAATGCAAACTCGTGTAGGAAGTGCTACACGTAAAAAAAAAAAATATATATATATATATATAGGTCGACGGACCAGATTAAAGGAGAACGATGAAAAAAAAAATTAGCTACGTATGAATAATGAGAAGAGAGAGTAAGAGTGGGACAAGGCCACTGACTCACTACAAGGGCAACGCACCGATCAGCTGTATAATGGGGGGTGAATATTGCATATCACCACGGTGAACGTTAGACTGACTTACTCATTATTATGTGTTTGTTTTACCGATGTATAAACTTAAGTTAAGTTAATATAACAGGATTATATTTGTCTAGAATAAATAGACAAAAATTTAATAAATATATATTTATTAAATTTTTTTCTCAGGCAGAGGAATAATGCAACGATACAGCCATACGCTGTATTAGGCATTAATTTAAATAAATATAAATTTTGTATAATTTGTATAATTTACGGGTAAATGGACAGGTGTGAGATTGCAAAAATATTTCATTGTTAGATTAGGGGAGAGATTAACCTGTGTCGACAAGCAGTTAACACCTGCTGAATTTTATGTGTGTTACACGTGTATCTTGTGTGTGTTAGTGATGCAGGCGAAGACAGGAATCTTAGCAACCCGCCCCAAGTAATTGATAAAATATTTATTTTAATTCACTGGGCTAAAACTAATTAGTGTATGATCAAATCAAGGGCACCAAAGTGTGTGTAAAATTTATAGTTATCCCCAGTGAAAAGATGACGTTAATAGAACACGTTATGCGAAGACAGTGCAAAATAAACGTGCTAAAAATACGCAAATTACCCTAAGACGCTCAAATTAATATAGTGAGTGCTCAATCGAATTAGCTATGATTTGTGCTATCTCGATGCCGTGCAAAACATTGCTAGTTGCTAATAATTGCAAATAGATGAAAAGGTTCGGGAGTAGGGGCTGTCACGAGATATGCAGGTATCGACAGGACGATTTTGGAGCCGACTGGCGCGGAATCTCGAGAGGGTATAAATTACGGGTTCGACCAAAAACCCTTCTCTACATTTCAAGACACAGTTGCAGCCGGACATGCTGTCCGTCGGCAAAACAGTTTATATTTATTCTATTACAAGTCGCAGTAACAACCGAAATAACGTTCGTTAAATTCACGACAATATTACGGAAAAAGTAAATTCCGCAATAGTAAGTCTACCAAGAGTATATACGGGACAGCTGCTGTAGAGCGACGCTGGGCTCTAGACGCATCCAGGAACACATGCTGCTGTAGAGCGACGCTGGACTCTAGTCGTATCCAGGAACTTGCTGCCGTAGAACGACGCTGGACTCTAGATGTATCCAGGACCACGCCAGGACAAGAGGAATGGAAAACTAACTCTGGACCACGCTGGACCCCGGACATCAGACGTAAGATCATCAGAAATCGAGATGACATGCGTAATGCATCTTAAATTATTTGTAAAAAAAAAAGAGCTCATTAAGACGTTTTCAAAAGACAGTAAATTAAAACAAAGAAAAGTTTATACTTAGTAATAATATGTTAAAATGTAAATAAATGTTTAGTCGTAAGAATGAGCGATCGCATATATATAAAAACATTAATAAATGAAAGAGAATTTAAAGTAAAGAGAGTAGAGTATATTACCAAATAGATAGTAAAGTGATTAGATATTTGAAGTATAGAAAGATTAATTTAAAGTTGAATATCAAAAAAAGGCCAGTCTACAAGCAATTAATATATATTTAAATTGAATTTAAACATTGGGATAGGCTGAGCTAGTAGAGGTCAGATCTGATATAAGACAAATTATTTCAATATAAAAATATTTTAATTTTATAATAAATTAATAAACCAATTATTTAACATGTCTAGATATAAGATTATTAACATGTTTAGATATAAGAGATTTTTTAAATATGTGTAGTGTTGCATATCATAAGATATAAACATTTAATAATGAGAAACATAGTGACCGACAATTATTAATGATGTTTTTAAATATTTATAATAATGAATAAATAATAAATATGTGTTTTAAATTTTGATAAACAAAAATACTCTTATTATAAATACACCTGGTATAATTATACAACCTGCATGAATTACTGTATATCGAATTTACATATAAATTCGTTGTAAAAGTTTGTATCCCTTGAACGTGAGGCCTGACATGCCCACATGTATATGTATGTATATGTAACGTTGTATAATTTTGGCGTTCCAAGATCGTGGGGCTCCACAAATTTAAAATTATATAATAAAATTCGTTGTATAATTTTATATACATATAATTTTGTATATGTATATAATTTTGGCGCACATGAACGTGTGGCCCGATCCCCACCATTTAACTATTAGAAATTTTGTAGTTAAACGGTTGCTCTAAAAGTAAAAGTGTGTTAAATGAAAAATATATTATATGTAATAATTATTTATATTGAAAATTAACTGTATGTTATGTAATTGTTGTGTACTAAAACACAACTGGCGCTCAACATAATAAGCAGGTGTAATTGTAACATGAGTAAATAAAAATAAATAAATAATAACAGTTCAACAATAAATAAATAAAAGCTTGCATACGGTTCACTAATAATAATAAATTATAAATAAATATTTAAATACAAAATAATTCAACATGACGACTCCAGGAAATTTGGACATGGAGGCCTTTCGAAAAATGATGTGGGCCATGATGGACGAAGTAGTTACAAAACAGACAGAAAATTTGAATGCTAAACTTAAAGAACAAACAGAAAGTTTAGAAAACAAATAAGAACAACAGACTGAAAATTTTAATAATAAATTAGAACAACAGACTTAAAATTTTAAACAGGACACCATAAAAATGACGAAGAGTCTAAAAGAATTAACAGAAAAGGTTTGTGATACCAACTCACATATTGAGACTATCACAGAAAATGTATGTGAAAGAATTGTTAAGCAAACGGAACAAATATGTGAAATGATGGTTTCTGAACAAACAATTGTGATTGAAAGTAAGAGAGAACAGACTTCAATAATTACTGATGATAATTCTAAAACAATAATTAACTGTAGGGAACAATGTAAAATACATTTAATTAAACAAACGTACCGGGCTAGCGGAAGTATCCAAAGTAGTGATTACACTCACACACAAATAAAACAAGTTAAAAAGGTAACACGATTGAAAAAAATCACACGCGACAAGGGTACGCACAGTAAGTATCGATTGAACGGTAATCATAATGATAATCACAATAAATATAAAAACTACAGAGGTTATCATAAACGGCGAATGAAAAAACAGTCGACAGCTGTTTATACAGGCTTCAAACGGACTGACTTTACACAATGCATTAGTGACGAGAGAATTATGGAACGTACTGAGAGAGGAGAGAGAGGTTATTCGTCGCAGCAAAGAAACAAATTCATGCCGTACGAACAGGTGAGTTACGCAATGACGTCAGATGAGCTCACAGTCGCTATGTTACCATGGGACGTTAACACAATGAGGGTGCGAGACGGAAATAACTGTACATGAATTTCCTGTTGACGGTCCCAATGCAATTGTTATAATAGTGAGGGGTGGAAATCAAACGACACCGCACTAAATGCTCTATAGAAATGAATAATTACTTTTAAAAGAAAAATATTACTGTTAATTATTATTTGTAAGAAAAGGAGTTAATTAATAAGAAATAATATGTGTAAAAAGATTAAAGAATTAATAATAGAAAGAATGGCACGAAATGAAATGTATAAAGAATTATTTAAGAAATGATTGTAAAGGAATGTTATTATTGATGTGTTATTAATATTGTAACCAAACCTGTTTTACCTGGTTACAAATAAATACTTTCTTTGTGATGAACAAACAAACAAATTTATTTAAAAAAATTTTATTAAAAAAAAATTATGTTTGTTTGTTATTGTTATAATTTAGAAATAATCCTGTTTCTGTGTTTTGTTTGAAATTTTAAAATTCTGTGAGTTTATTTCGGTTAAATTTTACACTTCTGGTAGACCTTAACAAAATCCGGAGTTAATCAGATTATCTTCTTGCTGTAATCGATTAGTGATTTTCAGCGCTGCTCCAGTATATCACTTTCAGTTAAGATTTATCGTCTTCCAGTAAGTCCTGTAGTTAGTTAACCTCTTAATTTAAGATGTGAAATAATTATAAAATCCAGATCATTGAAATAATTTGATTTATTAATAATAGTTCTTAAAATTCGATTTTAAATCGATGTTGAGCACCTATTCGACTCTTTCACAGGGATATATCGATTTGCGATTACAGGTTATTTTTTATATAAATATTGAAAAAGGTTATTATAACGATTATATTTATATAGTCAGAGAAGGGTAGGCCTAGAAAGTATAACATGTACAAATATATAAGTCTTAAAAGTAAAAAATGACAATTTGGTAATAATATATAATGTTTGTAGTATACAATTTATACCCAATCGTTGACTAGCAACTTCGTAGCTGGTTGGTACTTTGCATCACGGGAAATTCACAATGGCGGCACGTCTCGCTGTAGAATATTACTGCAACTTGATGGTTGGAAATTCTGATAATAAAATCCCTTTCACAACTGTTTTATTGGTGTCCGTGATAGTTTATATTGTCTATTGTGCTGTTCTGGTATCCTGCATAAGTGTTCAGTGTTCACAGGTGTTAATTGTCTTATTTTATATGTATTAAATGTTTGCTGGTTATGACGAAAAATCGAAAAGTTGTTACAAAGTGAATTATTAATGTTAGATTGTTAGAACGATTTAATTCACTTGTATTGTGTTGTGTATTGTTTGTTTCCACTATTGTGGTAGAGTACGAGTTAATTAACTAGTTTATATTAATTTTTTTGGAATTCATTATTTGGCGTAAAGTGTAGTATTTTATATATATGGTTTTTCAAATAAAGTTAATTCTACTCCTCCTCTGACTTTTAAAAGTTAACATAACATGAAATAAAATTGTTTACGTAATTATTGATATTTGTAGCATCTAATTCATGCTACTAACAAAAAAAATAATATTTGACATTTGTAACGTATTAACCAATGAACCATGTAAACTAACAAGATTTAGGTAAGGTGGATCGATAACTAACTACTGTAGATGATCCTATGATTTAAAAGAGTAATATAGTAAAATGTCTTAAATTATTAAAAATTTTCGAAATGTAAAAAATAACTATTTCAGAGGAGAAATAGTAAATTAAGGAATTATCACTAAAAGACAGTTCAAATGTTAAATTTACAAGGGATTAAGGAAAAGGAAAGATTTGTGACAATTTGAAATTTTTTATAATTATATTTATAACACCTAAAATGGCAGTAAATTGTGTACAAGAACAGGAAACAGAGTTTTGGGCCTAGGTTTCCAAAAAGACAGAAATATGGCTATTTTAACAAAAATCTCAACAAATATGGACTATGACATATCAAATTAAACAGAATGAGATAAATAAACAAATTATGTGGTTAATAGTTCATGAAAGCAATCAATAAACTAAAAATATTCCATATATAATGTACTTTATAATTATGTATATAGGAAATGAAAATTATTTTAACAATACTTTTCCAATATTAACTTGGCAAGATATTTCCTAAGACGAAGGAAGTAAATGAGTTCTTTGTTAACATTCAACGGGAACGGTCGATGCTGAATCGCGTTCCAAAACCGTACAACGAAGTGTAATGGAGTAAAAGTTGAAAATCATTGAAATACGAGAGTTATTTAATTAACATTTTTTGACTTAAAATCAGTGAAATACTCTACCACAATAGTGGAAACAAACAATACACAACACAATACAAGTGAATTAAACCGTTCTAGCAATCTAACATTAATAATTCACTTTGTAACAACTTTTCGAGTTTTCGTCATAACCAGCAAACACTTAATACATATAAAATAAGACAATTAACACCTGTGAACACTGAACACTTATGCAGGATACCAGAACAGCACAATAGACAATATAAACTATCACGGACACCAATAAAACAGTTGTGAAAGGGATTTTATTATCAGAATTTCCAACCATCAAGTTGCAGTAATATTCTACAGCGAGACGTGCCGCCATTGTGAATTTCCCGTGATGCAAAGTACCAACCAGCTACGAAGTTGCTAGTCAACGATTGGGTATAAATTGTATACTACAAACATTATATATTATTACCAAATTGTCATTTTTTATTTTTAAGACTTATATATTTGTACATGTTATACTTTCTAGGCCTACCCTTCTCTGACTATATAAATATAATCGTTATAATAACCTTTTTTTAACATTTATATAAAAAATAACCTGTAATCGCAAATCGATATATCCCTGTGAAAGAGTCGAATAGGTGCTCAACATCGATTTAAAATCGAATTTTAAGAACTATTATTAATAAATCAAATTATTTCAATGATCTGGATTTTATAATTATTTCACACCTTAAATTAAGAGGTTAACTAACTACGGGACTTACTGGAAGACGATAAATCTTAACTGAAAGTGATATACTGGAGTAGCGCTGAAAATCACTAATCGATTACAGCAAGAAGATAATCTGATTAACTCCGGATTTTGTTAAGGTCTACCAGAAGTGTAAAATTTAACCGAAATAAACTCACAGAATTTTAAAATTTCAAACAAAACACAGAAACAGGATTATTTCTAAATTATAACAATAACAAACAAACATAATTTTTTTTTAATAAAATTTTTTTAAATAAATTTGTTTGTTTGTTCATCACAAAGAAAGTATTTATTTGTAGCCAGGTAAAACAGGTTTGGTTACAATATTAATAACACATCAATAATAACATTCCTTTACAATCATTTCTTAAATAATTCTTTATACATTTCATTTCGTGCCATTCTTTCTATTATTAATTCTTTAATCTTTTTACACATATTATTTCTTATTAATTAACTCCTTTTCTTACAAATAATAATTAACAGTAATATTTTTCTTTTAAAAGTAATTATTCATTTCTATAGAGCATTTAGTGCGGTGTCGTTTGATTTCCACCCCTCACTATTATAACAATTGCATTGGGACCGTCAACAGGAAATTCATGTACAGTTATTTCCGTCTCGCACCCTCATTGTGTTAACGTCCCATGGTAACATAGCGACTGTGAGCTCATCTGACGTCATTGCGTAACTCACCTGTTCGTACGGCATGAATTTGTTTCTTTGCTGCGACGAATAACCTCTCTCTCCTCTCTCAGTACGTTCCATAATTCTCTCGTCACTAATGCATTGTGTAAAGTCAGTCCGTTTGAAGCCTGTATAAACAGCTGTCGACTGTTTTTTCATTCGCCGTTTATGATAACCTCTGTAGTTTTTATATTTATTGTGATTATCATTATGATTACCGTTCAATCGATACTTACTGTGCGTACCCTTGTCGCGTGTGATTTTTTCCAATCGTGTTACCTTTTTAACTTGTTTTATTTGTGTGTGAGTGTAATCACTACTTTGGATACTTCCGCTAGCCCGGTACGTTTGTTTAATTAAATGTATTTTACATTGTTCCTTACAGTTAATTATTGTTTTAGAATTATCATCAGTAATTATGCAAGTCTGTTCTCTCTTACTTTCAATCACAATTGTTTGTTCAGAAACCATCATTTCACATATTTGTTCCGTTTGCTTAACAATTCTTTCACATACATTTTCTGTGATAGTCTCAATATGTGAGTTGGTATCACAAACCTTTTCTGTTAATTCTTTTAGACTCTTCGTCATTTTTATGGTGTCCTGTTTAAAATTTTAAGTCTGTTGTTCTAATTTATTATTAAAATTTTCAGTCTGTTGTTCTTATTTGTTTTCTAAACTTTCTGTTTGTTCTTTAAGTTTAGCATTCAAATTTTCTGTCTGTTTTGTAACTACTTCGTCCATCATGGCCCACATCATTTTTCGAAAGGCCTCCATGTCCAAATTTCCTGGAGTCGTCATGTTGAATTATTTTGTATTTAAATATTTATTTATAATTTATTATTATTAGTGAACCGTATGCAAGCTTTTATTTATTTATTGTTGAACTGTTATTATTTATTTATTTTTATTTACTCATGTTACAATTACACCTGCTTATTATGTTGAGCGCCAGTTGTGTTTTAGTACACAACAATTACATAACATACAGTTAATTTTCAATATAAATAATTATTACATATAATATATTTTTCATTTAACACACTTTTACTTTTAGAGCAACCGTTTAACTACAAAATTTCTAATAGTTAAATGGTGGGGATCGGGCCACACGTTCATGTGCGCCAAAATTATACAACGAATTTTATTATATAATTTTAAATTTGTGGAGCCCCACGATCTTGGAACGCCAAAATTATACAACGTTACATATACATACATATACATGTGGGCATGTCAGGCCTCACGTTCAAGGGATACAAACTTTTACAACGAATTTATATGTAAATTTGATATACAGTAATTCATGCAGGTTGTATAATTATACCAGGTGTATTTATAATAAGAGTATTTTTATTTATCAAAATTTAAAACACATATTTATTATTTATTCATTATTATAAATATTCAAAAACATCATTAATAATTGTCGGTCAATATGTTTCTCATTATTAAATGTTTATATCTTATGATATGCAACATTACACATATTTAAAAAATCTCTTATATCTAAACATGTTAATAATCTTACATCTAGACATGTTAAATAATTGGTTTATTAATTTATTATAAAATTAAAATATTTTTATATTGAAATAATTTGTCTTATATCAGATCTGACCTCTACTAGCTCAGCCTATCCCAATGTTTAAATTCAATTTAAATATATATTAATTGCTTGTAGACTGGCCTTTTTTTGATATTCAACTTTAAATTAATCTTTCTATACTTCAAATATCTAATCACTTTACTATCTATTTTGATAATATACTCTACTCTCTTTACTTTAAATTCTCTTTCATTTATTAATGCTTTTATGTATATGCGATCGCTCATTCTTACGACTAAACATTTATTTACATTTTAACATATTATTACTAAGTATAAACTTTTCTTTGTTTTAATTTACTGTCTTTTGAAATCGTCTTTATGAGCTCTTTTTTTTTACAAATAATTTAAGATGCATTACGCATGTCATCTCGATTTCTGATGATCTTACGTCTGATGTCCGGGGTCCAGCGTGGTCCAGAGTTAGTTTTCCATTCCTCTTGTCCTGGCGTGGTCCTGGATACATCTAGAGTCCAGCGTCGTTCTACGGCAGCAAGTTCCTGGATACGACTAGAGTCCAGCGTCGCTCTACAGCAGCATGTGTTCCTGGATGCGTCTAGAGCCCAGCGTCGCTCTACAGCAGCTGTCCCGTATATACTCTTGGTAGACTTACTATTGCGGAATTTACTTTTTCCGTAATATTGTCGTGAATTTAACGAACGTTATTTCGGTTGTTACTGCGACTTGTAATAGAATAAATATAAACTGTTTTGCCGACGGACAGCATGTCCGGCTGCAACTGTGTCTTGAAATGTAGAGAAGGGTTTTTGGTCGAACCCGTAATTTATACCCTCTCGAGATTCCGCGCCAGTCGGCTCCAAAATCGTCCTGTCGATACCTGCATATCTCGTGACAGCCCCCACTCCCGAACCTTTTCATCTATTTGCAATTATTAGCAAATAGCAATGTTTTGCACGGCATCGAGATAGCACAAATCATAGCTAATTCGATTGAGCACTCACTATATTAATTTGAGCGTCTTAGGGTAATTTGCGTATTTTTAGCACGTTTATTTTGCACTGTCTTCGCATAACGTGTTCTATTAACGTCATCTTTTCACTGGGGATAACTATAAATTTTACACACACTTTGGTGCCCTTGATTTGATCATACACTAATTAGTTTTAGCCCAGTGAATTAAAATAAATATTTTATCAATTACTTGGGGCGGGTTGCTAAGATTCCTGTCTTCGCCTGCATCACTAACACACACAAGATACACGTGTAACACACATAAAATTCAGCAGGTGTTAACTGCTTGTCGACACAGGTTAATCTCTCCCCTAATCTAACAATGAAATATTTTTGCAATCTCACACCTGTCCATTTACCCGTAAATTATACAAATTATACAAAATTTATATTTATTTAAATTAATGCCTAATACAGCGTATGGCTGTATCGTTGCATTATTCCTCTGCCTGAGAAAAAAATTTAATAAATATATATTTATTAAATTTTTGTCTATTTATTCTAGACAAATATAATCCTGTTATATTAACTTAACTTAAGTTTATACATCGGTAAAACAAACACATAATAATGAGTAAGTCAGTCTAACGTTCACCGTGGTGATATGCAATATTCACCCCCCATTATACAGCTGATCGGTGCGTTGCCCTTGTAGTGAGTCAGTGGCCTTGTCCCACTCTTACTCTCTCTTCTCATTATTCATACGTAGCTAATTTTTTTTTTCATCGTTCTCCTTTAATCTGGTCCGTCGACCTATATATATATATATATATTTTTTTTTTTTACGTGTAGCACTTCCTACACGAGTTTGCATTCTTGCACTGGTAAACATTTTGCATCTTAACATGTTATGCCATTCTTCAATCTGTAATTCTACATTTCCTTACTCATACATTCTTACCTTCGTTTCTTAACTCTTTTCTTAACATGAACAATACTTATACAATACATTAACATTTCTTACATTAATCTTATACAATACATTAACCTTCATTACCTTCTATTATTACATTTCTTTACTATTACCTTTTTGATCGCTAATAATTTTCTTCATCCTTACCATTACTTTCTGAAATACACCTTTTTCGTTAGCTTCGTAGTGAGTCATTATCGGCTACAGATGACTACCTTAGAAACACGTCTATATCCAGACTTTATGTGCTTAACTCTACTCGATGTTTTAATCCTAGTATTTGGAGCTATAAATAATCTCTGTCCCTGACTTCCACTATCGCTAACTTTTGTGTCCTTGCCTTTCCCTTAACGTATGAAGATTTCGCTTGATCAGCAATTCTGACAGTTAACATTGATTTCTCATTCTAATTAGTAGGGGGTAAATGCCTGTCCTAACTCAGGCGGGGATTAGATGTGGAGATGGGTGGGCGTGCCTGGTGGCGGGTTGTCCAAAGGGTTTAGGGGTTGGTGGCGATAGAGAGGGGTCATGTGGGCGTGGCTTGTGGGTTGTTGGGGGCTGGGTGGTGGTAACAAAATGGTGTAAAGTGTGGGGGGTTGGGGTGGGGGAACAAAATGGCAGCTAAGGCACCCCTCAGCATCGTGAAAACAGGTAAACCCTTGAGAGACAACAAAGTAAAATAAAATAATAATGACAAAAGAAAATTAGACCCCTATGTTAGAAAGTTCATTGATAAATGTAACGCTATTAATAAATGTGACTTCAGTAAGTGTCAATTACCGTATATACAAGTAGACCTCGGTGTTACGTCCACCCTCGGATTAATTGATTCCGGATCAACGCGAAGTTTAATTAGTCAACAGCTAGCCGATAAATTATTTAAACACAACTTAGTTAAACGCAGTCAAACGGTGAATATTAGATGCGCTACAGCTAACAAACAAAATTTAATGATAAAACTTATCATCACGTTTAAAGTAAAAATTAAAAATCTAACGTGGTATTTTCCAATGTTGGTATGCGACGAGTTAGGACTCGACTTAATATTGGGAGCTGATTTTATCGGTAAAACAGGAATAATTCTTGACATCCACGATAAGAAGTTTTATTTTGGATTCGATCGTTCACAAAAATATAGTTTGGATGATAATACAAATAACCAAGAAATTACTAGAACAACTTCTACAAATCTAGAACACCACGAGTCTGAGTTAGCTCACCTGGAAACTAAAGATAGACGGAAAATGAAGACATTAATAGAACAGTTCTCCAACGTGCTCACTCCAAAGTTAGGACTGACGGACCTGATAGAATACAAAATCAATTTGAGCGACAATAAAGTAATACGTCTAGCCCCATACAAGTTATCACCGCCAAAAATGGAAGTAATGAGGAACCAAATCAACAAATTATTAGAACAAGGAGTCATCGAACTCTCTACTTCACCTTATTCATCACCAGCGTTTTTAGTACCAAAAGGTAAAGACAAACATAGATTAGTTGTGGACTACAGGCAACTAAATAAACGGATAGAATTCGAGTCTATACCACTTCCCGACATCCACAGTGCTTTTCATTATTTTACAAAAGCGAAAGTTTTTACCATCATGGATCTAAATCAGGCATTTCACCAGATACCCCTCTCGGAAGAATCAAAACGTCTAACCGCATTTGCCGTCCCTTTCAACCTGTACCAATTTACGAGAGTACCCTTTGGAATATCCCAAGGTAGTTCTGTATGTAACCGATTATTAGAAAAATTATTTCATGATATAAAATTTAAATATGTGTATCACTACCTAGATGACATCGTTATCTACAGCGAATCAATTGACCAACATCTTAAACATCTACGTGAAGTACTATCCCGGTTAGAGAAAGCTGGATTAACCGTAAACCCCAGTAAAGTAAATTTTGCTGTCACACAATTTTCATTTTTAGGTCACATCGTAAAGGCCAACGGAAAGGTAAGCATAGACCCCGAGCGAACCCGTGCGATCAGAGAATTTTTATCACCGCGGGATGCGAAAGGAGTAGCCCGATTTTTGGGAATGATAAATTATTTCCACAAGTATATACCTCATCTAGCCGAAATTGCAGCACCTCTGAATGCTTTAAGAAAGAAGGGAGCTAAATTTGAGTGGAATGTGCAACACCAAACTCCATTCGAGAAACTAAAAGAAAGCATAATATCACATCCAGTATTACAATTAGCCGATTTTACAAAACCTTTTTGTAGTGCAGACAGACAGTTCAAGTGTAGCCCTAGGTGCAGTAATATATCAGGTAGTAGATAACTCTAGACTACCTATTAGTTACGCTTCACGTACCCTGACAGACGAAGAAAAGAAATACACAGCATACGAATTAGAATGTTTAGCTATCGTTTTCGCTTTTGAGAAGTTCAAACCCTTTTTAGAACATAAAGAGTTTCTGTTAGAAACGGATAATCAAGCATTATCTTGGTTACTAGATCACCCAAAACAGTTAGGTCGTATCGGAAGATGGGTATTAAGGTTAAATTGTTACAAATTTAAAGTACAACATATTAGAGGAACCCAAAACGTAGTTGCCGATACACTGTCACGTATGTTCCAGCCGACTAGTAAAACATCTGAAAACAAGGAGAGTAGAGAAACGCCTATTATCAATACTTTAATTACCGAATTTCCTCTTGCATTTACGGACATAGCTCAGTATCAACAACAAGACCCCCGTTTAAGACAAATTATAGAACAACTCGATAAAGGAAAGAAATCAGAAAAATACATATTGAGTAAGAGAGTATTATGTTATAGAATAGCAAACGGAAAATATTTACGAATAATCGCCCCGGATATTATTAAACCTATGCTCATGGAATACTACCACTCTTCTACCATTGGAGCACGCATGGGAATAAATAAAACAATACATCGAATTCGCAAAGAATATCACTGGGAAAATATGAAGAGTGAGATAGCTAATTTCGTGAAAACGTGTAAGTTGTGTGCACTCAGCAAGCCAGCGAGAAACAGCCAAATAAGTCAATTAATCTCAGAAATTCCTATTACCCCGTTCTCCAAAATTTATTTAGACTTTTCAAGACCCTACCCGCGTTCTAAATCAGGAAATACCATGCTACTCATTTGCGTAGATTCTTTCATCAAATTTGTCTGGATGTATCCCATGCGGCGAGCGTTAGCTTCGACCACCGTAAGTATATTACAAAATAGATTATTTAAAGATTTCGGTACCCCCGTACATCTAGTCTCGGATAACGGACCCCAGTTTAAGTCAAAGGAATTCAGGAACATGTGTTTCAAACTAGGGATAGACCACATTACCACTACAGAGTAACGTCCGCAAGGTAATATAGCTGAAAGGTATTTGCGAAAACTAAAATCTGCTTTAATAGCCTACCATGCAAACGACCATACGTCTTGGGACCAGAACCTATCCTGGATACAATTCGCCTTTAATTCAGCCTATCATGAAGGACATAAGTCTACACCATTTGAATTATTGTTTAAATACAAACCTAACCACCCATTATCCACTAAGTGGAAAATACATGAGTTACTATCCCTAGAAATTAGGGATAAAAATATAAAGAAAATCTGGAATGAAGCTCGCGCTAATTTAAGAGCAAACTTAACAAAATCGTGGAAATATCACGAGCGAAATAATAATAACAATGTAGTAAAGTACCAAATCGGTGACTTAGTAATGTATAAAACATCCTACGAGTAGTGCAATCGATAAGACCACCTCCAAGCTATCATACCGATGGTGTGGTCCTTATCAAATTCACAAATACTTAACTCCAGTAACTGTAGCCCTGTACGAACCCTCTACTCAAAAATATGTACGAATAATACATATTTCGCAGATAAAGCGTTGTCACGAAAAAGGAAATGGTAGAGTGCAAGCAAACTAAATGTAATAAATAGGTATATGTTTTGTACTCAACTGCTAAAGAGTACTTGAGTAACCATTTGCTTACCTAATCGTATAAATAGGTACGAGGCCTGATCAACCTTGAATCCTATTCAGCGAAAGTAGAGAAAAGTGAGAAGTCAGCTGACATCGAATATAAGTAATAATTAAGTAATAAATTACTTAAAGAGTGATACTATAAAAAGAGTAACTCACAAACTAAAGAAAAACCCGGTAGTAGTCGTAAGTAGTAGATTTAAGAAGAATTTAGTATGTTTTCGATATATTTTATAAAGTGTGAATTTTATGTAGTATAAGAGTTAGTTTGTAAGGTATTATATATATATTGATAATAAGAATAAGCAAGTCGAGAGTGACTTATGCACCTCATAATTTTGTACAGAGAAACGAGTGAGAGAAATTTCACACGGTAATCCCCAGGCATACTCCCAGTACATTGCTGAACAAATAACACATCTATTTCCCCGCCTGGTGTCTTAGTTAAGCGGCGGAGTATGTGACGATTTCATTAATAAAAAATAAAATAAATAATACAATAAGAAATGTAAAAGCTGAGAAATTTAAATTTTAATAAATCGCACATTTAAACTAATTTTATATCACTACCATAAATCATAATAATTCTTAATAAAGAGATTAAATGGCAAAAAAAAAGTAATTCGAGTGTAAAGATAGGGAAACCCTTTATTAATTTTACCCTGCATAGACATGCACTAACCGGAATTAACCTGAATACCGACCCATAAACAAACTAATAATCCTTGTAAATTGATATTAAATAAATAAATAAACAAGAACACAGTAGTGTACTATAGTAAATTCTGTAATAAAGAATATATTCGGATAATTAAAAGGTAAAAGTTTAATCCCTTAAATATTGAAGAAAGGTGGAACTATTTTGTTGCGATGCGTAAACTCCGCGCAGTTAACTAACCCGCCCTAACATAGTAATTCAATCGAGATGGAGCGCTCTCGTAGTAAACACACGCTTGAACCATGTCCCAAAGTACAACAATATGTTTTCTTAATTTAGAGTACAGCTAAAACAATGTGCAGCGGAAAGTAGTGGCAAATTAGTGTGCTAATAACTTTAAATGTAATCTATAAAACCAAAAGGAATAAATAACTGTGTGAGGGATGACATCTCGTTTGTCTAATTTGTAATATCTCAATGTTGGTAAAAATTAATAAGGTACGAGGTACCTAAAGTGAGAACTTTTATAAACAATAATGTGACGTGCATTTCTGCGACAAACAAGAACATTTACGGCACTTATACTACTAACGATTCTTAACTACTAGACTTCTGAGGACCTCAACCCTACTTCATTATGAACTAATCACTACAGGAACTTCAGCAGGAAAGTAAACTCCTCTAAAGATCAACCTTTGACGAACACCACAAGTACCAAGGACCCGGACATCGAGTAAACTTCTGGATATCACAGGTGACACGGAGACTTGTCCTCCGTGATTAATTAAAATTCTGACAAATGTATTGTTAAAGACAGTTTAAATAAATATATAAAGACTTTAATGATAATCACTTTATAACATGCAGAATGTCTTACTATTCAAAAATATTTGTAGTAGCAAGTAGTGCTTATGTATATGTATAAAGCTTCACCGATACACAAATTTTAGATCGAGTCCATTCTTCAAATGGCCCCCCAAATAGTATGATAGAATATGAATAAGTGAGCTTAACTCACAAACGAGTTTATGGTCCCGGATCCGTGGACAATGCTAGCACATATAAATCCTTATTTTATGCCCCCCCTTTTTCTTAACTAATTCTATATATATAAAACAAAGTCGGGTTAGTTACACCATTTATAACTCAAGAACGGCTGGACCGATTTTTATGATCTTTGATTTGTTGGATTTGTCTCCGCCCCGAAAAGCAGAATAACTATTAAAACATGGGAAAAATTTACGAAAAAAACATTTATGAAGAAAATTCATTTTCTCATACTTTTTTGATGATATCTCGAGAACGGATTGACTGATTTCGATGAATTTTTTTTTCGTTCGTCTCGGCCTCGGGAAGTTTCCTCGCGCATTGGAAAAGTAAGAAAATCACAAAAAATTAAAATCCGTATACAACGCCATCTCTGATACATGACAGAAACAAAAAAAAGGAACAAAATGAACATGGCGTTGTATGCTGGTTGACAGCTGATTCAGTTGCGCGGTCCTTTCATTGCATACCATTGAGCTAGCTGTGCAGACCAATTTTCACCAATTTTCATTCAGTTTTCGACCGTTATTACATTTGAATTCGATTCAATTAATTCTCTTCAAACGATTTTTTCTGAAATTCATCAGCGAAAAGTGATTTCAAAGAGATGAGTTCAGTTTGATGAAGTGCACATTGTGAAAGGTTATGTCGTTTGTCATTCTGCGCGCATCGACAATCAATACAATCGGTAATTTTGGACTGTGTGTTTAATTTTCCAGGCGGATTCGTTCGTAATTCTGTGGAATTCTATTTTCGATCGTGATTTTCAAACAATAAGTTGCCTTCGAAGATGTTCACTTTGTGAGGTTATCACATTTGTGATTGTGCGCGCATCGATAATTGCTTCATTATGTAATTTTGAATTGTGTGATTAATTTTCCAGTGTTATTTACAATGCCGCGAGCCAGAAGATCTAATCTTTCACAACGAAGCCGTAATGCAGTTAGACTTCGGAATATTGCGAATCAATCCACTGCAGATGAACAAGAAATAGCACGAGAAGAGCGACGCGTTAGTATGGCCCGACTTCGTACTTCACAAACACAAAAACAAAGAGAGGCAGTACGTCAAACGGCAAGGTTGGCAATGAGAAATCGTCGAGCTTATCACACAGATCAACAAGGTGATAATCTTCGACGCGCAAGAAGAAATGCTTCAAGTGTTGATTTGAATCGAGTAGCGTTTCAATATGATTGCACAATTTACTACAGCTCGCATCCTTTCGTTCGAAATGGCCCAATGGAGGTTGTGTGCGACCATTGCGGTGCATTGAAGTTCGCTGGAGAAACGCCTGGATTGTGCTGTCTCAGTGGCAAGGTGAAATTGCCATTATTGCCTCCGCCACCTGAGCCATTGCATTCATTGCTTCGTGGCGAAGCACCAGAATCACGACATTTTCTATCGAACACTCAAAGATACAATGGATGTTTCCAAATGACTTCATTTGGAGCAGACATTATCGAAGGACGCGGATTCAATCCAACATTCAAGGTAATTTCTGCTCGAGAGAGTAAACGTTAATTTTCTTTTGGTGTTCATAAATCAGTAATTCTGACTTCGTGTTCGGTATATCTTGTTTATCACCTGATACTAAACTTCCTCTTCTTGTTTCTTCTTGTGTTTAGGGTATCTTGTTATCACCTGTTCCTAAATTACCTGGGTAATCTCCTGAATTTTTAATATGAGTTTCCTTTTAATTTATTGGCTTGAATTTTATTGTTGCATTTTTATTGCTTAATTATTGTTTTTCTTTTATATTGGTGTTTTTCTTTGAAGTGTGATTTTATTTTGATTTGAAATTCTTGGTTATATGTAATTTAATTATTTATATGATCATAATTGAATTAATTATTAGTGGAATATCTGTCACGTTACAGATTGCCCTCCTCCAGAAGTGATTTTTTCAGACTATACTTGGTTCTGAAATAATTGCTTATGATAATTATTATAGTTTTTTAGTATTCTTGACTTCCTTCCATTTCAAAATTTTTCTTATATATATTTGAGCTTATTTTCTTTTCATTCCTACTTGATCTTCCTTGATAGTAATAGTCATCTGAGTTTCATATTTATTATTTCATATTCATTTTTCTTCTTAGTACTTTATCCTTGGGATATTTATTCCCTATCATTCCCTAGGTTTTGGGGTGTTATACTTTCTTTAATGGTATTAACATTTGGTTTGGGTTTCATGGTAGTTAATAATAGGTTTTTATTGTGGTTCTCCCATACTATATCTTCCTTTCTTCTCTTCTTCCTTCTTGGGTTTCTTCTTGGGTAAACCAAGGTACTTTTTTTCATTTTGTCCGATGGTTGGTTCGGGGTATCTTCTTTATCATCTGCTTCTAAATTTCTTCTTCTTTCTTGAGTTTGGTGTATCTTCTTTATCATGCTACTAACTTTACTCATCTTTCTTGATTTCGGGATATCTTGTTTATCACCTGATACTAAACTTCCTCTTCTTGTTTCTTCTTGTGTTTGGGGTATTTTCTTTATCACCTGCTCCTAATCTCCTGGGTAATCTCCTTAATTTATTTATTATGAGCTTCCTTTTAATTTATTGGCTTTTATTGTTGCATTTTTATTACTGAATTTTTTTTTCTTTTATAGTGGTGTCTTTCTTTGAAGTGTAATTTTATTTTGATTTGAAATTCTTGGTTATATGTAATTTAATTATTTATATGATCTTAATTGAATTAATTACTAGTGAAATTTCTGTCACGCTACAGATTGCCCTCCTCCAGAAGTGATTTTTTCAGATTATACTTGGTTTGTCTGAAATAATTGCTTATGATAATTATTATAGTTTTTTAGTATTCTTGACTTCCTTCCATTTCAAAATTTTTCTTATATATAATTGAGCTTATTTCCTTTTCATTCCTACTTGATCTTCCTTGATAGTAATAGTCATCTGAGTTTCATATTTATTATTTTATTTTCATTTTTCTTCTTAGTATTTTATCCTTGGGATATTTATTCCCTATCATTCCCTAACATGTGAGCTGGTTCAGTTCAGAGAGGCACTGTACGCTACTTCCTCTGCTGTCCAATACTTCACTTCCATTTGAGTACAGAGGCAAATCATCTCTGCTCAAAAAACATATCAATACTGCTGGAATTATCTACAGACAGTAATTAAAAAAATTACATCAGAATAGTACACTTTTGTTACTACTGTATTTAAAAAATATCTTTGGATACTTCACTTCTTATATTGCTCAGAGATTTTAATATTCCTATCTCAGTTGTTCTTCTGACTTGTTCACTTGATGGTTATTTCATTTGGTATTATGGTGGGAAGCTCTTTTATTACTATAATTATCAATGAATGTTTTAGTGGATGGTTAGTGAGGATCGGTCAATAATACAACTTTTAGTTATTTTGCGTCGACGCAAAATAACTAAAAGTTGTATTATTGACCGATCCTCACTAACCATCCACTAAAACATTCACTGATTGACGGTCACTAAAAAATTTAAGCATATAATTATCAATGGTTATTATCATATAAAGTTTTTGGTTATTAATGCTTTATTCCTTTCTGGTTTTTATTACAATCTGCTTTTGTTTATTGTAGCATATATTTCTGGTATATTTGTTTTTTTTCTCAGTTTTTATTTGTTCCACTCGTTCCATGTTCTAGAACTTTCTTATAATTGTCTTTATTACATTTGACGCTTATTTCATGATCATTTCATTATTGATTTACTTAATTACATTTATAACTTTGATTCTTTTCTTAAATTACTTCTCTCTTGGTTTTTATTCCTTCAAAAGAATGTTTTAATTAATTTGTTATAGAGGTCATTGTTTCTCCTTATACCACTTCAAAGTTTTATTATTTTATTTCCACATAAGTTTCTGTATTTAATCAATCATATCACTGGTTTTTATTTCTCCTTTTGTATCATTTCATAGAAGGTTTTTACACTTTATTTGGTTGAAATTAGACATTATTATATCCTTTTTAGAATTGATTGGTTTAATTCTAAATTCTTTTCCTTTCATATCTCATAATGTTTTTCTATAAATATGGTAAATATATTGTATTAGTACCATAAATATGGTATGAATTCACTTATTTTTATTTCACCATAGTTTTTTCATTTCTAGATTGTAGTAAGGTACTCTTACTTAAATTTTTAATTTTGGTAGGTGTTTAACCTCTCAAAATTCTTCTCTTTTTATTTTCTCAAATTGTTTCTTTCAAATAATTTGTAGTAAGGTGGTCTCACTATGTTTTTGGAATTGTTTAGGGGTTTTTCAATTTTCAAAATTCATTCTTTTTATATTTCCATAACGTTTTTTCTCAAAATAATGGTAGTAAGGTGATCTTACAATGTTTTGGAATTTTCACTTTTTTAAATTCAAAATTCATTCTTTTTATATTATTTCCAAAATAATTTTCATAAATTATTTTGTTTGTAAGGTGATCTTACAATATTTTTGAATTTTCACTCAATTCAAAATTCAAAATTCTTTTTATTTCATCCTTCATGATACTTCTTCATGGATGCCTGGTTATAGACACCCTTAATTTTACCAGAACCCATCTCCTTGATTTCATAGGTGTTATTATTTTTGTCTTTGGAGACTATATAGGGTCCAGTGTATAAGAGTAATAATTTCTTAGTTATCCCTTCCAGGGACCTTGGTAACTCCCTATTTTTTAATAACACTTTTTCACCTATGGCATAGGTAATTGTTTTACTCATACCTTTATGATATTTAATTCGCCGTTTCTCCTGGTCTTCGGCCACCTTGTTATAAAATTTAATTTTATCAAAAATATAGTTATTTTCATTCGGGAACTCCAATATTTCTTCGATCTCCCTTGGGGGTTGTCTTTCGTACATGGCGGAGTATGGGGTAATTCCTATGGCTGGGTGGTATGCCAGGTTGAGGAATTCTTCTGTGGCCTCTAGATATTCTTGCCATCTCCTCTGTTGATCGTGGCAATAAGTTTGTAATATTCGCCCCACCTCTCGCAATACTCTCTCTGCTGGGTTACTGCTCGGGTGGTATACCGAGGTTTTATAAGTATGAACACCCATTGACAGTAGGGTATCCCGCCATTTTTTCCCCTTGAATTGGGTTCCGTGGTCGGTGATGATCGAAACTGGTTTTCCGACGTTTGGGAAGTACTGGTTGGTTAAGATGTCGAGAATTTTATTTGTAGTCGCCCGATTTGCTGGGTATAGCTTGATGAACTTCGTGAAATGGTCCATCACGATGACTAGATACTTGTATCTGTGAAGACCTCCACTGCGGGGAAATGGCCCGCATATGTCCAAAAATACTTTTTCCAACTTCGCTTGAGATGTTATTGGAATCATTTGCCCTTCCTTTTTCTCGTTATTTGATTTCACGAGTTGGAAAATGCGGCAAATCTTTATATATTTTCGGACCTTCCGGTTAATATCTTTAAGGTGGCAGCTCTCTTCCAGGGCCTTTATCACCTTTAAGGCGCCCATATGCCCATATCGAACATGATAGTTATTTACTATCTCCTTTTCGATATGGGTTGGAATGATAACTTTCCATTTCTCCTTCCTCAAAGATGGTTGTATGAACAGTATATTATTATGAAGTTTATAATATCGGGCGATAGTCTCGTCCCCTGCTTCCAATCTTGTCTTAATGGATTGTAATTTCGGGTCTGCTTGTTGGTGGGTGCTCAGGTTTTCCAATAATTATTCTAGATCGGCTCTGTTACTAAGAAGGTGGTATACTTTAAGTACACTCTCTTTCTCCCCCTCGAAAGTTTGTTTATCAATGTCGATTCGTGACAACACGTCCGCAACGACATTCTTCTTTCCGGGGATGTACTCCCACTTAAGATCATACTCTTGTAGTAACAGTATCCACCGGGTCAACCTTCCGTGACTGAGCTTGCATCTCCTTAAGAACGATATGGACTTATGGTCTGTCCGGACGGTAACGGGGTAACCAAGGATGTAGGTGCGGAATTTTCCACACGCGAACACTACACTTAACAACTCTTTTTCAGTGACGTGATAATTCTTTTCGCATTGCTTTAATGCTCTACTGCCAAAGCAAATCACGAGATGTTCGCCCTCCTCATCCTCTTGATACAAAGTTGTGCCGAGGCTAATGTCACTGGCATCGCAATTCAGGAAGAACGGTTTGCTGAAATCCGGATGGCGAAGTATGATTGGTTCAAGGAACTTTTGTTTAATCAGCGTTAAGGTCTCATTCTGCTCTATACCCCATATCCATTTATTCTTGGATGACAGTTGCGGCTGAAATCGGGCGGTCAATTCAGAATACTTTTCCTGGAACTTGCGGTAGTAATTACAGAGTCCCAGGAATGACTGTAATTGCCTTCGATTCTTCGGTGTTGGAAATTTCTGAATCGCTTCTACTTTTTCAGCCGACGGTGAGATTCCCTGGTCGTTCAATATAAATCCCAAGAATTGAATTTCCTTGGCTATGAAGTGAGATTTTTCTAGCTTTAGCGTGATGTTATTCGTAGCTAATTTTCTTAACACATGTTCCACACGGTAGCAGTGTTCCTCCCAAGTTTCTGAGGACACTAGCAAATCATCTACGTACACGGTGGTGAATTGTAGTGCTTCCTGGCCAAGTATCTGGTCCATGCAGTGTACAAAGACTGCGACAGAATTCACTAGTCCGAAGGGCAATCTCTTAAACTGGTAGTTCCGCCCTTCGAATATGAAGGCCAGGGCGACTCTGTGGGTGCAATTCCACCTGCCAGTAGCCGCACACCGTGTCCCAGGTACTAAAGTACTTGGTACCGTGGAACCGTTTCAAAATCTCTTCAATCTCACCGGGCGAAGTCCTGTCATTAATAATCATTTTATTAATCTCCCGCGCATCTAGGCACAAACGGACTTGTCCGTTTTTCTTAGGAATAGCCACGATAGGACTTGTGTATGGGGATTGGCTACTCTCTATAATGTCACGGTTAATCATCTTTGTTATTTCAGCTCTTACTGCTTCCTTTCGTGATTGCGCGATGGGGTATGACTTCCGGTTAAAGTCCACTGTGTCTCGGAATTGTAGAGTACACTGGAAGTTTTTTACTTTACCGGGCTCGTCAGAAAATACTGATTTATACTGTTCGTAAATGTTGATTAATTTGTTTGCTTGGTGTTGTTGCAATCTTTCTCCTGTTATAGCGCTCCGGAATTCTCTGATTTCCTGGATCTTTTGGGACCATAAGTCCTCATTAGCGTTATCGTCTATCTTCTGTTCAATAATAGGATTTTGATGTATATAATTGATCTTACGAATCTGTTGGTGGATATTGTTATGAATTACTTGGTCGCTACCAACCAAGTCAGCCGTGCAAGTGTGTCCGTTTGTAAATAGTGACAATTTCTCTGTTCGTAAATCAATTATGGCGGAGTTCTGCCTGAGCACATCGCACCCGACCAATATGTTAAATGGCAGCCCGCTCGCCACTAAGAATTCCATTTCGATAGCTATACCGCAGCTCATCACATTGGCGGAGACTTGCCTTCGTATTGTCTTATTTTGTCGGCCGGTTGCACCTAACAAAATAATATTATTTAATGGCAATGTCGGTAATGTTCGTCCGCATTCTCGTTGTATTCTCTCCAACTCAGTTGTACTAATTATGGATACGTTGGAACCAGTATCGATCATTAAATTGGCGGGGATTCCTTCTACCTCCGCATTTATATGTATTATTTCATGATTAATGTTATTGGTGGGATTAGTATCGTCCTCTTCCAATAATTCATGTCGGATGTTTTTCAGGTAATTACAACCGATTATAGTGATACGATTATTTTCAGTTGTATGTGTTAACTCATTTAAATACCCAGGGTTTAGGAGTAGCAACGGGCTTCGGTGATTTATTACTGCCTCCTCCCGTTTAAATGCTCAACATCATTGTTATGGTGTGTCGCACTGGTAGATGCATCATTCGGGAGACCTAGAGTGGGTCCCTGCCGCTCTGTTCGATGATCTACCGGTTGATCGCTGTTGGTCAGCCGTTCGGTGTTATCTAGGCTGGTACTCCGTCTAGCAGGATTGTACCTTGGTTGGTCACGTTCTCGGCTCCTCCGCCTATCTTCATATTCGTGGTAACTGTTGCGTCTCTGGTGGTAGTATCTACGTTGGCGACCATCTTCCGCTCTGATGAAATTTACTAGGGGTCGAGAAAACCTATTATTATTGGTGTTACTATTCTGTGGATTACCACGACTATTATTATTATAGTAACGATCGTTATTATAATTGGGACTTCTCTGACTATTAGGGTTTGGGTAGTATTGGTTTCGGTTACCCTGATAACCATTATTGGGTCGAATATTGTTCGGATTATTCTGAACTTGATTATTATTATTATTATTGTTCTCAGGAATGATCTAGATTCTGATCCCTGGGGTCTGGGGTACAGGCTTGTAATGAGCAGGCTTGGAGCCCGGCCTCGTAGCCCAAGGATAGACGAGAATCGGATGCGCTTCATCGTGGACGGTCTATTTCCTCGTCACCCACTGAGGGATCGTGAGGAGTATCCAGGCCCATTGGAAGACGTCGATCTTCAGCGAGGACGAGCTATCACTAGCTGTTGGCTCCCTGCGCAACAAGAAGGCACCAGGGCCGGATGGTATACCTGCGGAAGTGCTGAGGGTGGTCGCTAGATCGTGCCCCCAGGTGCTACTCAATATGTATAACCGTTGCCTGAAAGACGGAGTCTTCCCGAAGAAGTGGAAGATCCAGAGACTAGTCTTAGTCGGCAAAGGGAAGGGCGACCCGAATTCCCCGTCGGCATACAGACCTCTTTGTATGCTGGACACGGCGGGGAAACTACTGGAACGTCTACTCAGGCCTCGCCTAGTAGCGGCAATTCGGGATGCAGGAGATCTGTCAGCGAGGCAGTACGGGTTCAGAACGGCCAGATCCACCATTGGAGCCATACAGGAGATCTTGGATGCCGTCCAGGTGGCCCAGCGGGGTAATCACTTCTCCAGAAGGATGGTGCTACTCGCTACACTGGACATACGCAACGCCTTTAATTCGGCCAGGTGGACAGACTTGCTAGCTGCTCTGGAGGACGTCTTTCAAGCTCCGGACTACCTGCTCCGGATAATACGAAGTTACTTGAGGGACAGGGAGCTCCGGTACGACACAGCAGATGGGCCACGCAGCAGAGAGATAGCAGGAGGCGTAGCTCAAGGCTCTATCTTGGGCCCCGACCTGTGGAATGCCTTCTATGATGGAATCCTCCGGATGGAGATGCCAGATGATACCTTTCTGGTAGCATATGCTGATGACGTGGCTGCCGTGATCACCGCGAGAAACGCAGAGGAGGCGCAGCGCATGCTGAACCAGGTCATGCGCAGGGTCCGCAACTGGATGGACGAACACGATCTAAGCCTTGCGACGGAGAAGACAGAGATTGTGCTGCTCACTCGTCGACGTATACCCACAATCACACAGTTCGTGGTGGGGGAAAAGGCGATAATATCAAAGCCAGCGGTGAAGTATCTAGGGGTGCACCTGGATACTAAGCTTTCCTACTGGGAGCAAATTCGATGTTCCTCGGAGAAAGCCGCTAAGGTCGTTGCTGTGCTAAGCAGACTAATGGCAAATGTCGGAGGCCCAGCTGCAGGAAGACGGCGACTGCTGATGTCGGTGACAAACTCGATTCTCCTCTACGGATGCGAGGTCTGGGCCGACGCACTTAAGCTAGAAAAATACCTCAAGCAGATGGCCGCGGTACAACGAAGAGGAGCACTTCGGATTGCAAGCTCCTACAGAACGGTGTCGGAACCAGCAGTGTTGGTCGTCGCTGGAGTAATGCCAATAGATCTGATGGCTGAGGAGAGAAGGAGGGTCTACACAACCAAGGAAGACTTGGGGTTTGTAGAAGCAAGAGCAGTGGCCAGGGCACACTCCATGCGGAGCTGGCAACTACGATGGGAGCAGGAGAGTCGAGCTAGGTGGACGGCGAGGCTGATTGGGAACCTCCCTGAATGGGTGGACAGAACGCACGGCGAGGTAGATTATTACCTTACTCAATTCCTGACAGGGCATGGTTATTTCTGTGCATACCTGCGAAGGATGGGTAAGATGGAGGATCCGTCGTGCGTGTATGGCGACTCAGACCCTGATGACGCTCATCATACTTTTTTCGAGTGTCAACGGTGGGTGCTGGAGAGGCGAGGGCTCGAAACGGAGATTGGCCCCATGACGCCTGATAACATCATAGACGTCATGCTCAACAGCAAAGAGAACTGGGACATGGTTGTGACCTTCGTGAGGATGGTCCTGCGGCAAAAGAAGCCTGAACTGGACCGTCTCACAGGTCGATGATATAGATAAAGCTGTAGAAGCCTTGTAGGCGCAATACGAGGTGCCACCCTGAAGCCATACGAATAGTTGTTCCAGGGGGGGTTCCCTGCCTGTAAAGTGGAGGTTTTTAGTGGGTGCGAGTCCCACACACCGGGAGACCAGTCGGGTGTCTCCTGATGGTGCATAATGCATTTTTCCTCCCCCGTAAAAAAAAAAAAAAAAAAAAAAAAAAAAAAAATTATTATTATTGTTATTGTTGTTGGTTTGTGGATAGGCTCTGTTTCCTTGGTATCCTGGGTTGTTGGTCGTACCATGGTTGGTATTTGGATACGTTCGAGGTTCTGGTCGATCATTTATTCTCCGGCTTTGTCGGTAGTATTCCTCATTTTCGTAATTCTCGAGGAGTTCTGACATGGCCTGTATGGATTTAATTTGGCTGCATCTCCTCGCTCGAATCACCTCCTCGTCATAATGATACGACAGCTTGTTGATAAGGCATTCTTCAGGTATGGCTGGTTCCAAATGTTTGGCCATACATACTTTGCCGAGGAAGTACGCCGTCATGGAGCTACCCACTTGTGGTTTATAATGTCCGTGACATATGTTGTCACGGATTAAATTTTGGGTCGTTTCAGACCAATACTTTGCCTTGAAGAGGCTTTTAAACTGCTGGTAGTTCTCTATGTCACTGCGGTTGGCCATCCACCAATGATCGCTCATTTCCCGAAAAGACTCGTCTAATAGTCTGTTCCCCTATGTTTGTCCATGTATACATCCATGTTAAAATTTATTTAAAAAAATTTTAATAAAAAAAAATTATGTTTGTTTGTTATTGTTATAATTTAGAAATAATCCTGTTTCTGTGTTTTGTTTGAAATTTTAAAATTCTGTGAGTTTATTTCGGTTAAATTTTACACTTCTGGTAGACCTTAACAAAATCCGGAGTTAATCAGATTATCTTCTTGCTGTAATAGATTAGTGATTTTCAGCGCTGCTCCAGTATATCACTTTCAGTTAAGATTTATCGTCTTCCAGTAAGTCCTGTAGTTAGTAAACCTCATAATTTAAGATGTGAAATAATTATAAAATCCAGATCATTGAAATAATTTGATTTATAATAATAGTTCTTAAAAATCGATTTTAAATCGATGTTGAGCACCTATTCGACTCTTTCACAGGGATATATCGATTTGCGATTACAGGTTATTTTTTATATAAATATTGAAAAAGGTTCTTATAACGATTATATTTATATTGTCAGAGAAGGGTAGGCCTAGAAAGTATAACATGTACAAAAATATAAGTCTTAAAAGTAAAAAATGACAATTTGTTAATAATATATAATGTTTGTAGTATACAATTTATACCCAATCGTTGACTAGCGACTTCGTAGCTGGTTGGTACTTTGCATCACGGGAAATTCACAATGGCGGCACGTCTCGCTGTAGAATATTACTGCAACTTGATGGTTGGAAATTCTGATAATAAAATCCCTTTCACAACTGTTTTATTGGTGTCCGTGATAGTTTATATTGTCTATTGTGCTGTTCTGGTATCCTGCATAAGTGTTCAGTGTTCACAGGTGTTAATTGTCTTATTTTATATGTATTAAATGTTTGCTGGTTATGACGAAAAATCGAAAAGTTGTTACAAAGTTAATTATTAATGTTAGATTGTTAGAACGGTTTAATTCACTTGTATTGTGTTGTGTATTGTTTGTTTCCACTATTGTGGTAGAGTATTTTACTGATTTTAAGTCAAAAAGTGTTAATTTAAGTAACTCTCGTATTTCACTGATTTTCAATTTTTACTCCATTACACTTCGTTATACGGTTTTAGAACGCGATTCAGCATCGACCGTTCCCGTTGAATGTTAACTAAGAACTCATTTACTTCCTTCGTCTTAGGAAATGTCTTGCCAAGTTAATATTGGAAAAGTATTGTTGAAATAATTTTCATTTCCTATATACATAATTATAAAGTACATTATATATGGAATATTTTTATTTTATTGATTGCTTTCATGAACTATTAACCACATAATTGGTTTATTTATCTCATTCTGTTTAATTTGATATGTCATAGTCAATATTTGTTGAGATTTTTGTTAAAATAGCCATATTTCTGTCTTTTTGGAAACCTAGGCCCAAAACTCTGTTTCCTGTTGTTGTACACAATTTACTGCCATTTTAGGTGTTATAAATATAATTATAAAAAATTTCAAATGGTCACAAATCTTTCCTTTTCCTTAATCCCTTGTAAATTTAACATTTGAACTGTCTTTTAGTGATAATTCCTTAATTTACTATTTCTCCTATGAAATAGTTAGTTTTTACATTTCTAAATTTTTAATAATTTAAGACATTTTACTATATTACTCTTTTAAATCATAGGATCATTTACAGTAGTTAGTTATCGATCCACCTTACATAAATCTTGTTAGTTTACATGGTTCATTGGTTAATTAACTAGATTATATTAATTTTTTGGGAATTCATTATTTGGCCTAAAGTTTAGTATTTTACATATATGGTTTTTTCAAATAAAGTTAATTCTACTCCTCCTCTGACTTTTAAAAGTTAACATAACATGAAATAAAATTGTTTACATAATTATTGATATTTGTAGCATCTAATTCATGCTACTAACACAAAAAAATAATATTTGACATTAACTAGCAGTCTTCAAAGTTAGACATGTTTGCTGGAACTATTTTGAACATACATTTTAAATATTTTACAAATTAATACAGCATCCACACCTAAACATTTTAATCTGTATGCATGCTGTTATGTAATTAAAACATCTTACTCTAAATATAAACCTTATTCTATTAGAACTCTTTTAAAGTGGAATTCACAGGCTCTGAAAATTATTAGCCATTTGAATTTCTTAATTTTATTTAAACTTAATTTATTTTCAGTCCTTTCTGACTATATTGTATTATTATCTAACCCCTTTATACAGTAAACATTTCCCACATACTTTCTTTATTATTAGCATTACTAAGAATGTTTTGATATAATAAAGTGACCTTATTTATGAAATATATGAAATATTTTTCATTTGAATATTTCATCACCTGTTAATTATAAAATATAAAAGTTATTTAATAGCACCTTGTTTAAGTTATAGCTACACATTAACTTGAAGTTTATTCCATTTAAAATACACTACACTGGTACACATTCACTGTTGGTTCTGACTTATGTTTGAGTTTTACAATATTCTCAGACCAGACCTTTAGTCATTATGGACTGTGAAGATTTGTTTATTTTACCATATAATAACTTTAGTTGGTTCACTTCTTATCATACTACTCAATACTTTTGTCTACAATTAAGTTACAATTTCATAAGGTTTTGGGGTGTTATACTTTCTTTAATGGTATTAACATTTGGTTTGGGTTTCATGGTAGTTAATAATAGGTTTTTATTGTGGTTCTCCCATTCTATATCTTCCTTTCTTCTCTTCTTCCTTCTTGGGTTTCTTCTTGGGTAAACCAAGGTACTTTTTTTCATTTTGTCCGATGGTTGGTTCTTGGTATCTTCTTTATCATCTGCTTCTAAATTTCTTCTTCTTTCTTGTGTTTGATGTATCTTCTTTATCATGCTACTAACTTTACTCATCTTTCTTGATTTCGGGATATCTTGTTTATCACCTGATACTAAACTTCCTCTTCTTGTTTCTTCTTGTGTTTGGGGTATTTTCTTTATCACCTGCTCCTAATCTCCTGGGTAATCTCCTTAATTTATTTATTATGAGCTTCCTTTTAATTTATTGGCTTTTATTGTTGCATTTTTTATTACTGAATTTTTTTTTTCTTTTATAGTGGTGTCTTTCTTTGAAGTGTAATTTTATTTTGATTTGAAATTCTTGGTTATATGTAATTTAATTATTTATATGATCTTAATTGAATTAATTACTAGTGAAATTTCTGTCACGCTACAGATTGCCCTCCTCCAGAAGTGATTTTTTCAGATTATACTTGGTTTGTCTGAAATAATTGCTTATGATAATTATTATAGTTTTTTAGTATTCTTGACTTCCTTCCATTTCAAAATTTTTCTTATATATATTTGAGCTTATTTCCTTTTCATTCCTACTTGATCTTCCTTGATAGTAATAGTCATCTGAGTTTCATATTTATTATTTTATTTTCATTTTTCTTCTTAGTATTTTATCCTTGGGATATTTATTCCCTATCATTCCCTAACATGTGAGCTGGTTCAGTTCAGAGAGGCACTGTACGCTACTTCCTCTGCTGTCCAATACTTCACTTCCATTTGAGTACAGAGGCAAATCATCTCTGCTCAAAAAACATATCAATACTGCTGGAATTATCTACAGACAGTAATTAAAAAAATTACATCAGAATAGTACACTTTTGTTACTACTGTATTTAAAAAATATCTTTGGATACTTCACTTCTTATATTGCTCAGAGATTTTAATATTCCTATCTCAGTTGTTCTTCTGACTTGTTCACTTGATGGTTATTTCATTTGGTATTATGGTGGGAAGCTCTTTTATTACTATAATTATCAATGAATGTTTTAGTGGATGGTTAGTGAGGATCGGTCAATAATACAACTTTTAGTTATTTTGCGTCGACGCAAAATAACTAAAAGTTGTATTATTGACCGATCCTCACTAACCATCCACTAAAACATTCACTGATTGACGGTCACTAAAAAATTTAAGCATATAATTATCAATGGTTATTATCATATAAAGTTTTTGGTTATTAATGCTTTATTCCTTTCTGGTTTTTATTACAATCTGCTTTTGTTTATTGTAGCATATATTTCTGGTATATTTGTTTTTTTTCTCAGTTTTTATTTGTTCCACTCGTTCCATGTTCTAGAACTTTCTTATAATTGTCTTTATTACATTTGACGCTTATTTCATGATCATTTCATTATTGATTTACTTAATTACATTTATAACTTTGATTCTTTTCTTAAATTACTTCTCTCTTGGTTTTTATTCCTTCAAAAGAATGTTTTAATTAATTTGTTATAGAGGTCATTGTTTCTCCTTATACCACTTCAAAGTTTTATTATTTTATTTCCACATAAGTTTCTGTATTTAATCAATCATATCACTGGTTTTTATTTCTCCTTTTGTATCATTTCATAGAAGGTTTTTACACTTTATTTGGTTGAAATTAGACATTATTATATCCTTTTTAGAATTGATTGGTTTAATTCTAAATTCTTTTCCTTTCATATCTCATAATGTTTTTCTATAAATATGGTAAATATATTGTATTAGTACCATAAATATGGTATGAATTCACTTATTTTTATTTCACCATAGTTTTTTCATTTCTAGATTGTAGTAAGGTACTCTTACTTAAATTTTTAATTTTGGTAGGTGTTTAACCTCTCAAAATTCTTCTCTTTTTATTTTCTCAAATTGTTTCTTTCAAATAATTTGTAGTAAGGTGGTCTCACTATGTTTTTGGAATTGTTTAGGGGTTTTTCAATTTTCAAAATTCATTCTTTTTATATTTCCATAAAGTTTTTTCTCAAAATAATGGTAGTAAGGTGATCTTACAATGTTTTGGAATTTTCACTTAATTCAAAATTCTTTCTATATTTCCATAAAGTTTTTATAAATAGTTTGTTTGTAATGTGTGCTTACAATATTTTTGAATTTTCACTCAATTCAAAATTCATTCTTTTTATATTTCCATAACGTTTTTTCTCAAAATAATGGTAGTAAGGTGATCTTACAATGTTTTGGAATTTTCACTTTTTTAAATTCAAAATTCATTCTTTTTATATTATTTCCAAAATAATTTTCATAAATTATTTTGTTTGTAAGGTGATCTTACAATATTTTTGAATTTTCACTCAATTCAAAATTCAAAATTCTTTTTATTTCATCCTTCATGATACTTCTTCATGGATGCCTGGTTATAGACACCCTTAATTTTACCAGAACCCATCTCCTTGATTTCATAGGTGTTATTATTTTTGTCTTTGGAGACTATATAGGGTCCAGTGTATAAGAGTAATAATTTCTTAGTTATCCCTTCCAGGGACCTTGGTAACTCCCTATTTTTTAATAACACTTTTTCACCTATGGCATAGGTAATTGTTTTACTCATACCTTTATGATATTTAATTCGCCGTTTCTCCTGGTCTTCGGCCACCTTGTTATAAAATTTAATTTTATCAAAAATATAGTTATTTTCATTCGGGAACTCCAATATTTCTTCGATCTCCCTTGGGGGTTGTCTTTCGTACATGGCGGAGTATGGGGTAATTCCTATGGCTGGGTGGTATGCCAGGTTGAGGAATTCTTCTGTGGCCTCTAGATATTCTTGCCATCTCCTCTGTTGATCGTGGCAATAAGTTTGTAATATTCGCCCCACCTCTCGCAATACTCTCTCTGCTGGGTTACTGCTCGGGTGGTATACCGAGGTTTTATAAGTATGAACACCCATTGACAGTAGGGTATCCCGCCATTTTTTCCCCTTGAATTGGGTTCCGTGGTCGGTGATGATCGAAACTGGTTTTCCGACGTTTGGGAAGTACTGGTTGGTTAAGATGTCGAGAATTTTATTTGTAGTCGCCCGATTTGCTGGGTATAGCTTGATGAACTTCGTGAAATGGTCCATCACGATGACTAGATACTTGTATCTGTGAAGACCTCCACTGCGGGGAAATGGCCCGCATATGTCCAAAAATACTTTTTCCAACTTCGCTTGAGATGTTATTGGAATCATTTGCCCTTCCTTTTTCTCGTTATTTGATTTCACGAGTTGGAAAATGCGGCAAATCTTTATATATTTTCGGACCTTCCGGTTAATATCTTTAAGGTGGCAGCTCTCTTCCAGGGCCTTTATCACCTTTAAGGCGCCCATATGCCCATATCGAACATGATAGTTATTTACTATCTCCTTTTCGATATGGGTTGGAATGATAACTTTCCATTTCTCCTTCCTCAAAGATGGTTGTATGAACAGTATATTATTATGAAGTTTATAATATCGGGCGATAGTCTCGTCCCCTGCTTCCAATCTTGTCTTAATGGATTGTAATTTCGGGTCTGCTTGTTGGTGGGTGCTCAGGTTTTCCAATAATGATTCTAGATCGGCTCTGTTACTAAGAAGGTGGTATACTTTAAGTACACTCTCTTTCTCCCCCTCGAAAGTTTGTTTATCAATGTCGATTCGTGACAACACGTCCGCAACGACATTCTTCTTTCCGGGGATGTACTCCCACTTAAGATCATACTCTTGTAGTAACAGTATCCACCGGGTCAACCTTCCGTGACTGAGCTTGCATCTCCTTAAGAACGATATGGACTTATGGTCTGTCCGGACGGTAACGGGGTAACCAAGGATGTAGGTGCGGAATTTTCCACACGCGAACACTACACTTAACAACTCTTTTTCAGTGACGTGATAATTCTTTTCGCATTGCTTTAATGCTCTACTGCCAAAGCAAATCACGAGATGTTCGCCCTCCTCATCCTCTTGATACAAAGTTGTGCCGAGGCTAATGTCACTGGCATCGCAATTCAGGAAGAACGGTTTGCTGAAATCCGGATGGCGAAGTATGATTGGTTCAAGGAACTTTTGTTTAATCAGCGTTAAGGTCTCATTCTGCTCTATACCCCATATCCATTTATTCTTGGATGACAGTTGCGGCTGAAATCGGGCGGTCAATTCAGAATACTTTTCCTGGAACTTGCGGTAGTAATTACAGAGTCCCAGGAATGACTGTAATTGCCTTCGATTCTTCGGTGTTGGAAATTTCTGAATCGCTTCTACTTTTTCAGCCGACGGTGAGATTCCCTGGTCGTTCAATATAAATCCCAAGAATTGAATTTCCTTGGCTATGAAGTGAGATTTTTCTAGCTTTAGCGTGATGTTATTCGTAGCTAATTTTCTTAACACATGTTCCACACGGTAGCAGTGTTCCTCCCAAGTTTCTGAGGACACTAGCAAATCATCTACGTACACGGTGGTGAATTGTAGTGCTTCCTGGCCAAGTATCTGGTCCATGCAGTGTACAAAGACTGCGACAGAATTCACTAGTCCGAAGGGCAATCTCTTAAACTGGTAGTTCCGCCCTTCGAATATGAAGGCCAGGGCGACTCTGTGGGTGCAATTCCACCTGCCAGTAGCCGCACACCGTGTCCCAGGTACTAAAGTACTTGGTACCGTGGAACCGTTTCAAAATCTCTTCAATCTCACCGGGCGAAGTCCTGTCATTAATAATCATTTTATTAATCTCCCACGCATCTAGGCACAAACGGACTTGTCCGTTTTTCTTAGGAATAGCCACGATAGGACTTGTGTATGGGGATTGGCTACTCTCTATAATGTCACGGTTAATCATCTTTGTTATTTCAGCTCTTACTGCTTCCTTTCGTGATTGCGCGATGGGGTATGACTTCCGGTTAAAGTCCACTGTGTCTCGGAATTGTAGAGTACACTGGAAGTTTTTTACAATACCGGGCTCGTCAGAAAATACTGATTTATACTGTTCGTAAATGTTAATTAATTTGTTTGCTTGGTGTTGTTGCAATCTTTCTCCTGTTATAGCGCTCCGGAATTCTCTGATTTCCTGGATCTTTTGGGACCATAAGTCCTCATTAGCGTTATCGTCTATCTTCTGTTCAATAATAGGATTTTGATGTATATAATTGATCTTACGAATCTGTTGGTGGATATTGTTATGAATTACATGGTCGCTACCAACCAAGTCAGCCGTGCAAGTGTGTCCGTTTGTAAATAGTGACAATTTCTCTGTTCGTAAATCAATTATGGCGGAGTTCTGCCTGAGCACATCGCACCCGACCAATATGTTAAATGGCAGCCCGCTCGCCACTAAGAATTCCATTTCGATAGCTATACCGCAGCTCATCACATTGGCGGAGACTTGCCTTCGTATTGTCTTATTTTGTCGGCCGGTTGCACCTAACAAAATAATATTATTTAATGGCAATGTCGGTAATGTTCGTCCGCATTCTCGTTGTATTCTCTCCAACTCAGTTGTACTAATTATGGATACGTTGGAAACAGTATCGATCATTAAATTGGCGGGGATTCCTTCTACCTCCGCATTTATATGTATTATTTCATGATTAATGTTATTGGTGGGATTAGTATCGTCCTCTTCCAATAACTCATGTCGGATGTTTTTCAGGTAATTACAACCGATTATAGTGATACGATTATTTTCAGTTGTATGTGTTAACTCATTTAAATACCCAGGGTTTAGGAGCAGCAACGGGCTTCGGTGATTTATTACTGCCTCCTCCCGTTTAAATGCTCGACATCATTGTTATGGTGTGTCGCACTGGTAGATGCATCATTCGGGAGACCTAGAGTGGGTCCCTGCCGCTCTGTTCGATGATCTACCGGTTGATCGCTGTTGGTCAGCCGTTCGGTGTTATCTAGGCTGGTACTCCGTCTAGCAGGATTGTACCTTGGTTGGTCACGTTCTCGGCTCCTCCGCCTATCTTCATATTCGTGGTAACTGTTGCGTCTCTGGTGGTAGTATCTACGTTGGCGACCATCTTCCGCTCTGATGAAATTTACTAGCGGTCGAGAAAACCTATTATTATTGGTGTTACTATTCTGTGGATTACCACGACTATTATTATTATAGTAACGATCGTTATTATAATTGGGACTTCTCTGACTATTAGGGTTTGGGTAGTATTGGTTTCGGTTACCCTGATAACCATTATTGGGTCGAATATTGTTCGGATTATTCTGAACTTGATGATTATTATTATTATTATTATTATTATTATTATTATTATTATTGTTGTTGGTTTGTTGATAGGCTCAAAAATACATGTGGATACATGTACAAAAATATAAGTCTTAAAAGTAAAAAATGACAATTTGTTAATAATATATAATGTTTGTAGTATACAATTTATACCCAATCGTTGACTAGCGACTTCGTAGCTGGTTGGTACTTTGCATCACGGGAAATTCACAATGGCGGCACGTCTCGCTGTAGAATATTACTGCAACTTGATGGTTGGAAATTCTGATAATAAAATCCCTTTCACAACTGTTTTATTGGTGTCCGTGATAGTTTATATTGTCTATTGTGCTGTTCTGGTATCCTGCATAAGTGTTCAGTGTTCACAGGTGTTAATTGTCTTTTTTTTATATGTATTAAATGTTTGCTGGTTATGACGAAAAATCGAAAAGTTGTTACAAAGTGAATTATTAATGTTAGATTGTTAGAACGGTTTAATTCACTTGTATTGTGTTGCGTATTGTTTGTTTCCACTATTGTGGTAGAGTATTTTACTGATTTTAAGTCAAAAAGTGTTAATTTAAGTAACTCTCGTATTTCACTGATTTTCAATTTTTACTCCATTACACTTCGTTATACGGTTTTAGAACGCGATTCAGCATCGACCGTTCCCGTTGAATGTTAACTAAGAACTCATTTACTTCCTTCGTCTTAGGAAATATCTTGCCAAGTTAATATTGGAAAAGTATTGTTAAAATAATTTTCATTTCCTATATACATAATTATAAAGTACATTGTATATGGAATATTTTTATTTTATTGATTGCTTTCATGAACTATTAACCACATAATTGGTTTATTTATCTCATTCTGTTTAATTTGATATGTCATAGTCAATATTTGTTGAGATTTTTGTTAAAATAGCCATATTTCTGTCTTTTTGGAAACCTAGGCCCAAAACTCTGTTTCCTGTTCTTGTACACAATTTACTGCCATTTTAGGTGTTATAAATATAATTATAAAAAATTTCAAATGGTCACAAATCTTTCCTTTTCCTTAATCCCTTGTAAATTTAACATTTGAACTGTCTTTTAGTGATAATTCCTTAATTTACTATTTCTCCTATGAAATAGTTAGTTTTTACATTTCTAAATTTTTAATAATTTAAGACATTTTACTATATTACTCTTTTAAATCATAGGATCATTTACAGTAGTTAGTTATCGATCCACCTTACATAAATCTTGCTAGTTTACATGGTTCATTGGTTAATTAACTAGATTATATTAATTTTTTGGGAATTCATTATTTGGCCTAAAGTTTAGTATTTTACATATATGGTTTTTTCAAATAAAGTTAATTCTACTCCTCCTCTGACTTTTAAAAGTTAACATAACATGAAATAAAATTGTTTACATAATTATTGATATTTGTAGCATCTAATTCATGCTACTAACACAAAAAAATAATATTTGACATTAACTAGCAGTCTTCAAAGTTAGACATGTTTGCTGGAACTATTTTGAACATACATTTTAAATATTTTACAAATTAATACAGCATCCACACCTAAACATTTTAATCTGTATGCATGCTGTTATGTAATTAAAACATCTTACTCTAAATATAAACCTTATTCTATTAGAACTCTTTTAAAGTGGAGTTCACAGGCTCTGAAAATTATTAGCCATTTGAATTTCTTAATTTTATTTAAACTTAATTTATTTTCAGTCCTTTCTGATTATATTGTATTATTATCTAACCCCTTTATACAGTAAACATTTCCCACATACTTCCTTTATTATTAGCATTACTAAGAATGTTTTGATATAATAAAGTGACCTTATTTATGAAATATATGAAATATTTTTCATTTGAATATTCCATCACCTGTTAATTATAAAATATAAAAGTTATTTAATAGCACCTTGTTTAAGTTATAGCTACACATTAACTTGAAGTTTATTACATTTAAAATACACTACACTGGTACACATTCACTGTTGGTTCTGACTTATGTTTGAGTTTTACAATATTCTCAGACCAGACCTTTAGTCATTATGGACTGTGAAGATTTGTTTATTTTACCATATAATAACTTTAGTTGGTTCACTTCTTATCATACTACTCAATACTTTTGTCTACAATTAAGTTACAATTTCATAAGGTTTTGGGGTGTTATACTTTCTTTAATGGTATTAACATTTGGTTTGGGTTTCATGGTAGTTAATAATAGGTTTTTATTGTTGTTCTCCCATTCTATATCTTCCTTTCTTCTCTTCTTCCTTCTTGGGTTTCTTCTTGGGTAAACCAAGGTACTTTTTTTCATTTTGTCCGATGGTTGGTTCGGGGTATCTTCTTTATCATCTGCTTCTAAATTTTTCTTCTTTCTTGAGTTTGGTGTATCTTCTTTATCATGCTACTAACTTTACTCATCTTTCTTGATTTCGGGATATCTTGTTTATCACCTGATACTAAACTTCCTCTTCTTGTTTCTTCTTGTGTTTGGGGTATTTTCTTTATCACCTGTTCCTAATCTCCTGGGTAATTTCCTTAATTTATTTATTATGAGCTTCCTTTTAATTTATTGGCTTTTATTGTTGCATTTTTATTACTGAATTATTTTTTTTCTTTTATAGTGGTGTCTTTCTTTGAAGTGTAATTTTATTTTGATTTGAAATTCTTGGTTATATGTAATTTAATTATTTATATGATCTTAATTGAATTAATTACTAGTGAAATTTCTGTCACGCTACAGATTGCCCTCCTCCAGAAGTGATTTTTTCAGATTATACTTGGTTTGTCTGAAATAATTGCTTATGATAATTATTATAGTTTTTTAGTATTCTTGACTTCCTTCCATTTCAAAATTTTTCTTATATATATTTGAGCTTATTTCCTTTTCATTCCTACTTGATCTTCCTTGATAGTAATAGTCATCTGAGTTTCATATTTATTATTTTATTTTCATTTTTCTTCTTAGTATTTTATCCTTGGGATATTTATTCCCTATCATTCCCTAACATGTGAGCTGGTTCAGTTCAGAGAGGCACTGTACGCTACTTCCTCTGCTGTCCAATACTTCACTTCCATTTGAGTACAGAGGCAAATCATCTCTGCTCAAAAAACATATCAATACTGCTGGAATTATCTACAGACAGTTATTAAAAAGTTACATCAGAATAGTACACTTTTGTTACTACTGTATTTAAAAAATATCTTTGGATACTTCACTTCTTATATTGCTCAGAGATTTTAATATTCCTATCTCAGTTGTTCTTCTGACTTGTTCACTTGATGGTTATTTCATTTGGTATTATGGTGGGAAGCTCTTTTATTACTATAATTATCAATGAATGTTTTAGTGGATGGTTAGTGAGGATCGGTCAATAATACAACTTTTAGTTATTTTGCGTCGACGCAAAATAACTAAAAGTTGTATTATTGACCGATCCTCACTAACCATCCACTAAAACATTCACTGATTGACGGTCACTAACAAATTTAAGCATACAATTATCAATGGTTACTATCATATAAAGTTTTTGGTTATTAATGCTTTATTCCTTTCTGGTTTTTATTACAATCTGCTTTTGTTTATTGTAGCATATATTTCTGGTATATTAGTTTTTTTTCTCAGTTTTTATTTGTTCCACTTGTTCCATGTTCTAGAACTTTCTTATAATTGTTTTTATTACATTTGACGCTTATTTCATGATCATTTCATTATTGATTTACTTAATTACATTTATAACTTTGAGTCTTTTCTTAAATTACTTCTCTCTTGGTCTGGTATAATTATACAACCTGCATGAATTACTGTATATCGAATTTACATATAAATTCGTTGTAAAATTTGTATCCCTTGAACGTGAGGCCTGACATGCCCATATGTATATGTATGTATATGTAACGTAGTATAATTTTGGCGCTCCAAGATCGTGGGGCTCCACAAATTTAAAATTATATAATAAAATTCGTTGTATAATTTTGGCGCACATGAACGTGTGGCCCGATCCCCACCATTTAACTATTAGAAATTTTGAAGTTAAACGGTTGCTCTAAAAGTAAAAGTGTGTTTAATGAAAAATATATTATATGTAATAATTATTTATATTAAACATTAACTGTGTGTTATGTAATTGTTGTGTACTAAAACACAACTGACGCTCAACATAATAAACAGGTGTAATTGTAACATGAGTAAATAAAAATAAATATATAATAACAATTCAACAATAAATAAATAAAAGCTTTCATACGGTACACTAATAATAATAATTTATAAATAAATATTTAAATACAAAATAATTCAACATGACGACTCCAGGAAATTTGGACATGGAGGCCTTTCGAAAAATGATGTGGGCCATGATGGACGAAGTAGTTACAAAACAGACAGAAAATTTGAATGCTAAACTTAAAGAACAAACAGAAAGTTTAGAAAACAAATAAGAACAACAGACTGAAAATTTTAATAATAAATTAGAACAACAGACTTAAAATTTTAAACAGGACACCATAAAAATGACGAAGAGTCTAAAAGAATTAACAGAAAAATTGGTGATACCAACTCACATATTGAGACTATCACAGAAAATGTATGTGAAAGAATTGTTAAGCAAACGGAACAAATATGTGAAATGATGGTTTCTGAACAAACAATTGTGATTGAAAGTAAGAGAGAACAGACTTGCATAATTACTGATGATAATTCTAAAACAATAATTTACTGTAAGGAACAATGTAAAATACATTTAAATAAACATACGTACCGTGCTAGCGGAAGTATCCAAAGTAGTGATTACACTCACACAACAATAAAACAAGTTAAAAAGGTAACACGATTGAAAAAAATCACACGCGACAAGGGTACGCACAGTAAGTATCGATTGAACGATAATCATAATGATAATCACAATAAATATAAAAACTACAGAGGTTATCATAAACGGCGAATGAAAAAACAGTCGACAGCTGTTTATATAGGCTTCAAACGGACTGACCTTACACAATGCATTAGTGACGAGAGAATTATGGAACGTACTGAGAGAGGAGAGAGAGGTTATTCGTCGCAGCAAAGAAACAAATTCATTCCGTACAAACACGTGAGTTACGCAATAACGTCTGATGAACTCACAGTCGCTATGTTAACATGGGACGTTAACACAATGAGGGTGCGAGACGGTAATAACTGTATATGTCGGCTGATATACGACAACGGCGACTATACCTCAAAATACAATGAATTTCCTGTTGACGGACCCAACGCAATTGTTATAATAGTGAGGGGTGGAAATCATACGACACCGCACTCAATGCTCTATAGAAATGAATAATTATTTTCAAAAGATACATATTACTGTTAATTATTATTAATAAGAAAAGGAGTGAATTAATAAGAAATAATATGTGTAAAAATATTCAAGAATTAATAATAGAATGAATGGCACGAAATGAAATGTGTAAAGAAATATTTAAGAAATGATTGTAAAGGAATGTTATTATTGATGTGTTATTAATATGAAGAAATAATTAGAATCAGAAATCAATGTTAATTGTCAGAATAGCTGATCAAGCAAAATCTTCATACGTTAATGGAAAGGCAAGGACACAAAAGATAGCGATAGTGGAAGTCAAGGACAGAGATTATTTAGAGCTCCAAATACTACAATAAAAAAACATCGAGTAGAGTTAAGCACATAAAGTCTGGATACAGATGTGTTTCTAAGGTAGTCATCTGTAGCCGATAATGACTCACTACGAAGCTAACGAAAAAAGTGTATTTCAGAAAGTAATGGTAAGGATGAAGAAAATTATTAGCGATCAGAAAGGTAATAGTAAAGAAATGTAATAATAGAAGGTAATGAAGGTTAATGTATTGTATAAGATTAATGTAAGAAATGTTAATGTATTGTATAAGTAATGTTCATGTTAAGATAGGAAGGTAAGAATGTATGAGTAAGGAAATGTAGAATTACAGATTGAATAATGACGTAATATGTTAAGATGCAAAATGTTTACCAGTACAAGAATGCAAACTCGTGTAGAAAGTGCTACACGTAAAAATAAAAAATATATAGGTCGGTGGAACCAGATTAAAGGAGAACGATGAAAGAAAATATTCAGCTACGTATGAATAATGAGAAGAGAGAGTAAGAGTGGGACAAGGCCACTGAATCAGTACAAGGTCAACGCACCGATCAGCTGTATAAAGGGGGTGAATATTGCATACCACCACGGTGAACGTTAGACTGACTTACTCATTATTATGTGTTGATTTACCTATGTATAAACTTAAGGTAAGTAAATATAAAATGTTTATATTTGTCTAGAACAAATAGACAAAAATTTAATAAATAAATATTTATTAAATTTTTTCTCAGGCAGAGGAATAATGCAACGATACAGCCATACGCTGTATTAGGCATTAATTTAATTACATATAAATTTTGTATAATTTGTATAAGTTACGGGTAAATGGACAGGTCTGAGATTGCAAAAATATTTCATTGTTAGATTAGGGGAGAGATTAACCTGTGTCGACAAGCAGTGAACACCTGCTGAATTGTATGTGTGTTACACGTGTATCTTGTGTGTGTTAGTGATGCAGGCAAAGACAGGAATCTCAGCAACCCGCCCCAAGTAATTAATAAAATAATTATTCTAATTCACTGTGCGAAAACTAATTAGTGTATGATCAAACCAAAGGCACCAAAGTGTGTGTAAAATTTATAGTTATCCCCAATGAAAAGATGACGTTAATAGAACACGTTATGCGAAGACGTGCTAAAAAATACGCAAATTACCCTAAGACGCTAAAATTAATATAGTGAGTGCTTAATCGAATTAGCTATAATTTGTGCTATCCCGATGCCGTGCAAAACATTGCTATTTGCTAATAATTGCAAATAGATGATAAGGTTCGGGAGTGGGGGCTGTCACGAGATATGCAGTTATCGACAGGACGATTTTGGAGCCGACTGGCGCGGAATCTCGAGAGGGTATAAATTAAGGGTTCGACCAAAACCCTTCTCTTCATTTCAAGACACAGTTGCAGCCGGACATGCTGTCCGTCGGCAAAACAGTTTATTTTTATTCTATTACAAGTCGCAGTTACAAACAAAATAACGTTCGTTAAATTCACGACTATGTTACGGATAAAGTAAATTCCGCAATAGTAAGTCTACCAAGAGTGTATACGGGAGGGTTGCTGTAGAGCGACGCTGGACTTTAGACATATCCATGAACACATGCTGCTGTAGAGCGACGCTGGGCTCTAGACGTATCTAGGAACGTGCTGCCGTAGAACGATGCTGGACTCTAGACGTATCAAGGATCACGCCAGAATAGGAGGAATGGAAAACTAACTCTGGACAACGCTGGACACCCGGGCAACAGTCGTAAGATCATCAGAAATCGGGGTGACATGCGTAATGCATTTTAAATGATTTGTAAAAAAAAAAAAAAAAAAAAAAAAAAAAAAAAAAAAAAAAAAAAAAAAAAAAAAGAGCTCTAAGACAGTATAATCAGAAATCGAGGTGACATGCGTAATGCATTTTAAATTATTTGTAAAAAAAAAAGAGCTCATTAAGACGATTTCAAAAGACAGTAAATTAAAACAAATAAAAGTTTATACTTAGTAATAATATGTTAAAATTTAAATAAATGTTTAGTCGTAAGAATGAGCGATCGCATATATATAAAAGCATTAATAAATGAAAGAGAATTTAAAGTAAAGAGAGTAGAGTTTATTATCAAAATAGATAGTAAAGTGATTAGATATTTGAAGTATAGAAAGATTAATTTAAAGTTGAATATTAAAACAAAGTCCAGTCTACAAGCAATTAATAATAATAAAATTTTAAATTTAATTTTAAACATTGGTATAGACTGAGCGAGTGAGCGAGTAGAGGTCAGATCTGAGATAAGACAAATTATTTCAATATAAAAATATTTTAATTTTATAATAAATTAATAAACCAATTATTTAACATATCTAGATATAAGATTATTAACATGTTTAGATATGAGATTTTTTAAATAAGTGTAATGTTGCATATCATAAGATATAAACATTTAATAATGAGAAATATCGTGACCGACAACAATTAATGATGTTTATGAATATTTATAATAATTAATAAATAATAAATATGAGTTTTAACTATTGATAAATAAAAATACTCTTATTATAAATACACCTGGTATAATTATACAACCTGGATGAATTACTGTATATCGAATTTACATATAAATTCGTTGTATAAGTTTGTATCCCTTGAACGTGAGGCCTGACATGCCCACATGTATATTGTAACGTGTAATAGCGAGTTACTCTCGAATTATATTGTACATATCTAATAATCGTTCTTTCTAAATTTTATTTTACTTAGCTTCACTATTGGGATAGCCAATTTGTTACATCTAGACTCGAATCTATGGTTATTTATTTGAATTTGTGTCTTGTTTAACTCTGTTATTATTTGTATATATTTTTGTTAATATTAAATTAAGGATGAGTATCTGTTCAGGGTGATGTTTGTTGAGCGCCAATTTGCAATCACCGTTTGCAAATAAAATTTTATTGGTGAAATATCAATAATAAATTTTTATTCAAATTTATGTAAATAGTATATGGTCTCTTTATTCTGTAATGAACTCTCTTTTATCCTTTTCTTTCAGCAATGGATATGATAACTTGTGCCCATCACCACTTTTTTTTAAAGAAATCTGCTAAGATTTTCAATTGATGAGTGTTGCCAACTTAATCTATTTACTGAGGTCAATTCACAGTATCAGATATTTTGTTCAGAATATCATACACTTTTTGTTTTCATGAAATATGAAGGAAAGAAACCTTTTTCTGTATTTTATAAACTCAAATCCTTTATTTATTCTTTAGTTTTTTCTAAATGTAAAACATAATTTTTAACAAAGTTTGGCCAGCTGTATTTTTATAAGCTCAGAGTGGCAGCAGTAACTCTTAGATTTCAGGTTTTTTAAAACATTTTATATTTTGTATTTAATAAATAAAATACAATTATTATGTTCTGTAGGTCCTTTAGACTACGATATAACAACAGTATTGACAGGGAAAGTACCAAAATACATATGATGAGAAATAGTCACAATGTATCCTAAAAGGATTATATTAAAAGTGTAAAACAGTTCAGTGTATAGGTTAAGTTATAAAAATGTTTTTTAGACTTAAATATATTTAAATTATATTAGCACTATACATCAATGGTGGCTTATGCTTATGTCCATATTATTAATAATTATTGTTCTTAGTGAAAGTCAATTATGGTTTTTATAAAAAGTGTATTCAAAGTTTTTTGAAACCTTTAGATCAGGTTTTACAGGGAATATTTCAGATTAATTTTAGATCAAAAAATACTTCTCTCCCTGTGTCAATTGGTCCAATTTCTTTAGAGATGTCCTAGTTTAATTCTGTAGATTCTTGTAGCAATTCTTTCTTCTATTTTAATCTTGACATATATAATTATTCACTAGTTTATCTGGAGATGCACTGATATCACAATTATTATAAATTATTTTTCACTATTAGTATTTAAATCAACCTTTTTGCATTCATTTTTTTAGAATCCAATCTATTTTTCTTCTTCCACAGATATGTTGCTAAGGCCTCTTTTAGATATCTCCTTGGTTTCCAAGTAACATTTTTATATCACCCTGGTGACATCATAAGAATAATATAAACAAACTTACTATTTTATATGTCATTTTCTTTTAAAAGGATATATCTTTTTTATAAGAAATCTTATCTTCTTTTTATTTGTTTCTTTGTTCTTCTGATAAAAATCTGATCATTTTGACATCACACTTGACTATTTTCTGATCTATATTTGCTGAGTTAATGATTCACATTTTATTTATTTTTGTTACAAACTTATTTATTATTTCTTTTTGTATCTTTCACTTTCTTAAATTTATTTTATACACTGGGTAATCTTTTAACATAAACTGACATTGTTTCCTTCTTATTTTAATAGAAATCTTATTCATAAAATTTGACTGACTATGATTTTGGTACTTTCTTGTTAAGACTAACATTAGTGTTATTAACACTAGTATACATAATATTAATAAATGTGACAGAAACTGATTATTAATAACTATTAGTAATATGTTATAATTCCCCTTAACTGACTGTGTTTATAACTTTACAGTCTGCACTCAAAAAACAAATTTTAATAATTAAGTCCTTACTTTAATTATAATAAACATAACATACAATAAACAATTAAAATTAAACATATTCAATTAAGTCTTTCTTAAAATATTATGTCTCCTGGTATTTTTAATAATATAATCATGGTATATTTATGTTACTAGGGCATGGTAAAAATGTCACGTAACAATATATATGTATATGTAACGTTGTATAATTTTGGCGTTCCAAGATCGTGGGGCTCCACAAATTTAAAATTATATAATAAAATTCGTTGTATAATTTTGGCGCACATGAATGTGTGGCCCGATCACCCTCCATTTAACTATTAGAAATTTTGTAGTTAAACGATTGCTCCAAAAATAAAAGTGTGTCAAATGAAAAATATATTACATGTAATAATTATTTATATTAAACATTAACTGTATGTTATGTAATTGTTGTGTACTAAAACAAAACTGGCGCTCAACAAAATAAACAGGCGTAATTTTAACATGAGTAAATAAAAATAAATAAATAATAACAATTCAACAATAAATAAATAAAAGCTTTCATACGGTTCACTAATAGTAATAAATTATAAATAAATATTTAAATACAAAATAATTCAACATGACGACTGCAGGAAATTTGGACATGGAGGCCTTTCGAAAAATGATGTGGGCCATGATGGACGATGTAGTTACAATACAGACAGGAAATTTGAATGCTAAACTTAAAGAAAAAACAGAAAGTATAGAAAACAAATAAGAACAACATACTGAAAATTTTAATAATAAATTAGAAGAACAGACTGAAAATTGTAAACAGGACACCATAAAACTCACGGAGAGGCTAAAAGAATTAACAGAAAAGTTGGTGATACCAAATCACATATTGAGATTATCACAGAAAATGTATGTGAAAGAATTGTTAAGCAAACGGAACAAATATGTGAAATGATGGTTTCTGAACAAACAATTGTAATTGAAAGTAAGAGAGAACAGACTTGCATAATTACTGATTATAATTCTAAAACAGTAATTAACTGTAAGGAAGAATGTAAAATACATTTAATTAAACAAACGTACCGTGCTAGCGGAAGTATCCAAAGTAGTGGTTACACTCACACACAAATAAAACAAGTTAAAAAGGTAACACGATTGAAACAAATCAGACGCGACAAGGGTACGCACAGTAAGTATCGATTGAACGATAATCACAAAAAATATAAAAACTACAGAGGTTATCATAAACGGCGAATGAAAAAACAGTCGACAGCTTTTTATATAGGCTTCAAACGGTCTGACCTTACACAATGCATTAGTGACGAGAGAATTATGGAACGTACTGAGAGAGGAGAGAGAGGTTATTCGTCGCAGCAAAGAAACAAATTCATGCCGTACAAACAGGTGAGTTACGCAATGACGTCAGATGATCTCACAGTCGCTATGTTACCATGGGACGTTAACACAATGAGGGTGCGAGACGGAAATAACTGTACATATCGGCTAATATACGACAACGGCGACTACACGTCAAAATACAATGAATTTCCTGTTGACGGAACCAATGCAATTTTTATGATAGTGAGGGGTGGAAATCGAACGACACCGCACTCAATGCTCTATAGAAATGAATAATTATTTTTAAAAGAAAAATATTACTGTTAATTATTATTAATAAGAAAAGGAGTTAATTGATAAGAAATAATATGTGTAAAAAGATTAAAGAATTAATAATAGAAAGAATGGCACGAAATGAAATGTGTAAAGAAATATTTAAGAAATGATTGTAAAGGAATGTTATTATTGATGTGTTATTAATATGAAGAAATAATTAGAATGAGGAATCAATGTTAATTGTCAGAATGGCTGATCAAGCGAAATCTTCATACGTTAATGGAAAGGCAAGGACACAAAAGATAGCGATAGTGAAAGTCAAGGACAGAGATTACTTAGAGCTCCAAATACAACGATTAAAACACATCGAGTAGAGTTAAGCACTTAAGTCTGGATATAGACGTGTTTCTAAGGAAGTCATCTGTAGCCGATAATGACTCACTACGAGGCTAACGAAAAAGGTGTATTTCAGAAAGTAATGGTAAGGATGAAGAAAATTATTAGCGATCAGAAAGGTAATAGTAAAGAAATGTAATAATAGAAGGTAATGAAGGTTAATGTATTGCGCATAAGATTAATGTAAGAAATGTTAATGTATTGTATAAGTAATATGTTCATGTTAAGAAAAGAGTTAAGAAACGAAGGTAAGAATGTATGAGTAAGGAAATGTAGAATTACAGATTGAAGAATGGCATAATATGTTAAGATGCAAAATGTTTACCAGTGCAAGAATGCAAACTCGTGTAGGAAGTGCTACACGTAAAAAAAAATATATAGGTCGATGGGGCCAGATTAAAGGAGAACGATGAAAAAAAATTTAGCTACGTATGAATAATGAGAAGAGAGAGTAAGAGTGGGACAAGGCCACTGAATCAGTACAAGGTCAACGCACCGATCAGCTATATAATGGGGGGGGGGAATATTGCATACCAACACGGTGAACGTTAGACTGACTTACTCATTATTATGTGTTTGTTTTACCGATGTATAAACTTCAGGTAAGTAAATATAACATGATTATATTTGTCTAGAACCAATAGACAACAATTTAATAAATAAATATTTGTTAATTTTTTTTTCTCAGGCAGAGGAATAATGCAACGATACAGCCATACGCTGTATTAGGCATTAATTTAAATAAATATATATTTTGTATAATTTATACAAGTTACGGTTAAATGGACAGGTGTGAAATTGCAAGAATATTTCATTGTTAGATTAGGGGAGAGATTAACCTGTGTCGACAAGCAATGAACACCTGCTGAATTGTATGTGTTACACGTGTATCTTGTGCGTGTAAGAGATGCAGGCAAAGACAGGAATCTCAGCAACCCGCCCCAAGTAATTAATAAAATATTTATTTTAATGCACTGTGCGAAAACTAATTAGTGTATGATCAAACCAAAGGCACCAAAGTGTGTGTACAATTTATAGATATACCCAGTGAAAAGATGACGTTAATAGAACACGTTATGCGAAGACAGTGCAAAATAAACGTGCTAAAAAATAACGCAAATTACCCTAAGACGCTCAAATTAATACAGTGAGTGCTTAATCGAATTAGCTATGATTTGTGCTATCTCGATGCCGTGCAAAACATTGCTATTTGCTAATAATTGCAAATAGATGAAAAGGTTCGGGAGTGGGGGCTGTCACGAGATATGCAGGTATCGACAGGACGATTTTGGAGCCGAGTGGCGCGGAATCTCGAGAGGGTATAAATTAAGGGTTCGACCAAAAACCCTTCTCTTCATTTCAAGACACAGTTGCAGCCGGACATGCTGTCCATCGGCAAAACAGTTTATTTTATTCTATTACAAGTCGCAGTAACAAACGAAATAACGTTCGTTAAATTAACGACAATATTACGGAAAAAGTAAATTCCGCAATAGTAAGTCTACCAAGATTATATACGGGAGGGCTGCTGTACAGCGACGCTGGACTCTAGATGTATCCTGGAACACATGCTGCTGTAGAGCGACGCTGGGCTCTAGACGTATCCAGGAACATGCTGCCGTTGAACGACGCTGGACTCTAGACGTATCCAGGAACATGCTGCCGTAGAACGACGCTGGACTCTAGACGTATCCAGGATCACGCCAGAACAAGAGGAATGGAAAACTAACTCAGGAGAACGCTGGACCCCGGACAACATTCGTAAGATCATCAGAAATCGAGGTGACATGCGTAATGCATTTTAAATGATTTGTAAAAAAAAAAGAGCTCATAAAGACGATTTCAAAAGACAGTAAATTAAAACAAAGAAAAGTTTATACTTAGTAATAATATGTTAAAATGTAAATAAATGTTTAGTCGTAAGAATGAGCGATCGCATATACATAAAAGCATTAATAAATGAAAGAGATTTTAAAGTAAAGAGACTAGAGTTTATTATCAAAATAGATAGTAAAATGATTAGATATTTGAAGTATAGAAAGATTAATTTAAAGTTGAATATTAAAACAAAGGCCAGTCTACAAGCAATTAATAATAATAAAATTTTAAATTTAATTTTAAACATTGGTATAGACTGAGCGAGTGAGCGAGTAGGGGTCAGATCTAAGATAAGACAAATTATTTCAATATAAAAATATTTTAAGTTAAAATAAATTAATAAACCAATTGTTTAACATATCTAGATATAAGATTATTAACATGTTGAGATATGAGATTTTTTAAATATGTGTAATGTTGCATATCATAAGATATAAACATTTAATAATGAGAAATATCGTGACCGACAATTATTAATGATGTTTATGAATATTTATAATAATTGATAAATAATAAATATGAGTTTTAAATATTGATAAATAAAAATACTCTTATTATAAATACACCTGGTTTAATTATACAACCTGCATGAATTACTGTATATCGAATTTACATATAAATTCGTTGTATAAGTTTGTATCCCTTGAACGTGAGGCCTGACATGCCCACATGTATATGTATGTATACGTAACGTTGTATAATTTTGGCGCTCCAAGATCGTGGGGCTCCACAAATTTAAAATTATATAATAAAATTCGTTGTATAATTTTGGCGCACATGAACGTGTGGCCCGATCCCCACCATTTAACTATTAGAAATTTTGTAGTTAAATGGTTGCTCTAAAAATAAAAGTGTGTTAAATGAAAAATATATTATATCTAATAATTATTTATATTAAATATTAACTGTATTTTATGTAATTGTTGTGTACTAAAACACAACTGGCGTTCAACAAAATAAGCAGGTGTAATTGTAACATGAGTAAATAAAAATAAATAAATAATAACAGTTCAACAATAAATAAATAAAAGCTTTCATACGGTTCACTAATAGTAATAAATTATAAATAAATATTTAAATACAAAATAATTCAACATGACGACTGCAGGAAATTTGGACATGGAGGCCTTTCGAAAAATGATGTGGGCCATGATGGACGATGTAGTTACAATACAGACAGGAAATTTGAATGCTAAACTTAAAGAAAAAACAGAAAGTATAGAAAACAAATAAGAACAACATACTGAAAATTTTAATAATAAATTAGAAGAACAGACTGAAAATTGTAAACAGGACACCATAAAACTCACGGAGAGGCTAAAAGAATTAACAGAAAAGTTGGTGATACCAAATCACATATTGAGATTATCACAGAAAATGTATGTGAAAGAATTGTTAAGCAAACGGAACAAATATGTGAAATGATGGTTTCTGAACAAACAATTGTAATTGAAAGTAAGAGAGAACAGACTTGCATAATTACTGATTATAATTCTAAAACAGTAATTAACTGTAAGGAAGAATGTAAAATACATTTAATTAAACAAACGTACCGTGCTAGCGGAAGTATCCAAAGTAGTGGTTACACTCACACACAAATAAAACAAGTTAAAAAGGTAACACGATTGAAACAAATCAGACGCGACAAGGGTACGCACAGTAAGTATCGATTGAACGATAATCACAAAAAATATAAAAACTACAGAGGTTATCATAAACGGCGAATGAAAAAACAGTCGACAGCTTTTTATATAGGCTTCAAACGGTCTGACCTTACACAATGCATTAGTGACGAGAGAATTATGGAACGTACTGAGAGAGGAGAGAGAGGTTATTCGTCGCAGCAAAGAAACAAATTCATGCCGTACAAACAGGTGAGTTACGCAATGACGTCAGATGATCTCACAGTCGCTATGTTACCATGGGACGTTAACACAATGAGGGTGCGAGACGGAAATAACTGTACATATCGGCTAATATACGACAACGGCGACTACACGTCAAAATACAATGAATTTCCTGTTGACGGAACCAATGCAATTTTTATGATAGTGAGGGGTGGAAATCGAACGACACCGCACTCAATGCTCTATAGAAATGAATAATTATTTTTAAAAGAAAAATATTACTGTTAATTATTATTAATAAGAAAAGGAGTTAATTGATAAGAAATAATATGTGTAAAAAGATTAAAGAATTAATAATAGAAAGAATGGCACGAAATGAAATGTGTAAAGAAATATTTAAGAAATGATTGTAAAGGAATGTTATTATTGATGTGTTATTAATATGAAGAAATAATTAGAATGAGGAATCAATGTTAATTGTCAGAATGGCTGATCAAGCGAAATCTTCATACGTTAATGGAAAGGCAAGGACACAAAAGATAGCGATAGTGAAAGTCAAGGACAGAGATTACTTAGAGCTCCAAATACAACGATTAAAACACATCGAGTAGAGTTAAGCACTTAAGTCTGGATATAGACGTGTTTCTAAGGAAGTCATCTGTAGCCGATAATGACTCACTACGAGGCTAACGAAAAAGGTGTATTTCAGAAAGTAATGGTAAGGATGAAGAAAATTATTAGCGATCAGAAAGGTAATAGTAAAGAAATGTAATAATAGAAGGTAATGAAGGTTAATGTATTGCGCATAAGATTAATGTAAGAAATGTTAATGTATTGTATAAGTAATATGTTCATGTTAAGAAAAGAGTTAAGAAACGAAGGTAAGAATGTATGAGTAAGGAAATGTAGAATTACAGATTGAAGAATGGCATAATATGTTAAGATGCAAAATGTTTACCAGTGCAAGAAAGCAAACTCGTGTAGGAAGTGCTACACGTAAAAAAAAATATATAGGTCGATGGGGCCAGATTAAAGGAGAACGATGAAAAAAAATTTACCTACGTATGAATAATGAGAAGAGAGAGTAAGAGTGGGACAAGGCCACTGAATCAGTACAAGGTCAACGCACCGATCAGCTATATAATGGTGGGGGGGGGAATATTGCATACCAACACGGTGAACGTTAGACTGACTTACTCATTATTATGTGTTTGTTTTACCGATGTATAAACTTCAGGTAAGTAAATATAACATGATTATATTTGTCTAGAACAAATAGCCAACAATTTAATAAATAAATATTTGTTAATTTTTTTTTCTCAGGCAGAGGAATAATGCAACGATACAGCCATACGCTGTATTAGGCATTAATTTAAATAAATATATATTTTGTATAATTTATACAAGTTACGGTTAATTGGACAGGTGTGAAATTGCAAGAATATTTCATTGTTAGATTAGGGGAGAGATTAACCTGTGTCGACAAGCAATGAACACCTGCTGAATTGTATGTGTTACACGTGTATCTTGTGCGTGTAAGAGATGCAGGCAAAGACAGGAATCTCAGCAACCCGCCCCAAGTAATTAATAAAATATTTATTTTAATGCACTGTGCGAAAACTAATTAGTGTATGATCAAACCAAAGGCACCAAAGTGTGTGTACAATTTATAGATATACCCAGTGAAAAGATGACGTTAATAGAACACGTTATGCGAAGACAGTGCAAAATAAACGTGCTAAAAAATAACGCAAATTACCCTAAGACGCTCAAATTAATACAGTGAGTGCTTAATCGAATTAGCTATGATTTGTGCTATCTCGATGCCGTGGAAAACATTGCTATTTGCTAATAATTGCAAATAGATGAAAAGGTTCGGGAGTGGGGGCTGTCACGAGATATGCAGGTATCGACAGGACGATTTTGGAGCCGAGTGGCGCGGAATCTCGAGAGGGTATAAATTAAGGGTTCGACCAAAAACCCTTCTCTTCATTTCAAGACACAGTTGCAGCCGGACATGCTGTCCATCGGCAAAACAGTTTATTTTATTCTATTACAAGTCGCAGTAACAAACGAAATAACGTTCGTTAAATTAACGACAATATTACGGAAAAAGTAAATTCCGCAATAGTAAGTCTACCAAGATTATATACGGGAGGGCTGCTGTACAGCGACGCTGGACTCTAGATGTATCCTGGAACACATGCTGCTGTAGAGCGACGCTGGGCTCTAGACGTATCCAGGAACATGCTGCCGTTGAACGACGCTGGACTCTAGACGTATCCAGGAACATGCTGCCGTAGAACGACGCTGGACTCTAGACGTATCCAGGATCACGCCAGAACAAGAGGAATGGAAAACTAACTCAGGAGAACGCTGGACCCCGGACAACATTCGTAAGATCATCAGAAATCGAGGTGACATGCGTAATGCATTTTAAATGATTTGTAAAAAAAAAAGAGCTCATAAAGACGATTTCAAAAGACAGTAAATTAAAACAAAGAAAAGTTTATACTTAGTAATAATATGTTAAAATGTAAATAAATGTTTAGTCGTAAGAATGAGCGATCGCATATACATAAAAGCATTAATAAATGAAAGAGATTTTAAAGTAAAGAGACTAGAGTTTATTATCAAAATAGATAGTAAAATGATTAGATATTTGAAGTATAGAAAGATTAATTTAAAGTTGAATATTAAAACAAAGGCCAGTCTACAAGCAATTAATAATAATAAAATTTTAAATTTAATTTTAAACATTGGTATAGACTGAGCGAGTGAGCGAGTAGGGGTCAGATCTAAGATAAGACAAATTATTTCAATATAAAAATATTTTAAGTTAAAATAAATTAATAAACCAATTGTTTAACATATCTAGATATAAGATTATTAACATGTTGAGATATGAGATTTTTTAAATATGTGTAATGTTGCATATCATAAGATATAAACATTTAATAATGAGAAATATCGTGACCGACAATTATTAATGATGTTTATGAATATTTATAATAATTGATAAATAATAAATATGAGTTTTAAATATTGATAAATAAAAATACTCTTATTATAAATACACCTGGTTTAATTATACAACCTGCATGAATTACTGTATATCGAATTTACATATAAATTCGTTGTATAAGTTTGTATCCCTTGAACGTGAGGCCTGACATGCCCACATGTATATGTATGTATACGTAACGTTGTATAATTTTGGCGCTCCAAGATCGTGGGGCTCCACAAATTTAAAATTATATAATAAAATTCGTTGTATAATTTTGGCGCACATGAACGTGTGGCCCGATCCCCACCATTTAACTATTAGAAATTTTGTAGTTAAATGGTTGCTCTAAAAATAAAAGTGTGTTAAATGAAAAATATATTATATCTAATAATTATTTATATTAAATATTAACTGTATTTTATGTAATTGTTGTGTACTAAAACACAACTGGCGTTCAACAAAATAAGCAGGTGTAATTGTAACATGAGTAAATAAAAATAAATAAATAATAACAGTTCAACAATAAATAAATAAAAGCTTTCATACGGTTCACTAATAATAATAAATTATAAATAAATATTAAATACAAAATAATTCAACATGACGACTCCAGGAAGTTTGGACATGGAGGCCTTTCGAAAAATGATGTGGGCCATGATGGACGAAGTAGTTACAAAACAGACAGAAAATTTAATGCTAAACCTAAAGAAAAAACAGAAAGTTTAGAAATCAAATAAGAACAACATATTGAAAATTTTAATAATAAATTAGAAGAACAGACTGCAAATTGTAAACAGGACACCATAAAAATGCCGGAGAGGCTAAAAGAATTAACAGAAAAGGTTGGTGATACCAACTCACATATTGAGATTATCACAGAAAATGTATGTGAAAGAATTGTTAAGCAAACGGAACAAATATGTGAAATGATGGTTTCTGAACAAACAATTGTAATTGAAAGTAAGAGAGAACAGACTTGCATAATTACTGATGATAATTCTAAAACAGTAATTAACTGTAAGGAAGAATGTAAAATACATTTAATTAAACAAACGTACCGTGCTAGCGGAAGTATCCAAAGTAGTGGTTACACTCACACACAAATAAAACAAGTTAAAAAGGTAACACGATTGAAACAAATCAGACGCGACAAGGTTACGCACAGTAAGTATCGATTGAACGATAATCACAATAAATATAAAAACTACAGAGGTTATCATAAACGGCGAATGAAAAAACAGTCGACAGCTTTTTATATAGGCTTCAAACGGTCTGACCTTACACAATGCATTAGTGACGAGAGAATTATGGAACGTACTGAGAGAGGAGAGAGAGGTTATTCGTCGCAGCAAAGAAACAAATTCATGCCGTACAAACAGGTGAGTTACGCAATGGCGTCAGATGAGCTCACAGTCGCTATGTTACCATGGGACGTTAACACAATGAGGGTGCGAGACGGAAATAACTGTACATGTCGGCTAATATACGACAACGGCGACTACACGTCAAAATACAATGAATTTCCTGTTGACGGAACCAATGCAATTGTTATGATAGTGAGGGGTGGAAATCAAACGACACCGCACTCAATGCTCTATAGAAATGAATAATTATTTTTAAAAGAAAAATATTACTGTTAATTATTATTAATAAGAAAAGGAGTTAATTAATAAGAAATAATATGTGTAAAAAGATTAAAGAATTAATAAGAGAAAGAATGGCACGAAATGAAATGTGTAAAGAAATATTTAAGAAATGATTGTAAAGGAATGTTATTATTGAGGTGTTATTAATATGTAGAAATAATTAGAATGAGGAATCAATGTTAATTGTCAGAATGGCTGATCAAGCGAAATCTTCATACGTTAATGGAAAGGCAAGGACACAAAAGATAGCGATAGTGGAAGTCAAGGACAGAGATTATTTAGAGCTCCAAATACTACGAACTTAAGTCTGGATATAGACGTGTTTCTAAGGAAGTCATCTGTAGCCGATAATGACTCACTACGAGGCTAACGAAAAAGGTGTATTTCAGGAAGTAATGGTAAGGATGAAGAAAATTATTAGCGATCAGAAAGGTAATAGTAAAGAAATGTAATAATAGAAGGTAATGAAGGTTAATGTATTGCGCATAAGATTAATGTAAGAAATGTTAATGTATTGTATAAGTAATATGTTCATGTTAAGAAAAGAGTTAAGAAACGAAGGTAAGAATGTATGAGTAAGGAAATGTAGAATTACAGATTGAAGAATGGCATAATATGTTAAGATGCAAATGTTTACCAGTGCAAGAATGCAAACTCGTGTAGGAAGTGCTACACGTAAAAAAAAATATATAGGTCGATGGAACCAGATTAAAGGAGAACGATGAAAAAAAATTTAGCTACGTATGAATAATGAGAAGAGAGAGTAAGAGTGGGACAAGGCCACTGAATCAGTACAAGGTCAACGCACCGATCAGCTATATAATGGGGGGGGGTGTTGCATACCAACACGGTGAACGTTAGACTGACTTACTCATTATTATGTGTTTGTTTTACCGATGTATAAACTTCAGGTAAGTAAATATAACATGATTATATTTGTCTAGAACCAATAGACAACAATTTAATAAATAAATATTTGTTAATTTTTTTTTCTCAGGCAGAGGAATAATGCAACGATACAGCCATACGCTGTATTAGGCATTAATTTAAATAAATATATATTTTGTATAATTTATACAAGTTACGGTTAAATGGACAGGTGTGAAATTGCAAGAATATTTCATTGTTAGATTAGGGGAGAGATTAACCTGTGTCGACAAGCAATGAACACCTGCTGAATTGTATGTGTTACACGTGTATCTTGTGTGTGTTAGTGATGCAGGCAAAGACAGGAATCTCAGCAACCCGCCCCAAGTAATTAATAAAATATTTATTTTAATGCACTGTGCGAAAACTAATTAGTGTATGATCAAACCAAAGGCACCAAAGTGTGTGTACAATTTATAGATATACCCAGTGAAAAGATGACGTTAATAGAACACGTTATGCGAAGACAGTGCAAAATAAACGTGCTAAAAAATAACGCAAATTACCCTAAGACGCTCAAATTAATACAGTGAGTGCTTAATCGAATTAGCTATGATTTGTGCTATCTCGATGCCGTGCAAAACATTGCTATTTGCTAATAATTGCAAATAGATGAAAAGGTTCGGGAGTGGGGGCTGTCACGAGATATGCAGGTATCGACAGGACGATTTTGGAGCCGAGTGGCGCGGAATCTCGAGAGGGTATAAATTAAGGGTTCGACCAAAAACCCTTCTCTTCATTTCAAGACACAGTTGCAGCCGGACATGCTGTCCATCGGCAAAACAGTTTATTTTATTCTATTACAAGTCGCAGTAACAAACGAAATAACGTTCGTTAAATTAACGACAATATTACGGAAAAAGTAAATTCCGCAATAGTAAGTCTACCAAGATTATATACGGGAGGGCTGCTGTACAGCGACGCTGGACTCTAGATGTATCCTGGAACACATGCTGCTGTAGAGCGACGCTGGGCTCTAGACGTATCCAGGAACATGCTGCCGTTGAACGACGCTGGACTCTAGACGTATCCAGGAACATGCTGCCGTAGAACGACGCTGGACTCTAGACGTATCCAGGATCACGCCAGAACAAGAGGACTGGAAAACTAACTCAGGAGAACGCTGGACCCCGGACAACATTCGTAAGATCATCAGAAATCGAGGTGACATGCGTAATGCATTTTAAATGATTTGTAAAAAAAAAAAGAGCTCATAAAGACGATTTCAAAAGACAGTAAATTAAAACAAAGAAAAGTTTATACTTAGTAATAATATGTTAAAATGTAAATAAATGTTTAGTCGTAAGAATGAGCGATCGCATATACATAAAAGCATTAATAAATGAAAGAGATTTTAAAGTAAAGAGACTAGAGTTTATTATCAAAATAGATAGTAAAATGATTAGATATTTGAAGTATAGAAAGATTAATTTAAAGTTGAATATTAAAACAAAGGCCAGTCTACAAGCAATTAATAATAATAAAATTTTAAATTTAATTTTAAACATTGGTATAGACTGAGCGAGTGAGCGAGTAGGGGTCAGATCTGAGATAAGACAAATTATTTCAATATAAAAATATTTTAAGTTAAAATAAATTAATAAACCAATTATTTAACATATCTAGATATAAGATTATTAACATGTTGAGATATGAGATTTTTTAAATATGTGTAATGTTGCATATCATAAGATATAAACATTTAATAATGAGAAATATCGTGACCGACAATTATTAATGATGTTTATGAATATTTATAATAATTGATAAATAATAAATATGAGTTTTAAATATTGATAAATAAAAATACTCTTATTATAAATACACCTGGTATAATTATACAACCGGCATGAATTACTGTAAATCGAATTTACATATAAATTCGTTGTATAAGTTTGTATCCCTTGAACGTGACGCCTGACATGCCCACATGTATATGTATGTATACGTAACGTTGTATAATTTTGGCGCTCCAAGATCGTGGGGCTCCACAAATTTAAAATTATATAATAAAATTCGTTGTATAATTTTGGCGCAGATGAACGTGTGGTCCGATCCCCACCATTTAACTATTAGAAATTTTGTAGTTAAATGGTTGCTCTAAAAATAAAAGTGTGTTAAATGAAAAATATATTATATCTAATAATTATTTATATTAAATATTAACTGTATTTTATGTAATTGTTGTGTACTAAAACACAACTGGCGTTCAACAAAATAAGCAGGTGTAATTGTAACATGAGTAAATAAAAATAAATAAATAATAACAGTTCAACAATAAATAAATAAAAGCTTACATACGGTTCACTAATAATAATAAATTATAAATAAATATTAAATACAAAATAATTCAACATGACGACTCCAGGAAGTTTGGACATGGAGGCCTTTCGAAAAATGATGTGGGCCATGATGGACGAAGTAGTTACAAAACAGACAGAAAATTTAATGCTAAACCTAAAGAAAAAACAGAAAGTTTAGAAATCAAATAAGAACAACATATTGAAAATTTTAATAATAAATTAGAAGAACAGACTGCAAATTGTAAACAGGACACCATAAAAATGCCGGAGAGGCTAAAAGAATTAACAGAAAATGTTGGTGATACCAACTCACATATTGAGATTATCACAGAAAATGTATGTGAAAGAATTGTTAAGCAAACGGAACAAATATGTGAAATGATGGTTTCTGAACAAACAATTGTAATTGAAAGTAAGAGAGAACAGACTTGCATAATTACTGATGATAATTCTAAAACAGTAATTAACTGTAAGGAAGAATGTAAAATACATTTAATTAAACAAACGTACCGTGCTAGCGGAAGTATCCAAAGTAGTGGTTACACTCACACACAAATAAAACAAGTTAAAAAGGTAACACGATTGAAACAAATCAGACGCGACATGGTTACGCACAGTAAGTATCGATTGAACGATAATCACAATAAATATAAAAACTACAGAGGTTATCATAAACGGCGAATGAAAAAACAGTCGACAGCTTTTTATATAGGCTTCAAACGGTCTGACCTTACACAATGCATTAGTGACGAGAGAATTATGGAACGTACTGAGAGAGGAGAGAGAGGTTATTCGTCGCAGCAAAGAAACAAATTCATGCCGTACAAACAGGTGAGTTACGCAATGGCGTCAGATGAGCTCACAGTCGCTATGTTACCATGGGACGTTAACACAATGAGGGTGCGAGACGGAAATAACTGTACATGTCGGCTAATATACGACAACGGCGACTACACGTCAAAATACAATGAATTTCCTGTTGACGGAACCAATGCAATTGTTATGATAGTGAGGGGTGGAAATCAAACGACACCGCACTCAATGCTCTATAGAAATGAATAATTATTTTTAAAAGAAAAATATTACTGTTAATTATTATTAATAAGAAAAGGAGTTAATTAATAAGAAATAATATGTGTAAAAAGATTAAAGAATTAATAAGAGAAAGAATGGCACGAAATGAAATGTGTAAAGAAATATTTAAGAAATGATTGTAAAGGAATGTTATTATTGATGTGTTATTAATATGAAGAAATAATTAGAATGAGGAATCAATGTTAATTGTCAGAATGGCTGATCAAGCGAAATCTTCATACGTTAATGGAAAGGCAAGGACACAAAAGATAGCGATAGTGGAAGTCAAGGACAGAGATTATTTAGAGCTCCAAATACTACGATTAAAACATCGAGTAGAGTTAAGCACTTAAGTCTGGATATAGACGTGTTTCTAAGGAAGTCATCTGTAGCCGATAATGACTCACTACGAGGCTAACGAAAAAGGTGTATTTCAGAAAGTAATGGTAAGGATGAAGAAAATTATTAGCGATCAGAAAGGTAATAGTAAAGAAATGTAATAATAGAAGGTAATGAAGGTTAATGTATTGCGCCTAAGATTAATGTAAGAAATGTTAATGTATTGTATAAGTAATATGTTCATGTTAAGAAAAGAGTTAAGAAACGAAGGTAAGAATGTATGAGTAAGGAAATGTAGAATTACAGATTGAAGAATGGCATAATATGTTAAGATGCAAAATGTTTACCAGTGCAAGAATGCAAACTCGTGTAGGAAGTGCTACACGTAAAAAAAAATATATAGGTCGATGGGACCAGATTAAAGGAGAACGATGAAAAAAAATTTAGCTACGTATGAATAATGAGAAGAGAGAGTAAGAGTGGGACAAGGCCACTGAATCAGTACAAGGTCAACGCACCGATCAGATATATATAATGGGGGGGGAATATTGCATACCAACACGGTGAACGTTAGACTGACTTACTCATTATTATGTGTTTGTTTTACCGATGTATAAACTTCAGGTAAGTAAATATAACATGATTATATTTGTCTAGAACAAATAGACAACAATTTAATAAATAAATATTTGTTAATTTTTTTTTCTCAGGCAGAGGAATAATGCAACGATACAGCCATACGCTGTATTAGGCATTAATTTAAATAAATATATATTTTGTATAATTTATACAAGTTACGGTTAAATGGACAGGTGTGAAATTGCAAGAATATTTCATTGTTAGATTAGAGGAGAGATTAACCTGTGTCGACAAGCAATGAACACCTGCTGAATTGTATGTGTTACACGTGTATCTTGTGTGTGTTAGTGATGCAGGCAAAGACAGGAATCTCAGCAACCCGCCCCAAGTAATTAATAAAATATTTATTTTAATGCACTGTGCGAAAACTAATTAGTGTATGATCAAACCAAAGGCACCAAAGTGTGTGTACAATTTATAGATATACCCAGTGAAAAGATGACGTTAATAGAACACGTTATGCGAAGACAGTGCAAAATAAACGTGCTAAAAAATAACGCAAATTACCCTAAGACGCTCAAATTAATACAGTGAGTGCTTAATCGAATTAGCTATGATTTGTGCTATCTCGATGCCGTGCAAAACATTGCTATTTGCTAATAATTGCAAATAGATGAAAAGGTTCGGGAGTTGGGGGCTGTCACGAGATATGCAGGTATCGACAGGACGATTTTGGAGCCGAGTGGCGCGGAATCTCGAGAGGGTATAAATTAAGGGTTCGACCAAAAACCCTTCTCTTCATTTCAAGACACAGTTGCAGCCGGACATGCTGTCCATCGGTAAAACAGTTTATTTTATTCTATTACAAGTCGCAGTAACAAACGAAATAACGTTCGTTAAATTAACGACAATATTACGGAAAAAGTAAATTCCGCAATAGTAAGTCTACCAAGATTATATACGGGAGGGCTGCTGTACAGCGACGCTGGACTCTAGATGTATCCTGGAACACATGCTGCTGTAGAGCGACGCTGGGCTCTAGACGTATCCAGGAACATGCTGCCGTTGAACGACGCTGGACTCTAGACGTATCCAGGAACATGCTGCCGTAGAACGACGCTGGACTCTAGACGTATCCAGGATCACGCCAGAACAAGAGGAATGGAAAACTAACTCAGGAGAACGCTGGACCCCGGACAACATTCGTAAGATCATCAGAAATCGAGGTGACATGCGTAATGCATTTTAAATGATTTGTAAAAAAAAAAAGAGCTCATAAAGACGATTTCAAAAGACAGTAAATTAAAACAAAGAAAAGTTTATACTTAGTAATAATATGTTAAAATGTAAATAAATGTTTAGTCGTAAGAATGAGCGATCACATATACATAAAAGCATTAATAAATGAAAGAGATTTTAAAGTAAAGAGACTAGAGTTTATTATCAAAATAGATAGTAAAATGATTAGATATTTGAAGTATAGAAAGATTAATTTAAAGTTGAATATTAAAACAAAGGCCAGTCTACAAGCAATTAATAATAATAAAATTTTAAATTTAATTTTAAACATTGGTATAGACTGAGCGAGTGAGCGAGTAGGGGTCAGATCTAAGATAAGACAAATTATTTCAATATAAAAATATTTTAAGTTAAAATAAATTAATAAACCAATTGTTTAACATATCTAGATATAAGATTATTAACATGTTGAGATATGAGATTTTTTAAATATGTGTAATGTTGCATATCATAAGATATAAACATTTAATAATGAGAAATATCGTGACCGACAATTATTAATGATGTTTATGAATATTTATAATAATTGATAAATAATAAATATGAGTTTTAAATATTGATAAATAAAAATACTCTTATTATAAATACACCTGGTTTAATTATACAACCTGCATGAATTACTGTATATCGAATTTACATATAAATTCGTTGTATAAGTTTGTATCCCTTGAACGTGAGGCCTGACATGCCCACATGTATATGTATGTATACGTAACGTTGTATAATTTTGGCGCTCCAAGATCGTGGGGCTCCACAAATTTAAAATTATATAATAAAATTCGTTGTATAATTTTGGCGCACATGAACGTGTGGCCCGATCCCCACCATTTAACTATTAGAAATTTTGTAGTTAAATGGTTGCTCTAAAAATAAAAGTGTGTTAAATGAAAAATATATTATATCTAATAATTATTTATATTAAATATTAACTGTATTTTATGTAATTGTTGTGTACTAAAACACAACTGGCGTTCAACAAAATAAGCAGGTGTAATTGTAACATGAGTAAATAAAAATAAATAAATAATAACAGTTCAACAATAAATAAATAAAAGCTTTCATACGGTTCACTAATAATAATAAATTATAAATAAATATTAAATACAAAATAATTCAACATGACGACTCCAGGAAGTTTGGACATGGAGGCCTTTCGAAAAATGATGTGGGCCATGATGGACGAAGTAGTTACAAAACAGACAGAAAATTTAATGCTAAACCTAAAGAAAAAACAGAAAGTTTAGAAATCAAATAAGAACAACATATTGAAAATTTTAATAATAAATTAGAAGAACAGACTGCAAATTGTAAACAGGACACCATAAAAATGCCGGAGAGGCTAAAAGAATTAACAGAAAATGTTGGTGATACCAACTCACATATTGAGATTATCACAGAAAATGTATGTGAAAGAATTGTTAAGCAAACGGAACAAATATGTGAAATGATGGTTTCTGAACAAACAATTGTAATTGAAAGTAAGAGAGAACAGACTTGCATAATTACTGATGATAATTCTAAAACAGTAATTAACTGTAAGGAAGAATGTAAAATACATTTAATTAAACAAACGTACCGTGCTAGCGGAAGTATCCAAAGTAGTGGTTACACTCACACACAAATAAAACAAGTTAAAAAGGTAACACGATTGAAACAAATCAGACGCGACATGGTTACGCACAGTAAGTATCGATTGAACGATAATCACAATAAATATAAAAACTACAGAGGTTATCATAAACGGCGAATGAAAAAACAGTCGACAGCTTTTTATATAGGCTTCAAACGGTCTGACCTTACACAATGCATTAGTGACGAGAGAATTATGGAACGTACTGAGAGAGGAGAGAGAGGTTATTCGTCGCAGCAAAGAAACAAATTCATGCCGTACAAACAGGTGAGTTACGCAATGGCGTCAGATGAGCTCACAGTCGCTATGTTACCATGGGACGTTAACACAATGAGGGTGCGAGACGGAAATAACTGTACATGTCGGCTAATATACGACAACGGCGACTACACGTCAAAATACAATGAATTTCCTGTTGACGGAACCAATGCAATTGTTATGATAGTGAGGGGTGGAAATCAAACGACACCGCACTCAATGCTCTATAGAAATGAATAATTATTTTTAAAAGAAAAATATTACTGTTAATTATTATTAATAAGAAAAGGAGTTAATTAATAAGAAATAATATGTGTAAAAAGATTAAAGAATTAATAATAGAAAGAATGGCACGAAATGAAATGTGTAAAGAAATATTTAAGAAATGATTGTAAAGGAATGTTATTATTGATGTGTTATTAATATGAAGAAATAATTAGAATGAGGAATCAATGTTAATTGTCAGAATGGCTGATCAAGCGAAATCTTCATACGTTAATGGAAAGGCAAGGACACAAAAGATAGCGATAGTGGAAGTCAAGGACAGAGATTATTTAGAGCTCCAAATACTACGATTAAAACATCGAGTAGAGTTAAGCACTTAAGTCAGGATATAGACGTGTTTCTAAGGAAGTCATCTGTAGCCGATAATGACTCACTACGAGGCTAACGAAAAAGGTGTATTTCAGAAAGTAATGGTAAGGATGAAGAAAATTATTAGCGATCAGAAAGGTAATAGTAAAGAAATGTAATAATAGAAGGTAATGAAGGTTAATGTATTGCGCCTAAGATTAATGTAAGAAATGTTAATGTATTGTATAAGTAATATGTTCATGTTAAGAAAAGAGTTAAGAAACGAAGGTAAGAATGTATGAGTAAGGAAATGTAGAATTACAGATTGAAGAATGGCATAATATGTTAAGATGCAAAATGTTTACCAGTGCAAGAATGCAAACTCGTGTAGGAAGTGCTACACGTAAAAAAAAATATATAGGTCGATGGGACCAGATTAAAGGAGAACGATGAAAAAAAATTTAGCTACGTATGAATAATGAGAAGAGAGAGTAAGAGTGGGACAAGGCCACTGAATCAGTACAAGGTCAACGCACCGATCAGATATATATAATGGGGGGGGAATATTGCATACCAACACGGTGAACGTTAGACTGACTTACTCATTATTATGTGTTTGTTTTACCGATGTATAAACTTCAGGTAAGTAAATATAACATGATTATATTTGTCTAGAACAAATAGACAACAATTTAATAAATAAATATTTGTTAATTTTTTTTTCTCAGGCAGAGGAATAATGCAACGATACAGCCATACGCTGTATTAGGCATTAATTTAAATAAATATATATTTTGTATAATTTATACAAGTTACGGTTAAATGGACAGGTGTGAAATTGCAAGAATATTTCATTGTTAGATTAGGGGAGAGATTAACCTGTGTCGACAAGCAATGAACACCTGCTGAATTGTATGTGTTACACGTGTATCTTGTGTGTGTTAGTGATGCAGGCAAAGACAGGAATCTCAGCAACCCGCCCCAAGTAATTAATAAAATATTTATTTTAATGCACTGTGCGAAAACTAATTAGTGTATGATCAAACCAAAGGCACCAAAGTGTGTGTACAATTTATAGATATACCCAGTGAAAAGATGACGTTAATAGAACACGTTATGCGAAGACAGTGCAAAATAAACGTGCTAAAAAATAACGCAAATTACCCTAAGACGCTCAAATTAATACAGTGAGTGCTTAATCGAATTAGCTATGATTTGTGCTATCTCGATGCCGTGCAAAACATTGCTATTTGCTAATAATTGCAAATAGATGAAAAGGTTCGGGAGTTGGGGGCTGTCACGAGATATGCAGGTATCGACAGGACGATTTTGGAGCCGAGTGGCGCGGAATCTCGAGAGGGTATAAATTAAGGGTTCGACCAAAAACCCTTCTCTTCATTTCAAGACACAGTTGCAGCCGGACATGCTGTCCATCGGTAAAACAGTTTATTTTATTCTATTACAAGTCGCAGTAACAAACGAAATAACGTTCGTTAAATTAACGACAATATTACGGAAAAAGTAAATTCCGCAATAGTAAGTCTACCAAGATTATATACGGGAGGGCTGCTGTACAGCGACGCTGGACTCTAGATGTATCCTGGAACACATGCTGCTGTAGAGCGACGCTGGGCTCTAGACGTATCCAGGAACATGCTGCCGTTGAACGACGCTGGACTCTAGACGTATCCAGGAACATGCTGCCGTAGAACGACGCTGGACTCTAGACGTATCCAGGATCACGCCAGAACAAGAGGAATGGAAAACTAACTCAGGAGAACGCTGGACCCCGGACAACATTCGTAAGATCATCAGAAATCGAGGTGACATGCGTAATGCATTTTAAATGATTTGTAAAAAAAAAAGAGCTCATAAAGACGATTTCAAAAGACAGTAAATTAAAACAAAGAAAAGTTTATACTTAGTAATAATATGTTAAAATGTAAATAAATGTTTAGTCGTAAGAATGAGCGATCACATATACATAAAAGCATTAATAAATGAAAGAGATTTTAAAGTAAAGAGACTAGAGTTTATTATCAAAATAGATAGTAAAATGATTAGATATTTGAAGTATAGAAAGATTAATTTAAAGTTGAATATTAAAACAAAGGCCAGTCTACAAGCAATTAATAATAATAAAATTTTAAATTTAATTTTAAACATTGGTATAGACTGAGCGAGTGAGCGAGTAGGGGTCAGATCTAAGATAAGACAAATTATTTCAATATAAAAATATTTTAAGTTAAAATAAATTAATAAACCAATTGTTTAACATATCTAGATATAAGATTATTAACATGTTGAGATATGAGATTTTTTAAATATGTGTAATGTTGCATATCATAAGATATAAACATTTAATAATGAGAAATATCGTGACCGACAATTATTAATGATGTTTATGAATATTTATAATAATTGATAAATAATAAATATGAGTTTTAAATATTGATAAATAAAAATACTCTTATTATAAATACACCTGGTTTAATTATACAACCTGCATGAATTACTGTATATCGAATTTACATATAAATTCGTTGTATAAGTTTGTATCCCTTGAACGTGAGGCCTGACATGCCCACATGTATATGTATGTATACGTAACGTTGTATAATTTTGGCGCTCCAAGATCGTGGGGCTCCACAAATTTAAAATTATATAATAAAATTCGTTGTATAATTTTGGCGCACATGAACGTGTGGCCCGATCCCCACCATTTAACTATTAGAAATTTTGTAGTTAAATGGTTGCTCTAAAAATAAAAGTGTGTTAAATGAAAAATATATTATATCTAATAATTATTTATATTAAATATTAACTGTATTTTATGTAATTGTTGTGTACTAAAACACAACTGGCGTTCAACAAAATAAGCAGGTGTAATTGTAACATGAGTAAATAAAAATAAATAAATAATAACAGTTCAACAATAAATAAATAAAAGCTTTCATACGGTTCACTAATAATAATAAATTATAAATAAATATTAAATACAAAATAATTCAACATGACGACTCCAGGAAGTTTGGACATGGAGGCCTTTCGAAAAATGATGTGGGCCATGATGGACGAAGTAGTTACAAAACAGACAGAAAATTTAATGCTAAACCTAAAGAAAAAACAGAAAGTTTAGAAATCAAATAAGAACAACATATTGAAAATTTTAATAATAAATTAGAAGAACAGACTGCAAATTGTAAACAGGACACCATAAAAATGCCGGAGAGGCTAAAAGAATTAACAGAAAATGTTGGTGATACCAACTCACATATTGAGATTATCACAGAAAATGAATGTGAAAGAATTGTTAAGCAAACGGAACAAATATGTGAAATGATGGTTTCTGAACAAACAATTGTAATTGAAAGTAAGAGAGAACAGACTTGCATAATTACTGATGATAATTCTAAAACAGTAATTAACTGTAAGGAAGAATGTAAAATACATTTAATTAAACAAACGTACCGTGCTAGCGGAAGTATCCAAAGTAGTGGTTACACTCACACACAAATAAAACAAGTTAAAAAGGTAACACGATTGAAACAAATCAGACGCGACAAGGTTACGCACAGTAAGTATCGATTGAACGATAATCACAATAAATATAAAAACTACAGAGGTTATCATAAACGGCGAATGAAAAAACAGTCGACAGCTTTTTATATAGGCTTCAAACGGTCTGACCTTACACAATGCATTAGTGACGAGAGAATTATGGAACGTACTGAGAGAGGAGAGAGAGGTTATTCGTCGCAGCAAAGAAACAAATTCATGCCGTACAAACAGGTGAGTTACGCAATGGCGTCAGATGAGCTCACAGTCGCTATGTTACCATGGGACGTTAACACAATGAGGGTGCGAGACGGAAATAACTGTACATGTCGGCTAATATACGACAACGGCGACTACACGTCAAAATACAATGAATTTCCTGTTGACGGAACCAATGCAATTGTTATGATAGTGAGGGGTGGAAATCAAACGACACCGCACTCAATGCTCTATAGAAATGAATAATTATTTTTAAAAGAAAAATATTACTGTTAATTATTATTAATAAGAAAAGGAGTTAATTAATAAGAAATAATATGTGTAAAAAGATTAAAGAATTAATAAGAGAAAGAATGGCACGAAATGAAATGTGTAAAGAAATATTTAAGAAATGATTGTAAAGGAATGTTATTATTGATGTGTTATTAATATGTAGAAATAATTAGAATGAGGAATCAATGTTAATTGTCAGAATGGCTGATCAAGCGAAATCTTCATACGTTAATGGAAAGGCAAGGACACAAAAGATAGCGATAGTGGAAGTCAAGGACAGAGATTATTTAGAGCTCCAAATACTACGAACTTAAGTCTGGATATAGACGTGTTTCTAAGGAAGTCATCTGTAGCCGATAATGACTCACTACGAGGCTAACGAAAAAGGTGTATTTCAGAAAGTAATGGTAAGGATGAAGAAAATTATTAGCGATCAGAAAGGTAATAGTAAAGAAATGTAATAATAGAAGGTAATGAAGGTTAATGTATTGCGCCTAAGATTAATGTAAGAAATGTTAATGTATTGTATAAGTAATATGTTCATGTTAAGAAAAGAGTTAAGAAACGAAGGTAAGAATGTATGAGTAAGGAAATGTAGAATTACAGATTGAAGAATGGCATAATATGTTAAGATGCAAAATGTTTACCAGTGCAAGAATGCAAACTCGTGTAGGAAGTGCTACACGTAAAAAAAAATATATAGGTCGATGGGACCAGATTAAAGGAGAACGATGAAAAAAAATTTAGCTACGTATGAATAATGAGAAGAGAGAGTAAGAGTGGGACAAGGCCACTGAATCAGTACAAGGTCAACGCACCGATCAGATATATATAATGGGGGGGGAATATTGCATACCAACACGGTGAACGTTAGACTGACTTACTCATTATTATGTGTTTGTTTTACCGATGTATAAACTTCAGGTAAGTAAATATAACATGATTATATTTGTCTAGAACAAATAGACAACAATTTAATAAATAAATATTTGTTAATTTTTTTTTCTCAGGCAGAGGAATAATGCAACGATACAGCCATACGCTGTATTAGGCATTAATTTAAATAAATATATATTTTGTATAATTTATACAAGTTACGGTTAAATGGACAGGTGTGAAATTGCAAGAATATTTCATTGTTAGATTAGGGGAGAGATTAACCTGTGTCGACAAGCAATGAACACCTGCTGAATTGTATGTGTTACACGTGTATCTTGTGTGTGTTAGTGATGCAGGCAAAGACAGGAATCTCAGCAACCCGCCCCAAGTAATTAATAAAATATTTATTTTAATGCACTGTGCGAAAACTAATTAGTGTATGATCAAACCAAAGGCACCAAAGTGTGTGTACAATTTATAGATATACCCAGTGAAAAGATGACGTTAATAGAACACGTTATGCGAAGACAGTGCAAAATAAACGTGCTAAAAAATAACGCAAATTACCCTAAGACGCTCAAATTAATACAGTGAGTGCTTAATCGAATTAGCTATGATTTGTGCTATCTCGATGCCGTGCAAAACATTGCTATTTGCTAATAATTGCAAATAGATGAAAAGGTTCGGGAGTTGGGGGCTGTCACGAGATATGCAGGTATCGACAGGACGATTTTGGAGCCGAGTGGCGCGGAATCTCGAGAGGGTATAAATTAAGGGTTCGACCAAAAACCCTTCTCTTCATTTCAAGACACAGTTGCAGCCGGACATGCTGTCCATCGGTAAAACAGTTTATTTTATTCTATTACAAGTCGCAGTAACAAACGAAATAACGTTCGTTAAATTAACGACAATATTACGGAAAAAGTAAATTCCGCAATAGTAAGTCTACCAAGATTATATACGGGAGGGCTGCTGTACAGCGACGCTGGACTCTAGATGTATCCTGGAACACATGCTGCTGTAGAGCGACGCTGGGCTCTAGACGTATCCAGGAACATGCTGCCGTTGAACGACGCTGGACTCTAGACGTATCCAGGAACATGCTGCCGTAGAACGACGCTGGACTCTAGACGTATCCAGGATCACGCCAGAACAAGAGGAATGGAAAACTAACTCAGGAGAACGCTGGACCCCGGACAACATTCGTAAGATCATCAGAAATCGAGGTGACATGCGTAATGCATTTTAAATGATTTGTAAAAAAAAAAGAGCTCATAAAGACGATTTCAAAAGACAGTAAATTAAAACAAAGAAAAGTTTATACTTAGTAATAATATGTTAAAATGTAAATAAATGTTTAGTCGTAAGAATGAGCGATCACATATACATAAAAGCATTAATAAATGAAAGAGATTTTAAAGTAAAGAGACTAGAGTTTATTATCAAAATAGATAGTAAAATGATTAGATATTTGAAGTATAGAAAGATTAATTTAAAGTTGAATATTAAAACAAAGGCCAGTCTACAAGCAATTAATAATAATAAAATTTTAAATTTAATTTTAAACATTGGTATAGACTGAGCGAGTGAGCGAGTAGGGGTCAGATCTAAGATAAGACAAATTATTTCAATATAAAAATATTTTAAGTTAAAATAAATTAATAAACCAATTGTTTAACATATCTAGATATAAGATTATTAACATGTTGAGATATGAGATTTTTTAAATATGTGTAATGTTGCATATCATAAGATATAAACATTTAATAATGAGAAATATCGTGACCGACAATTATTAATGATGTTTATGAATATTTATAATAATTGATAAATAATAAATATGAGTTTTAAATATTGATAAATAAAAATACTCTTATTATAAATACACCTGGTTTAATTATACAACCTGCATGAATTACTGTATATCGAATTTACATATAAATTCGTTGTATAAGTTTGTATCCCTTGAACGTGAGGCCTGACATGCCCACATGTATATGTATGTATACGTAACGTTGTATAATTTTGGCGCTCCAAGATCGTGGGGCTCCACAAATTTAAAATTATATAATAAAATTCGTTGTATAATTTTGGCGCACATGAACGTGTGGCCCGATCCCCACCATTTAACTATTAGAAATTTTGTAGTTAAATGGTTGCTCTAAAAATAAAAGTGTGTTAAATGAAAAATATATTATATCTAATAATTATTTATATTAAATATTAACTGTATTTTATGTAATTGTTGTGTACTAAAACACAACTGGCGTTCAACAAAATAAGCAGGTGTAATTGTAACATGAGTAAATAAAAATAAATAAATAATAACAGTTCAACAATAAATAAATAAAAGCTTTCATACGGTTCACTAATAATAATAAATTATAAATAAATATTAAATACAAAATAATTCAACATGACGACTCCAGGAAGTTTGGACATGGAGGCCTTTCGAAAAATGATGTGGGCCATGATGGACGAAGTAGTTACAAAACAGACAGAAAATTTAATGCTAAACCTAAAGAAAAAACAGAAAGTTTAGAAATCAAATAAGAACAACATATTGAAAATTTTAATAATAAATTAGAAGAACAGACTGCAAATTGTAAACAGGACACCATAAAAATGCCGGAGAGGCTAAAAGAATTAACAGAAAATGTTGGTGATACCAACTCACATATTGAGATTATCACAGAAAATGAATGTGAAAGAATTGTTAAGCAAACGGAACAAATATGTGAAATGATGGTTTCTGAACAAACAATTGTAATTGAAAGTAAGAGAGAACAGACTTGCATAATTACTGATGATAATTCTAAAACAGTAATTAACTGTAAGGAAGAATGTAAAATACATTTAATTAAACAAACGTACCGTGCTAGCGGAAGTATCCAAAGTAGTGGTTACACTCACACACAAATAAAACAAGTTAAAAAGGTAACACGATTGAAACAAATCAGACGCGACAAGGTTACGCACAGTAAGTATCGATTGAACGATAATCACAATAAATATAAAAACTACAGAGGTTATCATAAACGGCGAATGAAAAAACAGTCGACAGCTTTTTATATAGGCTTCAAACGGTCTGACCTTACACAATGCATTAGTGACGAGAGAATTATGGAACGTACTGAGAGAGGAGAGAGAGGTTATTCGTCGCAGCAAAGAAACAAATTCATGCCGTACAAACAGGTGAGTTACGCAATGGCGTCAGATGAGCTCACAGTCGCTATGTTACCATGGGACGTTAACACAATGAGGGTGCGAGACGGAAATAACTGTACATGTCGGCTAATATACGACAACGGCGACTACACGTCAAAATACAATGAATTTCCTGTTGACGGAACCAATGCAATTGTTATGATAGTGAGGGGTGGAAATCAAACGACACCGCACTCAATGCTCTATAGAAATGAATAATTATTTTTAAAAGAAAAATATTACTGTTAATTATTATTAATAAGAAAAGGAGTTAATTAATAAGAAATAATATGTGTAAAAAGATTAAAGAATTAATAAGAGAAAGAATGGCACGAAATGAAATGTGTAAAGAAATATTTAAGAAATGATTGTAAAGGAATGTTATTATTGATGTGTTATTAATATGTAGAAATAATTAGAATGAGGAATCAATGTTAATTGTCAGAATGGCTGATCAAGCGAAATCTTCATACGTTAATGGAAAGGCAAGGACACAAAAGATAGCGATAGTGGAAGTCAAGGACAGAGATTATTTAGAGCTCCAAATACTACGAACTTAAGTCTGGATATAGACGTGTTTCTAAGGAAGTCATCTGTAGCCGATAATGACTCACTACGAGGCTAACGAAAAAGGTGTATTTCAGGAAGTAATGGTAAGGATGAAGAAAATTATTAGCGATCAGAAAGGTAATAGTAAAGAAATGTAATAATAGAAGGTAATGAAGGTTAATGTATTGCGCATAAGATTAATGTAAGAAATGTTAATGTATTGTATAAGTAATATGTTCATGTTAAGAAAAGAGTTAAGAAACGAAGGTAAGAATGTATGAGTAAGGAAATGTAGAATTACAGATTGAAGAATGGCATAATATGTTAAGATGCAAATGTTTACCAGTGCAAGAATGCAAACTCGTGTAGGAAGTGCTACACGTAAAAAAAAATATATAGGTCGATGGAACCAGATTAAAGGAGAACGATGAAAAAAAATTTAGCTACGTATGAATAATGAGAAGAGAGAGTAAGAGTGGGACAAGGCCACTGAATCAGTACAAGGTCAACGCACCGATCAGCTATATAATGGGGGGGGGTGTTGCATACCAACACGGTGAACGTTAGACTGACTTACTCATTATTATGTGTTTGTTTTACCGATGTATAAACTTCAGGTAAGTAAATATAACATGATTATATTTGTCTAGAACAAATAGACAACAATTTAATAAATAAATATTTGTTAATTTTTTTTTCTCAGGCAGAGGAATAATGCAACGATACAGCCATACGCTGTATTAGGCATTAATTTAAATAAATATATATTTTGTATAATTTATACAAGTTACGGTTAAATGGACAGGTGTGAAATTGCAAGAATATTTCATTGTTAGATTAGGGGAGAGATTAACCTGTGTCGACAAGCAATGAACACCTGCTGAATTGTATGTGTTACACGTGTATCTTGTGTGTGTTAGTGATGCAGGCAAAGACAGGAATCTCAGCAACCCGCCCCAAGTAATTAATAAAATATTTATTTTAATGCACTGTGCGAAAACTAATTAGTGTATGATCAAACCAAAGGCACCAAAGTGTGTGTACAATTTATAGATATACCCAGTGAAAAGATGACGTTAATAGAACACGTTATGCGAAGACAGTGCAAAATAAACGTGCTAAAAAATAACGCAAATTACCCTAAGACGCTCAAATTAATACAGTGAGTGCTTAATCGAATTAGCTATGATTTGTGCTATCTCGATGCCGTGCAAAACATTGCTATTTGCTAATAATTGCAAATAGATGAAAAGGTTCGGGAGTGGGGGCTGTCACGAGATATGCAGGTATCGACAGGACGATTTTGGAGCCGAGTGGCGCGGAATCTCGAGAGGGTATAAATTAAGGGTTCGACCAAAAACCCTTCTCTTCATTTCAAGACACAGTTGCAGCCGGACATGCTGTCCATCGGCAAAACAGTTTATTTTATTCTATTACAAGTCGCAGTAACAAACGAAATAACGTTCGTTAAATTAACGACAATATTACGGAAAAAGTAAATTCCGCAATAGTAAGGCTACCAAGATTATATACGGGAGGGCTGCTGTACAGCGACGCTGGACTCTAGATGTATCCTGGAACACATGCTGCTGTAGAGCGACGCTGGGCTCTAGACGTATCCAGGAACATGCTGCCGTTGAACGACGCTGGACTCTAGACGTATCCAGGAACATGCTGCCGTAGAACGACGCTGGACTCTAGACGTATCCAGGATCACGCCAGAACAAGAGGACTGGAAAACTAACTCAGGAGAACGCTGGACCCCGGACAACATTCGTAAGATCATCAGAAATCGAGGTGACATGCGTAATGCATTTTAAATGATTTGTAAAAAAAAAAAGAGCTCATAAAGACGATTTCAAAAGACAGTAAATTAAAACAAAGAAAAGTTTATACTTAGTAATAATATGTTAAAATGTAAATAAATGTTTAGTCGTAAGAATGAGCGATCGCATATACATAAAAGCATTAATAAATGAAAGAGATTTTAAAGTAAAGAGACTAGAGTTTATTATCAAAATAGATAGTAAAATGATTAGATATTTGAAGTATAGAAAGATTAATTTAAAGTTGAATATTAAAACAAAGGCCAGTCTACAAGCAATTAATAATAATAAAATTTTAAATTTAATTTTAAACATTGGTATAGACTGAGCGAGTGAGCGAGTAGGGGTCAGATCTGAGATAAGACAAATTATTTCAATATAAAAATATTTTAAGTTAAAATAAATTAATAAACCAATTATTTAACATATCTAGATATAAGATTATTAACATGTTGAGATATGAGATTTTTTAAATATGTGTAATGTTGCATATCATAAGATATAAACATTTAATAATGAGAAATATCGTGACCGACAATTATTAATGATGTTTATGAATATTTATAATAATTGATAAATAATAAATATGAGTTTTAAATATTGATAAATAAAAATACTCTTATTATAAATACACCTGGTATAATTATACAACCGGCATGAATTACTGTAAATCGATTTTACATATAAATTCGTTGTATAAGTTTGTATCCCTTGAACGTGACGCCTGACATGCCCACATGTATATGTATGTATACGTAACGTTGTATAATTTTGGCGCTCCAAGATCGTGGGGCTCCACAAATTTAAAATTATATAATAAAATTCGTTGTATAATTTTGGCGCAGATGAACGTGTGGTCCGATCCCCACCATTTAACTATTAGAAATTTTGTAGTTAAATGGTTGCTCTAAAAATAAAAGTGTGTTAAATGAAAAATATATTATATCTAATAATTATTTATATTAAATATTAACTGTATTTTATGTAATTGTTGTGTACTAAAACACAACTGGCGTTCAACAAAATAAGCAGGTGTAATTGTAACATGAGTAAATAAAAATAAATAAATAATAACAGTTCAACAATAAATAAATAAAAGCTTTCATACGGTTCACTAATAATAATAAATTATAAATAAATATTAAATACAAAATAATTCAACATGACGACTCCAGGAAGTTTGGACATGGAGGCCTTTCGAAAAATGATGTGGGCCATGATGGACGAAGTAGTTACAAAACAGACAGAAAATTTAATGCTAAACCTAAAGAAAAAACAGAAAGTTTAGAAATCAAATAAGAACAACATATTGAAAATTTTAATAATAAATTAGAAGAACAGACTGCAAATTGTAAACAGGACACCATAAAAATGCCGGAGAGGCTAAAAGAATTAACAGAAAAGGTTGGTGATACCAACTCACATATTGAGATTATCACAGAAAATGTATGTGAAAGAATTGTTAAGCAAACGGAACAAATATGTGAAATGATGGTTTCTGAACAAACAATTGTAATTGAAAGTAAGAGAGAACAGACTTGCATAATTACTGATGATAATTCTAAAACAGTAATTAACTGTAAGGAAGAATGTAAAATACATTTAATTAAACAAACGTACCGTGCTAGCGGAAGTATCCAAAGTAGTGGTTACACTCACACACAAATAAAACAAGTTAAAAAGGTAACACGATTGAAACAAATCAGACGCGACATGGTTACGCACAGTAAGTATCGATTGAACGATAATCACAATAAATATAAAAACTACAGAGGTTATCATAAACGGCGAATGAAAAAACAGTCGACAGCTTTTTATATAGGCTTCAAACGGTCTGACCTTACACAATGCATTAGTGACGAGAGAATTATGGAACGTACTGAGAGAGGAGAGAGAGGTTATTCGTCGCAGCAAAGAAACAAATTCATGCCGTACAAACAGGTGAGTTACGCAATGGCGTCAGATGAGCTCACAGTCGCTATGTTACCATGGGACGTTAACACAATGAGGGTGCGAGACGGAAATAACTGTACATGTCGGCTAATATACGACAACGGCGACTACACGTCAAAATACAATGAATTTCCTGTTGACGGAACCAATGCAATTGTTATGATAGTGAGGGGTGGAAATCAAACGACACCGCACTCAATGCTCTATAGAAATGAATAATTATTTTTAAAAGAAAAATATTACTGTTAATTATTATTAATAAGAAAAGGAGTTAATTAATAAGAAATAATATGTGTAAAAAGATTAAAGAATTAATAATAGAAAGAATGGCACGAAATGAAATGTGTAAAGAAATATTTAAGAAATGATTGTAAAGGAATGTTATTATTGATGTGTTATTAATATGAAGAAATAATTAGAATGAGGAATCAATGTTAATTGTCAGAATGGCTGATCAAGCGAAATCTTCATACGTTAATGGAAAGGCAAGGACACAAAAGATAGCGATAGTGGAAGTCAAGGACAGAGATTATTTAGAGCTCCAAATACTACGATTAAAACATCGAGTAGAGTTAAGCACTTAAGTCTGGATATAGACGTGTTTCTAAGGAAGTCATCTGTAGCCAATAATGACTCACTACGAGGCTAACGAAAAAGGTGTATTTCAGAAAGTAATGGTAAGGATGAAGAAAATTATTAGCGATCAGAAAGGTAATAGTAAAGAAATGTAATAATAGAAGGTAATGAAGGTTAATGTATTGCGCCTAAGATTAATGTAAGAAATGTTAATGTATTGTATAAGTAATATGTTCATGTTAAGAAAAGAGTTAAGAGTAGAGGGAAAGTGAGCGTTAGAAAACACTTCCGGGTTCCAGTTGAAAACACTACCGGGTTCCAGTTCATGACGTCATAGAGGCACTGGCAGCTGGTGTCCGAGCTGTCCATGTGACGTCACTGTTTTGTGTGTGTGTGTGTGTATGTGTGACTGAAACACTTCCGTGTTCCAGTTCATGACGTCATACAGAGGCTCAAGTCGCTGGCGTCCGCATGGCTAAAACCTGTTTCAAGACGTCACGGAGGCCGTGGTTTCTGCATGTTCAAAATTTGGTAGCCGAAAACAATGTGTAGTGGATGGGGGTACCCGGAATTCGGCGGTTGCCCGGACGCGCAGAGGCTATGTCATCGGGTACCGTTACTCGAAATTTTGGGGGCATCGGGTACCGTTATCCGAAATGTTTAAATCAACGGATGGGGGTACCCGAAATTTGTGGGTACGCCCTAACCGGGTTCCAGTTCATGACAGAGGCCCTGGCAGCTGGTGTCCGAGTGTTAAAACACTTCCGCGTTCTGGTTTATTTTGATGTAACAAAATAATCGTTCTCTCTCGACATTTTTTTAATGTCAGAATTTTGGTACCCTAAATGATTAAAACAACGGATGGGGGTACCCGAAATTTGCGGGTACGCCCATATGACGACGACGTAGAGGGCGTGATGTCTGAAATGTTTAAATCAACGGATGGGGGTACCCGAAATTTTCGGTGTCTGAAATTTAGTACCCGAAATGTTTAAATCAACGGATGGGGTTACCCGAAATTTTTGGTGTCCGAATTTTGACACCCGAAATGTTTAAATCAACGGATGGGGGGTACACCCTAAAACAAGTCCTGTATGTCTAAACTCTGGACGGGGAGGAGAAACCGTTACGCGAAATTGATCGGTTAAAATTTGGGACAATAGGTACCTGACGGGTTCCGAAATTTGGTGATTAATGACATCCCGACGCGGTTCCTCCGGTACTCAAAACCGGATATTGTATTATTATAATGTTTATATTGTGTTAATATAAAACAGATGCATCGATTTGAATACTGTTTAGAAAACATATATTCTTATTATGCGTTACTAAAATTGTTAACTGAATAAATATATTTACTCCTGTGACGATTCTCCTGTAAACCAGTCAAATAGCATCTAAGCTGGTACAAGCGGTGTGTGTGTGAAACACTACCACGTTCCGTTAATGTATTCAAAGAGGAACTGATAGCTGGCGTCCGTGTTTTATAAAGCTGTGTGTGTGTGTGTGTGTGTGTGTGTGTGTGTGTGTGTGTGTGTGTGTGTGTGTGTGTGTGTGTGTGTGTGTGTGTGTGTGTGTGTGTGTGTGTGTGAGGTTGACGTAGAGTTGCCTCAGGCAAGCTGTTGTAACTTGCAGCGCTCTTTCTCTACTATAAAAACCGGTTTCTTTGCTGTTACATTCCATATGAGAGACTTACATCTCTACTGCTTTTGCGATTATTCAAGTATGATAGGAATAATTGTTTTGTATAAGGGGTATAATAATAAAAATAACATAGGTTATGGTTTATATGTATATATAATTTTTAATAATATCAAAAGCTTTTACAATCAAATCATAAGCTATAAGTTTTTTCTCTCTCTACACACACATGTTCTATATTCACAAGACAATTATAATTGAGCAAAACATACGCCCTCTCTCTATATACATAACTAAACAAAATAGACACTTTATCTATATATATATATATATTTACATAATTATACAAAATAATCTTTTTTCTCTCTCGCTTTCTCTCTCTTTTGCAGCCTTGAAGGTTCTCTCTCTCTCTCTCTCTCTCTCTCTCTCTCTATATATATATATATATATATATATATGTATATATACACACATACACACACACACATATAATTAACAAAATAATAATTACATTTACTACAACCAAAACAAGCCTTATATGTCTAACAATAATAATAATAATTAATAACATACAATATTACAATGTTGATGTGTAATATATTAATAATAACATACTGAATGTAGACACACATCAAATGATAATTAATATGGTGTTAACTACATGTGTAAAATGGTACACCAAAACCTTGAATTCAACTCTTTTTAGTATTTTAGATAATAACAGTGGTAACAACGCTTATAAAGCGCACATCCAGTGGAATTATGCCTTAACCAATTACATTTTTTCGTCAAAATAATTTTTTAAAACAATTGTTCTTCAGAGTGTAAATTCTCTCCACTCACAAGCACTCAGAATGTTACAGTGGTCACCATATGGTGGTGAACGACATACATCTCCCTCGCATTCGCACAAACACATAACATCGAAACAAGGTTTCTGTAACTATGAGAGAAATCTTTTAAAAAATTTAATTACACATAAAAATTTAACTAACACTTTAATGATTGTTTATCTCAACTTTTTATGTTATAAACCACATACGTTTTTTAATAATTAAAAATAGAATATAATTTCCTACAATTAATAATACTTGATCAAATACAAAAGAATGTAGACACATCAAATGATAGTTAGTGTGGTATTAAAAAAACATGTATTCTGAATTAAAGTCATTTTGATATCTTAGATAACAACAGACGCGACAACGGTTACGAAGCGGACATCCGCTAGAGTCATGCCTTGACCACTCATATTTTTTTACTAGCGAGGTATACGCTGTACCAGTAAAATTATACATCATATAGTATATCTGATTAACCAGCTTTGTTTTAGCAATTAGCAAATCTTTTATTTGAAGATATTCAATATTATGGTTGTTACAATAACTAATTGATGTTTTGAAGAGTTTGAAAAACTCATTACGAATAAATACTTTCATTTTGTAAATATTCTTTTCGTTTCGTATTGATATCCATCTACTCAGTGTCTTACGATTATTTCTAAAATTATAATCGAATTTAATCATGTTGCATTGACAATATAATCTATTATTACCATTTATTTCTCTGTTTAAAAGTTTTTCTACAATATTAGATCCAAGCAACACCTTGTTCTTTCTCTGAAAATGAATAGTTAACATTAAAAAACGACAAAAAAAATAGAGAAGTCTACTTCATCATTTAAAAACATTTTACTATTAATGTTATTATTACTATTATTATTATAATAAATCAATCCTGTTCTCGTTTATTTGGTCTGGAAAAAAAGAGAAAAAATTAATACATAACCACTTCTGTATAAGTAATTATTAGTGGTACTGAAATATCATACTCACATAATCAATATCCAACTGCACGCTCACTTTCTCGTTCGCCAGCGGAGTGTGTGAGGTTACGCATAGTGATAGGACACAAGGCTTCACAGCTTTCAATTGCTCCTCTGTAAATACGTCACACCATCTTTTAGGTAGGTATACATAGAAAAGTTTATCCTCCGGCTGAGGACAGGCTCCGGTATCTTCCAAATCTACCACAACTGACTCCCCGAATTTCGTTTTCACAAATTTCATGTGAATTATATGATACTTTACTCCTAAAGAAAGACTTGACAAGTCTCTTTTTGGTAAAAAATTTTCAACTGTCTTCGCGTTCGCAACGATTCCTTCCATGGCGAGTACTGATGACTGCACAGGGAAACACTGGCGTATTTATTCTGTTTCCCCCGACCACGTTCCTTCCTTTTAAAGCGTCATCTCCTTCGGTCACGACACCCTACCCCGCACCTCCACCGCAACGGTAACGGCTATAATTTTGCTTCCTACCCCACCCCGCGTCGTCACGGGCCACCATCTGCTTTCGGTCACGACCGGACGATGACATCCTACCCCGCACCCCCACACCGCACCCAAAGCCTCACCACCACCCCGCACCTCGCCTACATATTTTGTTCAATTACTTTGTCTGTCGCTCCGCAACGACCGGGTTTCCCCCACCCCACCCCACCCCGCACCCCACTCGAGTCCGTCGGTCACGGTCACCCCGCACCCCACCCCGCGTCGTCTCGGGCCACCATCTGCTTTCGGTCACGACCGGTCGTACAACCCAGCCCCCCGTACCCCGCACCCTACATCCCGTGGGAGGCGACTCAACGAGCGCGCTTCGGTCAAGGTCGCCGGCATCCTGTACCCCGCACCTCGCCTACCTATCGGTCACGGACACCGGCTGCAACCTAGCTCCCTACCCCGCACCACCATCCCACACCTTTACCCCGCACCGCATCGGTCACGGACGTCAGCTTCCTACACCGCACTCCCCACCCCACCCAGCCCTCCGCAACGCGCGTCATCGGTCACGACCGGACGATGACATCCTAGCCCGCACCCCCACCCCGCACCTCCAGCACACACCGCATCGGTCACGACAACCCCGCACCCCACCCCGCGCAGCTGCTCCTCGCGAGCGGAGCGCGGCGACAGCGTTACCGGTCACCGGACTGTCTATATAGGGAACCGACTACGCGAAGCCGGCCTCACTCCTTTCACAATGACCGACAGCAGCAGCAGCAGCGGCGGCAGCAACAGCGAACACCGTGCTATCAATGGTAATGTAATTACTATAAAATTTATGATACTTGACAATACACTAAACACACAAACAGTATTATTAGATTACAAACACACGGTTATTGATAAGATTTGTAGCGAAGCCGTTGCATTAAATAATTATATAAAGTGGTATTTAGCAGTTCGTGTATCTTTTAAAAAATTAATAAACACCGAAAATATTTATTGTAATGCGGTATTTAGATCACGTACAGAACTTAAGTCACAGTATGACGATATCGATGAACAGTATTCGATAGCTAGCGAGAAAATAATGGAATCCGTTGACAAATTCACGCGTGACGGAAGCGGGTGGGTCGAAAATGGTGTCGAGTCGGTGGAAATAAATATTACAAAATACAATCCTCTTGTGGGGTCGAGCTTTCTACCTACACCATCGAAATTGTCACACAGTAAGAAAGGAATTATTAATGTGAAAAATTTAGAAGATGAAAAGTGTTTCTTGTGGTCTGTGCTCGCCGGTATACACCCGATCGCGTGTAACCCGCATCGCGTTAGCCATTACCTTCCGTACGAAGAAGAAATAAACATGAAGAACATACCTTATCCCGTCGCAGTCAATAAGATAAAACGTTTTGAAAAATTAAACGAAAACATATCCGTTAACGTTTTTGGCTACGAAGGCGAGGTATATCCTTTACGTATTACTGAACACCGCGGTCGAAAGTACCACGTAAACCTACTGCTACTGTCCGACGCGAACACTACTCACTACTGCCTCATACGGAACCTTTCGCGTATGCTTTCGTCGTTGTCAAAACGAAACGGCGCTTCGTTTTACTGCAACTACTGTCTACACCGATTTTCGGACAATAAAGATACTAACGCGGCGCGAAAACGAGTTGAAGAACACGAACGCAACTGTTCTCAGCATGCAGTACAGAAAGTAAAACTTCCTGACGAGAACGAAAAGTGGATGTATTTTAAAAACTTTTCACTTTGTCACCGCGTACCTTATACGGTATACGCTGACTTCGAATCGTTTATTGTTCCGACCACCGGTAAAAACGTGGCACATCATATACCAGCCAGTTTCTGCTATGTGATAGTTGACTGGATGGGAAACGCTGTCAAGGAACCTGTAATATACCGCGGTAAAGACGTGGTGGACACGTTCCTTCGTGTGCTTTTAGTCGACATTCAACGACTCGATAGAAAGTTTAATAAACCGATCCAAATGACAGCGGCCGATGAACGGTCATTCCGAAACGCTACGCACTGTCATCTGTGCAAGCAGCCGTTAACGGACGACACGGTTCGAAACCATTGCCACATAACGGGAAACTATTTAGGCGCTGCTCACAATGCGTGTAATATAAATTACAAAATACCAACACACGTTCCGGTTTTTTTCCATAATTTAAGTGGCTATGACTCGCATCATTTGATGCAAGGTTTCGGAAAGTACAAGGAAGATGAAATAACGTGTATCGCTACTACAACCGAACGTTACATCTCCGTTACACTCGGTCAGCTCCGGTTTCTCGATTCTCTGCGGTTCATGAACGCGTGACTTGAAAAACTCGTCTCCAACTTATCCGCGGATAAATTTAAAATCCTTAATCAATTTTACACGCGTAATGTTAATTTACTGTTGCGTAAAGGCGTGTACCCTTACGAATACGTTACGGACGATTCAAAATTTGACGAGAGGCAGTTACCGGACCGCGAACATTTTTACAACGGGTTGACAGAGTCGGATATAAACGAAGAAGATTACGCGCACGCTCGAGCGGTTTGGTCGGCTTTCGACATGCAAACGTTCGGTGATTATCATGACCTTTATTTAAAAACGGATGTACTACTGCTTGCTGATGTATTTGAAAACTTTCGAAACATGAGCCTACAGTACTACGAACTCGATCCGTGTAACGTTTTTACCACCGCCGGTTTAGCGTGGAACGCGATGCTGAAAATGACAGGAGTTAGGTTAGAGTTACTCCGCGATATAGACGTACACCTGTACATCGAAAGAGGTATCCGTGGCGGCTTAGCAGCAATTTCTAGTAGGTACGCCAAGGCCAACAACCCGTACATTCCCGATTATGACGCAAGCAAGCCGCATAACTATTTACTTTACCTCGATTGTACCAACCTGTACGGAACGGCTATGACACAGCCTTTACCACTGTCCGGTTTTCGATGGTTGGAACGTACAGTGATCGATACGTTGAACGTGCACACGTTACGCGACGATGGTGACACCGGTTATATCCTGGAAGTCGATCTGGGGTATCCACATTACCTACACGACTTACACAGTGACTACCCTTTAGCACCTGAAAAGCGTACTATTACGGACAGTATGCTTTCACCGTACTGCTATCGCATGAAGCTGTTAAAAGACTTTGTGTGCAGTAACGGTAAGGTAGAGAAACTGATAACGTCCCTCGAGGACAAGACAAAATACATTGTTCATTACAGAACATTGAAACTCTACCTCGAACTAGGAATGGAGTTGAAAGCGATTCACCGTGTGTTAGCATTCACACAGTGCGTATGGTTGAAACCTTTCATCGATTTTAATACGAAGCGACGAAAGGAAGCCAGAAACACCTTTGAAAAAGACTTTTTTAAGTTAATGAATAACGCACCGTACGGAAAATCGTTGGAAAACGTACGGAAGCGAATCGATTTCAAGTTAGTTCCAAACGAGAAGAAACTTCACAAACTAACCGCTAACCCCAGGCTACAACATTTTTTCATCTATAACGAGGACCTGGTAGGTCTCACGATGAAAAAAATATCCATTACACTGAACCGACCTTTGTACGTTGGGTTCAGTGTATTGGATATTAGTAAGCTGATTATGTATCGGTTCCATTACGGATTCACGATGAATACGTACGAGTCACGTGCACGTCTATGTATGACGGACACTGACTCTCTGTTGTACGACATTCGCACCGACGATGTGTACAAAGACATGGAGGAGCATCTCGAACTCTTTGACACGTCGGAGTACCCTAAGGCACATCCGTGCTATAGTGAAACAAACAAGAAAAAGTTGGGTACTTTTAAAGACGAAACAAATGGAATACCGGTACTTGAATTTGTCGGGTTGCGCGCAAAATGTTATTCATTCGTTACGGCAAACGATAAAGAGAAAAAGGTAGCGAAAGGTGTGCCACGTTCCGCGATAGCTACACAGTTGAAACATCAACTTTATAAACAATGTGTAAAGACCACTTCTCAAACTTATACTACGGCGCAGACTATCCAAAGCGAAAAACATAACATATACACAAGAAAGCTTACAAAATTATCGCTGTCACCATACGATGACAAACGATATGTCTTGGATGACGGTGAAACAACACTGGCGTACGGTCATTATAAACTCTGTCAACCCAGACGCGAGATAATTCAGCAAGCGAGAAAATCCGTTATAAATTATGCGTTCGATATACGTTGATATAAGACTCGCTTGCAGGAGCAACACACTGTCAGTAACGACGATGAAGTCGGTGAGGTTCAGTGAAAACGTAACGGTATATCTCGTACCAAAATTTTGCGATTCGCGTTTCGGGTGGCGATATGGAAAACGTACGCAAAACTATTGCAAAGGAATTGCACAGACCGGTGAGAAGGAACTTTCCCAGACGTGCGGTGGAGGTGAAGGGGTTACACGATCTCTACCAAGCGGATTTGGTGGAAATGATACCGCATGCCAAGTTGAACAAGGGGTACAAATATCTAATGACGGTAATAAACGCATTTAGCAAGTATGCATATGCGATTCCCTTAAAAACTAAATCGGGTGTTGAAGTAGCACATGCTCTCGAACCAATAATTGTAAAAAATAAAATGAAATACCTGCAAACGGATAAGGGGAAAGAGTACTTTAACACTACCGTACAAGCTTTACTAAAGAGATTCAACGTCAAACACTATTCAACGTATAGCGAGAAGAAAGCGTCCATCGTAGAGCGATTTAATCGTACGTTGAAAACGAACATGTACCGCGCGTTCAGCGAGCAAGGTCATTATCGGTGGTTGTCGCTTTTGCCTAAACTGGTGATGGAATACAACGACAGAGTGCATAGAACTATAGAGATGAAGCCGCGACAAGTCGACAAGAGCAACGAGCAAATTGTGTTGGAACGAATAAGAAAAAATATCGTACCGCGGAAAGTGAGCAAGAAACATAAGTTTAAAATAGGCGATCGAGTGCGTATCAGTAAATACAAAATCACATTCGCTAAAGGTTATACACCAAACTGGACGAACGAGATATATACAGTGCACAGAGTTCAGCCAACCGTACCGGTTACGTACTTGTTGAAAGATCACACGGGTGACGTTGTGGAAGGTGGGTTTTATGAACAAGAATTGAGTAAAACCAGCGTTGGTGATGTGTATCTCGTTGAAAAAATATTACAACGTAAAGGTGATCGCGTGCGAGTGCGCTGGCTCGGCTTTGACGGTAAACACGATTCGTGGATACATAAAAAAGATCTGATATAATAACATTACCACAGTATTTAACCGAACGTAAACGAGTTAAGATGAAGATTGAACAACAATCGTTAAAGTTAAATGTTAAGAACGTAGACTCTGCTAAGTACAACGGTGAAGTTGCATATAATAAACACAGTCCACTGTTTCCAAACACAGTTCGATGTATCGTGTGCGGCGGGTCATGTAGCGGGAAGTCAAACGTTGCCTTTAACATGTTATTCGATTCAAACGGACTGCGATTTCAGAACCTGTACGTGTTCTCCAAATCGTTATTTCAACCAAAATATCGTATGTTGGAAGACGTTTTTAATGCTCTCGCTGACGAAGGAATGATGTACTTCACATACAGTGAAAACGATGAAGTACCACCTCCGCACGAAATTGTACCTAATTCAATCATGTTGTTCGATGATGTGGTATGTGAACGGCAGAATAACATACGAAAATATTTCGCTATGGGACGGCATAGCGGTGTGGACACTTTGTACCTTTGTCAGACGTACAGTCTGGTGCCAAAGCAACTGGTGCGTGATAATGCCAATTTCTTGGTTTTTTTCAGGCAAGATGATCTCAATTTACGTCACGTTTACAACGATCACGTTAACACAGATATGAAATACGAAGAGTTCAAAGCGATGTGCGCCGAAGCGTGGAAGGATCGTTACGGATTCATAGTCATCAACAAGGACTCACCGATAAACGCGGGTAGATACAGAGTGGGTTTCGATCGTTTTATACATAAATAGAATAGTTTGTGCGAGAAAGTCATCAGTGTCAAGATGGATGACAAGCAATTGACACATGAAATCGATGCAATTAGCGATAACATAAGACAAAAGTATCGCGCGTTGAAACATGACATCAGAGAGAGCGATGAAGCGTTAACGAGAAAGTACAAACCTCTTTTGGAACCGTTAACCCAGATTTCGGAAAAGTTGAATGTCTCCGGTGATAAAATTAAAAAAATAAATGTTGAAGATGAAGATACGAAGACAGCTGTCGAGATGACACCACCACCATCACAACCTCGATTCCTTAGAACGGAAGTGTTGGCACAAACTCCTGATGTCGAAACATCGAACGTGACTCTTGAAGAGTTTTTAGCAACACCCGAAGGTCGACAGGAAGCACAAGAATACGTTGAACAGTCTGTCGAAGGTCCGCTCGCGAGGAAATACTTACTACTCGCTTTATCTGATGATCGAGACAAAAAGATGGATCATACGTACGGTATCCGTAACGTTGCGTTGGATGGTGGGAAATTCGGTGTTGGAGATCAATCAAGACGACAGCTTCTACATAGCTGGAAAACGATACAGGGGTACACCGGGTCTCTACGAACTTATGTTTATGAAAGAACCCAACAAGAGCGTCTATGATGAAAACGATTTAGCAGCGTACAAATCTATACTGTCGGACACTAACGCACATAAACATTATCATTTACCCGGTGCTAAAATAAATACAAACAAAGGTGTAAAGTACAGAGAGATAATCGCCCGATTGTTCCCACCGCGCAGCGGACGTGGTATCGATTACGTACACTGGAACGATCCCAACAAACTGGTTGAACGGTTGAGACTGCTGGTAAGTTCAAAACGCGCCGGTCACACCGGACACGACAACGAAATCATCTCCGTTGTGGAGGAATTACGTGAAGCCAACATTATCGTATAAATTTTATGAACGTCGGTGTAACAACTCATTGACGTCAACACTGTCAACATGTGCGGGTTAGATTTGACACCTGACTTTGAAGTCGAAAACGAAAGACTGAAAACCTTTACATCATGGCCTGTGCATTTCATCAGTCCAACCGCTATGGTTGCCGCAGGCTTTCATTACACAAATGAAATTGACAGGGTTCGATGTTCATTTTGCGGTATAGAAATCTTTCGTTGGAAAGAGGGTGACGATCCGATTGTGTTACACACGCGATGGTCACCACAGTGTCGTTACTTAAAACGGTTAGCACATCATTTGTAGCGTGCAGTCGTACAATGGTTGTGGACAAGTTCGGGAGACATCAAAGCGCCGTGAGCGTGCGACGAGAAACAAAAAGACAATTACGCGATACTGTAGGATTTAAGATTACGAATGATGGGCATATAGATGTTGAAAACAAAAAGATCCGCAATCTGAACGAACCGGATGCAGCAAAGGATGCTGTATCTCTGACTTATATGCAAACACATTGTTTGCTACTCGATGATGAACGTAAAAGCGTGGACGTTAAAGGGTGTAGATTGAAAAATGTTGATACTCCTGTAGACGTTAAAGACGTAGTCAACAAATATTACGTTGATGACAACTGTATACAACACTCGAGTCAAGAGAGAGGTGAGGTCATCGATGCACGAGATCGATGGGTAATCAACGTTCGAAGTCCGGAACAAGCGACCGATGCGGTTAACAAAAACTATGTAGACTCGAACGTCATTAAAAAAGTATCGAACAGCTATTTGTTTGGGCAGAGCTGGTTGTCGGGAGTGAGTTCACCGATTTTTGGAGATGACGCGGTTAACGTAAAATACATGTTGCAGAACACCGTTAGCTTGGGCGAAGATGGTGTTTTCAAAGCAGCGGAAAAGAGAATAACAGACGTAGCGGATGGTTTTGCGGAGAGCGATGCTGTTAACTTACAACAATTAAATGACGTGAGACGATACGTAAAGAGCGAGATGTATAAAGTCGTTAAAACATTTCAGTATCAACTGGATTACTACTTATTGAAATTGTCTAAGCCACGTAGTTCAGAAGACGAGTGGACACTCGACACGAAGGAAATAAGAAGGTTAATAGATGAATACGATAAAAACATAGAAGAGAAAGACTGGAGATCGGTTTACGATGTACAACAACGTTAAGAGGAAAAAGGGGTGGGGCGTCGGAAACGTGCTTAAAAACGTTGTACCGTCCGTTGTTTCGTCAGTTATCAATCGAGCGGTGGACGCACTACCTGTCGAATTACATCTGCCGGGTTACAGATTCTGTGGACCGGGCACGAAACTCGAAGAAAGATTAGCGCGTGGTGATCGTGGAATCAATCAACTAGACGAAGCCTGTCGCGAACACGATATCGCTTACGCTCAATACAAAGACAACGAAAGTAGACGTATTGCAGATCGTAAACTCGCGGAAAAAGCGTGGGGACGGGTAAAGGCTTTGGATTCGGGTATCAGCGAACGAGCTTATGCGACAGCAGTTGCAGCGGCCATGAAAGCAAAATCAGCAATAGGAAGCGGTCGACGTCGTAAAAATAAAAAGAATGTGAGTAGTCGTGGTCGTGGTGCTGGTGGTGGGATGAAGAAGAGGAGGAAGAGAACTGTCCGAACCGCTAGGAAAAAGAAGAGAACTGCGTCCGGATTGTATCTACGTCCGTACCGAAAAAACTAATTCACATACCGCTCCGCCCGTTGTCCGAAGATGAATTACGTGTATACGCAAAAAAGCTAAACATACCGTATTTTAGAGGTGTTTACATGCGTAACGCATTACCGGATACAGCGCCGTGGAAGAACGAAAGCGTCATCGTAAATTTGGACGACGAGAGCGGACCGGGAACCCACTGGGTATGTTACAAGAAGCGTGGAAATCGAGTACACTATTTTGACGGGTTCGGTAATTTACGTCCACCTCTCGAGCTGATGCAATATTTTGGTGATACAGCCGACGTTCGTTACAACTATGAACGGAAGCAACCTCCTAACACGGTCATCTGCGGTCATTTATGTTTAGACTTTTTATCGTCTTCTGATCAGTAAACTTCAGCATGTCGTCGCTAACGGTCACCGTGACGGGTACCGACGCTGCGAATCTCGTGTGTAACTTTTTCCCACCTCTCGAGTTATACGGTGAATGGTACGTTGGACTATTGGATTTTACATCGTATAATTCAATACCAAACGTTACTGAAGGAAAAAATAATGCATTTCCAGTAAAAATTTCCAAGGATCAGTGGTCCGTCATCAAGTTGCCTACCGGCACCTACGAAATCAGTGATATCGAAACGTATCTGCAGAAACAGTTAGGCGAGAGAACAATCAGTTTACGTCCAAACAACAACACATTAAAGTGTGAAATTTACTGTAAGCATGTCATCGACTTTTCGCATACACCGAATACCATTGCAAGTATGTTAGGATTCAAGGAGAATCAGCAGCTGGAAGCGTATATAACACACGAGTCGAACGTACCCGTTGACATAATCAAAGTTAACACCGTTCACGTACGGAGTAATATCGTACAGGGTGCGTACAAGGACGGCCAGGACCAGCACACGTTGCATTCGTTTTATCCGACCGTGGCACCAGGTTTCAAAATAGTTGAAACACCGACAAACGTAATATACTTACCGGTAAACGTACAACGTGTAGACAACATAATTTTGTCTCTCGTTGATCAGGACGGGGATTTAGTCGATTTTCGCGGTGAAGTTATCACGATACGACTGCATCTGAAAATATGGGATTGTATTTCGGACAAACGTCACCTGTAAAAAGGGAGTGTGTACGAAAGAAACATGGTAGTCGGTGTTCAACGTTGAAGCGATTGACATCAAGGAACAAGCGTTTCTTACTTTCACTTGGATTCAAATCATACGATTAAAATAATGTCGGGTGAAATTCTAGCTATCGAACGAGGAGCGGCTTTCGATAACAGAATCGTTGAGTTCGAATATCGTACGCACGCACCGTATGCTTCCACCCGATACGGTAACAACGATGAAATACGTATACCCATCCAACAACAGGATGTTTTCACTTTACCGGCGGAGAGTTTTCTGTACATCGAAGGAACATTGACCAAGGTTAACGCTACCGACACAGCGTTGAACGTGAAATTAATCAACAATGCAATGGCTTTCTTGTTTGAGGAGATCCGTTACGAAGTGTGCGGTGTGGAAGTGGATCGTACAAAAAACGTTGGAATTACGAGCACTGTGAAATTGTTACTATCGAGCAATGAGCATGAAAGAAAGCATCTAATCAATGCAGGATGGGTGACGACAACCGACGAGTCGTTGACAGTACACGAGAGTACCGGTGATTTTACGTTTTGTCTTCCGTTGAAAATGCTACTCGGTTTCAACGAAGACTATACACGCATCATGCTGAACGTTAAGCAAGAATTGATTCTGTTGCGTACCTCTACCGATCAGAACGCAATGGTGCTAAAAGAATCGGGTGCAACTGCAAACGGTAATCTCGTAATAAACAAAGTACACTGGAAGATGCCCTATGTGCGCGTGTCAAACAAGTACCGAATACCGCTATTGGAGCACATCGAGGAGGATCATGAACTAGTGATGCCGTTCCGCAGTTGGGAATTGCACGAGTATCCCGTTCTACCGACGACAAATCGACATTCGTGGACCTTGAAGACATCGTCACAGTTGGAAAAACCACGGTATGTGATACTGATATTTCAGACGGACAGAAAGAACAATATAGCGAAAAACGCGTCGGAATTTGATCACTGCAATTTAACGAATGTCAAGCTTTTTCTGAACGATAAATACTATCCGTACGATAACCTGAACCAGGATATCGAAAAAAAACGTTACGCCCTGTTCTACGACATGTATACACGTTTCCAAACATCATACTACGACCGTCGCAACAGAGCGCCTCTTTTGACACCTAATGAATTTATAACGAAAGCACCGTTGTTTGTCATCGATTGTTCCAGACAAGAAGAACCAATCAAGTCGTCTGCCGTTGATGTGCGTTTAGAATTTGAATCCAGTAACAATTTTCCAGATAAAACCACCGCTTACGCTTTGATTATACACGATAGGATAGTACAGTACACAGCGTTGTCGAATACTGTTCATCGTTTGTCATAAAAAAACTTGTTCTCCCCTCTACTAGTTTATAAAGATAGGTATTAGCGATCTCTACATAACAACAACCTCAGTCCTTTTCAACGATGGAAGGTGACTGTGACAGCAGCAGCAGCAGCCATTGTGAGTATAACGTTTACTTGTCTCTTGCATATCCAATCAACTCGTACTCTAAGTTCGTTACCGTCGGACTGTATAAAGAACTCAACTATGAACCGGGTGTTTTGTTTACAAACGGAAAAAAGAAACGTATATTACTTGACTTTTCTGAGTGGAATTACTTGTTGATCTTTCGTGAACAGTTACTATCCAGTATGTTATTGTACGAAGAAGGTGAAAACCGTGAAAAGAAGAAGAGTGTGATGATCAGTCGTAACTTTGGGAAAACGTTTGTTCGGATTAAAGGTAGTAAGACCGAAAAATTTGTTTTCACAGAACCCGAGTGGATCCGTTTTGGTTGTTTATTAACAGTATTAAAGAAATATCTTGTTCGCTTGTTTTATGATCAAGATCACTTCAAGTCGTACATTAATCAGGTAGTAGCCAAGGGGTGTTATGTACCACCATCCTTCTTTTTCCCCTCGTTTTTTCGATTGGAAAGCAGTCGTCACGACCAACAGCTAACATTTGATCGTCTTTACGATGAACTGGTATTGGAAGGAAAAGTAGAGGGGGAATTTGAAAAAATTAACGTACTCGATGCGGACATGTGTCACTCGGAAAAATGAACTTGAATAGGACGGTTATTGCCGAGTTTGAAGCGTTTCGCGGTGACAAAAATGAATATGTAATCAAAGAGTTCGTTACAGTTGATATAACAACCGGACGTTTTGTTATCGTGTTGTTCGCTCCACCATACGAAAGTGCACGACTGCACCAGAAATTCCGAAAAATCAATGACTGGTTGGAAACACATTATCACAGGATACGATGGAACGATGGTAATGTACCGTACAAGAATATGGTACGCATCGTTGCAGACATTTTTTCAGATTATCCTGTTGTCTATACAAAAGGGTTTGAGAAGGCAAATTTCTTACGACAGTTGTATCACCATGGTGAGGTGATTGACTTAAACGATATTCAAGCACCTGTAGTTCCTAGATCCTTTGTACCCATCATACAATGTCCTGTTCCTCATCGTCAACCCGTTACCACTCCCCCCTTACACTGTGCATTACGCAAAGCTTTGTTTTATGCAGAATGGTTGCGGCAACGAAATAAAATATAGTCGGTTGTGAACATGTTTTCATCGTGGTGTTAGTGTGAATGCTACGTGACAGAAATGTCCATAAACGTAGAATTAGGTACCGTAGTGTGTGCGTGAATGTTAACCTTGACTACGTCACTGTCGCGGTAGAAATACTCATAAACGTAGTCCTGGTAGTTCGAGACGGGTCACTGGCACGGTAGATATACCTGTAAACTCGTCAAGAACCAGTATGGGTGTGAAAATTACTCATTACGGTACAGCAAATGTGAATACGCATCATGTATGAACAACATATTCACCCGATTAAAAAAATAAAAAAAATAAATAAAAAAGTAAATAAAAAAATATGTACTGCTTTTACACATTGGCTTAGCATTGCATAATGTATCTTTATTATTATCTACCACTGTACTAGTCAATAGTACAGCGATAGATAACGTGGAGTAGGCCTGCTTTACGAATCTGTAAAGTTGGGGAAACCACGTTAAAAAAAGCGTAGCAGGCTCTCATTCGCCTCCCTCAGGCTGCTAGGAAGAGGATGAGAGGTAAAAAAATAAAAGTATAACGAAATGTTTATTTATTTATTATATTGTGCTTTTATGATTTTACACATAGGACGACAGTAGATATCACTCGTCCACCTCATGGTTACAAGTAAGAGATGAGAAGTATAAGTACAGAAATAATTACAGTTAAGCGATAACGGCCCCTTGGTGTAGTGGATGCACGCCGGTTTGGTGTACCGGAGGTCCCGGGTTCAAATCCCGGAGGGACCGTAATTTATTTTTATGTAAAAATTAATATCCAATGACATACCATTGTTACAGTTGAACACATGCGTCATGTGGTCGTACATTCCGGTGTTAAAATTTCGGACACCAAAAATTTCGGGTACCCCCATCCGTTGATTTAAACATTTCAGACATCACGCCCTCTACGTCGTCGTCATGTGGGCGTACCCACAAATTTCGGGTACCCCCATCCGTTGTTTTAATCATTTAGGGTACCAAAATTCTGACATTAAAAAAATGTCGAGAGAGAACGATTATTTTGTTACATCAAAATAAACCAGAACGCGGAAGTGTTTTAACATTCGGACACCAGCTGCCAGGGCCTCTGTCATGAACTGGAACCCGGTTAGGGCGTACCCACAAATTTCGGGTACCCCCATCCGTTGATTTAAACATTTCGGGTAACGGTACCCGATGCCCCCAAAATTTCCAGTAACGGTACCCGATGACATAGCCTCTGCGCGTCCGGGCAATCGCCGAATTCCGGGTACCCCCATCCGCTACACATTGTTTTCGGCTACCAAATTTTGAACATGCAGAAACCACGGCCTCCGTGACGTCTTGAAACAGGTTTTAGCCATGCGGACGCCAGCGACTTGAGCCTCTGTATGACGTCATGAACTGGAACACGGAAGTGTTTCAGTCACACATACACACACATACACACACACACACACAAAACAGTGACGTCACATGGACAGCTCGGACACCAGCTGCCAGTGCCTCTATGACGTCATGAACTGGAACCCGGCAGTGTTTTCAACTGGAACCCGGAAGTGTTTTCTAACGCTCACTTTCCCTCTACTGTTAAGAAACGAAGGTAAGAATGTATGAGTAAGGAAATGTAGAATTACAGATTGAAGAATGGCATAATATGTTAAGATGCAAAATGTTTACCAGTGCAAGAATGCAAACTCGTGTAGGAAGTGCTACACGTAAAAAAAAATATATAGGTCGATGGGACCAGATTAAAGGAGAACGATGAAAAAAAATTTAGCTACGTATGAATAATGAGAAGAGAGAGTAAGAGTGGGACAAGGCCACTGAATCAGTACAAGGTCAACGCACCGATCAGCTATATAATGGGGGGGGGAATATTGCATACCAACACGGTGAACGTTAGACTGACTTACTCATTATTATGTGTTTGTTTTACCGATGTATAAACTTCAGGTAAGTAAATATAACATGATTATATTTGTCTAGAACAAATAGACAACAATTTAATAAATAAATATTTGTTAATTTTTTTTTCTCAGGCAGAGGAATAATGCAACGATACAGCCATACGCTGTATTAGGCATTAATTTAAATAAATATATATTTTGTATAATTTATACAAGTTACGGTTAAATGGACAGGTGTGAAATTGCAAGAATATTTCATTGTTAGATTAGGGGAGAGATTAACCTGTGTCGACAAGCAATGAACACCTGCTGAATTGTATGTGTTACACGTGTATCTTGTGTGTGTTAGTGATGCAGGCAAAGACAGGAATCTCAGCAACCCGCCCCAAGTAATTAATAAAATATTTATTTTAATGCACTGTGCGAAAACTAATTAGTGTATGATCAAACCAAAGGCACCAAAGTGTGTGTACAATTTATAGATATACCCAGTGAAAAGATGACGTTAATAGAACACGTTATGCGAAGACAGTGCAAAATAAACGTGCTAAAAAATAACGCAAATTACCCTAAGACGCTCAAATTAATACAGTGAGTGCTTACTCGAATTAGCTATGATTTGTGCTATCTCGATGCCGTGCAAAACATTGCTATTTGCTAATAATTGCAAATAGATGAAAAGGTTCGGGAGTGGGGGCTGTCACGAGATATGCAGGTATCGACAGGACGATTTTGGAGCCGAGTGGCGCGGAATCTCGAGAGGGTATAAATTAAGGGTTCGACCAAAAACACTTCTCTTCATTTCAAGACACAGTTGCAGCCGGACATGCTGTCCATCGGCAAAACAGTTTATTTTATTCTATTACAAGTCGCAGTAACAAACGAAATAACGTTCGTTAAATTAACGACAATATTACGGAAAAAGTAAATTCCGCAATAGTAAGTCTACCAAGATTATATACGGGAGGGCTGCTGTACAGCGACGCTGGACTCTAGATGTATCCTGGAACACATGCTGCTGTAGAGCGACGCTGGGCTCTAGACGTATCCAGGAACATGCTGCCGTTGAACGACGCTGGACTCTAGACGTATCCAGGAACATGCTGCCGTAGAACGACGCTGGACTCTAGACGTATCCAGGATCACGCCAGAACAAGAGGAATGGAAAACTAACTCAGGAGAACGCTGGACCCCGGACAACATTCGTAAGATCATCAGAAATCGAGGTGACATGCGTAATGCATTTTAAATGATTTGTAAAAAAAAAAAGAGTTCATAAAGACGATTTCAAAAGACAGTAAATTAAAACAAAGAAAAGTTTATACTTAGTAATAATATGTTAAAATGTAAATAAATGTTTAGTCGTAAGAATGAGCGATCGCATATACATAAAAGCATTAATAAATGAAAGAGATTTTAAAGTAAAGAGACTAGAGTTTATTATCAAAATAGATAGTAAAATGATTAGATATTTGAAGTATAGAAAGATTAATTTAAAGTTGAATATTAAAACAAAGGCCAGTCTACAAGCAATTAATAATAATAAAAATTTAATTTTAATTTTAAACATTGGTATAGACTGAGCGAGTGAGCGAGTAGAGGTCAGATCTGAGATAAGACAAATTATTTCAATATAAAAATATTTTAAGTTAAAATAAATTAATAAACCAATTATTTAACATATCTAGATATAAGATTATTAACATGTTGAGATATGAGATTTTTTAAATATGTGTAATGTTGCATATCATAAGATATAAACATTTAATAATGAGAAATATCGTGACCGACAATTATTAATGATGTTTATGGATATTTATAATAATTGATAAATAATAAACATGAGTTTTAAATATTGATAAATAAAAATACTCTTATTATAAATACACCTGGTATAATTATACAACCTGCATGAATTACTGTATATCGAATTTTCATATAAATTCGTTGTATAAGTTTGTATCCCTTGAACGTGAGGCCTGACATGCCACATGTATATGTATGTATACGTAACGTTGTATAATTTTGGCGCTCCAAGATCGTGGGGCTCCACAAATTTAAAATTATATAATAAAATTCGTTGTAATTTATATATATATATATATATATATATTTCAATCGCTTTCTGCTACAGTCCGTTTCTTGATGTATATAATACATTTAATATTTATTAATAAATTTACCTCAAGATATACCTTTTTTCCCTTATTACAACTTTAAAATACCAGAAACCAGAACCAACAAACAACCTTAATAGCATCCAGCCAACACACAAATACTTCACCAGACGCATGATAGCGAAGGCTGAATATGAGAGCACGGGAGCCCTCGAAACATGTTCCTAATAAGGGAAAAAAATTATATCTTGAGGTAAATTTTTTTATAAATATTAAATGTAATATATATATATATATATATATTTGACCATCCTACTTTTTATAATTGCAAGTACGTGCTGATGGGAAGAGCCAAAGTTATGATGACACGCGTGGACACACGCGCGCGCATGCCATATCTATTTGTAAACAGATACGACCTAAACGTGATCATCCATAATTGCGGTTAAAGTAACTTTCATTTTATGTTTAAATACACAGTAGGCATATCCATTGGCGGCTCGTGGCTTCGAGGATTGGTGAAGCAGAATCGGTGGCAGGTCCCCCCCCCCATTAATTATGTGAATATGTTTCTTCCTGTTTTGAAATCATGAATAACATATGTAGACAAAAGATGCGCAGGTATGATTTTATTCTTTTTAAACAAGAAAATCTTCGTTCTACGGAAACGCTTGTGGATGGAATAGTTAGATGTTCTCGTTGTCAGCTAAAAGTTCCGTAAAATTTAGTGGTTCCATTTGTCTATATTGCTTATCGTCATAAATAAGCTGTAATTTGGTTTTCAGTCTTTGGAAATCGGTAAACAGATTCGGGTAGCACACCTTTAAGTTACTTAATCCATCCGTGGGAAATTTTTCAGAATAGTTTACGAACTTTGAAGTATCCATTAATGTAACAAACTGAAGCTTTTCCATATCATTAAAACGTGTGGCTATTTGTACTGAAAGGGTATCTAAAATTTCATAATACAGAATTTTGTATTTTTCAAAAAGTTGATCTCGTGTGAGTGTAATTCTTTTCTGCCACTCATGGTATTCAGTTGGAACTGTTGTTTTGAAGCAGCTGAATCGAAACTTTTCATAAATGCATCATCAGTTCTTTTGCTATTTACGAGTGTTTGCGTATTTTTAACTTGCGAGATACAGAAATTAATGCCAAATGACTTCTTTTGTAGCACATCGAAGAGAACATCTGTGGCTCCAAAAATATCGTTAAAGACGACAACCAAAAGCGTAAATTCAAAATCATTCAATTTATTTAAGAAGCCATCACTCTGCCTAATTGATGTTTGATCATAATTTGAATCGTTCACAATTTTAGTGAATCCTTTTTTTAATGAATCCCATTCGTTATATATAGTATTTACAATTTTTGAATTAGACTTCCATCGCGTAATAACAGAAGTAAGGGTTCGTCTTCCAACGACTGTGTCTACTGCGTAAGTTCGCTTAGCAGAACTGTGGAAAAAAGAGGGAAAACTGTTAACAGTTGCAAAAAATATCTGACATTTCGAAACGCTGTTGCAGCTTTGTTGTAGCACTAAATTCAAACGATGCGCCATGCAGTGAACAAAAACCGCTTCTTTGATTTTTGCCTGAAGACCATTTAATTCCCCTGACATAACGCTTGCATCATCAAAACACTGGGCAATAAGTTTCGATTTATAGTCAAATTTTTCGAGGGACCTTGACACAACGTGAAACAGGGTGTCGGCAGTCTGACTAGAACTAACATCATAAAATCCCAAAAATCTTTCCACCAGCTTTCCTCCGGGAATAACGTATCTAATTATGATACTACATTGAGATTTGTGGACAATGTTGAATCATCTACTTGAATTTAAAAAATGTACTATTTTCTGTTTCCTTTGGAACGTGCTCATCAATATATTGTGAAATACAGTCAACTATTTCATTCTGAATAGTCTTAGAATTGCCGGCAAAGACGGGTGAGATTTTTTTATAGTGTTCTTGAATATCTACAGGGCTTATCGACACGAAGGTATCTAACAGTTCTTTAAAATTCTGCGATTAGTAGATGATAACTATTCGTGGTGCCCGCGAGATTCTAATTCTTGTTTACCCAAGTAAAGAACTGCACGAACAGTAAGATGCATGAAACGTCTGTTAAGCCGAACGTTGTCATTAAAGTGTTTAATATACAACCTAGAATTTGCCTTCAAAACATCCTAGATAGTACTTGAATTTTTCTTTAGTTTTGAAAAACTCAATGCACAACGCATGTGCTCAGAAGAACCTTCATGTTTGGAAAGAGCACGAGTAACGTTACCGAAATCAACAACACAAACACTTGATTTAACACTAATCATTAAGCAGCGCATACAGAAAAGTTTATTTAAATAATAACTGCCACACAACCACTCGAATGTGGAATACCTATTTTGTTTAAAGTTGCGATTGTACACCTTGTCCTTTATTTTTGCAATTTTATTTACTTTCAATATAGGCATAGGTTTTTCACAGGTTACAAATATTTTCTTATCATTATTATTCCATCTTGAAAATGGTGTTTCTAATAAAACACATACCGGATCGTATGAAGGAAACATTCTGTAAAAACTTCACACACGATCGAACACGACGAACAACGAACAAAACAAACGCGCTGGATAGGTAAATCACTGTACACGTACACCACTGAAAAACAGCACACGACACTGCTTCACGTGTGTATGGGAACGCTGAGTACGGCATATACGTTGTCATGGCAACCGTCATAAACCGAGCGTTGTTAGTGACGTATTAACACTTTCCAGTCTGAGGGTACAGTTTCCTGTATTGTCCTTCCAGTTTGGCAAATTTTACCAACTTTCCTGATTCTGTATTTCTTAAGACTTTTATATGTATACGTACTTGTATATGTATATGTATACACTGGGCCTATCAATTTTACTACATACAATGAAGAAGACACTTTAAAATAGGTTTAATAAAACATGTTAAGAAATTAGAAATTTGTTAAAGCATAAACCAATAAGAGTATATAATATTTAGAAAATTTGTTAAAATAACTTTCAGTATTAACAACAGAGCATGATTTTGCGAAAACTAAAATAAATTGATGAAAGGGAAAAAGCCACTATCTCTTAATAATCCGCCTTTGTGTTAATCAAATTTTTACCTATATTAATATGGTACCTCAGGGACTACTGAGGCACCATTTTGATGTAGGTAAAACCACTTGTAAGAGTTTCACATTAGTGTTCAGTACGCAGTAGCCTATAGTCTCAGTTATCTGATACGGTCACGATTAGTTTCCAAAAAAATGTAAAAGTTTTAACTTTCCGAGTGTATGAAGGATTCAACGCTAGCCTGACTAGAAGGTAGAACTGACATGCTGTGGTTTGGCACTTGCGATGTAGGCCTACCTCCTGTGAATGAGGCGGAGAAAGTTGGAAAGGAAAGAGAAGAACACAAGACAAAACTGCTGCCTCTGTTTAAACAACTGTCAGCCTGCCAAGGAACTTGTGACACTTGGTCGGAGAAACAATGGTTCTAGGTAATTCGTAATGATACCGAAAATAGGCCTACATTATGATTTCTAAAGCAAACACGTTGATGCGGAATCCAAAGATGAAATTTACAAAAACCTGTTACATCAGCTACATTTCTACATAAAGACAAAAATGAGTCTTTATTGCAAATAACAGTTAAACAAAACGGAACACTGACGACAGTCAACTTATCATGCAACATTTTTGCACTGTCTGCAGCTCATGTAGCAGCTCGTGATAACAGTCATATCATTTATCAGAGTAGCTTTCCTGCCTTAGTAATGTATATCCTCTCCCTCCCATTAAAAAGAATTTACTACTTAGTACAGAGTGAAAATTATCAAGTGTGCGTAGGCGATCGGTGGTGATCATTGATAAACTGTTTTGTTTGTGTGGCGATCATTGATAAATTCTTTTGTTTGTGTGGTGATCATTGCATTAAACTTGTGAGGCACGGAATTTACCGAGACCAGAAAGGGAAAGCCTTTGTTGACTTTCAACGGTTATCAGTACATATTGGATTATACTAACAAACAACAAGTGACATTTTGGAAATGTATTGAATGTAAAAGGAAGCACTGTAAAGAAAGTCTTTCTACCCAGAATAATAGGCCTACCGTTTTAGCGAGGTGGGACATGTTTGTCTCCCAGACGATGCAGGGATTGAAGTGAATGCGAGAAAGCGGGCGAGAGAAACGGACAGCGTGATATCAAAAATATATGTGGAAGAAGTAGGGAATAGAGGATAAGTGTTTGTAACAGCAATGCCGTTGCATACAATTTACAAAACAGTCGTTGCATCGCTTTCGGAGGAAGATTAAGGGACCTACAAATGACCCGGTCAACTTGGAAGATACAACAACTGCATTTGGTTATGAACGAAGCAAATTCCTACTGCACGATGACAATCGAGGCCCTAAAAGACCAGATATTAATATTTGCCAGTGAGAAAATAAAATACACTTTATCAATGTGTTCGTCGTTCTTCATCGACGGAACGTTTAAAAGTTCGAACAAGCAGTTTGTAGAGTTATTCATCATCTACGCCGATCTTGGAAGTTCGTGAGGTGAAAACTAAACTATTCCAGCCGTCTACGACTTATGTTTGTTTTTTTAGTGCCGTTAAAAACAAAGTGTCTGGAGACGACCGTAATGGACTTCGAGGTTGTCATCATTCGCTCAATTAAAGTTTTATTTCCTGCAGCTAACACGTCTAGTTGTAACTACCATTTTAATCAGTGTCTATAGAGGAAAGTACAGGAATTTTGTCTAGTTCCCGAATATAAAGAAAACGAAGAAGCTCGGCTCCACATCCGTATGTGCTCTGCCTTGGCTCAAGTTTCGCTAAATATGATTGATGAAGGCTTGTTGTACACTCAGGAAAGCACGCCCGAAAAACCAAAACTTCGAGTATTATCGACCACTTCGTCGATCAGGAGCTAGCTAACCAATATGTGCCAAAAAAAATGTGGCACGCACCGAAGTAACTACTCGTATATTTCTGAATGCTGGAATCAAAGAATAAACAGACTTACTTCTAAACCTTACCCAAATATTCAGGGGCGGATATATACTTTTGCCGCCTAGGGGCTACCGGCAACTTGCCGCCTCCCCCCCACTTCCAACCACCCCTCAAATAACAAATAACAAATAAAAACAATAAAAAATAATACACAAAACAAAATGTGTAAACAATGCGCGCCGCGAAACCAGACGACAAGTCAGCGGGCTACATAGAGTAAACGGTAGGCTGTAGTGTTCTTTCTATCAGTCACGGGGCGGTTGTATGCGTACACTGAAATCGTTTTCAGTAAAAATTAGTATGGTGAGCGTTTAAATTACTAGGTATTTTAGTAAACATGGTCCGAGTGACGAGCGTGAAAATTTTTACTGCACACCTAGTAAAATGTACCGCTTTTCGGTACATTTCTATCTTACCTACCGTCAACTGAGCATTATTGGAAACGAGCAGTTTGTAGGTTAAATTTGTAATATACAACTCTTTAGCAAGATTTTCTCCATTTTTATAATTAAACTAATTCACTATATAAATTACTTTATATCATACAAATTTTCTCATTTAAACATACATACAATATATCCATTTATACAAAATAATATTCAGTTGAAGGTAGGTAAGGTAGAAATGTACTGAAAAGTGGTATATTTTATTAGGTGTGCAGTAAAAATTTTCAAGCTCATCACTCAGATCATGTTTACTGAAATACCTAGTAATTTTTAAACGCTCGCCACACTAATTTTTACTGAATATTTTTTCATTGTAGGCTATATTTCCTACAAAACGGGTTGGTAGCTGGAGTACATTTCTCCATTAACGCTTCTGGTTGGTTTGCAGCCGATATAACGAAACCATTATTGTGTACTGTACAAATGCCGAGTCTCGCTCTCGCTATGCGACACTGGCAGTTCTCGCATAACCATAGGGAGTTGCGCTCCGACACTCGCGGTATTCGCAGCATATATATGGAAAGTCGCGGACCGCGACTCCTGGCACTAAAAGGGTTATTTGGCTAAGGTTTTTATTTATTTGTTTATTTATTTTGTGTATGTGTTGTTGTGCTTTTAGGTATTTTTGAAAAATTAGCCACCTCTGGATTTTGCCGCCCTGGGCTATAGCCCTTATATCCCAGGGCTTATTGGGTTATACCCCCCCCCAAATCCGCCATTGCAAATATTTATTCATTGGTTAATGCTCTCCAAAAATATGCAGAATATTTTGGTTACACGTTTGAGAAGGATATCTCTAAACCTTCAAGAAAAGAAGAAAAGAAACTCTGTTTGGAAATTAGATCAGGTTATTTCTACTGCTTTGAAAAAACTTTAAGATAATAGGAAACTAAGACCATTTATACAAAACTTGGAATATATCCAAAACTTGGCATATTTACAGTAATAAACAATTTTTGAATCAATTGTAACATTTCATAAATTTTAAATTGGCTCAACTTTACAAATATTTTAAATTGTAATTTTTAAATCTTAACTTGTAATAAATAAATTGAATAAATTGTAAACATTTCAAAAACCTATAAAAATTACAATATAAAGAGCACAGAAAAAGTTTGGGGAACTATGAAAGACTACCTCCTCGAGGTGTTCCCTGGTAACGACATTCTGTAGGCTATGTCTCTACAAAAAAAAAAAATAATAATAAACAATTGAAGCAAAAATCTAGTATATGCCTTTACCGCTGTTTTTTTTTTTTTACTTCCATGTTCCATAAGGAAATGGAAGTATGGTGATGGCAAAGAAAATCATGTTCTAGATAAGGAGTGATTCTGATTGTACTACCCTTCAAAACATGAAGAAAAGTCATTTTCTGGAAAGTGTCTGTGTGTAGAATTTTTTCTATGGCGAACGATAACTCAAAACAGAAAATTCAAAAACAATCAAATAATTTTTTGCATATGTGCCCGAGTCGTAGATGACTCAGGGCTTATTGATTTTTATGAAGGGGTAGGGGTAGTTTACCTGCAATGTTTCACGTTTTAACAAGAGTAAAGTACTTAATTTTGATAAGTAAAGTATCCTGAAAAAAAGGTCGTAATAATGCACTGTATAAAGGTAGATGAAATATCTATTAATGAAATGAGTAGGGGGATGGGGTAATTTTCTATAAATGAAAATGATAGTTGAAGGGGAGGATAATTTTTTATATGTGTACTGCGTTATCGGCTACAAAGAAATAGTTTGTTGTTAAAATTCCTTCCCAGGCTGTTTAGCCGTGTTCCAATGTTTTCTGCAAAACCAGACGTTTCGGCAGTGCCATCGACTGCCAACATCAGTGAAAATCGAGTGCGCTAACGTGAGGTGGTATACGTTAGTGACCACAGTACTGTGGTTAAGGTTGGAGAAAGAAGTAGTTTCTATCGTAATATTTCATTTCGAAAATGATTTTAAATATAAATCTTAGAATATGAATGTCATCGATGGTTCTCCATACCGATATTTTTTTATGTAGTAGTCCTTTTATTTATTAAAAAAGAGATAAGTGTATGCTTCTACCAACCGATGCGATACCTGGCCACAATTTCAATCGTGCGCCTCATCATCTAAATCTCAGATCCTGCTTCACCATATTGGCAAGTGTCTTGAGTGGTTCCACATGACTAATTACCTTATTAGCAGACGGCTGTTTCTCTTCGGCTCCTGGCTGTTATCGGCTGATTCAATCACTATTAGCTTACGTCATCATCCCATTCCTGTGTTGTATCTCGGCAGCCTGGCAGTTGTTTAAACAGAGGCAGCAGTTTTGTCTCACGGTCTTCTCTTGTCATTTGAGTTTCCGCTGCCATATCAGCAAGAGAAGATGGCGCTCATTCACAGGACGTAGGTCTATACCGCAGCATCAGTTCTTGTCACGTTAACGCCGAATCCTCCTTACAATCGGAAAGTAAAAAATTTTTACATATATTTGGTTCATTACTTTGTAACGGCGTCGGATAACTGAGACTGTACAGTGTACTTAACACTAGTGTAAAACCACTATAGTGAAGTTTTCCCAGGGCACATCGTTGATGTAGACAAAAATTTGACACAAAGGCGGATTACTCTGACACAGTGTCCCCTTACCTTCTCATTTTCGCAAAAATATACTCTGTTGTTAATACTGAAAGTATTTTCACGAATTTTCTAAATGTTACATGCTTTCACTGATTTAAACGTTAACAAATTTCAATTTTATTAACTGCTTTTATTATATCTTTTTAAAATGTCTTCCTTGTCTTATAACGTATAGAAGATACTGTGTATTCAAACACAAAATAAGTGTTACGTTACACGCAATAAAGAATTACAGAACAAGTCTTTCTCGTAGACTATCTTTTTACGAACAGCTGTAACGCGTGTGCCCATATATGAGGTCATAATTCTGGCTCCTCCCACCGGCGTGTATTTGCAATCATGAATACTGGATTGACCAAGTACGAGAGCGTATTTTTGTTAAGAGAGTAAGCTGATTTAACATCTGTACTAGTAATCACTTAGAACTGTTCGTTCATATAAATTTTATTTATGGTTAACGACTACATGAAAGTACAGTTTAAGAGACTAAATTATGCTTTTATTCACTGAATTAGAATGTGTGGTTGGCGTAAATTGTATAAATTAATAAAGGAAAATGCTACTCTTGTATTGACTTGGAATTTGAGAAAACACGAGCTTGTCCGAAGCGTGCGACAGTTCACGCATAAGTCAAGGTCCGCAACATGGAGGAAGACGTACGTAATTTACTGGCCGGGTTTTCCTCCAGCAACCTGTCTTAACGACTGTCTGTGCGGCTAGTGTCACTTTGACTGCGTCCGTGCGTCTGTGTGCATCAAATGGCTCGGTCACCTGTGATACTGCTGCAGATAGCATTATGTCTGACAGGTACGTACACTCATTACATATATGTTGTTGTTTGTTTATCTACAAAACGAGTGAAGCAATACAATCCAGTCGAATTTTAAGAGAGGGAAGCGTTAAACAAAACTGATCAATAAAGTTAATTTAAACTTAGTTGTAAGCAAACTAGTTATTCACGTATAAAAAACCCGTTAGTTACACAAACGTTTATGTGTGCTGTTCTTAAAGGTTTTATTATTTAACTTGTTTCTTTGTGTACTGAATGCTTTCGCATGGGCGCGCGCAAGAATATTTACTATTTAAGCGATTTGATCCCTTCGTAATTAAACTATTTTCTACAAGTAATAAGCACTTAAAATGCGTTTATAAACATTTTTATTAGTCTCTTCACTTTATCTGTTTACACCTAAAAGGCTATTTCCTAATTTTTAATTAGGTTTGCATTTCACTATTTGTATAAATAGTGCTCAAGTGAAAATTCATTTTCTTACTTAAATGAGACACTTGGAATTTGTTTGATGGTTGCTTGGTCTTGAATTTCTTGTTTCAAAACATAGAAAACGTAACACAAAATCGACTTGACTGTTCTAAATAAATTTGCTTCACTTTGGAAAGGGGTTTTCTTAGAGAAATACAAAATTACAAGGTGGGTACCAAATAAAAAAATAGTAATTGTACCTGGAAATTAACAAAATGCCCTGATATAGCATCATGTACACAGTGTAAATATTATAGTCTAATATTATAGCCTAAGTATTGATAATCTACGGCAGCTGGATCCATGGGAGCGATTCTTTATAATAATATTACGATAAGATAATAGAATGCATAATCCAGAATGATAAGTATACTTTTTTGGGTTATAGACTTAACTTTACAAATGTTTATTGAACCTTAGTCTTATTCTGAAACACTTGACTCCTTGAAGTTCGGATAGCTGTCTAAAAATTATAATAATAAAAATTTTCTAAATAGACTATTTCCAATGTGTACACACCAAAGTATTTAGCTTCGTGACTACATTATACTGGGCCGTGATATTTCCTAGAAAGTGGAAAGTAAAAACATTTCGAAACATAAATGAAATTTATAACGATGAAAATGGGAACAGACTTGTTTATAAGAATCCATTGATAATCTGACTTTATTAACACGCAATGAAGTGTTGTTAGTGGCTTCACTATTGCAAAAACCATAAAGATTAAATTATTTTTGGCTTTGTATATGACGTTTTTCACCGTAACAAAAGAGGAAAATAAGTAGGCCTATATAAAATTTCACAATTACAGACACCGAACCACGTCTTGTACTCTCACTATTTGCAGTACTACCGATAGGTGCTTTCAGCCTTTCAGCCCAACGTCAGGTCAGGTACAAAACATAATACCTATATGCTACCTACATTTCTATCCTTTGCAAGGCTGTACATAATTTCGTAAACAACCTTCATCGTAACTGCGTACCAAATGTGGGCGGGGTCAACTCGCGAAATTTGTTAATCGACTAACAAATGTAAGTTAATTATACAATCTATTATATAAATATATAAAACATATCTAAAATAAAAATACTTATCACTTGTTATCTGAATGTAAAAATATATAAATATATAATCTTATATTACGGTGATCATAGGAATAGCAATTCTTCTGAAGAGCGACTATAGATTTGGATCTCGTTAACGATGCTTAAACGCCATTGGGTTTACTTTACATAATACAACTTTATTATTTAGTACAATTTTATTCTGTGCTTAACAGATATATTTTGTCTTCAAATATTGATAATATCGTCTCTAACGTTTCTTACTTGTGTCAACCGGAAAAGTAATTTAAAAATATGTTCTGTACAAAATCACGTAAACAGAGATAAGATAAACAAATGTTATAAGGTTTACTTGAAAATAAACACTCTCCTTACTGAAATACACTGTACGAGTTACTCTCTCTCCACACAAGTCAATTCGCAGAGTTTATTAAAGTTCCAAATTGCGTTGATTACGACAGTGTAACAGACAAATTTTTCTTTTCTTAATCCTCGTTGGATTCATTCTCACTTTCATGATCCTCATTATTATTATTAACAGTGGTAATCATTAAGCATATAGTATTTCATCATTAACAGAATATAATGTACGTACTGTATATAATCTTTATTTAAAAAAAATTAATAACGTATTATTAGTGTACGTATGTATAGTTAATTTTTTCCACTGTCTCTAGTGAGACAGTCGGTTAATGGAATGGTTGGTTAAGAGAGAGGCTACTGTAATGCTGTTGCTAGGTGTTGAGCCTCTAGCCTGGAAACTAAACGGTTACATCGGTTTAAAAATTAACTATTTCCTGGAAACATTGCAGTAACGTCAGTTATTCTGTATAAGTTACAGTACACTAACTATTAATTCCTTATTACATATGCTATAACTATCGGAGTTGAAGAACCAACAACTAAACTAATTTTCTACCCACTTCACCCAGGAAATAATATTTAATTGGAAATGTTGCTTACTACTGTCACGTTGCACCAGATTTAGGTTCCTTAGACTCTGTCATGTTTTAATTAGGGTTTAAAACTAACAAGGAAAAATTTAATTCTAAAAGATAGCAAAAATTTTAAGCAAGTGTCGTGACTGGGGAAAAAATAAAACTGGATGAGGTGTTACATAATATCTTGTAAAACGGAAATGATGTTGTATTACGATAAAGTAATAAGTTGTTTAAATAATACATTTTATCATCATATTATTATTATTTTAATTCTTTCTGTGTATAGTACAGTCTGTCCGCATATTGTACATAGTAAATGTCTGCCGAGACGGGAAACCACGAGGCAAGTTTGGCCGTAATGACGTAACATAGACGTCACAAATTTCACTGTGATACTGCACTGGACATTGTACTGGCCAGAGCATATTTTAAGGAATTTGCGATAAACACAAATTCTTTAGACTTTAGGAAAATTAAAAAAAAACACTACAAACACTCAAATGGATTCGTTATAATTAATTATGTGATATTCAATAAGTACATTACAGTGTGATGTGCACATTACTACTACATGGAGGCCTGTTAAAAATTCAAAGCCTTTATCACTGGTCTACTTACAAATATATAAAGTACTGTAATTTTATATATATATATATATATATATATATATATATATATATATATATATATATACAGACTGAGTTTGGCAAAAGCTTAAACACTATACGTTTGTTTAATTTTAAGTATATTTTTTAATGAAAAATGCATAAACATTTCATATTAAATTGCGTTACAACTAAATAAGTTAGTTAAGAAAGAAAAAGGAAAAAGAATGCCAAAAGTAATAAAAAAATAAGCGCCCAATTCGCACACTGCACAAACAATGCTGAAAGCTAAAATACGCAAATGCAAACGCGCCTTCGTGATTTGCTGATTTCTCCCCTTTTTTCTCACTTTTCGGCACCGACACTAATACCTGCCACGGCCTTAAGACAGTAACGCTGTTTCACACACACACGCGCGCGCGCGCGCACGGGGGGCGTGAAATTATGGTTCCCATAATTTGTGTTAAAACATGTACGCCTACTAATTACCTTAAACAGTTTGTTAAATAACTAAACATGATTAATGTGACTTGACCTGTTGGTTTAAATTGTTGTTAATACTTAGACACTACCACACTATGTACGCCTATAATATTTCTGTTCTGGATAGGCTAATCAGTGTCAAGCTTTAAAATGAAATTGTGCCAGTAATTATTTTTACTTAATAAATTATTGAATCCGCGTGAGTCTTTTGTATGGAAATCACTTCCTAATGAATGAGTGAAATTTTCTTCAGTGCTTCAGCACTGTACAGCACTCATGACCCAACTATGCAACTTACAAATCACATGTAGGCCTACATCTAATCAGTAATTTATAACGAAAATTGTTGACATTAATACTCATTTAATAATTATTATTAATGATATTTGCCTGCCAAGAAAGGTAAGAGACGACAAACTTTATATTATTTATTATAGACCTACTAATATACGCAGAATTTAAATTTATGTATTGATATTGTGTATACTTGTACATAATATTGGCATGAAGCTTGTTTTAGCCAGATATATAGACCTACTGAATTCATTCGCTAGTCAGCAGCTTAGGCTCCGATCTTCCTGAGTAGCAAAAGCTGTGTGATCATTAGACTAAGATTAAAGTAGTAGCCTATAGCCTTTTAAGAGATTGTAGGTCCTATAAAAATATTAGAGATGACATATAACTATTATCCATAAGGAACTCATAATAAATATTTTTCTTAATATAATGTTCATAAGTTCATTATCGAGTAACAACAATACCAATAAATACTCATTTAAACAAATGTACAGCAGGCAGTTAGGCCTATGTACCTTTACAGTAGCGCGTATTACACATATTTATGCAGAGTGTAACGTAAAAGTATCTTCACTATAGGCCTATATAGCCTATATGTTGTAGCAGGTTTTTGGGTACATCCGTTTATGTGATGTTCACATTGCCGACGTTTCGTTCCGTAATCTCGTAACATTTTCAAGTCGTACTGAAGTTGATTTAGCTACGGAGCACGTTTTATATCTTCCTTCCCTTGTGATTTGTTGCTGGGGGAGGGTACGAGCGTGGGGGTGAGTGTGTTGTGGCCATATGTTGTTTGTTAATTTGAGAATTGTCAGTTAGGAATTTCCAAGTATTCGCTAATTTTGTACGTACATTCATTTCTGCCGTTGACCGCTGTCTTCCTCATCCGGTTGGTTTCCATTCCATCCCTATACTGTCTGATTTTCTTACTGTTTGTTCGTGCCAAGAATTTTGTGTTTTGAAACCGAAAGTGTGTCCTGTTTCCTTTGTGTGTTTCGTTTCGTCAGGGATGTGTTTTCTTTTTGTTTTGTTACTGCCAATTCGTGTACACGGACGCGTTGACGGATATTTCTTCCAGATTGGCCGATATAAAATCGGTTGCAGTTTTTGGACGGTATTTGATATACAACTTGTCCCTCCAAGTGTATGCGGTCCTTTTGATTTTGTAGAAAGGCGTTGATTTATTGTGCTTGTTGAATGTTGTCCTGATGTGATGTTTCTTGAGTATTCTCCCTATTATGTCTGTTGTACCCTTTACATATGGTAATGTTAAAGTGGTGATGTACTCCTGTGTTTCTTCCTCCGGTTGCGTCTCCTTTATCTTCTTTTGTTTGATGGCGTTGTTTAAATCCGATGTAAGGTGTATCCATTGAAAACCAGCGTCTCCTTCGAAGTGCTCAGCTCCTGTTTCCTGTGATCCTCGTCCTCTGTGTGTAAGTGTCTTCACTACATATTGTAACTGCGCTGGATGAAGATCGGACTGTCTATGTAAGTATCTGTTTGTGTGTGTGGGTTTCCTGTATGTGGAAAAGCTAAGGTGACCGTTTTCTTTTCTTTATGAAAAGGTCAAGGGATGGAATGTCGTTGTCTGTCTCCATTTCTATAGTGAATGCCATTTTTGGATTGATGCTGTTTGTATGTGTCAAGAACGCTGTTAATGTGTCCTTTATGTGTAGCCAGATTACGAAACAGTCGTCGACGTAACTAATCCACAAGGAAGGTTTTAGCTGTGGTGTGTTTATTGCCTTCTTCTCGAGGTTGTCCGTGAAGAGGTTTGCGATGACTGGCGATAACGGTGAGCCCATTGGTGCTCCTTCTATTTGCCTGCAGAAGTGACTGTTGTATGTAAAGTAGGTGGAGGTCAGACAGTGCTTGTTAGTCCCGTGAGGAGCTGAGGCGGTTTGTATGTAGCTTGTATTATATAGAGCAGTGGTTCCCAAAGTGGGATCCGTGTTTGGACCCCTGGGGGTCCGCGACAATGTTTCAGGGGGTCCGCGGACACTTTTATGAAAAAATAGAATATACTGTAATTTTCTCCGATTTGTTGTAGTTTAAAATATAAATTTTAGAATCTTAAAACAATTAGTAGAAGATTCCAGTATTTTTTCTGTGCAAACTAATTGTCATTGTAAAGTAATTTCAAACTAATGGCATTAATAATGTCTTTAAATCATGTCGTGTAGCAGCTCTGTTTGTTATCCGAACTGACTACAGCACCGCATCAATGCAGAACTGATCCCGCTGTTTTAGTTCACGTATAAGCACTGTATCTAACCAAAACGTTTTTCCGTGTAGCTGGTTTTACGCCTAAGTAGCTGGATTTCGACACGTGTGGGGCTGGAGAGATAGAGCCGAGGTTGGCAAAGTTAAGAAATGAATTTGATGTCGAGAGTGACTTAATATTGAAATAATCAGACATTAAACCTAATTTTGCAGAGCTAATTGTTTAAAAGAAGCTTCATTGTTTACACTAAACTATGTTTGATATCATTAATAGGTATTACAATTTTGCAAGTTAAAAGAATTTTGATTTTAATACATTTTAATTAAAATAGCCTATAAGAGCTTTATATTTACTGTTTGTTTTATTTCATAACTCAGACGGGGTCCGTGAAATTATTAATTTTTTGAGGGGGGTCCGCGGACTGAAAAGTTTGGGAACCACTGATCTAGAGTGCCTCTAAGATTGGTATGTTAGTAAAAACTGAGAGTACATCAAAGCTGACCAGGATATCTGAAGACGAGATGGCGAAGTCCGAGACTCCTTCTTTTAAAGTAAACGAGTTTTTTATATACGAATCCATTTTTTCGGCTAATGGTTTGAAGAAGTGTTCAGCTGAGAATGCCGAATAGCCTATATGTATTCGGGTTCTGTGCAACAATATAAGGAAAACAGTTCCTATAAACATAGGTCCGGAAACCTCTCGTTTTCCGTCTGGCCTCCATTTTAAGGAAAACTTTACAGGCCTATCTCAAAAAGCGTTTGAAATATCTAAATACAATTTAGTGCAAATATTTAAATTAAAATTCTTTAATAAATTAAAAAATCGTAGTTATTTTAAATGGTTGATACTTTATTGCTAAAATGTTTGGTCACTAAATAGTTCTGTAAATTTTAATTTTATCCAACTATTGTCTGTTAAGTAAAATGTTAAGAATTTTATTTTGGACACAGTGACGTCTTGCGTGTTCAAATACAATAACGAGTAAACAAATTATGTCGGAAAGCGGCCTACCCATAAATTATAGAATTTTGTGCTGAATTTTTCCTCCAGTTTAAGGAATTATTGGAATCCAATTTATGTAAAGTATTGTTATGTTTGTCAAGCTAACTCAATAAGTGTAATTTATAACAAAATTGAGGATTGATTTGCAACGGAATTAATAATTAAAAAAAAATGTTACACATAATTTGAATTACTAGACTACTAGAACTATATAATAAATATAACTAAAACTATATAACTAGGCTACTACTGTACTAATCACAATAAAAATTAATAGAACATATAAATTTATTTGGAATTAATAGATAATTTATAACGGCATATTGATTTGTAAATCGTCTGTTTACTGTATTGAGTGCAGTTTTAATACGAGTAGTTTAACTCCCGGATTCAATTCTCGGCGGAGCCTCAGTATGTTGTGATGCAATATTGAGTAGCCACTGAGATAACAGCGGCGCCTCCTGGCTGTGAATATCGCAACTAGCGGCTGGCGACGAGTTGTGCTAGCATGCAACCGTCCCACTAAACACAAAAGCCTTGCGGTATGTGCAACTAAGTACACGAGTAATTAATATAGACAGTTATTTTTCTTTCAGACAATTCTTAAATACATGTTTCTTTACTACGGTTTATCAAGTAATTGTCGAGAATGGCTAATTACAGTTTGACTGACATGTCAGATATGTGTGAACTTACAAACTGCAGTTGGAAGGATTCACAGCGACTACGCAGAACGCTTTTCCTACTGAAACTTTCCTAGCGGGGGAAAGTCTTGTTAGGCTACAGAGGAACTGGATCTTTTGATCCCAGAACTATTGATCGAGGTAGACGTTTTATAGGAAGAAGGAAATAATACTGAAAGAAATGGGGAAAATCTTGAAGTGAGTAAAAGGATCTTGCTGTGGTTGAAGGTGCGAATCATACGACTGTGTTTACACCGCACCATCTACAAAGTCTTGTAAGCTTTAAAACACTTTGACTATGAACAGACACGGGCATTTTGTTTTATTTTTCTACACAAAATTGAATTTGAACCGTACTTATTTGGTCTGTGTCGTGCTCACTGGCGAAACAAGATTTACACGAAATGGAATTAATAATGGCCATAGTAATCATTATTTAGGCAGAAGAAATCCCTCATACTAAATTCACTGAAAATCGGTCCTTTATTCTGCCATAAGTTACTCTTAATGAGTTAGCTTGAAAGACAGAAATAAATTTAAATAGTTATTATAAACACTTTTGGGGCTATTAGGCTGTGGTCCAATGTTAGAACGTTTTAACCAATTCACTGGTGGCCATTTTGAGTGCTGGAAGGATTGAAAGTACAGTACACCTTCTATAATCCGGCACTTCGACAGTCCGGCCCCTCCAGTAGTCCGACGTTTTCAGGCGGGTGCTGGCGAGCGTGGAGAGGGAAACAAGTCTCTGACGATAGTCGGCAGTTGCATCATTAGTCCCTCGCTGTGTACAGTACCGTTTATTTGCAGTCGTTTTATTCTTGATGTAATTATTTGCCGTGTTTACGTAATTTAAGATCGTGAGTGCAAAATGTCGTCACATGCTGAACTGCACGTGTTGCGAGATACAATCGCTAAGAAACTAGTAGGCAAAACAGATGATTTGAAAACAGACAATGCAAACAAATGGCTGGCGGGTTGCGAAGATAAAAAAAACATTTTATGACAGACGATGAAATAGTCGATATCATGACCACAGAAGAGAAAAGGAAGAGAAGGAAGACAGAGAAGCAGCGACAGCTGTTCACACAGTAGGTCTTGATATGGCAGTGGAGGCCTTTACAACTTCTACTAAGTAGGCAGAAGAAAATGGTGTGTCTACTTGTGAAATTCTCGTGTTGGAAAAACTGCAAGGAAAAGCGTTAAAAGTGTCGTTTCAAACCAAGAAACAGAAGAAAATTGTCAGCTTTTTCATTCAAATATATTACAACTTACCGTCTGTGACTTTCTGCACAATGTCTTCAATCTAAAGTTGACATGTTTCGGGACACTTGTCCCATCCTCAGAACTTAAAAGTATGTTCGTATATCATCAAACGATGATATAGTTGTCAAATAATTAAAACATTAAAATCCAATTAAACAAAAACCACAATACTTAATGTATAAAGTCGAGCGCGACGGTTAAACGGTGCACACCGTACGGTAACTGACCGCGCACTCAAGTAACTTTATTATAAGTACTTATAGTGTATAAGTACGCTGAGTGCGCGGTCAGTTACCGTACGGTGTGCACCGTTTAACCGTCGCGCTCGACTTTATACATTAAGTATTGTGGTTTTTGTTTAATTGGATTTTAATGTTTTAATTATTTGACAACTATATCATCGTTTGATGATATATGAATATACTTTAAAGTTCTGAGGATGGGACAAGTGTCCCGAAACATGCCAACTTTAGATTGAAGACAGTGTGCAGAAAGTCACAGTCGGTAAGTTGCAATATATTTGATTGAACAACACGTGGCTTGGTACTAATTTCGGATTTATTCCTTTTAAGTAGCTTTTTCATTCCAATGGAATAGTATTGTACATTACTCTACGAATTTCATTTCTTCCTACGTTTGCCTAAATTATAAACATAAAACTAATCTAATTATAAGAAAAAATAGAAGATAATTTACTACATTTTTAATCCGATGTTTTAATCAGGTGTAATTTTTTTCACGTTTTACATTATGTACAATATACGCTACTTTTTCTCATTTAAATGTGTTTTTTTCTAATAACCATCCATTAATCCAGCATTTCCACTGATCCGGCACTACTCTGTTCCGATATCTGCCTGATTAGTGATAGTATACTGTAACTCCGTCAGTAAAACCACAGCACTGTGGCTAAGGCTGAGGCCTTAAACTTTAAATAATTTTTACCTCTTCTGGAGGAATAGAAGTCTGGTACACAAAAAATAAAATGGCCATAATTTATGAGTAGAATGCTTTCTCTCATAATTCGATTATTTGTTATCGTATTTGATCAGACAAGATGGCATTCAGTACAAAATAAAAGTCGTAACATTTTACTTAATAAGTAATAATTGTATACAATTAAAATTTACATAGCTGTTAGTGATTAAAATTTAAAGTAGGCCTAACTGCCATTTTAAAATTTCATATCTCAACCATGAAGGTTTTTTTTAGAGAATATTAATATTATTAACATGTGTACCAAATTGTATTAAGATATCTCAGTCCCTTCTTCAGATATACAGTTTTCCTTAAAAAACACAAAATTGCGGTCAGGCATAAAACGAAACTTGTCTGAACTTAAGTTTATGGGAATAATTTTCTTACAATATATTGATGCGCGTGGAATTCGAATACGTACATTGAGGTCGCCTTTACGTTACACTCTGTATATACATAAGTAGATGTTATATACCTTAGCGCAGTGATCCCAAAGTGGGGTCCACGAACCCCTGGGGGGCCGCGACAATGTTTCAGGAGGTCCGCAGACACTTTTAAGAAACAAATAGAATATACCGTAATTTTCTCCGACTTTTTTATGTTCTAAAATCTAAATCTACATTTTAGAATCTTTAAACAATTAGTAGAAGAATCCAGTATTTTTTGATTCAAACTAATTTTAATTTTAAAAGTAATTTCAAACTAATGGCTTTTATAATGTCTTTAAATCATGTCGTGTAGCAGATCTATTTGTCCTCCGAACAGACGAGGCTTCTCTCTTACAGTACAAGAAGAAGATTCATTGGCAGAACTTTCAACTGATAGTTCATTAAAATTACAATTTTCGAAATTACAGCTAGCTGACTTCTGGTTATATGCAATGACTGACTATCCTGAACTCGGAAAAAGAGTTCTGAAGTGTTTAACTTTGTTTTCCTCTACTTACTTGTGTAAAACCGCAGTCTCCCTGCTCACGTACTTAAAGTCAACGTTAAGAGATAAACTTGATGTTGAGAGTTACTTAATATTGAAATTAACAGACATTTAAAGATATTAAAGAGCTAATTGTGCAAAAGCAGCTTCATTGTTCACATTAAACTATGTTTCATATAATTAATATTGTAATTTTAGAAATTAAGAGAATTTTTATTTTAATACATTTTAATTAAAATATAAGAGTTTCTATCATATTTACTGTTTGTTTTATTTCAGAACTCAAACGGGGTCCCTGAATTTTTAAATTATTTGGGGGGGTCCGCGGACTGAAAATTTGGAAACCACTGCCCTAGCGCATATATAGGGCTACATAAGTAGATGCTGGATCCTAGCGCAATTTAGGAGCCAAAAGAATATCAATAAAATTTAAAGAAGAAACCTGCACAACAATATGTAAAATAATACTCGACAAATTTTGGGAGGGATCGTCTATTTACCTAGCATTTAAAAAGTCATTTATCAGGGTTTCCTTTTGCGATTACTTGTAGTGTCCTTTAAGATATATCTCCAACAAGCACTCCAAGACACATAAGAAAGGTAGATAACCAAGACACCTATAGAAAAGTCAAAGGGAAATAGTATACTTTCAATTTTATACTCTTTATTGAATTCTAAATCGTATAAAACAAAACATTACAGTAGAGGGATAATGGGAGTTCTGAGCCACAAAGGAATGCCGCCTTTCTTAAAAAACAATAAAAAACACTAAAAAACATGATCTAAGAGATGACGTCGCCACCGCTGGACCCGCAGCATCCCAATGGACCACAGCACCGCGAATTTCCGCGAATAAATTTTTTTATTTTTTTTATTTGATTTTTTATTTTTTTAATTAAATTGATTTGCATATCAAGGGGGTGGGATGAGGTTCAATGGACCACCAGCATCCGTGAATATAATTTTTATTTTTTTAATAAAGCTGATTTGCATATCAGGGGGTGGTGGTGGGTGGGTGGTTTTTTTTATTTCATATCAGTGGGTGGTGGTGGGTGGGAGGTTCCAACTCGATGCATTATAGTGTATATTAAAATATATGATCAGGTGTACCAACCTTTGCATGAGTTCAAATTTGTCGTGTGTTATAATGTATATTAAATCTATATGATCAGGTGTACCAACCTTTGTATTATTAGTGAGAGGTTCCAACTCGATGCATTATAGTGTATATTAAAATATATGATCAGGTGTACCAACCTTTGTATGAGTTCAAATTTGTAGTGTGTTATAATGTATATTAAATCTATATGATCAGGTTTACCAACCTCTGTATTATTATTATAGTGTATAGATATTTTATATGAGCAGGTTTGTCAACATTTTCTGTGGCGGGGGAGGGAAATATTCAAATATGTGTTATATAGTGTATATATTAAAATATATGATCAGGGTTACCAATCTTACTATATTGTGTGTATAGAGCAGATCTGCCAACATTTTTTTCTCTTCTGTGGTGGGAAATTCAAACTATATGATCATGATTGTTACTCTCTCTCTCTCTCTCTCTCTCTCTCTCTCTCTCTCTCTCTCTCTCTCTCTCTCTATCTCTCTCTCTCTCTCTCTCTCACACATTTGAATGTAAGTAAAACTATCTCTCTCTCACTCTCTCTTGTTGTCAAACGTTATGTTCAAACCGTTTCTCCTCTTTCTCTCTCTCACTGTGTACATTGAGTAGAGTAGTCGGTGTGATGAGTAAATAATTTTAGCTCTCTCTCTCTCTCTCACTCGTTGTGTATGTCTCTCTCTCTCGTTGTCAAACGTTATGTTCAAACCGTTTTCCTCTCTGTGGTCATTACCGCGCATGTATATGAAATTAGAAAGTTTATATTTATTCGACAAATAGTAACGCCCTCTCTCTCTCTCTCTCTCTTTCTCTCTCTCTCTCTCACTCTCATTCGTTTCGACTGTGCAAGGTTTCATACCGTTTCTCCTGTCTCTCTCTCTTACCGTGTACATTGAGTAGTTGGTGTGATGAGTAAATAATTTTAGCTCTCTCTCTCTCTCTCTCTCCCTCTCTCTCTCTCGTTGTCAAAACGCCGTCTTCATTTTTCAATGTATTAAATAATTAATTAATAGTTTTATAATGCAGTCAGTGTGATTGATCCTTGTTAGAAATATATATATTTGGCAAATATTAACTATGTATGTGTGTTATTGTCAATGAACTACTTACCTGTGCGTGTGTGCTGTTACAGAAGACAAATCCATCATACAAATCTTCTCATGTAACAGTTCCCACAAGTAATACAGTTCACAAAAAAAAAAAAATTAATTGTACACATGTTCAGAGGTGTAGAGTGAAATAAAATAAAGCCATAATTTGTTTAAATGATTAAATATATTTTAAAATTCACAATATAAAATTCACAATTCATAATTAAATAAATACATTATAAAATTGATATTTTTTCGAAAGTTTATATATAATTGTGTCGTACTTGTAGGAGAAGCAACCTGCAACATAACAATACAACAATATTAAAATCATGTTAAATATCACACACACACACACACACACACACACACACACACACACACACACACACACACACACACACACACACACACGCACGCAACGTAACCACACACGCAACGCGCGCACATACAGACGCACACGTAACGTAATCACATACGACGTGCACACGTTTGGGTTGAAAGCAAATCATATGCTATAGTCATTGTAAGACGTTACAATCCTTGAAGTGTTTAATAAGTAAATTGTATGTATATATCACTGAATAATTCCATTCATCAAAACTTTGTAAATTAGAATCTGCACTACATTCAAACACATGCACACACAGTGATAAAAAAAATTAGTAATGTAGGTTGTTACCTTAACGAGATACATGCAGAACTGTTACAAAATATATATTAGGAAAGCCCACAGACTACTAGAAATAGTTATCGCCTGAAAAAAAGAAACCACACATTACGAACTAATATGTATAAACACAAATATCGTTACAATAATAATAATAATAATACATAAACTTACGTTTACTGCCTAGTAAAATGTACAAATCACACGACTTTATGTGAACGTCAAGGGTTCAAAATAAAAATACAGAATATATGAATTGTTATATTTACATAGTATGAAATAGTGGTACATAATTGTCATCCACCCTTTCTGAAACAAAGACATTCTCAGTGTTTTATCACACACACATACACACACACACACACACACACACACACGTACAAACACATTGCGGTCTCTCTCTCTCTCACACACACACAAATCACTAAGTTTTGCAAAAGATCTTATTGATCCGTTTGTAACTTTATACTTTTACTTATAAAAAACCTAGTGTTCCGAGTCGTTAATGTATATTTAGTTAACCATAACATCATCATCATCATATATAAATAATATGAAAACAGTCGTATACAATTTTTTAACTAAGTATCAGATATGTCATAAATACTTTTATATTTCATATATAATACCAATGATAATCGATTTTGTGGGAACGACAGTGTATAGGAATGTGTTCTCTAGGTGATAACATAACGCTTCGTGTGAAGCGTGTTGTAGAGCAGGTTTCAACTGTGGAAAAAAATCACGTCAACAACAACAACAAAAGTTGTTTGTGTTACATGTGTGTGTGTGTGTGTGTGTGTGTGTGTGTGCGTGTGTATCATTGTATATGTGAATTAGTTGAAGCAATACGAGGGAGAATGGGTATGATTGTTGACATAGGTCTATACATAATTTAAAATACTGTATAATTGACTACAAGAGAAAAGACATACTTTACGGAATTTCTTGAATTTTTTTTTGTAGTTCGTCTTCACCTCATCACCCTTGCATGTACTAGCAGTGTGTTTGGGTACAATTAAAGATTTAAATTCAATGTTCTGAGAAGTACACATATTCATCTGCTCGCCTCCCTCCCGTTTACTGACAGTATGTTTGGATGCAGTCAACCATTCAATGTTCTGATAAGAATTCATCTTCTTGTTCCTATAATAATAATAACAGTACCTGCTTCATTATCATATACATTATGTGCTATATATATATATATATATATATATATATATATAAATATATTCATAGGGCTTTCAACACACACACACACACACACACACACACACACACACACACACAGCACATACCATAAATCCAGAACAGGAAAGGTATTATAACAAACATTACGAAAACAAGTACGTACGGTCACGTACATAGATCAACGTTTAAACAAACAGATTAATACCTGAATAAATTTTTAAAAAACAGGACAGTGTATTATCTATATAACGTTCTGTTTCAGATAAGAATAGTTTGAATATAAAATGAAAGGGTACGTTGTATTTTGTTATGAGAAAATGCATTTCTAAATTTTGTTACATTTGTAAATTACAGAATTGTTCTCTAACTACAGCCACAATCGTTCAGTTTCATTAACATTTGAAAATTGATGGATTTGGTACTCGATATATTCTACTCTCACAGTATTTTCATTGATACATTTCAGAAACTGAGTACAGAATAAATCTACAATCACCCAAGCGGAATCATTAAGTTTTACAAAAGATCTTATTGATCAGACGTATGAGTAATTATATTAATCCTTATGTAGCAAATACGCACGCATTCATAAAATACAGCACTCAGGTGTAGGGCAATTAATCCTTTTTGTATTGAACGTATTTAAGTAGGCCTACTCGTGATATCAGTAAATTCTGTCTAAACGTCATCTCAAATGTCTAGTACATAAACGTACCCGGTAATCGCTTCTTGAGTCGTAGTCATTATTAAACTCGACATAGCTACTTGTGTTACGCGATTGATGTTCATGTTAAACGATTGATGACTCATGTAATAATACAGATTAACCTCGTATAATAATAATGACAGGACAGCGTATTTAGAACACTTAAAATTGGAAATCTACAAACACATCAAAAATATCTGGCAAACCCCTATCAAACAAAAACCCCATTCTTATCGAGAGACAACAGTAACTGACCTAAGCACATGTGCTTCATTAGGCAACAGACCAAAAAAAAAATCAAATAGACGACTATAAGCTCAATTTAAATAAAATCTGAATTTTCAATAAAACTATGTTTACTTAGTAACATATGCAAATCTTTTACTTACCTCTTAAATGTTGTTGTTATACACACAATAGTCGATTGTACGATGAGTGTCTCATACAAATGAGAAATAGTGACATGTCGTCTTGTGTGTATATATATCATACGGCGGTAGCGTACACGTTTGAAAGTTGATGCACATTAAATTGTCTCTCTCTCTCTCTCTCTCTCTCTCTCTCTCTCTCTCTCTCTCTCTCTCTCTCTCTCTCTCTCTCTCTCTCTCTCTCTCTCTCTCTCTCTCACACACACACATTTCTGATTACTATAAAAATAATTGCATGTATGTTCAGAGGTTTGGTGTCTAAATCGATGCATTTTACTTTCACTTTATAATTTGACACATGGCTTACTTTCATACAGAAATAGCTATCGCCCGTGTCCGTCTGCACTTGATATTGCGTAAACGTGTCTGCTCTGCTCTACCTCATGCAATAAAGGACGTGCCTCGGTCATTACGAATACTATGTCATGATCCGACGCGCACGCACACACACACACGCACGCACACACGACGAGCGCACACGTTTGGGTTGAAAGCAAATCCAATTACGTTTGTTACATGGTCATGATCCGTCGCGCACGCACACACACGCACGCACACACACAACGAGCGCACACGTTTGGGTTGAAAGCAACTCCAATTACGTTTGTTACATGTTGTGTCGCACTGACCTGATATTTATAGATGACTTCCATATAAAGCAGATAACAGATTTAAATAATAATAATTTCATGCTTGCAATATACAATATCAAACGTTATGTTCAAACCGTTTCTCTCTCTCTCGTTGTCAAACGTATTATCGTTATGCTGTCGGCAAGTACGGTCGTAACGTTAGATTGCTAATGACAGATACAGACGGTCTGATGTATAGTATTCAAACACCTGACTTGTATGCAGACGGACCTACACGCTTTGAAAGCAAGCGTTGTCACCGTATGATGATAAGCGCTATATACTAGACAATGGTTGTGATACACTTGCGTACAGTCATTATCGGATACGTGACAAATTAATTGGTGGCGACTCCGCTCTCGAAAATAATCCATCATCATATAATACATCTTAATGACATTGGCTGTCCTAAAAACATACCATACTATTTCACAGGACGTTATGTATTAGAGCATTTTTAATTTCGTTTAGCAAAACTTGTAGACGGACACGGGCGATAGCTATTTCTGTATGAAAGTAAGCCATGTGTCAAATTAGAAAGTGAAAGTAAAATGCATCGATTTAGACACCAAACCTCTGAACATACATGCAATTATTTTTATAGTAATCAGAAAGGTGTGTGTGTGTGTGAGAGAGAGAGAGAGAGAGAGAGAGAGAGAGAGAGAGAGAGAGAGAGAGAGAGAGAGAGAGAGAGAGAGAGAGAGAGAGAGAGAGAGAGAGAGAGAGAGAGAGAGAGAGAGAGAGAATTTAATGTGCATCAACTTTCAAACGTGTACGCTACCGCCGTATGATATATATACACACACAAGACGACATGTCACTATTTCTCATTTGTATGAGACACTCATCGTACAATCGACTATTGTGTGTATAACAACAACATTTAAGAGGTAAGTAAAAGATTTGCATATGTTACTAAGTAAACATAATTTTATTGAAAATTCAGATTTTATTTAAATTGAGCTTATAGTCGTCTATTTGATTTTTTTTTTTGGTCTGTTGCCTAATGAAGCACATGTGCTTAGGTCAGTTACTGTTGTCTCTCGATAAGAACGGGGTTTTTGTTTGATAGGGGTTTGACAGATATTTTTGATGTGTTTGTAGATTTCCAATTTTAAGTGTTCTAAATACGCTGTCCTGTCATTATTATTATACGAGGTTAATCTGTATTATTACATGAGTCATCAATCGTTTAACATGAACATCAATCGCGTAACACAAGTAGCTATGTCGAGTTTAATAATGACTACGACTCAAGAAGCGATTACCGGGTACGTTTATGTACTAGACATTTGAGATGACGTTTAGACAGAATTTACTGATATCACGAGTAGGCCTACTTAAATACGTTCAATACAAAAAGGATTAATTGCCCTACACCTGAGTGCTGTATTTTATGAATGCGTGCGTATTTGCTACATAAGGATTAATATAATTACTCATACGTCTGATCAATAAGATCTTTTGTAAAACTTAACGATTCCGCTTGGGTGATTGTAGATTTATTCTGTACTCAGTTTCTGAAATGTATCAATGAAAATACTGTGAGAGTAGAATATGTCGAGTACCAAATCCATCAATTTTCAAATGTTAATGAAACTGAACGATTGTGGCTGTAGTTAGAGAACAATTCTGTAATTTACAAATGTAACAAAATTTAGAAATGCATTTTCTCATAACAAAATACAACGTACCCTTTCATTTTATATTCAAACTATTCTTATCTGAAACAGAACGTTATATAGATAATACACTGTCCTGTTTTTTAAAAATTTATTCAGGTATTAATCTGTTTGTTTAAACGTTGATCTATGTACGTGACCGTACGTACTTGTTTTCGTAATGTTTGTTATAATACCTTTCCTGTTCTGGATTTATGATATGTGCTGTGTGTGTGTGTGTGTGTGTGTGTGTGTGTGTGTGTGTGTGTGTGTGTGTGTGTGTGTGTGTGTGTGTGTGTGTGTGTGTGTGTGTGTGTGTGTGTGTGTGTGTGTGTGTGTGTGTTGAAAGCCTTATGTATATATTTATATATATATATATAGCACATAATGTATATGATAATGAAGCAGGTACTGTTATTATTATTATAGGAACAAGAAGATGAATTCTTATCAGAACATTGAATGGTTGACTGCATCCAAACATACTGTCAGTAAACGGGAGGGAGGCGAGCAGATGAATATGTGTACTTCTCAGAACATTGAATTTAAATCTTTAATTGTACCCAAACACACTGCTAGTACATGCAAGGGTGATGAGGTGAAGACGAACTACAAAAAAAAATTCAAGAAATTCCGTAAAGTATGTCTTTTCTCTTGTAGTCAATTATACAGTATTTTAAATTATGTATAGACCTATGTCAACAATCATACCCATTCTCCCTCGTATTGCTTCAACTAATTCACATATACAATGATACACACGCACACACACACACACACACACACACACACACACATGAAACACAAACAACTTTTGTTGTTGTTGTTGACGTGATTTTTTTCCACAGTTGAAACCTGCTCTACAACACGCTTCACACGAAGCGTTATGTTATCACCTAGAGAACACATTCCTATACACTGTCGTTCCCACAAAATCGATTATCATTGGTATTATATATGAAATATAAAAGTATTTATGACATATCTGATACTTAGTTAAAAAATTGTATACGACTGTTTTCATATTATTTATATATGATGATGATGATGTTATGGTTAACTAAATATACATTAACGACTCGGAACACTAGGTTTTTTATAAGTAAAAGTATAAAGTTACAAACGGATCAATAAGATCTTTTGCAAAACTTAGTGATTTGTGTGTGTGTGAGAGAGAGAGAGACCGCAATGTGTTTGTACGTGTGTGTGTGTGTGTGTGTGTGTGTATGTGTGTGTGATAAAACACTGAGAATGTCTTTGTTTCAGAAAGGGTGGATGACAATTATGTACCACTATTTCATACTATGTAAATATAACAATTCATATATTCTGTATTTTTATTTTGAACCCTTTGACGTTCACATAAAGTCGTGTGATTTGTACATTTTACTAGGCAGTAAACGTAAGTTTATGTATTATTATTATTATTATTGTAACGATATTTGTGTTTATACATATTAGTTCGTAATGTGTGGTTTCTTTTTTTCAGGCGATAACTATTTCTAGTAGTCTGTGGGCTTTCCTAATATATATTTTGTAACAGTTCTGCATGTATCTCGTTAAGGTAACAACCTACATTACTAATTTTTTTTATCACTGTGTGTGCATGTGTTTGAATGTAGTGCAGATTCTAATTTACAAAGTTTTGATGAATGGAATTATTCAGTGATATATACATACAATTTACTTATTAAACACTTCAAGGATTGTAACGTCTTACAATGACTATAGCATATGATTTGCTTTCAACCCAAACGTGTGCACGTCGTATGTGATTACGTTACGTGTGCGTCTGTATGTGCGCGCGTTGCGTGTGTGGTTACGTTGCGTGTGTGTGTGTGTGTGTGTGATATTTAACATGATTTTAATATTGTTGTATTGTTATGTTGCAGGTTGCTTCTCCTACAAGTACGACACAATTATATATAAACTTTCGAAAAAATATCAATTTTATAATGTATTTATTTAATTATGAATTGTGAATTTTATATTGTGAATTTTAAAATATATTTAATCATTTAAACAAATTATGGCTTTATTTTATTTCACTCTACACCTCTGAACATGTGTACAATTAATTTTTTTTTTTTTTGTGAACTGTATTACTTCTGGGAACTGTTACATGAAAAGATTTGTATGATGGATTTGTCTTCTGTAACAGCACACACGCACAGGTAAGTAGTTCATTGACAATAACACACATACATAGTTAATATTTGCCAAATATATATATTTCTAACAAGGATCAATCACACTGACTGCATTATAAAACTATTAATTAATTATTTAATACATTGAAAAATGAAGACGGCGTTTTGACAACTAGAGAGAGAGAGAGAGAGAGAGAGAGAGAGAGCTAAAATTATTTACTCATCACACCGACTACTCAATGTACACGGTAAGAGAGAGAGACAGGAGAAACGGTATGAAACCTTGCACAGTCGAAACGAATGAGAGTGAGAGAGAGAGAGAGAGAAAGAGAGAGAGAGAGAGAGAGAGGGCGTTACTATTTGTCGAATAAATATAAACTTTCTAATTTCATATACATGCGCGGTAATGACCACAGAGAGGAGAACGGTTTGAACATAACGTTTGACAACGAGAGAGAGAGAGACATACACAACGAGTGAGAGAGAGAGAGAGAGCTAAAATTATTTACTCATCACACCGACTACTCTACTCAATGTACACAGTGAGAGAGAGAAAGAGGAGAAACGGTTTGAACATAACGTTTGACAACAAGAGAGAGTGAGAGAGAGATAGTTTTACTTACATTCAAATGTGTGAGAGAGAGAGAGAGAGTAACAATCATGATCATATAGTTTGAATTTCCCACCACAGAAGAGAAAAAAATGTTGGCAGATCTGCTCTATACACACAATATAGTAAGATTGGTAACCCTGATCATATATTTTAATATATACACTATATAACACATATTTGAATATTTCCCACCCCCCGCCACAGAAAATGTTGACAAACCTGCCCATATAAAATATCTATACACTATAATAATAATACAGAGGTTGGTAAACCTGATCATATAGATTTAATATACACTATAACACACGACAAATTTGAACTCATGCAAAGGTTGGTACACCTGATCATATATTTTTATATACACTATAATGCATCGAGTTGGAACCTCCCACCCACCACCACCCACTGATATGAAATAAAAAAAAACCACCCACCCACCACCACCCCCTGATATGCAAATCAGCTTTATTAAAAAAATAAAAAATTATATTCACGGATGCTGGTGGTCCATTGAACCTCATCCCACCCCCTTGATATGCAAATCAATTTAATTAAAAAATAAAAAAATAAAATAAAAAAAATAAAAAAATTTATTCGCGGAAATTCGCAGTGCTGTGGTCCATTGGGATGCTGCGGGTCCAGCGGTGGCGACGTCATCTCTTAGATCATGTTTTTTAGTTTTTTTTATTGTTTCTTAAGAAAGGCGGCATTCCTTTGTGGCTCAGAACTCCCATTATCCCTCTACTCATTACGTTAGTCAGACACCGAACACTATACAATAATTCGTTACAAAAATTGTTTAATAATTAAGTTGAACATAAGATAAAAAATATTTTGTACTGTGAATTAAACAGACGGCCGCGCAGCCTCTTTGTCAAGTCACAACTTCTGGGCATGCGGTAGATTTCTATACCGCTACATCTTGCAACTCATATAAATTCACATGCACAGGGAATCTATATCGAAATATATTGTTAAGTTATAGGCCTACATAATGCGGGCTAGTAACAAATTCTTTAACTAACGCATCGTTTCAATGTTAATTAATACGAACTGTGTTATCCTTGTTAATTTGCTTGTGCTGACGGCCGAGTGCATTAAGTTACAAGGTAACTGAGCGAGAGTTCTCTGGTTGTATTCTAGAGACTCTCGCACGCGGGCGGGAAAAGTTGAGACGCATTGAGTTCTTGAGTGATATTCAGCGAGTGGCCACAACCAAATTTCGTAATATACAAACTTCAGTTTCGAAACTGTGGCCGTCCTCACCCCTCCCCCTTCCATTACTCATTCACTATACCCAATTCCCTCTTCACCCTGTTCTCTCTCGCATCTCATTCTTACCCCCCATCTACACGTTACTACTCTCTCTCTCTCTCTCTCTCTCTCTCTCTCTCTCTCTCTCTCTCTCTCTCTCTCTCTCTCTCTCCCTCTCTCTCACAGCACACGTTTCTAACAGTTGGGCCTAAGTCTCTCTTCTCTCTTAGATTAACTGACGTAAGACCTGAAAACAAGACTCCTGACCTATGAAGCGTCGGACAGTAGTCGTGCAGGCCACCTTAAAAATGCACAATAAAGAAAGTAAGGTAGAAAAGTAATGTAAAGAAAGTAAGGTGGAGACGTCTGAGAGAGACAGACGAACAGCCAAATCCCGGATACGTCCTCAGCTGAATACAATACGACAGTCACAACACACAGGCCTACACTACCTTACCAACTCCGTAGTAGCCCCTACACATTCCCCACTTCTACTCCTTATACTTTCCTTTTATTTTATTAAAAATTGAATTATAAGAGAATTTTTTAATACAAAATATATAAATATTTTTATAAAATGATACAAAAATATTTTAATAAAATTATTATCATGGAAATCTTTAATTAGCTTTAAGTTTTACTAAAAGAAATTTCTCATCATTTGGCCCCTTATAGACCAAATTTAAATTATTACTTTTATTTAAATCCTTAATGGTCTTACGAGAGAAATCCTTAATAAATTTTGAGAGAAATCTTTTGGGCAAATGAACTTTAAATTCTTCTAGTTTATAGGCATACATGCATTCTCCGACTGATTGAATACAGCGATTGCACTAGCAATTTTAAGTTTTACTTATATAAATAAAAATGTAATTGAATTTAAATGGGCTCTGTATCTACCGATTTAATTCTCTGTTACAAATGTAAAATGAAGACAATGAAAATTTTCTCAAAGATATTTTAGACTAATGGTTTATAGCTTATAGGATAACAGCCAAGTGTTCGATCTGTAAAACTAGCAAAAGAAAATTTACTAAGAAATCCAAAAAAGAAACTAAGCAGATTACTAAAAGTGAGCTATCTAAAGAAGACACTACAATTGATGCTAAAGAAATTCACGCTCCGGTTAGAAAGAATTTCCCTAAGACGAAAATCTAACACTCGAAATAACGGCAGAATGATCGCATGAAAATGATCTTCGAGTCCAATAAGGATTACAGGTGGATAGATAGGGTAGTAGATATCATTAAAGATTATAAGAATTCCATTTAAAGAATGATCGTCGTGAAACCTGCAGAAGTTAATGACGATAGGGAGAAAGAGTCTTTAAATAAACATCCAGAGAAAGTGATAAAGTCTAAGTCTGAAGTTGGCGACAGACTTCTTATTGCTACAACAATTACGTAATGCTCTCAAAAATGTGAAAGCATCATTCTACACGTTACTTGACTAACCCAGCGTGCGATGTCTCTGCCAAGGTCGTGCACTCGCGTTGGGTCCAGACTCTTCGAGCTCTCCTAACTATGCAAATTATGTCGGCATGCTGCCAGGAATATGGAAAATTATTCTGGATCTATATATGGATCCATATTGTAACATTACATTTGGAACAACTTAATATCGTACCTGATTTAATGAAGACTTTGGATAAGAAGCTAAACAAGAAGAACAATATCTTCCAAGATGATAGTGAAGAGGAACGACTAACCATTTTAGACTGACTAGTAATACAACTGACCGTACCCAAATTAATGATTTAGGCAAAGTGATGCAAAATACATTCAACCCCGATTATGACATGAACTTTCAATAATGACAAAATAAATTATTATAAAGACAGACGGCTTATGAACCAGTACTATAAAGAAGCAAATGGTTTCATTCAATGTATCATAATATCAAGATAATCAAAATACAAATTGAGGGATAATAGGCCCAAACATGTAATACTATGTAAAAAGAAATATTAGTAAATGATTAATTTAAATGATGTAATGAAAATATAACACACCTTATTATAGATACATGAACCATACAACTAATTGTAACAGATAGTGATCATAAGATTGTCCAGAAAACAACAAATAATAACTTGTCCACAGTAACATTTGATAACAAGAGTGAAGTTCTTTTAATGACAATAAAATGTAAAAACCTATAAAAACCAATAAGTATGTTTATAAATACAAACTATTAAGTGTTCAGTGAAAAGGGTAAACGATAAACATAGTGACAAGTAATGTGAAACATAACATAGACAGTTTTAGAATAATTAATGAATTAACTGAGAGAAGACTAATTAATTAGTGCATAATTTATTTTATAAAAATGTGCATGTTATTATGTCTTATCACGTTGTTTTATTATCATGGTATTTATGTTGTTTTTTGTATGTAGCAGGTGAAGCAGTTGTTTTAAGAGAATATCAATTAACTGATGTTAATTTCATTTTTATGTTAACAAATATATCACCATAGAACTGGTGTTAAACCGTGATCAATTGATTGGCAAAGCAAAGTAGACTATAAAAAGATGTTATTGCTAAGTGTTAAACAATTGTATAGATTAAGTAAAAAACAGTTTATTTGTTCAAAGGTTCAGTAGAATCATAGCCATGTGGGCATGAAATTAAACTAATAGGATAGTATATCTTTTTGTTTTGTTAAGACAGTGTTATATGTTAAACAGTTTTTATGGTTGTTAAAAGTTAATTTAACTGTTAAAGGTTTTAAACATGGTGATGAAAATAACACCAGTACATAGGCCAGGTAAAACCAACTTTTGTAAATTTTAGATAATAATGTTAGGGATTTTGTAAAACAAATGTGGAAGGTGTAGCGTCACAGAACGTTCCATAAAAAGAAATCATTTATATAGTAAGTTAGCATAGGAGGAAAGTGAAGTGAACAGTATCGAACCCAAGTAGTCCCAAAAAATTGTGTAATTTTGTATAATAATTATTTCTATCAACTTGAAAAAACGACCAAACTATGACTAAGACAAAACCCCATATATATTATTCAAGTGAATAAGAGTGAAAAAACCATAAGACACTATAAGAGAGAGAAGTAATGTCAGAATCCACCAGAATGAAGTCAATAATTATTAAGTTTTATAACTATGAATATAGTATTAAAAACTATTTTTTGTGAATAAATGGACAAGATCCATCATTATATTATGTGATGTAAATAAAATAAATGTATTAAATGACTTAAATACATTATTAGAAAGAGTTTAAGTTAAAATAAAAATTGTATATTTGCAATGACAAAAAATATTAATGTGTTGGATTTGAGACCATACACCAAGATTTCATGAAAAAATCAATTATTATCAGATTTAAATAAAAACTATATGTAATTGTCAAGCAGACAATAGTGAACAATTTATCTTAAATAAAGGAAGCTGTCAAATGAATAAAAAGCAGCCAAAATAGCCAAAAACAGTGTTAACTAAAAACATGTAACAGGCATCTAATATTGTATAATTTATGAATTTAATGTTGCCAAAATGCAACCAAACTGTATTAGAAAGCTGTAATATGATATAAAGCAACTATACTAATATACCTGACCAACTTTAACATTGTAATAGTCAAGTCAGCAAAATATTTACTTATACCATGTATGGCTGAAGCCAATTATTCAGTACAAAAATAATCATATCTGGCTAAATACTTACATAATACCAACAAAAATAAGGTAGAAAGGTACAATACATCAGAATACCTTAATAAGAAATAAACTCAGTTGAAAGTAAAGTCAATTCTAAAAGAATTTAACTAATTAGAGTGAGATTTGTCACACCATAAAAAATGACATCTCAAGACAATCAATGATGCTATGTCATCTTGTGATAAATATAAAATATGTACAAAGTAACCAGGTATCACAAAAGATAGACAAAATAATAAACTCTGTGTGTATAGTGGTGAAATAACACATATATTAAAGAAAAGACTAATCATTGTATTAGAAAACCGACGAGAATTTAGGCCATGAGCAGAGGCCATATAAAATTGTATTTATTTGTGTTTTATTGATGTTAAAATTTGTTTATTTTGTTGTAGGAGAGTAGTAGTAGTAGATGTCCAGCTTGTGAAGGGAACTTTATAACTCCACAACAATTTTTATTAATAATATTGAGTTTTTAATGACTACAACTCAAGGTGAGGGTTGTATATTGTAATGTTTTTTAGACTTAAGTTAATTAGATACCAATCATATTTAGTATCGCTAGATTCAATAAAAAACAAGGAATATAAATACATTAATGGCATACAAATTGTAAGTACTAATGTGAAACTGTTTGATAAATACCAGTGTAAATTTTGAAATATCCATTGTATGAAGAATAAGAAATTCGTTCTAAAAGCTTCTACGGAAGTGAAAATTGTTCTATGACATTCCATTTCGTTTATTCTCGAACAATCTAGAAAGAATTTTACACAAATATACCGGAAGTCGACGAAAACAGTCATCCCGATTTAGTATAAAAGCGAGACAAAATTCGAACGGAAAACACTTGAAGATTGAACGCCAGAACTGATGCATCTCACACAACACTGATCAACGCAGCTAAGGCGAAACCGAGAGGCGAGAAATCGACAAGACACGGCAGGAAGGCTTTTCCCGTACATAGACATACCCGACTGACTTAACCTCAACGAGAGTCGCCAAAAAGTATCGCTGAAATAGAGCAGCGATACGGCAAATTTTAATAGAAAGCACGCAGCCAGAACGTCGACGGCCCAGGAGGGTCCCAACATTTAATAGAGAACGAATTCTGCTGTGTTCGCATTGACTGACTAACGTGACAAATAATTCCCCCGAACGAAACAAACAATGCACTAGCCTTCCTCAAAACTGCATGGGGATCAGCGCTGCGGTGGCAGATTTCTGAATCAACGCTAAACAGATGATTCGTAGTGGCGGCGTTTGAACGAGATTTTACTGCCAAACGTTTTGACAAAAAGTGCGGAAAAAGTAACGATCGGAAAAATTGACTTTAAATAGATTCAGTGTACACAACAAGAGGCGAGATCGAGAAACTACCCGAAGGAAGTGTCCAGTGAGAGAATAAACGACCATTGGAACGTGAGTTACCAAAATTAAAATCATTTGTTACCTGGTTACAATTATCACACAGTTGTACTTTACACGCCACACATACACCTTCAAATCACTTAGTTTTTTTTTTCTTGTAAGGCATCTAATTGATATGTCTTGGTAGTTCAAAGGAGTCACGTCCTGAGATTAAAGTTTTTTCACATATTAAACTCATGCTTGTCAACTGAGTCAGAATCTGAAATACTAGCCGATACTTGATTGGATATATTGTCAATAATAATAACTTGTAAAATTTTTTCTCTGCAATTTTATAATTTTTATGAATGATAGTCCTTCAGACGATTTGTTTGTTGTTATTAAAGAATTATTAAACTTAACTGATTTTTCAAAGCTAAACTGACTTGTTTAAATTTTTTCGTAGATTTAAAAATTTTATCAATCACATTTAATTTTTCTTGGAACAAACGTTTCCAAGTGGCGCCCACAAAAAGCATAGTTTTAAGTTGTGTTACAGGACTACATCACTGCAGAGGATCCAGTCAACAGGGTAAGTAACAAAAGTGCGCGGAGGTAACGCCCGACATTTTACAACACAAAACAACACAACACCCACTACTATTTCTTTTCGTTATAAATTGGCGGCCCAACTAGTGAGGCTTGAAAAAGACGTAACAAGCCCGGCAACTACCAACATATTAAAATGCCGCAACCAAAGGGAAAGAAGGTGAAGAAGACGGTGGAACCCGAGTTGAGTGTGGAAGACGGAGAGGCAGTACAGGTCGAGGAAACAGAATTAGAACCGCCCACACTAGAAATGGAAAGACCGGTACAAACGGCAGACGAATTAGAAGAACAAACGGGAGAAGAACCCATACAAATGGTAGAACAAACAGAGAATCCCGAACCAGAGAAAATAACAGGAAGCGTTGACGCGAATATGATAATGATGATGTTCCGAACGCTAAACGAAAATATGAATAAAAACAGACGGGAAGATAAGGAAGAGATGAATAAAAATAGACAGGAAGACAGGGAGGAGAGTAATAAAAAGAGACGGGAAGATAAGGAGGAAATAATAAAATCCCTGAAAGAGGATATAAATAAAAACAGACAGGAAGACAAGGCGGAAATAAAAGGAAGTATAGAATCTTTAAAGGAGGGTATGAACAAAAATATAGAATCCCTGAATAAAAACAGACAGGAAGATAAGGAGGAAATAAAAGGAAGCATAGAGTCCCTGAAAAAAGAAATTAGCATAAAATACGAAATAGTAAACAAAAGGATCGATGATAATAAGATCGATAGTGACAGGAAGGTCGAAAACATGGAGCAACAATTGGAAAGGTTACGGGAAGGAAACAATACACGTTTCGAAAGTATAGAGGAGCAAACAATAGAGACCAAACAAGATGTTAGAAATCTCGAAAACAAGGTAAGGCAGAACCAAGACGCCATCATGCAGGAAGTCCAGAAAGACGTTAGCGAGAGGATGCAGGAAACATGTGACATCGCTAACAGGCTGGACGAACAGATAAAAACTAACAAAAATAGTATACTGGAAATAGACCAGAGAGAGAAAAACCTGCAGGAAAGATTAGAGGCGCTGAGAGACACACCAATACTAAACACTCATACGTGTCATGGTGAAAACAGGGAAGTAATCAACTTCCAGGACTACCGACGAAACCCAATGGAATTTTTGGAAAGAATGGAGGAGGTTATTGGGAGAAGTAGAGAAACAAGGTGGGACAGGATAAGAGAGATGCTCGACGAGACGTTTAAAAATACTAAGGATAACTGGTGGATAGCGGTGCGACCAGAAATAACAAATTTAGCAGAATTTAAACGCCAATTTAAGGAAAAGTATTGGTCAGAGACCGCACAAAACAGGGTAAGAATGGACATTTTCTATGGCAAATACGACGCGTCCTATGGACAGTCCCCGACGTCTTATTTCCTGGGAAAGGTATGTTTAGCACGGAAGTTGATACCGCCGATCCCAGAAGAATGTTTGGTAAGGCAGTTGGCTGGACATTACAGCTATGGTATCAAGGATGCCCAATTATACCAACAAATTAGCAAAATAGCCGATCTGGCCAAATTATTGGAAAATTGCGAATCCACAGGAAGGTTCCAGGATTACCAACCCCCCAATCGTAAGGTAGAGTACAACAACAATAATAACGGACCAAACCGGTATGGAGGTGGGAACGGTAATAATCTAAACACCAATAATCAGAATAATAATATCCCACCAAACGGCCGAAATGATAACACTCAGGGCCCGATTAACCGCAACTATCCGGGACCAAACAGAGGTAATTACACCGGGAATAACTACGGTAGGAACTTCCACCAGGGAAACGGTTACCGCGGGAATAATTATAGAGGAAGTAATTATGGTCAACGTAACGGTTATCGCAACGGGGGAAACCAAGGAGGAGGCGGTTGGAGAAACCAAAATGAATATAGGCCCCAGGTAAATTATATGATGGCCGATAATCGACGACCATATCCACCCAATTTACCAAGTTACGGGTATATGACTCAACAGGCGCCAGGTAGCCAAGGTGATACGGCGAATAACCGGCAGCAGTTATCAGAGGGTAGGAGTAGCGAACCACCCCGAAACGAAAGTAACAACCAACAAGAGCCAAACGCTAATCAAAATAATAATGAGAATCGGGTAACAGTTCACGAAAATCCAGGTTTTTCATTACAGCATAATCAGGCAAGTAAAGACGAAAAACCCCGAGTATTTTATGTAAACCATGTATTGGCAGAAACTGGCCGAGAACCAGATAATGATCCCCAAAATGAAAGTGAGAGAGAGGAGGAATTCCGCTATGCAGAAAAATTATGGCCCAAACATGTGATGAGATGGTAAGGCCATGAAACCAGTCATCCAGAATAAATGTCATAGACCAGGCATTTGAAGGAGTAGAGGTGATAAACATCGAAGGTCGAATATTGAAAAGAGAAGGAATTAAAAAGGAATGGGAATGATAAATAAGGACATAATATAAGGGACACACAACCAAAAGGAGTTGAAATAATTAACCCAAACTGACAAATATAACCCAAATATTACCAAACATGAAAACAATACCTACGAGGTAACTGACACAATTAGGAACAAGGTAAAGGGAACGTATAACCAGACTTCATTAAAAAAGTACCATAATTAAAAAAAATCGCAAGTCGAATACTCAATCAGTGACCAAGTACCATGACCAAAGACCCAAGTCAAATACAGCATCATAGAGAAGGTACCTTGACTAAACATGTCAACGTGAATTTTTTAACTTAGCCATAATTAGAAAGGAGGTAGAGATTTTTAAATAAATATAAATATTATTATATTGTTATAAATAAATATTATGAGATGGACACATTCCATCATAGGCAAGATTTATTTCCAATAGCCATGTCAATGTATATTTACCAGCTTACCCGTACTTAGAGAAGGAGAGAGATACAGTTATACAGTTATTAATAAATATTACGAGAAGGACACCTTACACCAAAGGCATAAAGATATATATATAAAATATAGATTTATTTCCAATAGCCATGTCAACGTATATTTACCAGCTTACCCGTACTTAGAGAAGGAGAGAGATTATTATAAATGAATATTACGAGATGGACACATTCCACCATAGGCAAGATTTATTTCCAATAGCCATGTCAACGTATATTTACCAACTTACCCGTACTTAGAGAAGGAGAGAGATTGTTATATATAAATACTACAAGATGGACACTTAGTAAAGGAGAAAAGAAGGAGAAATACTGTCATATATTTGATATTTAAATGGAAATGATAAATGAAAAAAAGGAAAAACAGTGTGTTACATAAGGAGGTAATGATGAATATGAATATAGCTATTAACATTGAATGATTTTAAACGATAATTTAACCTGCGGAGAACGATATATTAATATAATTGTGAATTAATCAGAAGAGTTTAAGAAAGGGAATTTATGTGTAGGAGCCTATGATCTTTGAATATTGTATTTTTTTATTATTATTATTATTATTTGTTGCAAAGGTGCAATTATTATTTTATGAACAGGGATGTGTTGCCTCTGATTTCAGTAGTGATAGACAGGAAGGGACAGAGAATGTATGCCATAGCGAGCCACTCTGACTCCCAACCCTCTATGTAAGTTAGGGAATTGATAGGGAATTATATCAAAGATTAATTATAAAACATCAAGGTAAAAAGGAAGGGAATAGGTGATATGACAAAGAACGAACTAGGAATATTGAGTTGGATTAATATATTAAAGGAGTAGTACAGGAATTTAATTATAAGATAAAAGAATGAGATATAAAGAAGCTAATAAAGGGTTATTATAGAGATGATAATTTCATCAAAACCAAAGATATGTTTTTCCAAAATTATCAACTTTAACGGTGAGGCATATGTAGCGTCACAGAACGTTCCATAAAAAGAAATCATTTATATAGTAAGTTAGCATAGGAGGAAAGTGAAGTGAACAGTATCGAACCCAAGTAGTCCCAAAAAATTGTGTAATTTTGTATAATAATTATTTCTATCAACTTGAAAAAACGACCAAACTATGACTAAGACAAAACCCCATATATATTATTCAAGTGAATAAGAGTGAAAAAACCATAAGACACTATAAGAGAGAGAAGTAATGTCAGAATCCACCAGAATGAAGTCAATAATTATTAAGTTTTATAACTATGAATATAGTATTAAAAACTATTTTTTGTGAATAAATGGACAAGATCCATCATTATATTATGTGATGTAAATAAAATAAATGTATTAAATGACTTAAATACATTATTAGAAAGAGTTTAAGTTAAAATAAAAATTGTATATTTGCAATGACAAAAAATATTAATGTGTTGGATTTGAGACCATACACCAAGATTTCATGAAAAAATCAATTATTATCAGATTTAAATAAAAACTATATGTAATTGTCAAGCAGACAATAGTGAACAATTTATCTTAAATAAAGGAAGCTGTCAAATGAATAAAAAGCAGCCAAAATAGCCAAAAACAGTGTTAACTAAAAACATGTAACAGGCATCTAATATTGTATAATTTATGAATTTAATGTTGCCAAAATGCAACCAAACTGTATTAGAAAGCTGTAATATGATATAAAGCAACTATACTAATATACCTGACCAACTTTAACGTTGTAATAGTCAAGTCAGCAAAATATTTACTTATACCATGTATGGCTGAAGCCAATTATTCAGTACAAAAATAATCATATCTGGCTAAATACTTACATAATACCAACAAAAATAAGGTAGAAAGGTACAATACATCAGAATACCTTAATAAGAAATAAACTCAGTTGAAAGTAAAGTCAATTCTAAAAGAATTTAACTAATTAGAGTGAGATTTGTCACACCATAAAAAATGACATCTCAAGACAATCAATGATGCTATGTCATCTTGTGATAAATATAAAATATGTACAAAGTAACCAGGTATCACAAAAGATAGACAAAATAATAAACTCTGTGTGTATAGTGGTGAAATAACACATATATTAAAGAAAAGACTAATCATTGTATTAGAAAACCGACGAGAATTTAGGCCATGAGCAGAGGCCATATAAAATTGTATTTATTTGTGTTTTATTGATGTTAAAATTTGTTTATTTTGTTGTAGGAGAGTAGTAGTAGTAGATGTCCAGCTTGTGAAGGGAACTTTATAACTCCACAACAATTTTTATTAATAATATTGAGTTTTTAATGACTACAACTCAAGGTGAGGGTTGTATATTGTAATGTTTTTTAGACTTAAGTTAATTAGATACCAATCATATTTAGTATCGCTAGATTCAATAAAAAACAAGGAATATAAATACATTAATGGCATACAAATTGTAAGTACTAATGTGAAACTGTTTGATAAATACCAGTGTAAATTTTGAAATATCCATTGTATGAAGAATAAGAAATTCGTTCTAAAAGCTTCTACGGAAGTGAAAATTGTTCTATGACATTCCATTTCGTTTATTCTCGAACAATCTAGAAAGAATTTTACACAAATATACCGGAAGTCGACGAAAACAGTCATCCCGATTTAGTATAAAAGCGAGACAAAATTCGAACGGAAAACACTTGAAGATTGAACGCCAGAACTGATGCATCTCACACAACACTGATCAACGCAGCTAAGGCGAAACCGAGAGGCGAGAAATCGACAAGACACGGCAGGAAGGCTTTTCCCGTACATAGACATACCCGACTGACTTAACCTCAACGAGAGTCGCCAAAAAGTATCGCTGAAATAGAGCAGCGATACGGCAAATTTTAATAGAAAGCACGCAGCCAGAACGTCGACGGCCCAGGAGGGTCCCAACATTTAATAGAGAACGAATTCTGCTGTGTTCGCATTGACTGACTAACGTGACAAATAATTCCCCCGAACGAAACAAACAATGCACTAGCCTTCCTCAAAACTGCATGGGGATCAGCGCTGCGGTGGCAGATTTCTGAATCAACGCTAAACAGATGATTCGTAGTGGCGGCGTTTGAACGAGATTTTACTGCCAAACGTTTTGACAAAAAGTGCGGAAAAAGTAACGATCGGAAAAATTGACTTTAAATAGATTCAGTGTACACAACAAGAGGCGAGATCGAGAAACTACCCGAAGGAAGTGTCCAGTGAGAGAATAAACGACCATTGGAACGTGAGTTACCAAAATTAAAATCATTTGTTACCTGGTTACAATTATCACACAGTTGTACTTTACACGCCACACATACACCTTCAAATCACTTAGTTTTTTTTTTCTTGTAAGGCATCTAATTGATATGTCTTGGTAGTTCAAAGGAGTCACGTCCTGAGATTAAAGTTTTTTCACATATTAAACTCATGCTTGTCAACTGAGTCAGAATCTGAAATACTAGCCGATACTTGATTGGATATATTGTCAATAATAATAACTTGTAAAATTTTTTCTCTGCAATTTTATAATTTTTATGAATGATAGTCCTTCAGACGATTTGTTTGTTGTTATTAAAGAATTATTAAACTTAACTGATTTTTCAAAGCTAAACTGACTTGTTTAAATTTTTTCGTAGATTTAAAAATTTTATCAATCACATTTAATTTTTCTTGGAACAAACGTTTCCAAGTGGCGCCCACAAAAAGCATAGTTTTAAGTTGTGTTACAGGACTACATCACTGCAGAGGATCCAGTCAACAGGGTAAGTAACAAAAGTGCGCGGAGGTAACGCCCGACACAGATTACAACACATAAACATTACTTTTCACCCAATTTCTTTTCGTTATAAAGGATAAATAGATTTATAGTTAATAGTGTACACAACGAATCTAGAAACAAAATAATACATCTCAAGTTATTTAAGAAAAATTCAAATAACAAAATTGTAACATCTGTAGTTCTTAAGTAAAAGTAGGCATGTTTAGTGTCTATGTGTCACAAATGTAAAGATCAAAATAATGCTGATAATAGTTTTAAATTCCCAATCAGTATAGAAAAGTTATACTAATTTAAAGGTTTTGAACAAATTTAGATTTTGAAATAATGAAAGTATATGACAATGTATATCCGAATCAACCAACCAGATTCCAAGTTTACCCTTAGCAACCAGAAATTTCGGATAAATAAAATGAGACTTCTTTAACAACGGTCATAGCGTACAGACGCGTTTGTAAAACGTCTAACATAATTAAGAATAAACTGTGAAAAAACGTTCCAGACATATTGATACAGATAGAGATACATAACACAAACTATTACACCAAGTGAAGAACATCCAGTATATGAAATAGAAGACCCAAGAACCAGGGAGAAGGATTGAAGCGGACGTGGGCCCTATCTTCGACCACGAACCATACAACGAAGAGGATTTGGTGACTTTGACATCTTATTATATTGTGTATCAACACCCACTTTTGTATACACGGCTTTTTAAGTATTAATCAACTAAAACTACAGACACCGTATCACACCAACACTAAGAACACTCACTAATAACACGATTTGAGATTGACACCTTTTCAAACACCACAAGAACTTTTGATTTGGATAATAATTATTAAACACCTAAACTGGACATAACCTATCATAACTAGTAATCACTATACGACTGCCTGTGTGCACGTTACACTCTAACTTTGTAATATCCTTGAACTGTAAATCTTGTATTTTGATTTATAGAATAATATTTTGTTTAAATGTAATCCCCGAACCAGATACGCCCTGAGATATTTTATTTTTAATAGAAACATTAACCAAAGCATTCTTTTGGTCTGACTAAATACTGAATATTTGCTACTACTGTACCAACTGGTAAAAAGAAGACGTATAATTTGCGCCACAATTGTGATTATCATAATCAGATTTAAGAAACAATTAACCAGTGCTTTTCTGAATAAAGGATTTCTATAAGGATATATGTTTGATGTTATATTTGCGTCGTTATTATTGCTGTTACATTTAGAAAATAAGTTCACAGAGTACAGCGGAAACCACGACGGTTGGCAACGGTGAGTGACGTCACGGAAACGGTACGTATAGTGGGAGCGAGCGGCAGATTACAAAACCATTCGCCGTTCAACATAACGTATTAATAATTACAAATTGACGACTCCAGTGCGAGTTAGTCGCTACATTATTTATTTGTTACAAATTGACACTTCCAACGGGCGGTGTATGTAATTTAAGTGCACACAACGTAACATTTAGGTAACACAATTAACGTGTTACAAATTGACGAATCCGAAGTGAGGCTTAAAGAAATAAGACTGTAACCCTATAATTTTAATTGGTTACAAATTGGCGAACCAACGTGTGAGGCGTTTAATTTAATATAAATTAAATTATAATTTATAGACAAACAAACAAAAATAAACAAAATGAGGAAGCGAGAAACATCGCGAAAACGAGCGGTCGAAACCAAGAAAGTAGACGAATTAAACATGGAAGACAAGGAAGCAACACCGGTCGAGGAAGTAGGAGTAATAATAAGAGAGGACGAAGGAGACAGACAAGAACCGGACAAAGTCACAGAGAGCGTTGACATGAAGAGCATTATGGAATACTTAAAACAGAGTCATGAAGATTTCAGTAAGAAAATGGAAGAACTAAAAAGTGATAATAGACAGTCTACGGAGGAGAGTAATAAGAAACTAAAGGACGAAATGAAGGAAGACTTCAGCAAGAAAATGGAAGAATTAAGTGAGAACAGTAATAAGAACTTAGAAAAATTGAAAGAAGAATTAAGTGAGAACAGTAATAAGAACTTAGTAATATTGAAGGAAGACTTGGGTAAGAAGATGGAGGAAATAAAGAGTGATAATAAACAAACCAAGGAGGAATTGAGCCTAGAATTGAAAGAGAATAGCAGTAAAATGGAAGAGAAAATAGACGAAAATAATAGAGCATTTAGGGAAGAATTGAAGGGAAATTACCAAGAGACCATGAAAAAACTAGATGAACACAAAGAGTCATTAAAAGAAGAGTGGAATAACAAGATGGAAATTAATAACCGGCAATTGCAGGTAGAATGGGACAAGAAGCTGGAAGAACCGGTGACTGAAATTAAAAGGGTAGAATCCGAGACCAAGGAAAAGTGTGAGCGGATGAACCAAGAGATACTGAGCGTCCGGGAAGAAACGAATGGACGAGTTGAAAATATAAGAACCAACCAAGCAGTGATGGGAGAAAGATTAGAAGGTATGAGTACTAGTCTCAATCGAGTACAAGACCAAACAACTGCCCATAGAGATGAAATTAATTCCCTAAAAAACAGACAATGTACCGGTGCCCATACAACATGCGAGGAAAATCGAGAAGTTATCGACTTCCAAAATTATAGAAGAAACCCCATGCTATTCTTAGAACGAGTAGAAGAGAAAATAGCCAAAACCGGAGAAGACAGATGGTTTGTGATCAGGAGTATGCTGGACGAAATGTTTCGAAAAGTCTATGACAATTGGTGGACGGCGATGCGGCCGAGTATACAAAACTTCCAAGAATTTAAAAAACAATTCAAATCTAAGTATTGGTCTGATGCCACGCGACACATGATAAGAAGTGACATAGGATTGGGCCGATATGACCTGCACGGCAAGCAAACTCCAACCGCATATTTTCTTGGGAAAATAAACATAGCCAGACATTTAGAGCCTGCAATTCCTACCGAATGTTTAGTGAGGCTATTAGCTTACCACTATGGTGGAGAAATTACAAGAGGCCGAATAAACGGACGCATACAAACCATCGAGGAGATGTCGACATTATTAGCGGAGATGGAGCAGGAGAAGAACTTCCTCCAGTACAGACGAAGGAACGATGAAATAAATAGAAATAATGGTCGCCGCGACGCCCAATATGAAAACAACGGGCAAAGACCGAACAATAGTTACAACAACAACGGTAACCACTATCAACACGGTTACCAAAACCACAATAACACTAACAACTATCCACGAAATAATGCGGCAAATAATAACAACAATAACAGCAACCACTATTACCGTAGCTCTCCTACAAATAATAACAATAATGGATACCAGCGTGCCAATGACAGAGACCACCAGTACCAGAACAACCGAGGTTATAACAACAACTACGATAACCGATACAGGCATAATAATAACGGCAATAATAACAATCAAAATCAAACATATCGAAGACAAGTGAATTATGTAAGCATTGATGATAGAGATGTGGGAAGACGTTCGTACCAGGGACGAACAAATTATAATGGGAACCGTGGGAGAAGTTTTCAGGAGGAGAGTAACCAGCACTACCGTGATGAACATCGGCGAAGTAGGAGCTGCGACGACAACAGGAACAACAGAAACTCAGTGACGTTTGATAATAACGCCATTGAGGTACAAGAGTCACAGAGTAGAGACACACCCAATCAATCAGACAACAGGGCTGAGGAGATCAGCCCTGATTTAAACGGACCGCGGCAGTGAAAATCCATCAGGTCACATCACTGAACCGACAATTTGGGTACTTACTAGGACGAGACAAAATGACTGACGATACAATGACGATAGTGCACAATCACTTCTTAAAAAATGTGAGAGAAGAACTACTGAACGAAGACACGATAACGCACAATAGTTCGAATAATGAGATCGCTTATATCATCGCCCAAGTGAATGGATTAGAGACAAGATTCATGATAGATACGGGCGCAAACGTGTCGTTAATCGACAACAATGAATACATCAAAATTCAAAAATATAGTAAGACCATCTTACCAACTTTACCAATTCAAAATATAATTTTAATCGGAGCCACCGGAAGGCAAAACAAGTCAATAAGGAAACAGGTATCATTAACAGTGACCAGCAGAAATGTAGCTATACCTATGATTTTTCTAATAGCTAGTAATCTACCATTTAATCTACTAATAGGCTGTGATATTTTGAGAAAATATTCAGCAATAATTGACATGAGACAGGCCATAGTGTCGTTAAAAGTGGATAATATAGAATGGACAGCAAAATTAGTAGAAAATAAAAATGTACCTTCATGCAATAGTATAAGAAAATTCAATAATAATCAAGATGAGTCATGGAATGTAAGAAGGGAATACTTTGGGAGTGAAGACAGTTTATGGTTGGAAAAATTAGAAGAGATCCGACAATTTCTGTCAGAACAAAATGAATGTAATTTAACTACACAACAAATAGAAAAGTTAATATCAATATATAATAAATACCACTATGTTTTCTCTGATATACCTGGCAAAGTAAAAGATTATCAATTTACACTACAATTCAAGGAGCCTGTAAATTTTAATAAAAAATCATATCCCGTTGCTTATGCATTAAAAGAAGCAGTGAGGACTGAACTAGACAAAATGATAGCAGAAGATATTATTGAGTATAGCTGTTCCCCATATACCAGTCCGTTAATAGCTGTTCCCAAGAAAGATGGCAAAGTACGACTCTGTTTGGATGCTAGAGAGATTAATAAGATCATAGTTAATGACAAAACATCTCCCGGAGAGACTGAGGAGATATTGAAAAAATTTAATGGCTTACAATTTATCAGCACCTGGGGTACTGTTTGTGGGTATTGGCAGGTGGAGTTAAACCCAGATAGTCGAAAGTATGTCGCCTTTATTTTCGAAGGGAGGAACTACCAGTTCAAGAGACTACCGTTTGGACTGGTAAACTCAGGAGCTGTATTCGTAAGATGTATGGACCAGGTGTTGGGTCCAGATACTATTCCATATACCACAGTCTATGTTGATGACTTGTTGATTACTTCAGTGAATTGGGAAGACCATTGTAACAGAGTAGGACAAGTATTACAAAAACTATCAGACAATAACGGTACCCTAAAACTTCAAAAATCCAAGCTTATCGCCAGTGAAGTCCAATTCCTGGGTTTTAACTTAACAAGGCAAGGAATAACACCATCCAATGAAAAGATTGAAGCAATCCAGAAGTTCCCAAGTCCTAAAAATAAAAAGCAACTTCAATCATTTCTGGGACTTTGCAATTATTATAGGAAGTTTCAGAGAAATTATTCTGAAATGACAGCAAAGTTTTCTCCACAATTATCCTCTAAGAACAAATGGTCTGGGGACAGGAACAAGACAATTTACTCCAAATGATCAAGCATAATTTCCTAAGTTCAGTTGTATTAAAACATCCTAATTTCAATCAACCTTTCTTTATGAACTGTGATGCCAGTGATATAAGTTTAGGATCTGTATTATATCAAGAAGATAGTGAGGGAGAACATCAGGTGGTGAGTTTTGCAAGCAGAATACTTAATGGATGTGAACGCAATTATAGTGTAACGGAAAAGGAGTTATTAAGCGTTGTATTCGCTTGTGGGAAATTCAGAACCTATATTCTTGGATACCCGATAACTGTGAGGAGCGATCATAAGTTTTTTCCTAAAAAATTGCAAGATTAACCATGGAAGATTGGCAAGGTGGATACTCGCACTACAGGAGTACCATATAAATTGGGAGTATGTTCCAGGAAAACAGAATATTGCTGCAGATATATTGTCCCGGATTAACATAGAACAACAAACTTTTGAAGGGGAAAAAGAAACAATCATCAAGGTATATACAATTATAAAAAACAAATCAGATTTGGAAAACATCATGAAATCAATTTCACAACAACAAACAGAGGATACAAAAATCAACAATTTTAGACAAAGACTGATCCAACAGGATGAAAAAATCACTGCATATTATTGTCTACATGAAGACATATTATTTTACAAACCAAATAATAACCAAGGATCATGGAAGGTGGTGATACCTAAAGCGTTAGAAACAGAATTAATACTGGACTACCATAGTCGATATGGGATATGGGTGCATTAAAAGTAATGAAGGCACTTGAGGAACACACTTACATTAAGAATATCAACAGGAGAGTTAGAGAATGTATTCGGCAGTGCCACATCTGTCAATTGGCAAAATGCAATAACGAAAAAACAGAAGGAATTATGCAACCTATTACATCAACTGGTAAATTAGAGAGAGTATTTTTAGATGTGTGTGGACCGTTACCTCGTAGTGGAGGGAGAAAACAGTATAAATTTATTATAATCATGTTCGACCATTACTCCAAATTTACAAAACTATACCCCATTAATCGGGCAACTACAAAAAAGATTCTGCAAATAGTGATACAACAATACATACCAGAGTTAGGAGCTCCAAGGTCAATTATTACCGATCACGGAACTCAGTTTCGAGGAAGGGTTCGGAAGGAGACTTTCTTAGATCTAGGTGTCAAGACATATAAAACATCTGTCTATCACCCAAATAGCAACCCGGCGGAAAGAGTACTGAGGGAGGTCGGCCGTATACTCAGGACATATTGTTTTGATAAACACCAGAAGTGGAGTGACTACATTACACAAACAGAGAGCTTTATCAACTTAGCTTACCATGAAGCAATACAAGATACTCCATATACCATAATGCATGAAAGACTACCACCCCGAGAAATTAGTGAAATAATCAACTTCCCAAACAACCCAGCTTACCAGTTCGACAACGTGAGATTCCACAGCAAACTGAATGAACAAGTGGAGAAAAGAAGGAAAAAATACAAAATAATTCAGCAGAAAATGATCCAGTACAAGATTAGAGACAAAGTATTGTTAAAAAACCGTGAATTGCCAAGTTCTAAGGAAGGAATAGCAAAAAAGCTATTATTACTGTATAATGGACCATATGTTGTTATAAAAAACAATAACAATAATACTTATGTCATTAGTGATGTGGAAACAAAAAAGATTAAGGGGACATACAACCAAGTTTCCTTAAAAATGTTTATGAACCTAATAGACAAAGTTGAATATACCACAAAATTCTAAAGAAATAGTAAGATCAACTTACAACTAATTATTTATGAGAATTAATATGAAACTGAAGAATTTATTATTATAATACCTCAAAATTCAAAAGAATATAGTAAGCTCATCTTACCAACTTTGATAATCCAGAATATAATTTTAAATGAAGCCAAATAAACAAATTTGAATATCTCAGAATTCAAATAAATAGTAAGGTCAACTTACAGTACATTTTGATAATGTTACTATGAATCAAGCGGATAAACAACTGGGAATAAATTTCCAAATTCTAAACAAAATAAGCACCTCTTATTAAATATAATTATGAACTTATTATTGGAATATAAAAGAAAGATGCAACATCCATAAATCAGAAGAAACCATAGTGCTGTAAAACGAATAAGAAAGGACAAATGTAGACAATCGACGATGAAAATAAGACAAGACTAGAAACGAATTTACTACAATTAACCTATCATGATTGTGAAAGAATTAACAACAACTAAAGATGCAAATACTTGTTGTGTTTTAAGTGAATGAAGAATGAAGATTAAGGAGTACTGATAAAGAAGGAAAGAAGATAGTACCAATTGAAAATAAAAAATGTTATTAATATCGCCACAAGAAAATAAACATCTGAAAGAACCAATGGAAAGAAATATTTAGATCTGAGAAGTTTAACTGAGTGAACCATCCCAAGAATATATTATTATATTATTTTTATTTGATTTAGTCGTGAATAAACTAGTGATTATTAAATGTGATTGACTGACGAGATAGCTCCAGCAATTGATATTATTGATGTATTATGTATTATAAGGACAGCGGGGTATTAGGTCAAGAGAGCCCCCCGACTGATTCCAAAATATATGGTGATTAATTTGTTAGGGAAGTAACATGTTCAAGGGATAGAACACTTATAATTAAAGACAAGTATACCAGATCATAAAAAGAATAACAATTGATAATGTGAAAGATAAGATAATTGATAATTTCAACAAAAACAATATTTTATTAAAATGATCAAATTTGGTGGCAGGGTAGTATGTAACATTACATTTGGAACAACTTAATATCGTACCTGATTTAATGAAGACTTTGGATAAGAAGCTAAACAAGAAGAACAATATCTTCCAAGATGATAGTGAAGAGGAACGACTAACCATTTTAGACTGACTAGTAATACAACTGACCGTACCCAAATTAATGATTTAGGCAAAGTGATGCAAAATACATTCAACCCCGATTATGACATGAACTTTCAATAATGACAAAATAAATAATTATAAAGACAGACGGCTTATGAACAAGTACTATAAAGAAGCAAATGGTTTCATTCAATGTATCATAATATCAAGATAATCAAAATACAAATTGAGGGATAATAGGCCCAAACATGTAATACTATGTAAAAAGAAATATTAGTAAATGATTAATTTAAATGATGTAATGAAAATATAACACACCTTATTATAGATACATGAACCATACAACTAATTGTAACAGATAGTGATCATAAGATTGTCCAGAAAACAACAAATAATAACTTGTCCACAGTAACATTTGATAACAAGAGTGAAGTTCTTTTAATGACAATAAAATGTAAAAACCTATAAAAACCAATAAGTATGTTTATAAATACAAACTATTAAGTGTTCAATGAAAAGGGTAAACGATAAACATAGTGACAAGTAATGTGAAACATAACATAGACAGTTTTAGAATAATTAATGAATTAACTGAGAGAAGACTAATTAATTAGTGCATAATTTATTTTATAAAAATGTGCATGTTATTATGTCTTATCACGTTGTTTTATTATCATGGTATTTATGTTGTTTTTTGTATGTAGCAGGTGAAGCAGTTGTTTTAAGAGAATATCAATTAACTGATGTTAATTTCATTTTTATGTTAACAAATATATCACCATAGAACTGGTGTTAAACCGTGATCAATTGATTGGCAAAGCAAAGTAGACTATAAAAAGATGTTATTGCTAAGTGTTAAACAATTGTATAGATTAAGTAAAAAACAGTTTATTTGTTCAAAGGTTCAGTAGAATCATAGCCATGTGGGCATGAAATTAAACTAATAGGATAGTATATCTTTTTGTTTTGTTAAGATAGTGTTATATGTTAAACAGTTTTTATGGTTGTTAAAAGTTAATTTAACTGTTAAAGGTTTTAAACATGGTGATGAAAATAACACCAGTACATAGGCCAGGTAAAACCAACTTTTGTAAATTTTAGATAATACTGTCAGGGATTTTGTAAAACAAATGTGGAAGGATAAATAGATTTATAGTTAATAGTGTACACAACGAATCTAGAAACAAAATAATACATCTCAAGTTATTTAAGAAAAATTCAAATAACAAAATTGTAACATCTGTAGTTCTTAAGTAAAAGTAGGCATGTTTAGTGTCTATGTGTCACAAATGTAAAGATCAAAATAATGCTGATAATAGTTTTAAATTCCCAATCAGTATAGAAAAGTTATACTAATTTAAAGGTTTTGAACAAATTTAGATTTTGAAATAATGAAAGTATATGACAATGTATATCCGAATCAACCAACCAGATTCAAAGTTTACCCTTAGCAACCAGAAATTTCGGATAAATAAAATGAGACTTCTTTAACAATGGTCATAGCGTACAGACGCGTTTGTAAAACGTCTAACATAATTAAGAATAAACTGTGAAAAAAAGTTCCAGACATATTGATACAGATAGAGATACATAACAAACTATTACACCAAGTGAAGAACATCCAGTATATGAAATAGAAGACCCAAGAACCAGGGAGAAGGATTGAAGCGGACGTGGGCCCTATCTTCAACCACGAACCATACAACGAAGAGGATTTGGTGACTTTGACATCTTATTATATTGTGTATCAACACCCACTTTTGTATACACGGCTTTTTAAGTATTAATCAACTAAAACTACAGACACCGTATCACACCAACACTAAGAACACTCACTAATAACACGATTTGAGATTGACACCTTTTCAAACACCACAAGAACTTTTGATTTGGATAATAATTATTAAACACCTAAACTGGACATAACCTATCATAACTAGTAATCACTATACGACTGCCTGTGTGCACGTTACACTCTAACTTTGTAATATCCTTGAACTGTAAAACTTGTATTTTGATTTATAGAATAATATTTTGTTTAAATGTAATCCCCGAACCAGATACGCCCTGAGATATTTTATTTTTAATAGAAACATTAACCAAAGCATTCTTTTGGTCTGACTAAATACTGAATATTTGCTACTACTGTACCAACTGGTAAAAAGAAGACGTATAATTTGCGCCACAATTGTGATTATCATAATCAGATTTAAGAAACAATTAACCAGTGCTTTTCTGAATAAAGGATTTCTATAAGGATATATGTTTGATGTTATATTTGCGTCATTATTATTGCTGTTACATTTAGAAAATAAGTTCACAGAGTACAGCGGAAACCACGACGGTTGACAACGGTGAGTGACGTCACGGAAACGGTACGTATAGTGGGAGCGAGCGGCAGATTACAAAACCATTCGCCGTTCAACATAACGTATTAATAATTACAAATTGACGACTCCAGTGCGAGTTAGTCGCTACATTATTTATTTGTTACAAATTGACACTTCCAACGGGCGGTGTATGTAATTTAAGTGCACACAACGTAACATTTAGGTAACACAATTAACGTGTTACAAATTGACGAATCCGAAGTGAGGCTTAAAGAAATAAGACTGTAACCCTATAATTTTAATTGGTTACAATATCTATATATGGTTTAAAAGAGACGGCTTTTGGGATCTGAAGGTCAACAAAAAGAAAAACGTAAGCTAGAAGCAGGTACAACGGAAGCCTTTTTTGAAGCTATGAAAAACAGATGAATAGCATAGTGCCGCAGAGTTGTGTCTCCTGCATGGTGACTTGGCGAGTTACGGGGTGATCTCAATGGGGAAGAGGTAAGATTGCCTATAGTAGAAAAATCTGTCTCTCAAATAAAGTACAAACAATGTCAACAAACATATGTGCAATATAAGACTTATCTGCAATTGCAAACATAAGAGAAAAAATAAATGTGAAGTCAAACAGAAGTTTAATGAAGAAAGTTGTCTTAGTAGTTATATCACAAACAGAAGTATCACTGTTGCACACCACTATAGAAAAATTATTCCGATTAGCACTTTCAAGCTTCTCAGCTCATCGTCAGATCGGAATTATCACTGTGTGCAACAGTGATAATTTTGTTTGAAGTCAAACAGTTAATGAAAATACAACCATGCGTTTCAAAACTAGTTGCTGAACAGACTGTACCACGGTAAAACAGAAAAAACACAGAAATAAGACAATAGATAAAGTCACTTTGCCTGTAATTTGGGCAGTCCAGGTCGAGGTCCCGACATTTGATGGAAGCACTCACTGGACAACGTATCTTCGGCAGTTTGAAGCCGCTGCATGCACACATACTTGGACGGAGACTGACAAAGCCGTCTCACTATTTCTCGCTTTAAAAGGACCTGCCACAGAGCTACTACAAAAGGTGCGCTTGATAGCCTGAACATCTATGACGAATTACGGTATAGTGATAAATATTGCGAGATGTTTATTACACTCAGTTTGAGAACAAGGCAACAATGTTCCGGGGAGAGTCTGCAAGAGTTTTAAGCAAGCATCAACAAACTAATTAGACATTGTATAAAGACAAATGAAGTGACTAGAAAACCTATTCACTGACTTTCAATCATTCTAAACATAAATATGATACTTTCACATATGTAGGGCTTTTGTACACTGAAACTGTGTTACAATGTTTATCATTTAATTCCAAAAATCAAACAGTTCAGTGAGTTTTAATTTAATTACATGTTTTTACATAAGTATTTTAAAATTATAACTACATAATAAACAAATACGCATGCTGCCAGAATTCAATGTATCAATGTTATTTAAATAATTTGTAAAATTTAAAAATACTAAGACATAATTTTATTATGATGAACAGCCTTATTTCAGCATAGATTTCCCCAATTTCGACAAAATTGAGTACCATATGCAACTTAGTTTTGTCCTCGTTACAGCTAACTGTAATACCAAGCGTCTATGTTATGCACCTTTACGGTAATGCTTTGCACTTTTTCTGAGAATTCAAATTAACTTTCCTTGCAGTCATCACTACAAATTAGTGAAATCGACATGTTAATCCGTACTTGTACTCAACGTGTCTGTTACTCACGGAACTAGGTACAGAAATTATTCTCCATTACAGCTGAATATTAAGATGTGCCTTAATATATTTTTGCTAGTTTAAAAGAAACAAAATCAAGGTAGATGTATTATTTTAGTAGAGAAATAATTTGTTTGACACAAAAACAGGATATTTAGTGATGCAATTTAGTCATTCATCTTATTTTTTTTCCTTGTTAACCATAAAGTATCTCCACCGAAGAGGAGATATCTCCAACCTCACGTGTTCTAGATATATGACATGAAAGACATAATAACGCATTTCAAGAATTGATTAGTTTCATCACACACACACACACACACACACACACACACACACAAATGTTTACTGTAATTGGAGACAGGTTAAGGAAAATATATAAGGTATACACAATAGAAGAACTTATAAATTGCAACAGTTCAAATTTGAGTATACTTATAAGTATATGGTAAGTGTGCGAAATTTACAAACACGTCAATATGGAAGAGATGAAAAATTATTTATTATACACACAAATATAGTTTTTAAAGATATATATTGTATTATAAACTGTCATGTACTGATAATAGAAATAATAGTTTGTATTGTTCGATAATATAAATCGATTTTACTTGGTTGCTGCTCCCGTCCTGGCGTCCTCTTCTTCAGCGTCACTCCTTCCTGATGTCCTCTTCGTCCTGGCGTCCTCTTCGTCTTGTCGTCCTCTTCTATGGCAGGCGGCTCCCGCGGCGATATTTCAATGAGTCTCGTTGTTATTATGTTTGACTGCTAACATTAATTATTTTCTTCATAAATTTTTCACTCACAATGATTACAAATTTCACTCGTACAGTTTATTATTAACTTATACTTTATATTTTCTTAATCTCAGGATTAATATGGTATTAATTAATGCGGTGCATTCAATGTACACCTTCCACGATATCTTGAAGTGTCTTTAAATTCCCTAAGCAGATATCTTAACTTACACGAAAACAGCACTATATTACATTATAATTTGTATCTAAATATTTTATCCACTCGGTTCTTAACGCAAAACTTCGTTAAGAATTACCAAGGTTTATTATATATATGATATTTCTATGTTCGTAAGAGAACAATTCTATTCACTGGTCACAACTTCCCTTTGCAGATGCTAAAGCAGAACTGTGACCATCCTAACTCTACAACGAATGAATCTTACTGAATTTAGTGTATTCTGATTGGCTAAGCCCAAGTCACATGATTGATGGAGAAAACAGATATACGAATTTCCTGAAAAACTTTGTATAATTTAGCAAAGGCCTGCATGGAAATTATCCACAAATTTTATTACTCTATCATTGATAAGTGTTACAATTGAGTTTTCCTTCACTTAAGAAAAAACCATATTTCTAAAATAGTTATGAACCTCAGAGTATACATAAATTGAAGCTATTTACCTAAATAATTCCTTGTCAGAGTTTCACGTCAATCGGTTTACTACCGCGGAAGATATCATGATCACACGTTATCACACCCGCACACGCGCACAAATTCACTCAAAAAATACATGACCATATAGAACACCTTTTTATGAAGAGTTTGGTGTACCCTACATGCTAATCCATTTCTAAAAGTAAACTTACGGCTAAAAGACAAAATATTACTTAAAACAAATTTAAACAAGAAAATGCTCGTCATCCATGTGCTCTGATACAAACAGCATAGCTTATCATCCTGTGTTCCATTGCAAAATATTAAATGAAAATGTATTATTGTAAAGACAATTGAGGTTATATTTTATGTTATGTTTTATAGTGCTGGTGGTAGAGACTTATTCCAGCATTTCATGGACAAGAGAAATTTTACACAGAACCAAACGACAGGCAGAATGCAAACCGTAAGTGACATATTTGATGTAAACTGTTCTTTATACTAATCAAGTATTTAGCAGCATGCATGAAGACAAATTGAAGATATGTGAATAATACTCACAGGTACACAGGACACTTGGTTCAAGATACTCACAGATACTGATCAATACAAACATTTATCATCAACAATAAAACAATAACATATCGACAATAAATAATTCATTTACTGTACATCTTTATTCATGTACTGTCAAGAAATATGTAATAGGACTTTGTACATTTTCATACTCAAATTTTATTTGTGACTGTGTGTTATGAAAGAGACCATATTGTCCACGGTGCTTGTTTGTGTTCTGAGCCGTGATGTTGTCCATGGTGAGAATGTGTTATTATTGAATTTTCATTAGGTTTAAGAACACAGGTGTAAGATAGGATTAAGGCAGAGTACTCCTCAAATTATTTCTCTCATAGGTATTATATTAAAGATTTCAGTTGTCCATAGCTTTCCGTATGAGGTCCACTGATTTCATTTCTCCTGGTTTCAACTAGAATGTAATTTTTATTCTGGTCAACATTCTTCTGGCATCCTTGAAATTTTCTAATTCAAGTTTTAATTAGGTAGAAAACTAAAATTAATTAACTAACACCTTTTTCCGAAAAAAAGATATACATAAATACACATTGAGTGCGAGAAGCCAAAGATCCCTTATAGAATATATTATCGCAAACGATAAAATTAAAAACTTGGTTCAAGACGTAAGAGTTTATAGAGCCAGCGACTTAATACACACTACTACCTACTGGTAGCCACAAACACATCATTAGCAAGATGGAGAAAACAAAAACGAAAAGAACATCTGAAAATCAAGAAGTATTTAAAATATATCTACTTTGAGAAGAAAGCGTGACACATCTTTACCGAAACAGATTAGCTGAGCATCTAATACAAGTGCCAACTAGTAATGACATTGATAAAGAGTGGGATAATATAAGAATCTGTATTGAGAAAGCAGCAATAGAAGCAGTACGAAAGAAGTAAAGGATAAGAAATAAGAAAGGCCTAAGGGTATGGAACGAGGAATTACAGACAGCTATTAATGAAAAACAGAAACCATATATAGAGATTCTACAGAAAAACACTCAACAAGCGAGAGATCTGTTTACATTCAAGAGAAATTATGCCAAACAATTCACCCGTAAAGTTCACAGAGATTCCTGGGGTAAATTTATCTCTGATATCGAACACAATGTTCACGGAAGACAGTCATTCGCATATAAAGTTATGAGGCATTTAAACAGAACAGAAAAAGAGGTGCCAAAACCTAATATCATTAAAGAAGATCAGTGGATTGGACATTACAAAGAGCTGTGGTGTAAATAAGAAGAACAAAATAATAACCCAAACCTTAATGACGAAGGAGAAATCATGGATGTTGATGAGATATCAATGAGTGAATTACAAGATGCACTAAAAGCAACTAAAGACGTGCGAAATGAACTAAATGTATATGCACTAAATGAAAAAAAACGGAATATAAAGAAAGATGGAAACATCATGTAGATAGAATGGGAAATGGGAGGATACCCAAAAAGATACTTAACTACAACCCAAGAGGGAAAAGAGATATAGGAAGACCACAAAAACAGTGGTCGTAAGTTTGTGAGGACGGAACAGGCAAGTGCCTAATCCTTGTAGTGCAGAAGAAGAAGACTAAAATTAATATTGTAATATTATAATATTAATAAATATTAGAAATAAATATAATGACACACACACACACACACACACACACACACACACACACACACACACACATACAGGCCTGCTATATATTGTACTGCTGAAAATTAACAACAAATCATAAGGTATTTAAAAGAAGTAAATGTTGTAAACAATTTTACGTTTCTAAATCGAACATAGTCCATATTATATAGTTTGATAAAGGTCTGAAACCTTTTAGTAGTAAATATGTTGGTCTGAAACCCTTGTAAATATGTTGAAAAAATAATATAAAGAAGAATGAATATGTGAAGAAATTGTAATAAACTAACTTAAATTATGTATGTAATGTGTAAATTCTAAAAAAAATAGATAAATCACAGTTTATTAGATATTAAACATTTTAAAGGAATAGAAAGTAAATTAAGACAGAATTCTTGGATTTCGTTGTCCATGACGTGTCCGTTACTTAACTAAATATCACTATAATATTGACGACTCGGAACACAATGTTTTTTATAAGTAAAAACGTAAAGTTTTACCTTACAGCCTGTAAGGTACAAGGCAGTTACAGCCTTTACTTTTACAAGGCTGTAAGGTAAAACTTTACGTTTTTACTTATAAAAAACATTGTGTTCCGAATCGTCAATATTATAGTGATATTTAGTTAAGACAGAATAGTCAAGGTACCACAGGCATTATGTGAAGTTTGGTAATATAATAAAGTTCATAAGTAATTAATGGTTGTAAAATGTCCAAACACATGTAAATTATGTAAAAAGATATTTAGATAAGCTATACACTGGGCATAAAAGACTTAGTGATTGAACAAAATTAAAAAATATGGTGTTATAGTGCAATACTATGTAAGATGAAGAATAAGAAATAGGCCAAATACTTCATAACAACAAGACAATTTCAAGAACACTATTCTAACTTGAATCTTTAATGAGATTACTTCAAACAAGAAGCATGTTGCCATAAATTGAGAAAAAAAAATTCCAGTTTTAATAGTGTTTAAAAAGCCAGTAAAACATAAAACATAATCAAATAAATAAATAAGTGAAGTAAGAAGGTACAAGCTGAGGCATACAAATGTGTAAAAAACAATTACAAAAAAGAAAAGAGTAAGGGTCAGTAAAACAAGATTAAACAACTACAAACCAGGTAACAAATAATAAAAATATGTAAGCAAACACTGAACTGAAAGATATACAAACCATAAGCTTGTAACCATAAACTTGACACCATACACTTCACTAGTGTAAAATAACCAGAAGCGGCTTGTGACAGAAACATTTGTGTTGTTCTTAATGTCGTTAACAACAGTCTACTACATACAACGTTTATAGGTGTATTATTTAACATGTATGCAATCATTAGATATTTGTCCTTATTGTTTATACTTTTTAATGTAAAAGAGACAGTCACATTCAATGTGTCCAGGGAAATATTTTCACACATTATAATCGCATATAAATCCAAAGTGTATTACGTACTTAACAAAACATATTAAATATCTAATGATAAAGGTTATTGTTTATACACAAAATCTATTTGCCTGTCTTTCAGTGACATGAAATTTTTGATAACATTTTCGTCAAAATTACTTATGTTGTGGATTGTGTCTTTATTCACTGATATTACTGCTTGAGTCTACGCGTGTAGACAATCTTCATTCATCATATTCCTTAAAAATCCTTTAATTCTTTTAAGGGTAGAAAAATATTGTTCTGATTTTAGTTTTTTAAGGTCAATTTAAGGACTTTTTAATATTTTAAATCTTTATATATTTATATTATATATAATTTAAATATTTCAACTCATTTGTTTCTTATTAAGAGCCGTAATCTTTTTTTCATATATTGTAATACTGCTCTTTCGTCGTATTAGTTACCAGTGTAACAGTGTAATGTGTATTCTCGTGTCTTACCAAGTCGTCGTCGCTCTGAAACATAACTCACGCAGACGGCGTCCGTAGCGAACGTACGAATAACCAGTACCGAAGTTCTTACCTGTCCTATTTGATATTTTTAATTCCCGAATGGCGCCAAATTGTTTTTCATAAAACAATTAAAATGTTCACAGTTAGATTGTCTCCTGTACTGTGAAAAATAATTCGAATTGCCTCGCTGACTAGCGGGAATTCGACTTTGCTTGGTTTTTGGACGTGTTGCCAACATACAATTTGAGCAAAGAATTCTATGCTCTGCTAAAGTACATAACATACACAATACAGATTAAATAGACACAGGACAGCTAGTAATTATTCGTACTGATTTATTTAATTCGACAATTCATTAAATTTGTATAATTGTCGTACAACAAATGTTTTTATAATAAAGTTTATGCCTCGGCCGCAAATTAGTTTTCACTCAGCGGATAGCAGGGTGGCAGCGCTTCAGTCGTAGACTGCTATGTCTGATATTAAGGATCTATAAAAGGATCTATAAATATTATAGAGCTCTACTAATATACGTATTTATTTACACAAGTTAATTTGCCAATGGATTCTTTTGAGTACGAAAAAGGTTTATAACAAGAGTTTAAATAAAGTACACCACCTTACAATTGTGGTACTTAAATACTAACAAGGTTTACATGAAAATTCAACTTTCTTGTGTTAAAAGTGTGTGTCGGTTTTATCAGTTTAGGACATAGGTTATATTTCTTTTACATACAGTGTTATTAAATATGAATCATAAATCCTTGAAAGAAATTAGGGTACCGAAATTAGTGTTCAAAGTTTAGAGAGTATATATTAGGAAAATGTTTACTCAAATTGGTTCATAATTATTTATAATTTATTTCATACATAACAAAATCGCGTTGTTCGTGTTGTGGATCATCAAGTGTCTTCACCAATGAATTATTTCTTTCGCTTATTTTAAAAATATAGGGATGCCGTCTACTTCAGGCGTCTGTTTTTTTTACATCTTGTTTTTATTTAATTATAGTTTTAATATTCGTTTACTGTTCCTCCATGCGTTACTGGTACTATGGTTGACATCAGTTAATCAATTGGGTTTCATTACAGTTTGATTTTCTTCGTTATTTGTCTTTCAAATGGTCAGCATCGATATAGCGTCTCTCCCTCTGGATAGTTAATAATGGAAGTCTCGTTTCATAACGGTCAAAATTATAATAACGTTCAGTAGTCATGGTAACTGACTCAACTCTGATTGGCTAAGTACATTTGAAACTACTGTATTGTTATAAATCCTGGTTTTTTGTTCAAAATGAATAAATATTTTATAATGACTATGTTTACTTGGGGATAATTTCAGTGCTTGAAATATTAACATAGATGTTCCTATTTTCTTTCAAAGATCAGTTTGACATCTCACAAGACTGGTCTAAGCCATGTTTTAATGCTTTTGTACAAATTTGATAATACTATGTTAATACCCAATTTACTTATTTCTATTGTTTATCATAATTCTGACATGTTATTTTTGTTAGCTGATGGTAATTACATAATTTACTTTGTCTTATTATTTAAATATAGTTTTCAGTTGTTTACAATTGGTTTCTGAATTTAGACAGCTATGTCATTTATAGGCCTAAACTGTAACATGTTATAATTTCTTATTTTGTTCTATTTAAACATTATTTATTAAGCATATCTTGTCTGCTTATTTTCATTTCGCACTTATTGGTTTTTGAATTACTTTGAAACTGTTTTACAATCTATTAGTGTTATTATGCCTTTACAAAATTATTTCTTATCTGATATTTTGCTTTCAATTTATATTATAGTTATTACTTTGTTGCTTTGTTAAATTTATGTCCTTACTATTTTTATACCTATTCCCATTTCTCACACACATCTTTAACACTTAAATCTATTAATAAAACATAATATATAAATAACTTAATGGTCTGTATATGGTTCAGCCATGTTTCTTCTCATTAAATATAATTATTATATTGCCTGTTAGTAATTATAAAGGTCCTGCCACTACTCTCCTTATAACTTCATTACTTACACAAAACATGCAAACATATTACTGTAAAATTATTTCTTCTTGTATATACTCCCTTAAATACTAAACCAATAACTTAACTTTCTTTAAATTAAAAATAACAATTTTGGTGAGTGTTATACCTACACCATCCCTTCTATAAAGATAATCACCCTGGTGATTCTTATATTGACATAATATGTTTTTCTATTCCTTACACCCACAATTACTCTGTTTATTACAGTCTAATACAATTAACTTAATTGCTCATCCATCAGGTGATTATGTTATGGTTTGTCACACTTGTTTACTATTCTTTTTTCTTAATATTATAAGTTGTTTATTTTAATACACTCATCACTTCACTGTTTATCTTTATCACTCCCTACCTATCTCTCACTCTTGGTTTCAATGATCTTTTAGATATACTTTTACTACTATTCTTTAACATTTTGTGCCTTATTTTCTTATTATTGTAAGGTCCTTAACAATATGTTTTATTTAACAATAATTGTCTTATTTATTTTTTATGGTTAGTGTACTTTCTTTATTATCGTTTTATTCATTATTAATTACATATTTTCTTTATGTATTTGTGTCTATTATCATTGATTTGTCTTCTCAATCTCTGTGAATCTTTTCTCATCTTTTTTGTCTTTACCTGGCCAATCTCTGGGGTTGGGTTAAAGTCATTTGTTTGTCAGTCTAGTCTATTCTTTTAGTGATTACTTTTGTTTATAATTCTTCCTTCTTCTTTCTTAACTACATTTTATATTTTTTCTTCATTATTTAATTATTAAATTATCTTACATTTTTGCATTTCTATAATACTTATGGATACTTTATATGATCAGATTTCTGCAATGTTATAATATATATATTTACTAGTTAATTTTGTAGACAAATGTTGTAAAATCTTTACAGTCAACAGAAAATAGTATAATATACTGTTTGGCCATATCACAGATATGCTTTCTGCAACTGACTGTGTTAAATATAGTAATACAGAAACTATGTATGTGTCTTTAAACAACTGTAAAACAAATTGTATTTCAAATTAGTATATCTTTTATGATTTGATTTTTGTGCTAGTGATGAGTTTAAATGTACATCTGGGGAATGCATTGATATTGTTTCTATGTGTGATGGAACCAAGAAATGTGCAGATGGATCTGATGAAACTGAAATAACCTGCAAACAACTGAATATTACAGAGTAAGCTTGAAATAAATTCTGTTAATTCCAAAATATACTGATGTATTAGTTTGTCTTTCAACTATTATTTACTAGAATATTTTACTTTGTATAATAATTTAATGTATAAAATATTTAAGATCTACATCCAACTTTAATAAACAAGAGTGTGTGTGAGTGAGTGAGTGAGTGAGTGAGTCAAGGCACAGTTTATTCTTTGGTTTGTTGTCCACAGTACTGAATTTACCAGGAGCTCAGAGGGGGCTGTAAGCTACAGGTATTAACACGATAATGTTTTATGCTGTGGGTCATTCCACAAAATGCGTGATGCGTTATCGAAAAATGTAATGCTTCCACACTTTCGATTCCCCACAGTCTAGAAAACTTATGTTTAAAAAACATTATCATGCTTCGATGTTTCGGTTTCGTCGAAATTTTTTATGCGCGTGCTCGCGTGTGTGTGTGTGTGTAGGGGAGAGAGAGAGAGAGATTTTTTTCTTTTTAACAGAAGTATTTTTTTAAAAGCATAAAAGGCACTTTGATTTATTTAAGTATGATTTTTTAAATTAAATGATCAGTTTTTGTTAATAATACAAATGGAAAACAGTTGTTATTTAAATATTGTGTGCTTATTTTTAAGGCATTGGCATCCTTGAAAATTAATAATTAATTCTATATTAATTCCATTAAGCTACATAGTCACTGAATATTAGTTTACCATTAGCTTGTTGAATCTTTAGTCAAAGAATAAAAAAAAATCTAGATCTTTTTTTAATTTTATAAAAATTATAAAAAAGAAATTAATGTTATACCTAGACAATAAAATATAAATTTTGTATGTTAAATTTCTAAATAAGCTTAGTTAGGCTTAAGTTACTCTACTTAAAAAGTAAGTTCATTTCCTCATTTCTTTTGCATGGTTCTTAATATTTTGAAAAAGTGTGCTAAATGAAGGGACGCTTTCTTATAGTAGCCTACTGGTTTCAAATTTGATAGTATTCATCTGACATCAAATTACTTCTGCAGTTCATATTGTTACGATGGTCTAGTGATCATCGTATGGTACAGTGGAAAGCAATGAAGCAATGGTACAAGACACCAATGAAGTCATTAACAACCGGCTTTAATTATCACAATTTGTAAACTAAAACAGTTTGTAATCAACAAGATCATCTCTTACAACAAATAAAATAAAAATTGTTTACACACAATAAAAATGTCAACTAATATAAAACACAATTGTATTACAATTGTCCTGCACAATTATAAAAGGCATAGCACTTTGCCACAATACTTCGAACCGCACTAGAAGAAATCGCCACTAAAACTGAACTAAGCGCCGCTGTGGGCTGTGGCCTGGGTAGCTGGAATGACGCAACAAAAATCCAGTGCTTCGGATACTTCCAAATTACCAGAGGAACTGCAGGAATTATTGAACAAATCTTCTAACGACCTCTCAAATGGTGAGGTAAAAGAACTCAGACAGTTTTACATGAATTCAAAGATTGTTTTGCAGTTCAGGGACAGTCATTGGGAAGAACCTCTCTTGTACAACATCGCATCAATACCGGGGACACAACACCGATACGCCAACCTCCTCGAAGGTCTTCATTAGGTAAGCAAGAGGAAATTTCTTGGTTAGTACAGGACATGTTGACAGAAGGAATAATCGAGCCTTCGTCAAGTGCTTGGTCTTCTCCGGTAGTGCTGGTAGCAAAGAACGATGGTGGATTACGTTTTTGCATAGACTATCGGAAGCTGAATGACGTGACGACAAAGAAATATTGCTATCCATTACCTTGTGTTGACGATACACTCGATACGTTGTCCGGAGCACAGTGGTTTTCCACATTGGACCTGAAGGGTGGATATTGGGAAGTGGGTCTTCATCAAGAAGACAAGGAAAAGAATGCTTTCTCGACCCAAGTGGCTTATTCCAATTTAACGTCATGCCATGTGGACTCTGAAATGCACCAGCAACATTTTAAAGATTGATGGACCTGGTACGCCAAGGCCTGACGTAGAAAACTTGCCTTGATTATTTAGACGATGTCATAGTCATTGGGAAGACTTTCAAAGACCATTTGGAAAACTAGAATTCACGGTGCCCAACTGAAGCTGAGCCCGAAGAAGTTTTCTCTATTCCAGAAGAAAGTACAGTATCTGGGCCATCTGGTTTCGACAGCGGGTGTTAGCATGGATCCTAATAAAGTAGACACCGTAAGAGACTGGCCAGTACCAAAGAGTAAACATGAAGTTCGGAGTTTCCTGGAGTTATGCTCATATTACAGACGTTTTGTGAAAGGCTACGCTACTATTGCTCTACATCCTCAGTTGGACGGAATGGTTGAGAGATTCAAAGGACACTTAAACAACACCTTTCGAAGGTTGTTGACGAGAACCAAACAGACTGGGAACAACGTATTCCACTATTCCCCATGGGGTATAGGTCATCAGCACACGACACAACCGGCATGACTCCAGAAAAATTGGTGTTTGGGCGGGAGATTCGTCTTCCTGGGGACTTTTACTGTTCGGATCACCTGAGACTCAGTCCCAAGAGTCACAGAACTATTCCTCACAATTGGAAAACCAACTGCGAAAATGAATTGCTTGGTAAGAGTACGGCTGAAGATTGCCAGTGATAAAATGGAAACTCGGTATGACATTCGCAGCAATAGTGTGGGTTTCCAAGAAGGAGATCAGGTCTGGTTGTTCAACCCAAAGCGCCGTCGTGGTTGCTCACCTAAGCTTCAGTCTAACTGGGAAGGACCCTATAGTGTAAAAAAAAATAAACAACGATGTTGTTTATTGGATTCAACAGAAAGAACAGCGAAACTTCAAGGTTGTCCACCTAGATCGCCTGGCTAAGTATTACTTCAGAGACGGTTTGCCAGTTCGGGAAGAAAGGCTTAAGAAGGGGGCAGTGTTACGACATTACAGAACAATCTACGTGTTTCTCTAATGTTCCAGAAGAGTCCAGCTATAATGTTGTGTGCGTATGTGATGTCAACATGCGCTCGCAAGACATTGCTAGACAGAAGCCATGCGCACTGTGTCAAGGCCGCAATCAATTACATCATAGTGTAGAGCTAATGCGTAGTTGTCTATGTGGAATAATCTAGATTTTTTGCGGGGCATAAATACAAGTACTCAGGGATGCTCAGTTCAGTTTATTGTCGGGCGATTACAAGTGATTACTCTGCACGTTCAAGTGATTATTCTGGTGAAGTGTTGTGTTTTATAATCGGGCGGTATAATTGTAATACAATTGTGTTTTGTATTAGTTGACATTTTATTGCATGTGAACAATTTTTATTTGATTTGTTGTAAGAGACTATGTTGTTAATTACAAACTGTTTAACTGTGATAATTAAAGCTGGTGATTAGTGACTTAATTTGTGTCTTGTATTTTGCTTCCCACTGTACCATACGACAATCAAGGAAACCGTCGAACAATATAATCTGTTTGTTTCTATGTTGCCTGTGCTCTCTTTGAGTAAAAAGTATTGTTATGACAGTAACAGGGATTATCATGTTGTACAGAATAAGTGACACCAATAAAGTCACTAATTACAAATTTTAATTGGACACAAATATCACAACTCAACAAAGGCACTCTCACACAATGATTCAAGTCAAATTTGTCCAATAAACAACAAATGTCACCTTATTTCAGCTTTGCAGTAGGTAGCACAATAATCACTTCTCAGTAAACCGCCACAATAATTTTGAACAACAATCTAATATTACCAGGTCTAAATAAACTAAACTGACCACCACTGAATGCTTATATTTATACTCTGCTGAGATTCCAGAATAATCTGTCACTTTCCAGATGACATGTTGAGCAAGCTGTGTATTACAGGTGCTATAGGATGTGTTAGAAACTGTGACAGTGTCTGGCTTTAAATGCATTGTGCTGACCACTGAGGTCTGGAACAGCCTCAATTGTTGATGCATGAAGTGTCACGTAATTGTCTGTCATTTCAACATAGTAGTACCGGTATAGTCATTCAGTCTTTGGCTGTGTGCTTAATGTTTTAGTTAATGTTTGTGCACTTTCAAGCCTTACTACGCTACTTTCTAGTACATTCTGCATTAACTTTGCACTGTATTGTGTTGATACACATGTGGGTTTTAACTGTTGTTTATTTTTTTTAATTCTGTGTATTATTATTAGTGAAAAAACTTGTTTCCCGTTGTAAAAATGTATCAACATGCTCAGAATAAATTTGTTGTAAAAACTCATGCCTAAAAGTAAACTGCTGTATACCTTCCCACCTATTCCTATCCCAAATAGTTCACCCTAAAATGTGAGTTATCAGGAAAGACTACTGATTGTAAGGGGGGGGGACCTCCCAGATAGCACCAATCTGCTAGCTGGATTGGGGTGCCATTGTTAATAAGGTACTGTATTTGCAAAACCTGTAAGGAAGCAGAATCTCGCTGCATCTATCAAGCATGAAAACAGAGGACACTTTCAGCTCTATATGGTTCTCAACTGGAAGAAAGGTCTTGAAACATTACTGGCACATGAGAATACCCAAATTCGCAAGGAACCTACAATGAAGCTTTCTCTACACTAAATGTAGTCATTCTGTTAAATGATAATACTAACAATGAGATCAAAAGAGTGAACTCAGCAGTTTTGGCTACCTATACTATTTACAGGATCTGTTGCTACCAGAGATTACAAAGAAACTGCCAACTGACTACAAACAGCAGACTTCAACAACATCCACAATGAAACAGCTGACTACTGAGAGAAAATGTTCGTCATTCAGTAACAAGCCAAATGAATATATGCAAGTGTATTTCCATTGTCGTGGCTAAGGCATGTGACACCTCCATTCATGGGTAAATCACCTTGGCTATGAAGTGTCTGTGTTAAGGTTGGCTATGTGTATGTTAAGGTTTCATTGGATAGTAAAAAACTGCTAGTACTACAGAAGAAAATCTCTTTGATTTCATAATGAAGAATTTATCATTGGATTTTGTTATCCATGACATGTCTGTTGATTAACTAAATATAATTATATCACAATTATAGCGCTGAAAAATGTACTACCGGTACTACTTGACATTCCTGTAATGCTGTGAGAGCTTAAAATTTCTTCTGTTCAATATTTAACAGGACACGATTTACAACAGACATCTTGCTCAACCCTCTGTGATGTTCCTATCTGGATAGCAGATTGTTACAGGATAATACAGAACGCAGCCCACAGTGCATTTTCACTTAGCCAACAGTAATTGTAACGACAATTACGGAACACTTTTGAACAACCGAGAGTGTCCTTCCACACGATTCTCGGCTAGCCAAGCAGGTGCAGTGCCGAGCAGAAAAGTACCACTCCAGACTGTTATAGTACTTGTAATTACGCAAATTATGCTGGCACGCCACCAGAAGAACGGAAAATTATTCTGGAACATATACGGGCTATATATAAGCAACAGCAGCTGGCTTAGTTACATCTGGTGAAATCATAGTGTGTGTATCAAGTGATAGTGTAAAGTGATTACTGTGTTATAATTAGTGCGCAACTCTTAATAGTTGACATTATTATTGTGTGTGGACAAATTTAACTTTAATTACTGTATAAGAGTATTTTCTTGATTTCAAATCGTTATTTTGTGACTCATTAAAGCCTGTAATTAGTGATTTCATTGGTATCTGCATTTTGTTTCCACTGTACCATACAACAATAGGTGAGACCATCGTAACAATATTATACAAAAATGTTGTACTATACAACAAGTTTGTATATCTTTTCCCACCACAAGCAATTAACATTGTAGAACTTTTCCTACTGCTAAATCCATAGAAGGAAAAAGTAGTTAAAAAAGTATGCCTGGATGTCTGTCAATGAGAACTAATTCTACAGTCATATTATTATCATTATTAATGATTCTGTGAGCCCATTTACTAAAATAAAAATTGAAGTACCAGAATGTGGAATATTAATGCTAAGAAAGCTCGAAACACTACGAAATAATAAATTTTAAGTTGCAGCTTATAACACATGAAAGCATTCCTTAGTGCTTGTGTCAACAATAAAAAATTCCTGATGAATCTGGAAAATTTAAGATTTCTACTACATATTTTAAGAAGACTACTTGATTGTGAAATCAAGACTTCAAAGTGTATTAACTTTCATATGCTGTAAACAATCTTAGTCTGTTAATTGATATCAATTTAATAGTATATAACTAACTTGTTAAAGTTTTAATTGACTAAACACATAACGATATGTAAAAAAATCTTTATGTGCTATCTGTTTTAACTAGTAATTTCTTGTGGATATCAATAAGATTATATTAGAAAGTACATTAGTATTATATTACTAGATTATGTTAGTATATTACTTGTCATATTCAGAGATTAGAATTAACACAGGCATCGAGAGAGAGAAAGAGACAGAGAGAGTGAATGTGTGTGTGTGTGTGTGTGTGTGTGTGTGTGTGTGTGTGTGTGTATGTGTGTGTGTGTGTGTGTGTGTGTGTGTGTGTGTGTGTGTGTGTGTGTGTGTGTGTGTGTATGTGTGTGTGTGTGTGTGTGTGTGTGTGTGTGTGCACACGTGCGTGCAGTCACAAGTATAGGTGAATGTGTGAGCATGCATACATATGCCTCTGTATGTTTGTGTGAAACCCTGTGTACATTCATAACTTGATAGTGATTAATGATTAGATAGAATTATGGATATTAGTTTAAATACACATTTAACGACTGGATAATTACTTTTAAACTTTGGTTTAGTTCTCCGTCCCCCCCAGAAGGAGGCTGTCTTCTTCCTCAACCTCCAGAATTTGGAGCGTATACTTCACCTGTATGTCAAATTGATAAAAAAACAGCAGCCTGTAGGCAGGTACCTGGGACACCTGTTCCTCAAAATTGGTTGCTGTCATTCAAGTGCAATGAAGGATACTATCTTAAGGAATCTCAGGATGCAAATATTAATGTTTTCTGTGTTGAAGGAAAGTGGTCTCCAAAAATTCCAGTCTGTACAAGTAAGTTACTATTTGCTTGAATATTTTTTTTATAAAATATTGCTACGACAGCACAGAACAATCTACGCGTTTATCGAATGTGCCAGAAGGATCTCGATGTAACGAGTGTGGCGTACGTGCTACTATACGCATTTTGCGAGAATCTTCTCGACTCTGCTGGGCTTTGCTCGCTCGCTCGGCCTGTGTCAAGGCCGTAGTAATTACGTAGTTCACGAGAGATAAGACGCAGTTTGGAAGCTTCTAGTGGGTGAGCGTGACTATAAATACTTGGGGTAGCGGCCTTAGTTTTCAGTTCAATGCGAGATATTGGATAGTGCGGTTTGAGATTATTAGTGCGATATATTTCCAGAGCGGTTCGAGTTATTACTGTGTACGTTCAAGTAGTTATTATTGAAGTGTTGCGTTTTATATTCGGACGGTATAATTGTAATACAATTGAGTTTTAATATTCGTGGACATTTATTGCGTGTGAACAATTTTCATTTGATTTGTTGTAGACACTGTGTTGTTAATTACGAACTGTTTAACTGTAACAAGTAAAGGTGTGATTAGTGACTTAATTGTTGTCTTTTATTTATTTTGTTTCCACTGTACCGTCGTAACAATATGTTCGGAAGGAGATAACAGTAAAGAGTAGTTTGCTTTGATATGTAGCTAATATACTTGTAGAAAAAATGGTAACAAGTAACATGAGTGGCAGACATTTAATTCATTTAGATGTAGATATATTATTATGGTGACCAGATATGGAATTGATATGTAGGACACTCCCCGCTCAACTCCTCCCTAACTACTACTCCTCACTGCCACTACTAACCTCCCCTGAAATCTCACTATAGCTGCGATAATAATACAGCACTACCTTAAATTAAACTCAACAATAAACACTGGCTAATAAATTAATTGATACAGAAAAGAAAGAAATGAACATTATTTATAGCCAAATTAAACAATATGAATTTCATTAATTATTGTCTAGAAAGATTTGCTAGGCTGCTCCATCTTAGACATGTATGGTTCTGCTGTATTTCTCTGGTTTTCAAAATACCATTAAAAATCTTTTGGTTTTAATGAGAAAGCCATGAAACTCTATACTGAATGACTTATAGTCTTAATGATGATAATTGATTTTATTCTATCTACATCATCATCATCATCATCACGCAGTGATTCTGTTATGGTCATTGCTGATTCTCACATTCTAGCTTCTATTCATGCCGATACAGTCTGCCTGCATAAGGCCTTCTACACTCATGGCATTATCTTTTCTCCAGAAATGTTTAAGCCTTCGTTTTTTACTTATATAGGGTGTCTATTATTACGACGGTCAAGAATCGCGTACGCCACACTCATTACATTCTGGATCCTGGATCCCTCTGGAACATTCGATAAACATGAAGATTGTTCTGTGATGTCATAACACTATTATAACACCGTTGTTACACGAGATGGACAGTGCTCCCAGCGGCAGCCTCTGAAGAAGCTTTTTAAAAGCGAAAACCAGTTCAGGTTATAAGGTAAAATTTTTATGTTTTTACCCATAAAAACTTTGTGTTCCGAGTCGGTAGTGAAATAATTATATTTAGTTAAGTAACGGACACATCATGGACAACGAAATCCAAGGATTTTGCTACTGAATTAAAATAAATTACTGATGTAAATTATTATATAGAAGTGTGTGCATACACACACATGTACAGAAACAAACATGTATATATAAAATTACAAGTCTGTAAACAAAATTGTCTGCATATTTGCAACCGTTGTTTCACCCTTGTTAGAAATTTATTTACCAATCCTTTTAACATTAACGTGGCAACAGGTTTGTCAAATAATGATTTTAAAAACACATTATTATTCTACAAATTAGTCTTGAGTTTTCTAAACACTTTTCTTTAAACCAGCTTTAACTTCAGTGTTTATATTTGAAAATAAGAATACAATTTATAATTAAACTGTTATATGTGGTCATTCATGTTTTAGGTTTTTAAGTCATTTTTGTGTAATTTGCAGATTGTGGAAGAAGAAACTGGAAAGGTGCGAATACGCCTCTAATTGCAAATGGTTCTGCTGCAAAACAGGGTGAATTTCCATGGCACGTGGGTCTTTATAGGAGAAATTTTTATAATCAGTGGACACAATTTTGTGTAGGAAGTCTTATTTCACCGCACATTGTTTTAACAGGTTTGAATGAGTTTTCCTAGAAGTAGTAAGGTGTCTATTAACTGTATGTTAGATAATTGATTTAAAAAGCAAAATTGTAATGGTGTGCTTTACACACTTTAAATTAAATTGTTATTTTAACAGTTTTTATGTTTATGGGAATCGTCATTTGTATATTTAAAATTGTAAATTTTCTATAAAATAACAAGGAATTCTTATGAATTTCAGCTGCCTATTGTGTCTTCTCACGTCAAACAGGATCTATTATAACAGCATCTCCAGAAATAATTAAAGTGGGGCTTGGAAAATATTACACAGAGTGGACTCATGATGAGCCATATGCTGTACAAGCAGATGTAAGAATTCTGCATTTCACATCAATTTACACTTAAATTACTTTTGTAGATTTTAAAGTAAGGTATAGATTATATAATGCGCGCTCGCACACTCAAACACACACACGAGTACGCGCATGCACACTTATAACCATAATTAAACAGTCAAAGGTGAACCATACATTGCATAATACAAAATGTAATTGGTTTGGTAACTTCTAGTAACGAAACGTTTGACCGACAGTTAGACATAGTTTTAAAACCTTTGTGTCAACTTTTTAACACTTTTTAACTCTGTCGAGGACAAAATTTTGTCATTATCTGAAACTTTATTATGTGCAATAGAGAAATTAGTACACGTATGTTGAATTTTAATATTTATAGGATATCTTAATTGTTCTTAGCAATATAAGATTAATATTATAATGTGTAACCATGATTATTGTTTGTATAATATATTCATACCTATTCACAAGGAAATGTGTAACATTTCTATATGTCTGTGAGACATCAGTCATGATGATGAAAATACATTTTATCAAAATCTCAATTTTTTCTGCTTCAGGTCCGTGAAATATTAATTCCGCCTGGGTACACTGGAGAGTCAATTAGTAACGCACAGGATATAGCACTTCTGGATCTTACACGCAGTGTACAGTTGCATGCAGGTATTATGCCTGTGTGTGTTGACTGGAAACGGGAATTCACAATAACACCCGGCGCGCTAGGAACGGTAATAGTAATCAATGAATAACTTTTAATGTGTATATAAAACTATATGCATAATGATATATATTCTTAGTCTGAATACACTATAAATATAGATTTTTATTTATTTATGGATTTTTCTGGTGAAAGGTTTTTTGAGGATCGGTCAAAAAATATAACACAAATTTTAACATATTTGTGTCGACGTTTCGACAATGTTCACTGTCATCATCAAGACCTGTGTATGAATACAAAAGAAATGTCAAACACTACAGAATAATTATTTGAGTGAATATGTGTGCGTGTGTGTGCACGCATGCATGTGCATGCATATGTGAGTATCCTTGTATATGTGAAGGAGTTGAGATAGTTGTTTTTACATCATCAAATGTTGTTTTTAAAGATAATGAGAAAATTATAATATCACAGAAGTTAATTTATACAATATTACAGTTTAAGTTACTCATAATGTAACTGTGTTTGTAATTAATTAAAAAAGCAGTAATCAACAATTAAATATTAGAATAATTGGTATAGAAAACGTTTATACATATACATTTATACAATCACTTTTTCATTATGCCAACATTGAAAGATGTTAGTATTTAATTGAATCAAACTGTAGTAATGTGAGTAACACCCAATCCTCTCAGATAGGTCTTCAGTTGTTATACTGTAAGCAATACCAAGAAAACTGTGATGGATATGAACATTTCATGAGCAAAATGGAATTCAGATAAACATTACAACTTCAGTAATTTACTGTGCTTGTGTGTTTTAGCTGTAATTAATTAATAAGTGTTCTTGTAATTTGTTTACTTTATTACATTAAAATTGCCCTTTGCCATCTTGACCACAATTAGCAAAATTTTTCAGATATTCCAAATTGGGTAAATCTTAGGGTGAATATAGTTGAATTATATACTGGTACTCCTTACTCTGTCTACCAAACCAGGTTATTCTTTTATCATGAAGTATTTCCTATACCCACTCTACTCATGTTAAACAGAGCTAGTTCTCAAAATTACACTTCTCTTCTTAATACTTATTTCATAAAACATTTTATTAATAATAAACATGGTGGAATGTTTCAGTTAGCCGGCTGGGGTGAAACAGAACCCGGAAGACGCAGTGATGTCCGGTTGTTGGATGATTTGACATATGTAGATTACTTTCACTGTATTACTCAAGTACCAGATGTAGTTCAGCATTATGTAACATCTGATAAATTTTGTGCTGGTTATACTAATGGTAAGGTGTCAACTTAGTTCAAACTTCTATGTGTAATTCTCAAACCTAAAGAGTACATATTAGCTTTTACAAGTCCCAGTTGATATTTCAATGGATATTTTTCTTATAGGTACCGGTACTAGTTTTGAATATGAATATCCTGGATATGCTGGAGGAGGCTTAACGTTTGTTCAGGATGATTTGTACTATGTGTACGGAATTATCAGTAATCCACTAATGTACGACAACAACACAATTATAACTTTTACAAACATCACTTACGAGGAAATACTCAACTGGCTTATTTCTTCTAAGGACAAATTTGATAAAGAACATGATGAAGAATATCCAGAAAAGTAATTGACATTTGATTTCATTTAAATGTAGTTAAATATTCAAATATATTACAAACAAATACACACTACTTACAGACCAGCCATGTACATATAATGACAATTTTTTAAATTTGTTTACATGGTCTATGGTTTATTCCAAACATAAACCTTTTGAAAAAAAAATATTCTTGTTCTTGTTGTAGTTACTTCAAATCCTATAAAACAAGTCTTTCAACCATGCTCTGTATAAAGAAAGAAACACAATATAATTTCACATGTAGCAAGTAGAATTAACCATTTCATATAAAATGCAGTCCTTAGAGAAGAAGTAGAGGATTTTGCTTTTATTATTTTAAATTTACTTTTATCAAGAATAAATAATTTGTTGATGTAGACTGTACGATTACACCATAGCTATGAAAGAATTATTTTCTTTATATGATTTTCTACTTGTAACTACTGTTTTTTGTTTTACATAGGCTACAGCTGCACAGGAAACTCAATGCTATCTTATAGAAACTATTGGTTTGTCTTTCTGACTAATATCAATAACAGTTTTTTTTTAATCTGAATTCCTAACAGTAAAATAAAGTACTATTTTTACAAATTGACTTGACATGATAACTGATTTTCAAAATTAATTTTAAGGAATGAGTACTGTAAACAGTTTCAAACAATGAGCAGTGATTTGTTTGCAGCATAGTTCATTATCTTGGAATCCCGTCTTCTGATCAAATGATTTAAAAATGTTTGAAAGTACCAAGTTCAATCTAAAATTGGTTTATTCATACTCTAGAATTATCTATTGTAGGAATAAAGTAAAAATTTTAAATTTCAAACTGAAAGAATTAATTGTCATAAATAACCTACAGTAACTTTTCATCATATTGATTGCATGGTTATTTTTAAAACTAACAAAATATTGTGCCTTTACCAATATTTCATAATGTGGAAGCTGTAAGGGAAGATAGCCGTAATGTGAAAGATAGGGATACCTGTAACAAAGTAAAATATGCTCAGGAGATAACGATTTCTTTTTAGGCTGGCTAGTGCGAATTTTCTCTCATTTATAATACATAGGCAATGATATAATGGTCTCACCTAATGGGTGGAACAAGTATGGTTAGAATGAGAATAACAAAATATCAAAGCAAAATTAGAACAGAAGGAAGAAATAAAGGGTGGTTCTGAATCCTATGGAAAGATAATATGAAAATATGGGATAGACCATGGAAGAAGTGAGATCATTGCCTTCCAATAAGAACGGTATTAACAAAAAAACAGGCTGAGGCCCATTGACATTTGGTTTTAGCTAAGACAATAAAAGTCACAGTTATTGCATCAATATCTGTGTGGGGTTTTAGGTTACCAGCTATAAATGCGAGTTTTGGTTACCTTGTTACTAACACCACATAATGTTAATTTTTATATTTTAATGTTATTTCCTCTTATGAGACTTGAGAAAATGGAAATTATTTAAAAAAGATACAGCTCACTTTGTTCCATACAACTGCATGATCAACGATGAGTTAAAGGGGAAAAGCAAGACCATAAGCAAAAACGCCCGCGGATTACCTGCATTGTGTAATTATAATTGTTGCACCTAGAGATTTGAATCTTGGCTCTTGTTTGCAAAAATTGTTCATCTGATTTAAAGAGTCACTGAGCCACTTGTCTGAGTTAATGACTATGTCCTGACTGACCATACAATGAGGACATAACCAGATGCATTTGTTAGGGTGTGCAAGTCGATCTATGCTTTCAAAAATCGAGATGGAGTATGTAAAATTTTATGCAATTTAAAATACCAAACAATCTGTATTTAAAATTAAATACATTTCATAATAACTGGAATATTGTTTAGTAAGGTAATTATTTTAAATAAGTTGAAAAATAGGGTACCACAGAAAAGCCTACTTCATACGTATAATCTAGTAATCCAGTGGCAACAGGTAACACAAATCTGGAATCTTGTGTTTTTATTATAAAATTTCTCTCAATTTCTAATAAAATTTGATTATATCTCATCTCTATCTACATATGACATAAATTTTCTTTATTTTTTAAGTTTTAAAAATGTCTTTTCAATGTCTTTATTTTTTCATAATTATAAATTTGTTATTTGTCACCTCAATTCTGCAGATTGTTCCCATGTCCTCCAGTGATCTGTCGGTCTCTCCTACTGGATTTCCTCTTGCGTTTTCCGGTTCCACAGGTCGTCCTCCAGTCACTCGTCCTTCACGGTCCCATCTGCTGGCTGTAGAATGGAATGATATGTTGCTCGGCATCAGCTGCTGTTGTTCTAATAACCACCTCTATTGCTCTGCATATTGTTCCTCTCCTTGATGTGCACTCGTCATTTGTCTAGAGTGTTGACGTTTGTGGTTGTAGACTGGTTGTAGACGTCTGATAATTGTAGTTAAAATAACCAAACTAATATTTTCTGTTTTTGATTACTTGAATTAACGTATTGTCCACTAGACTTTATAGTTTATAAACAAAAGATCTCGTAGATATTGGACATAGCGTCCAGCTATGTCTGAAGACTGATTGAAAGTAATTAAAATTTGCGTCGCTGACGGACAGAGCTTACCGCCGCAACTGAAAACTGATTGAAGAGTAAATTTGGCTCTCCTGGGCCCGTATTTATATTCACCAAAAAAAACCACACCTGTCGGCTCAGGATTCTGCATGTCAGAAACTGTCAGTGGCATCAGTTCCCCCACTATCGTCCTTTTTCACATATTCGCACATTTTTGCCAATTGCAATGTCTTATGCGGATTTCAAAGTTATCTAACATTGTCTAATTTAAATAAACATATTATACGTAATTATCATAGTGATCGCATCATTAGTGTAATTACTACGCTCTTAAAATCGCACAGAATTCGCACTGAACATCATAATTACACCATTTTCGCACTGCACATGTGTCTGATTTTTATGCATATTTAGAAGTCTGCAATCTTTCTAGCATTTACGGTTTGCTTATAATTAAATAAAACTATTATTTAGCATCTACTTGGGGTGAGATTGCAAACTTTCAGGCTTGAACAGGTCTCACACACACACTTTATTTACTAGTGTATACACTCACAGCAGCAGTCGAGTGATCGTGCGTGTTGATTCCTGCATCTAACTCAGCTTTCAATTTCACACCTGCTTGTCTATTACATATTACTAAAATTAATCTAAATATTTATTTTATTTAATACATGCACATTACAGCATATGTTTGTGTTGCCGCAATATATTATTATAATTATCAGTGATTATGTGTGCCCATTTCCTAACAATGAAAACTGAAGTACCATTACCTGGAATGTTGATGCTAGTATAGACACATACCACCAAAAACTACAAAAAATAATTTTAAATTTGAAGGTTATAACAAATCAAATCTATCCTTAGTGCTGCTGTGAGCAATAAAAAATTTTTATTTATCTAGCGAGTTTAAAATTCCTATTAGAGGCCTTTCAGATGATTAATTTATGTTAAAATCAAGCCTTTAGAGTGTATAAAGCTTTCATACGTTGCAAACAATTTTAGTCTCTTAACTTTACATAATTTTAATATGATATAAGTAACTTGTTAAAGTTTTACTTGACTAAGTACATAATGATATGTAAAAAAATCTTTATGTGATAGGTCTATCTGTTTTAACTTTAAAATTCTTTTCATATCAATAAGGTTATATGTTAGAAAGTGGATTAGCATTATGTTAGTATGTTACTTTCTATGTTTGGTGATTGGAATTAATACAGGAATCGAGAGAGAGAGAGAGAGAGAGAGAGAGAGAGAGAGAGAGAGAGAGAGAGAGAGAGAGAGAGAGAGAGAGTCTTTGTATGTCTGTGTCAGTTTCTATATGCATACATAAATGTTAGTGATTAGGTAGAAATATGAATATTAGTTTATATGCATATTAATAACTGAATGACTAGTTTAAACATCTTGTTTAGACCTTCTATTCTATCACCAAAAGGAGGAGAGTGTCTTCTTCCTCAACAACCAGAATTTGGTGCATATACTGGAGCATCATGTGCATTGAAGAATGAAACAGCAGCTTGTAGGCAAGGACCAGGAACACTTGTTTCTGAAGGTTGGCTATTATCATTCAAATGCAGTGAAGGATACTACATTAAGGAAACTAAGGATGAAAACTTTTATACTTTCTGTCTTAGTGGACAGTGGTCTAAAAAAATTCCAGCCTGTAGAAGTAAGTTAAAATCTGCTTAAAAATTTCTAATAAAATGCATTAGGGAGGTAGGTAATAGTAAAAGAGTAATAGTCACAAGTTTTGTGATGTATTTAAATAATCTATAGGAAAATTATTTTGTTAGTAACATTAGTAGTAGACATTTAACTCATTTAGATGTAGATATATTAGGGTGACCAGATGTGAAATTGGAAAGTTGGAACTCTCCCCCTCTTCACCACCCATAATGGCCCTTCAACATCTTCACTAGCCTTTCCTGAAATCCCATATCAACTGCAAAAAAAATAGGCTCTACTTGAAGCTGAAATTAACAATTAACACTGTTTAATAATCTACTGATGCTACAAAGAAAGAAATGAACAGTAGGCTATTTGAAATCAAATTAAACAATATCAATTTCATAAATTGCCTAGAAAGATTAGCTAGGCTGCTCATTCTTGGACGTGTCTGTTCTGTTTTATTCCCTTAATATTCAGAATAACATTCAAAATATTTTGGTTTTAATAAGGTCCTGAAACTTTATACATTAAATGATTTTGAAATTAGTCTTAACAATAATAATTTATTTTATTGTATCTACATCATTATCATTTAGTGACTTTGTTATGGGTGCTGCTGGTTCTATATTTTTTCTTCAATCTGGAACCTAATACTTCTGCCAAATTCTTAGGGAGATCTAACTCTCTAACTGAATCATTCAACTTTGACTGTGTGAAAAGTTTTGGGTAAATGGTGCCAGAATCATAGGTATCACTCCCACTACTGTCTTCACTACCACAAGTTTGGTACAGTGTTTCCAAATCTTCACAGATGTTGTCTAATGAATCTGGAGGCAAAGGAACACACCAGCTCCATGGGGAACAGGGTATACGGCCGATTCAATGTTAGGTAAGAAATCTCCTTTTTATTTTTCAGAGTGAAACCTTGTACATTACTCGAACAAAAGTAGCAGTCATCACTGTGGTTCTTAGGCTCTCTCCAAACCATTTGTACTCTCTTACCAAGTATTTGTATATACAAAATAACTATTAAATATATATAAATTTATGTACAATGTTTATATAAATAGCTATAGGGTTTACTGTACTTTCTAATTTATCAGATATATCAAAATTAGCCTTGTTATATTATTTGTAAGAAAACTGTAAGCACTAAATTTTTTCATGCTTTTTCCAGTAATCCGTACCACCCAAAACTAATAATCACCCATTACATTTAAGACAATTTTTCCATCACTGACATCTGTTATTATCATCTGTTCCTCATTTAAAATTGTTGGAGGTATTTATAGTCTGGTGTAAACTGATGTGTTAGGTATGGAAAAATTCCATCTCTAACATACACAACTTGGTCTAAGTGTCCTTTTTCATCACATCATTTTTTGTGTGTTTTTTTTTTGCAATAATGGTATATTTGATGTGCAAACAACGTTTGCATTAAATGCATGATTTCCCACAAGTTATGTGAATATATTATAATTGTTTGTTACTTATAAATTACAGGTGTAATTAGTTTCAGTTTACATAACTCCGTTATTTTCACACACTTTGCAATAACTGTACACGCGTCAATGTCCATGTTTTTCAATGCCGTTGTCTGATTTGTGATAATTAATTTGTAACGTATGAATTTAGTTAAATAAACATGTTTCATTATTTTCTCATTTAGTCATGTCTGAACCAGAACTCACTAATACATATAAAATGCATTCAAACACAGACATCTTCCCTTTCATAGCAGCAAACAGTCACGGGCCAGTAGAACAAGCACATACGCCAAACACTGCACAGCACACACACACACACACACACACACAGCTTAAAATTGACAGATGTCCAACACGACAAGTTAATTGTTATCACCTGTGCATTCCTGCTTACACTTCTTAGAATTATTTATTACTTAAATCCTTAAATTTTTAGTGACCGTCAATCGGTGAATGTTTTAGTGGATAGTTAGTGAGGATCGGTCAATAATACAACTTTTAGTAATTTTGCGTCGACGTTTCGACAATATTTATTGTCATCTTCAGGACCTGTGTATGAAATACAGTAGAAATATCAAACATAACGAAACAATTAAATATTTGGGTGAACATGTTGGTGATGTGAGTGTGTGCGTGTGTATGTATGTATCATTTTTTTTTTATGTGAAGACTTATGATAGTTTGTTTACATCTTCATCTTACTTCTGAAAGATAATTTGAAGATGTAAACAAACTATCATAAGTCTTCACATAAAAAAAAAAAAATGATACATACATACACACGCACACACTCACATCACCAACATGTTCACCCAAATATTTAATTGTTTCGTTATGTTTGATATTTCTACTGTATTTCATACACAGGTCCTGAAGATGACAATAAATATTGTCGAAACGTCGACGCAAAATTACTAAAAGTTGTATTATTGACCGATCCTCACTAACTATCCACTAAAACATTATTTATTACAGTTTCTATATTAATTACAGACAGAAATATCACCCATAATTACAGATATATATTATAATACGACTCGTGTACCCGTAGTATCTTAATAGTATAATGATTTGCCCGTTTTATTCCTTGTATATGTTAAATTGTAATAACTAGTTGTAAATAGTGTATCAGCTGATCGTGGAATATTTATGTTGTGTGTTTACGAATGTGATTTAAATATATAAGTAAAAGAATCGAATTATTCTGCCTTGGTTGCTGAATCAGAATTATAATTATTCCAGTTCAGTAGTTAGAACTCCAAAATCAATTCAAAAAATAGCGGTCGAGTCATCCCAAAATTTTCAAGTCACCTTCGATATTAGGCTTTAACCTATTATTTGAGGTTATCTTGGTTTTGCAATTTGCATACTTCCAATGACTCCCCGAATTCTTCTTATCCTGGTTAATTATAAAATAACTGCTGATAATATATTACGTTCCTGAAATAATAACGCATGGATATGATTTAATAACATAATGGTAACACGATTCGTGTAATGGTTACATGATTTTAATCTCTGTAACATAAATTCAAATTATTAGAAAATTCCATTCGATACATACGGTTGTCACAATCGATATTTATCTCAGGATTTAATAATTAAATAATTTTAATATATTTCGTGGGAACTCTTGTGGCTGCTACGAAAAGTTCCTTTACATGATAATTAATAATATAGAGTACCTTTACAAACAATATTACTTATAATCTAAAAAATTACAAAAAAATTATATATTAAGTAACATACAAAGTTGACGAGATTCAATGCTTCGTAAAAAGCATGTAGGTTAGAGTGATGTCAACATCATAGCTACTATATTGTCCGTCTCAGAAAATAATGAAGTTTATTAATGTGTCCAAATAAATGTTTCCTTGTAATCACTGTTCGCTTAGATATTGAATTTGTTTTCACTTAAAATGTTTACTAGTGATTAGTGTTAGTGTAAATTGTTATATTGTCTAGTGGTTGTTCCTTGTTGGATAAAAATATTGTCAAATTATACTTTACACATCTAGACGATATCGCTGAAGGTTTTCTGGTTTATTCTAGATAATTTCTTGCTTGTGTGTGTTACTTGTTCATGAAAATTGTAGTGGAGGGATTATTATCTTCGATGATGGTCATTCAGATCTTCTTTCACAAACGGGTTATCTATTTTTATATTTTTATTTTAATTACATCTAGACACGCACTATTCAAACTGTTTTCCTTCACCATTAACAATTAAGTGTTATTTCTTCTTTTTTAGTCACTGAACTCATACAAACTTCTTAAATTTTGATTGGCCATTTATGTACAGGTTAAATGTTATAGGATCAACACCCATTACCTACTTAATTTTTTATAAATTACCTTTAATAGATAATTTTATTATTATACTCTAATGATACATGCACTGTTTATGCAATTATTAATTAGATAATTATAAACAATTTGATACTAAACATGCCTCAGTTATAACTGTAAAACCTTATTAACTTGAATTTCTATGATATGTGGTGGAACAATATGTTATGGTTGATTGTAATTTCTACTTTGACTACCTGAGATAAATATATTTACATAAATTAACTGGTGACATAAAATCTTATAACATACAACAAAACTCTTAATAATAATAATAGTTTTTGACAGTTTTTGTTTATTTATACTGCTAAACTATTGTCTGTATGATAAACTAAAATTCTGTCTAATAATAACAATAATTCTTTCCATAAAAAATAATTAACACTGTTTAACAGTAGTCTGTGTCACTATTTATATTATGTCACTCATATCACTGTAAGGTTTGTGTCCCTTTTTCTATCCTTAATTATATGCCTAACAATTTTTCGTTAATACAACTTTATTATATGGATAGGTACTCTTTATTGGGTTTGGTTGTTATTCAGAGTAAGTTGATTATTTAGGCTTACTAGGTTTATTTATTTAATTTTTTGTCTGTTTACTGCCCTATTCTACTGGGTTATTTCTGGGTTTCTTGATAATATTAAATAAGTCAAACCAACTAGTTTCCTTTAGTTTGCTATCAATTATTATTTCTTGTTTCCTCTCTGGATCGGATTTCACTCTTATTTACTATTCTTTTTGTAACATTTTGTTTCGTTACAAATTGCCTCCCTTCAGAAGTAATTATTTCTGAACACTTCATTAGGTGTGAGGACATAATTACTTATGTTATTTTTCCTTTTCTTCCTCATGATATTTTTTCATGGATTGTTGATTATAATTGCCCTTGATCTTCTTTGAAATGCGGTCGGTTAATTCGTACGTGTTGTTGTTGTTTTTTGTTATGGTGTAGGGTCCAACGTATAGTAATAATAATTTCTTTGATATCCCTTCTAGAGTGCTAGGCAATTCCCTGTTCTTTAACAAAACTTTCTCTCCTACTTCATATTTAATTATTTTACCCTTTATTTTCTGGTATTTATTTCTGCGTTTTTCCAGATTTTCCATCACCTGATTATAGAATTTTAATTTATTAAATTGGTACGGTGGAGACTTAGGAAATTTAATCAATTCTTGGATCTCTCTGGGTGGTTGTTTTTCATGCATGGCAGTGTATGGAGTGCAATTTATAGATGGATGATAAGCCAAGTTTAAAAAATCTTCTGTGGCTGATAAGTAATGAGGCCACTTCCTTTGTTGTTGATGACAATAGGTTCTTAAGATTCTACCAACCTCTCTCAGTATTCTTTCTGATGGATTGCTACTGGGGTGGTATACGGAGGTCTTATAGCTTTTGATTTTCAGTTCTAACAATGTGTTCTTCCATTTTCTGCCTCGAAATTGTGTACCATGGTCGGTAACTATTGAAACAGGTATTCCTATTTTTGGAATGTATTGAGTAGTTATTACTTCAAGAATTTTCTGCGTAGTTGCTCGACTGATTGGATACAATTTGGTGAATTTGGTGAAGTGGTCCATAATGATTATAAGGTATTTATACCGGCTTCTACCTTCACTCCTAGGAAATGGTCCACATATGTCAATGAATAATTTTTCCAATTTTTGTTCTGACGATATAGGTATCATTACACCTTCCCTTCATTCATTATTAATTTTGACCAATTGGCAGATATGACAGGGTTTTATATAATTTTGTACCTTCCTGTGTATGTTCTTAATATAACAATTCTCCTCCAATGCTTTCACTACCTTTACTGCACCCATATGTCCGTATCTTATGTGATATTCCAACACTAGTTCTTTCTCCATGATTCTGGGAATGATTACTTTCCAGTCTTCTTGGTTCAATTTATTTTTTATAAATAAAATTCCTTCTTGTTCACAACAGAATTGGTTTATTGAAGAGTTTTGGTTCGCCATACGTTCCTTGATTTTTATTAATTTTGAGTCTAATAACTGATTAGCTTTGATATTTTGTAATAATGCCTCCAAATCAGATCTACTTTTGAGAATGTTGTACACCTTGTTGTTCCTTCTCACCCTCAAATGTATGGGTGTCCAGGTTTATTCGAGATAACACGTCTGCTATCACGTTTTGACTCCCTGGAATATATTCCCATTTGATATTATACTCCTGCAAGGCGAGTATCCACCTTGTAAGCCTTCCGTGACTCAGCTTACAACTTCTTAAAAATGAGATGGACTTATGATCTGTTCTGACAGTTACAGGATATCCCAAAATGTACGTTCGGAATTTACTACAAGCAAAGACTATGCTTAATAGTTCCTTTTCCGTAACATTATACCTTCTCTCACAGTGGTTTAACACACGACTGGCAAAACTGATGACTAAATGGTTTCCTTCTGTGTCTTCTTGGTACAATACCGTCCCAAGACTGACATCACTTGCGTCACAGTTCAAAAAGAATGGGTGATCAAAATTTGGATGATGAAGGATTACTGTCTCTAAGAATTTATCCTTTATCTGTTGTAGTATAGCATCCTGTTCATGTCCCCATGTCCATTTGTTTTTGGAAGACAGCTGTTCCTGAAATCTAGATGTCAAAGCGGAATAATTGCGTTGGAACTTCTGGTAGTAATTACACAGTCCTAAGAAGGATTGGAGTTGCCTCTTATTCTTTGGTTGTGGGAACTTCTGGATTGCAGTAACCTTTTCTTGTGATGGGGAAATACCTTGTTCAGTCAAATTGAAACCTAAAAATTGAACCTCTTTCGCTATTAAGTGGTTTTTTCGAGTTTTAGTGTTATGTTGTTCTCTGCTAACTTACTCAATACATATTCCACCCTGTGACAATGTTCCTCCCAGTTGGATGAGGTAATCAACAGGTCGTCTACATAAACTGTGGTGAATTGTAGCGCTTCCTGACCCAATACTTGGTCCATACATCGTACAAAAATTGCTACCGAATTGACTAATCCAAATGGCAATCTCTTAAACTGGTAGTTTCTACCCTCGAAAATAAAAGCCATATATTTTCGACTCATCGGGTGCAACTCCACCTGCCAGTAACCACAAACTGTGTCCCAGGTACTGATAAATTTTGTACCATGAAATTTCTTTAGAATTTCTTCTATTTCTCCAGGTCACGTGCGATCATTTACTATATGTTTATTTATTTCTCGGGCATCCAAGCAAAGTCGAACCTGCCTGTTCTTCTTCTGAATTGCTACTATTGGGCTAGTATATGGTGATTCGCTATGCTCAATTATATCATTTAACAACATTTTATTAATTTCAGCTCTAACCGCCTCCTTCAATGAATATGGTATAGGATAGGATTTTCTGTGGAATTCTGCTGGTTCTTTAAATTATATTCTACACTGATAGTTTTTTATTTTTCCTGGTTTTTCTGAAAATACATGTTTATACTTCTTATATATTATAATGAGATCTACTTGTTTTACTGTCAAATTATTTGTGCCTTGGTGTCTAAACTCTCTTATCTCCTGTAATTTACTGTTCCACAGGTCTTCATTTGTCATATTATAGATTATTTTTCTGCATTGGGTGTCATTCTTTAAAAAATTTAATTCCCTAACATGGTGATGGGTACGGTTCAGAGGGGCACCATCGCTTCCTATTAACTCTGCCGTCCACATAACACCTTCTGAGTTCAAGGACACCTTCTCCTTGCTCAAATCAATAATGGCTGAATATTTCCTCAGCATATCGCATCCGATTAATAATTCGAATGGTAGGCTGATTGCGACCAAACATATAATATTAATTGTAACACCTTTGCTTTCTATTTCCAATGACACTTGTTTTCTCACTGTTTTATTTTGACGCCCAGTGGCACCTATTAAAATAACATTATTGACAGGTAAGGTAGGTATTATATTTTTACTTTGTTTCTGTATTCTATCCAGTTCAGCGTCGTTAATAAGTGATACATTTGCACCCGTATCTATCATTATTTGTGTAGGAATTCCTTCAATTTGAGCGGTTATGTATAAAATTTCATTATGCTGGTTGATTCTACTTGTCACTGTTTCCTCCAATAGTTCTTCTCGAAGATTTTTCAAATAATAATTGTAAATAATAGTAAGATTTTGACTATCCGTCCTTAAACTTTGGTTGTTGTTATACTTTAAAATTCTTTTATTTTCCATAATTAGTTTTTCATAATTAGCTGGTAGTAATTTGTTATTACTATGTTTTTGAATTTGGTGGTTTTTGTACCCAGTAGTTAGTAGCAGTAAGGGGTCGCGAGGGTTTATTACTGCCTCACGCCGTTTAAATTAAGGCTATCATGATTATTTTCCGGGCATGACTGTTGATTTGCCTGGAATGGTGTGCTGGTTCCTGGTTGTTCAACCTCTCGGTTGTCTAATTGTTCACTTCCCCTTGATTCTCGGAAGTCCTCCTGGCTTCTACTTCTTAATCGGTTATAATGGTGACTCATCCCTCTGGGATTTCCTCTTTGATCATAACTGTTATTAAAACTGTTCCTCCGAGGTTGATGGTATCTCCAGTAATCCCCTTCTTCGGCACTGATATAATTTATTCGGGGTCGGTACGGATGATTATTATTATAATTACCCTGATTATTATTGTTATTAACTCCTGAGTTACTCCTAAAATTATTATAATTTTGGTTTGTTCGGTAGTTATTATAATTATTATTATTTCTATTACCCGGATGGTAATTTTGATTGGGCCTGTTGTTATTATTATTGTTAATTGGGTTTCGATTGAAGTTTGCTTGTTGGTTATTATTTGGATTAAAATTTTGGTTGGAACTACGATCGTTGCCATTAAAATTATAACTATTCCGGTTATTTAGGTTATTATAGTGATTAGGATTCATACCATGGTTATTATTTCTTGAACCGCACTGATCAGTTCGTTGTCTGCTTCTTTTGTAGTAACCCTCGTGTTCATAATTTTCTAATAAGTCAGCCATTGCGTGGACCGTTTTAATCTGGCTTCCCAGGCGTGCTCTGGCAATTCCTGTGTCATAATGGTATGCCATTTTAGTTACTAGGGATTCTTCTGGTATTCTTGGCTCTAGGTGTCTCGCCAAACACATCTTTCCCCAGAAGTAAGTAGTTGGAGATGTACCTCTATTTCCATCATATCTTCCCTGACAAATGTTGTCCCTTATAATATTTTGTATAGCTTCGGACCAATATTTTTCTTTAAACAGTTTTTTTAAATTGAGTGTAGTCCACTATCTCATTCCTGGTTGCTGTCCACCAGTTGTCCGTAATCTCCCTAAAATGCTCATCCAACATCTCTCTAATCGAGCTCCAGATAGTTATTCGATGCTTATTAAAATGTTCCTCGATTCTGGCCAGGAATTCCATGGGGTTTCTACGATAATTTTTGAAATTAATCCCTTCTCTGGTTTCATTTGTGGAAACATGAGTAATATTATTTGGTCTGGTTCTAATTAACTCAATTTCTTTTTGATTTTGGCGTACTTGACCAGTTAAATTGTTCACCGTAGTGTTAATATTGTCACACCTTTCTCCGGTTTGTTTCTGTAAATTCACTAAATTTTCTTGTACCTTTTGTATTCCTTCTATTTGAATACGACTATTTTCTTGGACCTGGTCTATTCTGGTATTTATCACTGCTTTATTTTGTATAATTGTTTCGTTAACTTTTCTCAATCTCTCATTAGTGTCAGCTATTTCTAGCTTCCTTTCCTCATCGATTTGGTCCATCTTCTTGTTAATTGTATCATTGACCTGTTCAATCCTCCCATTAATTCTTCTTAAATTCTCTTCATTGATTTGCCTGAATTCTTCCTTCATTTGGTTATTATTTTCACTTATAGTTTGCCTGAAAGTTTCATTAGTACTTTCCTTAATACTATCAATTTTCTCATTTATCCGTTTTAAATTCTCGTTAGTGTCTTCTCTGTTTTGGTCAAATCTCTCCTCCATCTGTTTTATTAAATTTTCACTCATTTTCTCGTTTTGTACCCTTGAGTTCTCGTTAATCTCTTCCTTCATACCGTCTATTTTCTCGTTTGTTTGTCTGTGATCTTCCTTGATGCTCTTCAAATCTTCCTTCGTTTGCTTGTTTTGTTCCTCCATTTGTTTTAATAAGTTTTGACTAAAAATTTCATTTTGTTTCCTTGAGTTTTCAGTGAATTCTTCCTTCTGCTTCTTAGAATCTTCTTTAATTAATTCCCATAGTTGTTGTAAATCCAAGCCTCCTCTGGCTTCCTCTCTTACTACCGCTTCCACATCCTCCACCGATGTTACTTCTTTCTCTTCCATCCTAACTTCCTTCTCTGCCTCCTTCGTCCGTCTCAGTGACGACGCCCTTTTATGCATCTTTATTATTTTTTGGAACTTATAGCAGTTGCCAGCTAAAAATTAGGAAATTAATTTGTTTGTTTCAATTTCTTCACCTAATATTCCCTAATTTCAGCCTCACTAGTTGGTGCGCCAATTTATAATACGACTCGTGTACCCGTAGTATCTTAATGGTATAATGATTTGCCCGTTTTATTCCTTGTGTATGTTAAATTGTAATAACTAGTTGTAAATAGTGTATCAGCTGATCGTGGAATATTTATGTTGTGTGTTTACGAATGTGATTTAAATATATAAGTAAAAGAATCGAATTATTCTGCCTTGGTTGCTGAATCAGAATTATAATTATTCCAGTTCAGTAGTTAGAACTCCAAAATCAATTCAAAAAATAGCGGTCGAGTCATCCCAAAATTTTCAAGTCACCTTCGATATTAGGCTTTAACCTATTATTTGAGGTTAATTTTGGTTTTGCAATTTGCGTACTTCCAATGACTCCCCGAATTCTTCTTATCCTGGTTAATTATAAAATAACTGCTGATAATATATTACGTTCCTGAAATAATAACGCATGGATATGATTTAATAACATAATGGTAACACGATTCGTGTAATGGTTACATGATTTTAATCTCTGTAACATAAATTCAAATTATTAGAAAATTCCATTCGATACATACGGTTGTCACAATCGATATTTATCTCAGGATTTAATAATTAAATAATTTTAATATATTTCGTGGGAACTCTTGTGGCTGCTACGAAAAGTTCCTTTACATGATAATTAATAATATAGAGTACCTTTACAAACAATATTACTTATAATCTAAAAAATTACAAAAAAATTATATATTAAGTAACATACAAAGTTGACGAGATTCAATGCTTCGTAAAAAGCATGTAGGTTAGAGTGATGTCAACATCATAGCTACTATATTGTCCGTCTCAGAAAATAATGAAGTTTATTAATGTGTCCAAATAAATGTTTCCTTGTAATCACTGTTCGCTTAGATATTGAATTTGTTTTCACTTAAAATGTTTACTAGTGATTAGTGTTAGTGTAAATTGTTATATTGTCTAGTGGTTGTTCCTTGTTGGATAAAAATATTGTCAAATTATACTTTACACATCTAGACGATATCGCTGAAGGTTTTCTGGTTTATTCTAGATAATTTCTTGCTTGTGTGTGTTACTTGTTCATGAAAATTGTAGTGGAGGGATTATTATCTTCGATGATGGTCATTCAGATCTTCTTTCACAAACGGGTTATCTATTTTTATATTTTTATTTTAATTACATCTAGACACGCACTATTCAAACTGTTTTCCTTCACCATTAACAATTAAGTGTTATTTCTTCTTTTTTAGTCACTGAACTCATACAAACTTCTTAAATTTTGATTGGCCATTTATGTACAGGTTAAATGTTATAGGATCAACACCCATTACCTACTTAATTTTTTATAAATTACCTTTAATAGATAATTTTATTATTATACTCTAATGATACATGCACTGTTTATGCAATTATTAATTAGATAATTATAAACAATTTGATACTAAACATGCCTCAGTTTATAACTGTAAAACCTTATTAACTTGAATTTCTATGATATGTGGTGGAACAATATGTTATGGTTGATTGTAATTTCTACTTTGACTACCTGAGATAAATATATTTACATAAATTAACTGGTGACATAAAATCTTATAACATACAACAAAACTCTTAATAATAATAATAGTTTTTGACAGTTTTTGTTTATTTATACTGCTAAACTATTGTCTGTATGATAAACTAAAATTCTGTCTAATAATAACAATAATTCTTTCCATAAAAAATAATTAACACTGTTTAACAGTAGTCTGTGTCACTATTTATATTATGTCACTCATATCACTGTAAGGTTTGTGTCCCTTTTTCTATCCTTAATTATATGCCTAACAATTTTTCGTTAATACAACTTTATTATATGGATAGGTACTCTTTATTGGGTTTGGTTGTTATTCAGAGTAAGTTGATTATTTAGGCTTACTAGGTTTATTTATTTAATTTTTTGTCTGTTTACTGCCCTATTCTACTGGGTTATTTCTGGGTTTCTTGATAATATTAAATAAGTCAAACCAACTAGTTTCCTTTAGTTTGCTATCAATTATTATTTCTTGTTTCCTCTCTGGATCGGATTTCACTCTTATTTACTATTCTTTTTGTAACATTTTGTTTCGTTACAAATTGCCTCCCTTCAGAAGTAATTATTTCTGAACACTTCATTAGGTGTGAGGACATAATTACTTATGTTATTTTTCCTTTTCTTCCTCATGATATTTTTTCATGGATTGTTGATTATAATTGCCCTTGATCTTCTTTGAAATGCGGTCGGTTAATTCGTACGTGTTGTTGTTGTTGTTTTACTTCCATATTCCTTAAGGAATGGAAGTATGGTGATGGCAAAAAAAATCGTGTTCGAGATTATTGCAGATTCTGATTCTACTACACTCAAAACATGAAAAAAGTCGTTTTCCGAAAAGTGTCTGTGTATCTGTCTGTCTGTCTGTCTGTCTGTCTGTGTGTCTGTCTGTAGATTTTTTTTCTATGGCAAACGATAACTGCCGCAAATTCAAACAGAATCAAATAATTTTTTGCATACAGCCCGGTTTTGCAGAGTTCTCGCGACCTATTGTTTTTGGTAAAGATCGGTTGAGGGAAAGGGGTAGTTTACCTGCAACGGTTTTTTTTTAGCAAGGGTAATTTTGTTTGTTTGGCAAACGATAACAGCCGCAAATTCAAACAGAATCAAATAATTTTTCGCATACAGCCCTGAATTGTAGAGTTCTCAAGACCTATTGTTTTTGGTGAAGATCGGTTAAGGGAAAGGGGTAGTTTACCTGTAACGTTTTATGTTTTAACAAGGGTATTTCCTATGGCAAACGATAACAGCCGCAAATTCAAACAGAATGAAAAGATTATTTGCATACAGCCCTAAATTGTAAAGTTCTCAATACCTTTTGTTTTTGGTGAAGATCGGTTAAGGGAAAGGGGTAGTTTACCTACAACGTTTTTTTAACAAGGGTATTTTCTATGGCAAACGATAACAGCCGCAAATTCAAACAGAATCAAATAATTTTCTGCATACAGCCCTGATTTGTAGAGTACTCAAGACCTATTGTTTTTGGTGAAGATCGGTTGAGGGGAAGGGGTAGTTTACCAGCAACGTTTTTTATCATGCGTATTTTCTATGGCAAACGACAACTGCCGCAAATTCAAACAGAATCAAATAATTTTTTGCATACAGCCCTGATTCGTAGAGTACTCGCGACCTATTGTTTTTGGTGAAGATCGGTTGAGGGGAAGGGGTAGTTTACCTGCAACGGTTTTTTTTATCAAGGGAAATTTTTTTTTTTTGGCAAACGATAACAGCCGCAAATTCAAACAGAATCAAATAATGTTTCGCATACAGCCCTGAATTGTAGATTTCTCAAGACCTATTGTTTTTGGTGAAGATCGGTTGAGGGAAAGGGGTAGTTTACCTGCAACGTTTTTTTAACCAGGGTATTTTCTATGGCAAACGATAACAGCCGCAAATTCAAACAGAATCAAATAATGTTTTGCATACAGTCCTGATTTGTAGAGTACTCAAGACCTATTGTTTTTGGTGAAGATCGGTTAAGGGGAAGGGGTAGTTTACCTGCAACGTTTTTTTATCAAGCGTATTTTCTATGGCAAACGATAACAGCCGCAAATTCAAACAGAATCAAATAATTTTTTGCATACGTCCCTGAATTGTAGAGGTCTCAACGACTTTCGATTTTGGTGAAGATCGGTTAAGGGGAAGGGGTAGTTTACCAGCAACCTTATACGTTTTAACAAGAGTAAAGTACTTGAAAATTTATTTAAACTTTTTGAAACAATGGTAATTGTTAAAAATAAAATAATATTGTTGCCAGGCAATAAAATTATAATTTTTCATTTTAATGTAATATAATATTTTTCATTTAATACAGCAATAAAAAGGCAGGTAAGGCACAGCCTGGCTGTTTGGCTGAAAATGATTTTAAATATAAATCTTAGAATATGGAAGTCATGTATGGTTCTCCATACCGATATTTTTGTTATGGTGTAGGGTCCAACGTATAGTAATAATAATTTCTTTGATATCCCTTCTAGAGTGCTAGGCAATTCCCTGTTCTTTAACAAAACTTTCTCTCCTACTTCATATTTAATTATTTTACCCTTTATTTTCTGGTATTTATTTCTGCGTTTTTCCAGATTTTCCATCACCTGATTATAGAATTTTAATTTATTAAATTGGTACGGTGGAGACTTAGGAAATTTAATCAATTCTTGGATCTCTCTGGGTGGTTGTTTTTCATACATGGCAGTGTATGGAGTGCAATTTATAGATGGATGATAAGCCAAGTTTAAAAAATCTTCTGTGGCTGATAAGTAATGAGGCCACTTCCTTTGTTGTTGATGACAATAGGTTCTTAAGATTCTACCAACCTCTCTCAGTATTCTTTCTGATGGATTGCTACTGGGGTGGTATACGGAGGTCTTATAGCTTTTGATTTTCAGTTCTAACAATGTGTTCTTCCATTTTCTGCCTCGAAATTGTGTACCATGGTCGGTAACTATTGAAACAGGTATTCCTATTTTTGGAATGTATTGAGTAGTTATTACTTCAAGAATTTTCTGCGTAGTTGCTCGACTGATTGGATACAATTTGGTGAATTTGGTGAAGTGGTCCATAATGATTATAAGGTATTTATACCGGCTTCTACCTTCACTCCTAGGAAATGGTCCACATATGTCAATGAATAATTTTTCCAATTTTTGTTCTGACGATATAGGTATCATTACACCTTCCCTTCATTCATTATTAATTTTGACCAATTGGCAGATATGACAGGGTTTTATATAATTTTGTACCTTCCTGTGTATGTTCTTAATATAACAATTCTCCTCCAATGCTTTCACTACCTTTACTGCACCCATATGTCCGTATCTTATGTGATATTCCAACACTAGTTCTTTCTCCATGATTCTGGGAATGATTACTTTCCAGTCTTCTTGGTTCAATTTATTTTTTATAAATAAAATTCCTTCTTGTTCACAACAGAATTGGTTTATTGAAGAGTTTTGGTTCGCCATACGTTCCTTGATTTTTATTAATTTTGAGTCTAATAACTGATTAGCTTTGATATTTTGTAATAATGCCTCCAAATCAGATCTACTTTTGAGAATGTTGTACACCTTGTTGTTCCTTCTCACCCTCAAATGTATGGGTGTCCAGGTTTATTCGAGATAACACGTCTGCTATCACGTTTTGACTCCCTGGAATATATTCCCATTTGATATTATACTCCTGCAAGGCGAGTATCCACCTTGTAAGCCTTCCGTGACTCAGCTTACAACTTCTTAAAAATGAGATGGACTTATGATCTGTTCTGACAGTTACAGGATATCCCAAAATGTACGTTCGGAATTTACTACAAGCAAAGACTATGCTTAATAGTTCCTTTTCCGTAACATTATACCTTCTCTCACAGTGGTTTAACACACGACTGGCAAAACTGATGACTAAATGGTTTCCTTCTGTGTCTTCTTGGTACAATACCGTCCCAAGACTGACATCACTTGCGTCACAGTTCAAAAAGAATGGGTGATCAAAATTTGGATGATGAAGGATTACTGTCTCTAAGAATTTATCCTTTATCTGTTGTAGTATAGCATCCTGTTCATGTCCCCATGTCCATTTGTTTTTGGAAGACAGCTGTTCCTGAAATCTAGATGTCAAAGCGGAATAATTGCGTTGGAACTTCTGGTAGTAATTACACAGTCCTAAGAAGGATTGGAGTTGCCTCTTATTCTTTGGTTGTGGGAACTTCTGGATTGCAGTAACCTTTTCTTGTGATGGGGAAATACCTTGTTCAGTCAAATTGAAACCTAAAAATTGAACCTCTTTCGCTATTAAGTGGTTTTTTCGAGTTTTAGTGTTATGTTGTTCTCTGCTAACTTACTCAATACATATTCCACCCTGTGACAATGTTCCTCCCAGTTGGATGAGGTAATCAACAGGTCGTCTACATAAACTGTGGTGAATTGTAGCGCTTCCTGACCCAATACTTGGTCCATACATCGTACAAAAATTGCTACCGAATTGACTAATCCAAATGGCAATCTCTTAAACTGGTAGTTTCTACCCTCGAAAATAAAAGCCATATATTTTCGACTCATCGGGTGCAACTCCACCTGCCAGTAACCACAAACTGTGTCCCAGGTACTGATAAATTTTGTACCATGAAATTTCTTTAGAATTTCTTCTATTTCTCCAGGTCACGTGCGATCATTTACTATATGTTTATTTATTTCTCGGGCATCCAAGCAAAGTCGAACCTGCCTGTTCTTCTTCTGAATTGCTACTATTGGGCTAGTATATGGTGATTCGCTATGCTCAATTATATCATTTAACAACATTTTATTAATTTCAGCTCTAACCGCCTCCTTCAATGAATATGGTATAGGATAGGATTTTCTGTGGAATTCTGCTGGTTCTTTAAATTGTATTCTACACTGATAGTTTTTTATTTTTCCTGGTTTTTCTGAAAATACATGTTTATACTTCTTATATATTATAATGAGATCTACTTGTTTTACTGTCAAATTATTTGTGCCTTGGTGTCTAAACTCTCTTATCTCCTGTAATTTACTGTTCCACAGGTCTTCATTTGTCATATTATAGATTATTTTTCTGCATTGGGTGTCATTCTTTAAACAATTTAATTCCCTAACATGGTGATGGGTACGGTTCAGAGGGGCACCATCGCTTCCTATTAACTCTGCCGTCCACATAACACCTTCTGAGTTCAAGGACACCTTCTCCTTGCTCAAATCAATAATGGCTGAATATTTCCTCAGCATATCGCATCCGATTAATAATTCGAATGGTAGGCCGATTGCGACCAAACATATAATATTAATTGTAACACCTTTGCTTTCTATTTCCAATGACACTTGTTTTCTCACTGTTTTATTTTGACACCCAGTGGCACCTATTAAAATAACATTATTGACAGGTAAGGTAGGTATTATATTTTTACTTTGTTTCTGTATTCTATCCAGTTCAGCGTCGTTAATAAGTGATACATTTGCACCCGTATCTATCATTATTTGTGTAGGAATTCCTTCAATTTGAGCGGTTATGTATAAAATTTCATTATGCTGGTTGATTCTACTTGTCACTGTTTCCTCCAACAGTTCTTCTCGAAGATTTTTCAAATAATAATTGTAAATAATAGTAAGATTTTGACTATCCGTCCTTAAACTTTGGTTGTTGTTATACTTCAAAATTCTTTTATTTTCCATAATTAGTTTTTCATAATTAGTTGGTAGTAATTTGTTATTACTATGTTTTTGAATTTGGTGGCTTTTGTACCCAGTAGTTAGTAGCAGTAAGGGGTCGCGAGGGTTTATTACTGCCTCACGCCGTTTAAATTAAGGCTATCATGATTATTTTCCGGGCATGACTGTTGATTTGCCTGGAATGGTGTGCTGGTTCCTGGTTGTTCAACCTCTCGGTTGTCTAATTGTTCACTTCCCCTTGATTCTCGGAAGTCCTCCTGGCTTCTACTTCTTAATCGGTTATAATGGTGACTCATCCCTCTGGGATTTCCTCTTTGATCATAACTGTTATTAAAACTGTTCCTCCGAGGTTGATGGTATCTCCAGTAATCCCCTTCTTCGGCACTGATATAATTTATTCGGGGTCGGTATGGATGATTATTATTATAATTACCCTGATTATTATTGTTATTAACTCCTGAGTTACTCCTAAAATTATTATAATTTTGGTTTGTTCGGTAGTTATTATAATTATTATTATTTCTATTACCCGGATGGTAATTTTGATTGGGCCTGTTGTTATTATTATTGTTAATTGGGTTTCGATTGAAGTTTGCTTGTTGGTTATTATTTGGATTAAAATTTTGGTTGGAACTACGATCGTTGCCATTAAAATTATAACTATTCCGGTTATTTAGGTTATTATAGTGATTAGGATTCATACCATGGTTATTATTTCTTGAACCGCACTGATCAGTTCGTTGTCTGCTTCTTTTGTAGTAACCCTCATGTTCATAATTTTCTAATAAGTCAGCCATTGCGTGGACCGTTTTAATCTGGCTTCCCAGGCGTGCTCTGGCAATTCCTGTGTCATAATGGTATGCCATTTTAGTTACTAGGGATTCTTCTGGTATTCTTGGCTCTAGGTGTCTCGCCAAACACATCTTTCCCCAGAAGTAAGTAGTTGGAGATGTACCTCTATTTCCATCATATCTTCCCTGACAAATGTTGTCCCTTATAATATTTTGTATAGCTTCGGACCAATATTTTTCTTTAAACAGTTTTTTTAAATTGAGTGTAGTCCACTATCTCATTCCTGGTTGCTGTCCACCAGTTGTCCGTAATCTCCCTAAAATGCTCATCCAACATCTCTCTAATCGAGCTCCAGATAGTTATTCGATGCTTATTAAAATGTTCCTCGATTCTGGCCAGGAATTCCATGGGGTTTCTACGATAATTTTTGAAATTAATCCCTTCTCTGGTTTCATTTGTGGAAACATGAGTAATATTATTTGGTCTGGTTCTAATTAACTCAATTTCTTTTTGATTTTGGCGTACTTGACCAGTTAAATTGTTCACCGTAGTGTTAATATTGTCACACCTTTCTCCGGTTTGTTTCTGTAAATTCACTAAATTTTCTTGTTCCTTTTGTATTCCTTCTATTTGAATACGACTATTTTCTTGGACCTGGTCTATTCTGGTATTTATCACTGCTTTATTTTGTATAATTGTTTCGTTAACTTTTCTCAATCTCTCATTAGTGTCAGCTATTTCTAGCTTCCTTTCCTCATCGATTTGGTCCATCTTCTTGTTAATTGTATCATTGACCTGTTCAATCCTCCCATTAATTCTTCTTAAATTCTCTTCATTGATTTGCCTGAATTCTTCCTTCATTTGGTTATTATTTTCACTTATAGTTTGCCTGAAAGTTTCATTAGTACTTTCCTTAATACTATCAATTTTCTCATTTATCCGTTTTAAATTCTCGTTAGTGTCTTCTCTGTTTTGGTCAAATCTCTCCTCCATCTGTTTTATTAAATTTTCACTCATTTTCTCGTTTTGTACCCTTGAGTTCTCGTTAATCTCTTCCTTCATACCGTCTATTTTCTCGTTTGTTTGTCTGTGATCTTCCTTGATGCTCTTCAAATCTTCCTTCGTTTGCTTGTTTTGTTCCTCCATTTGTTTTAATAAGTTTTGACTAAAAATTTCATTTTGTTTCCTTGAGTTTTCAGTGAATTCTTCCTTCTGCTTCTTAGAATCTTCTTTAATTAATTCCCATAGTTGTTGTAAATCCAGGCCTCCTCTGGCTTCCTCTCTTACTACCGCTTCCACATCCTCCACCGATGTTACTTCTTTCTCTTCCATCCTAACTTCCTTCTCTGCCTCCTTCGTCCGTCTCAGTGACGACGCCCTTTTATGCATCTTTATTATTTTTTGGAACTTATAGCAGTTGCCAGCTAAAAATTAGGAAATTAATTTGTTTGTTTCAATTTCTTCACCTAATATTCCCTAATTTCAGCCTCACTAGTTGGTGCGCCAATTTATAATACGACTCGTGTACCCGTAGTATCTTAATGGTATAATGATTTGCCCGTTTTATTCCTTGTGTATGTTAAATTGTAATAACTAGTTGTAAATAGTGTATCAGCTGATCGTGGAATATTTATGTTGTGTGTTTACGAATGTGATTTAAATATATAAGTAAAAGAATCGAATTATTCTGCCTTGGTTGCTGAATCAGAATTATAATTATTCCAGTTCAGTAGTTAGAACTCCAAAATCAATTCAAAAAATAGCGGTCGAGTCATCCCAAAATTTTCAAGTCACCTTCGATATTAGGCTTTAACCTATTATTTGAGGTTAATTTTGGTTTTGCAATTTGCGTACTTCCAATGACTCCCCGAATTCTTCTTATCCTGGTTAATTATAAAATAACTGCTGATAATATATTACGTTCCTGAAATAATAACGCATGGATATGATTTAATAACATAATGGTAACACGATTCGTGTAATGGTTACATGATTTTAATCTCTGTAACATAAATTCAAATTATTAGAAAATTCCATTCGATACATACGGTTGTCACAATCGATATTTATCTCAGGATTTAATAATTAAATAATTTTAATATATTTCGTGGGAACTCTTGTGGCTGCTACGAAAAGTTCCTTTACATGATAATTAATAATATAGAGTACCTTTACAAACAATATTACTTATAATCTAAAAAATTACAAAAAAATTATATATTAAGTAACATACAAAGTTGACGAGATTCAATGCTTCGTAAAAAGCATGTAGGTTAGAGTGATGTCAACATCATAGCTACTATATTGTCCGTCTCAGAAAATAATGAAGTTTATTAATGTGTCCAAATAAATGTTTCCTTGTAATCACTGTTCGCTTAGATATTGAATTTGTTTTCACTTAAAATGTTTACTAGTGATTAGTGTTAGTGTAAATTGTTATATTGTCTAGTGGTTGTTCCTTGTTGGATAAAAATATTGTCAAATTATACTTTACACATCTAGACGATATCGCTGAAGGTTTTCTGGTTTATTCTAGATAATTTCTTGCTTGTGTGTGTTACTTGTTCATGAAAATTGTAGTGGAGGGATTATTATCTTCGATGATGGTCATTCAGATCTTCTTTCACAAACGGGTTATCTATTTTTATATTTTTATTTTAATTACATCTAGACACGCACTATTCAAACTGTTTTCCTTCACCATTAACAATTAAGTGTTATTTCTTCTTTTTTAGTCACTGAACTCATACAAACTTCTTAAATTTTGATTGGCCATTTATGTACAGGTTAAATGTTATAGGATCAACACCCATTACCTACTTAATTTTTTATAAATTACCTTTAATAGATAATTTTATTATTATACTCTAATGATACATGCACTGTTTATGCAATTATTAATTAGATAATTATAAACAATTTGATACTAAACATGCCTCAGTTTATAACTGTAAAACCTTATTAACTTGAATTTCTATGATATGTGGTGGAACAATATGTTATGGTTGATTGTAATTTCTACTTTGACTACCTGAGATAAATATATTTACATAAATTAACTGGTGACATAAAATCTTATAACATACAACAAAACTCTTAATAATAATAATAGTTTTTGACAGTTTTTGTTTATTTATACTGCTAAACTATTGTCTGTATGATAAACTAAAATTCTGTCTAATAATAACAATAATTCTTTCCATAAAAAATAATTAACACTGTTTAACAGTAGTCTGTGTCACTATTTATATTATGTCACTCATATCACTGTAAGGTTTGTGTCCCTTTTTCTATCCTTAATTATATGCCTAACAATTTTTCGTTAATACAACTTTATTATATGGATAGGTACTCTTTATTGGGTTTGGTTGTTATTCAGAGTAAGTTGATTATTTAGGCTTACTAGGTTTATTTATTTAATTTTTTGTCTGTTTACTGCCCTATTCTACTGGGTTATTTCTGGGTTTCTTGATAATATTAAATAAGTCAAACCAACTAGTTTCCTTTAGTTTGCTATCAATTATTATTTCTTGTTTCCTCTCTGGATCAGATTTCACTCTTATTTACTATTCTTTTTGTAACATTTTGTTTCGTTACAATATTTATATAATATATTTTATATATATTTATTATATGTAAATATATATCAAATAAGGAAAAATATCTTTAAGTAAAAAATTATATATATTAAATATATTATATACATCAAGATGTAGACTGTACCAAAAAGTGTTTCAATATATATATATGATTAATTCAATCACTTTCTGCTACAGTCCGTTTCTTGATGTATATAATACTTTAATATTTATAACTAAATTTACCTCAAGATATATTTTTTTCCTATTAGGAACATGTTTTGAGAGTTCCTGTACTCTCATCTTCAGCCTTCGCCATCTTGTTTCTGGTGAAGTATTTGTGTTCAGTTGGCTTCTGGATGTTGTTAAGGTAGTTTGTTGGTCTATTGTCTTTTAAAGTTGCATTATTGTGTGTGGTTGTAGTATCTGTTTTTGTATTTTGTGTATTTTCGATGTTGAGTGCTTTGAATATTGTGTCATGTTTTGTATTGATTTGTATTTGTTCTGGTGTTAGTTTGTTTTGTGTTTTATGTTTGTAAATCTGTAAATTTTCCCAAATGTTCATTATGGTGCCTTTGTGTGGTATATGTTTTATTAGTGTTACATTGGTTATGTCTGGGAATTCATGTCCTGTGTTTATTGCATGTGTGGCTAGATTGGATTTATATATATTTGGTTTTTGTATATATTTCTGGTTTTTTGTATGCTTTAGGTGTTCAAAATAACGTTTTTTCAGCTGTTTTTTTGTTTGTCCTATATAACATTTATTGCAATCTTGGCATTCAATTTTGTATATAACGTTGGTTGTTGTATTATCTTTGTTGTGTGAGCTATTTAGATTTTGTAATTTATTTTTATTAGTTTTGTATGCTATTTTTATATCTGTGTTTTTAAATAGTTTTGTTAGTTTTGTCATTTTATTATTTATATATGTGAATGTGGCCCATTTTTTGTTGTTGTTATTATTTATGTGTTGTTCAGTTTGATTAATTCTTAATTGTTCAGTTTTTATTTTGTATTTGATTTTATTTTCTATTTTGATCATAGTATTTTTATTGTATCCATTTGCATAACCAATTTGGTATATTATATTTCTTTCTTTGTCAGTTTCTTGTTTGTTTAGGGGTATTTTGTACATTCTGTTAAATAACGAATAAAATGCTGCCATTTTATGTTGTGATGGGTGGTCAGAATGGTTAGGTATAATGATGTTAGTGGAAGTTGGTTTTCTATATATTGCATATTGTATGTGTTTGTTGTATATTGTGATGGTTATGTCTAAATTGTTGATGTTGTTATGTTTTTCTTTTTCTTCTGTGAATTGTATTTTGGGATGTATGTTATTGATTTGTTTCAGTATGTTCTCTGCATTTGTGTTTTTGTTATTTGATACATATAGTCCATCATCTACATATCTTATCCATATGCCATCTGGGTCATGTGTTTTTATGATATTTTGTATTTTGGTGTCTATGTGTTGTAGGAATATTTCTGCTATTATGCTTGATAATGGTGATCCTTGCTATTAAATTCAAAGTAATTTTGTTTAAGTATTAGTTGGAGACTATTTTTTATTTCGGTTATATATTGTTTGTTTTCATTTTGTTCTATAAGTTTGTTTATTATTATGTCAATTGTTTCTTCTACTGGGATATTAGTGTACATGTTTGTTATGTCATATGATGTGAAAAATGTATTTTCATTTATATTTATTATTTTTAGTTTGTCTATTAATTCGTATGTATTTTTTATGTTATGATGGTTATTTGTTAGATGGTTACTTTTTAGTTTTTGTGCTATTATTTTTGCTATTTTGTATGTAGGAGCTTTTTTGAAATTGATTAATGGACGTATTGGGTTGTTTAATTTGTGTATTTCTATTAGGCTGTTCATTTTAGGTGAATAATAATAATAATAAATGCGTACAACTAGATAAAAACCCAACAGAAAACTATCTTAAACAAACAATAAAACTAATAAAAACAAATAAAAACATTTTCAACAATAAAAACATAGACATATATATAAACAATAATCCAGAACCACCTAAAATGAACAGCCTAATAAAAATACAATAATGAACATTTGGGAAAATTTACAGATTTACAAACATAAAACACAAAACAAACTAATACCAGAACATATACAAATCAATATAAAACATGACACAATATTCAAAGCACTCAACATCGAAAATACACAAAATACAAAAACAGATACTACAACCACACACAATAATGCAACTTTAAAAGACCAAAGACCAACAAACTACCTTAATAACATCCAGAAGCCAACTGAACACAAATACTTCACCAGAAACAAGATGGCGAAGGCTGAAGATGAGAGTACAGGAACTCTCGAAACATGTTCCTAATAGGAAAAAAATATATCTTCAGGTAAATTTAGTTATAAATATTAAAGTTATATATATATATATATATATATATATATTGTAACTGGACGGGTGACGTCGGCCTCGTTTAAGCCCCGCGATGGAAGCCACTTTGTAACTGGACGACCTTTCATTGGCTGTAATCTGATCAAATCCCACTGTTTGGGCTAGCCACTTGGTCACCAGACCGCTGTATGTCGGTCGTTACAAAAGAATAAAAATAAAATGGAAATTTCAATAATTAGAATTTCCAAACAATAAAATAATTTTGTTTATGTTTATAGAAGTATGTATACTAGATAAATCTGTTTTTTAAAGGGTTCTGTGAAAATTTTAATAACAGGTAAGTATTTATTGACCGTCGAGCACTTCTTGAAGATTTGCACCAAGTCTGGAGTTAAATAGATTAACTCCAGGTAATAATCGATTGGTGACTTTCCTTACTGGTCCAATATCTTGTTCAAAATAGAGTATATTCTTTTCACTTAATACCTTCAGCCTTATAAATACCCTTAAATTACCCTGTGAAATAAATACAGATACAAAATAATAGAAATATAAAGATTTATTGACAATTTTAGATAAATAATCGATATTTTATCGATGGAGAGCAATTATCGACTCTGTCTCAGGAATTATCGATTGTCATATAGAACAAAATTTTATGTTATATTATATTAAAGACAGGTTCTTTGAGCGATTAAGAATTAATAGTCAGAGAAGGGTGACGAGAAAGTATAACATTAACAGTTAACACATATAAATACAATAATTACTATTCAATAGTATTTAAATAATTCAAGTTATGATATTAGAATAAATGTTTTGTCGAACCAATGAAGACTGATGTGACGTCAGTCTCTGCGATGTAGTAGGCAGGTTTCGTTTTCAAGATGGCCGCTCCTTGGGTTGGTCTCGGCTATTGTATATGCGTCGAGTCAGAAAATTACTATAAAATTACCTTCATCAAGGTCTAAAATGTCCCCGCACTGGTGTAATAAGTCTGTTAATCTATTTAGTGTATTCTGGTGAAGTGTTCAGTGTAAACTTGCGTTAGTTAGGTTATTTTCTATTTGTTCCGCTATTACGGTTAAGTTTTCAAGTTGCGGTTAGGTTTGTAGAGTAAATCAGTTGTAATATAATGTTTTACTGTTTACTGTCACTCGTTTAGTGAAGTTAAAGGTTTGTTTTCACTATTGTCGTGAATGTTTTTATAGTATTGGCTTCAAAAAGTGTTTAATTTGTCTAACTCTCGTTCACTGATTTCAATGGCTAAAACGTTAGCTTCATGTTCGACTCGGTTTAAAGAACGTTTTTGTCACACACCTATTCAGCTTGATATTCAACAAAAGACTAATTAACTTGGTCATAAATCTTGCCCAGTTAATCCTTGAAAAAGTATTGTTAACATTTTTCGATTTCATACACATTAGAAAATATTACATTATATATGGAATTTTTCTATTTTATTCCTTACTTTTATGAATTATTAATCTTATTATTAGTTTAATCATCTTATTCCCTTTAAATTGATGTATTATAGTCCATATCTGTAGACATTTTGTGGAAATTAACAAATTTTGTTCACACTTTGGAAATATAGGCTCAAAATTGGATTTCCGTTTTTATATAAAATTCCTTCCATTTTAAATATTATTAATACTATTATAATAAATTTTAATTAGTCATATTTCTCTTCCTTTCCTTAAATACATATAAATTACACCTTTGAACTGGTTTTTTGTGTTAATTTGTAGATTTGATATTGCTCTCTAAAATTAATTAATTTATATATTTTGACAATTTACAAAATGTTAAGGTATATTTCCTTATTGTCATTTTCATTCATAGGATCATTCCTAGTAGTAGTTAATTGTGTTATCTTATATAAATCTGGGTAGTTTACAGGATTTATTAGTGAATTATACTATTTTATATTGGTTCTCTGATTTCACCAAATGGCCTAGATTTTAGAATTTTATAATTCTTTCTTTCTCAATAAATTAAACTTAATTCCTCATCTGACTTTACATAATTACAATTATATGAAAACAACATGATCTATAACTTATTGTTTTGTGTAGTAGTTAATTAACACTACAGTTATTAAAATAATTAATTATGAACATTGTTTAGTAATCTGCACAATTTAACATATTGCAGATACAGCTTAAACATATCTCTTTTGACTATTTTTAATCTAACATAGCATACCTTTTAGTACTTATTACTGGTATGTAGGTTATTATTTATTAAACATAATTCTTTTTTAAAACACATAACATAAATCTTATTTTCTAATAAACCTTACAAATACATTTATTTAATACATTGATTTTAGGACTGTGAAATAATAGTCTATTTAAACATGTTACACTTATTCATACTATATTAGTACCATTCCTTTTTGGTTTAAATCATTATTATTGTGATTCCCCACATCAGCAAACATTAATTCCCATACTTTATTTATTATCATCCTTTTTTACAAAGGTCTTTTAAATAAGGATTTACATAAAAATAATAAAATACTGGAAACCTTCCATTTTATTATTTTATCATGCTGGTTATTATTAGACTATAAAGTTGTGATATAGCATACTACTAAGTTATAGTATCACCAACTTTAAGTTTATTGCATTTTTTAAAAAACACTTATACAAATTCACTTTCACTGTTGGTTCTGATATTCTGAGTCTTATTATCTCAGACCAGACCTTTAGTCATCATGGACCGTTAAGACTAGTTTATTTTCTTTATTACACAATAGCTTTAGCCGGTGCACTTCTTATAACGCTATACAACACTTTAGTTTTCTCAATAATTACATTTTTATAAGATTTTGGGGATGTTATACTTTCTTTGACATAGTTTTTGTGGGTTTGGGATTGATAGTAGTTTATATAATAATAGGTTTTACTACGGTGTTTCTTTCATACTATGTCTTCCTCTCCTCCTGTCTTCCTTCTTGTCCTTCTTCATATCTTCCTTCTGGTATTCATTCTTGTCCCTCTTCTAGTTTTCATTCTTGTCCCTCGTCTAGTCTTCACTCTTCTGTTCTTCTTTCCTCATTCTTGGGAACCAAGGTACTTGGTGTTATCACGACTGAGGTTTAGTTTGGAGTATTGAATTTCTTCACTGAACTGACTTTATTCTTCTATTTGTTTTTAGAGTATTTTGGTATTCACCACTCTTTGATTGAGTCTCTTTTTTCGGGATATTGTCATATGTAACTGGTTTACTGCTCTGAGCTTCCTGGGTAACGTACTGGTATTATTTATGAGTTGATGAGTTGCTTCAATACTTTCTTTGGTTTCTTTTAACAGTGGTTTTTATATATTATGTAGTGAGGATTTTTATCTTATTGTGTTTCATTCCTCTGATTTATTTAAATGTCATTTAATATTATTACAACATTTTTTGATGTAATTAAATTTTATCATTTCATATGATTTACAATGTAGTGGATTTTCTGTCACGCTACAGAATGCCCTTCTCCAGAAGTAATTTTTTCAGACTATACTTGCTTTGTCTGAAACAATTGCTTATGATAATTATTCAAAGTTTGTTATTATTTTGGACTTCCTTCCATTTTAAAATTCTCTTATTTATATCTGAGTTTATATCACTCTCACTTGATCTTCCTTGATAGTAATAGTCTTCTGAGTTTCATATTTATTATTTCATTTTTATATTTCTTCTTAGTATTTTCTCCTTGGGATATTTTCTCCCTATCGTTCCCTACTTTGTGAGCTGGTTCAGTTCAGAGAGGCACTGTACGCTACTTTCCTCTGCTGTCCAATACTTCACACATATTTGAGTACAGAGGCAAATCATCTCTGTTCAAAAAATATATTAATCCTGCTGGAATTATCATCAGACAGATTAAAAAAATTATTCAGAATAGTACACATTTGTTACTATTTAAAAAATATCTTTGGGATACTTCACTTATTACTTATTATATTTCTCAGAGATTTTAATATTTCTATCTCAGTTGTTCATCTGACTTATTATCTGGATGTTTCTTTCATTTGATATTATGGTAGGAAGCTCTTCTATTATTACCTTTTTATACTTTTATTATCATATAAATCTTTTGGTTATAAATTCTTTATTACCTTCTGGTTTTTTCATTATAATCTGCATTATTTGTAGTAGCATATCTTTGTGACATTTTTAGACTGTTTCTTGGTTCTTAAAATTTCCACTTGTTCTATTTTCTAGAATTTTTTATAACTGTCATTATCATAATTGTCATTTAATTTATAAATCATTTTATATTAATTCATTTAATTACATACATTTTTGGCATTATTTTCACATTATTCCGGTCATTGCGATTATACTTGCAAGTGCTGGTTTTTTTATTTATTTCATTATGAGGTCATATTTTCTCCTCATACCACTTAAAGTTTCATTCTCTCATAATTCCAAAGAAGTTTTTGTACTTTATTTTATTCACTCACTTAAATCGTATTAAAGAATTTTTTCTTTTTTTATTTCCTTCAACAATACTTTACGGAAAGGTTTTTACTCTTCATATTGAACTTAGACATGATTAAACTGTCTAGAATTATTTGTTTTTTGACCTTAGATGGTTTTATTTCTAAATTCTCTCCTTCTGGTATTATTATATTATAGCCATAAAGTTTTTCTTAGATAATCGGTATGTAAGGTGATCTCATTTCTGTTTAAAATTTTGTTGACTTATTTCAAACTCTTCTTATATTATTCTTCTTTTCAAATAATTTCTTTCAAATAATCTTTATGTAAGATTGGCTCACACCTTTTTAGAATTTTGGGGTTTTTATGTTTTTAAACTTCTTCTCTTCTATTCTAGCCATAAAGTTTTTTCATATTTTCTTGGTATGTAAGGTGAACTTACTTATTTTTTAGAATTTAGTTGTATTTTTTAATCATAAAATTTCTTCATGGATGCCTGGTTAAAAACACCCTTGACTTTACTTGAACTTATTTCTTTGATTTCGTAGGTGTTGTTGTTATTGTCTTTTGAGACGATATAGGGACCAGTATACAGGAGCAATAACTTTTTTGTTATCCCTTCTAGGGAACTGGGTAATTCCCTATTCTTCAACAACACCTTCTCTCCAATGGTATAATGGATAACCTTACCCATGCATTTATTGTATTTGCTCCGCCGTTTCTCCTGATCTTCGGCCACCTTATTACAAAATTGAATTTTATTGAATTTATATTTATGTTCTCTTGGGAACTCCAAGATGTCTGCAATTTCTCTAGGGGGTTGTCTCTCGTACATTGCGGAGTATGGGGTTATTCCTATGGCTGGAAACGTTTTACGAAAGTGTCCATGCTTATTTTTACATTGTCAGGCCTACACATACACTGAGAGGCTCTTTTTCCATATTCTACCCAACGAGGCGACGCAAAATTTGTTGATTCTGCACAGTTGAAACCATGATTAAACCCAGCATGATAGCCATATGGGAAAGTTATCATGATTTCTCCCTCTACTTGGGTGATTTTTTGTTACAGAGGATATCTTTCTCAGTGGGCGCAGGAGCTGCACTCTGCCTGTATGGATCTTCAGGATGGGGCCCAACGTCTTTTCCTTGTAGCCACAGTTCATATTTCTCTGGCTGGAAACTTGTCTACGTATAGTTTTGTTTTGTCGGCCGGTTGCTCCCAACAAAACAATATTATTCAATGGCAATGTTGGTAAAGTTCTTCCGCACTCTTGCTGTATCCTCTCCAGTTCCGTCGTATTTATTATTGATACGTTTGACCCAGTATCGATCATTAACTTGGCTGGGATGCCTTCTACCTTGGCGTCAACATGTATAATTTCATTATTGAAGTTATTGGTGGGACTCCTGTTGTCCTCTTCCAATAACTCCTGTCGGATGTCCTTCAAGTAGTTGCACCCGATGATGGTAATACGATTGTGATTATTTACTATATTGCACTCATTCTCATTATCATACCCAGTAGTCAGAAGCAGTAATGGGTTCTGATTATTTCTTACTGCCTGTGCCCGTTTAAAGGCTCGGCATCATTATTTCTTTGAGCCATATTATTGGATGCCTCATTCGGGATGCTCAGGGTGGTTACTTGCCGATCTGTTCTATGGTCTTCTGGTCGTTCATGGTGCGACCTCTGTTCAGTGTTGTCCAAACTATTACTCCTACGCGTCGGATAGTACCTCGGTTGGTCCCGTTCTAGGCTCCTCCGCCTTTCTTCGTATCTTCGGTAATTGTTCCCTCTATGGTGGTTGAAACCTCGCTGTCTTCCATCTGTGGCCCGTATGAAGTTCACTCTTGGGCGAGGAAACCCATTATTACTAAAATTACTATTATTGGGACCCACACGATTAGCATTATTATGGTAAGGACTATTACCATAATTGGGGCTTCTCTGACTATTTACGTTACCAGGGTTGGGATTGTGGTTACCCTGATAACCATTAGAGGGTCGATTCGGGTTTTGCTGGTTGGGACCCGTTCTATTACTGTCATTGTAATTGGTATTATTTCCAGTATTTCCATTATTATAATTATTATTTCGCGGGTATGTCCGAACTCCTTGGTACCCATTATTTACGTGGTTCGCACCTTGGTTATTATTCTGGTACGTCCTTGGTTCGGGCCCATCACTTCTCCTACGACTTTGCCTGTAGTAATTTTCGTTCTCATAATTCTCCAGAAGTTCGGTCATTGCCTGGATGGTTTTTATCTGGCTGCCCCTCCTAGCGCGAATCACTTCCTCATCATAATGATAAGACAGCTTGTTAATTAAGCATTCCTCCGGTATGGCTGGTTCTAAATGCTTAGCCATACACACTTTGCCGAGGAAATACGCTGTCATTGAGCTGCCGACTTGTGGTTGGTAGCGGCCGTGGCAGATATTATCTCTGATGAGATTCTGCGTGGTCTCTGACCAGTATTTGGCTTTGAACATGCTCTTGAACTGCTCATAGTTATTGATGTCGCTCCGGTTTGCCATCCACCAATTGTCATTCACCTCCCGAAACGACTCGTCAAGGATCTCTCTATTTTGAACCCATCGGTTCCCTCGGTGTTTCTCGATGTACTCCTCTATTCGTGCCAAGAACTCCATTGGCTTCCGTTTGTATTGTCGGAAATTCAGCCATTCTCGGTTCTCTGACATGGGGAAACTGTGATATCCCGATGGTCTGTTTCTGATTGACTCTATCTCCTCCTGGCTCTGACGCATCTGTCCAGTTATGTTTACCATGGCAGCTTCCACGCCGTCGCATTTTTCTGTTACTTGGGTTCTTACTTTATTTACTTCCTCCAGAGCAAATTTCTTGGTCTCCTCTATTCTTGTTTTCTGCTGTTCTTGGACCTGAGTAATTTCCTTTGTTATTACTTCACGGACTTCCAGCACTTCGTTTTCTGTTAGCCGACATCTTTCGTCTACTTCTCGGATCTGCTGGTTAACAACCACAACTTCCTGTTCTAATTTCTTTACTATTGATTTCTTGGTCTCTGTTACCTTTTTATTTAATTCCTCTTTGGCTAACTCAATCCTCTCGTCTAACTTATCCATGTTCTCTTGGTTCGCTTCTCTTAATTCTTCTCTCAGCAGTAAATTGTCCTCTCTCAATTCTTCCAATCTTTCCCCCATCGTCTCTTCCATTTTCCTGTTATTTTCCCTTAATTCTTCCTTTATATTCTTATTATTTTCTTCCATCTTCCTTTCCATCTTCTTACTCAAGGATTGGTTTTCCTTTTTCAGGTCTTCCATTTTCTTATTCATAGATTGGTTATTTTCCTCCATTTTCTCTTCTAAACTTTTACTCAGATTCCTACTGGTTTCTTCAATCTTCTTATTGGTATTTTCTATGCTTTTATTTATTCCGCCTAAGTCTTCCTTGGTAGAATCCATCTTCTGGTTAGTGGAATCCAGTTTGTTATTCAAGTCTTCACTCATTTTTAGGAACATTTCCATCATCTTCTCTTCCATTGTTTTAGGTTTCTCCTTCTCGGGGACATTGACTTCCACTGTCTGCGTTTGTACTTCGGGTCGTTCCTCTGGTGGTTCAGGTTGTTTATGTTCCACCTGGATAAGTAACACTTCCGGATCCTCCACGGGTGTTGCCTCCTTATCCCCCATGTCAACCTCTTTCTCGGCCTCTGCCGCCCTCTTTTTTGATGTAGCTCGTCTTTGCATCTTTCTGCTGTCTATTAATCAATCGCTGCCAAGCTTAGATTGTTAAGCCCTCTAAGTTGGACGCCACTTTGTAACTGGATGGGTGACGTCGGCCTCGTTTAAGCCCCGCGATGGAAGCCACTTTGTAACTGGACGACCTTTCATTGGCTGTAATCTGATCAAATCCCACTGTTTGGGCTAGCCACTTGGTCACCAGACCGCTGTATGTCGGTCGTTACAAAAGAATAAAAATAAAATGGAAATTTCAATAATTAGAATTTCCAAACAATAAAATAATTTTGTTTATGTTTATAGAAGTATGTATACTAGATAAATCTGTTTTTTAAAGGGTTCTGTGAAATTTTTAATAACAGGTAAGTATTTATTGACCGTCGAGCACTTCTTGAAGATTTGCACCAAGTCTGGAGTTAAATAGATTAACTCCAGGTAATAATCGATTGGTGACTTTCCTTACTGGTCCAATATCTTGTTCAAAATAGAGTATATTCTTTTCACTTAATACCTTCAGCCTTATAAATACCCTTAAATTACCCTGTGAAATAAATACAGATACAAAATAATAGAAATATAAAGATTTATTGACAATTTTAGATAAATAATCGATATTTTATCGATGGAGAGCAATTATCGACTCTGTCTCAGGAATTATCGATTGTCATACAGAACAAAATTTTATGTTATATTATATTAAAGACAGGTTCTTTGAGCGATTAAGAATTAATAGTCAGAGAAGGGTGACGAGAAAGTATAACATTAACAGTTAACACATATAAATACAATAATTACTATTCAATAGTATTTAAATAATTCAAGTTATGATATTAGAATAAATGTTTTGTCGAACCAATGAAGACTGATGTGACGTCAGTCTCTGCGATGTAGTAGGCAGGTTTCGTTTTCAAGATGGCCGCTCCTTGGGTTGGTCTCGGCTATTGTATATGCGTCGAGTCAGAAAATTACTATAAAATTACCTTCATCAAGGTCTAAAATGTCCCCGCACTGGTGTAATAAGTCTGTTAATCTATTTAGTGTATTCTGGTGAAGTGTTCAGTGTAAACTTGCGTTAGTTACGTTATTTTCTATTTGTTCCGCTATTACGGTTAAGTTTTCAAGTTGCGGTTAGGTTTGTAGAGTAAATCAGTTGTAATATAATGTTTTACTGTTTACTGTCACTCGTTTAGTGAAGTTAAAGGTTTGTTTTCACTATTGTCGTGAATGTTTTTATAGTATTGGCTTCAAAAAGTGTTTAATTTGTCTAACTCTCGTTCACTGATTTCAATGGCTAAAACGTTAGCTTCATGTTCGACTCGGTTTAAAGAACGTTTTTGTCACACACCTATTCAGCTTGATATTCAACAAAAGACTAATTAACTTGGTCATAAATCTTGCCCAGTTAATCCTTGAAAAAGTATTGTTAACATTTTTCGATTTCATACACATTAGAAAATATTACATTATATATGGAATTTTTCTATTTTATTCCTTACTTTTATGAATTATTAATCTTATTATTAGTTTAATCATCTTATTCCCTTTAAATTGATGTATTATAGTCCATATCTGTAGACATTTTGTGGAAATTAACAAATTTTGTTCACACTTTGGAAATATAGGCTCAAAATTGGATTTCCGTTTTTATATAAAATTCCTTCCATTTTAAATATTATTAATACTATTATAATAAATTTTAATTAGTCATATTTCTCTTCCTTTCCTTAAATACATATAAATTACACCTTTGAACTGGTTTTTTGTGTTAATTTGTAGATTTGATATTGCTCTCTAAAATTAATTAATTTATATATTTTGACAATTTACAAAATGTTAAGGTATATTTCCTTATTGTCATTTTAATTCATAGGATCATTCCTAGTAGTAGTTAATTGTGTTATCTTATATAAATCTGGGTAGTTTACAGGATTTATTAGTGAATTATACTATTTTATATTGGTTCTCTGATTTCACCAAATGGCCTAGATTTTAGAATTTTATAATTCTTTCTTTCTCAATAAATTAAACTTAATTCCTCCTCTGACTTTACATAATTACAATTATATGAAAACAACATGATCTATAACTTATTGTTTTGTGTAGTAGTTAATTAACACTACAGTTATTAAAATAATTAATTATGAACATTGTTTAGTAATCTGCACAATTTAACATATTGCAGATACAGCTTAAACATATCTCTTTTGACTATTTTTAATCTAACATAGCATACCTTTTAGTACTTATTACTGGTATGTAGGTTATTATTTATTAAACATAATTCTTTTTTAAAACACATAACATAAATCTTATTTTCTAATAAACCTTACAAATACATTTATTTAATACATTGATTTTAGGACTGTGAAATAATAGTCTATTTAAACATGTTACACTTATTCATACTATATTAGTACCATTCCTTTTTGGTTTAAATCATTATTATTGTGATTCCCCACATCAGCAAACATTAATTCCCATACTTTATTTATTATCATCCTTTTTTACAAAGGTCTTTTAAATAAGGATTTACATAAAAATAATAAAATACTGGAAACCTTCCATTTTATTATTTTATCATGCTGGTTATTATTAGACTATAAAGTTGTGATATAGCATACTACTAAGTTATAGTATCACCAACTTTAAGTTTATTGCATTTTTTAAAAAACACTTATACAAATTCACTTTCACTGTTGGTTCTGATATTCTGAGTCTTATTATCTCAGACCAGACCTTTAGTCATCATGGACCGTTAAGACTAGTTTATTTTCTTTATTACACAATAGCTTTAGCCGGTGCACTTCTTATAACGCTATACAACACTTTAGTTTTCTCAATAATTACATTTTTATAAGATTTTGGGGATGTTATACTTTCTTTGACATAGTTTTTGTGGGTTTGGGATTGATAGTAGTTTATATAATAATAGGTTTTACTACGGTGTTTCTTTCATACTATGTCTTCCTCTCCTCCTGTCTTCCTTCTTGTCCTTCTTCATATCTTCCTTCTGGTATTCATTCTTGTCCCTCTTCTAGTTTTCATTCTTGTCCCTCGTCTAGTCTTCACTCTTCTGTTCTTCTTTCCTCATTCTTGGGAACCAAGGTACTTGGTGTTATCACGACTGAGGTTTAGTTTGGAGTATTGAATTTCTTCACTGAACTGACTTTATTCTTCTATTTGTTTTGAGAGTATTTTGGTATTCACCACTCTTTGATTGAGTCTCTTTTTTCGGGATATTGTCATATGTAACTGGTTTACTGCTCTGAGCTTCCTGGGTAACGTACTGGTATTATTTATGAGTTGATGAGTTGCTTCAATACTTTCTTTGGTTTCTTTTAACAGTGGTTTTTATATATTATGTAGTGAGGATTTTTATCTTATTGTGTTTCATTCCTCTGATTTATTTAAATGTCATTTAATATTATTACAACATTTTTTGATGTAATTAAATTTTATCATTTCATATGATTTACAATGTAGTGGATTTTCTGTCACGCTACAGAATATATATATATATATATATATATATATATATATATATTCAATCAATTTCTGCGAGAGTTCGTTTCTTGTTATATATAAAATATTTAAAATTTATATTTATTGTACCTCAAGATGTTATTTTTCCTTATTTGGAACATGTTTCGAGAACTCCTGTGTTCTCATCCTCAGCCTTCGTGATCTTGCGTCTGGTGAAGTATCTGTGTGTTGGCTGGATGTTATTTTGGTTTCTTGTTGGTCTCTGGTATTTTATGTACCAAATAAGGAAAAATAACATCATGAGGTTAAATAAATATAAATTTTAAATTATATATATATATATTGTAATGGTACATACCTTCACCTAACAAAAATGAAGAAAACATGACAAGATAAATTGTTTATTTATTAACACTAAAATAAAAAAGGGATGAATCAGAGATTAAAGGAATGGGTAACACAAAATAATAACATGATCAGACATATCCAGGTAGTCAGAACAGTAACCTCTAATAATAAAGAAGTAACAAACAAACAAACCAAATGTTAAATACAGTAATACATGGCGATTTAACCTGAGTAGCCCAATAGAGGGTAAGTGAGAGAGTAGAACCAGCCCCATAACCAAGAATAATATAAATAATGACAACTGTAAGTGAACTAGAACTAGCCACCACACTACCACAAGAGTGTAGTAATAATAAGAATAATAATGAACAAAGAATTAGCATGGAAGTGTGAAAGTATAATCAGCCACAACACCAAGGAAGTGACATGTAAACGATGGCAAAATAAAGTGAGCCCAGAGAGAATACAAAACTAATGTTAAACCAATGAAAAAGACTAACTAATGAAAATTGTATATGATAATAATAAATGTAAAGACAGACAAGTTAAAAATATTAATTGTTAAGGACTTGAGATATAGAACGGTACACTAACTTAAACAAATAGAGTAAACTAGGACAAATCACATTAGCACGACACAAACATATCGTGTATGGTCAAACCACACAGAGTGAGAGATTATAAATTGTAAGGAGGATGAACATTTTAAAATAAATATAAGAAAGAGAGTTTTGAATAAGCAATACACTAATCTTTACCCACCAGTAACCCTAAAACAAGATTGAGTGCAAAGTGTTAGTGTTAATACCCCGAAGTGAGAATAAACCCCATTAAAAAGTGATAAACATGGATAAAACCGTAATCAAAGTTTATAAGTGCATAAACTAGGTTATAAGTTATAAATGATGTAGCGTGACAGATATAAGCATAATATTGAATGGCAATTGATCATTAGAATAATGAAGTTATAATATTTAAATTTGGAAGAAAGCATTAAGTTTAATATAAATAGATTAATTCATAGCAACTGTGGAAAGAAATCATTATTATAAAGAAAATACAAGTTAAAATAAAAGGAGTTACTAGTGATGAGTCATCCAAAACCAGTCTCATAACCAAAGGTTTTCAAGGTATAACCCAGGAAGGTAAAATAGTAAATAACAAAGCAGTACACAATATGACCAAACCCACAACGAGGGAGAATAAATAAAAGAGAAACCCTAAAATAAGCCAAGATCAACCAATACAGGTTGTGTATTTCTGAAATCAAGAAGAAGATGGAGAAGATCCCAAGAAACCTGATGGCATCAAGAAGAAGATGGAGAAGATACCAGTCCCAGAAGGCAGGAGAAAAGAAGACTGAAGAAAGAAGAAGAGGGCAGCATCCTGAAGAAGATGTCATGCTCTTATAAAAGACACCCAAATCCCTATATCCCCAAAATAAATATCTAAAAATAAAAGTATAACGAAATAAAAACCACATGTATATAAATTTAAGAGAGAGGAGTGTATAAAGTAAAAGTTTCCTGTGAACTAAGATGAAACAATAATATAGTACCCATGGAACAAATCTCCATTGAAAAAACGCTAACCAATTTATTATGTTAATAAGACTATACGACCATTTAGCATTAACATAATATATAAGTGCAAAGTGAACCAGTGATAGTTTTGGGTATTATAAAAAATGAACCTTGTGTTTCATTCTTGGCAATCACAAACATTGGATGCAATGAAATATGCATTTTTCAATGACTTAAAATATGTACTGTGACAATATGTTGTTCATAAGACATGAATCTGTTTAAAATAACATTTTGTTTTACATGAAAAAAGAAAAACAGAGTTCATAATACCTTTTGAACAATTAATACTATTTATTTGTTAATGACAGGGTACAATTCCCCAAAGACAATGTAAAAGACGGTATAAAAACTGTAGAATCCTACTTATAATAATAGTTAGAAATAAGAATATAAATATAAGGTTTTTTATGTATATAGTACAAGAATGTTTAAAAATGTATTAGATATAAGGCCATTTGTTTGGGTCTGAAACAACTAACATCAGAACTATAAAAATAGTTACCACTTGTAAATAGTAGAGAGTAATTAAGATGTTAGTTAGTAAAAAACCTTTTTTGTAAGCCATATTTCCATGTTTAGAAATAAGGATTGTGTTGCAAAATGTCTGACTTGAAGACAACCATTTATTTAAAAAAAAAAAAATTCTTTATTTGTTTTAACTATTGTTTGTATTGTAACCAATACTAATTGTTTTTGTGTAATTTAAAAACATGTTTAATTTATAATACTATTTGTAAAAGTCAGAGAGGGTATCACACATCATATATTGTTTGTAAATTATTTTGTAAGAAAAATTGTTAAAAAATCATAGGCCAAAAGAATGGAAACCAAACTTCATCAAAACAGAGAAATTGCTCAATTAAATGCAAATAAACAAAAGGGGTTTAGACAAAATAAACTTGAGATCATGCCATATAATTGCACATACCATTTAGAGAGATTTTAATAAATTATATTCAGAATTATGAATAAAAAAAATAAAAATGACTAAACTCAGAAATTTAGACATGGGAGTCATATATTTCAGAATAATGTTTCAGAATACAACTAATTCAATTAATTACCAGAAAATAAGGGAATAGGAACCTTTTAATACAATATAGAATTATTAATATTAAATATAACTGATAAAATGGCTGAATTTATATAATGACAGGAAGTAAATTTTAATGTTTTGACTTCCAAACAGTTTGTATACCAAACTGAAAGTAAAATTACTATTTTTTGGACAGAAAACACTATAAAATGGCATTATTTAATCTGAAAATAACCAGAATGAACTGAAAGATTAATTTAAATCAAATCTAGTGAATAAAATTGACAAATAACCAAAGTTTAGGCATTCATATAGTGAAAATATAAAAGTGCACACAGGATGTGAAAAAATATTTGAACAATGTTAAGGATAATATTATATGGGCTAAGAGTTTAATTGAAACTGGAGGAAACAGTTAGTTAATTATTGGTAGTTGAACGGTTAACATGACATACATTTAATAACGTGGATAACCTAACCTATAATCGTCATACAAGCGAGTGTATAGTGAGTTATTGTGAAATCGCGAGTGACTTGTAAAATACTTCTGAAACTATCATATTATAACAGAAACGATCAAGTAACACTCCATAACACAGAACAATATAAATCTACTCCGAAAAACACCATAAAACACTAGAAAACTGTATAATACATTAAACCAAATTAGTGACGGAATCGGAGAAAGTGTTTGACTTATAATTACACAGACATACTAAATACAACCCAGAATCACTACACCAGTCACTACACAACATATAACAAGAGATTTGCAGACACAAGAACAGGAATATTGCGTCAAAATACATTATTTGGAATGCAGCAGGAACGAGCAACATTTTCATCGACTTGACGGCAGCCATCTTTTTTTGACAATCCCAGTGCCTCTTCTTGGTTCAGCACAGCTGTTTGGTGAAAACAATTATTATATTTACAATTTATTATTCAATGTCTGTGTTTATTAATAACTATTAATTTGATTGTAACGTTATACTTTTTGAATATTAGCCCGATTTCTCTGATTTTGGTAATAACTGGCTGTTTAAAGAACCCTATATAATTTTTATAACATATACTTGTAACTTTTTTCGATATCCTGAGAATCGATACTAATCGATAAGAGTCAATATTGCTGTTACTTAATAAAACATTAATACTTTTCAATACTTAATAGTTCTTTATTTCTTCAATAATACTAATTACCAATAATATAATTCTAATTGATAATCTACAAGGACTTTACCACCCGTAAGTGAAGATAACCTAAAAAATAGAAAGGTAAACAAATATCGATTGGTTTACAGACAGTCTTATGAGTGGTGATTTATTATTTAAATTATACTAAAACTTTAATAAAAATTTTCAGAAGAGCATTACACTGTTTAAAGCTTCACAGCCCTATATTAATTAATTGATCCTAATTAATTAATTAATAGAATTAAAATTTTTTTTTTATTATTTTTTTTTATAAACATAATTTTTTTTTAAATTTTCTTCAAAACAATAATTTTTGTTTTGAAACTTTCGGTGAAGCTGAGCATATATATTTCTTCATCAACTTTACGCTACTCGACCGGTCTTGCTACCATTGGGACTCGACCAGCTGGGAAACTTAAGGAAGTGTTTCAGGCCAGTAAGACGTCGAGAGCCACACCAATTAAACACCTTACAACTTACAGATTCACACATCAATCTTATTTATTTTATTACAAATTGGCTAGCGCAAACAGTGCGGCTTGATTGCATCGGAGTCTCACGAACTCCACAATAGCTTTTTATCATCAACACACATCACTTTTTATTAAATTATTACAAATTGGCGCACAACTTTAGGGGCTTTAATTAGCGATTGGAAGGCCAATACATTCTGCCCGATCACTAGTTGGAGCTAGGCAACAGCTACAAAGCCAGAGAATTTCAAGGGAAAATGCAACGACGTGCAACATCTAAGAAACGGGCGGCGGAGGCCGAGAAAGAAATAGAAGTTGACATGGACAACAAAGAGGCAACGCCAGTAGAGGTGGAAGAGGTATTACAATCGGTGTTGTCCAAACAAACGGAACAACCGGAGATACCAACACAGACAGGAGAGGTTAATATCCAGGAGAAACCCAAAACAATGGAAGACGTAAGGATGGAGAAAATTATGGAAATGTTCAAGATAATGGACCAGAATAGGGAGAAGGACAACCAAACAACAAATAAGAAGATGGAAGAATGGAAAGAAGACTTGAGTAAGAAAATGGACAAGAAAATGGACGAAAATAATAAGAAAATGGAATCCACAAGTAAGGAATTAAAGGAAGACTTGAGTAAGAAAATGGGGAGTGATAACCAGTCCTTGAAAGAAGATTTAGGAAATAAGATCGAAACAACAAATAAGAAGCTGGAAGAGAAGATAGAAGAAAACAGCAAGAAGATGGAAGAGAAGATAGAAGAAAACAGCAAGAAGATGGAAGAGAAGATGGAAGAATTGAAGAAGGATAATCAATCCACAAAAGAAGAGTTGACTGGGATGAACAAGAACATGGAAGAATTGAAGGAAGACAACCAATCGTTCAAGGAAGAATTCAAAGCGACTAAAGAAGAGTTGATTAATAAAATTGAAAATACCAATCAGAAAATAGATGAAACCAGGAAGAAGATAGAGAAGAACAACCGACAATTGAAGGAAGAGATGAAAGAAGATAACAAGAAGTTGGAAGAGAAGATGGGGGAGAAGTTGGAAGAATTGAGAGAGGACAATCAAATTTTAAGAGAAGAATTAAGAGAAGTCAATCAGGAGAATTTGGACAAACTGGACGAAAGGATGGAATTGTTGCGAGAAGAAATGAATAAGGAAATCAAGGTTAACAAAAAAGCGATGGATAAGAAGATGGAAGAAGAAAATATAATGGTCAATCGACAGATTCGAGAGATTGATGGAAAGTGCAACCAGACCGAAAAGGAGGTGAATGAGTTTAAAGAAGTGGTGAACATCAAGTTCACAAATATCGAAGAACATAGTCGAAGGAAGGTAGAAGAACAGAGGAAGGAAAATCAAGAAGAGTTCGGAAAAGTACACAACCAAGTCACAGAGCGATGTAATGATATACAAGAGACCATGGCCAATATCACCGGTCAGGTGCGACAAAGCCGAGAGGAGATGGAAGCAATAAGGAACAGACCGACTCATTTCACCGGATTGCCTGTCAACGAAAGCCGAGAGTGGCTCAACTTCCGGCAATACAAACGCAAGCCGATGGAGTTCCTGGCTAGGGTAGAAGAATATTTGACCAAGCATAAAATTACCCAATGGAGCCATAGCAGGGAGATATTCGACGAGTCCTTCCGAGACATAACAGATAGTTGGTGGATGGCCAACCGGAGTGAAATTTCCGACTACCAACAGTTCCGGAAAATGTTTAAGACAAAATACTGGTCTGAGACCACCCAGAACTTGATACGTGACAATATTTGTAACGGAAGATACAGGTCACAATTAGGTAGCAGTATGACGGCATATTTCTTGGGGAAGGTGTGTATGGCAAAACACCTTGAGCCAGCAATCCCAGAAGAATGTTTAGTGAATAAGATATCTTATCACTATGATGAGGACATTATCAGGGCCCGGAGAGGTAGTCAGATCAAGACGATCCAGGGAATGACCGAGTTATTGGAGGGATACGAGAACGAAGAGTATTATCGGCAGAGCAGGAAGAGAAATGAGAGACCAGAAGCAAGGCCGACTACTTACCCCAATAACGGCAATAACCATACAAATAACCAGAACCAGCCCAGTAATTACGACGGCCCTAACAACCAGCCGCGTAATAACCAGTTTAACGGAAATTTTAACGGCGTGAGGAATAACAACCCCTACCCAAATAATAGAAACCACTTTTATCAACAAAATAATAATGTTCCATACAGTCAGAGAAATCCATATCCCAACAATAATGGTGACAGACCTTACCCACCTAACCGAAATTACTATAATAATAATATTAGTAATAATAATAATAGCAATAGTAATAACCGAGTGTCGCGCCCTAGGGTAAATTTTATAAGAGCAGAAGATCGCGGACCCAGGAGATATTATCAACCGAGGAGGAGCAGCTTCCACGGCGCCGACCGAAGATGGAGGAGTGCGGAACGAGACGGCCCAAGATACGAACAGGAAAGACGAAGTACCAGCCTGGAAGATCTTGGCAGACAACCGAACAGGGCGTTAAACATCAACCAGAGTACAGAACGTCAGGAAACAAACCAGAGTTTCCCGAACGATGCCTCGGTCAATAATAATATAAACAATGACCAGAATACTTTAAACGAGAGGAGGCAGTAATCAACAACGATGACCCGTTACTGCTTATACTTCCTGGGTTAGAAAAGGATGATTTGCGACAAGAAAACAATGATAAAAACTTCACTATTATCAGTAACCATTATTTGAAAGACATACGAACTGAACTTTTGGAAGAGAACGAGAAGAGTCTCAGCAACAGTAATAATGAGATAATTTATATAACAGCGGAGGTGGAAGGAGTTCCCGCTAAAATAATGATAGACACAGGAGCTAATATTTCAATAATAAACTCCAATGAGTTGGAGAGAATACAATGTACATGTGGAAAAACTTTGCCAATGTTACCAATCAACAACATTGTGTTGGTAGGTGCAACTGGCCGCCAGAATAAAACCATTAGGAAGCAAGTTTCCTTAAGTGTCGTTAGCCGTGATATAGCTTTAGACATGGAATTTTTAATCGCCACCGGATTACCATTTGACATCTTAGTCGGTTGCGATATTCTTCGTAGATATTCGGCAGTAATCGATCTTAATTTAAATAAAGTATCACTTTTCCCAGACGGAGTAACATGGACCGCAGACCTGGTAGGAGGCACAACAATACTTCCCAGCCCTATACATCAACAACTTCGTAAAATAAATGTTATTAGAAACAGCCCTCTTTCTAAACCCATAATATACAATCAAGGAGGAGAGGATTTATGGTCAGTTAAGATCCAAGAAATACGGAATTTCCAGTGCGGAAGCGATGACGAGAAAATACCAACACATCTGGCTGATCGTCTAATCGCTATATATGAGAAATACAAGGCGGTGTTTTCTGATGAACCAGGGAAGGTAAAAAACTACCAGTGCCAACTTCGTTTTAAAGAAAACGTAGAGTTTAACCGGAGGTCATATCCAATAGCGCAGTCGCTCAAAGAAGCCGTGAGAACAGAGATAAACAAGATGATAGATAATGATATAATTGAGATTAGTCAATCACCTTACACTAGTCCAATTATTGCTGTTCCGAAGAAAGACGGACAAGTCCGGCTCTGTCTAGATGCGCGTGAGTTGAATAAGACAATTGTGAATGACAGAACTTCTCCCGGTGAAATAGAAGAAATCTTAAAGCGTTTTCTAGGTACTAGATTTATTAGCACCTGGGATACGGTCTGTGGTTATTGGCAGGTAGAGCTGCATCCACAAAGCCGCCAATACGTAGCGTTCATTTTCGAAGGGCGCAATTACCAGTTCAAGAGACTGCCTTTCGGACTTGTCAATTCTGTCGCCATATTTGTGGCATGCATGGACCAGATTTTGGGACCAGAAGCGCTCCAATTTACCACCGTCTATGTTGACGATTTACTAATTACATCCGGAACCTGGGAGGAGCACTGTTACAGAGTGGAATTTGTACTAAACAAACTAGCGCAGAACAACATAACACTGAAGTTGGAGAAATCCAAGTTCATAGCGCGCGAGGTACAATTCTTAGGTTTCAACCTAGACGACCGAGGTATTACCCCATCAGCAGAAAAAGTGGAGGCAATTCAGAGGTTCCCACAACCAAGAAACAGGAAACAATTGCAATCTTTCCTCGGACTCTGTAACTATTACAGGAAGTTTCAGAGCCGATATTCCGAGTTGACCGCCAAGTTTCAACCACAGTTATCTGCCAAAAACAAATGGACTTGGGGTGAAGATCAAGATATTACGTTCCGCTTGATAAAAGAGAAGTTTCTGGAGAGTGTCATACTTCGTCACCCAGATTTTAAGAAACCGTTCTTTCTAAACTGTGACGCTAGCGACTTAAGCTTAGGAACGACATTATACCAGGAAGATGAGGAGGGACAACATCTGGTAATAAGCTTCGCTAGTCGCACACTGAACCAGTGCGAAAAGAACTACAGTGTGACAGAAAAGGAATTGTTGAGCGTGGTGTTCGCATGCAGCAAGTTCCGGACGTACATTCTCGGATATCAAGTCACGGTACGAACTGAACATAAATCCATCTCGTTCCTTCGTAGGTGCAAATTGAGTCACGGCCGATTGGCTAGGTGGGTACTCGCCCTACAAGAATATGACCTGAAATGGGAATACATTCCAGGAAAGAAGAACGTGGTAGCGGATGTGTTGTCACGTATAAATCTTGAAGATCAGACTTTCGAGGGAGAGAAGGAGAGCTTGGTAAAAATTTATAACATATTCACGACCAGAGCCGATTTACAAGCTTTGTTAATAAATATCCGAATCCATCAGCAGTCTGATCCTAAGCTGAAAAACATTGTGAGTCGTTTGGAAGCCAATGATGAAACTATTTCTAAATACTACCACCTTAACAAGGGAATTTTATTCATAAAAACCGCATTGGACGATGAGACATGGAAGGTGATAATCCCACACCAAATCGAAAAGGAGGTCATCATCGATTACCATGTCAGGTATGGTCACATGGGAGCGTTAAAAGTGATACAAGCTCTAGAGGAAAATTGTAAGATCAAGAATATCAACCGCAAGGTGAGAACATATATCAAGTCCTGTAAGATCTGCCAATGTGCAAAAGTAAACAATGAAAAGACAGAGGGTATCATGATACCGATAACTTCCAACGCAAAACTGGAAAAAGTGTTTTTGGATATATGCGGGCCATTTCCCCGTAGCGGTGGTCGACACAGATATAAATACTTGGTAATTATAATGGATCACTACACCAAGTATATAAAGCTATATCCGGTTAATCGGGCAACAACAGCAAAGGTTTTGGCGGTGATTATTGATTTGTATATCCCAGAGATCGGTAGACCATCTTCTATTATTACCGACCATGGTACACAGTTTAAGGGGAGGAGATGGCGAGACACTTTATTAGCACTTGGGGTCAAAACGTATAAGACATCAGTCTACCACCCAAGTAGCAATCCGGCTGAGAGAGTACTAAGAGAAGTGGGTAGGATATTGCGCACGTACTGTCACAACCAACAGAAAAAGTGGCAAGAGTACCTAGCAGCGACAGAAACATTCCTAAATTACGCCCACCATCCAGCTATAGGAATTCCACCGTACTCAGCCATGTATGAGAAGCCGACTCCCCGAGACATTGAACAAATCATTGAATTTCCAACGAACAACAATAGGAAATTCAACCAGTTGAAGTTTTACAATAAGGTAGCAGAAGATCAGGAACAACGGCAAGCCAAATACCAGAAGGCAATAGGGCGAATTGTAACATATAAAGAGGGTGAGAAAGTCCTCCTAAAAAATAGAGAGCTGCCTAGCACCTTAGAAGGCATAACCAAAAAACTACTATTACTTTACACCGGACCATATGTTGTGGTAAATAATAAGCATAACAATACATATGAGTTGAAGGAAATCATTTCAAGAAAAATCAAAGGAGTGTACAATCAAGCTTCTATGAAGAAATATTATGAAGAATGAGTTGTGAGTTTTAGAATTTAAAAAATTCGGAAATAATGTAAGTACATCTTACAACCTAATATTTTGAGAAGAACATTCTGGAGAATTAAAAGAATTTTTTAATTAATTTGAAAAAATTCAAAAATATGTAAGAACAACTTACAACCTAATAATTTTGGAACAAACTTTATGAAAGAAAAAGAAAGACTTTTGAATTCAAATATAATTATAAAAATTTAAAATTGAGTAAGTACATCTTACTACAACCTGATAATTTAGAACAAAACTTTATGGAAGAAAGAGAAAGAGAGAGAATTTTGAAGTTAATATATGAAAAATTTAAAAATGAAGTAAGACCAACTTACTATAACTAAGTTTATGAGAAAACTTTATGGTAAATAATTAAGAAGAATTTGAATTTGGAGAAATACCAAAACATTCAGAAATAATAGTAAAATCACAATACTATAAACAATTCTGAATGAGACAATTCTGGGAATAAATGAATTAAACAGAATTTGAATGTTGATAGAACGTCAGTACTTTGAAACAAGATAAGATCAACATATTACAAGGATTTATGAGAAATATTTTTCAATTAATTAAAAAGAATAGTTTGAATTTTATATTAAAACTAACCAAGTTCCAAAAAAAAAAATAATAATTATGGGTCAATTATAATTGAATTGAGAAGAAAATAAAGTGATTAATTCAGAAAAAAGAATTAATTTTAATCCAGAATAAATGCTAACATTCACAATAGAATTTGAAGGAGTAGAGAAGAATAACAAGAAAGAGTGTAATATGCCAGAGAAGGAAAAAATTTGGAAGCAAAGAGACTAATTACCTATGAAACGATAATGAAAACAGTTAATTAAGAGCGAAGAAGAACAACTCATACCAAACAGATGGAGAAGATGATTTTGAACAAATGATAATAATAAGACCTATATGAAATGCAAAGAGAAGAAATACCACATGAAATATAATATAAATGAATTAATGCTAATGAATGCGAAGACGGATTAATAACTTTCTAAGAGAAAGGAAAGAACCAAAATGTTTAAATAAAATGATCAATATAACAACCTGTATATCTAATGTAAAGATACAATGTTAAAAAATTAAATATAATATATTAAGACCATTCAAATAATGAATACGAAAGACTATTTATAAAGACCATGCTAATACTATGAATAACCAGAAGAAAGTATAAAGAGAATTCAGATGAAGAAGAAAGAGAGTTACACTGTAAACAGTAACCAGAATTATTAAAAGAAAGGTTTTCAACCATAATTAAATTAAATATATCAGACAAGTTAAGAGTTTTGGAAAAATATATATGTAATGAGTATAATAATGATTATGAAGATTTATTAAGATAGAAAATGTGAGATAATCTGAGAGACTACGAAGTGGAGAATCCAAAGATATTTTTATTAGTCGAAAATGAGACTACTTTTTATTTATTTATTCGATGACTGACTGAAGATAATTCCAGCAGCATTATGTTTTTTTGAGCAGGGATGGATATGCCTCTGTACTCAATTTATAGAAGTGGTGTATGGCCAGCAGAGAAGTAGCGTACAGTGCCCCTCTGATCTGCCCCAGCCCACGTGATAGGGAATGTTAGGGAATTAATATCCCAAGGATACAACACGAAGTTGATATAGAAAGAAAATGTATTACAATAATAATATATCTCAGAAGACACTAACTATCCGAAAAGGATCAGTAGTAAAACAAATAATTATATATATAAAATTAATTAAACTCTAATTATAAAAAAGTCGATATAAAAATGGAGAAGAAAATGAATTATAAGAAATGATGAAATTATCATAAGAAATTATTTCATCCATAAACATGTCTGAAATAATTACTTCTGGAGGAGAGCAATCTGTAGCGTGACAGATATAAGCATAATATTGAATGGCAATTGATCATTAGAATAATGAAGTTATAATATTTAAATTTGGAAGAAAGCATTAAGTTTAATATAAATAGATTAATTCATAGCAACTGTGGAAAGAAATCATTATTATAAAGAAAATACAAGTTAAAATAAAAGGAGTTACTAGTGATGAGTCATCCAAAACCAGTCTCATAACCAAAGGTTTTCAAGGTATAACCCAGGAAGGTAAAATAGTAAATAACAAAGCAGTACACAATATGACCAAACCCACAACGAGGGAGAATAAATAAAAGAGAAACCCTAAAATAAGCCAAGATCAACCAATACAGGTTGTGTATTTCTGAAATCAAGAAGAAGATGGAGAAGATCCCAAGAAACCTGATGGCATCAAGAAGAAGATGGAGAAGATACCAGTCCCAGAAGGCAGGAGAAAAGAAGACTGAAGAAAGAAGAAGAGGGCAGCATCCTGAAGAAGATGTCATGCTCTTATAAAAGACACCCAAATCCCTATATCCCCAAAATAAATATCTAAAAATAAAAGTATAACGAAATAAAAACCACATGTATATAAATTTAAGAGAGAGGAGTGTATAAAGTAAAAGTTTCCTGTGAACTAAGATGAAACAATAATATAGTACCCATGGAACAAATCTCCATTGAAAAAACGCTAACCAATTTATTATGTTAATAAGACTATACGACCATTTAGCATTAACATAATATATAAGTGCAAAGTGAACCAGTGATAGTTTTGGGTATTATAAAAAATGAACCTTGTGTTTCATTCTTGGCAATCACAAACATTGGATGCAATGAAATATGCATTTTTCAATGACTTAAAATATGTACTGTGACAATATGTTGTTCATAAGACATGAATCTGTTTAAAATAACATTTTGTTTTACATGAAAAAAGAAAAACAGAGTTCATAATACCTTTTGAACAATTAATACTATTTATTTGTTAATGACAGGGTACAATTCCCCAAAGACAATGTAAAAGACGGTATAAAAACTGTAGAATCCTACTTATAATAATAGTTAGAAATAAGAATATAAATATAAGGTTTTTTATGTATATAGTACAAGAATGTTTAAAAATGTATTAGATATAAGGCCATTTGTTTGGGTCTGAAACAACTAACATCAGAACTATAAAAATAGTTACCACTTGTAAATAGTAGAGAGTAATTAAGATGTTAGTTAGTAAAAAACCTTTTTTGTAAGCCATATTTCCATGTTTAGAAATAAGGATTGTGTTGCAAAATGTCTGACTTGAAGACAACCATTTATTTAAAAAAAAAAAAATTCTTTATTTGTTTTAACTATTGTTTGTATTGTAACCAATACTAATTGTTTTTGTGTAATTTAAAAACATGTTTAATTTATAATACTATTTGTAAAAGTCAGAGAGGGTATCACACATCATATATTGTTTGTAAATTATTTTGTAAGAAAAATTGTTAAAAAATCATAGGCCAAAAGAATGGAAACCAAACTTCATCAAAACAGAGAAATTGCTCAATTAAATGCAAATAAACAAAAGGGGTTTAGACAAAATAAACTTGAGATCATGCCATATAATTGCACATACCATTTAGAGAGATTTTAATAAATTATATTCAGAATTATGAATAAAAAAAATAAAAATGACTAAACTCAGAAATTTAGACATGGGAGTCATATATTTCAGAATAATGTTTCAGAATACAACTAATTCAATTAATTACCAGAAAATAAGGGAATAGGAACCTTTTAATACAATATAGAATTATTAATATTAAATATAACTGATAAAATGGCTGAATTTATATAATGACAGGAAGTAAATTTTAATGTTTTGACTTCCAAACAGTTTGTATACCAAACTGAAAGTAAAATTACTATTTTTTGGACAGAAAACACTATAAAATGGCATTATTTAATCTGAAAATAACCAGAATGAACTGAAAGATTAATTTAAATCAAATCTAGTGAATAAAATTGACAAATAACCAAAGTTTAGGCATTCATATAGTGAAAATATAAAAGTGCACACAGGATGTGAAAAAATATTTGAACAATGTTAAGGATAATATTATATGGGCTAAGAGTTTAATTGAAACTGGAGGAAACAGTTAGTTAATTATTGGTAGTTGAACGGTTAACATGACATACATTTAATAACGTGGATAACCTAACCTATAATCGTCATACAAGCGAGTGTATAGTGAGTTATTGTGAAATCGCGAGTGACTTGTAAAATACTTCTGAAACTATCATATTATAACAGAAACGATCAAGTAACACTCCATAACACAGAACAATATAAATCTACTCCGAAAAACACCATAAAACACTAGAAAACTGTATAATACATTAAACCAAATTAGTGACGGAATCGGAGAAAGTGTTTGACTTATAATTACACAGACATACTAAATACAACCCAGAATCACTACACCAGTCACTACACAACATATAACAAGAGATTTGCAGACACAAGAACAGGAATATTGCGTCAAAATACATTATTTGGAATGCAGCAGGAACGAGCAACATTTTCATCGACTTGACGGCAGCCATCTTTTTTTGACAATCCCAGTGCCTCTTCTTGGTTCAGCACAGCTGTTTGGTGAAAACAATTATTATATTTACAATTTATTATTCAATGTCTGTGTTTATTAATAACTATTAATTTGATTGTAACGTTATACTTTTTGAATATTAGCCCGATTTCTCTGATTTTGGTAATAACTGGCTGTTTAAAGAACCCTATATAATTTTTATAACATATACTTGTAACTTTTTTCGATATCCTGAGAATCGATACTAATCGATAAGAGTCAATATTGCTGTTACTTAATAAAACATTAATACTTTTCAATACTTAATAGTTCTTTATTTCTTCAATAATACTAATTACCAATAATATAATTCTAATTGATAATCTACAAGGACTTTACCACCCGTAAGTGAAGATAACCTAAAAAATAGAAAGGTAAACAAATATCGATTGGTTTACAGACAGTCTTATGAGTGGTGATAGATTATTTAAATTATACTAAAACTTTAATAAAAATTTTCAGAAGAGCATTACACTGTTTAAAGCTTCACATCCCTATATTAATTAATTGATCCTAATTAATTAATTAATAAAATTAAAATTTTTTTTTTATTATTTTTTTTTATAAACATAATTTTTTTTTAAATTTTCTTCAAAACAATAATTTTTGTTTTGAAACTTTCGGTGAAGCTGAGCATATATATTTCTTCATCAACTTTACGCTACTCGACCGGTCTTGCTACCATTGGGACTCGACCAGCTGGGAAACTTAAGGAAGTGTTTCAGGCCAGTAAGACGTCGAGAGCCACACCAATTAAACACCTTACAACTTACAGATTCACACATCAATCTTATTTATTTTATTACAAATTGGCTAGCGCAAACAGTGCGGCTTGATTGCATCGGAGTCTCACGAACTCCACAATAGCTTATTATCATCAACACACATCTATATTTATTTAATTTGTATTATTACAATGAGCGAGATCTGATAATGGTCAAACGCAGGAAGGACTGTGATAGTTGAGAGGCCAATGTGAGTGGACACCCAAAATGTAACTAAATAAACTAATAGTGTTAAAATTAAGTTAGCTTTAGTGATAACTGATTATCATGGTTTTAAATGTGTGTCAATTAATGTAACAAGTGACTATTAAGATTATTAGGAAAGTAAGAAAGATAGACTATCAGTGTGTCAATTCACCATATAGAAAATGTCAGTAATATTAAGGGATAAAAACAATGAATAATCATGATAAGAGTTAATAAGACATAGTGAAATGGTATTAGGTACCATTAGTTAATAAAACAGTGTCAGATAAGCTTAGTAATAAGGATTTTCTATAATAATCAAAATAATTAATTAAGGTTTATATGTTTGTTTTCTTTTAATGATACTATAAAATAATTATTACCCACTGAAGAGTATGAGTGGATAATAAAAGGTAAATAATTATGTTTTAATGAGTAAGATTTATGTTTCAAGAGAATTATGTTTTAATGAATAAAAATTATATCTATGGGAATTGTTAAAATCATAAGATCCTATGTTATATGATGCAATAAACAAGAAACAAAATAAATGCAGTCAGATACAATGACACTAAAAGGCAGTTATGACAGTATACAAATTAACATATGAAACCAATAAAATCACACACAATTACTAGAACAGACATAAACATTGAGCAAATAAACAGAATCATGTATTAAAACAATCAGGACCCATACAAGGGGAGAATAAAATGTAATCTCAGTAATTAAAGACAAAATAGTCAATTGCTACCTAAGCCTAGGCAGATTCCCAACAGTCAAACTACAAAAGACTTCAAATTTTAGAATTAAACACTGACATTAGTAAGACTAAGCCACATAAACTATGAAATACAATTAGATATATAGAAATACAAATGTTAAGGCAGGAATATTATGATAATAATGTAAATTAAGAAAACAGTATAATTAAATAAAATCCACAAAACTGTCAAAATGTTGATACCTAAGTAAATACTGTAGTATTGGATGTCAAATTAATCCTTGAGCCAAAATATGAACAGTGGTAATAATATTTACTACTAAAAAGGGAGTACTGAAGATTAATTACATTTAGAAGATCTGTGACGATTTTAAATAAAAATTCAAATATCTTAACAATGATCTCAAGCCAATTTCAGCCAATCGAAAATTGTGAGTTACCATGACAACAACCGTGTATTGACTAATTTTCAGTGGGGAACAATAATAACTGTAGTGATGCAAAACTGGAGAGAAGCCACGCCGTGAAGGCACAAATTGTAACTCTGAAACAGTATAAGTGCCCATAAGTCGATGAAGAAGGACCAGAATAACTGACGAGAGGACATTCCAACCAAACTATGCCAAGGACCAGCGCGGAATTAATCTAGATGACCAAAAAAATGTATGGAACCCAACCAGAAGAAGACGCCAACCATTCCCGAAGCCCAAGACTGAAGAAGGAAGAACTGACATCAACCCATTACACCACTTGGACGACTGACAATACATCTTTTATCTACTAACGTTGAGTATTGCTGAATTTATTGATTTAAAAAAAAGACAAATTCTCTTTCACAAAATTATAACTAAATGATAAAACTCTCACTATCACTGAAGGTATTTTCAAGGATTGATAAAATAAAAAAGTAACTTTGTAAACACTGAATGACCAAATGATAACCTATGTATACACCAACGACACTGTCACAATTCAACACCACAATATTTAATTTATAGTAAACCTTGTTTAATTTTAATGATCACGTACTTTAAATGATATATTCTAATTTTGTTATCTTGTTAGATAAACCTCTGTTTCGTACTTAAAAGAACCCTATAGGCAGATTTATTTTGTAAAATAATAACCACACTGTCTTGCAGCTAATATAAACATTGTACTGCCAACCCAGCTATCCGCTGATTGAGTGAATATTGCCGAGGCTAAAATCATTGTATAAATTATTAATTTTATGAAGCGTTAACAAAAAAAGCCTAAACTTTTTTGCACTTGCTAATTGCAGCCTCCGAGACGTGACCAACTACGTGTTCGGAGCTAGCCAATCAGCGATCCCGGTTAGTTAATAAAACCCGGGCCGGCAGAAAATTTTGCGCACTCTTCATCGCCACGCCATCGAACGCACTTCATCTCCTCTCCTCTCTCGGACGACATCGGGGCGGAGTCAGCCGGAAGGAACAGCCGAAGAATAGAACCGCCGCCGTTCTTGCGTCTTCGCACTCCCGTTCCGCGCCAGCGATGGATTTCGCTGGGCCGGCAGCCGACTCTACAACCGGTGCCGAAAGAAGAGGAGGACTGCAGTACGCCACGATCAGCGGGCGCAGCCGCCGAACACCTCAGCGCGGCACGACCAACATCACCGTTCTCGCCACTCGGTCCTTTTTAGGGCCACCAAAATAACTAGAGTGTACGATTGGCGCCAGTTGTCATGCGGCAAGCCTTTTGTCCGGTGACAATATATATATATATATATATTGTAGCATGACAGATTATCCACTTAATAAAGAATGAAATATGATCATAAATAAATATCAATTAAAATAACTATCAAAGAAAAATCCAAATGAAAACAAAAGTATCACAATATAATACAATCATAACTTGAAGAAGTAAAAATACAGAAAAAGCAACTATGCAACAAATATGTGTAATGAAAAATAAGTTAAAAAACTAAAATAAAGTAAGGAAATACCCAGGTAGGATAGGAGTAAGTAAGGCAGATACCCAGAACGAACCAGCGTACATGATAAAACAATATTGTAGTGAAGAAACCAAGAATGAGAACCATGAAGTAAGACAAAACCCAGAACAAACCGAAATACCAAATAAACAGGAATGATTTTGAAGATACAAGATAGTAGGAAGAAGGCTACAAGAATTACCCAAAAGAAACCCAGTAAGGAGAAAACAAAAACCCCAAAAGAATTTAAATATCACAAATGAAAGTATAACACCCAAAAACAGAAAATAATGTAAAATAAATGTAAACAAAAGAGTTTACAGATAAGTAAAAGTGCACCCATAAAAGTTATTTTATAATGAATAAACACAAATCTTAAGAGTCCTCCTTCATAAATAAATTTCTTGATAATATAAAACTATAAAACTGATTAGTGATAGTATCAAGAAATAACAGGGGACAAGTGCAAGTTATTATATTATAGTAAATAAACTTCAAGAAGGTGTATTAAATGCTTAAACTTAATAAAGGTGTACCTTTAAACAACTTTAAGGTTTTAACTTAACTTATTAAATACTATTTGATAGAATAGTATTATGAAAAGCAAAAACTAAGATTTCTAAGAAAGTGCCACTCTTATCTAAAAACATTCACTGAAGTGAGAAGGATAAATAGAGAGCAGGTAGTTAATAAGTGAGGTGACAAGGGATACATCCCTAATATAAAATAAAGACAGATAAGACTGCACAAAAGTAATTTTAAGTTTAAAAAATGAAGTAACAGATGTGTTATGTTTCTAGTAAATAAGTAAATGACTCTATACCTAAATGTTGGAAGTAGAGTACAATGTTTTATTATTCTAAAAGGTTTATTATGTTTAATAATGGTAATCATGAATGAAATGTCTGAATGTGGATACCATTCTTTTATTATAAAGTGTTTATTAGGTGTTACTAGAAATAATCAAGACTAGAATGTCTGAGCTTAAATACCACTTTTTTAATGTCAAATAATTGTTATGTATTAATAGTATGAATTCAATACTAAATGTTTTTGTAGTAAAGTAGTGAATTGTTAATTAATATTGTATTAGAATAGAAGGTCAGAAGGGGTATAAACAAACTGTATTATTCAAAAACTTTGTATGTAAAAACAGATAAAATCTAGGCCAAAGGGTAAATCTCAACTACATTATAATTAATGAATCAAGTCCAGAAAACTAGTTAAACTGATGAAATTTATGTAAGGTAAATCAGTCACAGAGTAATATAATGTAAATTATACTTTAGAAGGATATGGTAAAAAGATAGGAAGAATTAGAAGAAAAAATTCAAATGTACTAACTGAAAATTCAGAGTGGGGGGGGAGTCATTAATGAATAATAATTAAAAAGATAACCATTTAATAAAATTACAAGAAATTAAGGGAAGATAAACATTTTATGTCAATCTGAGATTTAGTACAATCATAAGTATAACATATAAAATGGCAAACATTTGGGGAAGGACAGGAAGTAAATTTTAAAGCCTACTTTTTCAAAATGAAAGAAATATAGCATTTTAGATAAAAAACTTTGTAAAACTATCTTATTTGGTATCAAATCAATCAGAATGAACGAAAGAAAGAGATTATGTATTTAGTATTTCATAAAATTAAATAATAGCAAAAATATATTCACTAATATAATATAAATTTTTTGCATGTAGCGGAAGCCAAACAGATTTAAAACAATGTATTGCTAATATTAAATTGGCTAAGGCGTTTTCAGGAGACGAAAGAAATGAGAACAGTTATTTATTGGACCTTGTCGAGCACACTTGAACAAGATTTTTGCTTATATTAACCTATAAAACAGACAAATATGGCGATCGGTCTGTAAGCCTAGTCTACAGTGAAAAATCATAAATTTCTAAAATTTGAACTTAAACCTTAAATTCAGTGAGAACAATTAATACCACAATTAAACTAAAGTAATATGGAACAGTAAAGGAGTGAAATAATAAATTAACCCGATAAAACAAATAATTCTTAATAACGAGACGAGTAGTGCGAGTTCGACCTAATTGACCGAAGTGAATTTAAACATTAGCACACACATTTTATCGAAGTGAACCACAAAACACTTAACCAGGACCACTCCACTAACACCAGAAGGAATAATCACAACTGCGGAGACGAGGAAACTTTGAAGGAACAACATTTATTGGAAGAAATTTTCGTCGAGCCGACTTCATTAAAACAAAAGCAGTACGGATGCCGCCATCTTGACTCTCACAATTCAAAGCGAGCTTTGCCTATACGATCGTCCAGACTTCAATGGTTCAAAATTTAATCTTTAATAAACATTATATATTAAATAATAACATTGTAATTTTTAATTATTAAGCTTTTTACATGTAAGTGTTACACTTTCCTGACCTTACCCTTCTCTGACTATATAAAATAACCGTTCAAAGAACCTAATAATTAATATAAAATACAGATGAAAAAATTAATCGATGGCCCTGAGAAACGAGTCGATACTACTGTTGAATAATCGATTAACACTCGATACATTATACAAATTGTTAATAAATCTAAAATTTCTGCAAATTGGTTTCTATTTATTTATAAATTTAATAAATAGAATTAAAATAAAATAAATCTGAGATCACGGACTATCCGAAAGGCGGCTTTTACCAAAGTGGAAGGACAATACCTAGTTAAGAAGAAGAACCGTCTATCGATTAGTGCTGGTGATAACACAGTTAACTCAGAATTCTAAAACTCAAAGTGATGCAGTACACTGGAAAATAAATAAAAGAGTTAAATTTTTACACGAATCAATTACGAAAATTATTTACTAAATACTGAAACAACAAAAACAATATTTTACAAAAACACCAAAATTTTTTATTTTTTTTTGGTAAAACAAATTATTATTTTGTAAACGAAGTTTTTATTTTGTTGTTTTTTTTTGTGAAAACATCACAAATTATATATATATATATATATATATATATATATATATATATACACAGGGTGTCCCGGGAGGAGAGGGAAATAATTTGAGAAATGGTTCTATAGTGTAAAAGAAGAAAAAAAGTTCATATAAACATATGTCCGGAAACGCTTTGTAAGCGAGTTACGGCTAGCGAAAGATTTCGGCCGGGTTTCGGTTCCCCCGGGTAAATGAAGACTTTCTGAAATTCTGGAAAGGGGCGAATTCTGTTGTTTCTTATGGTTTTTGACCTGAAAAATCGAATAAAACAGGTCGCAGAACTATATCTCCCATAAGTTTCATGATATCCGACGTAAAACAGAAAAATCTTTGCCTAAAAACAAATTTTGGAAAATTGGAAACAATTGGAATTTTTTGTTGAATTTTATTGACTTTATTTACACCATTTTTCTCAGAATTAAATTCTTTACAAGTTTTGTTTTTAACTTTTATGCATTTATTAGTCATTTAACAAAGTTATTGTACTTCTAACATAACCTTCTTTTTTACTGCTATGAAAGGTCATAAATGCTATTAGGACGTACAATACTTACAATGTTTATAAAATCTTACTATTATAGCCTACATAAAGTTTGTTTTGTTTAAGTATTTGAACAATAATTATTTACTTCTCACATCCAAAGTCAACAAACATGGCTGCTTAGAGTTTGATGTGAAGACAATACATCCAAAGATGGCTTTCACCTCAAAGACTACGAAAGTTTTATGTCACTTTTTCTTTTAAACTAAATGATATTATTTAAAGTTTTCACTGTAATTATAGTTAATTCTCTGTTTTCCTTCACTATTGTGTAGTTAATAAGTGTTGGTGAAGTTATTCTTGGTGTTGTGTAGTATTAAATTGTGCTTTTAGTATAAGGTTATTTTCTTACCATATCGAGTATGAATGTTGCTTTTCACTTTTTTATTTCTTTTAGTTTTATGTTTTACTTATTCTTTTCTTGCTTTATAATTATTAGATTTGCTTTATCTTCATTTTTGAATTTAGTTTTGTTTTAGATATAATTTTCTTAATTTTCACTCTCAGAATTGATCCTTTGTTACACTTTGGCTCCCGGCTTCACAGAGTTGACCTGTACATTTTGCTTCCTAACAACAGAATAAATATAATTTCTTACTCCTGCAACGGTATTGGCCAAATTTTGCTAGTTTCTCATTGGTCAATAGATTAGAGTTCAGGAGTCACATGACCATCATTATTTAAATTATTTGGTTTTTTTCAATTTTCACTACAAATTACTCCCTTACTATTACTTAATTAAGCTTAACTTAATTTATATCTTGTTTTTCCTGGTAAAATTACAATTAATTTGGTACCAAACATGACCTGTGTGTATGAACTAATAGATATTTTTGTTGATTTACAAAATCAGGTTTTATAGGCCATTTTAGTCATTTGGCCCTCACAAAATCATTTTCTACTTCCTTAAATTATCTAATACATTGTGATTGCTATAAAGATAAAATCTGTTTTACAATTCCAACTTATCATTATTAATTTACAGTGGTTTGACCTTTTGTTAATTATGATTGGCAATAATTTTAATGTTTAATATTTTCCCAAGCCATATTGTTTCTTTAGTACCTTGTTTTATTCTGTTACAATTATTATTTGTACGGTTGGTTTAATATCTTACCATTAATTACAAATTTTTTCTCTGTTTTTATTATATTGGATTAAAATGCTTATTATACCCTGATTATTGTACTTCCTTAACAAACTTTGTAAAACGCTTAACTTAGTGTCATGTTTCCATGATTGTTGTTCTGATGATTCTTCAATAGTGAAATTCACTTTTAACAAACATTAAAAACTGTTTAACATATAAAGTATTAACTCTTTTCCCTGTCTATCCAGGTTTGTTAGTCGATTAATAACATAGAATACTAACATGTAGGCTACATGAAATCAGCACACTTAAACAATGTCAAAGCCTTTTCTTTTAACATAAACAATAAGGCTTAAAAGGCACAGAATCTTTAATCAATTAATATTAGAACTTATAATTACTTCCTTTACATTCACCTTTAGTTTTATCAGTCACTATTCAGTGTTTTCTTAATTATATTTATTTATTTTCTTATTTGGTTCTTTCTGTGGTTTTTGTTTACATTTAATACCTTTGATTTAATCATTAAGCTTCACAGTTTAATCTGTATGATCACTGATTATCTTTATTTTTTACTCATTACCTGACTTTTCACTGATACATTTGTTAATGGTTTCCTTCTTATAGTCTATAGTACCTTATTTTTTTATCTATTCTACACTACTGTATTGTACTTCTTTCCCTTTAGTCAAGTTTTTGTTTATTTATTTTTCAGGTTTTTATGTTGTATTTATTTAGTCTTATCCTAGGTTATTAATTATGGTTAACCTCGACAATGATTTATTAACTCAATCTAATGGGTTTTTAGGGTATTGTCCAGGTTTTAGTCAGTCTGTCTTGTGTTTGTGTATTGTTTCAATAGTATGGAACGTTTTGTTACGTTACATATGCTCCCCCTCCAACGTTGATAATTTGGGGAAAGACAGGTTTCTTGGTTTGATGAAATTATCAAGTTTATATTTGTTCAGTTCTCCATAGTACTGCTGCTTTCTTCTCATAGATTTCAATGGGTTCGTTTGTATTGATTTTACCTTGTTCATTGATCATATAGTAACTTAGCACATAAAAATTGGTGTAGCTTCTTCATATATTTTGGGTTATTCTATCAATTATTTGGTTACCCTTTACCTATATTCCTGTTTTCATGTTGGAACACTTAAATTCTTTACACTTTTCACGCCTCGATTAATATTGTCATATTTATTTTTTATTTCTTTGCATCATTGTTTGTATCATCCCTAAAATATTATAATTCCCTAACATTAACACAAGGGTTCAGATTCGGAGGGGCACTCTTGGCTTCCATTACTCCTCCGTTTTCCCTAAATATGTCATCTGAGATCAGAGGAACTTCATCTCTGTCCAGGAAAATAAAAGTCGCACTATCACAACACAATACATATTATTATTACCTATAAGGTAGCTCCTTCCAAGGGCGTCGGCAAGGGGGGGCAGCTGCCCTCCCCTAGAGATTCGAAAAAATGTATATAGGAGATTGAAAATGAAATGAAAACGTTGTCGTTTGAAATTAATATAACAAAAAAATAAAAGAAACAAATAATTATGTAACACTAATAAAAAAAACATCGACACAAACTATGTATATGCACTTGACTGTACTTCAAAACCGCACTCACACAAATGCACGGCGTTCGGGAGGACGCGCGCGAGTCCGGTGCAGCACGCGGGTGAATATTTCCAGCCCCCGCGCTCCTCTACGCGGTTGATAGGTTAGTTGATACCTAATTTGTTGAACTGAAAGCTCTGGACGTGAAATCCATTGCACAGACCATTGATGAATTTTTGGCAAAAGAAGATCTTAATCCAGAGAAATGCGTTGGTTTGAGATTTGACGATTGTTCGATGATGTCTGGAACAGACAGTGCTTTGTTCTTTCATTGCTCTTCGCACAAACTGAATCTAGTGATCAATGATCTCAATACTCTGCCTGAAATTCGGAACACCGTGGGAACAATCAAAGATATCATTTCATTTTTTCGGGAATCAATTTTGAGAAGGAAGTTGATACCCAATATTTCCAGGCTCTGCGAAACAAGGTGGAGCGAGAAACACGAAAGCATCAGAGTTTTAAAGGAGAATTTTCCTTTTATAATGGAGGCCTTAGAAACCTTATCGCGTGAAGGAAATGGTGTGACAAGAAAAAATGCTTTTCATCTCCATGCGGCTGCTTCTAGAGTTACGTTTATTCTTAGCCTTATTTTAATAGCCAAGTACTCAACTTTGATGGAACCAGTTTTAAACGTGCTCCAGTCCATAGCTTTGGACGCAGTCAAAGCCTCGCAGCACATTAAACGCATTTTGCAACTGCTTAAAAGCCACCGTGTCAATCCCGAAAAAGTCACTGATGAAATTATAAGTGATGCTACTGTCATTGCGGAAAAACTCGGACTGGGGAAGGATATGAAATCAGTGCCGGCATTGTTGGGAGACATCATCGAAGCAACCACCCAGCAGGAAGCCCTTCAGAATTCTGGAGGAGGTCTTTAATAATGCCATATTTGGACTCTATTATTATTTCTCTTGAAATGCGTTTTGCTGAAGAAAACACTCCATCATTCGCATTATCTAAATTACACCCGGTGCAAAATGCTAACCATGTCAGTGGAAAATCTCACAGAAACTTGCGAAACCTTCGCCCAATTTTACGATTTACCGAACCTAAAAAATGAAATCGAACTTTGGCGAAAATTGTGGCAGGATAAACCCAACCCAACAGAACTAACCGTTGTTGATGTCCTAAAAGAGACGGAAAACTTCTTCCCTGAAACGGGAAAAGCTTTAAAAATTTTGATTGCTCTACCGTGCACAACATGTACTGTGGAGCGATCCTTTAGCAGCTTAAGAAGAATAAAAACCTGGCTGAGGAGCACTATGGTAGAAAGTCGTCTCAATGGCCTAGCAATGATGAGTGTTCACAGAAAGCTTATTTTTGACAACCTAGAGCATTTTATTAATAAAGTAGTCGACAAATTTGCAAAAAACCCGAGAAGAATATGTTTTAATTAATTTTTGTTTAATTTCTTTAATTTTTTAATTTCTTTAAATTTTTGTATAATTTTTTCTTGAATTAAAAAAATTAAAAAAATAAATTAAATCATTGTATCTATATGTACCTACAATTCATATTTCCCCCATCCTCTCTCTCATCTTGCCCTCCCCGGCCAAATAACTGGCGACGCCCTTGGCTCCTTCGCTACAAAATTATATTCAAGGGATTGTTACATGATTTCTTTTGAGGTCTCTTCATATATTTCTTCAATGATTGTTTCATTTCTGGCGTTCTATCACATCAATTAGTATTCTATCATTCACAGGTAATTGTTTAACATTATTCGACATACATTTTGGATTATTTCCAGCTTGGTGCTTGGTTGATTATTTTCAACCAATGATATTTTGTATTCTATCTTCATCTTCATTTTTATTTATTTAGTCACATTTAATTATGCAGTTATTTACTGATTTTCATCATTATTATCTGTTTTATTTGTCTATTTTTTCTTTTTTAATTATATCTCATTAAGGGCATTATTTAGTTAGTAGTTTGGTTTAATTGTTCTTATGTTAAATCTGTCTACTCTCATACTTATTTGATTAATCACGTTAGTCAGTCTTCTTGGTCGTACTGTTCTAGTCAAATTGTCTTCATTGTTAATGTACCTCTTCATGGTATTTCTTTAAAGATGCCTGATTATACGTTCCCTTAATTTTCTTTGTGATGGGGCTCATGATTTCGTATGTGTTATTGTCATTATCCTTTGTTATCAGGTATGGTCCTATATATAATAACAATAATTTTTTAGTTATCCCCTCCATAGTACTGGGTAGCTCCCTATTTCTTATTAATACTTTCCTCTCCTACCTGGTATTTAATGGCTTTTGGTTGGTTCTTAAGGTACTTCCTTTTCTGCTGTTTCTGCATTTTGTTATAAGAACTTGATACTCTCAAATTGATATTCTGGTTTACTGGGGAAATTGATGATGTCCTGGATTTCTCTAGGTGGGGGTTTTTCAAACATCACCGTGTAAGGTGTATTTTCTATGGAATTATGGTATGATATGTTAATAAATTCTTCAGTAGGTAACAAGTATTCATGCCACCTCCTTTGTTAGTCTTGGCAGTAAGTTCTGAGTATTCGTCCGACCTATCTCAACACTCTCTCAGCTGGGTTGCTGCTGGAGTGGTAAACCAATGTTTTATATGTTTTGATTCCATGTTCTAAAAGATTATCCCTCCATTTTATTCCTTTAAATTGTGTACCATGGTCTGTAATTATGGATGTTGGTTTTCCTACCTCTGGTACATAGCGTCCTATGACTATCTCCAGTATCTTCTTGGTAGTTGCTCTGTTGATGGCATAAAGTTTGGTGAAATGGTCGAATATAATTATAATGAATTTATATCTGTGTCTTCCACCACTGCGTGGGAACGGTCCACAGATGTCCAGGAATACCTTTTCCAGCTTATGGGCCGACGTTATGGGTATCATAACTCCCTCCTTTCTCTCGTTGTTACTTTTAACCAGTTGGCAGATGTGACATGTTTGGATGGATTTTAGTACCTTTCTGTTAATATTTTTGATGTATACCTGTTCTTCCAGAGCTTTTACTATTTTGATGACTCCCATGTGACCATATCTAATATGATAATCTAAAATCAGTTGGTTTTCCACAGTTGGTGGAACTACTAATTTCAAATATACTTGATTAGGTGTATTTTTATAAATAATATATCATCATGCAAACAATAATATTGTGCGATTGTTTCATCTGCTTTCTGCACTCTCTGTCAGAGGTTCATTAATTTGGAGTCCATTTTTTGGTTTTGTATAATGTTATTAATGATGGTTTCCAAATCTCCTCTACTTTTCATAATGTTATATACTTTAGCTATTTGTTCTTTTTCTCCATCGAAAGTTTGATTGTGTATGTTGATTCTGGACAAGACATCATCTGCTACGTTCTTCCTTCCTGGTATATATTCCCAAGTAATATCGTATTCTTGTAATGTAAGGACCCATCTAGTTAATCTGTCATGGCTTAGCTTGCATCGTTTCAGGAATGAGATGGATTTGTGGTCACTCCTGACTGTCAACGGGTATCCAAGTATATAGGTTCTGAATATATTGCATGCGAATACTACACTTAGCAATTCCTTTTCAGTGACGTTATAGTTGCAGTCGCAGCTGCTCAGAATCCTACTGGCAGAGCTAACGACCACGTGATGTCCTCCTTCATCTTCTTGATACAAAGCGGTTCCTACACTTACATTACTTGCGTCACAATTTGGGTAGAAGGGTTTGTTAAAGTCTGGATGATGCAGTATAACTGATTCTAAAAATTATTCTTTTATTAGCTGTAGAACTTCATCTTGTTCTGGTGCCCATGTCCATTTGTCCTTTGATGATAGCTGTTTCTGAAATCTAGCCGTTAATTCTGAATAGTTATTTTGGAATTTTCTATAATAATTGAAAATTCCTAGAAAAGATTGCAGTTGTTTTCTGTTTTTAGGGGTAGGGAACTGCTGAATAGCTTTCACTTTTTCTTGTGATGGAAATATTCCCATCTCTGTTAAATTGAAGCCTAAAAATTTTACTTCATTTGCAATAAACTTGGACTTGTCTAGTTTAAGTGTGATATTATTCTCTGCTAACTTTTCGAACACTTGTTCCACCCGTGTGCAGTGGTTGTCCCAATTAGAAGATGTTATTAATAAATCGTCCACGTATACTGTGGTGAATTTTAGAGTTTTTTGTCCCAATATCTGGTCCATTATTTTTACAAACATGATGGCAGGATTAATTAGTCCAAAAGGTAGTGTTTTAACTGGTAGTTCCTTCCGTCAAATATGAACACCATATATTTTTTACTATTGGGGTGCAGTTCCACCTGCCAGTATCCGCGTACAGTATCCCATATACTTATGTATTTTGTACCATGGAATTTTTTCAAAATTTCTTCAATTTCGCCAGCAAATGTTCTGTCGTTGATAATCATCTTGTTTATCCCCCTAGCATCCAGGCAAATTCTTACTTTCCCATTCTTCTTGGGTATTGCCACTATAGGGCTAGTATATGATGAATGGCTGTATTCTATGATGTCATCCGCCATCATACGATTTATCTGTTCTCTTACTTCGTTTTTTAGAGAATAGGCTATGGGGTAAGATTTTCTGTGAAAGTCTACTTGTTCTTTAAAATTAATTTCACACTGGTAACCCTTGACTTTACCAGGGGCGTTGGGAAAAATGTGTCTATATTTGTTGTAGATAGCAATTTTTCTGCTTGCACCTCACTTATTTATTGACCTGTCTTTTCTCTTTGAAATGCTCGGATTTTTTTCTAACTTACTATACCATAGTTCCTGATTGTCGTCCTCATATCGGATTACCTCTGGTAGTGTATTGTTTCTACAAAAATATTTCTTCACGAGATGGCAGCTGGCACGGACTGAAGGGGCTCTGTTGTCATTCACTAATTCCGCCGTCCACACTCCCTCTTCTGACGTCAGGGAAACTATTCCTCTGCTCAGGTCTATTATTGCTGAATGTTGTCTTAATACGTCGCAGCCAATTAATACATTGAATGGTAGTCCATTTGCGACTAGAAACCCTACTGGTATAGTTACATTATTATTTGTGAGGTCGAGTGACACTTGCTTCTTCACAGATTTATTTTGTCGTCCCGTCGCTTCGATTATGATAATATTATTTACAGGTAAAGTGGGTATTTGTGTTTGACTTCCTTGTTGAATTCTCTCCAGTTCTGTGCTATCGATTAATGAAATATTTGACCCCGCATCTATCATGATTGTCGATTGGGTTCCATTTAATTTAGCCGTGACATATATAATTTCGTTATTGTTATTAGGTACGTTTTAGTGGATGGTTAGTGAGGATCGGTCAATAATACAAATTTTAGCTATTTTGCGTCGAAGTTTCGACAATATTTATTGTCATCTTCAGGACCTGTGTATGAAATACAATAGAAATATCAAACATAACGAAACAATTAAATATTTGTGTGAACGTTTGTTGTATGTGAGTGTGTGCGTGCGTATGTATGTATCATTTTATATGTGAAGACTTATGATAGTTTGTTTACATCTTCAAATTATCTTTAAGAAAACGAGCAAATTATAGTATGAGAGAACTTAATTTATACAGTATTACAATTTAAATTACTAAATGTAATGATATTTTAATTAATTAAACAAACAGTAATCAAAAATTGGATATTAGATTGGTACATAAATTGTTTATACCTACAGCAGTCAACATATAGCAAAGTAATATATTACCTATAACTAAAACAGATTAGGGGATGTTCACTACGTAATTATTAAAAGTTATCTTTACCATGTTTCACTCCCTACTGGTATTAACAAACAATCATAATTTAGAAACATACAATTTACACAATAACTGTAGAACATTACGACTTAAATCCGATAGTTGACAAAGGTTACAAACAAACGTTTCTGGTAAATTTTACTAACAGGTAAACTTGGATAATAATTGTAATCATATTATAAAATATAATCATAATATAAGTATAAAATAATGTATAAAATACAATGTATAAAATATAGTTCTAAATATATTGTATACTGTAAAAATATAGGCCTTTTGTATAAATTGTATATAGGCCTAAATATACTGTATAAATTAAGTTCTCTCATACTATAATTTGCTCGTTTTCTTAAAGATAATTTGAAGATGTAAACAAACTATCATAAGTCTTCACATATAAAATGATACATACATACGCACGCACACACTCACATACACCAACACGTTCACACAAATATTTAATTGCTTCGTTATGTTTGATATTTCTATTGTATTTCATACACAGGTCCTGAAGATGACAATAAATATTGTCGAAACTTTGACGCAAAATAGCTAAAATTTGTATTATTGACCGATCCTCACTAACCATCCACTAAAACGTACCTAATAACAATAACGAAATTATATATGTCACGGCTAAATTAAATGGAACCCAATCGACAATCATGATAGATACGGGGTCAAATATTTCATTAATCGATAGCACAGAACTGGAGAGAATTCAACAAGGAAGTCAAACACAAATGCCCACTTTACCTGTAAATAATATTATCATAATCGGAGCTACGGGATGACAAAACAAATCTGTGAAGAAGCAAGTGTCACTCTACCTAACAAATAATAATGTAACTATACCAGTAGGGTTTCTAGTCGCAAATGGACTACCATTCAATGTATTAATTGGCTGCGACGTATTAAGACAACATTCAGCAGTAATAGACCTGAGCAGAGGAATAGTTTCCCTGACGTCAGAAGAGGGAGTGTGGACGGCGGAATCAGTGAATGACAACAGAGCCCCTTCAGTCCGTGCCAGCTGCCATCTCGTGAAGAAATATTTTTGTAGAAACAATACACTACCAGAGGTAATCCGATATGAGGACAACAATCAGGAACTATGGTATAGTAAGTTAGAAAAAAATCCGAGCATTTCAGAGAGAAAAGACAGGTCAACAAATAAGTGAGGTGCAAGCAGAAAAATTGCTATCTACAACAAATATAGACACATTTTTCCCAACGTCCCTGGTAAAGTCAAGGGTTACCAGTGTGAAATTAATTTTAAAGAACAAGTAGACTTTCACAGAAAATCTTACCCCATAGCCTATTCTCTAAAAAACGAAGTAAGAGAACAGATAAATCGTATGATGGCGGATGACATCATAGAATACAGCCATTCATCATATACTAGCCCTATAGTGGCAATACCCAAGAAGAATGGGAAAGTAAGAATTTGCCTGGATGCTAGGGGGATAAACAAGATGATTATCAACGACAGAACATTTGCTGGCGAAATTGAAGAAATTTTGAAAAAATTCCATGGTACAAAATACATAAGTATATGGGATACTGTACGCGGATACTGGCAGGTGGAACTGCACCCCAATAGTAAAAAATATATGGTGTTCATATTTGACGGAAGGAACTACCAGTTAAAACACTACTTTTCGGACTAATTAATTCTGCCGTCATGTTTGTAAAAATAATGGACCAGATATTGGGACAAAAAACTCTAAAATTCACCACAGTATACGTGGACGATTTATTAATAACATCTTCTAATTGGGACAACCACTGCACACGGGTGGAACAAGTGTTCGGAAAGTTAGCAGAGAATAATATCACGCTTAAACTAGACAAGTCCAAGTTTATTGCAAATGAAGTAAAATTTTTAGGCTTCAATTTAACAGAGATGGGAATATTTCCATCACAAGAAAAAGTGAAAGCTATTCAGCAGTTCCCTACCCCTAAAAACAGAAAACAACTGCAATCTTTTCTAGGAATTTTCAATTATTATAGAAAATTCCAAAATAACTATTCAGAATTAACGGCTAGATTTCAGAAACAGCTATCATCAAAGGACAAATGGACATGGGCACCGGAACAAGATGAAGTTCTACAGCTAATAAAAGAATAATTTTTAGAATCAGTTATACTGCATCATCCAGACTTTAACAAACCCTTCTACCCAAATTGTGACGCAAGTAATGTAAGTGTAGGAACCGCTTTGTATCAAGAAGATGAAGGAGGACATCACATGGTCATTAGCTCTGCCAGTAGGATTCTGAGCAGCTGCGACCACAACTATAACGTCACTGAAAAGGAATTGCTAAGTGTAGTATTCGCATGCAATAAATTCAGAACCTATATACTTGGATACCCGTTGACAGTCAGGAGTGACCACAAATCCATCTCATTCCTGAAACGATGCAAGCTAAGCCATGGCAGATTAACTAGATGGGTCCTTACATTACAAGAATACGATATTACTTGGGAATATATACCAGGAAGGAAGAACGTAGCAGATGATGTCTTGTCCAGAATCAACATACACAATCAAACTTTCGATGGAGAAAAAGAACAAATAGCTAAAGTATATAACATTATGAAAAGTAGAGGAGATTTGGAAACCATCATTAATAACATTATACAAAACCAAAAAATGGACTCCAAATTAATGAACCTCTGACAGAGAGTGCAGAAAGCAGATGAAACAATCGCACAATATTATTGTTTGCATGATGATATATTATTTATAAAAATACACCTAATCAAGTATATTTGAAATTAGTAGTTCCACCAACTGTGGAAAACCAACTGATTTTAGATTATCATATTAGATATGGTCACATGGGAGTCATCAAAATAGTAAAAGCTCTGGAAGAACAGGTATACATCAAAAATATTAACAGAAAGGTACTAAAATCCATCCAAACATGTCACATCTGCCAACTGGTTAAAAGTAACAACGAGAGAAAGGAGGGAGTTATGATACCCATAACGTCGGCCCATAAGCTGGAAAAGGTATTCCTGGACATCTGTGGACCGTTCCCACGCAGTGGTGGAAGACACAGATATAAATTCATTATAATTATATTCGACCATTTCACCAAACTTTATGCCATCAACAGAGCAACTACCAAGAAGATACTGGAGATAGTCATAGGACGCTATGTACCAGAGGTAGGAAAACCAACATCCATAATTACAGACCATGGTACACAATTTAAAGGAAGAAAATGGAGGGATAATCTTTTAGAACATGGAATCAAAACAAATAAAACATTGGTTTACCACTCCAGCAGCAACCCAGCTGAGAGAGTGTTGAGATAGGTTGGACGAATACTCAGAACTTACTGCCATGACCAACAAAGGAGGTGGCATGAATACTTGTTACCTACTGAAGAATTTATTAACATATCATACCATAATTCCATAGAAAATACACCTTGCACGGTGATGTTTGAAAAACCCCCACCTAGAGAAATCCAGGACATCATCAATTTCCTCAGTAAACCAGAATATCAATTTGAGAGTATCAAGTTCTTATAACAAAATGCAGAACCAGCAGAAAAGGAAGTACCTAAAGAACCAATCAAAAGCCATTAAATACCAGGTAGGAGAGGAAAGTATTAATAAGAAATAGGGAGCTACCCAGTACTATGGAGGGGATAACTAAAAAATTATTGTTATTCTATATAGGACCATACCTGATAACAAAGGATAATGACAATAACACATACGAAATCATGAGCCCCATCACAATGAAAATTAAGGGAACGTATAATCAGGCATCTTTAAAGAAATACCATGAAGAGGTACATTAACAATGAAGACAATTTGACTAGAACAGTACGACCAAGAAGACTGACTAACGTGATTAATCAAATAAGTATGAGAGTAGACAGATTTGACATAAGAACAATTAAACCAAACTACTAACTAAATAATGCCCTTAATGAGATATAATTAAAAAAGAAAAAATAGACAAATAAAACATATAATAATGATGAAAATCAGTAAATAACTGCATAATTAAATGTGACTAAATAAATAAAAATGAAGATGAAGATAGAATACAAAATATCATTGGTTGAAAATAATCAACCAAGCACCAAGCTGGAAATAATCCAAAATGTATGTCGAATAATGTTAAACAATTACCTGTGAATGATATAATACTAATTGATGTGATAGAACGCCAGAAATGAAACAATCATTGAAGAAATATATGAAGAGACCTCAAAAGAAATCATGTAACAATCCCTTGAATATAATTTTGTAGCGAAGGAGCCAAGGGCGTCGCCAGTCATTTGGCCGGGGAGGGCAAGATGAGAGAGAGGATGGGGGAAATATGAATTGTAGGTACATATAGATACAATGATTTAATTTTTTTTTAAGTTTTTAATTCATGAAAAATTTATAAAAAAAGCAAAAAATTAAAGAAATTAAAAAAAAAATAATTAAAACATAATCTTCTCGGGTTTTTTGCAAATTTGTCGACATTATTAACACACTCAAACTACTGGATTTACCATATCGGATTTAAAATTATGTTACTAATGTTTTACAGAGCTTTTTAAGCATTGGTTTTGCTGGTCTTTATATAAACCTACAGGGTCCTTGTTTATAATAGTTTTATTATATGGACAGATGTATTTTGACAACGGATATCCTAAAAATCTAGTCTGGGTGAGGTCGAGTAGAAATTGGTATTCTTATGTATGATTGAGTTTTGTATATTTTACATAACATGCTAAGTCTAACAGGGATAATTTAATTTCCTTCTCAAAGGTTAACATAACTTTGCCCATTGATTTTTTTTTTTTTTCAGAAATGTGTTCGCCTCTTGTTTCATTAAGTTTAGCTGTATCATGTTTTAATGGAGAAGGGGATATTGACTGTAACAAGCCAATGCGTCCTGGAACACGAGCAAAAGTTGAATGTAAACCATTGTATACTCATATTGGGCCTACTCCATACTCAGAAATAATCTGCAGAGAGAATGGCCAGTGGAGTAGAGGATTGTTTTCTTGTGACCCAGGTAAAAACTTAGTGTTTTGAATCGCCCAATGTGTCATTGATTAAAACCAAATGAAATTGTGTATATTAATGACTTGAACAAAGACATAAAAACATCTATAGATAAACTAACAATCAGTCTAAACATTCCTGTCTAATATAAAATACAATTTAACTGTTTTAGATAACATTTTTAAATTCAACGTAAAGCATCATTTACTGACTCAGCTTTGAACAAGTAAATAAGTTTATTCACAATTAATTTTCATGTGTCACAGTCGCTCTAATTACATAATACCAACAGAAAGATTTTGAAAATAAGTAATAAAATACAAATTAATTAATACATTATTTATAATACAATGTTTGATCACTCTCTGAACATTTTGCAAACATTATCCGAGTTCACACACATATACACAATTTATCTGCGCATCACACCCAACATTACTGTAATGTTTCATCTGGACCTCTCTACTTGTGAGTCAAGTTTTAAGTAATTATTCAAATTTTACATTCATAATTTTGTTATGACTATGTATTCATAGCCGACCTGTCATTTAAAACTGTCTGGTGTTGTTAATATTTTCAGCCTCCATAACATATAGGCCTACCTACTTTGAGCACTATGTATCACAATTGACACAGTAACACTGCACGTCCCATACCCGTCTTTTGTGGCTTTGCAAATTCAGATAAAATCCTGTTTAAATTAAAAATTGTTTGATTGTTTGTAAAATGCATGACATTTACTGTGAAAGTAAATTTCTATTTATTATGAAATAGATTTTTTATACTTGGGATGTTATAAAATGATAGTTAATGTAATTGTGAAGCTGTTCAAGATGACGCTAATATTGTAAACATTTTGGTTGTAACATAGTGGTACCTTTAGCAAAACTGTGATAACAACTTGGAGAATTTTGTAGATAGTTTAGGTGATGTACAGAATTAAAGTAAAGTACCTTATAGTAATAATTATATAATCAAATAAAATCTAAACACTAACACATAATAAAAATGTTTGATTCTGCAGCAGTGTATTGGCAACTGAGCGTGAAACTTGAGACAAAGAGAAAATAGAAATATTTTGCTTAATTATTTAATAAAAATGCTCCTTATTTCTCTGAGTAACATTTAATTTAGGTTTAGGTGGCCCCTAACATTTGTACCAGTAATATATTATTTGATCTATTTTAGTATTATTTACCTATACCTATGGCCTTAATAACTTAAAAATTTATTTGGATTTTAATAAATTTATCCAAATTTGGATTTTAAAATAACATCCAAATTTTAATAATCCAATTTATTTGGATAATTCAGAGTTTTCCAAGGAACTAATTTATACAGAAAAGACCGTAATTAATTTAATTGTTGAATTGGTTTAGGATGGTAAAAACCTATAAATTAATAATAACAACACTGTATTTTATGGTTTAAGACAAGCTTTTTATTACTTTTAATATCAAATGTTTTGCCCACAGTACAATGAGGTATCTTCAGTGGCTCAACTGAGACATGAGTCTACAAGGGCACTGAGGATACCTAATTGTAGTACAAAGGTTTCTGGGTACATCCGTGTATAGAATGTTTATATTGCCGAGTTTTGTTCCGTAATCCCAAAACATTTTCAAGGCGTAGTGATTTTGATTTATTTATGGGGCACATTTTATATCTTGCTTCCCTTGTGATTTTTGCCATGGGTGGGTTAGGGCGTGGGGGTGAAAGTGTTGTGGCCACATGTTGTTTGTTAATTTGTGAACTGTCAGTTAGGAATTTCCAAGTCGCTAATTTAATGTATTCATTTCTGTCATTTCTCCCTCCTTCATCTGGTAAATCTCGATGGATTCTCTGGACTCTCTGATTTTCTTATAGTTAGTTTGTGCCAAGATTTTTCGGTTTTTTAAATGGAAAATGTGTCCAGTTTCTTTGGCGTGTTTTGTTAGGGATGTGTTGTCTTCTTGTTTTGCTACTGCCAATTCGTGTTCGCGGACGCGTTGACGGAACGAAACGTCAGCAATATAAACATAAGCTACACGGATGTACCCAAAAACCTACTACAACAGATATTCACCATGAAATCCTTCACACGAGCATATATATATATATAAATGTCGTAGGCTAATTAAAAAATCCGGCTTATTGCAAAGAGCGCCATCGTTTTGCAATGCGCCAGGCTGATTGGAAAATAACCTAGCATTTTCTAATCAGCCTGACAATTTTTAGGCTTATTACAATGAACCTGTACTGCTTTAGGCTAATTAGAAAATGTACAATTGTTCGCTCAAACAGCCTGGTTTCATCCAGGCTTATTGCAATAAGCCTTATCAGATGCCGGTGTATTGAAAACAACGGCGCGGCTGTGAGTCATCAAATGCCTGTTGAAACATACACAGTGATAAACGGTGGACTAAAAAATGGATCAACTAAAAAATAAGACACAATTGAAGTAGGTGAAAAAAGAGTTTTAATTTAATAAAGGAAAACTAATGAGGATCCTGTTGTAGCAATAATTCCTGTTGAAGAATATTTTGACACGCTTCATATTTTGACCCCTCCATCCTTTTCTTCTATACAGCTCAGTAGCAGTTTGATTGTCTCAACATGCGTGTGTTTGCCTTTGATACAGTTCTGTTCCGTAAAAGCGGACGTTTTATTTCAGCTTGTTATGTGCGGTCATCGCGATCTTACAATTTAAAAAATAATTCTTTAAAAATTATGGAGTTTGTTTCGGGAACTCCAACAGATAAAAACGCGCAGGACAGTAACAGTGGTGTAAGTGATAATCAAGGCGAAATTTATAATATGAAAGTGAACTTCAATGTAAAAATGAAAGAATACAGTAGCAAGAGTGACGATGTGTTAAAAAGCCGTAGACTAATTCAACCGTAGAAGAAGCCATCCGTGAAATTTTAGACTCAAATAATCCCGAAAAAAAAAGAAGATTAGTAGACAATATGGATTAACTAAAAAATACAACACAATGGAAGCAGGTCAAAAAAGAGTATTAATTAAAAAAGAAAAAGTAATGAGGTCTTGTTGTAGTAATAATTCTTGTTGAAGAATATTTTGACATGCTTCTTCAATATCACCATGCCACTGAACATGGCGGAAGAGATACAATGCTGTTTGCATTGAAAAATAAATTTTATATTCCTAGACCAGCAGCTGAAATGTTTGTATTGCTTTGTAGAATGTGCAATACGAAAAAATCTCAACAACACCGCAACATTGTTGTACGACCAATTACTACAAAAGATTGTAATCTTCGTGGTCAAGTTGGTTTGATCGACTTTCAATCGACTCCCTGTGTAGAATACAAATGTTTAATGAACTACCAAGATCTTGCAACAAAATTTTGTACACTTCGCCCTTTGGAAACAAAATGTGCTGCTGAATTTACACTGGAATTGCTGAAGGTATTTTTAGACTTTCGTGCACCTCACATTTTTCAGAGCGACAATGGACATGAATTTACAGCTGGCGTCATTCAGGAACTTTCAGCTATGTTGCCTGATTGCAAAATAGTACATGGAAGACCACGGCATCCACAATCGCAAGGGAGCATAGAGTGCTGCAACCAAGGTATTGAATATATGTTACGTGCTTGGATGAACGACAATGGAAGTACAGGTTGGGTAATAGGGTGCCGTTTCATTCAGTGGCAAAAAACGCCTCAAAACACAGAGTTATAGGACGAAGTCCGTACACAGCACTTTTTGGAACAGAAACAAAATTAGGATTAGGGTCAACAAATATTCCACCGAATATATTAGAAAAACTTCACAGCGAAGAAGATTTAGAACTGTTTAGAGAGGGCAGCACAGAAAGTGAAATTGCAAAGGAAGGAGAAGAAAATCAGGTTGCTAACTTAGAGAAAGAGATGTGTTCTATTTATTCACGTAATTTAAATGAAACATCGTGTGTATCATGCTCTTCATGCTCATTGAAGATTCACACAACTTGCTGTCAAAGTGTTGGCTCAACCTCTGAGGAGATTAATGCTGTTTACCATTGTGATATTTGCAAAAGACAAGAAAAAGTATTAGACGAGCATCAAAAAGCATACAAAGGCCAGAAAAGAGGAGCAGATAAAATGATTGAATCTGCTGGGAAAAAACTGAAGCCGGTTGCTATTGGAGATTTTATTTTGTTAAATGTTCCGAAAGTAGACCGTGGGCCTTCAATCTGCCCAAATTTAATTGTGGGCCTTCAATCTGCCCAAATTTAATTGGGAAGATTCTTAAAATGGAAAATAATGTTTACCAGATAGGAACAAAAAGTGGCATTATTAAAACATGGTTCGCTAGATGTGACTTCCAGATTTCTGGTGCACAAATCCTTGAAGACATCCCAGAAAAATATCTATCTGTTCGTGAAGCTGTAGCGAATGAATCTATGTTTGATGGCCAGGGATATAGCAGTTGCAAGTGTTCAGTGTCAAAAATTCAGTGTCAAACAAAAAAGTGCGTGTGTAAAAAGTCAAACCAACTGTGTTCATCGAAGTGTCACATGAGTTCACCATGTAGAAATATATAAAATCCTTAAGATTTCCTTGTGATATTTAATGAGTAAGGAATAATTTAAATTTTCAATTTTTTATAATTTAGCAGTTGTTATTTTTCATTGCCTTTTTTTAATTTATAATTTCAATTTTTTGTAATTTAACAGTTGTTGTTTCCCATTGATATTTTTTTTTTTTTTTGAAATGACTCCACAGTTAATATTTTATTTAAAATTTTATAATTTCAATTTTTATAATTTAGCGGAAGTTGTTTTCCATTGAATTTTGTCTTTTTGAAAATCGCTGCACAGTTAATATTTTATTATAAATTAAATAATTTCAATTTTTACGATTTACCAATTAAGTTATTTTTCATTTTTTTTGTTAATTTTTAATTTAAATTTTTTGTAATTTAGCAGTTAAGTTAGTTTTCATTGCAATTTTTTCTTTTTTAAAATGATAACACAGTTAATATTAGTGTGTATAGCGTGAATTGATGTTATTCGAACTGAAGTATTTACTATTGATTGTGTCACTACTTTTGTATTAACGACTTAATTATGTGAAAAATGACAATATTACTTTTTAACAATAATAAGTTAAACATACACGTTTGTCATGCAATTTTTAATTTACCTATTTTCCATTCATGTATAATTCTTATTATCTGTACAGTTTCTAATGAGCCTTCAATATCGTGGGCTTATCGCAATAAGCCCGGATGAAACCAGTCTGTTTAGGCGAACAATTGTACATTTTCTAATTAGCCTAATGCCGTACATTGTAATAAGCCTAAAAATTATCAGGCTGATCACAAAATGCTAAGTTATTTTCCAATCAGCCGGGCGCATTGCAAAACTATGGCACTCTTTGCAATTAGCTGGAAATTTCAATTAGCCTACGACATATATATATTGCAATGTTACAAGTATTTCAAAAATTCACACAAATACATTACCATGTACTCAACGCAACTATGAAGTGTATCACACCGCCCAGGTCACAGGATTTTTTTATTCTCTTTGCGTCAAGTATATGTAGTTGCACAATAATTAAATAATGGTTAAAGAGGAGTGAGATGTTGTTGACATGAAATAATTAATTATTTCATTCTATGTACCTTTTCAAAATAATCATTCTATGATTTATTAATGTTAAACAAAGGATGAAAAAATATTAAAATTTAGAATTATAAAAAAATATTCTCTTTTATAAGTTTACATAAAGTACTATATAACCTTCTCTGCTGTTCATGACATATTAAAATAAACAACCATATAATCTTACTAGCTAAACAGACATGGTAAACAAATTATCTAAACACTTTTTATTTCAGTGTGTCTGACTTTTACTCCAATTTTAAATAATAATAGCAACTCATTTACGAACAAAAATAATAATAAAACTCAAGATTAAAACTACTTGTTGCTATAAACAAAATAAAATAACATTTACTTTCAACCTATTATTTATTTCTGCTGACACACCCAAATTTTAACATATAACAGAAGATTAGAATTTTTAAATTTTCTTATTAAATTAAATTATTTACTTTAACTACTATTGTCATGTCTTAGACGCTCTCGAAGTAATCTTGAGTTGGTCTTATAACGCTAGGTGATGAGTTAGCTGGTAAGAAATGAAATAACGAAGTGGACTGTATATGTTCTTTGAGTTAATTGTTTATTGAAAATTGTTAGAAAATAATTGCATGGCGCGTGCAGTGTAGCGCGGCATAAATGACTGAGAAATAAGGTAGAATTAAATATTGAAAGCCATAATCGTGAATAGAGGCCGAGATCGCCTAAGTCTTAGCGCATGATGATCATGCTAAAAATTTGAAATGTTGAAAATAATTATGTAGCCGTGGCTGGCGAACTGAAGGCGTGTTGCCCGTCCAGAGTCTTGCAGTTAACTAACTAAATTTGACTGTTGCGAGCCTGCAATACAAGCCGGCAGAAGTTTGGCGGGGGAGAAATGACATCACTGCACACACGCCGCACTGCAGATGTTCTAAGTACAAAGTTTAACCATACTGCCCGCACAAAATCGGGCGATGTTGGATCTTAAGTCATTGTATGAATAGTGCATAATAATTGACATTACATGACACCAAAATTCAATAATACATAACAAATGACAATACAATAATAAAAGGCATAACAGTTTACATGCATAACAATAGAACAATGACACCAAAAATTCAATAGTACATAACAATATGATTGACATACCCAATTGATGTAAGGATACATAATACATAATGATTGATAATGATACATAATAATACAATAATTCGACAGACATAATAGTTGACAGTACATAATAATAGAATAATGATCCCAAAAAATTCAATAATATATAACAGATGATAATACAATGATAAAAGACATAATAATTTACATGCATAATATTAGAATAATAATCCACAAAAATTTAAAAATATATAACAATAGAATAATACAATAATAAAAAACATAATAATTTACATGCATACTATTAGAATAATAATCCCCAAAAATTCAAAAATCCCTAATAACATGATAGTGATACATAATAATACAATAGACATGATAATAATATAATAAGAATAACAATGTAAAGCATGTGATCGCCCCGGAGGGTGTCCCGGGCATGAAGCACGATAATACGATAAAGTTCAAATCAATGATACATGTTGCATGAACGCTCATGCAATTAGTCTGAGGCCACTGGAAGTGGACATAATTTGTGAATGGGCCGACGTAGGATACCGTTTGCGGTGCAAACATCCGTGACACGCACTATTGAATCCTGACCCAAATAGACCTGAGTGACTACCCCGAGTTTCCACTGCAGTGGGGGGAATTGTCTTCCAAAATAAGGACGAATTGTCCGGGAGCCAAATTTTTTGACGGGATGCGCCATCTGTTGCGTTGTTGCAACTGGTGCAAATAATCCTTCGACCACCTTTTCCATATAGAATGGGTGAATCTTTGGAGCAGCTGCCATCTACCCAGATGACCAATTTTGACTTTGGAATAGTCAGGTTCCAGGAGTGCAGTGAGCGGAGAACCAACCAGGAAGTGCGCTGGAGTTAAAGGTTCGGGATCCCTAGATGGCGAACAAGGGGCGTGAGTTAGGGCAGGACTCTATTTGAGTAAGAATAGTGTAATAGAAGGACCATTTGATTCCTTGGGCACTGTAAAATCCTGGGTAGTCTGTTCAAATCCATTAGATTGAAAAAGTTTGTATAAGTCGTGAAGTGTACTGCTAGCACGACGAAAATTTGTACCATTGTCGGAGAATATCTGTGCAGGGATACCTCTAAGAGCTATGAACCGTTTTAAGGCTGCTATGAAAGCATCTGAGGTAAGATCTGTGACTAATTCAAGGTGAATGGCCTTAGTGGCCATGCATATAAATAGCGCAATATAAGCCTTTGACGCTGATTTGGAACGCTGCCCGCCATGACGTATAAATACAGGACCGGCATAGTCGACTGCAGATTGAGAGAATGGCTTGGCAGGAGAAACTCGGGAAGACGGCAATTGTCCCAATAATTGGCTTGAGCCCCTAGCACGGAATCAAAAGCAAGTGATACATTTGTGTTTTACTGATCGTATGTATGATTATCATTAATTATCCAGTATTTTTGCCGTAGAGAGTACTGAGTCAATTGTATCCCAGCATGTAGTAGATGAGGGTGCTTGCCTTATATGATTAATTTACTGAGATGGGAATTCAGGTGGAGTCTGATTTGGTGTTTGCTATCATAGGTAAGCTGAGAGTGCTGAAGGCGTCCATCCACGCGTAATATCCCCGCATTGTCCAGAAAGGGGTTAAGTGAAAGAATTTTACTATTATTAGGGATACAGCGTTGTGCCTCAAGTTCCTTGATTTCGATGCTAAAGTGCGATCGCTGGGACTGGCTAACAAAAACCAAAAGTGTATCATGTAACTCATGGGAAGTTAAAAAGGAAGTGTCTCTATCAGCCATGGGAAGCCTAGAGTTTGGAATGAATCGAAGGCAATACGAAAATACACGAAGGAGTTTTGAAAGCGAAGAGAAGTTTTCAAAATAACTAGGCGTAGATGGAGTGGCAACCAGTTAAGTTTGTACTTGCTTACGTTGTTCTTCCTCAAGATCGGGATGAGTGCAGGGTGAATGAGCATCGAAAGCACTGATGGGCCATCAAGATGACTCATGGGACAACCAGGATGGACCATACCACCATTGTGGGTGAACGTGTAAAAAACGAGGCAGACAACCGCGCGATAGGATGTCGGCAGGGTTCTGCTTGGACTTAAGTTCCAGTGATGGAAATCTGAGAATAGCTCCGGGAAGAGAATCACCCAAATGAGAATTGTACAACCTGCGAGGTAGGGACACCACAAATCTACCACTACTACAACAAAAATACCACTAAGTAAACAGGATTATAACGAAGAACTCAACACAATCAAATATATAGCAATAAAAACCGGCTAAAATCCTAATCTAATTAACAAACTACACAAACATATCATAAACAAAAACAACAAAACAGTAAATACCAACAACACACAACAAAATAAATACGTCACACTCACATACCAAAACTCCAACACACACAAAATCGCCAACACATTCAGGAAACACATGTACAAAATAGCATACAGAACAAACAATACCATAAAAAAACACATCAATGATACAAACACGGACATAGACAAATACAACAAAATAGGTGTTTACAAATTAAACTGTAATGATTGCAATAGTTTCTATATAGGCCAGACGGGAAGATCTTTTTCATCACATTACTCTGTACACAAAAGCTCTATCCAGCAACAACATACATTCCACGTTCGCCATACACATACACACGAAAAACCACAGTTACACCAACATAGATACTAATTGTGAGATATTACACTACTTACCTAAAAGTCGAAAACTTAACACAGCAGAACAATATGAAATATACAAACACTACACAACACAACCAAACAGCATACTTAATGACCAATTACACTATAAATCGCGCACACTCTTTGACACAATTATACATAAAACAAACAATAATTCAGATCCCCGCACCAATTCCCTTATACCACACACCATCAACCTACCAACTAAAACCGTTACAAGTTACTGGCAGTCTGTCTCACACTGCTGATGAAGGCGCACATCATGCCGAAACGCGTACGGGAGGAAACAAAGTAAGTTTCACAAGTAAAAGTTTAATAATCTATATTAATTTAGTGCTGTGAAAAAAGAATATGAACTATCAAAACAACTATGCAAATATATGTATTGTTGCAATATATATATATATATATATATATATATATATATATTTCATTCACTTTCTGCTACAGTCCGTTTCTTGATGTATATAATACTATAATACTTATAACTATTTTACCTCAAGATGTATTTTTTCTTTAGGGACATGTTTCGGGAGATCCTGTTCTCCCATCTTCAACCTTCGCCATCTTGCTTCTGGTGCAGTATTTGTGTGTTGGCTTCTGGATGTTATTATGGTGGTTTGTTGGTCTTTGGTCCTTCAATGTTGCATTATTGTGTGTGGTTGTGGTATCTGTTTTTGTATTTTGTGTATTTTCGATGTTGAGTGCTTTGAATATTGTGTCATGTTTTGTATTGATTTGTATTTGTTCTGGTATTAATTTGTTTTGTGTTTTATGTTTGTAAATCTGTAAATTTTCCCAAATGTTCATTATGGTGCCTTTGTGTGGTATATGTTTTATTAGTGTTACATTGGTTATGTCTGGGAATTCATGTCCTGTGTTTATTGCATGTGTGGCTAAATTGGATTTATATATGTTTGGTTTTTTGTATGCATTTAGGTGTTCAAAATAACGTTTTTTCAGCTGTTTTTTTGTTTGTCCTATATAACATTTATTGCAATCTTGGCATTCAATTTTGTATATACTGTTGGTTGTCGTATTATCTTTGTTGTGTGAGTTATTTATATTTTGCAATTTATTTTTATTAGTTTTGTATGCTATTTTTATATCTGTTTTTAAATAGTTTTGTTAGTTTTGACATTTTATAATTTATATATGTGAATGTGGCCCATTTTTTGTTGTTGTTATTATTTATGTGTTGTTCAGTTTGATTAATTCTTAATTGTTCAGTTTTTATTTTGTATTTGATTTTATTTTCTATTTTGATCATAGTATTTTTATTGTATCCATTTGCATAACCAATTTGGTGTATTATATTTCTTTCTTTGTCAGTTTCTTGTTTGTTTAGGGGTATTTTGTACATTCTGTTAAATAACGAATAAAATGCTGCCATTTTATGTTGTGGTGGGTGGTCAGAATGGTTAGGTATAATGATGTTAGTGGAAGTTGGTTTTCTATATATTGCATATTGTATGTGTTTGTTGTATCTTGTGATGGTTATGTCTAAATAGTTGATTTTGTTATGTTTTTCTTTTTCTTCTGTGAATTGTATTTTGGGATGTATGTTATTGATTTGTTTCAGTATGTTCTCTGCATTTGTGTTTTTGTTATTTGATACATATAGTCCATCATCTACATATCTTATCCATATGCCATCTGGGTAACACTAATAAAACATATACCACACAAAGGCACCATAATGAACATTTGGGAAAATTTACAGATTTACAAACATAAAACACAAAACAAATTAATACCAGAACAAATACAAATCAATACAAAACATGACACAATATTCAAAGCACTCAACATCGAAAATACACAAAATACAAAAACAGATACCACAACCACACACAATAATGCAACATTGAAGGACCAAAGACCAACAAACCACCATAATAACATCCAGAAGCCAACACACAAATACTGCACCAGAAGCAAGATGGCGAAGGTTGAAGATGGGAGAACAGGATCTCCCGAAACATGTCCCTAAAGAAAAAATACATCTTGAGGTAAAATAGTTATAAGTATTATAGTATTATATACATCAAGAAATGGACTGTAGCAGAAAGTGAATGAAATAATATAACCATACAAGGTAAATAAGCCTACAGTGAAAAAACGAAAAGTGAGGTTATAAAACAAAGCAAAAACAAAAGTGTATAGTGAAGAAAAAATAGTGAAGTGAATAGCAAATAAGTGAAATCAACTACCAAATAACAGATAACAAATCATCTCTCACATAAATATACATTAACATGTACACAAACAACATAACCACAATTCCATATAACCACATTACCAAATTGTTAAACAAATTCCAAACACGAAAAAAACAACTAATGAACACAAACATAAACATATACTTCAATAGACAATGCCAAAAACATAATTTAACACCTAAATACATCAACATAAACACAAACAACAAAAATATGACTGCACAAAAAACTATAAAACAAGCACAAAGGCTATGGATACAAAACGAAATTAATCAATTATACAGTAAGAAAAATAGCATAACACTAGACATATACAAACTACACTTAGAGCTAACAAATTTATTACATCCAATCACTTGGAACAATAAATACAATAACATAGAAAATAAAATAAGATTTGAGAAAAACAAAAAGACTTATACAATCAACAAAAAACTTAACACATTAAAACAACAAAACAAAAATCAAGAACAAAAAAACAAAAATAAACACACATTTTACCCTCGAACCATTAACCTCAGCAATACAGAATTTAACAAAAAAGAAACAGAATATTTAAACAATATGTCAAAAACTAACATAACCCAAAATGCAAACAAAAATCTAGAAAATTTAATAGTAGAAACAGAATTTGCCATTAACCTAATAAAAGACAATATACAAGAAGAAAAAAGAACAGAAGCAGCACATATAATTAAAAAAATAATCACTAGCGAAATGAAAAACAAAGATAAACAAAAGAAAAACAATAAAACAATAAAAGAAATTAAAAATAAAGTAAAGAACAATAATTTAATAATAACTAAAGCAGACAAAAGTCAAGCAACAGTAATCATTGATAAAACAGACTACATCAAAAAAACCGAAGACTTCATCAACAATAATAAATGCGTACAACTAGATAAAAACCCAACAGAAAACTATCTTAAACAAACAATAAAACTAATAAAAACAAATAAAAACATTTTCAACAATAAAAACATAGACATATATATAAACAATAATCCAGAACCACCTAAAATGAACAGCCTAATAAAAATACACAAATTAAACAACCCAATACGTCCATTAATCAATTTCAAAAAAGCTCCTACATACAAAATAGCAAGAATAATAGCACAAAAACTAAAAAATAACCAACTAACAAATAACCATCATAACTTAAAAAATACATACGAATTAATAGACAAACTAAAAATAATAAATATAAATGAAAATACATTTTTCACATCATATGACATAACAAACATGTACACTAATATCCCAGTAGAAGAAACAATTGACATAATAATAAACAAACTTATAGAACAAAATGAAAACAAACAATATATAACTGAAATAAAAAATAGTCTCCAACTAATACTAAAACAAAATTACTTTGAATTTAATAGCAAAATTTATCAACAGAAAGAAGGTTTAGCAATGGGATCACCATTATCAAGCATAATAGCAGAAATATTCCTACAACATATAGACACCAAAATACAAAATATCATAAAAACACATGACCCAGATGGCATATGGATAAGATATGTAGATGATGGACTATATGTATCATATAACAAAAACACAAATGCAGAGAACATACTGAAACAAATCAATAACATACATCCCAAAATACAATTCACAGAAGAAAAAGAAAAACATAACAAAATCAACTATTTAGACATAACCATCACAAGATACAACAAACACATACAATATGCAATATATAGAAAACCAACTTCCACTAACATCATTATACCTAACCATTCTGACCACCCACCACAACATAAAATGGCAGCATTTTATTCGTTATTTAACAGAATGTACAAAATACCCCTAAACAAACAAGAAACTGACAAAGAAAGAAATATAATACACCAAATTGGTTATGCAAATGGATACAATAAAAATACTATGATCAAAATAGAAAATAAAATCAAATACAAAATAAAAACTGAACAATTAAGAATTAATCAAACTGAACAACACATAAATAATAACAACAACAACAAATGGGCCACATTCACATATATAAATTATAAAATGTCAAAACTAACAAAACTATTTAAAAACACAGATATAAAAATAGCATACAAAACTAATAAAAATAAATTGCAAAATATAAATAACTCACACAACAAAGATAATACGACAACCAACGGTATATACAAAATTGAATGCCAAGATTGCAATAAATGTTATATAGGACAAACAAAAAAACAGCTGAAAAAACGTTATTTTGAACACCTAAATGCATACAAAAAACCAAACATATATAAATCCAATTTAGCCACACATGCAATAAACACAGGACATGAATTCCCAGACATAACCAATGTAACACTAATAAAACATATACCACACAAAGGCACCATAATGAACATTTGGGAAAATTTACAGATTTACAAACATAAAACACAAAACAAATTAATACCAGAACAAATACAAATCAATACAAAACATGACACAATATTCAAAGCACTCAACATCGAAAATACACAAAATACAAAAACAGATACCACAACCACACACAATAATGCAACATTGAAGGACCAAAGACCAACAAACCACCATAATAACATCCAGAAGCCAACACACAAATACTGCACCAGAAGCAAGATGGCGAAGGTTGAAGATGGGAGAACAGGATCTCCCGAAACATGTCCCTAAAGAAAAAATACATCTTGAGGTAAAATAGTTATAAGTATTATAGTAATATATATATATATATATATATATATATAATTTATTAAATATTTATGGGAACAATATGCTTCCCGAAACATGTACGAAATGAGAGAATAAAACATCTTGAGGTAAAGAATTTATAAATATTAAATAAATTATATATGGTTCAAGAAACAAACTGTAGCAAAAAGTGTTTAAATATATATATAATTGTTTCACGCATTTTCAATGCTTGTTTCACTGAACTTATTATTACATTAATTTAATAGCATTTTTTGAAGAAGTTCTTAAATTCTGCAGTGCACTACTGACGACTGGTCTTACTGTTTTGACAGTGCCTGGCAATAACAGAACTGCTGTTCAGGAGTGTTTGCTCTTTCTTACTTCTTGATTTCACTGTTTTTGCTGTAAATCTGTGTGTGTGTGTGTGTGTGTGTGTGTGTGTGTGTGTGTGTGTGTGTGTGTGTGTGTGTGTGTGTGTGTGTGTGTGTGTGTGTGTGTGTGTGTGTGTGTGTGTGTGTGTGTGTGTGTTTTTATGAATTCATATACAGACTACAATATTGTGTGTATTTGTATTTGTTGGAAAATTAGTATGAGTGAGGGTTGTTTATTGTTATATATGTAAGGTTTTTATAAGATAACATTTTTTCACCCATTTGTATTGATTTTACACATTCAACATTTTCTATATCAGGCAAGAGATGTTTTAAGTTGATAACATGAGGTGATGCTAAATACCTCGTAACAGATGACTTTTAAAAGTGTTTGTGTGTTAAAGGTAGTGAGGAATTATTTATTTTCTTGTCTGATCCATGTACAGTTTATTGTATTTAGGTCAGACTCTTTGTATAACCAAAACATTCTCTTATAATAAATTAATAAAAACAACAACATGCAAATTTGTATTTAGCTTTGTTATACAAAAGATTTACTACCTTTCTAGCATACTGTTAGGTCACACAATTCGTCGTGTTGCACAGTGGAAACAGAGTAACTAAGACCTGTTGAACTCACTAATTATAACTTTAATTAGAAAGAAACAATACTTAGAAATCAACAAAGGAACTCTTATACAATAAATTATGTTAAATTTGTCCAACACACAACAAATGCCATCTTATTATAGTTTTGCACTAAGCAACACAATTTCAATAAGCCAAAATAACAATCACTCTGAACCTCGCTCCAATATTGTTGATCTAAAACTAACTTTGTTCCCCACTGGCTGCTCTATTTAGTATTTATACCTTTGCAGTGTGTCATTATAGTAACACTGCAGGTCTGTACGCCAGTGGAATAGTCAAGCAATGTCTGCAGTGTTACATAATTCTGCCATGCACACTATGTGTCATGTCATGTGCAACACGTTCCCTATGTTCTCATCACAGCACTGCCACCTCCTTAGTCCTCTTCACAATGAAGTGGCAAATTCTTATCATTTGTTTAACTAAATATAATTATTTTACTACCGACTCAGAACACAAATTTTTATGGGTAAAAACCTAAATGTTTTACCTTATAACCTGAACCGGTTTTTGCTTTTCAAAAAACTTCTTCAGAGGTTGCCTTTGGCAGCACTGTCCGTCTTGTTGTTCTAACGAAATCCAAGAATTTGTCATTTGTTTGTCTCAAGTTTGACTCTGGAAACTTTCTTTAACTATTCCACTTTTCTCATCATCCACAAATTCCTCTTCTTTAATTTCACTTTTCTTTCCCAATTTGCTTCCAGTGTCTTGCATAACCTTCTGTTCAGCAAGTTTTCTGATGCTGTAACAAGTGTCATCCCATCTTCAAATTTATCCTTCTGCTGTACATCCAGTACGTCTTTTCTCCCTTCTCCTAGATCTGATTTATCTGTAACAAATTCTTTGTTTCCATCAGATTCTCCCAGTCTCCCAGTGGCACTTTCTTCAATTCATGAGCAAGCAAGAGGCTTTGTGTGATGACCACAGTTGGTTTTTCAGTCACCTCTTCTGTCGTCACACAATTTTGCACTTTGTTGTTCCGTTCTTGTCCCATTTTAACATTTAGCACCAAAGGTTCATCTTCTCCACATATGTGACTTCTTCTTCAACCATGATCACTTGCTTGATTGTATGGTATGCTGATCCTGTCTCATACAAAACTCAAAGTAAAGTAAGTAAAGTAAGTAAAGTATTCTTTTGTCCAACTGTCAGGACATTGTGTCTCAAGTCCAGAATGAACCTATAGGCATTCATAATGTCCATATCTAGAATTACTTCATCAACAATGTCTACAATGAGCATTCAGTGACTAAACTCAAGGAGACCCAGGTGTACATGTTTGTTTACCTATCCTAACACTTTTATGTGGCTTCCAGTTTCACAGTCCATATAGTACAAGAGCTAATTTGGGCCTTACAGTGGTCTACAATGGACACTGTAGTTGGCTTATCTTCAGGAAAACTGTTAACAATCAGGTCTTTACTGATTTTATGAAGGGTGGAAACGTTTTCCTGTTCTGGAGCTTTATTTCTCCAATTTGTGTTTGCATGCCCTTCTCTCTTTATATTATTCTCCCAACAATCTGTTTGTAGATGACCACATTTCCTACATTTATATCGCTTTGGTTTTCTGTCTACTTCCCATCTTTCAAATTGTTGTGGTACTATAGATTTCTTAAATTATTTCTCCTGTATCATCTCTTTATTCTGTCCATTTTGACGATCCATTTGACTATAACATGATGACATACTTTTATTAATGTAGGTTGCTGATGTAGCAGCTTCAAGCTGGAGAGCATGTACAAGCGTTTTCTAAGCTTTTCTGGTGCCATGCGATTCTTAACATTTGTTCCATTTCACTACCACTGATACTGTCAAGAAACGTAATGAGAGCAGTACACATCTGAAAGTCCTTTGATACTTGAGGATAAGCAAACCTGTGAATTGTTCGGCGTTTACTTCAAACTCCTGGAGGCTTTCATTGGAACACTGTTGCCTTGCTTCAAGTTGAACATGATACACTTCATATAGATGTTGGTGACTGTACCATAATTCCAGAGCTTTTGTTAATTCTGTGTAGGTGTGTTGACTCTCAGATGGCAGTAGTTCTGTGGCAGATTCTTTTAAAGCAAAAATGAGTGAAAAGCCTTTCTCTTTTACTGATAACTTATTTAAATAAGTGGCCGCTTTAAATTGCCAAAGATAAGTTGTCCAGTGATCACTTCCATTAAACATTGGGGCATTTGTGTAAACTGGCCCTCTACAGTTAATGGTGCTTTATCATTGCTCTAATTTTTTAAATCTTCTTCAACATTTATTAATTCTCTAGCTTTGTCAAATATTACTTTGATTATATGTTCCAACTTTAATTTGTTTTTTGCATTTGTAACCAAGTCTTCTGCACATGACATATCTGTTTTCATAGTTGACTCAAATTTTTATATTTCAGATATTCTATCAAATAGTTTGTTCAGCTCACATCATAACAGACCAAATTTTGTAGTGGTCTGTTACACAGTTAAATTCTTTCATTGTCAATTCTCTATTGTTTCATTTTCATACATCTGTTTTTATCATGTCATTTTACTGTTTCTTCTGTCTCCTGTCAGCAGTTTCCCATACTGTTTTCTATCCAAACACATAAAGATTCTATCATAGGCAATTAATTGTTGATCTCTATCCTTGTTTCTGATAACTAGGCATGCACAAGTTTGTTTACAATCTCATGGACCTCTTGTGATAGGAGAGTTGTTGTACATTAAGAATCACAGTAGTCCTGCAAAAGGGGAATGGAACTGAATGGAGGATCACTAAGGGAAGGCCCTCTCAACATGACCATATCACTTGAAAACCAAGTATACAAAGTAGAGTGGGCCAACCGGTCCTACGAAGTCCACATACAGAAAATGAAGTTCGCTGACAACCAGAAGTCTACTGATGGGAACATGTCTCATGAACTGGAGGAGATTTCACACAGTGATGATTCACAATTAGATTGCCCCCAGTTGCCAGCATGAACCAACAGAAAAAAAACAGTGCTGTGATTGTTTTTTGCCAGGTCATTAGTGTGAGCCAATCAGGAGAACCACCAAAAGAATAAAAAACATAACATTGGGGAATGTAGCTCATTCCACCAGGAGGATGTCTACAGTGCAGAAGAAAGGTAAGAATGGGAAGAAGGCTTGGAAAGTGAAGAAAAACTGTTCCCACAGGCTGACGTTCACCAGAATAGTAATGCATGCATACACATTCTAATAAAGCTGGACAAGGTGGCCTGGGGGAAGGTGGAACATTCAACTCCACCAGAATATCTTGGTGCTGACAACTTAGACTGCCCAACAATGAACCTTTACGGGCCATACTGATGAGCGGGTGTCAGTTTAAATGGAGCAATATTTATGTTTATGCTTTTTATAAACATATTATTCTGAAAATTTTTCAAGTTTTTCTGAACACTTCCATAAACTAGCTTTCTAGCTTTTTAATTTTAGTGTTTATATTAGAAAATGTTAAATAATATTTTAAAAATTGTATATGTACTTTCATTTTTCAAGTGTCTAAGATATTTTTGTGTAATTTGCAGAATGTGGACAAAGAAATGTACAAGGTAATCCTCTTATTGTGTATGGTTCTTCTGCAAATTATAATGAATTTCCATGGCATGTGGGTCTTTATTCGAGAAATACGTCTAATCAATGGGAACAAATATGTGGAGGAAGTCTTATTTCACCCCACATTGTTTTAACAGGTTTGGATGAATTTTTTAACCTACATGTGTTAAGAAATTTTATAATAATGTATGTTAAATGACTGATTTTAAAAGAAAAATTTTAATGGTGTGCTTCTTATATTTTTAATTGACGTGTCATTAGAACAATTTTGTTTATGTTTATTATGTATTTGCAAATTTTTCTGTAAAATATTTGAATGTGTTCTGTAAAATAACGAGGAAATTTTATAAATTTCAGCTGCCCATTGTGTCTTCTCAGAAGCAACAGCAACAAAGTTACATCCAGAAGCAATTAAAGTGGGACTTGGAAAATTTTACAGAGAGTGGAATCATAAAGAAGAATTTGCTGTAAAAGCAGATGTAAGAATTCTACATTTCACATTTACTTACCTTAAAATTACTTTTGTAGATTTGAAAGTACCCAAGTAAGCAAAGTATGATTTAGAAATGTCACACACACACACTCACACACAAGTGGTGTTATGTTCATGTGCACATATAGTATGGTACCACTACTGTTTACAATCAAACAAAATGCTCAATTAAAATCAGTTTGTAGCGGTACAAAAAAGGGTTGCCACCCACAATTCAGTAATTGAATTATTGATGGCATGTGGGAGCCATATCACATTTCCAGTAGACAATGGAGACGCTAAAACTATTTACCAGAAGATGGGGAGAGCCAAGTCCGTTTAGGTGGGTCTATGAGCACAGGTTAGATCAGGGCCGGTTGACAAATACAAACACCTAAACTATCATAATTTATTCTGTACTCTCAAATAATAACATTCAAGAAATATTAATGTGATTCCAATATTGAACACTATTTAGCCAATTTCTACAAATTCAGTTAGAAAATGAATCTACATTTTTTAGTCAGATCTAACAAATACAGAGACTCTTCAAATCAAAACAGATTAATGTCAGTACAAAGTGTGTAAAAAGTGTAAAGAATGGTGTTGTTACAGAATCTTTCTCTATCATTGCTTTTTCTGAATACTAACAGTTACTAAAACATGACTATAAAACATTTAGTTCTTTCCAAATGAATACTTTCTTTACAAATACTAAAATACTTACACATCGCTTACACATTTCATTTTGGGTCCAAAGCTCTCAGATCAGTTATCAACATCTAATGGGCATAATTTTCTACACTCTATGCATTAGTTCTCTTCCTTCCTCTCTCACTCTCTCTCTCTCTCTCTCTCTCTCTCTCTCTCTCTCTCTCTCACACACACACACACACACACACACACACACACACACACACACACACACACACACACACACACACACACACACCAATTGTTTTCTTAAATATGTGTTCTGAGATGGCAATATTTTGTTATTTTTTTTCCCGATTCTTCTTCTTCTTCTTCTTCTTCTTCTTCTTCTTCTTCTTCTTCTTCTTCTTCTTCTTCACCTCACAGAGTAGGGCAATTTGCCTGTTCCGTCTGTACAGAGTATCTCTCCACCTCACTCTCGGTCTTCCTACATCCGTTATACTAAAGAGTCTATATGAAAACACAACCTTAGGTAGTCGTCCATCCTCCATTCTGTCCAGATGCTGTAACCATCCACTGTGATATGTCTGGTTCTTATCATTTATGGGGATACCTGTGACTTATGTCCACTTATAAACAGGTGCTTTTAGGGTTTCTTTATGCTAAACATATTTACTTGTGGTGATGACATATTGTGTCTTGATGACGTCACCTCTCCTTACAATCTTCCACTGTTGGAGTTATTCCTCCCGAACTTCACGTTTCAAGCACATTATTGCAACCCTTTTTTAATTACTTTTTATGTTTGAATAATTAATTTTGAAATTTGAAGTACTAGAAAATTTACTAACTAATCTGTCTTGCACTCACAACGTTATAAATGATTCTACATGCTCAGCTCATTGTCTACAATTAATCCTTCAATATTTTGAACATTCCATCAGTTCCCTGTCTTAAAATTTTGTTCTGATCACTGCTTGGCACTATTTTATTGTTTGTGACTACATATGCATACGCCAACACATGTTTAAATACTTCCACAAACTCAATTTCGCTTCACTGAATAGAAACATCTACACGGTGTCACGTCATGAATAACATAACACATCATGACCATCACATATCACATCACCATATGGCAAAACTTTATAACAATTTTTGGAATGCAATTGCTCACAAGTTAGAGAGAATCTAGGAGTGTAAGTTACTACAATAGAGTCTGAAATTCTTCAACGTCGCCGTACCTGTATATGGACGTATCGTAAATCAACAAAGTAACGCGACTTTAGGAGAAACTAAGGGCTGTTCTGGCTAAAAGGCATATAAAAACGCCAGGAAGATTTACGATTCTGAGATAAAACATGCTGCGGCAGAGGTGATTGAACCAAGTGTAAGAAAGAAAGGGAGGAACAGACTTTACCTATCAGAGAACAGCTTTGGAGGTAGGTGTGTTCCTAGAGTGAAATTTGCTAAAAGAAGCAAGAGAAGGACCAATTAAAACTGAGAAAAGTGAAAATTATGAAGCTAGTGGGAGAATTGTGTGTGTTGAAAAAGAGACACTTAAGTTAGGCGCAAGCGAGGAGTCTACTTTGAATCTTCTTACAGTCAACATGAGTGAACAGTTTGTGTAAAGTATTAAATTTTGGCAAAGTGAGAACCGAGAGTTTGTTAGTAAAAGTTAAGAAGTAAAAATCGAGAGAATCTAGCAAGTGTTAGTTTCGTGACTCGTGATAATTAGATTATATCATGTATTACTAAGATATCTAAACTATTTAAACAGAATAACTACTGTGAAAAATGTAAATTTGCATCATGAGAGTAACCGTAATAGCTAATGAACAGTGTTTATACTAAAGTAAATATTGTAAGAAATCTGATATACCGAGAAGGACTCAAACATATGAGAACGAGTGGTGGAGTGAGTTATTAATGTGTTACAAATCAATCACTACGAGAACGATCCACAGCCATGTGAGTCATCTAAACTATCCGGTGGTCAGAGAAGTTGGAAGCGAAACAGCATCTACTAGACATACATAAGGAGACGGAGATGAGAACCCAGTACATCTGCGCACCGTAGATTGGATTATGCGTACCCACAGTAAAATTTTCATGTATTAATACTATTTTAAGATACACCTGTCTGTCCTTCTAAATATTCTAAAAGAACTCACATGGGAAGTTACACATGAGAACATATACACAATACATTCATATGATTAGAACATAAATGGAAAATACGTAAATTTAAATTTTAACAAACATAACTTCAGTTAATTATATTCATTCATATTTTAATTAATTCATTTGAAGAAATGATTGTCATAAGAATAAAGATAATCTGTAATCTAATAATTTAACTAGATGTAAGTACTATTTCATGCTCATATACAGAAATTCAAAGGAACCCTGATATATATATATATATATATATATATATATATATTGTAACATACACTTATTTAGTGTTATGTACTTTTTTCTAAGTTACAAAAAATTATGATCTAATAAAAAAAATGTTTTGTGAAGAGAAACAAAAATTATATTATTTATTTATTTAATTAATTATTTAATTATTTGTTATGTAATTATGTATTTTTATTTCTTTTAATTATTAATTTAATTAGTTTATTCGCTTAGAATGACCAGAATTTTTTTTCAGCGTCAATAAGTTTATCTCCTGTAATAATCGATTAGCGGTCCTTCGTTATTCTAAGTGTGTACTCTTTTTAACGTGGTTAATTTCTGCTTTTCTTGTAGTCCAGGTATCAAACATTATTTAATATGATTCTATTTATATAATTATAAATAAATAGAACCCCAAAATTATAAGATTCAATTACTTTATTAACATAATAATAAATGATCGATTTTGAATCGATTAGTCAATCGACAATTACAGACTCGTTCTCAGGGCGATTAAATTACATATATAAAATAATAATATTAATTTGTGGATTCTTTGAAGTGTTATTAGAATAGTCAGAGAAAAATGGCAAAGCTGGAAAGTATAATGTGTACAATAAAAACTGCTTAAATATCTAATAATACAAAATATTATTGAATAGTCAATGTTAGTAATATAAATTTATCGAACCCAAACTGGTGATGCCGTTCTGCTGGAACCGCTTGGAATTGTGGGACTAGTCCAAAATGGCCGCCTCGTGCTGAACATAAACAAGACGCCTTCACTGCAGAATTTTTCCAAATAAAAGTTGGTTATTGGTGTATTCCTCTTCCAATTAGTAGTGGTTAAGTACTCTTCATCACCGTGGAATTGTTCAGGAGTAGTGGTCAGTTGTTTGGTGCTGCAATCAATGTTGAATGTGTTTTTGTTCCAATGGAGGTGAAACGTTACAATGTCCAATTCTGTGTCGATATTATTTTTAGTTCACGTTCATATATTGTTTGATTATTTGGATTACGTGTTCAAATCTTCATTAATCACTTAGTTTGGTTGATTCCAGGTTAATTTGGTGTTCACTAATTATATTTTTACACTTCTCTGTGTTAACTTTGATAGGTTTGGTTAATTCAAAAAATATCTCTCATTCTATATGAATTGGTTTGTCTGAGCTCGTTCGAAGTGTCCGTCACAACGTATAACAATCAACTAATTCCTTCTTCCTCTATACCATCAGTCCTGGCTGAATTAATATTAAATCTACATAGTTTTTAATCAGATGGCATTTCCGCCTAAATAATTGACTTTTACATTATATGATTAATTACATTTTTACTATTATTTAATTTTATTAAATACTAATTACATGATTACTTTCCTTAGTTAATTCTACGTTATTTAATACCAAACATGATATACTTTATATTATTTTTAACTCGAAAAGTCAAATTTACTGTATATTAGAATGTAGGCATTAACTGTACTTCCTGTCATCTCAAATGGTTTTCAATTTCTATTATGTTCTAGTTATCATTGAACAAGATCATTGCCAGAATTAAAATGGTTATTTTCTTTAATTCTTTGTAGTTTTATGATTTAGTTAACTAATGTACATATTATCTTTAATTTTCCTATTAGATTCTAGTGTTATTACACTTGCATTTTTTTCTAATGATCTCTCATATATTTCTTCAATACCTTTAAAAAGTATTGTTACAATTATAATTCACAGTAATTGATTTACTTTATATAATTTTCATTAGTTGAATTAATTTCCTTTACTTATTTTCTAATTACAAGGTTTGTAAGATTTACCATTTGTCCTAGATTTTATGTTAGCTCATTTACAGTGTTTATGATTATTCCAGCTTGCTTATACCCTTTCTGACATATTATTCTTATAAAATCTTAACGAAATTACTCTCATCTAATTACAGTCAGGTTTATTATTAATTAATATCATTAAACATAATAAATATTTTATAACAACAACAAAAATTATATCCATTCTCAAACATTTTAGCCTTGAGTTCAATGAACTACTAATGTAAACAAAACACATCTGTTTTTTCATCAACTAAAATATTTCTTAAAATTAACTTTCATGCAGTCCTTGCTGTTTTTGTTTTCCTTTAGGGATTTACCCTTGATCACTCCACTTATGTATTGTATATTCTTATATCATTTTTTTGTCATTTTGTCTGATATTATAGGATAAAGAATATCACTTATATTAGATCATCAGGATTCACTTTTCATTATAATATTAAATTGCACTGGCACATTTTTACATTTATTCTAGAATCTTCACTTACACCTAATTCACATTTACTCTTATTTTATTGCATTATACTTTTCCTATTTATTTTCATATTTTTTGGAAGTTTCTAATGTTATTACTGGTGGTTGTTTTTCTAACAGTTGTCCATTTATTTTGGATGTTTGTTTATACTGGGCATTTCCTGACCTGCTCCTATTTTTTGGAAGCTTTTAATGTTATTACTTGTGGTTGTTTTTCTAACAGTTGTTCATTTATTTTGGATGTTTGTTTATACTGGGCATTTCCTGACCTGCTCCTATACTACCTGGGTATAATTATTTTATACTTCGGCCTATCATTATTTTTCTATAATTTCTTATACAGTAGACGCCCTCTTAACCGGCCTCGGATCAACCGGCCGCCGCTTTAACCATCCAGACTCGTCTGTTTCCCATGCTTTCGATATCCGTTAATTAAACGGATGTTTCTTATTTGTTTTTAGTAATCAAGTGGCTTTCGATTACCGCTTTAACCAGCCGACCCTCAGACTCGTCTGTTTCCCACGCTTTCGATATCCGTTAATTCAACAGATGTTTATACATTATCTATTTATGTTTTTAGTAATCAAGCGGCTTTCGATTGTACCGCGTAAACATAAATGTGAAATTACACCGACACGGCTCACCAGCATGTCAAAAGTTTCATGATTTGCACTTGTTTATTTTATTGAATGTCTTTAGTCAGTTTAGTGGTTGATTTGTCAATGTGAAGATGTGTCGATTATTACTGTACTGTACTACTGTAAGTACCAGTTTCATTATTTTTTCGTGTGCTACAAACATGAGTGACAAAAAACGGAAACGTGTAGTAATCAGTATCGCGCATAAACTTAACGCCTTAGAACGTTTAGACAAAGGTGAATCGGTACAATTAATATGTAACGAATTAGGCTTGGGAAAAAGTACTGTCAATGACTGGCGGAGAAACAGAAATTCACTTCAGGATTACTGTATGCAGGTTGAATCACAAAAAGTACTCAAGTCCCGTTGCACAATTAGAAAACCAACCAACGAGATTGTTGATGATGCCCTTTGGGTATGGTTTGTCCAACAACGTCGAAAAGGTACGCCGATTAGTGGGCCAATATTAAAAGAAAAGGCCTTGTTTTCACAAAAAACTCGAAAACCAGGCCAAATTTGTTGCTAGTGATGGGTGTGGTTATCGAGGTGGAAAAAACAGCATGGAACACATGTGCTTGATGTGTGTGGGGAAAAGCTGTCCGCTAATCCAGGAGCAGTAGATGAATTTACAACAGAACTCGTAAAAATCAGAAACGAAAAAGAACTTAAACCAGAGCAGACATATAACCTAGATGAAACGGGCTTAAATTTCAAACTTCTACCGAAACAAACTTTCGCTATGGCAGATGAAAAATCAGCACCGGGAATGAAAGTTAACAAAGAAAGATTGACTGTTGCTCTCTGTAGCAATGCTGCGGGTACACATAAGATTCCTCTTTTTGTGATTGGTAAATTGAAGAAATCGCGTGTGTTTAAACATGTTAATATGGAAGCCTTCCCGGTTTACTATAGATCTCAAAAATCTGCGTGGATGGACTCCCATCTTTTCAAAGAATGGTTTATAACGCAATTCATACCAAAAGTTAAAAGCCATTTAATCAATCTAAAATTGCCTGTAAAAGCTCTACTTGTCATTGACAATGCACCGACCCACCCCAATGTTGATCAATTAGTATGTGAGGAAGACATCAGCGTTTTATTTTTGCCAACTAACGTAACTAGTCTCATACAACCTATGGACCAGGGAGTTATTGCAAGTTTCAAAAGACGGTATAGGCGAAAATTGTTATCTGAAATTTTGGGTAAAATGGAAAATGAAAACTCAGGACTTGTAGACGCTGTAAAGACTATAAACATCAAAGATGTGGTGTACATGATAGCAGCTGTGTTTGAAGAAATTCCCCACACTGCTTTTATAAAATCATGGAGGAAAGCTTGGCCAGCCATTGAGAATTACGTTGACTAGATAACGGAAGAAAATACACGTGTCCCAGATAACGACAATCAAAGTTTACTCTGTGATCTGCAAAAAATAATGGCAGAATGCGAAGAAAGAGATGTCGAAGAATGGATAAATGGTGATCAAGAGCTTGAAAACGAAACTTTGGCTGATGAGGAAATCATAAGTGTTGTCTGCCAGCAAACTGATATTGACGAAGATGGGATCATAGAAGAAAAAGAAGAAGACAGCGAGGGAAAAGTCAGTCACAAAGACGCATTGGAAGCATTACAGCTGGCAGTGCGATACGTCGAACAACAAGGTGAGGCGTCTGGTGTCGATGTCATGTTTATGCGAAAGTGGCGTGACCACGCTTTTAAAAATTCATTCAAACTTAAAAAGCAAAAAAAATCACGGATTTTTTTAAAGTGTAACTGGAATACTGTATACAGTGTTAATGTTATGTCTGTAAAATAAACAACTTTTAACGATACAGTACTGTACAAGTGTTTGATTTTGTTCGGTTTAACCAGCCATTTTGTTAACCGACCGACCCCCTGGTCCCAAGCTGACCGGTTAAGAGGGCATCTACTGTATATTGCATGGTTGTTTTGAATTTATTTATCTCTTTGAACTATTATTTCACTACTTTGTGGTCCTTGACTAATTTTTGTAGTATTTTTCATTGATGTCGTTGCATTTTTATTATATATATGATTATTTTTTAAATTAAAACGAAGTGGATAATCTGTCATGATACAGATTCCTCTCCTCCAGAAGTGATTAGTTCAGACCATACTTTGAGTATGTATGAAATAATTGCTTATGATATTATTTAGTTATTACATCCCTTGTCTTCCTCTCCATTTCTACATCTGCTTCTTCATACTTGAGCTTAGTTTTTTTTTTCTTAAATTGATTCTTCTTTGATAGATATTGTTATCTGAGGTTTATTATTATTATTATATTTATTTTTTCCTTAACTTAGTTCTTTATCTATGGGATATTTATTCCCTAACATTCCCTAACACGTGAGCTGGGGCAGTCCGGAGAGGCACTTGTGGCTACATATACTCTGCTGGCCATACTACACTTCTAATTGAGATCAGAGGAAAATCATCTCTGCCCAAAAATATAACGCTGCTGGAATTATCTACAGACAGTTATTTAATAAAATTATATAAGAATAGTCTATTTTTTGACTAATAAAAAACATCCTTGGATACTTCACTTCGTAGTTTCTCAGATTTACTATTATTTTCTATCTCAGTTATTCTTCTTATTATTTATTCTTCTATCCTTTTAGCTCTGCTGATATTTTTATTTTTATCATGGTTGGAAGCTCTGTTGATATATTTATCACTAGTTGTTGGGTGTAAGTTTTTTCATCTGAATTTTCGTTAATTCTTCTATTTTTCACAACTATAACATAACTATAACATAGTTTTATGGTAAGTCATTATTGAAATTACCTTTAATCTCCTCCTATAATCTCTGACATTCATAATTTCTTTATTGTTGGTAATTGGAATTAGTGACGGCTTGCCCATAAGGGCTCTCGGGCGCAGCCCTCCCAATAAAATAAAAAGTAATAATTAATTTTTCACCAAATCAATTAAAAAAGTTCCTATACGCATCAAAACAATAATACAACGGAAAACATTTGACGTTTAAAGTCCGGAGTTGAGTTGCGGGCGTTGGCCATAGAGCCCAAAGCTACTGTGTGCAGTGTAAATGGAAAATACAGCATACAGCTCTAACCGTGCGGTGACGTCAATCAACTGTGTTCTTATGGACATGCTGGGACTCCATCCTTGGCCACGCATGCGCAAATCATCTCAGCCAGCGCCAGCGGCCAGCAGTGTAGCAGTTATTGGCACTCCTTGTTTGCAAACAGAGTTATTGTGTTTAGTGTGTGATTAATGTGTGTCATAATGAATAACACGGATTCTAACTTTGTAATTACGAATGATGTAAGTAAAATTATTAGCCAAGGGATAAAGAACTTAGAGCACAAGGTTGAACTTAAAAGATTAGGGCTTTCTAAGCCTAATATGGTGATTAATCAAGTACAAAAATCCACTAAGGGTAGGAATAGCTACAATCGGAAATTTAGTATTCATTTGTATAATTATGCTGATTGGTTGTGTGAGTGTGGAATAAAAAACTCATTTTTCTGTTACCCGTGCATAGTAATGGGCGTACAGGATCGCACCTGGACTGTAGATGGTGTCTCGGATATTAAGTATTTGAGTGAAAAACTTAAAAAACATAAATTAAGTGAAAAACATATAAATGCGTGTATCGAGTATGCAGTAATTGGGAAGGCTAACATTAGATCTCAGTTAGACAGTGCATATAGATTAGGAATTCAAAAGTTAAATGAGGAAGTATCAAAAAATCGGTACATTTTAAGTAAGTTGATTGATACTGTGAAGTTTTGTGTGGCTTTTGAACTTGCATTAAGTGGGCATGACGAAAGTGGCTCTGACACATCTAACAACCCTGGCATATTTCGTGGTCTTGTCAACCTAATGGCAGAGTTAGACTCTACATTAAAACAACATTGAAAAAAGCAATAACCGAGTATTTTTAGGGCTTTCCAAAACCATCCAAAATGATTTACTTGATTCCATATATGCCGTGTGCTTGGAAATTATATGCGACGAAATTACTCAAACTAAATATATTGCTATTGAAGCCGATGAGACAACTGACTGTGCTACATTGTCTCAGCTAGTGTTTGTTGTCAGATACGAGTTAAATGGGGTTGTAAATGAAAGATTTGTTAGTTTTGTAGTACCCAAAGGTCATGACGCAGCATCTGTTAATGAAGCAATTTTTAACGAGGTGTAAAAGCTAAAAATTGACAAAACACCTGAAAGAGTGATTGCTCAAAGCTACGATGGCACTTCTGTCATGAGTGGCCAGCACACAGGTGTGCAGGCAAGAGTCAAAGCTGTGTACAAAAATGCACATTTCGTACACTGCTACGCGCATCAACTAAATTTGATCATTGAATGCTGCGCAACACAAAATAAACAGACAAAAATATTTTTCAGTAATGTTGAAGCATTTTCATCCTTTTTTTCACAATCAACTAAAAGAACAGCAGTACTTGACGACATTATGAAAAAACGAATAACAAAGAGCTCTGGCACTCGTTGGAACTTCAAGTCTAGAATTGTTTAAGTATAAAAATGAAATAGAAGAATGCTTAAATAAAATATTAGACGACGACAGCAATGATTATACAACTGTAAACAAAGCAGTTGGTTTAAGCAACCTTCTTAAAGACAACGATTTCATTTTCTGGGTAACACTTTTTAATAAAATAATGCCCCATTGTGATATTTTGTACAACGAGCTTCAGAACAAGACAATCGACTGCATCAAGGCCTTAAAATATATAGGCGAATTTAAGTCTATAATTCAAAAAATAAGAAACTTGCCTGAGGTTGACCAGCCCAGTTCTAGCGAACTTGATGAAACTGAAAATGATTTATCTTGTTCAGGCCCCAGTAGAAAACGTGGCCGATTTGAAGATAGAAGACACATTGCGGCAAAAGTAGTGTGTGATGTTATCATGACTGGAATTGACAATCGCTTTAATTTCTTAGATCATTTGTCGGTAGCTAAGTTATTTCAGCCAAGTTTGTTTCCTGAGTTCAAAAATAAATTTCCTGAAAATGAATTAGAAATTGCTGTAAATTTATTACGGTTGAATAAAATAGAACTGAAACAAGAGTTGGTAGTAATATACAGTAGAAGTGATTTTTCTGAGGCTCATTACGGTTGCTTAATTTTATTTATGATAATAATCTGAGGGATGTGCTCCCCGAATCAGTGAAATTACTTCAGATCATCTGCACAATCCCTATGACCACTGCAGAAAGTGAAAGATGTTTTTCAACTTTAAAGCGAATAAAGACTTTTACCAGGAGCACAAGAAGGTAGACTCAGTGCACTCGCCATGTGTTCAATTGAAAAGAAATTATTATCTACCCCCAATTTCAATGAACGTGTGATCAACCACTTCGCTGCACAGAAGGAGAGGAGGATGGACTTCTGCTACAAACAATATAACTAAAGGTATGAATTTTCAGTCGTAGATTAATTTATTTTTGATATTAAATGTGACTAAGTATATTTAAAGTGGTAGAAGATAATACCTTGTTACTTAATACAACTTCCTCCTGAATTCTGATGCTTGGTCTAATTTTAAAAATATAGCTTTCACATTTGCCCTGTGGTATATAGCTATGTACTTCTGTTCTATAAAATATTTTGAATTTCCACTCTTATTATTCACATATCTTAAAAATAAAATACTTACAGTAAAATCAAATGTTATAAGTAGACTAATTTTGACAATTTTATAAATTTATAAAAATACATACAAGAAAGTGAATGAGTGTGTGTATCTGTGTGTGCGCGTTCGCGTGTGTGTGTGTTTGTGTAGAGATAGTATGACCTTATGAAAGAGCCCCTCCCATGTTCATAATGACGAGCCGCCACTGATTGGAATATTCAGTACATTAATTAACCTATTGTTCATCATCTCAAATTCTTCCTGTGTTTTTATTAAATTCCTTGGATGCATTCTTCTCATTTTATATGATTTCATTTCCCTGTGTTTAATATTTTCATCTTGTTCTTTTGTTTTATCGTTTGGTATTTCTTCTCTTCCTGGTTTGCTATCATTTTTTAATTCTTTGGTCTTATCATTTCTTAATTCTTCCCTCCACAGTTCATTATCATTTCTTATATCATCCATTTGCGACAAAATTTATTACAACTATCATCCATTTTCTTATTTGTTGATTTGAACTCTCGGAGGAACATTTCCATCATCTTATCCAACTTTTTATCTTCTGTGATTTTGGATTTCTCAGGTTGTTCCTTTTGTGACATTGGTTTGGTTGGTTCGACCGGAGGTAGGATCACTTCCATCTTCCACTGGTCTTGCCTCCTTGTTTTCCATATCTATCTCTTCGATCACTTTTTCGGCTTCTGCCGCCCTTTCCTTGGATAGTGCTCATTTCGGCATTTTTATTACCTTTCTGACTTTATAACAGCTGCCAAGCTAAAATTAGGAATTGGGCAGATTATTCTTATCTTTTATGGCCTATCAATCACTAATTAAAGCCCCTTAAGTTGGACGCCAGTTTTGTAACCACACTTATTTAGTGTGTTGTACTTGTTTTCTAAGTTACAAAAAATTATGATCTAATAAAAAAAAAATTTGGTTGAAGAGAAAAAAAATTATAATTTTTATTTATTTAATTAATTATTTAATTATTTGTTATGTAATTATGTATTTTTATTTCTTTTAATTATTAATTTAATTAGTTTATTCGCTTAGAATGACCAGAATTGTTTTTCAGCGTTAATAAGATTATCTCCTGTAATAATCGATTAGCGGTCCTTCGTTATTCTAAGTGTGTACTCTTTTAACGTTGTTAATTTCTGCTTTTTTTGTAGTCCAGATATCAAATAATATTTAATATGCTTCTATTTATATAATTATAAATAAATAGAACCCCAAAATTATAAGATTCAATTACTTTATTAACATAATAATAAATGATCGATTTTGAATCGATTAGTCAATCGACAATTACAGACTCGTTCTCAGGGCGATTAAATTACATATATAAAATAATAATATTAATTTGTGGATTCTTTGAAGTGTTATTAGAATAGTCAGAGAAAAATGGCAAAGCTGGAAAGTATAATGCGTACAATAAAAACTGCTTAAATATCTAATAATACAAAATATTATTGAATAGTCAATGTTAGTAACATAAATTTATCGAACCCAAACTGGTGATGCTGTTCTGCTGGAACTGCTTGGAATTGTGGGACTAGTCCAAAATGGCCGCCTCGTGCTGAACGTAAACGAGACGCCTTCACTGCAGAATTTTTCCAAATAAAAGTTGGTTATTGGTGTATTCCTCTTCCAATTAGTAGTGGTTGAGTACTCTTCATCACCGTGGAATTGTTCAGGAGTAGTGGTCAGTTGTTCGGCGCTGCAATCAGTGTTGAATGTGTTTTTGTTCCAATGGAGGTGAAACGTTACACTGTCCAATTTTGTGTCGATATTATTTTTAGTTCGCGTTCATATATTGTTTGATTATTTGCATTACGTGATCAAATCTTCATTAATCACTTAGTTTGGTTGATTCCAGGTTAATTTGGTGTTCACTAATTATATTTTTACACTTCTCTGTGTTAACTTTGATAGGTTTGGTTAATTCAAAAAATATCTTCTCTCATTCTATATGAATTGGTTTGTCTGAGCTCGTTCGAAGTGTCCGTCACAACGTATAACAATCAACTAATTCCTTCTTCCTCTGTACCATCAGTCCTGGCTGAATTAATATTAAATCTACATAGTTTTTAATCAGATGGCATTTCCGCCTAAATAATTGACTTTTACATTATATGATTAATTACATTTTTACTATTATTTAATTTTATTAAATACTAATTACATGATTACTTTCCTTAGTTAATTCTACGTTATTTAATACCAAACATGATATACTTTATATTATTTTTAACTCGAAAAGTCAAATTTACTGTATATTAGAATGTAGGCATTAACTGTACTTCCTGTCATCTCAAATGGTTTTCAATTTCTATTATGTTCTAGTTATCATTGAACAAGATCATTGCCAAAATTAAAATGGTTATTTTCTTTAATTCTTTGTAGTTTTATGATTTAGTTAACTAATTTACATATTATCTTTAATTTTCCTATTAGATTCTAGTGTTATTACACTTGCATTTTTTTCTAATGATCTCTCATATATTTCTTCAATACCTTTAAAAAGTATTGTTACAATTATAATTCACAGTAATTGATTTACTTTATATAATTTTCATTAGTTGAATTAATTTCCTTTACTTATTTTCTAATTACAAGGTTTGTAAGATTTACCATTTGTCCTAGATTTTATGTTAGCTCATTTACAGTGTTTATGATTATTCCAGCTTGCTTATACCCTTTCTGACATATTATTCTTATAAAATCTTAATGAAATTACTCTCATCTAATTACAGTCAGGTTTATTATTAATTAATATCATTAAACATAATAAATATTTTATAACGACAACAAAAATTATATCCATTCTCAAACATTTTAGCCTTGAGTTCAATGAACTACTAATGTAAACAAAACACATCTGTTTTTTCATCAACTAAAATATTTCTTAAAATTAACTTTCATGGAGTCCTTGCTGTTTTTGTTTTCATTTAGGGATTTAACCTTGATCACTCCACTTATGTATTGTATATTCTTATATCATTTTTTTTGTCATTTTGTCTGATATTATAGGATAAAGAATATCACTTATATTAGATCATCAGGATTCACTTTTCATTATAATATTAAATTGTGAAACCCCCCTTTTATTTTATAAGTTTTCTTTTTTGTAATGTTTTTTGAATTTTATTTTATTTTATTTTTATTAAGTTTTTTTTGTAAAGGGGAGAGACATAATATTTAGAACTAGGTGGTGAACCTAGAGGAAGCATAAGTGTGCAAAGGCCCAAGCTACAATTACAGACATGTCGCCCCAGGTGAATGACATGACTTGCAAATGAAAAAGTCTATTAACAAACAAGTGTGAACTTTATTAAGCATGCAAACTTTACATGACATTACAAGTTGTAAACTCAACAATGAGTAAAATTGAACTGCAGGATTCTATATATATATATATATATATATATATATATATATATATATAGTAACATAACAAGATGTTACCTAACCTAAGTGTATGTTATCAGATTTTATAAGGACAAAACAACCATGTAAATAGGAATATAATAGTAAAAAATAACCAAGAAAGGAGAAACCAAGAAAGAAGAATTAAGCAGAAGTGCCACATGAAACAGTAACCCAAAGGATGTTTGACACTACAACTAGACTAAGACTGAGACGAACTGATGGACAGAGTAAATTTACATTCAGCTGTCAATCCAGTCAGTAGTTGATGTAAACCGAATGTTATATGTAAATAAAAAATGAATTAATAAGCAGTTAAATACTGTGAAAGCAGAATTAGCATTTTGCTGATAATAGATTTGACAATGACCAGTAAATTATGAATGCCAAAACTAAAATTAACAATGGCTACATAGTGAGAACAAAGATGTATTTCAGCATCAAATATACTTGTGAGAAAAGAGAACTATTTATAAGAGAGAATCTTATACAAATAAGAGACCTCCAAAAATTACCGAATTGAGAACCAATAAGTGTTATTAAGGCAAAATTCCAATATAGGCGATATGTCTTAACAACGCTAAGACCAAACATTAGTCAGTAAATTGACTATGGAGAATTAACATAAGTGTAAATTAAAATACACCAAACAATGGTTATGCCCTGACATAACAAAAGACATTATTAAAACAATAGGTTTAATCATAATTTTAATTGTTAAACAGTAGATTAGAACGAATTAGCATAAAACGAAATGTCATAGTAAGTAGGATCATTCGTTACAATGTATAGAGTTTAGGTGTACACATAATGTTCAATAAAGATGTCAGTACAGAATTAATAGTGTTCCCACATAAACATTTGAATAATAAAATGATATGTGAACACAAACAATATTAACCAAAAGTGTAAAATCGGCGACTCAGAAAAAGCAGACGACAGTGAAAGTGATGTACCCGAACATTGGTTTTATAACAATGTCGGTCAAAGTGAAAGTAATTCGATATCGAGTGATATCAAATTAAAGGAGAAAAAACGATCTTTAATTTGATAATGATATCAACCCAATTGCAACTGTATTTAGTGCGGGAGAGATGTTAGCATCATTCTAAAAATGTGCATCAGAAAACTGTTTATGAATAATAACAAAAATGACAGCTAGGTGCCACCTCTGCATTTGACGGTTAGAAAAAGCCGTTATCAACTGCCAAAAAGTGGTACGTCATACCGACACACCTGCCAGCGCCAATCAGAAAATTAGTTAGTATTTAACATTTTTACCTAAGACCGATCAAAGAAGGGGGTATATAAAGACGAAACAGCGAATTTTGAGGCAGACTCTTACTGACTAGCGTGTAGCACAGAAGTGTGCCCGCCATCTCTACATTTTTATTAACTCTTAGCGTCATTTACATATTACATTGAAACAAATAGTTCAACAACAAGAAACGACTACTTCAAGTTCATCTACAGCAAACAACAGTGATTAAGTGCAGTATAATTTTAATTTCGTGCGGGAAATAATGAGCAGAAATAATTAATTGTTATTATTCACGATCCATTTAATCAGAAGAGGATCGCATTATTCTGTTCTTGTGCGAGTTTAGTGCCGAAACCCAGTAATCATTATAATCCGATTACTGAAGTGATTAATAAGTTTTAATTAAATAATTAAAACTCAGAAGGTAACAGTGCAATCATTACTAATTTTTACCTGAGCGCCATAACCTGTACTTTGTTTTCAACACTAGCCTGTACTGACGCAAAACACGAAAACACTTTAAGATTACACCACGTCTCAATTTATTATACAAATTTGTTATTATGAATTAAGCTATATGTTAGTTGTAAGGGTTCTCACTTGATAAATATTGTCATTAAAAAAGCAAGCGTTGATGAAACGCGCGATCTTTCAACAGATCGTTTTTAATTTTGTTTACTTTACGAAAGTAACCTAAAAACTTGGTTGATCAATTGTATATCAAAAAGATTGTTGGATATTGTGTAGGCATAATTGTTTTCTTTCGTGTCTCAAAGAATTCACTACTGAGATTTTCATAATGTTAATGTTAAAAATAAATAACATCTGGACTTAGCCAGATTTATAATTCATGTTCTGAGCAAGCCGTATAAGACATATAATAACTGACTTTTAATTGTACAACTTTGTATGTTTGCATTATATTTGTTTTTGAATTCTCTATGAGGGTGTAAATAAACCCATTATTAACAGCATCACCTGATTTTGATTTATTTCTATAGGATAATTGAATATTTTCTTTTAACAAACTTAAACAACCTTCTGTTGTGTTTAACATATTGGAATAGCATTGCCAAAAGGTGACACACAATTATATTAAATTTTCTAATCATTCAGTAAATCTATGTGTGGGTTTTACACGGGATTTTCCCTGAATAAATCCGTGTGGCGCCCACTAATTAATAAACAAGGTAATCTAACCTTGCAACCAAAGTGAGTTGGTGTTTGTAAACTGAGTTGACAGTTTAGTGAACTTCTAGTAAACACGATCAGGTACGTAAAAGTATATTTTTGTTTATGATATTGTCCAGACATTACGAGACGTGACATACTCAGACTACCTGCAATCCGGAGAAGAAGTTTTACTACCAGTTTCAACCAGACGAGAACTATTATCAAGCAACCAACTGCTATACTTCACGTTTTAACTTAAGCTAATTTAGCATTTAATTAAAATCAACTTCACTATTTTATTTATTTAATATACGGGAATTCTTTTTAAACAAGTATAATTAAACCATTGTAAACACACTGTGAGTAACTTTGAATGTTTCATTTTAAATTACTTTACTACTTTAGTAACCTTCAATTAGAAACAACTATTCCAAACATTGAGTTACCTCAAAAGAATACTTCACACATAATTGAACTTTGTTTTAACGAGACTTTTAATATTTTAACCACGAATATAAGTTTAAATAACAACACTTTTATTTTATTTCAAGTTAATTGTAAACACACACGTTTTCATTTTATTACAAATAGGTTAGACCAACAGTGTGGCTTTTAAACGAAATTTAAACGGAATTTAAAACATTATTCTAATTTAATTACATAATTTAATAAACAAGAATAACAATAAAACAAATAACACCCGAAAATTAGGTTACTTATAAATTGACGCATCCAACGTGTGGCAAAATTACACCCCACGCAAACAACAATATAATACACAAACGTAACCGTCATTTATTAGTTTACTTATAATATATATATATATATATATATATATGTCAATATTCTTTACAGCATAAGATTGTGAGTGAAGTTAGATTTAAATATAAATTGTATGGATCCTGCCACGCTATGTCCAAGTTAATTCTTGCAAGAATATTATTCACAAGTTAAATTGAAAATTACTAATCCCTGAATGCTATTAAAATGAATTTAAAGAGGCTAGCCTTTTAGTAACTTTGTAAGCACATTTTTGATATCATAATGTCTAACACATTCCCCTCCAAAAAATGAAAATTACACACAAACACATACACAACATATATAACACACATCCACCATTTCTGTACAAAACCCCTCATAATAACCCCTTGCAACAAGAATAAATAAATATACAAATATATAATTAACAAGGCAATTTGGTAATACTCAGTTAAGTCAATTAATATGTCAATATAAATAACACGGGAAATGCAAGTGCCCCCAACCAAACCAGAGACTCAAAAAATATTAATCAACAACCACATTAATAATAATGAAGCAATTCGCGTATGTGTTCATGAAAATAGTTTAAACACTTAAACTAAAGGCTCAGACAGCCCCCTTTAGTCCGGAATTCTGCCATGACCGCATGACCTGAACAAGCAGAAAATCTAACTCTCGAATAGCTTTAATTCGATAAAAGGTAGAACTTAGAGCAGAGCCTGCGGATACGTGTGTGTGTGCGCAATTTTCTTACATATTATAAGAAGATATAATAGATTGCATTAGACTTAATTATGTAAGGTCCACACATGTAGGCACAGATCTAAACATGAGAGTTTTTGCAGAACTTTAGTAATTAAACGCGGCCTCATGAGTCTGCTTCTGGGAGCTTCCGTGGATTCACAGTGTAGAGGTCGTTGAGATAGTATTATATAAATAAAATGGTCCCACCTGGATCGTCCGGTGTACTTAAGTAAGCCTTGGTTAATCGGTAGAGTCTCGGTTGCAACAATACGTTCTGGGGCAGAGTAGCTTCACGAGTGTATCTGTGTGCGAGAATCTCGACTGACGGCATGTCATGGCTTAACGGTCGTCTCTGCCAGAAGGGTGGGCAGTTGGTCGTCTACATCGTCCGACACCCATCTCGCCCTTGTTCGAGCACCTGTGGCAGGCAATGAGTTGTATAGGGTGTCATAAGGAACCTGATCTCACCACAGCTCGCACACATACGCCATCATTATTAAATTGCTAACACACACTCTAATGCTTCAACAGCCACTATAAACACATCACCACTTATTCGTATTAACCTGGATTGAACCACCAGCTGTGCCTTATTTCATTTAACCACTAGTTATGTTTAAGTATTTCATTCAGGACGTTATTCTTCTATGTATACCATGATTATTAAAGACACAAAAAAAGCAGCTGAGTGCAAGATATCTATTATCATTTACATTACTGTAATCAATTTAACCCGCAACATTCACTTCCATACTGAGTTCACTTCCAATTTGCATTAATGCCCAAATTGAAAACTGACACACACGCACACACAAGTTATCATTTGCCATTAAAGCTGAAACACAGACAAAATATATTTTGGGGTTAAAATATTTTAAAAGCACATTAAATAATACATACCTGGAGCAGAACTTTATTTGGCCTCTCATAGAGAAGAGGAATGAAGTCTGAATCGATGAGTGCCGTCAGCCGAGAGCAGATTGCCTGGTTGAGGGTTCAAATAGAAATGAGGACGATTAGATGGAAATGTCTAACCACGAAGACTTGGCCGATGCAGGAACACACAAATCACAGCTGAGCCCGCCAACTGAATATCATTGCTACACAACACACGGTCTGCATACCCAACGACGACGAGATACAGTGGCAGCGCGTGACGTCAAAACCCGCTCGTTTTTAAAAACACATCGCCCGTGTCAGCAATCGCCTAACATGAGCCGACCAAAGTACGGCACAATTGCACTGGCACATTTTTACATTTATTCTAGAATCTTCACTTACACCTAATTCACATTTACTCTTATTTTATTGCATTATACTCTTTCTATTTATTTTCATATTTTTTGGAAGTTTTTAATGTTATTACTGGTGGTTGTTTTTCTAACAGTTGTTCATTTATTTTGGATGTTTGTTCATACTGGGCATTTCCTGACCTGCTCCTATTTTTTGGAAGTTTTTAATGTTATTACTTGTGGTTGTTTTTCTAACAGTTGTTCATTTATTTTGGATGTTTGTTTAAACTGGGCATTTCCTGACCTGCTCCTATTTTTTGGAAGCTTTTAATGTTATTACTTGTGGTTGTTTTTCTAACAGTTGTTCATTTATTTTGGATGTTTGTTTATACTGGGCATTTCCTGACCTGCTCCTATACTACCTGGGTATAATTATTTTATACTTTGGCCTATCATTATTTTTCTATAATTTCTTATATATTGCATGTTTGTTTTGAATTTATTTTATCTCTTTGAACTATTATTTCACTACTTTGTGGTCCTTGACTTATTTCTTATTTCTATAGTATTTTTCATTGATGTCGTTGCATTTTTATTATATATATATATATATGATTATTTTTTAAATTAAAACTTTGTGGATAATCTGTCATGCTACAATATATATATATATGTATATATTACAACAATACATAAATTGTATCGAGCCACACGTTGGAAGCGACAAAATTATACAACGACACAAGTTGCAAATAAAATTGTATTTGTGTTTGAGGAGACCCACGTTCTTTGGGACGCCAAAGTTATGCAACTTTACAGATGACTGTTTAAGATACTGTAATTTATGGAGGTTGTATAACGATATCAGATGTAATTATAATAAGAGTATTAGATTTTATGAGTATTTAAAAATTCATATTTATTGTTTACTCAATCTTATAAATAATAAACATCGTTAATAATCTTCGGTTACGATATCACTCATATCAATGTTGATCTCTTATATTATATGGTGTTACACACATTTAAAACCCTCTTACATCTAGACATGCTAATAATCTTAATCTAGACATTTATTTTATTTGACTTACTAAAACAAATAAAGTTAAAAACGTAATTTGAATTGAATTCTTTTAATTCAGATCTGACCTCAACTCGCTCAGTCTATACTAATGTTTAAAAATTAAATTTAAATTTATATTAATTACTTTTAGACTGACATTTGTTTTATATTCAAAATTTAAATTATTCTTTACTACAATGCAAATATCAAATCAATTTAACTATTTACTTTCATAAACAAAATCTATCATCTCAACTTTAAATTCTCTTTTTTTATTTCTTTATATGCGATCGATCATTCTTATGACTAAACATTTATTTACATTTCTAAAATATTATTTCCAATTATAATATTTTCTTGTTTTAATTCATGGTCTTTTGATATAATCTTTATGAGCTCTTTTTAAAAAATTATTTATAAATGCATTATGCATGTCACCTCGAGTTTTGATGATCTTACAACATATTGACGGAGTTCAGCGTTGTCCAGAGTTGGTTTTCCATTCCTTCTGGCTTGGCATGGTCCTGGATATGTCCAGAGTCGTTCTCCAGCAGCAGTGTCTCAGAGAATAGCTATCTGTTGCAAGGTGGACCTTAAACGTCAGTTAGGTGTCAAAAAACATCGTCTAACGTCCAGCATCCCTTGTCGCTCTGGTAGCTTCTTCGTAGATACTCTTTGTATATTTACATGGTCCCGGTACTTTACGCTTTCCGAAAAATTGTCAACCTAATTGTTGAACGTCTTATTAGTTCGTTAATGAGACTTGAAAAAAAAATAAAACTGTTCTGCCGACGGACAGTATGTCCGACTGCAACTGTGTCTTGAAATGAAGAGAAGGGTTTTCAGTCGAACCCTTAATTTATACCCTCTCGAGATTCCGCACCGTTTGGTTCCGAAATCGTCCTGTCGGGACCTGCAGCTCACATGATAGCCCCCACTCCCGAACCTTTTCATATATTTGCAATTATTAGCAAATAGCAATGTTTTGCATGGAATCGAGATAGCACAAATCATAGCTAATTTGATTAAGCACTCACTGTATGAATTTGAGCGTCTTATGGTAATTTGCGTATTTTTTGGCAAGTTTATTTCGCACTGACTTCGCGTAGCGTGTCCTATTAACGTCATTTTTTCACTGAGGATAACTATAAAATTTACACACACTTTGGTGCCTTTTGTTTGTTTATAAACTAATTAGTTTTCACATCGTGAAATTAAATAATTATTTTATTAATTACTTGGGGCGGGTAGCTGAGATTCCTATCTGTACAAACTGTACATGCATCACTAACACACACAAGTTACACGCGTAACACACATACAGTCGAGCAGGTGTTCCTTGCCTGTCGGAACAGGTTAATTTCTCCCCTAATCTAACAATGAAATATTTTTACAATCTCAGACCTGTCCATTTACTCTTAACTTATAACAATTCTACAAATTGTATATTTATTCAAATCAATGCCTAATACAGCATATGGCTGTATCGTTGCATTATTCCTCTGCTTGAAAAAAAAATTAATAAATATTTATTTATTAAATTTTTGTCTATTTGTTCTAGACAATTACAATCATATTATATTCGCTTACTTTAGTTTACATCAGTTAAACAACACATAATAATGAGTAGGTCAGTGTAACGCTCGCCGTGGTGGAATGCTCTATTTTTTTTTTTACCCCCATCATACAGCTGATCGGTGCGTTGACCTTGGACGGCTCAGTGTCATTGTCCCACTCTCACTCCCTCTTCTCATTATTCATACAGCGTAGCTAAAAAAATTTTTATTCATCGTTCTCCTTTAATCTGGTCCCATCGATCTATTTGTTTTTTACGTGTAGCACTTCCTACATGAGTTTGCATTCTTGCACTGGTAAACATTTTGCATCTTAACATACTATGCCATTCTTCAATCGGTATTTTTACATTATCTTAATCATACGTTCTTACCATTCTTTACTCTTTTGTTATATTACTTACACAATACAGTAACTTTCGTTACCTTTTATTACATTTCTTTACTATAACCTTCCTGATCGCCAATAATTTTCTTCATCCTTACCATGTGCTGAAAAACACCCTTTTTTAGCTTCGTAGTGAGTCATTATCGGCTACAGATGACTACCTTAGAAACATGTCTATATCTAGACTTTTATGTGCTTAACTCTACTCGCTGTTTTAATCGTAGTATTTGAGCTCTAAATAATCTCTGCCCTTGACTTTCACTCTCGCTTTCTTCTGTGTCCTTGTATTTCCAATATGGTGTGAAGATTTCGCTTGATCAGCCGTTCTGACAATTATAACATTTATTTCTCATCTCTAATCCTTTCTTCATATTAATAACAACATCGATAATAACATTCCTTTATAATCATTTCTTACATATTTCTTTACACTAACATTCCTTGCCATTTATAATACATTCTTACCATTCTTTAAAAATAATATTCATTTTATTTAGCATAACACTCCTTTTTAATTAATTCTTTATTTCTTATATTTCTTTCAAATTTCTTTTTATTTGCAATCATAACCTTGAAAATAAAATTTCTTAATTAACCTTTTATCTTATTAATAATTAACCGTAATATTTTTTGTTTACATAATTATTTATTCACATTCAACTTGCATTGTCCGTTGTCTCCCGGACGCATATTTTTTGATTAGCAGCCGGCATTGTTTCCTTTGTGGTATTGTTTTCATTTATTTGCAATCATTAGCAAATAGCAATGTTTGCATGGAATCGAGATAGCACAAATCATAGCTAATTTGATTGAGCACTCACTGTATGAATTTGAGCGTCTTATGGTAATTTTTGGCAAGTTTATTTCGCACTGACTTCGCGTAGCGTGTCCTATTAACGTCATTTTTTCACTGAGGATAACTATAAAATTTACACACACTTTGGTGCCTTTTGTTTGTTTATAAACTAATTAGTTTTCATACCGTGAAATTAAATAATTATTTTATTAATTACTTGGGGCGGGTAGCTGAGATTCCTATCTGTACAAACTGTACGTGCATCACTAACACACACAAGATACACGCGTAACACACATACAGTCGAGCAGGTGTTCCTTGCCTGTCGGAACAGGTTAATTTCTCCCCTAATCTAACAATGAAATATTTTTAAAATCTCAGACCTGTCCATTTACCCTTAACTTATAACAATTCTACAAATTTTATACTTATTCAAATCAATGCCTAATACAGCATATGGCTGTATCGTTGCATTATTCCTCTGCTTGAAAAAAAAATTAATAAATATTTATTTATTAAATTTTTGTCTATTTGTTCTAGACAATTACAATCATATTATATTCGCGTACTTTAGTTTACATCAGTTAAACAACACATAATAATGAGTAGGTCAGTGTAACGCTCGCCGTGGTGGAATGCTCTATTTTTTTACCCCCCATCATACAGCTGATCGGTGCGTTGACCATGGACGGCTCAGTGTCATTGTCCCACTCTCACTCCCTCTTCTCATTATTCATACAGCGTAGCTAAAAAAATTTTTTTTTTTCATCGTTCTTCAGTTGTAGTTTGAGTCAAAATTGATTGTTGCCCCTACTTGAAGTGTTACTGCCTGATATGTGGATCATTGTATGATGTCGTTTAGAACATGTCCTACAAGAAAATTTGGAAGGACAGTGTGAGGGCTCATGGCCTTGACGCATGCAATTTAAGCAAAATTTGTGTTTGGGTAAAATGTTTTTTCGCTCAAAGGGAGATATAGCCACGAATTGTGGGCAATCAGAGAGTCTATGTTTACCGCGACACAGTTGACAAATGTTGTTGTTGATATGAGTATGAAATGTTGACCTAGTGAGATCAACGGGTTTAATAGTCTTGCGATAGGGAATCTTATCGCTAACTTGTATTCTGTTTACTGAACTGGTCGAGGCGCCGACGTTTTGCATTAATTTCCTTCTACCATTTAAAATTTAATAAAATTGTTGAAATTAGGGAATCGCTCGTCGGATAGACTTTCCTTCCATAGTCGGCATGTTTGGTTATCGAGTTTCTGCGTTAAATATTGAACGAAAATAATTTCAAAAGTATTTACCGGTAAACTTAATGAATTTAAAGCGTTTATATTTGCGGTGATTTCGTCAATAAATTGAAATGCCAACCATGGACTCTTGCTGAATGGACTTCATGCCCAAGACATTCCTTATATGAAACGCTGAGGCAGTTAATTTACTATCATACTTGGCCCTCAATAGATCAATGGCTACCGCATAATTATCATGGGTGATTGGGAGAGATTTTATTACATTTAAAGCCTCATCCCTTAGTGAGGAATGTAAATAATGCAATTTCTGAATGTCCGTCAGGTCAGTCCTGACGTGTACTAACTCCAAGAACATGTTGTAATAATGTTGCCTGATAAGCAGGGCAATTTAATTGGCTCTAACTGAATAGGGGAGGTTTTAATTGGCGTAACTTCCGCATGAATCAATGGTTTTTCGTTCACCTCTTCTACACGTTCTAATAAATTGTGCAGCTTAGACTCAATAGTGCAGAGATCATCCTCTGTCTGAACCCTGTCACTTACCGATGTGAAATCAGATTCCTCTGCCTCAATTTGGGTCTGAATTTCATCATACTTCGCGGACAACTCCATCAAGTGGCGATCAAGTTTAATCTTTAAAGCATGGTGATCGTTTATGTCAGGATCGAAATTTTCTGCGAAGATATTTATACAGGATATAGAGGCCTTAATTGTGCCACGTTTTTTAATTAACGCTTTCACATCAGTCATGATTGAAATGCAAGCTGTGTTCCGAAACAGATAAATAAATACAGAACAGGTGAACAATTGATGCAATTTGAGTACTTTACCAAATTCTGATATAATGCGGCAGCCAATGATCTGTATATAACTTAATCTAATCCTTATTATAATAGGTACTTATTTTCTTTAAAAAATAGTTATATGGAAATTATTTGAAAATATGACTCATTTAAAGTAAAAACATACATATAGCTTCATAACATTACTTAAGTTTCTGACTGAATTATTGTAAAATTGTATAAGTGAAAATTTATGTGAAAATACAGGTCTATGGCCACTTGACACTAATTTTCTATTTATATAAAAATTATTAATAATTTTATATCAAATGCTATTAACTATATGTGTTAAAATATTACCGACTTTTACTGTACATAAAATTATAAGTGAAAAACTAGAAGAAATACAAGTTCATAGTCATGTGGATTATGAGTCCCCGGCATGTTCAAGATGGCTCCGTTGCCTGTTGTTTCCTTGGCGATCCTGTTCGGCAGGCCCTGGATGGTGGCGCAAGTCTTGTTTCCGCTGGTCGGGTAATGCTTGAAGCTATAGCTCTCCGTTCAAGCTTGAAGTTCTAATTTTTCGCTGCTGTAAGACAAGTGACGATGAATTGTAATATCTTGCTGTCTTAGAGATGATGTCCTGCAGAATCTTGTACAGTCAAGTATGAAGTTCTTTTTTTTTTAAACAATGAAGGTATGCTACGGCCAGCAATCTTACGTTTGAGAAGATTCGGGCTTGAACAAAATGTTGTTTGGGCCCATTACAATGAAATATAGATCAGAATCTTAATCACGATCCGGATCCGGCCCGGAGGACCAAAATGTCACGTCTTCGACGCTCTCGAAATACTCTTGAGTTGGTCTCACAACGTTAGGTGATGAGTTGGCTGGTATGAAATGAAATAAAGTAGTGGACTGTATATACAGTATTCTTTGAATTAACTGTTTATTGAATGTTGCAAGAAAATGATTGCATGGCACGTGCAGTGTAGCGCGGCATACACTGCCTGAGAAATAAAGTTGAATTAAATATTGAAAGTCATGATAATGAATTGAGGCCGAGATCGCCTAAGTATTAATGCATTAAGCACTGAAGATCATGCTAATAATTTGAAGTGGAATATTCCGAATTGAAAATAATTATATAGCCGCAGCTGGCGAACTGAAGGCTTGTTGCCCGTTTGGAGTTTAGCAGTTAACTGAACTAGACTGGCTTGTTGCGAGCAACAGTTAGCGGGGGGGATGACGTCACTGCACGCACAAACGGCGTTATATTACAGATATTATAAGTACAAAGTTTAACATTATTGGATTACCAATTTATTGAATTTGGTTAGTTTTCATTGATATTACCATACAATCAGTGGCGGTCTGGCATTAGTAAAATCGATCGGCTCCAATCAAGAAGGGGGCCCTTTATTGACTTGGGGGCCCTCTTTTAAAAACATGCTTTCCCTGTTTTTCTATGTATTTTAATTAATGATTGATTGTTAATACTTTATTTGAAAACATACATTTTATTTACCAAAATGAGAAGTTCTATGTAATATATTACATTCGAGTCGAATTATTTTAAAAGAAGTTATATAATGTAAGGTAAAAAAATCTAAGAATCTTAAGATTTTAAGCTACTTATTTTATTGTTTCAATAAAGTTGTTTATAATAATATATTTAGTATTAAATTAATAATTATTATGAATAGAAACATTTATTTTAAATTAATAATTTTTTTCTTAACTCTTGACTGCTTTCTCCTATTTTATCTACTATTAAATTTTTATCCAAGTCTGAAAATATATCCCGTTCTATATTCATTAACAAAAAGTCTGACAGTAACTCTTCTTGTAAATTACTTCTTAATCTATTTTTTATAATTTTTAATTTGGAAAATACTCTTTCGCAAGTAACTTGCGTAGAAGGAAGTGTCAAGACATATTTATAAGCTACATATAAATTAGCAAATAATCCTGATTGAGAAAGTTCATGAATTATAGGAAACGCACAAGATAAACACTCAAAGCACTTTTTTAACATCGAACAATGTTCAATATTATCTAGATCTTCGGTTTCTGCCAATCCATCAAAATTCAGATCAGTTTTATTCCTTAATACTTTGTCTTTTTCTACCTTGACTAGACATTGTCAACATACATTGACTGGATATTGAGTTGCAAATTGTCGCAGTTCCACTATCAGTGTACTTCTAGTATTTGATAGTGTTGCAATACTTTTTAATTCGTCTGATTGAAATTGTTTTATTTTTGCAATATCTTTAAATTTCTTTGGATTTAGCCAGGAACAATCTTTAAGAATACCTTCATTTGGTACAAATCTTTCTTTAATACTCGATTGAATGCAATCAATTATCTTAAAATAAATGATTTTATATTTATGAGAAGAAGAAATTTTATTACTCTCATCTGGGGCTTTCTCACCAGGCATCTTTTTCTTTTTGCTAACTCTTTTATCTGTAAGACTAACTTTATTTCTATACCAGTGGTCTCATCAAAATAATCATCTATAATTCCTAAAAGAGCTTTATGTTTGCTCCACCATCTAGTGGCACCGATTGTATGCAACTTGTGTAGTTTTTCTTGACCTTTATGTTCCTTTTTTGTTTCATTTTACCATATAGATGATCTTTTGCATGAAGCATCAAAGAATACAGCACTTTCTTCTACTAAACCAAATAAGTTTTCTGCTTCAAGAATATTAAATGTAGAATCCATCAAAACTAAATTAAAAACATGACCCATACAATTCGTAAAAACTACTTTCGGATTTGCTTCTTTTAAGTGGGCTTGCAACCCATTATAACAGCCTTTCATATTGCTTGCCACATCAAAAGAACAGGCTACTATTTTAGAAATTGAAATTCCTAGATTTGATAATGCCATTTGAATATGCTCAAACAGCGCAGCGCCTCTAGTATCCTCTACAATGGTTACATTAAAAATCGCTCATATACAGCTCATTCTAATACGTACCAAAAGCAAATAGTTAATTGATCCATTACGGCAACATCCTGCATAGTATCTACCATTAAACTAAAAACAATGCTATTATGAATATCTGTTAAAATCTTATTGCGACCATATGCTCCAGTAATTTGTATCACTTTATTGACAAAGTTTTTTGACAAAAAAGTTAGTAGAGAGCCCCGACCAATTTAGCCTTTGTTAGGTTTCCCACTCTTTTCTCTTTTTTCTATTATCCTTTCCCTGTTTTTTTGCTTTCTTCTATACATTGTTGTACATGGTTTTGTAAAATGGGGTCATAATTTGCAACTAAGAATACTAATTGAAGGAAATTTCCATGATTTTCAGAGGAGTCTAGAGTATTTGCACCTTCTGATCTGTGTCCTCTGTAGGACATGCCTTGTCTACCTAAAAATAATATAATGTCAATTATTCGCATAACTATTAACCGTCTAGTTTCTATTTCTTTTAATCTTTTTTTTTGACAAATTTGAGTTCATAAAAGTCACAATATCAAAGCCTCGAAGGCATTGAAAAGCTGCTGTCGCTGCGTTTATATGGCTTTGTGAATTTTCATGCTTATCTACAGATTTGTATATATGTTTGACAGATACATCGTGTCCAGGAATAAAAGAAATATTACTGACATCTGTTTTTCCGAAAGCCATGCAGCAGGCACAATATACTTTATTTAGTTCGATCGAATAGGACAGCCACTTTCTATGAATTTTTTCTCCATTAGGCAAAATTCTATAGTAAAGCTTTGACGGTTCAAACGGAGATTTTTTCCACCTTCCCCACTAAACTGAATCGGATGCTTTTCCATGAAGGCTTTTTTAATTACAATTGAATCATGTTGATTAGGGCTAACGAAGCATGCAAGCTGGGAAAACGTGCGATACGATTGTTGATGGCTATGTTCTTCCTTCGAAGCTTCAGATTCTTCAGAGTCTGAGCTGGTGTTGCATAAATGGTGAGGAATATGTGTATCTAACGAAGCTGAAGATTTTTGAGGAGTATCAAAACTATATTCATACGTGGCTTTAGAACCTAAGGAAGTTGGTGAATGATTACTAATCAGAGTATAAGAAGACACTTCTTCTGTGAGAAAATCAGGAGATTCTGTGATAGATTTTTCAACATTTGTAAAATCATTCAAGGTTTTGCTTGTAGAAGCTACTGGTGAAAATGAAGTAGTTTGCGTTTTCGATTTCCAAAGTGGTTTCTCTGTGGAAACTTCACCGGGTTCAGTCGCAGTTACCTTCGAAGTTGCAGAACCATTTGAGCATTGATCAATAGAAGGTACTGATGAGCAGCTTTCATTTTCTGTGTAAAAAATGTACGCATTCATTATATGAATTTTTAATTATTAAAACATATCATATCAAATTGAATGTTGCACTTTCAAAATTTAACTGTACACACTTTTTTGAAAAACATTAATAATAATAAAAAATTTATACATTTATAATGGACTTTTTAGAAAGATAATGGAGACTAGTATATATTTCATATATAAAAGATAACTTGAGAAAAACGTCCAATTCTACAGTGCATTAAAAAAAATGGAACAGAAATAATACACTTTAATATAAGTGCAAAAGATGTCTTTTGTGACGAGTGCGAAGTTTGTCACCCGAGCGAGGCGAGTCCAAAAAAAAAATTTCAGATGCGTATTGAACCACATTTTTTTACATAATACGCGTGAAACTCGACTCTTGAGTTACCGTTTTTCAATGTCTATCGCGATTGAAAATTAGATTTTATCATTTTTATCTCTTTCTTAGTTTTACTAGCTCTAGCAACTCTTTGCTTTTAGTATCATACTACCGAAAAACAGGCTCATAGTTTAAGGCAAGTTTTAGACTTTTTGTCTCAAATGCAATGTCAATTGACTGCAAATAAATTAAATGCTTCTCTTTATGACCTAAGGAAGGTAACCAATTTCCTTTTTATACAAAGTAATTCAAATGTAGGGCGAATAGTGTTTCCAGTGCCAGAGTAGCGTACTTGTGAAAAATTGTAATGAGTTTTTTTGCTAAAGTTTTGAATTACCTACAATATTTTTTTTTTACATCATAAATTGAAACATTTTATTTAGAGTGATGCATAGCTGGTGGAAAAAGTTGAAATAGATTTTACTCATGACCTCACCTTAATGATATATGGAATAGCCTCAATCGTACAACAATTTTCATGCAACGTTTTCGTCGAGTAGAAGTGTGCCAGCTGAATGACGTATACTATTTCTCATCACACGGTCATAATCATAAAACAAAGCGTTATTTACCTTCGCAAAACAGGCACATTTCGGGGAACTTTCGGCAGGCGTGTGATGAAAAATAGTACTTGTATACATCTTGGGAAGTAAAAAAGAATCCCTCAAACCGCATGTTTATTACCCTCGGCTTCGCCTCGGGTGATAATATATATAAGCAATAGACATTCTTTCTTTACCTTCCCTAGGTGTGTAATATACTAATTCTTGCTTACCTTCTTGATTGCATTCGTTTTTACTTTCATCTGATTTAGACTGGGCTCCTTTTGTCTCATTGTTTGAATTACACAGCCAAGAAGAGAATTTCGCTGCACTTTTGGCTGTCGATGCAGCTCTCTCTTTTATACTTTTTTTTCTTTTGAGCACCACTTTCGTAAATTCGTGAGCATTTCTTATTTTAAATATCTTGTAGTCACAAAAGAGAGTAAATAAATAAAGTTAGTCTAAATGAAGAACACTTTTTAGGTTTTGCGATCTATCTAACGATGATTTAAGGTAGTTCTTTAAGAAACACAGGGTTTGGATGATATTGCCAACAATGGAAAGTATCAAAATATCTGTATTGCCAACATAACAAAGAACCGCGCGCATGCGCTGTTGTCTCGCAGTACGGAGATACAGCAAAAATACGACAAACATTGATGATTTACTATCATTTTAATATAGAAATCCCCGGGCAATGACCTTTTTTGCGCTATTTTAATAATTTAAAGCTTCATAAATCAAAATACATATTTTTTATTGCAAGCTTTAGGTTTTAAGGCATCGAAAGCAGAGACTTATTATTTGCATATTTATAAGTGTGACCCCCCGTACCCACTTAAGAGGGGGCCGACCGTAATTGAAATATCGCCTTTTAGTGCGCGGGTGTCTATAGATATATATGCGCCAATGTCTATATTTTTAATATTTTTAACTATGCAGGTAAGAAAATACGGTGATTATAATTTTAAATCATATTTTAAGTGTTATAAAATTTGATTTTAAGTTGCGCTCCATGTTAAAAACAGGACTAGCCGCTAGCGGCTGGCTGGCGGTGTTCGGCCCCCTCTTAAGCTTGCATTATATAGAGGCCCCGAGATGCGTAAAAATTAAACGAGATTACAAATTATGAAAATTAAAAGCTTGAGCCTCCTTTTCAATGAATATCTTTTAATTAAAAATGTATTCTTATTATTTTTGCTTAAAAGCAAATGATGTTGAAGTTCACATTTTGGGCTTCATCGCCCAAAAATTAAACGAAATTACGGATTTCTTCTATTTTTACTTATTTAAAATTCGACGAATCCGCTTTTGGGGGCCCTTTGAAGATTTTTTGGTCGGCGATCGCCGACCAGCCGACCTAGCCAGACCGCCACTGCATACAATGTTAGTATCTTGATTAGTAATTACTATATCAAGTCAAATAAAACCAATACATTTGTTTGATTAGGTTCTACAAATTCATATAAAATTTCCCAATAAATGCTCTCTCTCTCTCTCTCTCTCACACACACACACACACACACACACACACACACACACACACACACACACACACACACACACACACACACACACACACACACACACACACACACACACACACACACACACACACACACACAAATTATTTTTTATAAGTTTTTAATTCACTCTCTTATCTTTATTATGCGCATAAAATTTTGTTCACTCACCTACCTTTATTGATGTGGATACTTAGTTATGAATTTCGATACAATACTTCTAAATGTTTCTAGGTTTATGAGTGACATTCCACATTGTAGAAACACTGTTGAATTCTTCCAATTCCAATGTTGTACTTCTGCTCCCAAGGAACACTGCTGAATGCTCCAGAAATGGTAGTGTTTTAGAACTGTTTATATTTTTTGCAAAAAGTTACTTTCTTTAAATCACATTCTATTATATTTGGACCTCTAACTAAAATATTCACTTGGTTAATAATGTTCAATGCCAAAATATATTACCATGCAGCCTTGCCCCACACAGGGCACAACAGAATTGTTTATTAAATTATTTCACCAAAGTTTAATTTTTTGATTACCAGGCATAACTTGCACATTCACTCAGTTCTCTTATTACTGGAGTTTTAGTTGTAACCACTATACATATAACTGCATATCAGACAGTGTGGCTGACTGTATTTTGTCTTGACATTTTTCTAAGTATTGACTTGTTTTACCTGCCGAATTCATTCAGTTTCTGCCAAAATTGATATTGTTCTTTAACTCACGCGTCCACTCATTCAAAAATTTAAAATTTTTACATGATAAATGGTGTGTCTTTTACCTGTAACATGGTAAGATATGTTGCTTCCTGCCACTGAACGAGTGAGTCAGTCTGGACTATTTGCTGGATAATTTTCACTTTATCACTGCGCAGTTTTAGCAATGGGTTTTGGTATCAAACTACGCCCACATAAAACTCTGCTTTCGTTGTCTTTCCCAGTTGTGTTGCTATTGTAATTGTTATTAATACTTTGTCATCTTCTTTATTACATGGAAATACAATAAAAAATGTTTTCTTCAACACATTACAAATTATATGACCACTCACAATGACATTTTACCTTTCGATATCCCAATACCACTATCAATTTATGAACTGGTACGCTTTATGAATAGTCTGTACCATTATAAGGTTCGCAGACATTATGTTTAAGAATTAATCACAATTTGTATACTTTGCATCAAAATAAAAATAACATCACAAATTTAAAAATATTGCATTTTATTTTAAAAATAAACTTCACTTTTACTGGGACATCTGATAGTTCTTGAGTTATTTCCCCTGAATTTGAACACTTCTGACACTATGTTTGACCTGGTGCCTTATTATTTTTTTACGCTGAATCACATTTTCAACTTTATATTCTGTAAGAGGATCTATATCACTGCATTCTGCATTCAAAGTATTCTGCTTATCTCTGTACACTTTTCCTTTCTTCCACAGGATTTATCTGTCTCCATCCATACATGTCCCTTCTCTTGGTTGAATCCTATCTTCATACTACCCAAAATTTTATTAAAATATTTCCTTTCATACTCCCTGTTAACTTCTCAGTTTCCTCCAGTTGTTTTCTCATTAATTCCCTTTTCTTTTTCTTATATATTTTGTTAGCTACTCTTTTCGCATTTGACAATTTTCTTGATCAGCTCTTGTTTCTTTGTGTAACACTTTTTCTCTAGCTTTGTTCTTCTTTCCTATAATGTTAGAACACTCTTCATCAAGCCTGTCTCCATTTCTAAACTTCTTAGTTTCTCTAACAGTTTCCCTTGCGACTTCCTTTACTGCTTTTCTGTTCTACACCAATCCTCCTCTATCTGTTTGTACAATTCATTATGTCTCTTCAGTTTATCTTCAAGGACCATTTATTTCTCATCTTTAAGTCCTTATTTAATTTATTTTTGTCTCATCGTATTGCTGTCATTATTGACACCTTATGTACATTCAAAACCCATACCCTTATTATTGTCTTCACCACATAGTGGTCTCAGCCAAAGTTTGGTCCTCTGCAGTTTCTGATATCAATTATTGATGAGAACTATTGCAATGTTACCAGAACATGATCTATTTGGTTTACTTCACCCATCCCGGGTATATTCCATTTTCCAAGATGTATGTGTTCATGTGGAAATGAAGTACTCCTTATAAATAATTTATTCCTTGTAGCAAACTGTGTCATAGATGTGCCATTCCCATTATTTACAGTGTCCTGCCACTTGTCTATGATTGCCCTCTGCCTACTGATTTTCACATTATAGTCATCCATAAATAAATCTGCATGTCTTTCCTATTTAACCTGCAACATACCTCACTGAGAATGTAAAAATTTTCCTTTTCCATTTCTTATTTTTCTTCGTTGGTGCGTGAACTGATACCACAGTTATATTTCTAAACCCCCTTTTAATATCTTGCATATTTTTAAATTGCTTTAGAATTGCTTGAAATTGCAAACAATTTCTCATATTCTAATTTATCATAAACCCAGTGCAAAACTGTCCAGTTCTATTATCTGGGTTACTGCATAATGTTGTGTATTAAAAAATGATGGTAGTAAGTTTTTAAAATGTATTAATTTCTAATACATTTTAGTATGCATTTAAATTATTATAATTGTTATTATTAACAATAATAATAGTGATGTAGCAATAAAAGTGACATATAAGACTAGTAAATTAGTATTATTAGCTCATCACTAATACAAACTAATGTTAGACAGTTAGTAAGAATTAGTCTTACTGGTGGATCTACTACTACTGCTAAGATTATTTACCACATTTACTGATAACTGTAGCACACACACACACACACACACACACACACATTGCAGAGAAGCACTGTGCTTTAACACTTTTAGTTTTTTGTGAGTCAGGTTTCAATTTTCTATATTGATTTTTTTAATTTCAAACTTTATAGTTGCATGTTAATTTAATAAAACTTATTAATTTGAAGATCTCTTAATCATGCAATCTCAATTTTATATATTCTACCATGTAGACATTTAATACCTTCCCATCAGTCATGTACCACAAGGTTCTTTAGTAATCTTTTATGGCTATTGCATAGGCCTGACCTTTAGCGAATATTTTGGGTTGAAGATATACAACTTCGGCTACTGTTATTCTTTACAGTCTGCAAATTGTTGTGGCTCAATATAAGATGAATGTAACATTTCCATCTAAATCTTACTGAGCTGATCATATTCCATTACACTAGATGGAATGGGCACACCAGAATTTGGTTCATTGATAGGATTAGGTTTATCATTGTACTCAAAGAAAGTAGCTTCAAGAAGTTTACACTCCTCTAACTGATGTCATCGAACAGTGGACAACCCACAATGCACACTAAACTATGGTGGTAGATGTTAATGTTACAGCACAGCATGACTCATTATCTTATACCTACTGTATATGTTTAGGGTTGCTATAAATCCTTTACAATTGTTGGGACCTATTCAGAGCTTTCGTCCATATGTCTATCACATTCACATTATATACTTCACTGCTTCCTGCCAATGTTCTGGTCATCTTTTCTTTGCATTAATTAAACTGATTATTTGCATTAACTAGATTTATTGTATTCCATAGTAAATTCTTACAGCATAGCCACTGTAAAATTCTGTTACAGACACTCTTTGGGTATTTAATACTTTCAATTGTTGCATTGTGGGTTCACCTACTCACAAAATATATAACAGATTGATTCTGCAAAGGTGAAGTGGGTTTTGCTTTATAAGTTTGGTTACTGTTTAAAGCAATATGTACGAGCTACCACACGATGTTACTGAAAGAGCGAGAAGCTGCATCAGATCATTGGACAGCAGTACACTTTATCCTGCCTAATGGGAGATTATAGCTCTTTTAAATGTCAGTTAATATTTCATAGCATTAAGTAAGGAGCCACTGATATTTCATCTGTTACAGTATAAAATGCTCCCCTTTTAAACTGAGAAATCGAATGTACAGTAGAATATAAAGTAGAACCCCCCCCCCATTTACTCGAAGGAAAAGTTCTACATCAGGGAGTAATACTACTTATTTATTGTTTGATCTGTAGGAATGTACACATAATTGACAATGCCCTCATGATTAAAAATAAGAAACCGGCAATTTTTTTATGTTACTTTCATTCTACTTGCATTCTATTTGCATACTTGCATTCTTTAGATGAAGAGATTCTTGCAACTTTCATTGGGAAGTCTGGATGCTTACTTCAGGGTTTGGCCATTAACTAAAGTCAGTTTTAAAACATTAGTTGACTTTGCAGTACTTTTTTGTCAAGATTAAAAATATTTTGTTATCAGAATCTGTATTATTGACAATATAGAAATAGTACACACATGATGAATTTTAATATTTAAAGATATTTTTTAATTCTTAATATAACAATAATGATTATTACTGTAATAATTTATATGAATAAATATTATTGTTTATATAACAAATTCACACATAAAAGTAGTGGACATGTCTATCAATTCTGTATTGCCTGTGTACAAATTCTGATTATGGGAATACATTTTTGTAAAATGTCAACAAAAATGTTTAAAATTTTGTCCTGTTAATTACAGAACCTATTACTATTTATTAATTCACAGTCCTTAGTAAAAGACAACTTCTAATCCGCTAGAACCAATAGCCTGCTCTGTATAAGCTTGAAAAACTAATTCAGTTTTTCAAAAGATTTTAATAAGGACAATTGTTTCTGCTGCAGGTCCGTGAAATAGTAATTCCACCCAGATTTCATGGACACTCAACTAGTCTGGCACTGGATATAGCACTTGTTGACCTCACAGACAGTGTACAAGTTCATACAGGTATTATGCCTGTGTGTATTGACTGGCAACATAAATTCACAGTAACACCTGGCATGCGAGGAACGGTAACATAAATCAATAAGTAACTTATATGTATAAGTAACACTATTTGCATAATGAAATATATTTTTCAGTCTGTATGCACTATAAATAACAATTGTTATTTATTTGTATGAATATAAATGTATTTATAGATTTATCCATGTAGTTACAGGTAAATAAAAGAAGTAGATGTAGCAGATTTATGTTATTGTATAACTGTCTGAAATTGTATGGATTGTAATACTAAATATAGAGGAGCAGCTTATGGGACATAAATATTACCATATTCTGCCATAATATGAGCTGTTATAATACTCATCATGCATTAAAGATTTAGAGCAGAAATGCAGAAAGTTGACCTCTAGAAGAAATGTATAAATTAGTCTGTAAATTCTTGTTACTGCTTCAACTTTAATAAGGATAGGAAAACAAACAAATTTATAATGCTTTCCTTCATAGATACATTCAGGATTATGGTAACATCTACTGAGAAACTAGGTAGGGACTCAAAAGAGAAGACTGTAAGCACATAAACAACATTATACATGAGAATACTATTTTGAGTGAAATAATATACAGACAAAAATGTTGATAAAGAAATGTTCAAGATCCTAAGTGTTAACAGTACTTTCCTATATGAATTTATCAATAACGTTGGAAAGCTACAGTATACTGAAGAGTTAAAGAGAAATGATTCTATAGGAACTTAAATAGCAGGGATGCCAGTTCTCAGAAGAAAATTTTGTATACTCTCTGTTTAAGTCTATGGTTTACTAAAAGAGAAGACATTAGTAAACTAATCTGAGCTCTATAATATTTAGGACATCTGTTTGAGAAACTACAAGGTATATCCAGAATGTAAGTTTCGACAGGTTATGGAAATAAACTATGATTATACTTGCAAAACACTTTTATTGCTATTGGAAGTACACAGTTTAAACTAGTTTTCATCACTGTTGAAGCACTTTTCATAGCAGACTCCAGGCGTTGTATATCTTCATCATAGAAATGTCCTACCTGTGATTTATATCATGTATTAATGGCTTGTTTGATATTGTCATCGTTATGGAACCATTGGCCATCAAGGAAGGATTTCTAATGGTTGAAAAGGTATATTCATTAAATGCAAGGTTTGGATTGTAAAAGCAGATGATCAGAGTGTTCTCAGCCAAAGGTCTGTGAGTACATGTTGCATTGCAGTGGCTGTCTGTGAGGGGGGGGGTCATGTATCAACACAATGCCCCGGGTAAGATCCCACATTGCTTTCCTGAATCACGTGACTCAATTTCATAAGCGTTTTCCAACAGACATCCAAGCTGATTGTCAAGCCTTGAGCTAAGACGTTCATAAACAAAACCGCTTTTCTGCGGAATCAGACAAAATGTTTCGTGTAAAACTGAACGTGAAACTGTGCCGTACTTGGTTCGGTATGTAAGGCGAGGTGTTTTTAAAACGAGCGGGTTTTGACGTCACGCGCGGCCACTGCTTCTCGTCGCCGTTGGGTATGCAGACCATTTGTGCGTAGCCATTATATCCAGTTGGCGCGCTCAGCTGTGATTTGTGTGTTCCTGCATCGGCGAAGTTTCGTGGTTAGACATTCCCATCAAATCGTCCTCATTTCTATTTGAACCCTCAACCAGGTCATCTGCTCTCGGCTGACGGCACTCATCGGTTCAGACTTCGTTGCTCTTCTCTATGAGAGGCTAAATAAAGTTCTGCTCCAGGTATGTATAATTTAATGTGGTTCGAAAAGAAAAATATTTTTTACCCCAAAATATATTTTGTCTGTTTCAGCCTTAATTATAAATGATAACTTATGTGTGTGCGTGTATGTCAGTTTTCAATTTGGGCATTAATGCAAATTAGAGATTAACTCAAAGTTGTAGTGAATGTAAGTGAATGCAGCGGGTTAAATTGATTTTAGTAAGGAAAATGATAATACATATCTTGCACTCAGCTATGTGTTTTTGTGTTATTAATAATCATGGTATGCATAGAAGAATAACGTTCTCAATGAAATACTTAAACATAATTGGTGGTTAAATGAAATGAGGCACAGCTGGTGGTGCAATCCAGATTAATACGAATAAGTGGTGATGTGTTTGTAGTGGTGTTGAAGCATTAGAGTGTGTGTTAGCAATTTAATAATGATGGCGTATGTGTGAGAGCTGTGGTGAGATCAGGTTCCTTATGACATCCTATACAACTCATTACATGTCACATGTGCTCGAACAAGGGCAAGATGGGTGTCGGGTGTAGACGACCAACTGTCCACCCTTCTGGCAGAGACGACCGTTAAGCCTTGACATGCCGTCAGTCGAGATTCACGCACACAGACACGCTCGTGAAGGTACTCTGCCCCAGAACTTATTGGTGCGACCGAGACTCTACCGATTAACCAAGGCTTACTTAAGTACACCGGAAGATCCAGGTGGGACCATTTTATTTATTAAATACTATCTCAACTACCACTACACTGTGAATCCATGGAAGCTCCCAGAAGCAGACTCATGAGGCCGCGTTTAATTACTAAAGTTCTGCAAAAACTCTCATGTTTAGATCTGTGCCTACATGTGTGGACCTTACATAATTAAGTCTAATGCAATCTATTATATCTTATTATAATATGTAAGAAAATTGCACACACACACACGTATCCGCAGGCTCTGCTCTAAGTTCTACCTTTTATCGAATTAAATCTATCCGTGAGTTAGTTTCGGCTTGTTCATGTCATGCGGTCGTGGCAGCACTCCGGACTAAAGGGGGCGTTTTGATTTCTTTAAGTGTTTCTACTATTTACTTGATCACATATGCGGTATTGCTTATTATTATTAACATGGTTGTTGATTAATATTTTGAGTCTCTGGTTTGGTTGGGGGCACTTGCATTTCCCGTGCTAATTATTTTGACATATTAATGATGCGTAACTGAGAATTACCTAATTGCCTTGTTAATTATATATATTTGTGTATTTATTTATTCTTATTGAAAAGGGTTATTATGGGGGGGTTTGTACAGAAATGAGGGGTGTGTGTTATATATGTTGTGTATGTGCTTGTGTGTAATTTTCATTTTTGGAGGGGAATGTGTTATAAATTATGATATCAAAAATGTGCTTACTAAGTTACTAAAAGTCTAGCCTATTTAATTTCGTTTTCTATACAGCACTCAAGGATTAGTAATTTTCAATTTAACTTGTGAATAATATTCTTGCAACAATTAACTTGGACATAATGTGGCAGGATCTATACAATTTATGGTTAAACTTAACTTCACTCACAATCTTATGCTGTAAATAATATTGATATATATATATATATATATATATATATATATATATATAAGCATAAAAAAGCAGGAAGCAGAAAGTGATTGAAATATATATATATATATATATAATCCTGCAGTTCAGTTTTACTCATTGTTGAGTTTATAACTTGTAATGTCATGTAAGAATTGCATGCTCAATAAAGTTCACGCTTGTTTGTTAATAGACTTTTTCATTTGCAAGTCCTGTCATTCACCTGGGGGGACATGTCTGTAATTGTAGCTTGGGCCTTTGCACACTTATGCTTCCTCTAGGTTCACCACCTAGTTCTAAATATTATGTCTCTCCCCTTTACAAAAACAAATTTTACAAAAAAAAAACTTATAAAATAAAAGGGGGATTGCAAATGGTAGATCAGAGAGTGGTTATGATTCTATGGATGTAGTGGATATTATTTCTGCTTTAATTTTTTGAACTTTGAAAGTTTTTGAATCTGGGGACTTGCATTTATTTTCTTAAATGAAACTTGGTGTGGCTACAGGCATGTCAGCTGGTGTTGGGACTTGCAAATTATTTCATATTATTAGTTTTTGATCGGAGTCCAAGTGTTGAAAGAAAGGTTAATTGCAATGTAACAGTTTAATAAAATGAATAATCTGAATAATAACATATTTTATAAAAATGAATAAGGGGTTGATTAAGTTTAAAATGATTTAATATGTGTTAGTGTTTAAGTAATATTTTGTGATGTTGAGTGTAAGGTAGGTTTTGGAAAGGGGTTTAAGCATGTGATTAATAGTTTTCAATATGAATGTGAGCTAATGGATTTTACCTTGTCATACTCTGGAGCTTAGACAATTTTGAGCATGCTGGGAGCCGTCAGTACTTGTTGATTTTGATTGGGATTTGTTATGTGGAATAGACAATGTGTTTTATAGCACCCCCGTTATGTAGTATTTGTTTATTGAGGGCGTTCCATTGCGGTATCGTGGATTATGAATGCGGTTATGGTCCGAGCAGACGTCGTGGTGTTGATAGTTATATATTTTCGGATTATGTTGAATGTTATGTATACTTTGTGGATTATGTATAGTGAGTCAGTTTTGTTGTTTTGTGTTGTATTCTCTTCTGGGCAGTTTGACTGGCTGTTTCTCTGCTTTTATGATACACCCATCTCGTCGTATCGCTAGAGCATTCTGGAGCCACTTGTATGATCAAGTTCTTCCTGTCGTTTTCTTTAATTGTTGCTTTTACGTTGTGGTGTATGAAGGTTGCGCGGTCATGTCTACTTCAGTGAATGTGGATTTATTTGTAAAAGATGAGCTCGAGTGGGAGGTCCGGTTCCGGGGTCGGAAGCCGCATGAGACGGTTGTTTCATTAAGGAAGCAACTGCGGGAGGCTCTTGCCTCCGGTGAGGCACCGAGTGGTAGAGTGTTGCTCACGGATGTCACGGCCGAGGTGGAGCTGTGTATGGAAAAATTCTCTAAACTGCGAGATTTGGCTGAAGGACTGCAGTCGGCGGCACCCGCCTCTACGGCCAGACAGATGGTGCGCCAACGATTACAACATGTTTTATGCCAGTTACAGAACGCTGAATCACAGGCTACCACCTCAGAATTAGAAAAAAATGTTATCCCTCTTAGGGAGCAAGTGGCGATGGCATTGCGAGAGTTTTCTCTCGGCCAGCGTCGTCCCGTGGATGCGAATTCTGGATCTTCTTCTTCTTTTGAGACGGCGGCCAAGTTGGAGCCCGCTGCGCATGTTCCTGCCCTTTCGGGGATGGCTGCCGCGAGCTATCACAAGCTCCCTAACCCACTGTCGGAAGTCATTTAGCGCCTCCCGGTTGTGGATGGTTTGGATCTTGAGACGCTTTTGAAATTCTTGCGTATTCTTTTTCAATTGGCAGATTTCCTGGGGCTGTCGGAGCGGACTTTGCTTGAGCTCATTTACCCGTACTGCCGAGGATCTATGGCTGAGCGGCTGACGAGCACCCTTCGGGATGGTGGTGGCATTGACCATTTTCATCGGGAAGTCCTGGACGCTTTTATACCGGGAAGGCTGCGCGATCAGCTACGACATAAACACTTTTATAGGATCCAAGCAAGTGGGGAGGCCCTCGCTCATTTCATTTCTAGTGTTAAAGACGCGGCCAGGATCCTGAGGCTGGAGTTGCCGGAATCTGACATTATTCAAACTATTCTGGAAGGCGTGACGCCTCAAGAAAGGTCACGGTTAGTATTTGCTGTACGTCCCCAAAGTTTTATCGATCTGGACCGGCTATGTGCCATGTCCAAGACAATACAAGGTAATGACGACACTAGAGGTCACGAGGCTAGGAGGAGTTCAGATCGCCAGGTTGTAGAGCGACGTGTTGGGCAACCCGGGTCTTGGGGTTCTCGGTCTGCGCCTGTTCAGAGCTGTGAGGTGCGTGAATCATTTTGTTACAGGTGTCATAGACCCGGTCACGTTGCGCGTTATTGTTCTGACTTTAGACAGTGTCCGGTGACTTCCCGAAAGGTAAACAACTCAAAAAACGTAAGTACCCGGGGAAGATAGGGCGGAAGCTGTCTTCCCCGTTAGGTCATTCTGTTCCTGTTTCACTTACCCCAGGCGGGTAGTAGGTCCTGGATCGTCTTGCTCCAAGGTCCTGCAAACTGTCTCCAACTGCAGTTCGGTATGCCCCTTCCTGTTGGTCGAGTTGAAGAAGGGTCAGCTCAGAGCCTTAGTTGACTCTGGATCAGCCCGATCCATAATTTCATCTAGAGTATGTGCGGACCTTGAAAAACAGGGCTTAATAATAGGGTCGGATCGGTCTTCGGTGGTATGCTGGACTGCATCGCGGGAAATTCTGCCCATCTCCCGGGTGGTTTCCTTAAAGATTAAAATCGAGTGTTTTTCATGGGTGTGGCGATTTTTGGTTTCTCCGGCTCTGGGAGTCGACTGTATCGTGGGTGCCGATTTCATCTCCAAGAGTGGTCTCGTTTTAGATATTCAAGGGCACCACTGTTATTTTAAGTTTAATCGGGAAGTTGTCATTCCTTTCCTTGGGTACCAGGGAGCTAAGGGAGGTATCCAGGAGGTTGTGTGTCCCGATTCAGGAAGAGACCATCTCACTCCGTCCCAGAAGCATGCCTTACATCATTTGTGTGAGCAATTCCCTACTGTATTAACTCCCAACTTGGGGCTCACACATCTTTTGGAGTATAAGATCCGGTTAATGGACTCCACCGATGTACGTTCACACCCATACAAGTTCGCTCCTCCGAAGATGGTTGTTCTAAGAGAGAAGGTTCAGGAATTGCTTAAGCAAGGGGTGATTGAGCCTTCTAATTCTAGCTATGCTAGTCCAGCATTTCTGGTGCCCAAGCCTGGGGGTAAACAGCGTATGGTCATTGACTATCGCAAATTAAATGCTAACGTAGAGGTAGATTCTGTTCCTCTTCCGGATTTACATTCTGCTTTTGATTGGTTTAGTGGGGCCAGATACTTCACCATCTTTGACCTCAATGCCGCCTATCATCAGATTCCTCTGTCTAAGGAAAGCCGTCCTTATACGGCATTCTGTATGCCATGGAATCTTTACCAGTATACTAGAGTACCCATGGGTCTGGCTGTGGGGGCCCAAACCCTCACGCGACTTCTTGACACTGTATTCCATGATGTGAAATTTAAATTTATCTTCAATTATCTGGACGACCTTTTAGTCTACAGCAAAACGTTCGAGGAGCATTTGTGTCATCTGAGAGAGGTGATGTGTCGGTTGAGGAGTGTTTGTCGGGCCTCACTGTCAACCCGGAGAAGGTAAAATTTGCACAACGGAGTATTTCGTTTTTGGGGCATCTGATCTCACATGGGGGTGTGACGGTCGACCCGGAGAGGACGCAAGGCATCCGAGATTTTCCTCCCCCTAGGGATGCGAAGGGTATTGCCAGATTTGTAGGCATGATTAATTTTTATCGTAGGTTCATCCCTAATGCCGCGGAGATTGCCGTCCCCTTAAACGAACTAAGAAAAAAGGTACCAAATTTGTATAGGGTGAGAGGCAACAGCGGGCCTTTGATACTCTCAAGGAGGCGATCGTCTCCCCCCCTGTGTTGCGGATGCCTGACTTTTCTAAAACTTTCATTTTGCAAACGGACGCGAGTTCTGTTGCGCTCGGGGCGGTTCTGTCCCAGGAGGTTGATGGTGCTAGGCAGCCGGTGGCGTTTATATCCAGGACCTTGACCCAACAAGAGAGGAAGTCGTCAGTGTATGAACTAGAGTGTCTTGCTGTCGTGTACGCTCTAGATAAGTTCAGGCGTTTCCTGGAACACGCTGAGTTCCTGCTCGAGACTGATAATCAGGCTCTCTCTTGGCTTCTCGCTCATCCCCGGCAACTGGGTAAAATAGGACGTTGGGTGGTCAAGATCTCATCCTTTAAATTCAAAGTGCAACACATTAGGGGAACACAAAATGTTGTTGCAGACACCTTGTCACGTATGTTTTCCCAACCCAGTGAAGCCCATTCTGAGCAACCCTGTTCCGTTCTGCTGGACTTTCCTTTGGCTTTTAATGATGTGTTACCCCATCAGTTAAATGATGAAGAGTTGGGTCCGATCATCCAACACCTAAAAGAGGGTAACGTACAGGCCCCATATTTCTTGTCCAAGGGCGTCCTGTGCTGCCGAGAACAAAAAGGACGTGCCCCGAAGATTGTGCTGCCTAGCAAGCTCGTGCCCATGGTCTTCAGCTACTATCATGATTCCCCAGTAGGTGGCCATAAGGGAATTTCGAAGACCATTTCCAGTATTAGGAGACATTTTATCTGGAAGGGCATGGATAGGGACATCGCGGCTCGTGTGAAAGCATGTCATCTCTGTGGCTTGAGTAAGCCTCCACAAAACACCAAATTGGGTTTATTGTCATCCGATGTGGCGAGCAAACCGATGGAGAAGTTATTCATCGACTACGTGGGACCTTTCCCTCGTAGCAAGTCAGGTAACGCATACCTACTTGTTTGTGTGGATGCTTTTTCCAAGTTTGTCTGGCTGCTGCCCTTACGACAGGCAAACACTCGATCAACCATCTTTGTACTACAGACCCATGTTTTTCAGCATTTCGGTTTTCCGTCCACCATTGTCTCTGACAATGGACCACAGTTCATCTCGAATGATTTCCGGCGAATGTGTTTCGCTAACGGCATCAAACATGTGACCACTTCCCCATACTACCCTCAAGCGTCCCACGCGGAGAGATTCAACCGGAATCTCCGTTCAGCTCTTATCGCCTACCATGCTGAACAACAAGATTGTTGGGATCTAAATTTAAAGTGGTTGCAATTGGCATTTAGCACTGCCCTACATGAGAGTCACAAGGCCGTATATATTATATTATTTTCAAAGTGCGTCTAATATTTGGTAACCGTTTTTATGGGTGGTTCTACAATATTCTTCTAGCCACTCGTTAAGTCCTTCGGCGTCACCGGATACTACAACAACGTTTTCCCAGGATGCGTGTGGGAACGCTACCTCCAAGTTCCTGTTGTACCGGACATGCAATTGTCGGAGTGCTTTGTTGTATTGTATTCACCTCGAACAATGGTTTTGTACTTCCTGGTTGGAATACCTTATTAATCGGCACACAAATTTCTGGACACAAATTACTTTTCTTAAACCTAGTATATTTTTTATTTCTAGCTATTTTTGCTTTAAGTAATTTTGCATGATTTATGGCCCGTCCCCCCTGGAGGCGCCCCTTGCCAAGTTTTTTGGAGATTTATGGCTTTTTGGCATTTCACTAGGGTCCTTAACGCTTTGTGTATCGCTGTCTTGCGCAGTCGTATCACTTTTCGATATTTCGATTGTCTGTATAGTTCTCATCTGCGTCCCATCGTTGCCCTTATATTGCCCTTTCGGTCTGCCGACATTTGGCTTACCTTTGTATTCAAAGGTCTTATCTGGGGGTTTTTGACGGTGTCTGAGGTGGAGTAGAACTCGTACTTGGTCTCTGATCAGGTTGAGGATGGTATTGTACCTGGGTATTTTGACCGTCGTTATTTCGGCGAAAATCTGGGTTATAACGCCAACCGCCTAAATCAAAAACTGTCTCGCTTTGCGACACTAAAATGAGCAACTCGTCAACCGTGCGTATACCTTGGGTAAACGCATACCCGTATACTGGGCACAGCTACCCGTATATTGTGGTTGAAATGATAGGCTAGTTTAGTGACAATGTCAATCTCTGAAAATGCTGGGGTTAAATGCTTTGCGCGCTCGACCTGCTGGATGATATAATTTTCGGGCGTTACACCTAATTTCTGTCATAACGTCCATATTCTAACTCGTTCCGTAACAGTCTTTGTGTGTGAGAATTCCAATACCGGCTTTCGAACTCTGTTTGAATTCCGCGTATGTGGTTACTTTATCACGTACAATATTATACCATTTTTGCGCAGAATCACGCATCGCGTTTACCACCCATTGTATTTTATCTTGATCTTCGAGTCTCGAACCTACTCTCGCCATTTCATTTTCACAGGCTAACAAAATTTCAATAGTGTTTTCATTATTTTCCCCTGTAAAATATACACGATTCTTTTCATCGGCTGGTCCCTGTACTAGTATATTAGGAGCGGATCTCCTGCGTACTTCCTGTCGTACTTTTAAGATCTCGTCATTAAGTGCTTGCAATACACTTTCTTTATTAGAATCTATATTTGATCGCGTTTCTACTATTGAAGCATCAAGTCTGTCAACGCGCCGTTGTGTTTCCGTCACGTCCGCTTGAATTTTTACTTCTAGCGAGTCAACTTTTTTCGCAACATCAGCGGTCTGTTTTTCACACCTACTGATGTGTTCTTTGAATCGGCCCTCCATACGCGTAACTTGTTCGATAAACGATTTCTGCATGGTGGTCTCAAAAACCTTGAACCGTTCGTTTATTTTCGTTTCTACTGTATGCACTTTTTCTCCGATTTCCGTAACTTTAGCAGTTAACTCTTTATTACTTTCTTTAATTTCTTTATTGCTTTCCGCGATTTCGGTGACTCTAGCGTCTAAATTTTTCGCGCTTTCATCGATTTTCGCGGTCGTTTCTTTATTACTTTGTTTTATTTCGGCATTTATATCTGCGTTACTATGTTCTAATGCTTCGGTTAAACTGACTTTTTGTGCTTCAATTCTAGCCGTTATTTCCGCGTTATTCATTTCAGCTTTGGCTGCACTTTGTTCAAATTTTGCGTCTATTTTCTCAAATTTCGCGTTCATATTAGCAGTCAATTCCGCGTTCATTTGCTGCATTTGTTTAAGTATTTTTTCCATATCCATTTTTACACAACAATTTCAAATACACAATAATTTCAAATACACTTCACTGCTGTACCACTACCAATCACAAAACTTTTCTTTGGGGATTGTACAGTTGGACGCCAGCTGTTTTAAAAGTTAAAACAGCAAACTTTGTTTTAACGTAAATTAAATTTAGTCTGAATTTAATTTCGTTGTGCCGCACATTCCGGGCAAGTCATTTATACTATTACCAATGTCTTGTTCGGAACGTAAATTTAATGTACTTTAAATTTATCGAGAACCAGGATATTGGAGCACCATTTATAACTTTTCTATAAATGTGACGTTTCAAGATCGTTATGATCTAAATTGAAGCTTATTGAATTTCGGGCCCCACGTTCAGGGCAACATTTATAACTTAAATCCTTTTTGCGTGTTGTTGTGTTGTGTGAATGTATGAGCACCTACCTGCTGTCCGATCTTGCGGTTGTCTTCCGACTAGGGCGTGTGGATTTTGGATTTGATTTCGCAAGTATGTAAACTCAAGTGTATATTAACAGCACACTAAATAAGTTATTTTAAAAGTGAAGAGTTTTGTGAGGTTGGTAGGCTCCGTAGTACAGCAATAAAAAAAATACAATGTGGGGTAATAAAACGGTGTTTATTACTCCAATGACACACAAGAATGAAATGCTTATATGATCAAACATTCTTACAAACTAAACAATAAATAAATCTTGAATACTGTTATCTGAATGATTAATAATTTTCAGACGTTGAGCTCGTTATTTTGAAAGAGTTTATTTTAACTGAGAATTTGATTTATCAATTTAATTTAATTCAATTTAATTTCAATGTCTTTAAAAATTTGATTCTAATGAAAAAAAACTCTAAAGTTACTTGAAAATATTCAAAAATAAACTAGGCGTGACAATCTAGTTCACGTCCCTTTATTTACTAGTGATCTGACTCACGTATACTGCAGTATGAGCAAATTATTTAATTCTTTGTTAAGATTTATATAGCGCTTTTTGTTTTATCTACTATTAATTCTTAACTAATGCTTATTAATTACTTATACTGGCTATACAGATTATCACACATGAATAATTCTTATTTAACTAGAGTCTTTGATTTCTGGCATCTGAGTGATTTATATTACATTGATTTAATTAAAAAAGAAAGAAAAATTGATCTGTTGAAAACTAAATAACTTGATTTTGACTTTCCTGATTCTGAAGTGGATTGTAGAGATGCTCTGGATGTCCCTCGCTGTCCTTATCCAATCGGCTAGAGATAGTGATCTACTTGAGCGTCCTGGGTTTTGGCGGTGAGCTCGGAAATCAGCAACACTCTGCTCTCCTGCTATTTGATGAAGTTTTTACGTCTGTAGCTTTCTGCGAGAACTGCTTCACGTCCCTCGTCGATTCACGTCCCACGTCAGCGTGTGTGTGTGTGTCGTTTCGAGTTGTAGCTCTGCTTGTCAGCTGATTCGCAAATGGATTAGACGGCCTCTCTGTCGTATTCTTGAAGTAGTGTCTTGTAGTCTTGTAGATCTCTCGCGTGCGTACGCCTACAGTTAATGTAGTGCACAATACGCTTGTTTGTTGATGTGGAAGAGTATCTTGACTGAACGCTGTAATTACGAGTCATTACAGTTGATCTGTTTTATGATGACCGTAATTAGGCGTGTTGACCATGTAGAGTCTTCAGATAAGTCTTCACAAAACTATGATTTTGAGACGATCGAAGATATACGTCTGTTCTTCTTGAATACTGGCAGTAGAGTGTTTAATCAGCCCCAAAACTCCGCGTTGGTTCCAATTTCTTCGAATGATTTGATTGGCTGATACACTCTCCCTACTACAAAAAATTTGAATCACCTCAGCCCGTGAGAATGAAACTACTTTCCCACAGACTGAGAATTTATATTATTATTAATATTCTTAACACAACGGAACTGAATTGTCGTTCCGGATTTCCTGTGGCACTTTTATATTGCAATTATCTTGGCTGCAAGCCAATTTGTGCTAATTCTAAAATATACAATTTGTTGTAAATTCTTATAGCTATAATATATCAAAAGCTCTTTTATGTAGCTCACTTATTACGGAAGTTATTAACATAAAATTAATTAACTCTGTTATTATTTAATTATTTTGCATAAAATTCGCACACCCTATTATTAATATTTCGGCAAACATTTTGGCTATAATGGATTTCGCCTGAATTTACTGGTTTCCGAAATATTAATAATTGAATGTTTGGGTGTGGTCGTATTCGTTACACAGTGAGTTGATTATGTAACAGCCACGTGTGCGCCTTGTACAATGCATTATTATGATCGCTATAACATATGAGTGGAGTTTCGACTATTAAAATTTATTTAAACATCAATATAGTATACCCTTAACATATAACTCCAAATTAATGATATTTGGTCCTGTTATTATATATATATATATATATATTGTATTGTATATATATATATATATTGCGACAACACAAATTACTAAACTATTGGCGCATAGGATATGATAGTATGTGTATTTCAAATTACAAGTCTATATTGGAGGGTTTAAGATTATTTACTGTACAAACACAAGTTATAGTTTATATGGTATATTTGAAATGTACAGAATGTAATGTTTGATATAGAGTCTTTCTTTTAAAATGTTAAATAATGTTCATACGCAAGACGTGATACGTTACATAAGAAGACTCCCACGATGATGTTGTTGAAGAGAAGGGCCGGTCTTTGCGGTATAGTTGGTTCGTCAGGTGTGGCTTACAAATGACAGACGTTTCACCAGAAATGTTTACAGCTGGGCTGGCGTCCTGTAACAGCTGGGCTGGTCTTATAACAGCTGGGCTGGTGTCCTATAACAGCTGGGCTGGTGTCCTATAACAGCTGGGCTGATGTCCTATAACAGCTGGGCTGATGTCCTATAACAGCTGGGCTGATGTCCTATAACAGCTGGGCTGATGTCCTGTAACAGCTGGGCTGATGTCCTGCAACAGCTGGGTTGAAGTCCTGCAATTCCCACGATGAATCCGACACTTCGCACACACAACGGTACTACGGATTTTATTACTCGCAAAACTTATATAGAGTTTAAGACCAAGTAATATCTCAGGTGACAGTGAGTTTAATCTAATAACGGTATATTGAGCTTATACCTCTCCGGCTTCTTCAAGTGTTCTCGCGAATACCAAGGTCTACCGCGATCAGCAGACCACCCTATGAGGAAATCTTGCACTAGCACGGAAACGTCTTGATGGAACTATTGCGTAACAATTAATGATACTGTCACTGCGGATAATCTCTCACAGTGATACAGTTACACTCACTTCTTACACACGTAATACTACAATATTAATATCGTGTGTAAAGATATAAAATCAATTGTTATGCGTCACACGCGTTACTATCCCCGAAAGTCTTAACAGATCCTTGCAAGCGGTAGAATCTTGTACAAGGAATTGAATGTACCGTTCGCGGTAGCAGCAGTGAAGAACTGCTTGTAATTTTACGCACAATGCGTTAAAACACTGGTGTGTGCAAATGTACTACACACACAGTTCTGAGTCTTCCCGTTTCACTAACGACGAATAGTTTTTACAACACCTTGCAAGCGGTAGAATCTTGTACAAGGAGTGCACGTTCCGTTCGCGGTAGATGGCATAGAAGAACTGCCTGTGTAACGACAGGCTTAAGAAAATTTTCAACCACCAGTCAGCATTCTATTGGTGGATGGAAGTCACATGGTTAGTAAAGTGACCATGCACTTTTCATGCAGTAGAGTGCATTTACTTTGTAACAGCATGCATAGCGGTAATCAGACTACTCGTATCTCATGCATGACTGCCTACATACTAATAATATACATGAACTTACACAATAGTCCGACAGGTATAGGGATTGTAGCGATACACATGTCTCAGTTCAGCTAATGTCAAAACAACGATAATACTTCACGCACCGCACGGGAAACGTTTCCCACTCGCGCACGCGCGCACATTTCCACTAACACAGTACATGAATAACCATAAATAATAATGCACAGTTTTCCTAAACTAAACCCTTAACCTTACTAAATACAATTGATAACAACCAAACTTAACCATCAACCAATATAATATGAATGTCCATTGTCTGTGTAATATATGAACTTGCCCCGCCTATGATGATCCTGTGATTCGTTGCAATATATTGTAATGGTACATATCTTCACTTAACCATAATGAAGAAGACATGACCAGATAATTTATTTAGTCATTGACACTAGAGTAAAAAGGGATGAATTATAATAGAAGAATGGGTGAATCAGAATAATAAAACGATCAGACATATCAAGGTAGTCAGAACAGTAACTTATATTAATTCTTAGTAGTAACAAACAAACAAGTCAAAATGATAAATACTGAAACAAGACGATTTAACCCGAATAGCCCAATAGATGGTAAGTGAGAGAGTAGAACTAGCCCCAAAAGACCAAGAACAACCTGATGATGACAACTACAAATAGAATAGAAATATCCATCGCACCAACACAAGTGTAAATAAGAAGAATAGTGACTCAAAGGCAATTAACCTATAAGTATAGTGAAATAATCAGCCACAACACTAAGGAAGTGACGGATAATGTAGGACAAAAGAAAATGAACTAAGAAAGAACACCAAACTTGTATTAAACCAAAGAAAATTGTATATCATATTAATAATTGTAAGGACAGACAAACTAGAGATACTAATTATTAAGTAATTAAAATATAGAAAGGCACAGTAAACCCCAAACAGATAGAGTAAACTATGACAAATCACATTAGCACAATACTAACATATTTGTGATACAATAAACCAACATGTACTATACTAATATAATATAATATAATGTATGGCGAAATGTTACATTACACTTTAAAAAACCAATTGAAAAAACAAAATATAGTATTGGCTTCAAAAGCAAATAATAAACTCGAGTACAAACTTAAGTTTAAAAATAAAATTAAGTCTTTCTATGAATACGATGGTACAGGTGTATACAGGCTTAATTGTTCGGATTGTTCAAATTTCTACATAGGATAAACGGGTCGTTCGTTCAAATTGCGTTATAAAGAACACCTCCCAAGCTCTAAATCAAATATAGGAAAATCCACATTTGCTGAACATTTAAGTTCACAAGATCATAACATAAAAAGTATTAGTGAGAATTTGGATATATTACATAAATGCAGGAAATCTCTTAAACTGGACACTCTTGAAAGGTTTGAAATATATAAGGCCACTAAAGATAATTACAATCGCATCTTAAATGAAAAATCGATCCATAAAAATAATATTCTATTTAACAGAGTAAACGATATCGAACGAGATACTAGCTGTGTCAGATCGATAAAATTTATCAAAGGTCAAATCAGTATCGATTGATTTTATCGCATAACGTGTTCCTGCGCAGGTCCGCGTCGGCCGCGTGGATCGTGTTTTCGTTCTGTTTTGTCTCGGTTTTAATATGTGTTAAATTATTTAAGTATTTTTGTTGTTATGTTTGTGTTGTTTTTATTATCTGACGGGATGTGCATACATCAACAAATGTATTTTTAACTTATATTCATCGAGGATCTGAAGATGACACTTAATGTGTCGAAACTTGAGTAATCCTGTTTTCGGATTTCAAAAAGCGTGACGGTAGGTAATTAACCTGTTTTATAGAATTATAATTTGTCAAGGAGTATGGGAATATGAAGAGTATGAGTGAATAATATGTCTCAAATAATTATGTTTAAATGGATAAGAATTGTGTTTTAATAACTAAGGTGTATGTTCCAATAATGATGTTTAAATGATAAGAATTATGGCTATGAGAATAGTTAAAACCATTAGATGTTATGCCATATGTTATAAGAAATAAGATTTAAAAACCATCAGACACCAGTAAACAAGAAACAAACTATACATTCAAACACAATGACACCAAAAATGAATTATCACAGTAGACAAGTTAATATAGGGAAACAATAAAATTATACGCAATTACAAGAACCGACTTAAACATTGAATAAATAAACAAAATCTTGTATTCAAACAATTATAACCCATTACAAGGAAAATAGTCAATTGCTGTTTAAGCCTATGCAAATTCCCAACTGTCAACTACCAAAAAACTTCAATTTATAGAATTAAACACTGACATTAGGAAGACTAAACCACATAAACTATGAAATACAAATAGACAATCATTATAAGACAGAAATATTATGATAATAATGTAAACTGAGAAAACAGTATAATTAAATAAGATTCACAAAACTGTCAAAATGTTGATACCTAAGTGAACACTATAATATTGGATGTCAAATTAATCCTTGAGAAAAAATATGAACAATGGTGATAATATTTACTACTAAAAAGGGAGTACTGAAGATTAATTACATTTAGAAGATCTGTAACCAGTTTGAATACAAATTCAAATAATAATTAACCAATTTCAGCCAATCAAAAAACTTTGAGTAACCATGACAACAACCGAATATTGACAAAATTCAGTTAGGAACAATGACTTTATGTAGCGACGCCAAACTGAAGAGACGCCATGCGATGAAGGGCCCAAATTTTCATTAGAAAAAACGTATTAGTGCCCATAATTTGGAGAAGGAATAGCAGTACATCAGATGAGAGGCCTTTACAACCAATATCTACCAAGCACCAGCCTAAATTAACCCAGATGACCGGAGAATACTAGTAATCCAATCTGAAGAAGATGACAACCCAATTTTGAACCCAGGAGCAGAAGTAGGAAGAATCTACATCGACACATTACTTCATATGGACGAATGACTATGCCCATCATAACTACTAACGTTGAGTATTGCTGAAGTTATTTAATTATTATTATAAAACAAATTCCCTTTCCAAAATTTTTAACTATAAAAAATAAAACTCTCACTATAACTGAATATTTTCAAGGATTAATAAACCAAAGAAATAACTTTGTAAACATTGAATGAACACATGATAACCTATGTTACACAAAGACACTGTCACACTTCAACACCACATTATTCAATTTATAACAAACCTTGTATAGTTTTAATGATCACAGACTTTTAATTATATGTTCTAATTTTGTTATCTTGTTATGTAAATCTCTGTTTCGTACTTAAAAGAACCCATTTGGCAGATTTATTTTGTGAAATAATAACCATAGTCATTTGTAAACATTGCACTGCCAACCCAGCGCTACGCTGAGCGAGAGATTATATTGCCGAGGCTAAAACTTTTATTATAACAGTCATTATTTTCATGAAGCTTTAACTATAATTAACAAGCAAAAGGTATAGTAAAAAAGTGCGTACTGATAACAAACTGTCCAGTATTTATTTGTAGAATATATTATGTATGTTTTGTTTGCTAGCAGTGGGTCGACATAACCAACACTAATTCAAGTTGGCAACACGTATTCCCCCACTCACACAAGAATCAGTCACAAGCCAGACGGCGAACTATTTGAATTTTCGATAACAAAAATCAACATACTATACAAACAATAAATATTATTATTATCCAGACGACAAACTTCGCTTTTTTACAAAGTGGCGCACCAACTAGTGAGGCTAGATTGACGAGAAATATTAAAGTCTAGCGGCAAGTACGACAGAAGGTTAACAAGATGAAGAGAGCATCATCATTAAGACGGACGAAGGAGGCCGAAAAGGAAGTTCGTGCGGAAGAGAAGGAAGTGACTTCGGTAGAAGACACCGAACAAATGTTACCTCCAATGGAACCAGTCAAACCTGTGCAGCCAGAAAATCAACCGGAGAAACCCGCACAACCAGAGGACGGGAGTTTACTGGGAATGATGAGAGTACTGATGGAAGATATCAAAGGAGAATTAAATAAAACGAACAATAATATAACGTCATTAAATGAAAATTTCAAGGGAGAACTGAACAAAAATAAAGAAGAAATTAATTAAAAAATTGGACCAGAACAGTAAGACCATGGAAGAAAAAATGGACGAACTGAAACAAGACAGCCAGAGAAATATGGAGGTATTGAACCAGAAGATGGCTGAGAACAACGAAAAGGTGAATAAGAAAATCGAGGAGGAGATGACAAGTATATGGCAAGAGATTTCCGAAATATATGGGAAATGGGAAATTACGAGCCATGAGCTGCAACAAACGAAGGAAGACTTCGGCGAACGAATGACCAACATGGAAGAAGACAGCCAGATCCGAATAGAATCCATAAAATCCGCGACTGACCAAAATATAACACAGGTACGGACAGAATTTGGAGAGAAATGCCGAGAGATCGACACCGCCGTAAACGAAGTCCGCGGACAAGGTCAACAAAACAAAAACGGAATTGAAGAAATCCAGCAATGAGAGATTGCCAAAATCAGGGAGGAGCTGGAAGTAATTAACAACAGACCGCCAGTAATAACACAGTACCAGCACATGGACAACCGGGAAGTAATTAACTTCAAACAATACTGGCGAAACCCGATGGAATTCTTGGAGAGAGTGGACGAACAACTGGCTAAAACTCGGGAGAATAGATGGACCATTATCCGAGGGTACCTGGACGAGTACTTTCGTGACATAAACGACAATTGGTGGACGGCCACGAGACACGATATCACGAATTACGAAGAATTTAAAGACGTGTTTAAAAGGAAATACTGGTCGGAGGCAACACAAAACATCATGAGAAACAGTATATGTTTCGGCAAGTATGACGCCACCAGAGGGACGACTTTCACAGCATATTTCCTGGGAAAGGTATGTCTAGCAAGGAATCTGGAGCCGAAAATCCCAGAAGAAAGTTTAGTGACTAAACTCGCCTTTCAGTACGAAGAGGGTGTCTCCAGAGCGCGGCTGGGTAGCCAAATTAAGACCATCCAATTCATGGCAGCTCTACTAGAAGATTACGAAAGGGAGCGTTATTACCGCAGAAGCCGACAGCGGGACAACAGGGGCGAAAACAAAAATTTTCAGAACGGCTACCAATATAACAACACTAACTACCGTCCTAATTATAACAACCGCAACAATGCAAATAACCCGACTAACGAGTCGCATAATAGAACAAATCACAATCCGACCAACCAACCAAATAACGGCTATAATAACAATAATAGGCCGAACAATCACTATAACCAATACAACCGTCCAAATAACACACAACATCAACCCTATAGGCCGAATAACAGCAGTTACAACCGGCCAAGTTTTAACAGCAATACAAATGACAATCGAAATCGCAACAACACAGATCGTAACTATCGTCAAGTACATTACGTGAGAGCCAAAAGTGACGGGAGAAATAGGTCGTTTTATCAGGGACGAAGAAGTGCCGAACAAAATGCCTACGGACACTGGTACAGTGATAGTAACTACGGACGTGACACCAGAAGTCGTAGCCAAGAAGTGTACAGGCATGACCGGTACGAAGAGGATCACAACCAGCCTGAACCCCGACCGTCAACGAGCGGAAGTCCGCCAATAAATCAGCAAGACGATCGTAACAATCAGTCCGAGATGACGTTAAACTAGGAGCGGCAGTGAAAAACCTACTCGTACCCTCACTGAACCAGTCTATTGGGTTAAATCGCATCGTTACTCAAACCAACGGCGAACACACCATTACAATCGTGTGCAATAATTATTTGAAGAATATTATAGAGGAACTCCTTGAAGAAAGTAGCAACCAATATGATAGTAAACATAACGAGATTGCTTATATTTCAACGCAAGTCAACGGAGTACCAGTATAAATTATGATAGACACTGGATCCAATATCTCATTAATCGACAGTATTGAACTTCAGAAAATTCAAGAAGCAAGTAAGACAATTATACTTACGCTACCCATCAGCAACACTGTCCTTGTAGGAGCGACCGGACGACAAAACAGAACCGTCTGAAAACAAGTGCAACTCGAACTGACAAGCAATGGACAAACCGTGACAATGACTATTTTAGTAGCCAGTGGATTGTCATTCCGGATGCTAATTGGTTGCGATATGCTGCGCCAATACTCAGCCATAATTGACCTGAGTCAATACAAACTTATTTTGAAGAAGAATGACATACAGTGGATATCTGAACTGACCAATAGTGAAGAAATACAGCCACATGAAACAATGTACCATATCCAAAAGTACAGAAATACTGGAGAACATGTACTAAATAATGGAATTTATGACGAGACCGACAATGAAGAACTATGGCAAGAAAAACTCGAAGAAATCCGAACTTTCCAGAGAGAGAAAACGAGCGCTCAATTAACAGCTCAACAAGCTGAACAACTGATTGAAGTATATAAGCGTTACAAGCACGTATTTTCAAATACACCTGGGAAGGTCAGAGATTATCAGTGCAAGATTCAATTCCGAGAGCCTGTCAACTTGATAAAAACATCTTACCCAATCACAATTTCCAAATGATGAAGGATATCAATTCGATGAAGTTCAATTTCACAAGAAAATACTAGAAAAGACTGACAAAATCAGAGAAAAATATAAGCAAATGCAACCGAAACCCATACAATATCAGATTGGAGAGCAAATATTACTCAAGAACAGAGGATTGCCAAGCACCATGGAAGGAATAGCCAAGAAGCTATTGTTACTATACACAGGACCCTACATAGTAAATAAAGACAACCTAAATAACACGTATGAGATCATAGACCCAAAGACACAAAGAAGAAAGGGGACATATAACCAAACATCTATGAAAAAATATTATTAAAAACGAAAAAAAAAACATCCCGAAACCAATTAATAAATAACTAGTGTTAAACAGTAAGAAAAATAAATAAAACCAATAATAATAAAAAGATCATGTATACCATACCCACTAACAATATCGAATCACTAAGAGCTAGAGAGTGTGAATAAAAGAAAAATAATATAATTTGAAACAACGTATTGTATAAACTAAATAATAATAATGTGAAGAATCCTACAAATGATATTTATTTTATAGTCGCACTAAGACTACTTGTATAATTTTATAATGATTGACTGTAGATAAGTCCAGCAATCAAATGTATATTTTACGGCGGAGCAATGGAGCCAAAGTACCCCTCCGATCCGATTCAATATAATGATAGGGAAAAATGTTAGGGAAATAGATATCAAAGGGATAAGAACATTACAATAAAATATGATACAAAGATCAAGAAGTATATTGACACTCAAAAAATAAAAAAGAACCTATTGCTCTAAAATAACCAGTGAGTGAGAAAGTAAAATGAAATAATGATTGATAATTCCAATCAAAAAACTGAACGATATTTGTTGAAATAATCAATTTTAGTGGCAGGGCAATATGTAATGGTACATATCTTCACCTAACCATAATGAAGAAGACATGACCAGATAATTTATTTAGTCATTGACACTAGAGTAAAAAGGGAATGAATTATAATAGAAGAATGGGTGAATCAGAATAATAAAACGATCAGACATATCAAGGTAGTCAGAACAGTAACTTATATTAATTCTTAGTAGTAACAAACAAACAAGTCAAAATGATAAATACTGAAACAAGACGATTTAACCTGAATAGCCCAATAGATGGTAAGTGAGAGAGTAGAACTAGCCCCAAAAGACCAAGAACAACCTGATGATGACAACTACAAATAGAATAGAAATATCCATCGCACCAACACAAGTGTAAATAAGAAGAATAGTGACTCAAAGGCAATTAACCTATAAGTATAGTGAAATAATCAGCCACAACACTAAGGAAGTGACGGATAATGTAGGACAAAAGAAAATGAACTAAGAAAGAACACCAAACTTGTATTAAACCAAAGAAAATTGTATATCATATTAATAATTGTAAGGACAGACAAACTAGAGATACTAATTATTAAGTAATTAAAATATAGAAGGGCACAGTAAACCCCAAACAGATAGAGTAAACTATGACAAATCACATTAGCACAATACTAACATATTTGTGATACAATAAACCAACATGAACGTGTTAATATTATATAATATTATAGATAAACCTTGTAAAGTGAGAGGTAGAGAGTTAGAGAAATTAGTGAACATAGTAGAGTGAGAAAGAGAATTTAAAGTTAGGTAATACCCACTAGTAACACTTAAATTAAACATATAAAGTGCAAAGTGATAGTGTGAAACCCCAAATTAAATAGAACCCTATTGATAGGGATTGACACCAAATAATCAGTGTTAAAACCATTAGTAAAGAGTTAAGAGTGATCGAAGACCATCAGTGAGTGGTAAAATAATAAGTGAAGGCTGATAATGGCTAGTCACAGAAAGGACTGTGACACTTAATAGTAATTATCCAGTGAACACAAGTGTATTAAAAACAAAATGAAACAAAGTGTAACAGACTAGATAATAAGTAGATTTTAGATAATAGTAGTACTTACTACTTGCCACATTTTAGTTTGCAAGTCTCAATATTAGGGAATAAGTTGTTAATTAGTATTGTTAATCATGTATTCAAGAACGAATGACTATCAGTGTGTTAATACACCAAGATATATGAGTTTATTCACAGACATAAGAATCCAATATCATTAATTCAAAATGATACATTCAAGAATATCTTTCATGACAAACTGATAATAATAAAAACAAGATATTAACATTAGATAATAAACAGTTGTTAGTTAGTCATAACAATATACCATTGTATAAATAATTAATTCATGTTTATGTCTTTATTTGTTATGTCAAGTAATAATTATAATTTGTCAAGGAGTATGGGGATATGAAGAGTATGAGTGAATAATATGTCTCAAATAATTATGTTTAAATGGATAAGAATTGTGTTTTAATGACTAAGGTTTGAAACCCCTACTTCATTTTGAGTAGTTAAAACAAAAAGAATATTTCCTTTTGTAAAGAGGGGTTACAAGTTAATTAAAACTAGGCTAAGGCCTAGAGAAGCTAAAAATTGCGCTGGATCCAGTAAGACGGGACTTGCAATAAAAACTCAAGAATTAAATAATTAACAATGGTTTTATTATTCTATCTCATAATATTAATAACAAAAAACAACAGTGATTTAGAATTCCCCTTTTAAAATGGTTAACTAAAAAAAAGTATACCCTCTCAACAAGGCCACCTCAATAATATAAACTGAGTCCATGAAAATAATTGCTATGTCACCATCAATGAATTGAAAATGTAAAATAATCATTAACCTCAAAATGAAACTCCCATTAAACTATTTCTTAAAATATAAAATTTATGTTTTATGTTTCTTTTAAAATGCAGTATATAAATTTATGAAGGTAAATAATTTCATTCACAGTTACTATTAATAATTAAAATAATTATTCATCCAATTTAAATGAACTTTAAAGGTGACACTTACTATACTTGTTAAATAAAATAATTAATTTAAAGAAATGATCAGCCACGATTATTGAGATAGAATACTCGTCTACTGGTGTATATACATTCTAATAATAAAATCCCTATATCCCACCAAAAGTACAGCAATGCATAATATTTATATATATATATATATATATATATATCCCCCAAAATGTACACAGAAATATACAGACATAACACGTTCCACAAAACAAATTACATATACAATAGTACACAAATACATAAGGGTCTCTTGCCACGCCCTTTTTTTTATATTAGCCTTCTGGTGTATATAAATTCTAAACTTCTGTATTATAGGAATCCCAATTAGGATTAAAGATTTATTTCTATAAATGTAGCCCCATGGTGTGGGTTAATTGCACGTCATGTGTATCATAAAGTATTGCATACAAATGTCCCCAGGACAGTAAAATTTAAAACCAAGTGCCTAAGTGGCTCAGTGCTGAAATACTTAATTAAGGTGAGAAATAAAAAATGTTTAAAATAATTAACGCCCCCCAGTTACCATGATTAATATAAAGAATTTATATAGACTAAAATAGGGCCAATTAATGAAAGGGAAAAATTGCACAATATTAGCACCTTATATAAAAAAAATACATTTGTGTGTCAGAGACAGACATGTTTCTTCAATTTATAACCAGTCTCAACAACCTTGTTTCAACAACCTTGTTTCGACAAACAAGTTGAAAAGTGTTTCGACAGGCACAGCTTGGTTGAAACTTATTTAAAATAACACCTACTTCCCCAGTAATCTTTTTATACAAATGACCTAACCTGATTTTAAAAATAAGAGAAATATATGTTTTAATGCAGAGTAAATTAAACTTGAGAAAATAATAATAACAAAACTGACTTTAAATCTGTAGCGGAAGTACTATAAAGAAATGAGTGGAAATCTAAGTTGGATGCTGTGTGGTACACATGTCAGTCTCTGAACTGACAATTAACTATACATGTATTGAAATTTACAATTAATACTTAGTGTTCACACTAAACTGTCCCATCAATTGGGGATCCAAATGAAGGTATACTGGTACCATGTTGATTCTACGTGTGAATATAAAATGGATATTTTTCACCTGCTTTGTGTGCCCAGAAGGATGATCTTATTTATAGCGTGGCGATCTCATGATTGGCATGTTGTTGCGGCCTGGTCTCTTCGGTGTCGAGTGTGGAGCTTTAAGATGGCATTTCGTTCATTGGCAGTAGGAGTTGTCTCTGTTCAGTGAACCCGCAGTCATTAAGAAACTATCTCATATTGAAAAGAAGTCGACGCTAGATATTTACACTAAACCCTCCACCGAAGAGATCTTCACGATGTCGTGAGTTAGGCTTCCATTTTGAGACAAACTATAACAAAAGTTTTCGTTCGTTGTCCGTTTGTGAGAAAATTCTCACCAGGCTGCAGCACTGTTGTTTAAAAACTCAGCCGAGCTGCTGGAAAAACTCGGTAGATGGAAACACCGGTCAAACGGTGAAAACTCGAGAACGGTAGCCTCTCCTATCCGCGGGTAGAGAGCAGCACTCCTAATTACATTAAATTTCGTACTGTCTTTACCGTCCAAAAAAAATGCCAATACATTTACTAAACTCGCGCTGAATCATTTGACTCAGCACACCCTCACCCCAAAAGGGCAACATAGTTGCCCCAACGTTAAAGGCCAGGAGGGTACCCTGCAGTGTACCTCTCCCCAAAAGATACCGGTGGACGTCGTGGTTGGGTTGGCTCAGCTGAGCTTGCTCTCAGGAGAACAGAAATCAAAAACGAAAATGAAAGAGACGAAAGAAGATATGTATCATGTAAGTGTGCGGGTGCTGCATGCTGACCTGATCAGAGTCCGCATACAGCACAAGAGAGAGAGACAGGAAAAGACAAAAGAAAGATTCCTACGTGTAGATCTTCCGACCTCCTGAGGCTCGCCCCCCGACTGAGGCCCAACTTGATACCTACTTAGGACAACAACAACCCCCCCTTTTCTTACTGGATTGGAAAACTCAACGCCAATGCAACCATCCTCATGCGACCCTCTCTGCCAGACCAACCCCACAGGACCGCCCCAATACGTCACACTCTCTGGTGACCACCACCTACTCCTCCTGCTGCCACTCACACACGCGTCCGAAGACCAAAACAAGGTAACTAATACCTTGGTATGTGAGCGCCCATAACTTTATTGTCCACATATGGACTGACCAGCCATATGCTAAAACAAGGCATCACATATCCTTGACATATCTAACTGGTCGTTAAAAAAAAACATCCCTATACTAGGGCGGACGGCCCCTATTAGCCGGACAGAGAAAACCGCATCGAGGGCACGCGAACATCAATCCCTTCACTTGGTCTTCAATACTGCAGAACTAACGAGGGGGGGGTATACTACTTCAGTACTACCACGTCGAACAACCTACACTTAATCAAAAATAACTACAACGGAATGCAACTAGGGAATGCGGCATGGCCAGGACTCTACAAAAAATCAACGACAAACTACAACAAAGAAAAATGAAAACGACAATATACTTACTACCCACGTAGTCACCACTCTTCCAACTAACTTCTCTCTAACTCCTCTCGGATATTTTTTTTTTTTCCTTTTCTAATTTTTTTTTTTGCTTTTTCCTTTCTAATTTTTATTTGTTTTTTGGCTTTTACTTTGTTTTCTGAGGGGAGGGGTAGGAAAATTGGGAAGATGAAAAGGGCAAGGATCATTGAAAGTTCAACAGCTAGGATTAAGGTAAAGGACATGGTTCCCTCCGGTAATAAGGATGGGTGGAGAAAACCAAGGCTCGCGGAGGCAGGGGCGCAACCCTGAAGTAGATGGACACCACTGGGTTTGTGGGGAACATCTACCCGCTACCCGTCAACCGCTTTGTCTCACCCTTTTATGACGAACTTTAGGAACCCGTTCTTTATGACGAACTTTAGGACGCCGTTCCTTGTGGACATCACTCTCTGAGAAACTATCTTGTGTAGAGCAATACTGATTTATTTCATCTGAATTATAATCAAGGTAACTTACCTTTCTACGTTTACCCCGATTTGGATTATCCTCAACCTCTAACTCCTCTGCTTCTATCTTCTTCTCTTCTACAATTGCTTCTGGTTCTATTTCTTCCACCTCTTCCTTTTCTTCCTCTACATAATCCAAATCATCATCACGACACTGCACATCTTCATCTTCTAGTTGCTCACCTGGTCCCCCTGGAACTTCTTTCCACTCCTCGGAATCCTCAACAATACTTACAGAAAGCGACTGCACATCTTCACACACTACATCATTCTCACCCACAAACTCTACAACGCTGCCACCCAGTTTCTCCCCAACTTCTACCTCATCTACTTCTACCACACTTGCAGACTGGACATCCCCTAGTCCATCCGCAACCTCAGAAACACCTGCAGCCTCCGAAACACTTACACTTATACTCCCCTGCGTAGCATGTGCAGACCACTCTTCTGCCTCCTCCTTCGACTCCTCCTTCGATTCCTCTTCTTCACCACTCTCAGCAACTATAACTTCCTCAACAGTACTCAACCTGGAATCCAGCTGTTCAGGTCCATGTGCAATGTCTAAATTAACTTCTACTGACGATGGTAAAGCTCCACCATCAAGTGACTTATCATCTTCCGGCGTAGGCGATGATGATGTTATCGGCTCTGGATCCATCTTGGGCAGAAATGGATTTACCGGAACAATTACTGCGACCTTTGGTCGGACCGTATTTGTAGCAACACAACACCGGGCCATCTCCGCGAAATTCTCTGGACGATGCCCAAACCTTCCCAAACGGTAACCGTCTTGGTCATTCAGTCCTCCTATAATTATATCTAGGACTTCGGTGTCGGTCAACCCTAATCTTAATACCCGGGCAGCTTTTCGTATGTCCTGCACGTAATCCCCCAACGGCTCTCCGTCGGCCTGATAACGATAGAACCAATCCAGCCTAAGCTTGGAACGTCGTGGAGGATACATGAAGTAATCCAACACTTCCGCATGAAAAGTGTCGACCGTGCCGCCCTGACGCCAAGTGTTGGTGACCTTCTGTTGCAACGTACCCTGGCAATACGGGTATATAAGGCACAAGACCTCCCCATCGGATATACCCGGATAGGCGGCCAACTGCAGGACAAGGTCCAAGAAAACCAGCAGCTGGTCCTCTTTAAACCCATCTATCACCGAAAATTTCTGGAGAACTGGGGTGAGAGGGTGGGGCAATTTCTGTTCCTCCCGGTGGTCGGGGGAATACAATGGCTGAAAGCCTAGCGCCGCCAGAATTACACAATTCGCAAAACACTATCAACAAAACACAACACCCTACAAATACCTAACACCTATAAACATATTGACAATAAAAAGATTGGAATAAGAAAAACTCACGTACTATTCTTCCAAAGAGTAGACTGCGGGTCCACCTAACGATGCGAGAACTAGCCCACTACCTGAACAACTCCCACTCGATTACACCAGACAAAAGGAACGCGACACACACACAACACGAAAAACAAAATACCGACCAACGAAAATTTATTTTAACCATTTCTTAGGTTACCTCCGGCTACCATTTATCGGCAGATACTGACTGCCGATCGGGCCATACCGCCTAATCACAAAAAACGGCAACACCTCCCCAAACATGGGTAAGGTAAACTCAAACTAACTAAGCGCCGACTGCGATAAGTCTTGCCCAGGGATTTCCCCTTCTAAAATTTCCTACCACGTGGCACTATTCACTATGCAAGGCGGGCAAGTACATATACATATGTTTCAAACCTTAAAACTAACAAAATATTTTCAACCTTGGGATATAGGGCCTTGAAAATTTTTCTAAGTTCTATTTAAGAACTAAACATTGTGAAAATTTTAAAATATTTCCTAAGTTTGCAAGCCCCGTCACACCCACAGGACCCTTGTCGTAAGCGCGCTCTGCTACCAAATGAAACCCCTACTTCATTTTGAGTAGTTAAAACAAAAAGAATATTTCCTTTTGTAAAGAGGGGTTACAAGTTAATTAAAACTAGGCTAAGGCTTAGAGAAGCTAAAAATTGCGCTGGATCCAGTAAGACGGGACTTGCAATAAAAACTCAAGAATTAAATAATTAACAATGGTTTTATTATTCTATCTCATAATATTAATAACAAAAAACAACAGTGATTTAGAATTCCCCTTTTAAAATGGTTAACTAAAAAAAAGTATACCCTCTCAACAAGGCCACCTCAATAATATAAACTGAGTCCATGAAAATAATTGCTATGTCACCATCAATGAATTGAAAATGTAAAATAATCATTAACCTCAAAATGAAACTCCCATTAAACTATTTCTTAAAATATAAAATTTATGTTTTATGTTTCTTTTAAAATGCAGTATATAAATTTATGAAGGTAAATAATTTCATTCACAGTTACTATTAATAATTAAAATAATTATTCATCCAATTTAAATGAACTTTAAAGGTGACACTTACTATACTTGTTAAATACAATAATTAATTTAAAGAAATGATCAGCCACGATTATTGAGATAGAATACTCGTCTACTGGTGTATATACATTCTAATAATAAAATCCCTATATCCCACCAAAAGTACAGCAATGCATAATATTTATATATATATATATATATATATCCCCCAAAATGTACACAGAAATATACAGACATAACACGTTCCACAAAACAAATTACATATACAATAGTACACAAATACATAAGGGTCTCTTGCCACGCCCTTTTTTTTATATTAGCCTTCTGGTGTATATAAATTCTAAACTTCTGTATTATAGGAATCCCAATTAGGATTAAAGATTTATTTCTATAAATGTAGCCCCATGGTGTGGGTTAATTGCACGTCATGTGTATCATAAAGTATTGCATACAAATGTCCCCAGGACAGTAAAATTTAAAACCAAGTGCCTAAGTGGCTCAGTGCTGAAATACTTAATTAAGGTGAGAAATAAAAAATGTTTAAAATAATTAACGCCCCCCAGTTACCATGATTAATATAAAGAATTTATATAGACTAAAATAGGGCCAATTAATGAAAGGGAAAAATTGCACAATATTAGCACCTTATATAAAAAAAATACATTTGTGTGTCAGAGACAGACATGTTTCTTCAATTTATAACCAGTCTCAACAACCTTGTTTCAACAACCTTGTTTCGACAAACAAGTTGAAAAGTGTTTCGACAGGCACAGCTTGGTTGAAACTTATTTAAAATAACACCTACTTCCCCAGTAATCTTTTTATACAAATGACCTAACCTGATTTTAAAAATAAGAGAAATATATGTTTTAATGCAGAGTAAATTAAACTTGAGAAAATAATAATAACAAAACTGACTTTAAATCTGTAGCGGAAGTACTATAAAGAAATGAGTGGAAATCTAAGTTGGATGCTGTGTGGTACACATGTCAGTCTCTGAACTGACAATTAACTATACATGTATTGAAATTTACAATTAATACTTAGTGTTCACACTAAACTGTCCCATCAATTGGGGATCCAAATGAAGGTATACTGGTACCATGTTGATTCTACGTGTGAATATAAAATGGATATTTTTCACCTGCTTTGTGTGCCCAGAAGGATGATCTTATTTATAGCGTGGCGATCTCATGATTGGCATGTTGTTGCGGCCTGGTCTCTTCGGTGTCGAGTGTGGAGCTTTAAGATGGCATTTCGTTCATTGGCAGTAGGAGTTGTCTCTGTTCAGTGAACCCGCAGTCATTAAGAAACTATCTCATATTGAAAAGAAGTCGACGCTAGATATTTACACTAAACCCTCCACCGAAGAGATCTTCACGATGTCGTGAGTTAGGCTTCCATTTTGAGACAAACTATAACAAAAGTTTTCGTTCGTTGTCCGTTTGTGAGAAAATTCTCACCAGGCTGCAGCACTGTTGTTTAAAAACTCAGCCGAGCTGCTGGAAAAACTCGGTAGATGGAAACACCGGTCAAACGGTGAAAACTCGAGAACGGTAGCCTCTCCTATCCGCGGGTAGAGAGCAGCACTCCTAATTACATTAAATTTCGTACTGTCTTTACCGTCAAAAAAAAATGCCAATACATTTACTAAACTCGCGCTGAATCATTTGACTCAGCACAGGTTTACGTTTCAATAAAGATGTTTAAATGATAAGAATTATGGCTATGGAATAGTTAAAACCATTAGATGTTATGCCATATGTTATAAGAAATAAGATTTAAAAACCATCAGACACCAGTAAACAAGAAACAAACTATACATTCAAACACAATGACACCAAAAATGAATTATCACAGTAGACAAGTTAATATAGGGAAACAATAAAATTATACGCAATTACAAGAACCGACTTAAACATTGAATAAATAAACAAAATCTTGTATTCAAACAATTATAACCCATTACAAGGAAAATAGTCAATTGCTGTTTAAGCCTATGCAAATCCCCAACTGTCAAATACCAAAAAACTTCAATTTATAGAATTAAACACTGGCATTAGGAAGACTAAACCACATAAACTATGAAATACAAATAGACAATCATTATAAGACAGAAATATTATGATAATAATGTAAACTGAGAAAACAATATAATTAAATTAGATTCACAAAACTGTCAAAATGTTGATACCTAAGTGAACACTATAATGTTGGATGTCAAATTAATCCTTGAGAAAAATATGAACAATGGTGATAATATTTACTACTAAAAAGGGAGTACTGAAGATTAATTACATTTAGAAGATCTGTAACCAGTTTGAATACAAATTCAAATAATAATTAACCAATTTCAGCCAATCAAAAAACTTTGAGTAACCATGACAACAACCGAATATTGACAAAGTTCAGTTAGGAACAATGACTTTATGTAGTGACGCCAAACTGAAGAGACGCCATGCGATGAAGGGCCCAAATTTTCATTAGAAAAAACGTATTAGTGCCCATAATTTGGAGAAGGAATAGCAGTACATCAGATGAGAGGCCTTTACAACCAATATCTACCAAGCACCAGCCTAAATTAACCCAGATGACGGGAGAATACTAGTAATCCAATCTGAAGAAGATGACAACCCAATTTTGAACCCAGGAGCAGAAGTAGGAAGAATCTACATCGACACATTACTTCATATGGACGAATGACTATGCCCATCATAACTACTAACGTTGAGTATTGCTGAAGTTATTTAATTATTATTATAAACAAATTCTCTTTCCAAAATTTTTAACTATAAAAAATAAAACTCTCACTATAACTGAATATTTTCAAGGATTAATAAACCAAAGAAATAACTTTGTAAACATTGAATGAACACATGATAACCTATGTTACACAAAGACACTGTCACACTTCAACACCACATTATTCAATTTATAACAAACCTTGTATAGTTTTAATGATCACAGACTTTTAATTATATGTTCTAATTTTGTTATCTTGTTATGTAAATCTCTGTTTCGTACTTAAAAGAACCCATTTGGCAGATTTATTTTGTGAAATAATAACCATAGTCATTTGTAAACATTGCACTGCCAACCCAGCGCTACACTGAGCGAGAGATTATATTGCCGAGGCTAAAACTTTTATTATAACAGTCATTATTTTCATGAAGCTTTAACTATAATTAACAAGCAAAAGGTATAATAAAAAAGTGCGTACTGATAACAAACTGTCCAGTATTTATTTGTAGAATATATTATGTATGTTTTGTTTGCTAGCAGTGGGTCGACATAACCAACACTAATTCAAGTTGGCAACACGTATTCCCCCACTCACACGAGAATCAGTCACAAGCCAGATGACGAACTATTTGAATTTTCGATGTCAACAGCTACGAAGTCAACTGTTATGAGGTTTACTGTATTTGGTGGTGTGTAAGATAAAGGTAAATTTTGGTAAGCCGATTTATATTGGATTTTCAGTATTGGATCTTTCTATGTTACTGATATACTGGTTCTGCTTTGGTAATCATGAAATATGACACAGGCTTAAATTTTCATACATGGATACCGATAAGGAAGGGAGGAAGGGTACTAATAAGGTGATTAAAGAGCATGCTGATGACTCTAGTACAAGTGAATACATTAAAGGTCACAAATGCTATTAGTGTAAATAATAAGAAAATTATAAGAATGTTTAGGGACAAGAGTAACACTGTTCACTTAGAAGAATACTGTGGCCTATATTCATGGATGTACATGTTTACTTTTCTGGTTTTAAGGACCAAAAATCCAACAAGAGCATAGTTAGTACAATAAATACGATGGCTAAATTTAAAAGATGCTTATTTGAAGATAAAAATTATTATAGGGAAATGAACTGTATAAGCGGCAACAATCATTTTCAGGTAATTTATAAAGGCGATTAAGTTATTGTTGAAGCACTTATAAATACTCAGTTAATTATCGTGTATTGTTTTGAGAAGTACTTATACAAATTTCTGTAAAAACTTCTAAAAATAGTGTTAACAAAGATAGCTCTGGGGTAATTTTATGTTGGTTTTCCATAAGTGATCATCAAATTTATGGAGTATTGTTGTAGATTTTTTATGGTTGATTCTTTGTATCTTCTGCATAAATTTTGAGTGTCCCTGAAATTGGAGTTGGCCCACTACACACACACACAGATGGATACATATACATTTTTGTACCATATATACATCCACTTTAAAGAATTTTAATATCATTGTGGCATCCATACATTACATGCAGCGAACGTTCAATGGCATCCACCTAGATCGCCTGGCCAAGTATTACTTCAGAAATGGTTTGCCAGTTTGGGACAAACAAGCTTAAGGAGGGGGCAGTATTATGCAACTACAGTATGTTCTCAAACAATGGAGATTGTCGTTCTACACGTTTTGAGGCTAGCCTAGCAGGTGCAAGTTTCTCCCAAGACTGCACTCAAGTATCCTCTAGAGTTTTTGAATGCTTATTAAGGACGCATATTATGAAACAATAGTATGGAATCCTTCAGACTATAAGTAGGGAACAGTTGCCACTTAGTTTTAGTTAATGTTGGACTATTTACTTAATGCATCTCAAGTTGTTATTGGTGAAAAGTGATTATTGTATGGAACTCTGTTACTAGACATTATTGGGTAAATTTAACTTGTATTATTGTATGAGTATAATTTTCTTGAATAACCTGTTAATTACAAACTATAATTTGTGATTAATTAAAGCTGGTGATTAGTGTCTTCATTGGTGTCTGTATTTTTTCCCACTGTACTATATGACAATCAGTTAAACCATAATAACAATATTATAAAGTGAATATAATTAATTAAAATTGTGCGGATACTATTACTGCTGTAATTGTAATGTGTATGTTAGTGTATTATAATGGTTATATACTCTATACTATAAAAACTAAAGGAAGTAAATTTTAGAGTAATCATGAGTTGTTATTGTGTTTCCTTTTTTTGCACAAATTGAACATATATTACTAATAATATGATACCGTACATACAAACAAAGAAATAAAGTTTGAAATTGTATAACTAGCTAACATTTAAATGAACATGGTGCAATAATTCAGTTGGCAGGCTGGGGTAAGACAGAAAAAGGAATATCCAGTGACGTCCTATTATATGCTGACTTGCCATATGTAGATCACCGCAACTGTTTCTTAGAAGTATCACAACCGTTTCGGCGTTATATAACACCTGATAAATTTTGTGCTGGTTATACTAGTGGTAAGGTATCATTTTATTTTAAATTTCTATTTATAAGTCTCATATTTCTGAATATATAGACATTTTTTACAGGCCACACTTGATATTTTAATGGATGTTTCTTATAGGTACTGGTGCTGCTCAAGGGGACAGTGGAGGAGGCTTAACGTTTGTTCGGGATGGGTTGTACTATGTGCATGGAGTTGTCAGTAGTAGAGCAAAGGAAAACAACTCATTTGTAACTTTTACAAATGTTAGTAATGAGGTAGTATCTAAATGGCTCAATGAGGCTAAGCACAAATTTGTTGCAGCACATAGATAAACTTGAACCACTCTTAACTCCATTTAGCTGTATGTAACTACCTAAATACATTAAAAAATGAATCAACACTGTTTATTGAAAATGTTGTATACACCTATAGTATAGAATTTCTTTCTTTCATTTTATTGCTTATTCTATGATTTGCTCTAAACCCAAATGTTTTGATACCAGATTGTTCCTTAACATTCTATAATATACATTACTACATATCTATTTGTCAAATAGTTTAATTTTTAGATCATCAATTGACAAACCAAACATGTCTTTTTTTCCAACACAATTTTTTTTGAGATTTACAAAACGTCTCTAAAAACTACCCCAGGTACAATTCTGGGACCCTCTTTTGTCTATTTTTTAGGTCAAAAATCAGATTACACCATTAAGGTTACCCTATAATTTAAGTTCCAACAATTGCAGTAGGGCTTCATTTTACACAGGGGGCAGAAATCAAGTTGAAATTTTTCAGAATCCATAAATGGAAAACAAAGCGTTTGTGACACTATGTTTGTCTAAAATTTCTTCTTTATTTCACCCTTTAGAATGCATTTGTAAAGTATGTCCCTTTCCTCATGGAACACTCTGTATGCATGTGTACACGTGTGCGAACATGCATGATCATATGTGTGTACATAAGCGCAGTGGCGTATCTAGACTTTTGGCGGCTGGGGCAAGGAGATCATCGGCCGCCTCACCTTCACAATTAAAGGGGGACAAAAAGCAAAAATGAAGGCTCATCCAATGAACAAAGTACTTAATAAATGCAAATGTATAGACTTTTGTATGAAAGCACGTTCAGCAAACGTCTTAACAATATTTGTTAAGTCGAAATTAAGAAATTATATATTATAATATTACCGGTATTCAGTTTGTACACATTTATTATTAACAAAAGTTCACTATAAAAAATCTTCTAATAAACATGCAAATTTCACAAATTTCTTGTACGTCTAAAGCGTATCGTCAAAATAACATAAAGTCCTAAAGTTAAACAAAGAATTACATTAAATAATAATAAAATAAATCTCTTACCATTACAGGTTAATGGTTCCATTTTCTATTAATAAACACCTAATATTTATATAATATTTAATAAATATTTAAAATGAGACATTTTAAAATGTAACTTTCCTTGTCTTAATTGCTGTAAAGTGGGTTATTAAATCACTATAATCTAAAGACGAAGCAATGTCATTTTCAATTGAAAGTATCGCTAGATTTGATACCCAATCTTGAGATTTTGTTTATCGTAGGTACAATTTAATCAATTTAAGTTTACTAAACGATCTTTCACAAGAAGGCACAGACACTGGTAAAGTAAGAAACATTTTTAAAGCTGTTGCTAGTGTTTTGTAGGCTTCTAATCTCATTGAAGACATTATTGTAGTAGTCCCTGAGGTGTAAAGGCTTTTGTTCTCCGTTAACTTTTTTCCCTTTTAAATAAAAGTATGACGTCTTTCAAGTCACTGAATTTCACTGTTTAGCTCATGTGGATACAGTTTTGCAAGCACTGTGCACTTAATATTGATCTGGAAAAGCTGTTTAATGTATATCCCCGTCCGTTTGTCGGTTAGTGTCTCCAGAACTGTAAATGCTTTATTTATCCAAAGCATAATAAATTATTTTAACACGTTATACACAAAGTATATTTTTATCGTTCAGTAAGCAGCCCGTTCAGTAGAATAACATAAGCCAAAACCCCAGGAAGAATGATAATAATTCATGAGGCATAAATAACCGGACCACCCCTTTATCTAGCATTCCATTGATCAATGACCCATGATGAGCGTGTGAACCTTAAGTTCCTTCCACATCATTAATTGAAATTGACAAAACTATGTCACCTACTTTCAGACAGTGTTTATAAAATTCTAGACAGTTATTTGACTTCAAAAAAAAATTCCAAAAGGAATTAAATCTCTATGTACCTTAATAAACAGAAATTAATTGCTTGAGGCATTACTATTTCAGAAGATTTTGACAATACATAATTTATTCAAAAAGAAAATGATGAATACATGTTTTATAGTCAAAAATTAAACCGTAAATGCTATAAGTGGGAAGTCAACCCATATGTGTTGGCCAGTTAAGAAAACAATCAGTTTAGCCCTTGTGCAAGGGGCAAAAATCAGCTAAAATATTTCCATTACATTAGTAAATTATTTCTATTGGCCTCAAATGACTATATAAAATAATTAAAAGAAAAAGAATACAATAAGGTGGTTGTGCACTGGCATCTGTGGGAGCGCGCCCACATGTAGTTGACAAAAGTTGACAGGCATTCAACCTGTCTGAAGTTGCACCAGCGTGTGTCAGAGAAAAACTAAGTCCCAAAAAAAAAACCCCCTTAAATGTGAAACCCCTAGTCAAATTAAAATTTATACACAGCTGTTCGAGCCGGAACAGATCTACCAAGCAATAATTAAATTTTGTAAGGAGTAAAATGAAAATGAGATGCAACAGTAAAAATGGTACAAGATTAAAATGTCTCTGGCACGCTCCCCCAGTGCAGCACGCACTTACAGCCATTGCGTATAGTGTTATATAAATGAGTTATAAAAAAAAGTTTATAAAATTTAAGTTATAGTGTTCAGAGTCATGATCACCGCTCAACTTCCCGGTAAACAGTCTGGACACGTGGTCCCATGGCTTCTAGGCTATTTGCAGTAAACGGGCACACTGCCGGCCCGGCCCCAAAAAATGAAATAAAGCATAAATATCACCTCATAAGTGCTGGCGAGTGCAACATAGAAATTCAGTCTCCATCTCCCTCTTCGTATACGATCTTGACATGGTTCACAGCTTAGGCGGATGTTCAGCCATCAGCAAGCCAGGAAACCGGCTTAGTGCGAGAACCCTATGAATTCAAGTAAATTAGAGAACAGTCTATAAAAATGTACACCCGAGTTAAGGTAATTAAACTCTTAACGGGTCGCCAGCTAACTCTCAAGAAAAGCACAATATTCATTAATAAAAGTTTTTACAACCCGCTTAAAGAGTCTAAAAATCAGCCATGGAATAAGTAAATTTGCATCATGAACAGAACTTATTAAATTGTGGCTTAATATAAAGTGAACTGTACTCAGTCAACATGCTTCGACAAAAATTTGCAGGTTAAACCGGCCACGTGGAGAGCAGTAATCATTATTTGACCAAAAAATTTAACAGCAAGTCACTCACAGCATTGAGAATGTTTTACCTTCAATTAAGTTTCATACATAGAAGCTCTCACACTTCATTCTCTATTTGTGAAGTTAATTAACAAACTCAGTGGCCGTTTACAACATGCACAGACACCATTCACGACCCGACTGCGCACCAAGCTTTTAGTCATTAATTTTTAATGTAGAGCACTTTTACCATGACAATGACTCTTGAAAAACTACTCGCACTATCAAAGAAAATAATAAAGCATGGACTATATACAGGGCGTTACGTACAACAGTAAAGAATGAGTTTCTCTTACATAACTTTGTCGGGTCGCACACACACATCATTACGTATTTTATGCCCTTGCATATAGTTATTAATTATCCATACATGTATCATTATTTATAAAACAAATAAATACAAAGACAAACTTACCGGGAATCAATTTACGCCTAGCCAAGCATGTAGGAACAGCAACTTCGTCGTAGAATACGGAGAGCGGAGACGGGGACAATTCTCTGAGCGAGGCCAAGCGTGGACTGCACACCGCAGCACACAATAGTCACAGCACATAGCCGAGTTGCGCGCGCAACCGCACACAGCGCCGCTCCCCTCATACCGCAGACCAAAGTTCGCCCCCGCTGCCTCGGCTCACGTTATGTTACAATTACGAAAACTTTCTAGAATTTTGTAACCGCCGGCATCAAACCGGCACACCCCCACCCCAAAAGGGCAACCCGGTTGCCCCAAAAAAAAACTCGGGAAAGTACCCTGCAGTGTACTCCCATCTGAAAACTCCGGTGGACATCGTGGGTGAGTTGGCCCGGTGGCACTTGATCTCAGGAGAACAGAGGCTCAGAAGGGAAAACGAAAGAGATGAAAGAAGACGTGTATAGTGTAAGTGTGCGGTTGCTGCACCCTGACCTGATCAGGGCCAGCCTACAGCAAAGAGGAACAGAGAAGAAAGACAAAAGTAAAGTTCGGGAGCTCCCTGAGTTCCGACCTCCTGAGGCTTGTCCACCCAAGCCAGAACACGATAGCCACCTAAACAGGGCCATCTGCCCCATGTAATTACGGGATAATTCCCTAATACCATTCCCCATTTTACACACTACCATCATGCACGGGCCAAGGGGAAAGGGGGCGATGACAGTCCCATGATGCGGTGGTCCCACTGGGACCTAACGGAAAACCATGTCAACTGTGACTATGGCACCTTTCCAATATATATATATATATATATATGTGTTGTACAAGTGTGCTCCAAGGGCATGCGGTGGACGACGTTCGTTACGAGTAGCCGGATCGACCCCGCGACGAACATCGCCCACCCTCCACTCTCTCCAACTCCTTTTTTTTTTTTTTTTTTTTTCCTCTAGGTAAGGTTAGGAAAATCGGAGGGTGGATGGTCAAGGATGTTTACAGGCATGGCTGGGACCAAAGGTAAGGACATGGCTCCCTCCGGACATAAGGACAATTGGAGAAAACCAAGGCTCGCGCAGGCAGGGGCGCATCCCTGAAGTAGACGAACCCCACTGGGACTGTGGGAAACATCTACCCGCTACCCTTTAACCTCTGCTTCTTACCTTTCTATGACGGACTTTGGGTACCCGTTCCTTTCGGACACCACTCTCTAAGAAATTATTTCGTATTGAGCTGTACTGGCTGGTTTCCTCTGAATCAGAATCAAGGCAACTTACCTCACTACTTTCACTCCGCTTTGGATTATGCTCATCGTCTAACTCCTCTGCTACAATTCCTTCCTTTTCTACAACTTCCCCTTCTTCGTCCACATAATCCAAATCAACTTCCTGACACTGCACCTCCTCAGCATCTTCCCGTTGCTCCTCTGATCCCTCTTCAACCGCATCTTCCCTCAGCTCCTCACCAATTTCTTCATGACACTCATCGCCAGCCGCTTCACAACCTTCTTCACTAACCTCTTCTCCAATCTCATTTTCACTAACACATTTATCATCAACATCATCGCCACTACCACCATCTGAACATTGCACATCCTCGTCCTCCTCTAGTTGCTCACCTGGTCCACCTGAAACTTCCTCCCGTTCCTCGGAATCCTCAACACTACTTACAGAAGGCGTCTGCACATCTTCACACCCTACATCACTCTCACTCACAAACTCTACAACGCTGCCACCAAATTTCTCCTCAACTTCTACCTCACTTGCGGCATGGACATCCCCTTGCCCATCCACAACCTCAGAAACACTCGCAGCCCGGACATCCCTGTGTCCATCTGCAACTTCAGACTCTACAGTCTCCCTAACACCTACAACTATACTCACCTGCGCAGCATCTGCAGACCGCTCTTCTGACTCTTCTGTCGATTCCACTCCTTGACCACTTTCAGCAACCACAACGTCCTCAACATCTTCCACCCTGGAATCCAGCTGTCCAGGTTCATGTGCAATGACTGAATTAATTTCGACTATCGATGGTGATTTTACAGGATCTGGATCCCTCACGAACCGAGATGTAAATACCGGAACAAATTCTGCGGCCTCTGGATTCAACCATGACGTCCTCTTTGAGTCCGGCAATTCAGTATTAACTGACGCGTTCTTATCCTCCTGTATGGTTCCCACGAAGTCCTTCCGCTCTTCTGCTTCTGCTTCACCTTCTTCATCCACTACTCTCTTGGGCACTTGTACTTCCTCTGGAACCTCCAAAGCTTCCTTTTTCTCCAAATAAGAAGGACGCCTAACTACAGGCTCCCTACTTGCCGATGGTTGTTCCCTAACATAATTTCTTTTTCCCCTGTTAATTTCATGTTTCTTTGTTTTCTGTGCTGTAGCTATTGTTACCGCCTTCACACTTGCCACCCCCTTGTAGCCTCCATCACTTCCGGAATATTCTGGCTTTCTAAGCGTCTCTTGGGTTCTCCTCCAACCACCATGTTTGTCCCTTTTGGCTCTTCCTGATGAACTGCTGGAGTATTGGACATCGGTGGCCTCTTTTCCCCGGGACTCGTCAACCTCCTTGACCATTCCTGAAAGCGCACACAGTCGCTCAAGGTCCGCAAAACAACGTGGACGGTCCGCGAATGCCAAACGAGATCTCTCCTGGGGAGTCAGTCCTTCTAGAATCGCTTGGATAACTTCCGTCTCTGGCAACCCCAATCTCAAAACCCGGGCAGCTTTCCGTATATCGCGCACGAAGTCTCCTAACGCCTCTCCTTAGGCCTGTGGGCGATAGAATCTTTCCAACTCAAGCTTGGCGCGTCGTCGAAAGGGTATGAAGAAGTTCAACACCTCCCCATGGAAAGCATCAACACTGTCACCCTGACGCAGAGCCTTGGTGACCAGATTAGCCAACGTACTCCGGCAATACGGGTATATAAGAAACAAGACCTCCCCACCGGACACCCCTGGGAAATCTGCCACCTGCAGGACCAGGTCCAAGAAAACCAACAGCTGATCCTCATCAAATCCATCCACCACCGGAAATTTCTGGAGAACGTCTGAAAGAGGGTGGGGCAATTTCTCGTAGCATATCCCCGCCAGAATTGCACAATTCAAACAAACAATCCTAAAACAAATCCCCACTAAACACCTAACACAAACATAACCTACAAAAACATATTAACAAAAATCGGAAAAACTCAAGTACTGTCCTTCCTTTGAGTAGACCCCCGGGTTCTCTAGCGCTGTGGAAACCTGGCCTATTCTGAACCATGCACTCCACGACGGAAGGAGACAAGAGACAAGCAAGAATACAACACACATAACAGCAAACAGCAACTCGACACACACGTCGTACCAACACATAATTGACAACAACCAACTAACCATCAACTACAAGTCCTAATTCGGGAATTAAAAATACTCTGACATCAACCGGACACAAGTCGGTTCCGGTACCGATTCCCGATTGGGCCATACCGCATCCCGTCAATGTACCACGTTAAACACCGACCCTAATGAACATTCCATCGTCCAGGCCACGCTTGAGACTCCCCGGCCGTACAAGCTATCAAGATTTTTAAACACCATTAACCGCCTCAGTGGTGCGACCCGACTCACAAATTAAACAACTTATTACTAGCCTACACGGGCTTATATCAACTATGTTACAATAATTGCATTAATATTTCTGAGTCTGCAAGCCCCGTCACACACCAGGACCCAAGGGTTCAAGCCTAGAATGAACCACGCTCTGATCTACCATTTGTAACCCCTCTTTCCTTTTATGTCCTCTTTTCTTTTATGAGTATAAAAACAACTTAATTTATTTTAATATTTTTTTTTTTTGAAAGAGAAGCCACAAGTTAATTAGGACTAGGCCGAAGCCTAGAGAAGCAAAATTATGCTGGGTCCAGTATGACGGGACTTGCAATAAAACTCAGCCGTAACAGAACGATAACAATTTATTTTATTTCATGCCCTGCTTGTATGCCCAATCACAAGTATGAATATGGTAAAAGATAACAAGTGTGTAAAATCTTAGTCATAACAAATGTGTGCAAATATAAACGATCACAAGTGTGTATAAATCTTCAAATCTTCAGCATAACAATGTGTATAATATTAAGCACAACAAATATATATATATAAATCAATGAACACCCATGTATATATAATTATAAATTTTCTCCCATCTCGTGGCTAGCTAGACACATAACAACACACACAGAACATAAGGTACACCAACTCACAATTACATTAATTTTTAACACGCACGTCCCTGGAATGCACCCACCTAACAGGTAGAGTAACTACAATCTTATAACTCAGCAGTGATAAAATATACGCCCTTCGGCAACCCGTTCAGTAGAATAACATAAGCCAAAACCCCAGGAAGAATGATAATAATTCATGAGGCATAAATAACCGGACCACCCCTTTATCTAGCATTCCATTGATCAATGACCCATGATGAGCGTGTGAACCTTAAGTTCCTTCCACATCATTAATTGAAATTGACAAAACTATGTCACCTACTTTCAGACACTGTTTATAAAATTCTAGACAGTTATTTGACTTCAAAAAAAAATTCCAAAAGGAATTAAATCTCTATGTACCTTAATAAACAGAAATTAATTGCTTGAGGCATTACTATTTCAGAAGATTTTGACAATACATAATTTACTCAAAAAGAAAATGATGAATACATGTTTTATAGTCAAAAATTAAACCGTAAATGCTATAAGTGGGAAGTCAACCCATATGTGTTGGCCAGTTAAGAAAACAATCAGTTTAGCCCTTGTGCAAGGGGCAAAAATCAGCTAAAATATTTCCATTACATTAGTAAATTATTTCTATTGGCCTCAAATGACTATATAAAATAATTAAAAGAAAAAGAATACAATAAGGTGGTTGTGCACTGGCATCTGTGGGAGCGCGCCCACATGTAGTTGACAAAAGTTGACAGGCATTCAACCTGTCTGAAGTTGCACCAGCGTGTGTCAGAGAAAAACTAAGTCCCAAAAAAAAAAACCCCTTAAATGTGAAACCCCTAGTCAAATTAAAATTTATACACAGCTGTTCCAGCCGGAACAGATCTACCAAGCAATAATTAAATTTTGTAAGGAGTAAAATGAAAATGAGATGCAACAGTAAAAATGGTACAAGATTAAAATCTCTCTGGCACGCTCCCCCAGTGCAGCACGCACTTACAGCCATTGCATATAGTGTTATATAAATGAGTTATAAAAAAAAGTTTATGAAATTTAAGTTATAGTGTTCAGAGTCATGATCACCGCTCAACTTCCCGGTAAACAGTCTGGACACGTGGTCCCATGGCTTCTAGGCTATTTGCAGTAAACGGGCACACTGCCGGCCCGGCCCCAAAAAATGAAATAAAGCATAAATATCACCTCATAAGTGCTGGCGAGTGCAACATAGAAATTCAGTCTCCATCTCCCTCTTCGTATACGATCTTGACATGGTTCACAGCTTAGGCGGATGTTCAGCCATCAGCAAGCCAGGAAACCTGCGAGAACCCTATGAATTCAAGTAAATTAGAGAACAGTCTATAAAAATGTACACCCGAGTTAAGGTAATTAACCTCTTAACGGGCCGCCAGCTAACTCTCAAGAAAAGCACAATATTCATTAATAAAAGTTTTTACAACCCGCTTAAAGAGTCTAAAAATCAGCCATGGAATAAGTAAATTTGCATCATGAACAGAACTTATTAAATTGTGGCTTAATATAAAGTGAACTGTACTCAGTCAACATGCTTCGACAAAAATTTGCAGGTTAAACCGGCCACGTGGAGAGCAGTAATCATTATTTGACCAAAAAATTAACAGCAAGTCACTCACAGCATTGAGAATGTTTTACCTTCAATTAAGTTTCATACATAGAAGCTCTCACACTTCAGTCTCTATTTGTGAAGTTAATTAATAAACTCAGTGGCCGTTTACAACATGCACAGACACCATTCACGACCTGACTGCGCACCAAGTTTTTAGTCATTAATTTTTAATGTAGAGCACTTTTACCATGACAATGACTCTTGAAAAACTACTCGCACTATCACAGAAAATAATAAAGCATGGACTATATACAGGGCGTTACGTACAACAGTAAAGAATGAGTTTCTCTTACATAACTTTGTCGGGTCGCACACACACATCATTATGTATTTTATGCCCTTGCATATAGTTATTAATTATCCATACATGTATCATTATTTATAAAACAAATAAATACAAAGACAAACTTACCGGGAATCAATTTACGCCTAGCCAAGCATGTAGGAACAGCAACTTCGTCGTAGAATACGGAGAGCGGAGACGGGGACAATTCTCTGAGCGAGGCCAAGCGTGGACTGCACACCGCAGCACACAATAGTCACAGCACATAGCCGAGTTGCGCGCGCAACCGCACACAGCGCCGCTCCCCTCATACCGCGGACCAAAGTTCGCCCCCGCTGCCTCGGCTTACGTTATGTTACAATTACGAAAACTTTCTAGAATTTTGTAACCGCCGTCATCAAACCGGCACAACGTTAAAAATGTATCCAAGTGTTTTAACGAAGCCAGAAAGTTTCCAGGTTTTGGATCGTTAGTAATTGACTCCCGATATCCTATCAGTGCCAGATTTTGTTCTGCAAGAGTTTGTACTGTGCCAATGACCCGTTCGAGGATTTCTTTCCATGTCTTAACTGCTTTACTCATTTGTTCCTGAAGTAGCTCATTAATAAGTCCCACTTTGTTTAAATATTGTTCCAATACCTTCCATTCAAAAAACTCAGAGCGATGAGCAGGACTATTTTCATGATTCTGAATACGGTTATTTAACTTTCGCCACGATGAACCCCTTTTTTACTTTTGAAATGGCTTCTTTGATAGTTTTTTTTTTTGTGGAAATAAAGTGCAACAAAAGCAAAATAGAGAGTTTTTAGTTAGAGAAAAACACATCGAAGTGTTACCTTTTCGCCATTTTGCAAGGTTTCATCAAACCAATACTTGTTTAAGGATCGTCTAGCTTCATCTTCAGGAAAATGGCTGTCCTTGTTCTGCAACTGAGTTCCTCTATTCACCATTATATCTCGGAAGGATTGAGATTTCTCGCTTGGCCAAGCTCCCATATCTTGTAGAGAAGCACCGGGAAGCATGGCCTACATTGTTGTTAGTAACATTTTGTCCTTCATCGCCTGTAATTTCAAGACTGCACATGGTACTAGAACCAAATGAATCTTGTAACTGTACTTTGCCACTTTCACAGTTTGAAGTATTCACGTCGTTAACTTTACTGTATTTATCAACAGCCTCGTTGCTAATAACATCCATTTTATAATTGCAAGGTGATTCCTTGTTAATTGCAATATTTTGACACTCAGGGTTTGATTTTCCTTGAATAAAAGACTTCATAAACTCTTTGACACTTGTTGTACTTCTTAATCTTATATTAAGAAAATCTTATATTCCTGTAGTTGTTAAGGAATAGTCATATCAAAGGAACAAGTTGTTTTTAGTTTTATAAACTGAAAACAATTTTTTCAAGTCTAGCCTCACTTTGCCGCCCTCCTGGCTATGCCGCCTGGGGCGGCTGCCCCCTTGGCCACCTAGTTACGCCTCTGCTAAGTGTGTGTGTATGTGTGTGTTTGCGTGTGTGATATTTTTTATTTTTTCACAAGAATATACTTTTTTATGAATTTGTTTTAAACTGTTTTGAAAGTCTTCTTTGCTGTCATTTTTAGAACAATAAATATACAAAGAAATCGTTAAGTAAATTTGAATTCCATCATAAATTATTAAGGAAATATTAATATATTTCAAATGTATTTAATAATCCCTTAGGGTTTTTACAACTGTGATGATACCAGTATAGAAGGCTGTTGAAACGGTGTAATAGCTGTAGACGCAATGAAATGGGTTGTTGCGTCAAAGAAGCTCTTGATGTACTCTTGAGTTATTCTTAGGAAAGCTAATTGGAGATGGCTGGTTAGAAAGAAGTTTTAAGTGGACTGTATGCTTTTCATATAATAACGGTTTATTGAAATTTTGTTGATGCGATTGCTGGCACGTGAAGAAATTACTGCGGCATGATGCCCGCTAATTAAATTAGAAATAAAAATCGAATGACATAATCGTTAGACGCAAGGCAGAAATCGCCCAAGTAGTACTAGTGCATGCTGAACATGCTAATAATTTAAATAATGAAATCCAGTAGCCACGGCTGGAAATGGTACGAGTGATCAGCTCGGAGTCTTGAGTATAACTAAACGTAATTTTCACTACAGTCAGCCCAATTAAAGACCGGCTGTAGATAACAGACAAAAACGTGACGTCATCTACACGTGTCGCAATGCAGTATTTAGATTACAAAGTTCAAAGTTTGACCATACTGCCCGCACAAAATCGGGGCAATTTTGCAATTTAAGTTATTATGTGAAACGAAAATCACAAATTATTATCAAATGTTGTACACAAACAAAATACATAATATACTTGAAAGCCTTATACATTAAATAAATTGACCTTTTGCTTAAAGTAAATCGTCTCTGACATAAGAAATCTGTAAGTAACAAAATTAATTAAGCTATCAGAAACAGGCTCAAAAGCAAACAAAATTTCTGTGCTGAGAACGTACAAAATAAAGCTCATAATAAAAATAAAAGTGCTTATATAACTAATATAATCTTTCTTGAAGCATTAACATATTCTTGGATTTCGTTGTCCATGACGTGTCCGTTACTTAACTAAATATCACTATAGTATTGACGACTCGGAACACTAAGTTTTTTATAAGTAAAAACGTAAAGTTTTACCTTACAGCCTAAACCGGCTTTCACCTTTAGAAGGCTTCATCAGAGGCTGCCATAGGTAGCGTTGTCCGTCTTGTTGTTGGCGACGGGATAGTCAATTCAAATCGCATGCATTATTCGAACACATCTCACCACACACACACAGCTTCGATCTTTCGAAAAACTATCCCCTCGCCAACAACAAGACGGACAGCGCTACCTATGGCAGCCTCTGATGAAGCCTTCTAAAGGTGAAAGCCGGTTTAGGCTGTAAGGTAAAACTTTACGTTTTTGCATTAACATATGTTTAGTAAATACACACATTTAATTTTTAACAGAAAGTAAGTGACAAACTTCAATTTATATAAAGAAAACATCCTCAAAAACTGACTCAATATAGTAATACAATGATAAAGACATAAGAGCTGATACAATAATAGTAGACTAACACGCCCCAAACAATTCAAAGATACATAACCATGGTAAATACAATAGTGAAAAACATAATAATGTACATGCACAGTATTAGTATAATGATATCAAAATTCAATGGTACATAGCAGTAAGATAGACATATCCAAATGGATGTAAAAATGCATAACATGAGTATACATAATACATAACGATTGACATAATAATTAATAATACATAATAGCATAATAATAATAATAAAAAATTCAATAACATAATAATGATACATAGGAATACAATAATAAAAACTTAATAATAATATAATACAAACAACAAATAGAAAACATGATAAATGTTCGAAACAATGATGCATGATAATGCGAATTAGTCTGAGTCCACCGGAAGTGGGCACAATTTATGAATGGGTCGATGTAGGTTACCATGTGCGGTGCGAACATCAGCAACGCGCACTATTGAGTCCTGATCCGAATAAACATTTGTGATTACCCCGCGTTTCCACTGAAGGGGGGAGGAATTATCATCTAGAATGAGGACGAGTTGTCCAGCAGTCAAATTTCTTGACGTAATGTGCCATTTGTTGCGCTGTTGCAACTGGTGCAAGTAATCCTTTGACCACCGTTTCCAAATGGACTGTGTGAATCTTTGGAGCAGCTGCCATCTGCCCAAACGACTAATATTGACTTGGGAAAGTCGGGTTCCGGGAGTGCCGTGAGCGGAGAACCAACCAGGAAATGAGCGGGAGTTAAAGGTTCGGGGTCCTTAAAGTCATTGGATATTGCGAATAAAGGGCGTGAGTTAAGGCAGGACTCTATTTGAGTTAGGATGGTATAATACTCCTCGAAAGTCAGAATGGTACCGCCAATCACGCGACGCAAGCGAAATTTGACACTTTTTACTCCGCTTTCCCACAGACCACCGAAATGAGGGGCTGAGGGTGGTATAAAGGACAACTTGATGCCTTGGGCACTGGTAAACTCCTGGGTTGTTTGCTCAAATCCTTTAGACTTCAAAAGTCTGTACAATTCGTGGAGTGTGCTGCTAGCACGACGAAAGTTCGTACCATTGTCGGAGAATATCTGAACGGGGATACCTCTACGCGCGATGAACCGTTTTAAAGCCGCTATGAAGGCGTATGAGGTAAGATCTGAGACAAGTTCCAAACGAATGGCCTTAGTGGTCATGCATATAAATAAAGCAATATATGCCTTTGACGTCAATTTTGAGCGCTGCTCGCCATGACGTACAAATATGGGACCGGCATAGTCTACAGCAGATTGGGAAAATGGCTTAGCAGGCGTGACCCTGGAAGGGGGTAATTGTCCCAATAATTGTTTTGCGCCCCTAGCACAGTATCGAAAACAAGTGATACATTTATGTATTACCGAGCGTATATAGGATTTATCATTAATGATCCAATATTTCTGCCTTAGAGGAAACTGGGTTAATTGTACACCAGAGTGTAGTAAACGAAGATGTTCGTTTTCTATGATTAACTTGCTGAGATGAGAATGCGGGTGTAGTATGATTTGATGTTTGCTCGCGTAGTTACGCTGGGAGTGCCGCAGACGTCCACCCACTCGTAATATACCTGTCTTGTCCAGAAAGGGGTTAAGTGAAAGAATTTTACTGTTGTTAGGGATGCAGCGATGCGCCTCAAGTTCCTTAACCTCAATGCTGAAGTGCGAATGCTGAGACTGGCGAATAAAAACCAAAAGTGTATCATGCAACTCCTGGGCTGACAAAAAGGAAGTGTCCCTATCAGGCAATGGGGAGCCTAGAGTTCCGAATGAACCGGCGGCAATATGAAAAAACGCGAATGAGTTTTGAAAGAGATGAATAGTTTTCAACATAACTGGATGTGGATGAAGCGACAATTAGTGAGGTTTGGGCCTGCTTGCGTAGTTCCTGCTCCAGATCAGGAAGAGTGCAGGGAGAATGAGTATCGAAGGCACTGATAGGCCATGGTGATGACTCGTGGGACAACCAAGATGGACCATGTAAAAAACAGTTACGGTTAAGTTTACGTTTACGTTTCTGCTAAACCTTAATTTCCAGAGATTGAGATCTGCGGATAGCGCCGTGGAGAGAATCGCCTAAATGAGAATTGTCTAACTTGCGAGGCAGGGATACCACAAATCTGCCATCCTTATTATGGTCAGTATTGGATACAAAATGATTCTCGCATTCCGAGTCCTCAACGGAAGGATCACAAATAGCAACGTCCTCCAACTTCCAAAATTCCTTTAGTTGAGAGGAGATGGCACTATCATTTTCACATACTATAAATGATGAAACCGGTTTCATCATGTCGACATTAAATGGCAAGTTGCCTGCGAGAATGAATCCCAATTTTGTCTCCTGTATTATAGGGAAATGTGGGCTACGGATAAATTTGACTGGTTCAATTAATTGCAAATAATACTGAGCACCGAGCAATAGATTGACTTGCGATGAGAAGTTGAGTTGTGGGTCGGCTAAGAATATGCCCTTTGGTAAATTTAAAGATGCGACATCAAATGATTCCGCAGGGAGATTATTAGTAATACTGGGAAGCACAGCGCAATGTATGTTTAAACTAAAATTCTTATAGCGTGAATACAACCTTACTCTGGTACTGAAATCAGCTTGAGACAATGAATTATTTATACCCGTTATGGGTAATTAAGATTTGGCCAGTTTCAGACCCATGCGACGTGCGAAATCCATAGTGCAGAAGTTAGCCTGCGAACCTGAGTCTAATAAAATGCTAACTGGGTGCCTTCTACCTGCATGGTCATTTGTCATGCAGACCGCGGTGGATAATAATATAGACTTATTTGTCTGTAATTTTAACGAACACTGATTGTTCCTGGACGAATCGTTTTTGTTAGATATATGAATCATTGTGTGATGGCGTTTCGCACACGTTCTGCAAGAAAATTTAGAGGGAAAGTGTGCCAGATCGTGGCCTGGGCGTATGCAATTTAGGCAAAGTTTGTTTTTAATTATAATATTTTTTCTCTCTAGTGGAGTAATCATTACAAATTGTGAACACTCAGTAAGTCGGTGTTTACCCTTGCACAGCTGACATATTATTTTCGATATGAGTATGGAATGTTGATTTGGAAACATTTACCGATTTAATTGCCTTGCGATAGTGAGCCTTATCGCCAACGTTTATCTTGCTTGCTGAAGTGACCGCGCTGTCCAGGTTTTGCAATAACTGTCTATGGGTATTTAAAAATTTTATGAAATTACTAAAGTTAGGAAATCGTTCTTCCGACAAGCTTTCTTTCCAAAGACGAAACGTGTAATTATCGAGTTTTTGGGCTAAGAAATGAATGAGAATAATTTCAAATGTATTTACTGGTAGATTTAATGGGTTTAAAGCATTGATATTCGCGGTTATCTCATCAATAAATCTGGAAATACTAATCCTGGACTCTTGTTGAACGGATTTCACACCCAAGACATTCCCTATATGATGGGCGGAGTTAATTACAATTAACTTACTGTCATACCTGCTTCTTAGTAAATCAATAGATACCGCATAATTTTCATGGGTAATGTTGTTTGGGCCACAGGCTGTTTGTGCCCATTAAATGAAATATTTTGAAATCGTTGTAGACAAAAATGCGGTCGCTGTGGACCAAAATGTTGTCGCTTGTGGACCAAGAAATGCGATCGCTTGTGGACCAAGATGTTGTCACTGTGGACAAAAATGCGGTCGCTTGTGGACCAAGAAATGTGGTCGCTTGTGGACGAAAATGTTGTCGCTGTGGACAAAATGCGGTCGCTTGTGGACCAAGAAATGTGGTCGCTTGTGGATGAAAATGTTGTCGCTTGTGGACCAATAAATGTGGTCGCTTGTGGACCAAAAATGTTGCCCATAAGGTGAAAATAAAATCCGACCCGGAGGACCAGAAAATGTTGCGTCAAAGAAGCTATTGATGTACTCGTGAGTTATTCTTAGGAACGCTAATTGGAGATGGCTGGTTAGAAAGAAGATTTAAAAGGACTGTATGCTTTCATATAATAATGGTTTATTGAAATTTTGTTGATGCGATTGCTGGCACGTGTAGAAATTACTGCGGCATGATGCCCGCTAATTAAATTAGAAATAAAAATCGAATGACATAATCGTTAGAAGCAAGGCAGAAATCGCCCAAGTAGTACTAGTGCATGCTGAACATGCTAATAATTTAAATAATGAATTCCAGTAGCCACGGCTGGAAATAGTACGAGTGATCAGCTCGGAGTCTTGAGTATAACTAAACGTAATTTTCACTACAGTCAGCCCAATTAAAGACCGGCTGTAGATAACAGACAAAAACGTGACGTCATCTACACATGTCGCAATGCAGTAGTTAGATTACAAAGTTCAAAGTTTGACCATGGGCTAATAAATGCTCATGAGATGACCTTGGTAAAGCACTCTTTTTATGGTTCAGTCAAAATCAAGTACAAGGTGTTCCCACATTTGGAGCCATGCTTGTTCAAAAGGTGAAATTTTGTAATGATGTGCTTGGTTTTAGTGTGAATTTTAATGCCAGCTCAGGCTGCCTACACCATTTTATAGCATGGCACTGTATATGTGAGTCATCGGTGCAAGGTAAGAAATTGAATACAGATTCAGCAGCGGTGACTGAATTTAGAAAAAAGATTCAGGCTTTTGTTAGTGAAAATCAGTTGACATATGAACAAATGCACAATACTGATGAATCCGGTCTTAGTCATCATCATCCATAGCCAAAATCTCTGGAAGCCAAAATGAAAAAAGCATTCCTGGACACAAAATAAGCACAGAGATAATGTCAATTTTGTGCGCTGCTAATGCTCTCGACACACATAAATTTAAAATTGGCAGTTGTAGGAAAAGCAAAACATCCACAGTGTTTTCGTGGAATTGACATATGTTTCTTCCAGTTCAATATTACCATCAAAGGATGCTTGGATGCTCAGACATTTTTAAAACATAGTTCTTTAAAACTTTTGTACCGACTGTGTGTGAGCACTTATCATCAAAAACTTTACCGAATGAGGCAATTTGATTAATTTATAACGCGCTTACCCATCCATTAGAATCAGACCTACTATCGGACCTTTTTGCTACAGTGTTTATAAAAAATTTATAAATATTAAATACATTTTTTTATATATATATATTTTTTTTTTAGCTTCTATATTTTATAGTTCTGTTTAAACCTGACTTACATTTCACAGAATAGATCTGTATCATCAGAGGTTTCTATATGAACAGATATAGAGTTGTTTAATATTGAATTAAAATTAAAACTACTATGAAGAAATGACAGATATAAGTAAGTGTATATCTGCTGGCCCTAAGCCACTTTTGGGGATTACCTAATTTTAATGAAAATTATAGAAGAAATCTCCACAAAAACATATACGGTACAAGAACACTCCATAAAGTTTTAGGGAATATATAAAAAAACCATCGTCAAAATTATCTCAGTGTTACCATTTTTCCACCACTTTTTGAAAAATCATTTTCAGAGCTCTCTTATATTAAGGAACCGCCAAAAATGACATGAGCTTATTGAAGAATTACCTACATAAGTTTACAAATACATTCCAAAACATTCTTTTGTGAGCACTTTTAGTGGACAACAGGTGCTCTCTAACTGCAATTTACTGCAAAGAGCACACAACAACCAACTAAGCAAGCACTCTTTAACAAGCACCTTGTAATACGTCCAGAGGACACCTCTAGCAAACAGTCCATTGAAGATATTCATCAAAACTTAAGATGCAGACAATGCCCAAGGCAAACTCAAATGATCGAGTGCTATCATACAAAAGCAACATTACAGTCATACATCTGAAGACTTATTAACTTATAGAATAATTGTCTACAAAAACTATTTTATAATTAACTTTAATGCAAGAAGATATCCAGATGTGAATAAGCCACATAACAGTGTGCTCTTATTATCAGCTTCTGTTAACTTCTGCTTCTGTATGTGACAGAGATTATAACCACGTAACAAATTCTTTAACTAAACACTAGCATCACACACGCAAACAGTAAGGAATATGAAACAAGTCACAATTATTAGGTTGTCTTAATAGCCGTGCAAGCTGAATTGCATAGCAACTAAAAGAGAGTTTTCTAGTTCAAATCCAGATGCTTCGTAATTGTGTTAGTTACTGAGAACACAGTCGATCGTCAGTGGTTGGTGGTCGGCCACAGGGTAAATGACTGTGACACAAATTGAGTACATGGTTTTGTGGTTGCTGCAGGATTTGTCTCAACAATTTACTATATTAACATAGGCCTACACCAAACTTTATCTAGCTGTGTAAGCCTCTCTTCTGTTCAGAGACATCTTAGAGAGACAGAAAAGCAGACAAGCAGCCAAGCCCCAGGTACATCCTAAGTTGAACACATGCACTTGCTTTTAGTTTTTAGAAAATGGAATTAAAAACTAACTCTAAGGAGAGGATTTACAAAGAAAATGTACTTTATATGTTAGTAATTTTTGAAGAAAACGAAAAAGTCTATAATAATGTATAATAATATAATGCATACATTATACACAATAATTATAAATTATACAAAATAATACGTTATGTATACATTATAATACTATAGTAATAATATATAATAATAATAATAATAATGTATTCTGTATAAAGTATTGTATACAAATGTGTAATGTAATAATGTATCCTTAAATTCATAGTGACCGTCAATCAATGAATTTTTCAGTGAAGGATTAGTGAGGATGGGTCAAAAATAACACAAGTTTTAAGTTATTTGTGTCGATGTTTCGACAGTGTCTATTGTAATGATCAGTATGTTGTGTGTTTGGCATCAGCAACAATTGTCCTGATGATGACAATAAACATTGTCGAAACATCGACACAAATAACTTAAAATCTGTGTTATTTTTGACTGATCCTCACTAACCCTTCACTGATAAAGTAATAATGTATGTTGGTATTTCCAACATTACCAGCTGAAGGTGCTGTTAAATGGTTTTTAGAAAGTCAATATTCACAATAATGTTAGACTTTGTTCCCGACACATTAGACGTTAGTTTTGGGTAATCATTAAATCATAACGGACACTTTTCTACTAACTCCTTAGGCCTGAGATACACCACATTGTTTCTATAGTATACCTTTTTATAATCCTGATTCATCTTGACAGCAATGAATAGTCTCCACTTTCAATATTCAAGATTTCAAGTCCATCCGGATACCAGATATCATTTATCTTCACATGGACATTTGTGATTTCGAGATGATCAAATCTAGGCAAGATATAATAAATTTATGCTCGTAATATTCCTAAAAATATTTGTTACAGCACAGGTAAAGGAAGTTCCAGTGACTCCTCATTTCTCAACACACTCATACTGTCTATTTTGACCTTCTTGAGTTTAGCTTCTCGAATTCATTAATAAATTGTAATCAATTGTAGTAATCTTAAATTTGGGAAACAGTAGCCTTATGATAAAATGGGTGATAGTCCTAGCTTTAGGGAATGAATTAATATCATCATTCTTTTGCTACCCATAGACAAAGTCATTATCCTCAGCCATCGTAAAAGCCACCTTTGTATATCGATATAGTCACATTCTCGAAGAACCTTAGACCAAGGTGTGCAACACTTCCAGAAACAAAGAACCTGCTGTCTCCTTCATAAACTGACTCAAACCCACTGTTAACCTGATTAGAGAAGTGTCATTCACGATTGAACAAATCGTTCTGATCAAATCATTTAGATGATAGACTGATTGAATCGATCATTTAAAAGAGGAGTCAATCAGTAATACTGTCACTAGTAAACTATCTGAGATAGTTCACACAATCTCTGCTTGGATTTCTAATCAATACTGTCATTTTGGTCTTGTCTTGCGATTATTATTCAAACTCATCTCACCACACACACACAGCTTCAATCTTTCGAAACACTTTCTCGTCGCCAACAACAAGACGAGCAGCGCTACTAACGACAGCCTCTGATGAAGCCTTCTATAGGTGAAAGCCGGTTTAGGCTGTAAGGTAAAACTTTACGTTTTTACTTATAAAAAACTTGTGTTCTGAGTCGTCAATATTATAGTGATATTTAGTTAAGTAACGGACACGTCATGGACAACGAAATCCAAGAACCAAAATATTGTTAGGCAATAAATATTTATGAATTTTGCTTTTTTTATGACAGGAAAGTATAAATGAAACTCCCTATTTTGGTACAAAACTGTTATCATATTTGTATTAAAGCATCATTAGACTTTTTTAACAAAGTTTTGTAATAGACTGGCACTAAAGCATTATAAACTGTTTTTTATAAGTTTTATTTACATATATGTCTATACGCTGTCCAGGCAGTGAAGGCGGCTAGAGGATTAGGAGACCCTCACTCACACACACACACACACTGACAGGCCGCCTAACAATAGACAGGGACAGGCCTTTGACCTGTGCTGCTGTCTTTTTAGTTACAGTCTACTACAATAAATTAAATTTTATTGTCGTGCTTAAACTTTTAATTTTGATTGTTCCATTGAATTCAGACTGTAATTTCATTTAAAATAAGTCCAAACACGAAGTTTTTATGGCGATATTCAAATGTTTTAAATTTATTTGTTTATTTTGAACTATTGTTATTGTTAAACTTTAGAACACCATCTAAGCGACTATTATTAAAAACCAAGTTACTGATCATCTTATTTATTTTTCAACTATTTTTCTGTGACACTCCCTTTAATATGTAATATTTTTACAAATTGATTTTTGATTTTACAACTTGACCTCGAAATTACGAGAATCTTAAAATTCCTGGCGTCGGCCTTGGCTTTTTTTTTAAACTGTTCCGATTCACCGATTGTGATACTCGATAAAGAGCAGATTGACGACCCCTCTTTATTGTTATAATACTGAAAAAATTAATCAACATATTTAACGGATTTTAATATATAGATATAAAGATTATCTTCAAACCTCATACTTTTATTTCAAATAAACAATATATGAAATAATAGTTGTTATACGTAATTGAAATAATTGTTTGTCTTTTTACTAGCACGAACTTTTAAAAATGTTATTTATTATAAAAATATTATATACGCGTATTATTGTTTTACAGATACATAAAATGAAATGTGATATGTATCTATGTAAATATATTAAAAATTTACTGTCCATGTTATTAAACTTTAACTATAACTTGAGAGGACGAGGTAGCGCGTCAGGAATTAAATGTGTATTATTGTATCACGTAATTTGGAAAATAATTACCGGTATTACAGATTTCAGTAACATGCAAGAGAGACGTCCCTTCCTTACTTGGTTTACACTTGGTCGCTATAGTCATTTTTCCAGATAGAGAGGGTGATTCGCCCTCAAACCAACAAACAGTAGAGGTCATTGCTCGTGTACCGGGTACCCCGAGTGAGTCACTGATTACCCGCTGATTAGTCGTTAAATAGCTTGCACGGGGTAGTGAGGCCAGCCAGTCTTGTCAGAGAGCAGATCTGTCGCGTATATTGTGAGTGAATCAGTTCATTTGTGGTTAGTGTATAGTTGATTTGTGATTATGAGTTCTTGTAAAAAACGCCAAGTTTTACATACTCAATGCAGAACAATGATTGCTTCTGTTCTGTTCTATTTTGTGAAAGAGAAGAATAACGGAGGTCCTTTACTTGATACTAAGAAAGTAATGCAGAGAACAGCAGATGCTTGTGGCATTTTGTTGAGAACAATACAACGTATCAACGCAGATATTAAAAAAAGTTTGGAAAATGAAGAAGATCCCTGTGTAGTTGAAGATATTGATTTAATCACAGCTGAGGACGATCAACAAGATAACACCTTAAACAGCACCAAGAGGGAAAATATTATTATTCATACTCCTCGGAAGAAAAGTTTGAAGAGAAAGCGGCCAGTAACAGACATGGATGACTTCGACAAAAGGAGCTATTCGACGTCACATATTGAGCTACTATGCTCGAAAAGAAGCGCCTACCCTCAGACAACTTTGTGTGTCACTTCAAGAAGCTGGACTGTATATGGGAGGAAAATCTTCACTGAGCTCGCTATTATCAGACATGGGATTTCAGTACAATAAATTTAGCAGCAGAAAAATCCTCATGGAAAAGTCGTCAGTGGCCCTGTTAAGGTGTCGTTTCTTAAGAAAGATGCGTGAAGTAAATATTAAAAACACTATATTTTTGGACGAGACCTGGATAAATGAAAACACGAGAAAGGACACTGGTTGGACTGATGGCACTATCCAAGGAACTCTCGGCGGCCCTCTGGGTAAAGGCAAACGATTGATCATCTGTCATGCTGGTCGCTACGATGAATATACAAAAAGCCAGCGAGATCGGCCGCTGGCAGTTCTCAGTGTCATTTGACGGGCCGATTTAATCGGCCGCTAGCAGTTCCAACAATGAACCACAGGGCCATTTAACCGGCTTCTGGCATCCAAAGGGAGTGTCTCAGAAAAATAGTTGAAAAGTAAATTAAATGATCAGAATCTTAGTTTTTAATAATAACATTTTTTTAATAACAGTCGCGTAAATAATTCTCAGAAGTTTAGCAATCACAATATTTCAAAATAAACAAATAAGAGTAAAACATTTGAAAATCGTCGTACAAACTTCGTGTTTGGACTTATTTTAAATGAAATCACAGTCTGAATTAAATGGAACGACCAAAACTATAAGATTAAGCAGAATAACAAAATTTAATTTATTATAGTAAACTGTATTTAAAAAGACAGCAGCGCAGATCAAGTGCCGGCCCCAGTCTATTGTTAGGTGGCCTGCCAGTGTGCGTGCGTGAGCCAAGGGTCTCCTAATCCTCTAGCCGCCTTCACTGCCTGGACAGCGTATAACTGTCTAACGTTTTACATAATAACAAAAGTAACTTACAAATGATAATAAAAGTAATAGTACTCTTGATAAAAATATTAAATATATTTTATCTCATTGTAAAGAAATGTTCATGATATTAATTGAAGATTCCTCCTCCTCCAATCGTCCAATGCAACACAAGCTGTCAGCCTTCAGTACCATGATACACAGACTATACAAGATTCCACTAGAAGAAAGAGACTATCAAGATGAATAAACACAATCAAATATCTAGCAGAAGCTAGTGGATACAAAAGAACAGTAATGACAAACTCCTACACAAAACAAACAACAGAGAAAGACAGAAAACAATAAATTCATAATACTAACACAGGCCTATCAATAATTACACTGAAAAAATAGCCAGCAAATTAAAAAAAGTAGGATACAGCATTGCATACAGAACTACAAACAAAACAGAACTCACATAAAAAAACTCACAAACAGCTGAACAAATTTGATTTACCTGGTTTTACAAATTAAACTGCTCATAATGTAACAAATTGTATATAGGTAAGACAGGAAAAAGACTCCACAACCAAACCCACCTTTGCAAACCATCTCATTGAGGCATATCATACATGCACAAACATTAACGACAACATGAAAATTCTACACATACACACTAAAGAACAAAAACTAGACACTCTTGAACAACTAGAACTATACAAACACACAAAAAGCATAGAATCAACAACTAATTAAAAAGACACAATTTAAATCACACATATTATTTTAACATATTGCACAAAACACACACACACACATAACAACAATCTTTCTAATGATGTCCCCGCCACCAAAACCAGGACAGTGCTTCTAGCGGCAGTCACTGATGAATTTCATAATGAGGAAAACTAGTTCAGACAGTGAGGTCAAAAATTTTTAATTTTTATCTAAATTAAATGTGTTCAATATCAGAATAATTTAGTACAGTTACAGAATATTTTATTTATTACAGAGTAGCTATTATTACAGAACTCCTAATTAACAGAATTGCTGAACCAACCACAGGGATATGATATGTAACACCGATGAATAGTTTTATTACATCTGTAACATTTTGTAACATATCATGTCTTCTGTATTTACCCATTTACACACAGTATGGGATGGTGTGACCCATACATAATTCAGTTAATATTCTCTTAAGTTAATGAATGACTTAATGACAATTTATTTAATGTAACTTGCAGAGAAACATTAGCTTGAATTTTTAAGTTAAACACAACACAGTCTAAGTTAAATGAAAGATTTTAACAATAATTAATCATAACAAGTATCCCATACAGTATAATACATCAATTTACAAGAGATTACTGAAAAGTCTAAACTAGTGTTGACTAATAGAGGGGTAAAATATGTGTATAGACTTTCAGCTACACTGTTCAATGTATATATAGAAATGTGATCAAGCAATGTGATTGAGAATAAAATTATATGCAACAAAACCTTTGTTGTTCACTGATGACCAGGCAATACTTCAGAAGAAAAATGGCACTCTGCAAAAGCCTACACACTGCTTGAACCAATTATGTGAGACATGACATGTAATATTTAAATGTTTCATAAAATACGAAAGACATGGTCTTTACAGGGAAATGTCTAGTTTGTTTTAACATACGAGTTGAAAATAAAATATTATAATAGGCTTCATTTAATATAAGTATATCACTATCGACTCGGAACATAAAATCAACATCCTAAACGAACAGACACAGTTCAAATCACACATAGTATTCAAACATATCACACCCCACACACACAACATTGTCGCCAAGAACAAGACGGACAGCGCTCCCAGTGGGAGCCTCTGACTAAGCTTATAATAAGCAAAAACTGGTTCAGGTTATAAGGTAAAACGTTTACATTTTTACCAATAAAAAACTTTGTGTTCCGAGTCGGTAGTGATATACTTATATTTAGTTAATCAACGGACATATCTTGGACAACAAAATCCAAGAATAGGCTCACATTTTAGTTTTCTAAGTCGGTGGTTCCCAACCAGTTGTATGCGGAGGGATCCAAAGTGGTACACATGAAGACCAAGCTAAGAAAACAGTATTTACTTTAAAAAATAAAATAAAAATTTCTTTCAAACAACAATAAATTTTCATCGGACATGATTTAAAATGATTACCCTAACGTATTGCAACAGTACAAATGTAGGTAATGTGCATTGCACGAGTAACTAAGATAATTAATTAAATTAAGTTACTAATTCATATTGTTAGTAATAATAATGCATCTTTCAATCTGAACTGTAAATGGAACGACCAAATTTCATGCTGAGACAGGTTAATCACACCACGCAGCTGTGTCTGTGTGTACACATGTATTTTACAGGTGTGTGTGTGAGACCAGTTGGTTCCTGTAAAGCGTCACCCCTAAATGAATGCTATAAATTATATGAATTATTTAAATTGTAAAGAATGTGTGCATAATATCACAAAACCAAATACGCCACAGTGTGTATAAAATAAAGACGCACATGTGTACAAAAAATAGTGCAAAAATAATAAAAAGGTGTGAATATAGTGAAAATAAATATAAATAAAACTCATGTTAATTAAGATAGGGAAAACGGTTTATACACAGTGAACACCTAAAAATTACCGACTAGATGAATATCGGGTAATGTGCAAAAGACTTCGCATGTCGCGAAGACAAGCGAAATAAATGTGAAAATAATCGTGTTTAGAAAGGGACGCCAACGACTGACTGAGACCTGCAGAATATTATTGAAACATGATTTTTGCGCTCTAGGTATAAATACTCGAGACGCGTTAACTTATTTCTCTTTCTCGTACAACTAACGTGGCAGCCACGGTTATTTGCTATGCCCAACAACAACTCTTTTTCTATCAACCACAGCAGCAGCCGTAGGTTCTTCACGACTACTCATCACTTTTGTGAGAGCACCTGCAACCTGAGGCCATGACGGGATACGAGGGAGCAGCCAAGTACATGGAATAGAGTCCAGCGTACGGAACCAGGCAACGGACTGCAGAGAGGATCTGAAGGACGAGATCAAGGACTCCAGGACCGAGAACCTAGGACCGGAAAGGATACGCTCAGTATTACCACAACAAATAAGGTGAAACAAAAATATGTATTTGTAAAAACAAAAAGACGCACGTAAAGACAATTAACTATGTAAAAAGTAAGACAATATAATTCAAAGACAAATTAATAATTTTAGGAAATGTAAATGTTTAATTGTATAGTAGTTTTAGAGTAATGTTTAAACACATGAAAATATAATTTTGAGAAATAATTATATCATTGATTAAATGATATTTAAAGTAATATGAAAGTAAAGAGTAAATTTTATAATCTTGAGTAAATAATTTAGTCAATGATATTTAAATTAATATTAAAGTAAATAGTAAATTTTTATTCGAAAACAAAGCAATGCATATGCAATATAATAAAAAAAAAAGATTATTAAAAAGAGATTAGATAATCTAATAGTTATCACAGTAATGAGAAAGTCAAGAGCAATATTACATAATAACAAATGTTTATTGTAGTATAAGAGTGTATACTATGTTCAATGTGTAATACGAGATTATTCCTTATATGTTAATAACTAGATGTGTGCTACGGCTACACACATGCGAATAATAATGATATTTTTATTCGCAACAGAATAGAAAATTTTTAATTAATAAATTTTTAAAAGATTCTAAACCATTTCACGTTGTTATTATTATTACGATTACACCTGTCACAATTTTATAGCGTAAGTAATGTTGCAAAATAAATGGCTCACTAGAAGTTGGAGGCTTTACAAATACTTAACATTGTAGTATATACTATAACATATATATAATAGTATATAGTATAATGTTTAGAGTTTATACTTTATTTTAGCATAGAACCAACCTAAAATTAATTTTTAAATCAGTTCCTGTTTTGTAAATTCTAGGTATTAGATTTAAATAATTATACATAACTAGGAATAATAAGGTATACCGGTACTATACATGTTGTATCAACATTTTTATTGAGAAAAAAACCCCAATAACCTTTCTTTAAGCTCTGGTGGTACTCAAAATGAACACGGAAGACCAAAGTGGTACACGAGTCCGGAAAGGTTGGGAACCAGTTTTCTAAATTATGATATTAGTTACCAGATGTAAAGAAGTTAAAAATTAAAATTTGAAGAGACACCAAATAACGTATCTTGTCCAATATGTCTTGTGCCTTTTTAATATATTATCTAAAAGATAGAGGAAACACTGAAAAACAGGTCTAAGTCTGATACAAAAGTGAAATTTTATAAAGTAACAGCAGTAGGCTATAAATATTTTTAAACCTGGATGATAATAGGGAAGGAAAACAGATCATTCAGTCTAGAGATGAACAATGTAGTTCGTCGAAACGAACTGATCATATTTAGGTTGTTTAATGAAGAAAGTTGTGTTAGTGGTTAAAATCACAAACAGAATTATCACTGTTGCACACCACTATAGAAAAATTATTCCGATTGCGCTAATGTGTATGAAAATGAAGATGATTTTTTGATTTGACGATGAGCTGTGAAGCTTGAAAGCGCTAATCGGAATAATTTTTCTATAGTGGTGTGCAACAGTGATAATTCTGTTTGTTATATCTAGGTTGTCATATCGGCAAACTAATTCAATAGTTCAATCCATCGGACACCCCTTTTCTAATTTTTAATTTTTATAGAGATTAAAAGAACAAAAAGTGACTACGAAGCAATTTTCCTCTTTCTGTTCATCTTAAGTTATAGGCCACGAATGACCGGACTCCTCGTGCACAGGAGATCATATCAAAGTGCATGAAGTTAAACTGATGATAAAATTAGGGTAATTAATTGCTCCTGAAACTCATCTTGATGTTAAATTAAGGCATATTTTTATTGCCTTTAATGCTAACCTTCATCATTTACTTAAACCATTTAAAATAATATTTAGCATTTTTTATTAAATATTATTATCTACAATCAGCAAATATTTTACATATTTTTACTTCACATATGAGCTAGAAATTATTGGTTTTTACTATATTTTTAACCCAACTGCCTTGGCTTTAAAATGTGAGATTCCTGTTCCTCTTGTCTCTTCAGATTTATAAAATTACCATTTAACAATTATAGAAAACAACATGCAAAATAAGAATTTTAAAGGCAAACTGCCAATATGAAACTATAACATAACTATAAACTATAATATACTACGTGCAATCATAATATTTTTGGTGTTTCAACAAAACAGATACAATAAATAATTATTTAAATAAAGAAAATTATGAAAATAAATTATTTATTCATATTGCCTTAATCATGAAACCTGTCTGGCTTCGCAGAGTAACAAACATGTCAATCATTATGTAACTCCACGGTCACATGTACTAACAAGCAATCATACAGCACAGTGAATAATAGATTAATGATGCTGTGCATAAAGTTTGCTTCCTATGTTGGATAACTGTACTTAATTCTTACAGTTATTCATTTAATAGGGAAATGTTACTTTGTCATTCCAAGTGGCATTTTTTACTGTAATTAGGAATGTAAGAACTTTTACTGTTAAAATTATTAAGGCTGTTTTTTTTTTAATTTTTTGCACAATCTTATTGAAATAATTACTAATAAGGTGTACCTCTGAAGACCAGTCAGGTGCCAGAGGCTTGTAACATGTGTGAATACAGCCACATAGCTCAGTGGAATTGATATTTAAACTCACTAGTAAATACAGTCATTAAAGATCCAATTATGTAGGCCTACATATAATTTTTTGAGCTATGTATCTAATAGAAAATTAAATTCAGTAAATTTATTATTCTAATAAACTAGCTACGAAATAGTTAGATTAATTTAAACTAGTGAACTCTGAGCTGCAGAGCTTGTTCACTATTTTGATCAAAATGCATACATAATATTAGGTAAATTTCAGTATTAGATAGTTTTCCCATTTTCAGACAAATTATAAAAACCCTGATCAATCCACTATTTTTTTTTTTAGTAAAATAACAATATTAATATTTTACTAAACAATATATGGTACCAGACAATAATACAATAAACACTACAAATTCCAAACTGCTGCATTTGTTTTTTACTTCCATGTTCCGTAAGGAAATGGAAGTACGGTATGGCGATCGTGAAAAAATTGTATTCGAGATAAGGGCTGATCCTGATTGTACTATCCTCAAAAAATGAAGAAAAGTCATTTTCCAAAAAGTGTCTGTCTTTGTGTCTTTATGTGGAATTTCTTCTATGGCGAACGATAAATGCCGCAAATTCAAACAGAATCAAACAATGAGGACTCAAGGCCTGTTGATTTTCGTGAAGATCGGTTAAGGAAAAGGGGTAGTTTACCTGCAACATTTGACGTTTTAACAAGAGTAAAGTACTTAATTTTGATAAATAAAGTATCCTGAAAGAAGGTCATAATATTCCACTGTAGAAAGGTAGATTAAATAATCTATAAATGAAAATGGTAGTTGAAGGGGGGGTAATTTTCTGAAAATTACCTTTCTGATGTTGAATAAGCGACATCATTCTGAAGGATAAGATACGTTAGTAATTACATATAGGCCTAATGAAACTATTACTCACTAAAAGTGTAAATGTCGAAAATGGGATTGTTTGGTTAAGGGGGAATGGTAGTTCACCTGCTTTGTTTTGTGTTTTAACAAGTGTAAAGTGTTAATTTTGATAAATAAGTGCCCCGAATATAAAAGTCATATTAATCCAATGTAAAATGGTAAATGTGATATCTATAAATGGAGAGGGTAATTGAGGGGGGAGGAGGCGATTCTTTTGAAAATTACATTGCAGATATCAACTAAAGTACGAGTATTTAATTTTGAAGGATAAGATACCTTAGCAATTACATATGATAAAACTATTACTCCATGAAAGTGTAAATATCATTAATGATGGTGATCAGTTGCGGAGGAGGGATGATTATCTGTGTAGTTCAGTTTCTTCATAAGAATAAACTACCTAATATTTATAGACAAAGTGACTCGAAAATAACATTTTATTAAACGAATACCCCATAATAACAAAAATATCTATTGTTACGACATCACAGAACAATCTACGTGTTTGCTGAATGTGCCAGAAGAATCTCTGTAACGTGGTGTACGTGCTTGTCAACGAATTTTCGAGAGGTTTCTCGAAGGCGCCAGCCGCGCGGACTGTACAAGGCCGCAGTTAATTACGTAGTTCACACGAGCGCTAAGACGCAATTAGGAACATTCTGGTGTGTGAGCGCAGGTATAAATACATGGCGGCAGCGGCCTTAAGTTTCAGTATAGTGGCGATATATTTACAGAGCGGTTCGAGAGTTATTATCGGGCGAGATTACTGTGTAAGTTCAAGTGGTTATTAGTGAAGTGTTGCGTTCTCTAATCGGGCGGTATAATTGTAATACAATTGTGTTTAATATTAGTGACACTTTATTGCGTGTGAACAATTTTTATTTGATTTGTTGTAGTAGACTGTGTTGTTAATTACGAACTGTTTTACTGTAAAAATTAAAGCTGGTGATTAGTGACTTAATTAGTGTTTTTTACTTATTTTGTTTCCACTGTACCTACGACGATCGAGTAGACCATCGTAACAGTGGACACTTTGTACAAGACGAGTGTAATTCATAATTATTCGGAAAACAATGGATGCCAGTCAGATGATGGAAAATTTCTAGGCGCTGCTGCTGCAGACAGAGCAACGACGCCGACAGGAGGCGGAAGAAGCAGAAAAACGACGGGATGAAAAACGCAGGCAGGAGGCGGAAGAAGCAGAGAGACGACAAAAAGAAGAACGAAGACAAGAAAGAGAAGAAGCGGAAAAACGACACGATGAAAAATGCAGGCAGGAAAGAGAAGAGACAGAGGAACGACGACGACAGGAGGCAGAGGAACGGAAGCGTGAAACAGAAGACATCAAATCATTAATACAGGAGCAGAAACAGATTCAAGAACATAGTGCCGCAGAATTGGGTGTCCTACGAGGTGAGCTTAATAAACAAGTTATTAAAATATCAGAATTACAAGAATCAATGACATTAAAAATAGCTGAAGTAGAAAAATCTGTCTCGAGTGTTAAAGAATCGATGTCTAATAAAATAGCTGAAGTAGAAAAATCAGACACGAGTGTGGAAAAAGCTATGTCAACAAAAATAGAAGACTCGATTACAAATATAAAAGAGCAGATTAAAAATGAAGTCCACCAGTGCCTGAAGATACAACAAAACAACTTTGTGAACAGACTGTACCAGTGATAAATACAGAAAAAGACGCAGAAAATAAGTTAATACAGAAAGTCACTTTGCCTGCAGTAGGAACAGTTAATATCAAAGCTCTAACCTTTGACGGAAGCAGTCACTGTACCTCCGCCAATTTGAAGCTGCTGCATGCGCAAATAATTGGACAGACAAAGACAAGGCTGTTTCACTCGTTCTTGAATTAAAAGGACCTGCAGCAGAATTACTACAGAAAGTGACACCTGACAGCCAAAACACCTATGCAGAATTGATAAAAACACTGGAATTACGGTATGGTGATAAACATTTGCGAGATGTGTACTGCACCCAGTTGAGAGCAAGGCGACAGTATTCCGAGGAAAGCCTTCAAGAGTTTGAAGCAAGTATCGACAGAGTAATTAGACTGGCGTATCCTGAAGCGCCAGGAGATTTTCGAACGAGTTTTGCGATGCAGACATTTACTGCCGGTGTCCGAGATAACTAACTACAGCAAGTGTTACGAATGGCAAGACACCAGAACAGTGCGGATGCCCTGGTACATGCTTTGCAATTTGCGGCCGCAAAATCAGCGTCTGGTTGGACAAGTCATAAAGTGCGCGCTAAAAGATCGCGACGGCACAGACGATGAGGAAGAAGAACAAGGAAAAGAGACTCGACGGTCGGCGCCACAGAATAAAATAAGAAAGGATGGAAGAGCGAAGTGTTATTGATGTGGGAAACCTGGACATTGACAACGAGAATGTCGGGTTAGAATTCAGCAGCAGGGAAACGAGTAGTCGGTAGTCGGTACAACGGGGCGTGTGCTGACTAACTGGAGGAACGGAACCCCTAAAGAATACGCAATTGCTACACTTCAGCAAAACGGTGGGAGCTTGATAGCTTCCGGATTCGTTCAAGAAAGGCCAACCTCGATTACAGTTGACACAGGCGCAACAGTTTCTATTGTGCGGCCCGACGTAGTGAAAGATCTCAAGACAATCTGGTGCTCTTGCAGCTTCCGAACAGCTACTGGACGACCTGTAAAAGTGTATGGAAAAGTGGAGATACATCTACACCTCGGTCGACTTGAGTTTAATCATCAAGTACGTGTTGCAGATATTGTGGATGAAACAATTCTTGGTGTGGACGTTATGAATGCATACGGATTTATAGTCGACTTCAAAAACAATGTCTTGATAATAGGAGGCGAAGAGGTAATGTTATCAACAATGACGACAGCAGAAAAATCGATGGACGTCGTAAACCAAGTGGCCGTAACTGTTCCGCCAAACTTTGAAGAGATCATCATGGTTAGAACTGCGGTAGATAGCCTACTAGGGGCAACCAGTGATCTGTATTCGAACCCCAGGTAGTCATCACACCGGGCATACTAATTCCCAGAAGTTTAGTAAAACCTGACGAAACCGGAAATGTACCTATTAGAGTGGCGAACATTTTGGGACAAGCTATCACTTTACAAAGCAATACGCTCCTAGGCAAATTGACTCCTGTGGCCTGGGTAGCCGGAATAACGCAACGAAGATCCAGTGCTTCGGATAATTCCAAATTACCAGAGGAACTGCAAGAATTATTGAACAGCTCTTCTAACGACTTAAGTGGTGAGGTAAAAGAACTCAGACAGTTTTTACTCGAATTCGAAGATTGTATTGCAGTTCGGGGACAGTCACTGGGAAGAACCTCTCTTGTGCAACATCGCATCAATACTGGGGACACAACACCGATACGCCAAGCTCCTCGAAGGTCTCCATTATCTAAACAAGAGGAAATGTCTCGGTTAGTACAGGACATGTTGACAGAGGGAGTAATCAAACCTTCATCAAGTGCTTGGTCTTCTCCTGTAGTGTTGGTAGCAAAGAAGGATGGTGGATTGCGCTTCTGCATAGACTACCGGAGGTTAAATGAAGTTACAAAGAAAGACTGCTATCCATTACCTCGCGTTGACGATACACTCGACACGTTGTCCGGAGCACAGTGGTTTTCCACATTGGACCTGAAGAGTGGTTATTGGCAAGTGGGTCTTCATCAAGAAGTCAAGGAAGTACCACATTCTCGATCCCAAGTGGTTTATTCCAATTTAACGTCATGCCATTTGGACTCTGTAATGCACCGGCAACATTTGAGAGATTGATGGGCCTGGTACAACCGAGGCCTGATGTGGAAAACTTGCCTTGTTTATGTAGACGATGTCATAGTGATCGGAAAGACTTTCGAAGACCATTTGGGAAACCTTAAGGAAGATCTAACTGGAATGCACGGTGCACAACTGAAGCTGAGCCCGAAGAAGTGTTCTCTAGTCCAAAAGTGTTCTCTAGTATCTGGGGCATCTGGTTTCGGCAGCGGGTGTTAGTATGGGTTCTAATAAAGTAGACACCGTAAGAGACTGGCCAGTTCCGAAGAGTAAACACGAAGGTCAGAGTTTCCTGGGGTTATGCTCATATTACCGACGTTTTGTTGAAGGCTTCGCAACTATTGCTAAACCACTACATGAGCTAACGGAAAATAAACTAAACTTCCAGTGGTCGAGAGAGTGTGACCACTTCATTTAGGACTTTGAAAATTGCATTATGTTCGCAGCAAATTCTCGCTTTTCCAGCATCCGAAGGGAAGTACGTCGTAGACACAGACGCAAGTAATACTGGTCTAGGAGCAGTTTTGTCCAAATGCAGAACGGTGAAGAACGGGTAATAGCGTATTACAGGAAGACGCTTTCTAAACCAGAGAGATATTATTGTGTTACATGGAGAGAGTTGTTGGCAATTGTTACAGCTTTGGAGCACTTCCATAAATACCTCTATGGGAGAGAGTTTTCTCTACGTACCGACCATGCTGCGCTTGCATGACTCTTGAGATTTAATAATCCGGAAGAACTGTTGGCAAGGTAGCTCGAACGTCTGCAAGAGTACAACTGTACAACTTCAAGGTACAACATCGACGGGGTCGCCTGCATGGTAATGCAGATGGCTTATCACGAAGACCGTGCCCGGAATTCTGCCGACATTGCCAAAAAAGGAAGAACAAAACTCAAGCGAACATGTTCAAGCCATCACGGTAGATATCCTGGCAGACGGCTGGACAATACAAGACTGTCGACAAGAACAGATGACTGATGAAGACATAGGACCGATCTTTTCAGCAAAAGAGGAAGGTCCCCGCCCGGATTGGCAAGATATCTGCCATGATTCCGAAGTGCTGAAGGGCTACTGGGCACAATGGGAATCTCTCACCTTAGAAAACGGATTGGTAAAAAGGGCTTGGGAAAGTGCAGACGGACGAGACGTGGTCATGCAGTTGATAGTTCCCCGAAGTAAAGTGCAGTAAGTTTTTAAGGAGATGCATGATGGAACATCTGGAGGCCATCTTGGCGTTAACAAACCCCTTGACGACATACGGAAGCGATTCTATTGGCTTCATCTTCGCCACGACGTAGAGGAATGGGTTTGGTCGTGTGAAATACGTGCTGCAAGCAAGGGCCCACAAACCAGAAGCAGGGGAAAAATGAGACAGTATAACGTTGAACAGTCTTTCGAGAGAATTGCCATAGACATTGCTGGATCATTCCCAGTTACTCACGATGGAAACCGGTATATCATTGTTGTAAGTGATTACTTTATTAAGTGGGTGGAAGCCTACGCAATTCCAAATCAGGAGGTTACTACTGTGGCAAAGCAGTTAGTTCACAACTTCTGTTGCAGTTATGGAGCCTCTATGGAAATCCATATGGAGAAATTTCGAATCAGGAGTGTTTAAAGAATTACGCCATCTACTCGGAATTCGAAAGACCAGGACAACGCCTCTGCATCCTCAGTCGGACGGGATGGTTGAGAGATTCAATAGGAAACTTGAGCAGCATTTTTCGAAGGTTGTTGACGAGAACCAAACAGACTGGGACCGACGTATACCACTATTCCTCATGGCGTATAGATCATCAGTACACGACACAACCGGCATGACTCCTGCAAAATTGGTGTTTGGGCGGGAGATTCGTCTTCCTGGGGACTTAATATTCGGATCACCTGAGACTCTGTCCCAAGAGCCGCAGAACTATTCCTTCCAATTAGAAAACCAACTGCGAGAAATGAATCGCTTGGTAAGAGGACGGCTGAAGATTGCCAGTGATAAAATGGAAACTCAGTATGACATTCACAGCAATAGTGTGGGGTTTCAAGAAGGAGATGAGGTCTGGTCGCTCACCGAAGTTGCAAACTAACTGGGAAGGACCCTACACTGTGAAAAAAAGAAACAACGATGTTGTTTATCGGATTCATCAGGAAGGACAGCGAAAGTTCAAGGTCGTCCACCTAGATCGCCTGGCTAAATATTACTTCAGAGACGGTTTGCCAGTTCGGGACGAACAGGCTTAAGGAGGCGGAAGTATTACGACATCACAGAACAATCTATGTATTTGTCGAATGTGCCAGAAGGATCTCGATGTAACGCGTGTGGCGTACGTGTTTGTCGACGCATTTTCGAGAGGTTTCTCGAAGGCGCCAGCCGCGCGGACTGTACAAGGCCGCAGCTAATTACGTAGTTCACACTAGCGCTAAGACGCAATTAGGAACATTCTGGTGTGTAAGCGCAGGTATAAATACATGGCGGCAGCGGCCTTATGTTTCATTATATTGGCGATATATTTACAGAGCGGTTCGAGAGTTATTATCGGGCGAGATTACTGTGTAAGTTGAAGTGGTTATTAGTAAAGTGTTGCGTTTTATAATCGGGCGATATAATTGTAATACAATTGTGTTTAATATTAGTGACATTTTATTGCGTGTGAACAATTTATATTTGATTTGTTGTAGTAGAACTTGTTGTTAATGACGAACTGTTTTACTGTAAAAATTAAAGCTGGTGATTAGTGACTTAATTAGTGTTTTTTACTTATTTTGTTTCCATTGTACCTACGACGATCAAGTAGACCGTCGACCGTCGTAATATAATAGATAGTGAAAATAGTTTGAGGTGGGGGATATTTTTTAAAAATTTTCAAACCGGATTCAAGCAAATGATTTAAAAAATAAATCTTACAACTTGGAAGTCATGTATGGTTCTCCATACCGAATTTTTAGTTAAGTTTCTAACCATAAACCACAAATGACAGATAATTTAGTCCTAGCGTTTTATATTTACATAGATATAATATAGGCCTATATCTAATAGTTACCACAGATATATATATGTAGGGCTGTAACTTAATATTTTCAATAAATACTATAACCGATAACAATATATGAAGTTTTTTTGTAACAAAACTTACAAACCTTTGAGGGCAGTCGAATTTTGCAAGGTGTGTTGAGAAATATTAATGCTGTCATATTATTAAAGATACCAGGTTTTTAGTTTGAATAAAATCCTCATAACTTGATCCCCCACATAGAGCTTCACAATTTTCTTAAAATTTTTGCCCCATGATGTTCCTAAATACTTATGAAATGGTAGAACAGGAGAGCCATTTTAACTGTTTAGGAAATTATATTGGCTATTATAGGAATTATGATATTGATGTTAAGTTGGGTAAGTTCCAGACGAACTGTGGGCAATTAACCATACTTTTAGAAACAAATTACATCGAGATATTAAATTAAAGTTTTACAAATTTATGGCAGTCCCTGTGTGCCCTATAGGTGCGAATTATGGACAATAATCAAGAAACAAGAAACCAAAATATAGACCTTGAAATGATGTTCTTAAGAGGAGTTAAAAGGTGATTTAAACTTGACCATATAAAGAATGAGGCTATAAGAGAAGAATTACAAGGAGTACCTTTGAAGGCGGAACAGGCAAGACCTTGCCTATGCTGTGCTGTGAAACTGATGATGTCCCTAAAAATGTTCATATTAAGCATCATTCAGATTTGGGTTAAAATTTCCTTTAGTACAATTTCTGGCTGATTCTTATGATTTTTAAATTTTTGTCTCATTTTAAACCCTGATACCCGAAAACTTTAAAAACTGTATATGTTTTTTAGAATTTTGTTAAAATTTTCTATAATTTGATATACCTCACATGGCGTTTTATGATATTATCAAAATTTTGACCCATTTTTTGCCACCAGCGTCCAAAAATTTAAAATTTCCAAAACTTAACACTACATTGAGAGATTTGTGTAAAAATCACCCATGGATATTTGTGATTGTATCACATTTTTGTCTTCAAACCCAACCCCTACTTTTGGAGGGATCAATCTAAAAATTAATAGAAGTCTGTAGTGTATGGACATAAATGGTGTTACAAAAATCGGTTGATGCATTCAAAATTTATACTGAGACACACACCAAATAACCAGTATATAGATAGTCAGACAAATGGCAATCGGTTAAGTTAAAACTGAAAACTTGCTTCACTTGTTCACTTAGATGCATCTTAATAGTGACTTCATTATGTATATCTCGGCAGTGATATCAATGAATAAACACTCTTAACCTTTTTATATATTTCAGATAATTGTTAAGTCAGTTTTCGTATACAGGTGATATTGAATCTTAAATGGAGAGAAGGTATTTCAAATGTCCCTTTTCAATGAGCAAGAACTAACAGAAAAGTCATGTCACTGTAACTGTGAACCATATCATCATCACTGTTCTTAAAAAGTAATGTTTCTGAGTTGGCACTGAACCACCAGAAGAACAAAGAATTGGTTTTGAAAGTCATGTCGTTTTCAGGTTTTGGAATCTTCTTGAAGTGTTTGCCAAAGAAAGACGCTAAACTAAAGATCTGCAAGAGAATCAAATTTAAAAGATCACTAATAAGAATTTAAAAGTCTTATGATTAGATTCCTTTAAAATGGTCTCTTCATATAAACAGTTATTTAACCAAACATTATTAAACTTTATAAATACCGTAGTGTCAGAACTGCATGTCCTAAGTTGGAGATAGTACAAACTTTTAATGATGGAAGAAATATTTTTTTTATGATGTGAGATTCGTAATTTCTATTACGTACTTTACTTTTGAATCAATTAAAAGCCGGAAACGTAATGTTCATGAAACTAAGACTTTAAAGTTTGTACGATTACAATATATTAATGTACTTACTATTCAATAATTGCTAATAATACGTAGGCATACAAATGATCGTGAAATTTCTTCTTGAACAAGAAACATCCGCCTTGTCCTTTCTGGAAATGCACAGATAGAGTAACCTCCGTTTAGTTGAATAAGGTGTAAACGTGCGAAACGGCAAATTATACTTGATGATACTATAGCTTTACCTATTTATTACGTTATTATTATGACACTTAATTACGATTCCACACCTAGACATCACTTGTTTTTACTTTACAAATAAAATATGTGTACACTTAAAATGAACACTTATAGTAGACACTGTACATTTCAAGAAAACGTAATTTTAAAAATAGATAAAATTTCACAACAACTGACATCATGGTATAATATTTTGATATCAGCTACAACCTGTAATACAACTAAAACGTTCTATATTGAATTATGTTAAATTAAAGAATAATTTAATTTTCTCATTTGTTTGCCATACTGCCAAAGGGTATTATGGCGCCGATAACAATATTTAGAAAGTGGGAAGAGTGGTTACAATGATTTAACAGTGTGAAGAATCGGAGATTCTTTAGATACGGTGTTCCCCTTATGGTGTTAGTTTTTGGAGGTTCATTTTATCTGAAAAAATTTACGAGTATTAGGTACGTAAGTATTATACGTATTAAGTATTTCCATTGATAATTTGCTTGTAACCCTCCCCTGGAATGGGACTTTGACGAACATATGAAGGATGATGTACAAGACTTTCTGTCCGTTCCTTCCAATTTGGTACCCGAACCCATCTCTAGCGAAAAGGTCACAGATTAGCTTGCTGACCTAGAGCCTTGAATTGAAAGGCTTCAGGCCTGGACAGAATTTCAAACACCGCTGTACGTCTTCTTCTAGTATAACGTGTCACCTACGTTATAACATCGGGAACCAGTGCATTCTTACCTCTGATCAATTGCACGGGCTGCCATACTCGTAATCAACTTTTAATTACTAGATAAACCAGCAGTAGTTATAACTAAAGGAACTTTTACATGGGGGTCTGATGATTTATTCACTCACTGTTTTAGTGTAAAGTAACGACATCTCTTTATTAAATCATTACTACAACAGCTCTACATAAATATTCCCATAGAAGGTTTTCTGAATAAAAGATTACAATTTATAACAGATTTTGGTAAAGAACTGGGGCAAAAACATATGGATTTATCAGTGCTAGCGTTTTCCACAGATCCGGGACCTTAAACTTGTTTATGAGTTTATCTCGCTTATTTATATTCTATAATACTATTTGGGGGCCATTTGAAGAATGGACTTAATCTAAAAATTTGTATCAGTGAAGCTATACATATACATCACCATCATTCGGTACTACAAATATTTTTAAATTCTAAAACATACTACATCTTATAAAGTGGTTATCATTAAAGTCTTTCTATTTTTTTTTTTATTTCACCTGTCTTTAATAATTCATTGGTTACAATTTTAATTAATCACGGAGAACAAGTCTCCGTGTCACCTGCCATATCCCTCAGATTACTCGTAGTCAGGGTCCTTGGTCCTTATGGTGTTCGTCAGCGGTTGATCTTAAGTGGAGTTAACTTTGCTGTTGAAGTTCCTGAAGTGGTTAGTTCATAATGAAGTAGCGTGGAGGTTCTCAGAAGTCTCGTAGTTAAACATCGTTAGTAGTATAAGTGCCATAAATGTTCTTGTTTGTTGCAGAATCGCACGTCACATTATTGTTTATAAAAGTTCTCACTTTTGGTAGCTCGTACCATATTATTTAAAACAACATAGACATCTTACAAAATTAAACAAATGAGATGTCATCCCTTACACAGTTATTTATACATTTCGGTTTTTAACATTCAGACTACTACCACATTAATTTCGCAATACTTTTGCTACACATTGTTGTAACTGTCTTCTAAATACAAATATTCTGTCTTTTTCTGAGACATGGTTCAAGCGCGTGTTTTCTACGCGAGCGCTTCATCTCGACTCTCTTACTATGTAGGAAGGGTCAGTTAATCGCGCGGAGTTTACGCGTCGCAACAAAATAGTTCCACATTTATCCTCTATTTAAGGGGTTAAAGTTTAACCTTTTAATTATCCAAAGATATTCTTAATTACAGACTTCATTATAGTACACTACTGTGGTCTTATTTATTTATTTATTTAATATTAATTTACAAGGATTATTAGTTTGTTTAGGGGTCGGTATTCAGGTTAATTCCGGTTAGCGCATGTCTATGCAGGGTTAATTAACAAGGGTTTCCCTATCTGTACACTCGCATTCCTTTTATTTTATTATTAAAACTCTTTATTAAATATTATTATGATTTATGATAGCAATAAAATTTAGTTTAAATGTGCGATTTATTAAAATTTAAAATTTCTCAGCTTTTACATTATCTATTTATTAATTATTTTATTTTTAATTAATGAAATCGTCACACTAGAGTCAGTTCTTAGATGAGTTGTTAAACACATGTCATAAAACTGACCAACTTCTCCAAGAAATAGTGAAAGGCTACCATCATAGTGATACCAAAGCAGGGAAAGGATGCTTCCCGTGCTGACAACCTCCAGCCCATTAGTCTTTTATCCACTATGTCATAGGTGCTCAAGCAACTTGTATAATGTTGTGTATGAGATCGTCTACCAAACTTGATGTCTGGTATCTGTGTGGGGCTACCACTCATCGGCATATGAGACTTGTAGGTAAGAGAAGGCTGTTGGCTGTTTTCTAGATTTGGAAAAAGGATATGTCATGATGGAAATTTATACAAACTCTGTGAAACACAGCTCCCAGACTGCTACCTTCATTTGATTACTAGGTTTCTGACAGAGAGGACCGTCTTTGTCTATTCCGAGAGAAGAATCACTGGTGGCGTACCTCAAGGAAGTGTTCTTGGCCCCCTCCTGTTCTTCATCTATGCTGACGTGCCAAGAAAGATTGGAGACCACATGGCCCTTTTTTTGCTGATAATACGATGGTATTATTATTAAATTATTCATAATACAAAATTTGATCACTGAAATTTTTGCAAATGTGTTCCGAGTTTACACATGTACACACAGTTTATTTAAAACTTGTTTAAACAGTTTTGTTTTTTATAGTTTTCACAATTTTTTCTAATTACTGTTAAACTTATTGAAATGTCTGTACTGCTTATTAAACAAGACATCTTTTAAATTTTATAACCTTAAGATTTTCATTTCTTCAAATATGCATAGTCTACTAACTATATTTAATATCGGTATGGAGAACCATACATGACTTCCATATTCTAAGATTTATATTTAAAATCATTTTCAGCCAAACAGCCAGGGAAGGAATTTTAACAACAAAATACTTCTTTGTTGCCAATAACGTTGTACACATATAAAAAAAATTATCCCCTCCCCCTTCAACTATAATTTTGATTTATAGAAAATTACCCCCAGCCCGTTCAACTAGCCTCTTCATTTATAGATATTTCATCTACGTTTCTACAGTGGATTATTAAGATCTTATCAGGATACTTTATCAAAATTAAGTACTTTACTCATGTTACAACAAAAAATGTTTCAGGTAAACTGCCCTTTCCCCGTAACCGATCTTCACCAAAATCAACAGACATTGAGTTCTCTATAGCTCAGGCACATATGTAAAAAATTATTTGATTCTGTTTGAATTTACGGCAGTTATGGTTCGTCATATAAAAAATTACCCATGTTAAAACATAAAACATGAGATTTATAAAACATATCTAAGATTTATATTTAAAATCATTTTTGAAATAAAATATTTTCATAGAACCTACTAACGCTGGGGAAATCTGAGGAGCCAATCAGAGTTGGGCCTACCTGTCACTCTGCTGAATTTGGTGGAAAGCCCTGTCACTGTCGTCAAAGTATCAGCCTTGACAGGGTCCTCTTTTTCTGCAAAATGGGAGTTCAGTGAGATGGAGTGAGTGACATGGTCCCCACCTCAATGAAGAACCCATTGTTTTATAAAAATATATTTAAATTTTGAAAACTGAAAATTCTTTTCTTGTTGTAAATATTTATATTTTATAATCAAAATGACTTTATTTTTGTTACCTGGCAACAAAATTATTTTATTTTCAACAATTACCATTGTTTCAAAAAGTTTAAATAAATTTTCAAGTACTTTACTCTTGTTAAAACGTAAAAGGTTGCAGGTAAACTACCCCTTCCCCTTAACCGATCTTCACCAAAATCTAAAGGCCTTGAGTCCTCTACAATTCACTGACGTATGCAAAAAATTATTTGATTCTGTTTGAATTTGCGGCTGTTATTGTTTGCCATAGAAAATACGCTTGATAAAAAACGTTGCAGGTAAACTACCCCTTCCCCTCAACCGATCTTCACCAAAAACAATAGGTCTTGAGTACTCTACAAATCAGGGCTGTATACAGAAAATTATTTGATTCTGTTTGAATTTGCGGCTGTTATCGTTTGCCATAGAAAATACCCTTGTTGATAAAACGTTGTAGGTAAACTACCCCTTTCCCTTAACCGATCTTCACCAAAAACAATAGGTCTTAAGAACTCTACAATTTAGAGCTGTATGCAAATAATCTTTTGATTCTGTTTGAATTTGCGGCTGTTATCGTTTGCCATAGGAAATACCCTTGTTAAAACATAAAACGTTACAGGTAAACTACCCCTTTCCCTTAACCGATCTTCACCAAAAACAATAGGTCTTGAGAACTCTACAATTCAGGGCTGTATGCGAAACATTGTTTGATTCTGTTTGAATTTGCGGCTATTATCGTTTGCCAAAAAAAAATTTCCCTTGATAAAAAAAAACCGTTGCAGGTAAACTACCCCTTTCCCTCAACCGATCTTCACCAAAAACAATAGGTCGTGAGTACTCTACAAATCAGGGCTGTATGCAAAAAATTATTTGATTCTGTTTGAATTTGCGGCAGTTATCGTTTGCCATAGAAAAAAAATCTACACACAGACAGACACACACACACAGACACTTTTTGGAAAACGACTTTTTTTCATGTTTTGAGTGTAGTAGAATCAGAATCTGCAATAATCTCGAACACGATTTTTTTTGCCATCACCATACTTCCATTCCTTAAGGAATATGGAAGTAAAAATGTGGGTAAAAGTTTTTAAGTGATTTATATGAATTTAATTGTCAGTTATATTTGTGTGTGTGTGTGTGTGTGTGTGTGTGTGTGTGATAGATAATACATAAAATATATTAGTAAGATTAGTTGATTAAAATTCATATTTATTTATAATTTGTGCATGTGATCTAGAAATCAACGCTTCAGGTTTGTTTTCAGAACTTGTCAAATTGGTATAACTATATGAAGGCGTTTGTAAATTGACATGTACTTCTGCAATTCTTGAAGTACGGTATGCATTTATTATCATAAATGTGCGTGATAAACGGTAAATAGTATGTTGTAGGACTACTTGAATCGTGCATCAATCGTGCATCGTTTTGTTATGATTGCATATTTGTAGCTGACTGTTATTTAAAACTAGGCCTACTTGGTGATGTACTTTTGTTAACTCCTGCAGCCCTATAATCTAACCTAGTTTGAGTTCTGTGTGCCACATTTGACAGCTGAGCTAATAATGCACTCACCATATCTATCTTACATAAATTAATTGACAAATCAGTTAAGTTGAAGTTGGGGCAAAATCAATTAATAACAGCTACATAATGTTTGTGGCTTCACAGAGTCATATAAAACCCTGTTAATTTAAATTAAAAGTTTTTTGAATTTTCGTATAAGTCAATTATATTTTCTGTAACATTGTATTTATGAAACATAGATTTTCTTATTTTGGAGATGTCCGAAAATGATAGTTAATATATTTGTCTAGCTCTTCAAGATGAAGCGAATATTATAAGCATTTTGGTTGTTAACACAGTGGTGCAACAGCAAAACTGGGGTAAAATTTAAACAATAACACACAATAAAAATGTTTGCAACAGTGTATTGGCAACTAAGTATGAGACTTGAAATACACATAAAATATAAATATGTACGTTTAAGTATTTAATGAATTTGCTCCTCAGTTCTCTGAGTAATGTTTAATACTGGTTTAGGCAGCACCAATGTTTGTACCAGTATTTATTAGTATGGTTTAGTACATCATTACACAATTAGTTTAGTATCATTTACCTACACCTATGGCTTTAATAATTTTAACATTTTTCAGTTTATTAGGGTAATCTTTGAGTTTTATAAAAAACCACTTTCTACAAATACTTTTCATTTTCGTGACAATTATTTCACATGTTATGACAGCTTCAGAGGTTATATTTGAGCTAAGACATTTGAAATTTATGTTGCGGTTGGAGGTAGTGTATCACCAACAGGGCAATTTGGAAGTCGCAGGCAAATGATTGGACAAAGGTCCATGTTCAACTGATTGGGACAAAAAAAGCACCATTACTGGATAATTATAATATGTCATATACAATAAACTTTTGTGTGAAAACAATTTATAAGTTAAACTACTCCTCACTTAAAATAATGTAAGAATGTATAAAATATGTAGGTATATCATCATCATCTTCTTCTAAACGGTTTTAGGCTGTAGTGGCCTGTTCCTGTTCCACATTCCACCTTGTCTTAGGTCTACCAACTTTTCTTCTGGCTCTAGGGTTGTAATCTTCCGCTACCTTCGTATTTTACTTTCTTCCATTCAATGTGTTGAATCCATTTCCTTCTGTATTTTTAATCCTTTCATTAAATGCAAAAATATCTGAATCACTTCTTATCTCCTCATTTCTTATATGTTCTTGTCTATTACACCTTTTAACTGATCTCAGAAATTTCATTTCTGCTGTTTTTATCTTCTGTTCATATTTTTCCTTTATGACCCAAGTTTCAGAACCATACAGTAGTGTAGGTATTGCCATTGTTTTATAAAATTTTAATTGGGTTTCTTTTCTACATTTTTTTTCAACATTCTCTGAATCATTCCACACATTCTTGTGAAATTCGTCGCTTTATTTTCTATATCTCTATCTTGATCATAAGTAATGTCATGTCCAAAATAGTTCAAATATCTTATTTGTTCTGTGCATGTGTTGTCTATGCATATCTTGGTCCAAAACCGGTTCATCTTCTATAAAGGCCATTACTTTTGTCTTTGATGAAGATATGGTACACTTATATTCTTTTCCTATTGTATGTAAAATGTATTTTGTTCGCTGGAGATCATTTTCCGAAGTGGCAAATATAGCTTGGTCATCCGCGAAGAGAGTGGTTTTCAACCTTTTATTTCGGTGGATTTTAATACCATCAGAGGATTGTTGTTTCCATTTTCTGAGATCATCTAGATAAATGTTAAAAATAGTGGTGACAGACAACAACCTTGTCTTACGCCTTGGTTTGTTTCAATCGGGATAGATTCTTCACCGTCGTCTATGATTATTACGGTGTGTCTATATAAACTCTTTATGGCCTGAACTAGGAGTTGTGGTATACCTTTATTTTCAAGTAGGCCTATGTCCCGTAACTTCGGTCTGATCACTCTATCGAAATCTTTGTTGAGTGATAAAGGCAATATATGCTTATAAATTCTTTTTATGTTGTTTTTCTATCACTTGTTGCTTGTTGTTGTTGTTGTTTTCCAATGGCTCCCCCTTGGTACATTTAACCCATTTCGTACCGAGCTTCCCAATAAAGACCACTGTATTTTCTGAGTTCTTGCATTTCCCGGTTCAGCTTCACACACTCCAATAGATGATTTTTGTTCATTTTTGAGTACCTCCTGCACAATACACATTCTTCTGTGGTGGAAATTTTAAATTTGTAGAGATGCGCTGAGAGACAGTCATGGCCAGTTTCCAGTCTAAAGTTGGCGACTGCTTCCTTCCTGGGTTTTCTACAGTTGTTATTCCATAACTGTTCAATCCCTGACCATGCTTTTCTTTCTGATATGTTTTTTGCTTCTTCCAGGAAGCAAGAGTTTGTTTTCCTTGTCATCAGTCTTCTTAGGGTGCTGAAGTCATGGGTACTTTCCCGGTGGTAGAGCATTGTCCCTCGCTTTGCCAAGGTGTCCGCTGTCTCATTTCCTGAGATGCCTATGTGAGATGGGATCCACTGAATAAGTATCTCCTTGTTAAGTGCTGTAAGCTGCCTGGTGAGTCGTCTTGCTTCCAGTGTGCTCCTGGATGTTGCTCCTGTATTAGAGAATGTTGCCTGGATGGCAGACTTAAGAGTCCACTAAAAGGACAGCTTTTGAAAAGGAATTTGGCCTCCAAATGAGGTTTTGCAATGCCACTTTGATAGCCTCTACTTCAGCGTCATAACTTGATTTATTTTTTCCACTGCAATATAGTGAGAAAACAATGAGGAGAACACTCCTGCTCCAGCACAACCCACTTTATCCAGCAAGGATCCATCAGTGTATACACGTAACCAGTTTTCCTCCGGAAATCTCTCATTGATGGTTGTTAGCGTTATCTGTTTAGTTCTTCTGGAGATCTTGTCTTCTTCTTAACATCTTCTATCAGACTGAGATGTACTTCATACCTATGAAAGTCGAGTGGATTTTCCAAGGGGATCACTCCATTGACTGCTGTTGGTATGCTGTGGTATTGAAGGTAGTTGCTACTTTGGTTTAGCCAGATCTTTTGCGTTTTGAGTCTCTGTGGTTCCATCCTCTCATGAACCCATGACTTCTCAGGTAGTGATTTAATTCTGAGGTTTAGCAGTGCTGCCTGTTGCTTAATTTTTTTTTGTTATGGTTTGTTGCCTGTATATAGTTGTAATGCTGTAACTGGAGTTGATTTGACGCCACCTGTGATGAGTCTTAGGATGTTGGTCTGCAAACGTTCTAGTCTGCCTTCATTTGCAGTAGTGCTTGTGATGGTTCCTTCACTGCCATAAGTTATTACTGGCTTGATGTATGTTCTATACGTCATGTTTAGAACTTCTTGTGAACATCCCCATGATACTCCGGTGAGACGTTTTATAAGGTTTGTTCGTTTGTGTACCTTCTTAGTTATGCTGTCAATGTGGTGTGTCCAGTTAAGCTTATTATCCAGGTTAACACCCAGGTAACGAATATTTTTAGATTTCTGTAGGAAGTTCTCGCCTACTTTTAGTGAAAAGTCAGAGTTTCTATGTTTCAATGAGAAATACTGGTAAACAGACTTTTCTGCATTAATCTGCATATTGTTTTCTTCTGCCCACCTTTGCAGGCCGAGGAGGGCTTTGTTCATGTTCTTTTGTAGAGTGATGTCCTGTCCTTTCTTGTTTGATCCCCTAGCCCAGATGAGCACGTCATCGGCAAACATGCACGTCTGTATTCCTTCAACCACTTTCACTCGTTTGACCAAGTCATTTATATAGTCCAGTCAACGAAGGAAAAATAGGGGAAATAATTCGTGTAGTCGCAAATTTTTCAAATTTTTGTACAGTGGTAGGGGGGAGTGCCATGAATAACATACTAAAATTCCTGACCGGGGGGGGAGAGCGGGGGGGAGCATTTAAAGGTAATTTTTTCACGTTTGTCTTGAATAACTCGAAAACCACGGCCTCTAGCGAAAACGTGCCCTTGCACAAAATTAAACTACATGAAATTTCGTACAAAAAAGGTCCTATTCATTTTTTCTCTAGGATGAACAGTTTGCGAGATGCAGGGGATGGAAAACCACGGATTATTAAAAATAGTGTTTTAATGGTATAAAATTAATATTTAATGTTAAATGAACTTAGAACTAACAGAAAAACTACATTTCTTATTAAAAATAAACATCTTATCTTGAATATGTACATTTAAAAAATCAACAATTGAATCATCATCGTTATCATCATCTTGCAGATCGAGTAACGGTGCACCATTCGTACACGTACCCATGGCACGTGCCGCATACCATGGAGCACGGAATGCCGGCTTTTCGGCATCCACATCGTCCCCCACACCCAGTAGAACATCGTCAAAAGATGTTGTTCAGTATCGCTTCAGGTGCTACTGGGTCTTTGGTTGTTACTGGGGTGAGCGATCCATCCTCCTCTCGGTTCCATCCGCACTCGGTTGGGGGTAGGGGGTTGTCGAGCCTTTGCTGTATCTGTAAGTAAGTAACCAGACCGCTGTAAGTAACAAGAAATAGTGTTGTAAAAAGCATTATATAAAAACAGTAAGTTAATAAAATTAATACGTATACCTGTAAATAAACTCTAAAAGAGTGTTGGTGCGCAGCCCTCTGGTTGGTGGCAGTGAGGCGAGGTCTGGTTTGGCTTCGTTGATGCGTTTAGGAATGCAGCATACCGGAGTTTATTCAGATCGTGCTGATCTGCAGTCGCTTGGTACATTTCTAAAAACATCTTCTCACCAGCCTGTGCAACCTTGTCTGCTGGTGTCGAGGGGTTAGTGAAGATGTCGGATATTGTCGATGTCGGATATTGTCTTCATTTGCCTGGGAATCTTGCTGAATAGCTTAACCATTCCTCCTTTGCTTTTGTTGTAAATGGCGGAGGTGGTGTCACACCCGCTAAAGAGGCATGGAGAAGGAGGATGGTTTCAGCAAAAGGAAGTTGTTGGAGTTTGTTTGTTGAAAACAATTTTGATTCCACCTTGCCCCTGCCAGGCTTCATGAAGTATACGTTGCTCCCTGGTCGTACAAAAGCAATGAGTAAAACAATCAAGTCGACATCTTCCCCTATTATTGTGACAGTTGGGTGTAGGGCAGCTTTCTCTAACCCACATCTCACTATAGTGCCATCAGCATCCCCTGTACCAACTACTGTTTCTATTCCCCTTGCTGTCATTTTGTTAATTAATGTCAACTGAAGTTTTTGTGAGGCCCCTTCTCTTCTCCTCTGCTCGTTTTGTACTGTTGATGTCACCATAACCATCGAAAACCACAGTACAGTTTTGACCGTAACGTTTGAGTACATAGGCTATGTATTGCTCGCAAAGTACAGAAATCTTGGTACCCACATTCCATTTCACACGGTGAAGGAGGAAGCCTCCGTCTACTACATTGGTGCTCGCTCTTAGATCATGAGTTGCATAACTATCCTCTGGAAAAGCATCGTAGAGAGAAGACTTCTTTCCTTTCCTCATTCCCCCTTCATTAAAGAGAGCCAACGGAAATGGAGATAATTCATATACCATAAGCTGTGCAACATCTTCATCACTCTTTCTTGCAATGGCAGTTCTTTGGAAAATTGTCAGAGGGTCTATAGTCACTGTTTCACCGTTCACTTTTACGGCATTGCTCATACTAGTCAATGACAACACCACATTCTTCTTAGACTGTTTTATGTCACCAAAATTACAACCAACAAAACTTTGCATGGTTCCAGTACCAATTTCTAGGGCTCGGTGACTATTTATTTTTGAGTTTCCGATTATCCCTGTCGACAGAGACATAAGTGAATTCATTTTCGGAAAAGGAGAATGGTCATTGAACCATTCATAAATCTTCACTCCAGCAAACTCCTCTAACGACGAGCAGATGGCGGTTGCTCCAGGAGACCCACCAACCCACTTCGCTAGAACAGAATCAGTTATTCCTCTTCCTCGCGTCAGGCTACCTGAGCTTTTAATGGGGCGCATTAGAGTCTGCTCTATGGTCATGTCTGACCAAACCCCTGCCCAACGTGAAGCAGTTCGATTTATGGTGAAATAACCCTTATCTGCAAAATCCTTGAACACATGTGGGTGGCTAGTTTTCAATGCTAGCATGTCTTGCACGTAAACATGGGCACATTTTGCATATTGAAAATGACCGCTTGCATGGAAGAATGGTATCATGTTCTGAACACAGGCCAAGTGGCCATTCCAATCACCACGGCGCTCAGAATCTATGAACTTCTTCATCAATGAAACCATGTTAAAATATAGCATCCACAAAGCAGCGGTAGGTCCGTTCTCCTTGACACGATCCAGCTCATTCTTGAATTTATTTATAATTGATGCCAACCAAGCATCCCCCCAACCTTTTGTACAGTAAGATTTTCCATATTGCTCAAAATACTGATAATCTCCTTTTTTTCTTCTTCTGAGACGCTGGCTTCTTCCAGAACGAACCGAGCTAAAACAGCTTGAACGAGTAAATGTCCTCGAACGGCTCTGCTGTAAGCATGCCCAGCTAAGATCTTGTCAACTGAATTTGCAGCCTAAACTAGACATAACACTTCTTTCAACCCAGACCCTGCCATTGTGTGACCAATGCATCCCATGAAGGACATGAGGGTATGAAGTCCTCCCAATCTCACGGAAATTATCCCAGACTGGATTTCTCGAGCCTTTATGTACAATGGTTGGTCGAAAGTAACAAAACAAATTGCGGCACCTTGCTGCTGGCTATCGTTGGCAGCGTATTGTAAAGCTGTGTACACCGTGTTGTAGTCACATGGTGGTGAATTAATGAATGGCAGGAAAGTTACTGCACTTCTTTCACCATTAATTATGTCACTGGAAAACTGCATAAATCCCTTCCATTCAGGAATTGCTGGCACTTCTGGAGTGGGCTGCACTGAGTGGAGCCACTTACCACACATCCACAGTATATCTTACAAGGTGGTTGTAAATATGTCGGCTGGAATGGGATTGAGCATGTTCAAGTCAAGAACAGTAATCTGCCGTAATGCATTGCTTGTCCGATGTCCAAATGTCTGAAGTTCTATAACACCTAGGTGGCCTACTTCTGTGGCAGAGGGAGCCGATTTAAGCCTCTGGACCTCTCCAGATGGTGGGAGAGCTGAGGCTGGGGTGATGCATTTGATGTCTCCCATGCTGTGAAAAGTATTCCACCCATCGATAGTGGAGACATTGAAATCGGCATTGTCAAATACATACTGACAGAATGTTACACTTGGGGCAGGCTCTACAATGTGGTAGACAGTTGATAGCTCCAGCTGTTGAGTTTCATGATAAGTTCCACTGAATCCCAACCCAGCAAGTAGATTGACCAAGATTTTTTAACCAAACTTTCTGTGAGTGAACAGAGCGACAGCATGTAGGATGGGAGATATGAAAGATCGAGGGCGAATGGTACCAATGGGGGCATGGGATATAGATGTCGGCTCCTTTTCATTTTCTGTTTTGCCCTTTTTTTTGCTGAAATGCAGTCCATGAAGACATGGAGTATACGAGGTACCATTTCCTCAGCCCCACTACAGAATTTGTCACAAGGTGGAAAAAACAGAATTTTCATACGCCATTGACTCAATATCTTCCAAGATTATTGCGGCAGCTGCTTTTACGATTCTCTCCCGTTCTGCTTGTTCGTCTTTGCACCTCGAAGAATACCACATATCATTCAAAAGTTTTTCACCTGCACTACGAAAGCAAACAACAGTTTTTCTTGTCCGAATTGTGGTGAAAACAATGCGGTCTCCATATTTTTCTCTCATTCTCTCCTTGATTGTCTTTATATGAGGTATTGTTCCCGAAACTTGTTCCAACAACTCGTCCAAGGAGAACTGGCAGTCGTCATTTCCTTCTATGTAATTGAATATCTCCTCCATTGATGCAGAAATTCCTTCATCCTCAGGGCGTCCTCTTTTTCTCGATGTAGGTGCAGAGGCTGAAAAGAAGTTTTTATAGCAATCCTCATGATAGATTGCATCTGCAGCGTGTAGATCCCCAACTGAGCAGATACGTCTTAGGATGGTGTCTCCCCATTCATCCTTCCTCTCCTGTACACGAACTGTAATTTTGTATTGTCGTAACTGAAGGATCGAACATTGTAAACCTTTCACCGCAAATGTTGGGGTTTTTCTTCTGTTTAGCATGAAATTCATCGTCAATAGCTTCCGCACAAAACAGACAGTTAGTTTTAAAATCAAATTTCACTTCAGCTGAACGCAAACGTGGGGCACCATGTGACATTGAGGGTTGTTGCTCTGAAAGTGCTTCTCTCAGAAATCTTTTAATTGAGTCAGCTCTGGAGTACTCTTTTCTGCAAGATTCATGAACAACACCGTGTTTCTGGTTCCTGAAACCTTCAGCTTTCCCATCTTTTCTTAAATCACTTGCATTCACCAATCTACGTATCCCTTTTTTACCAACGTTACATAGATCACTGACAACATTACACTCACAAATTAAACACTTGCCAGCCATTGTTTATAGGTACCTTCTTTAGGTAAAAAACTCACTTAATAACTGCAAATAAGTACTCACATAATAAACTGAAAATAACTCAACTAAGTGTATATAAACACGAGCACAGTAAAGTTATTTTGTCGACTCATATAAGAGACATTCATTTTTGTTTGTGTTGGTATTCAAGTCACTTTACAATTATAGTAAAAATATTACCTTATATTCGGTCCGCCGTGTGACTTCTCAATTTGAATTTACGTAACGCGTTTCAAGGCATATGCCTCATCATCAGACGTAAAATTTAAAAACTTAAAAACACACACATCATACAAGAAACATGTTTGTCAAAAATAATAAAATTGCAGCTATTAACATATTATGTGCACTTGTTGTTGGGTGCGCACCCGTTCAGGTATTGTCTGCTACTGATCGGAAATCGTTGAGCAGTCTCAAAGCAGTATCATACAGGCGGTTAGATTCAAAGTTCAATTGTTCATTCAAAACAAACTCGCGACTGCTATCATTACTATATGCATTATAAATTTCAAACTCTTCCAAGGCATTCATAAATCGGCCCTTGTTGCATATATGCAATTGCATCAGATTAGACTTAAAGTCTGTATAATTGTGATTGTGTTGGGTCAGATGTCGAGTGTAATTAGATTTTATATAATTGTAATTATATGCCTTTTTTGGTAAGTGTTCACGGAAGCGTTTATAAAAACCTCTTCCGGTCTGACCTATATAGAAACTATTGCAATCATTACAGACCAGTTTATAGATGCCTGCTTTTTCTTCTATGGGTAAGGGCATTTTAGGTCTAAGTATTTTAATCAGCCTATTATTGGTTCTGAAAGACATAGTATAACCAATATTGTTCATCAGTGAAGACAAAATGTTTGGCATAACATACGTGTATTTCGCAGATATAAATTTTTTTCTGTGTTTTATTAAGTGGACGGCGCTTGAGTTGAATGTTATTATGTTTCTTTAATAATTTGTCAATGATGGAACTACTGTAACCATTGGAAACTGCGATAAATCTTATAGTAGGAAACATAATATCGTATTTAGCTCAGCCTGGAAATCATTATTGTCAAGGGGGACTGTCAGCAGTCTGTGGATCAAACTATTATATGCTGCCATTTTTTGAGAATATGGATGGTGGGAGTCCGCATGTATTGTATGGCTAGTGGCAGTAGGCTTCCTATAAATATTGAATTTCAATGTGTCCATTCGTGTCTAGGGTCAGGTCTAGAAAGTTGATTGTGTTATCATGCTCAGTCTCTAGGGTAAATTGAATATTATTGTTGATTCCATTTAACAAATTTTTGAAGGAGTCAACTTGTCTCAGATTACCGTCAAAAATAATGAACGTGTCATCTACGTAACGTGAATAAAATTTGATCTTATTTGCGTACATGTTATTATTTAGTAGATGAGTATTTTCATAGAAATTATCGCAGTTTCCAATGGTTACAGTAGTTCCATCATTGATAAATTATTAAAGAAACTTAATAACATTCAACTCAATCCCCGTCCACTTAATAAAACACAGAAAAAGTTTATATCTGCGAAATACACGTATGTTATGCCAAACATTTTGTCTTCACTGATGAACAATATTGGTTATACTATGTCTTTCAGAACCAATAATAAGCTGATTAATATACTTAGACCTAAAATGCCCTTACCCATAGAAGAAAAAACAGGCATCTATAAACTGGTCCGTAATGATTGCAACAGTTTCTATATAGGTCAGACCGGAAGAGGTTTTTATAAACGCTTCCGTGAACACTTACCAAAAAAGACATATAATTACAATTATATAAAATCTAATTACACTCGACATCTGACCCAACACAATCACAATTATACAGACTTTAGGTCTAATCTGATGCCATTGCATATATGCAACAAGGGCCGATTTATGAATGCCTTGGAAGAGCTTGAAATTTATAATGCATATAGTAATGATAGCAGTCGCGAGTTTGTTTTGAATGAACAATTGAACTTTGAATCTAACAGCCTGTATGATACTGCTTTGAGACTGCTCAACGATTTCCGATCAGTAGCAGACAATACCTGAACGGGTGCGCACCCAACAACAAGTGCACATAATATGTTAATAGCTGCAATTTTATTATTTTTGACAAACACGTTTCTTGTGTGATGTGTGTGTTTTTAAGTTTTTAAATTTTACGTCTGATGATGAGGCATATGCCTTGAAACGCGTTACGTAAATTCAAATTGAGAAGTCACACGGCGGACTGAATATAAGGTAATATTTTTACTATAATCATATAAGAGAACTGGACGCATTGGGGAGGTTGATTAGAACTAAAGTAAGTAATATTTAAGAATCGACATGACCTTGGTACGTGCCCGCTCACAGCGACAATTTCCCCTCCAATTTCTCTCCCACTACAAGCTCTCTGCGCTTAACCGTTACTCATTTTATTTCTGTCTACCACTTCTCACAGGTAGTAGATCATTGTGTAGCCAGTATTCTTACATTTTCACAAGGTTAGCAGCAGTGTTTAATACAGTATAATCAGTTTAGCTCTTTTGGTTTTTTGTATGTGTAGAATTTTTTTTTAGTAGTTTTATCATCATTTGATCGACGTTTTAATTGTTAACTTACGTTTTAATCAAGCCTAATTAAGTTTTAATTTAATCGTTCTATTATTTATTTACTTTTAAAATGCCACCCCGTGTAGATCGAGGAAGAGTGCGTAAATTTGGGAGAGGGGCGACATTAAACTCACAAGCACGGACTTTCATAAGACGACTGAGAGATTACTTCCAAAAAGAGTCTGCAAGTAATGCTCCACTACTGCCATTTCTGAAAGTCACTGAACGAGTTGCTAATGCACTCCAGGTCAGCAGGGTGACTATATCTAAAGTTACAGCGGAAGTTGTGGATGTAACACCGGGAAAGAAACGTCCTCGTAAAAGCCCAAAGTCGGGCTTGGATTCTTTTTCGGAAACGGCAGTACGGAATCATATATACGCATATTACAAAAGAAGAGAGCTACCGACAATAAGAAAACTACTGAATTCGTTAAAAGAGAGTAATATTTTCGACGGCAGTAGGTTTACTCTTTGGAAAATTATAAAAAATTTAGGCTTTAAGTGGAGAAAGATTAATAATAGAAAGTTTATAATGGAGAGAAATGATGTTGTTAATTGGAGGTGTAATTTTTTAAGAGAGATGAGAGAAATCGATGTAAAAAAAATAGTCTATCTGGATGAAACCTGGATAAATGCGGGTCACACAGTTGCCAAATGTTGGGACGATGACACTTTGCAATCATCAAGAAAAGAGCCGACAGGAAGAGGTCAACGGGTGATAATTATTCATGCCGGCACTAGCGCTGGATTCGTACTGAATTGTTTAAAAATGTTTAGATCGACAAAGAAGGGTGATTATCACGAAGAAATGAATGCGAGCACTTTCAAAGGATGGTTTATTAATTTATTAGAAAATATACAACCCTGTTCCACAATTGTAATGGACAATGCGCCGTATCATTGTATTCAAGGAAACAAACCTCCAACGCAGACTTCAACAAAACCGGCAATCCAAGATTGGCTGCAGTCAAATAACATACCGTTTGACTGTCATTTAAAAAAGGCAAAACCGCTTCAAATTGTACACAAAAATAAGCCAAATTTCAAATCCTATGAACTGGATTCACTAGCAAAATCAGAAGGCCACAGAGTGATAAGGCAGCCTCCCTATCACTGTCACTTTAATCCCATCGAGCTTATATGGGCAAACGTTAAAGGCAAGGTAGCCAGAAACAATAAATTATTCACCTTAGCTGAAGTAGAGAGTCTGGCTCTTCAAGCCATCGATGAAATTAAAGAGGAGGACTGGAGAAGAGCGGTTAATCACGTTGAAAGAGTAATGGATGAAGCTTGGGACGCAGAAGGCATCCTAGAAGAAAGGGTAGATGAAATGATTACTTCCATAAGGAGTGATCCACAATGTACGTCTTCGGATAGCTCATCGTGCACTTCGGAGGAGGAATCGGATGCAGATAATGAGGCTGCCGCTGAAGCAGGTCCAAGTGGCCTGTCAAATATAAGAGGAATTCAACCGCTTCCAAGTGACAGTGATAGTGAGTAAAAAGTGCTTGCATTTCAATGTAAATAAAGAATTTCTTTTAGTAAATAAAGAATTGTACATAGTAGTATGATTCAGTCGATAAGAAATAATATAATTATATGAAAAAAAAAAAATCAAAATAAAAGACAAAAAATTAAATAAAAAAAACTTGTAATGCGGGCTTCGGTGTAATATTGCTATTTAATAGAAATTTTCTGTACCTTAAGGTGAAAATATAACACCGATGACTGTCCCAACCCAGTTAAAACGCAGAGGGCAAGTTTACAAAAAAGCAAATTATCATTAAAAAAATTAATAATAGCCATGGTACACTCATGTATACTCATGGTAGGCTATTATGAAATTGCTCAGACCTGAATAAGGTTGAATTTAGACCCTACATAACATCTTTTAAAATTAACAGAAAGATAATAAAGTATGGAATAGATCAGAGTAATGCAAAAATTTAGTCGTTAATAAAACTCTGTCACAGACAAAGGAATAAGTATTATATAAATGGCAATAAACACAGTGAAAGGAAAGATATTATTCCTTTGTCTTTTCTATAACTGTGCATGTAGTGCTTAGAAATACGCGACCGATGACTGACTGAATGCTACCGAGTTTCATGCGTATGCGTAGCGGAAGCGGGTGGGGGATTGGCCAACTCCCTCTCTGTGTCAGTTCTCTTGTATGACGGACTTTTGTTTTTTTAGTGTTCGTGTTCGTCGAGGGTCGGGTCGGGTTGTTTGTTACTAAGCACGTGGTTGGTACTGTTGGTAGAGGGGAGACCGGCCGTGCGCGCGGTTTCATAAACATATCTGAGTGTTGTATCAGATATATTTTTATTTTATTATAATTTATTCTAGTTACATTGGTGTTGTATGGTCTGTCCTTGTGTACTGCTGAGACGTAAAAAACTACAGCCTTCCTGACCGTACTTATCGCAATGGAATTTGCAAACTGTACACTTCCACTCCTTAATTTCAGTCGACAATCTCTCGAGTTTATCATTACATAAAGGAACGTGTTCTTCATATTAATTTAATTACAAGTATCTCTTTAATCCTGGACAACAAGAAACTGGTTCTGGAAGAAGTAAGATGCAAGTAATTTCAATACAGAATTTTAGGAAAATAAAATCTTTTAAAATCTTTTAACACTAAAAGTGTTACAACCGTTAAAAGAAACAGATGAATGAGAAATGATAATACTAATTCATTTAATATTCGGTCTGAACCTACTTCATTTAACATTAAACATTAATTTTATACCATTAAAACACTATTTTTAATAATCCGTGATTTTTCCATCCCCTGGATCTCGCAAGCTATTCATCGTAGAGAAAAAATGAATAGGACCTTTATTGTAGGAAATTTCATGTAGTTTAATTTTGTGCATTGACACTTTTTCGCTAGAGGCCGTGGTTTTCGAGTTATTCAAGGCAAACGTGAAAAAATGAACTTTTAACGCTCCCCCACCCCCCGCTCACCCTTCACCGATCAGGAATTTTAGTATGTTGTTCAAGGCACTCCCCCCCACCACTGTACAAAAATTTGCGACTACACGAATTATTTCCCCTATTCGACCTTTTTTGGCCTTCGTTGACTGGACTAATAAGCCTATAGATATTAAAGAGGATTGTACTATTCACAGCTCCTTGTGGTAGGCCGATTTTTACTTGTTTGTACTTGCAATGGCTGTCGTTGTATCTTGTTGAAATCTAGCGCTGTTTCAAAAATCTCTTCAACCAATTAAACATGTTTTCTGTGATGTTTTCTATGATGCCTTATTTTATTTATCAGTTTGTCCCTCCATACCGTATCGTATGCGCCCTTAAAGTCTACGAAGACTGCCAGGACACTTTCCTTTCTGTTGAATGCACTTTTAATTTATTGTGTTAAACGGGCTATTTGGTGTGATGTTGATCGATTTGTTCTGAAGCCTGCCTGTTTTGGGGCAAGCAGTCCTTCTCTTTCCAAGTAATAGTTCAATCTAGTTGCTATCATTCGTTCCTGCACCTTTGCCAATCGTGATGTAAGGGCAATGGGTCTATAGAATGTTATTGAGTCTGCTGGTTTGCCATGCTTGATTATGGGAACAAATGTTGCTTTTGTCCACTCTGAAGAGAGAGATTCTGTTGAGTTCCATATTTTGTTATATATTGCTAATAATGTACTTAATGTGGCAGGCTTCAGGTTCTTGATAAATTCAGGGTGCACTTTATCTGGTCCAGGTTGTTTGCCATTTTTAAGCTTTTTTATTGCCTCCTTCAATTCTTCCATTGTAAAATTTTTGACAAATAACTCCCGTATGCTTGAAATTGTATTTGTATTATGATACCTTTCTTGGAGTTTAAGTTTCTTCTCATTGACTTTAGTCTCTGCAGCAATCTTATATTGTGTTGAATAGAATGTATTAAACCTTTCTGCTATCTCTCTGTTGTTTGTGATTTCTCTGCCATTTATTATGATAGGTCTCTGACTTGACTTGGGGAATTTGTTGTTTAGAATGTTCATATGTTTATAAATTTTGGCAGCATCAGTGCGGTAGTTCAGATTGTTCAGGAACGTCGTGAATGATTTTCGTTTTTCTTCGCATAATTGTCTTCTTAATACTGCCGCATATCTTCGCCACTCTTGCACATCAGCAGGATTTTGGGATTTTTCCGCCTTTATTCTTGCCTGATCTCTAGCCTTTTTCAAATCTGTTAATTATGATGTTTATAATGGCTTGTACTTAACTGTTCTTCCTCTAGGGATGTTTTGTTTTGCTGAGGAAAGAATTAGACTGATAAGTTGTTTGGTCGGTTCTCCTGGTCTACCCTCTATATCAATCAGATGGATATTTTCTTCCAGGTAATCCCCAAAGTTTGTCCAGTTTGCTTTTTTGAAGTTCCATGATGTTCTTGCAGTTTGTTTTTGAACTCTACATCTCCAGCTGTATGTGAGCTGCACTGCTCTATGGCCGCATCCTGGGTCCTCTATACTGTTCTGCAAACGTGGTCGCTGATATCTGCTGAGGCTAGGGCTAAGTCCGGATTAGTTGTTGTCCCTGAATAGTGTAAGAATGTCGGGATGTCTGTTGTTTTGTAAAGCAATTCCATATTGCTGGAGCTAATGAGATCCTCCACGACCCTTCCTGCCTCATTTATGTAGTTGTATCCCCAGGATGGTGATGCTGCATTAAAGTCTCCGACCATTATAGTTTTCCCTTGCAGATTTATGTTGTCCAGATTAAGATTTTTATTTTTGGGTGGGCTGTAAGTTCCATATATATTTAATCTTTTATTTTCTTTCCAGATTTCAAGCTTTATGATTTCCGACTTGTCTTGATCATTCGTTTCTTTTATTATTTTAAATTTGGATTTCAGACTGTTTCAGAAAGCCACAAGAATACCACTGGCCACTTGCCTACTTTTATACAATCCGAATAGAGTAAACTGACTTATTTTGAAATATTTTATGTTATCCACAGTTATATTTGCTTCCTTAATTATTAGAACATCCATGTTTCTGTCCTTAATTATTTTCTTTATTTCAGTCATTTTTTGACACGACAGTCCTCCAGCATTCCAATGAAGAATGTTGCAACTTTGCCGTGAGTCAATTTTGATCTTAAAAGAGCAGATTTGCTTATCTTTCTTTGTGTGTCGCTTCATTTGGTCTAGGCCTTGGGAAGCAGCCTAACGCTGTGTTACTCATTTAGCACTACCCAGGTGACACGTATAGCTTAAAGGATGCTACGGACGTGAGTAACTTTGCCACCCTTTCTATCATTTGTTGTATAGTAAATATGCAATCTATGCAAGGGCGTCCTATACTAACCATGTTGTTCTTCCTCTAAAAGAGTTTCTGCTCTTTTGTAGTCTTGTTGTTATAATACGTGCATATAATTTATAACATGAATTTTTGAGACTAATACCTTTGTAATTGTTGGTGTCTCTTCTGTCTCCCTTCTTAAAAAGGCAGATCACTTTCAACATTGTTCATTCTTGTGGTATGCGTGTCTGCTGCCAGCACATATTAAGCAAATGTAGGATCCTTAAATGTACCAATGTGACTTACCGATCAATCACATATATTATTATTATTATATTTCCAATTAATTGTTACTTACCGTTACGAAAACTTACAGGGTCACAGGATTCGTTCACATGTACCTAGATACAAACATGGTCTATGGGTTATGCAAAGTACTGACACAACTCATGTTAGAAGAGAATTCAACTTTTAATTTTTATTTTAAAATTATTTGACAGATTTGAATTTTTTACTTTTCCTCCAAATATAGATTTTGCACACTTTAAAATATTATGATTTTACAGATTGCGTAATCATTACGTCTATTCTTATTTTCTATTACTTACAAGAGAGCCCAGCCTGCATCACACACTCTCACATTATTAACAAACCTTTAACACATTGAATCTAATAATATAAAAATACCACTCTCCAGCCAGCACGCGGTTTTAGTTCGCACTGTTCGTTTTTCTCATTTTTGACTTTGTGATGAGTTCCGGATTTCACGGTTGTTGCTAATTGATAACTATTGGTTTCACTGCCGCATAATAGTTCACAAAATAGAGTTTTAAGACTGAAACGTGGAAAAATCTGAAGAGCCCCTTTAGGGCGGTGTCTGGCCAGACACGATCAGTGACGAACTGCTGCTTGTGGACTGCCCTTGGAACTTGTAATGTAACAGGTACTTTTTACTTTTTGCCGGGAATCAGTGTTTCACTGCCACTACGCTTTCGTCGCTCCGGCTGCATTTGTTGGGAAGTAACCACTTTATATATGGATTGGAGCGGATATGTGAGGATGACCAGAGCTTAATATTAGGCTTGGCTCTGCTGATGTCATTGGAAAGACCGGATTTTGCCATGACTTCCTGCCGCTCAAAAAGCACATTGTGGAATTTTATTCATCCTAGGACATCCGGTTTTGTGGCTGGCTGCGTCACTCAGATGTGTAGTGATACAGTTGGGTCTGTGTGCTGTTTACACAAATACAGAGTTCTTAGAATTTTGGTGGAGGTAAATGCTTCGCTTGCCGGCTTACACAATAACACCTGCGTATCGCTTTTGTCTCACTGTTGCTCAACATCGTGCTGTTGCATGGAAAATATCGTTGCAATGCATTCTATTATAATGGAATAAATGTTGTTACCCAATAATTTTCACAACTTCTTTTTACAAGCCCGCACCAAAATGAAAGAAATAAAAATATAATTATCCCATACTGTTGAAAATAAAAACACCCAAAATTTGACCCGCTACAATACCCCCTCGATGAGAATTCTGCTGTCCACGACAGGAGAAATCTCATCGATAAACCCCGAAGAGGACCGGTGAGGAACTGGTGCCAACAACCCCCTGGTTCTTACTCTCATGGGTACATGACCCCCCTGGCTCAGCGACTATGGACTCATCTGAACGAGATCACTGGACTTCTCCGTAAGAGATCCCAACACCGAGAAATCGATCAGACTCGCACCACAGCGCACCTCGCCTTCTAACATGCTACCCCCAAAAATCCTCAATCCCTGGCTAAAATTATCCCAGCTCCTCCGCCGATATGTTTCCCCTTTTTGCAAGCTGGGCTGCCTTCAGCAGATACTGGGCTCACACACACTCATGTTACATGATACCCTAACACATTAAACATAAAAATTTTCTTTTAAAATTTATTATAAATTTAAAAAATTTAAAATTCAAAAAAAATCTTTTATCAAAAAATTCTCTTCCTGGTTTTTCTAAATTTTTGTTTCACATGACTTAACCTAGACATTTCTACTAATATAAACACATCCTTATTCTAACAGGAGAATCACTTATAATCTACCAATATACTGCAATACAATAAAAGAAACATGGTTAATGCACACATAATAAAAAAAATCATTATCCAACATATTCATTCGCTGGCAGGCGAAAAATCAAGTTTTTTTTTTTGTTTCAAAAAAAAATTAAAATTTTCAAAAATTTTAAAATTCAAAAAAAAATTTAAATTTATTCATTAAAAAAATTTTATTAAATTTATTTATTCAATAACATATTTATTAAAATTATTCAAATATTGGTTTGAATTAATCAAACAAACAGATTAAAATTGGATTCCTACTATACAAGCTTAGTAGGTGTATGACCTCATCAGCTGATCGTAACTAGGTCAAGTCCAAAACCCTTGACCTACATATGTTATGTATAAGTTCTGAAAACACATTGAACATCTGTAATATCCTACCTTGAAATACAAAACATAATAACAAAAGATTTAAAACAAACAAAATATTAATATAATTAATCATCAACTTGACATTTAAATTATTTAAAATAAACACTTCTTGACTTTACATTATTTTCACTTCTATCAAAATTCTGTCACTGGTTTGAAAAAAATAAACAATTGTATATTCTTTATTATAAATTCCTCTCTTTAGTTAACAGTTTAATTCTACATTACTGTGGGTGTTGTAATTCATTTATTCTCATTTACTGTATTAGATCTCTATACCTATATAAACTTTCTCCCTCTGACTCTAGTATTAATCAACCTCAACTCCCATGACACCCATCTCTACCAAAAATATCTACTAATCAGGACACTCTAAACCCCAACTTACCATTAAACACCAATCACCGCCTTCTCCCATATAAAATACTCTCTAACCCTTTGTATATAGGATACGTGTTTCCCCTACCCAAAAAACTCAATTCCCTTATTTGGCCCCTGGAGTTTACCTAAGGCGGCCCCTTCCCCACAAAAATCTATTCCTATCCCGTCCCAACCCTTGTTGCGGACTCCTACATTACACTACCCTCTAATACAAAATTGCCATCCCCAAAATTCTCAATCTCATTACATTACTACAAATACACAAAATAACCTCATTAATTATAAACATAAATATATATCATTCAAAACTCTACATAAATTCTCCATTACCACTGTGTCAGCATCTATATTTCACAAAATTCTGTTATATCACATCAACTCAAAAACAACATTACATTATATTCATCTCCATCATTTCACATTCAACTTTTAATTCAAATTGGACAGGTCTACGTGTCCCATCAAACATTTATCACCCATGAATTATCTTTTATTAATTTGCATAAATTACTGTTATTTTATTTCTCATATTCTTTTTATCTTTACTTCAAAATATCTGTAGTACACTAAACATTAATTACTTGTAACATTTACAAACCAATATACCAGTGACGTTATTGCTGATCAGCTGATATCCTAACATAATAAAAACACCATGAATACCTTTCAAAATTGAACAATTACATGTAATACATTATCAACACTTACTTCTATTATGTGGATTGCCTGCCAGACGTCTAATTATTGGCTTACAAAAAATATACATATAATGAAAACACATATTCTTATCAATGCTTATCTAAAAGACAATAATAAAATAATACACTTAAAATTGTAGCATGAACACCTTAATTTACGAGTCTGAGCATATAATTATGTGGACAGAGCACAAGCATTTTTGATTTGATCAAACTTTTATGTCATAAAATTTAAATTCGTGACTCCTTTGCGTCACCTCCCAGCCACACACACTATTTCAGATTATGGAGGACTGTCTCGCCCTTTCGCTTCCACAGAGACGGTATATTTTGGAGCAGGGTTTTACCTCTCCGTGTCTCTGCTTCCGCTGTTAAGTTTTAAAGTTGTGAACATCATAATGTTCTTGTTATAAAATCATGCACCCTTAAAACGGATCTGCCACCTGGCTCTGCTGTTCCTCCTCGAACAGAGTGGCAGCCGCTGTTCCATAGTACCGGAGATTTCCTCTAATGTCCCCCCATTGAATTTCAAATTTATACCAATTTCAAGTCAGCTATGGTCAAGGGACTTGGTATGACCATAGCTGGCCGCTAGCCAAAACCACGGTTAGTGCTGGTAAGGCAGTAACCGCCCGAAAAGTCGAGGAAATCTAACTTTAATTTAGTTGCCTGTTACACATCACTACTATGTGCGACACGGTAGTTGGCAGTGTGTACACTTTAATTTACACTGATAAGGTGTGCCGCACATTTATCGCCCTTTTGGCCTCCGATGGAGGTAACACTCACTGTTACCCCCAACCCATTTCGCTATTTGCTAGAGCACAGGCAACCCCCACAATAGCCACTTAATAGCTAACTAATTATTTAACAATTGAAAATTAAACTTTCTACAAATACAGTTCCACACTCCATTGGTCTATCACTTCATTGAACACCAATCTACCCCCCTAAATCATCCCCACTTCTTGTATTGACAAGTTTATACTTTGTTACACATCCAAACGTTCCCATGCTCACTAATACTAACTCTTAACAATTATTTTTGGTCACTTAATTCTAGGATTTATTTAATTTTGAAATTATATACATCCCATTTTTTTTTTTTTTTTTTACTTCAAACACTTTAAGTTCATTGTTAAAAAGCATTGTTTCTATTAATTTGATTAATTTAATGGTTTAATGGTTTTTTAATGTCTCAAACTCTGGGTTACAATGATTACCTCATTATTATTTTATCAAAAAAATTTTCTTTAATTCTTTTATGTCACAATAGAGTTTTGTTATGGTCACCAAGTATGTCTGTAGGCATTAGTCACAACATACCACTCAACACACCTGCTTACTGTTTACATGAACACAGTTGTGTGCTAGACTCGTTTTCATAAACAACAGTTATAAACATTCTCCGTTTCAGCAATCATAGACTAAACACTTTGGTTGCAACCTATACTGACATATCTGCTTATTACACTTTTAAAATTTTATAAATCTTTTAGATAACATATTTGTCTCTTACATTTTTATTTTATGAAGTTAATGCATCAATATGTGAAATTACAATTTCCATGACTTTAATTACCATTTTCAAAATGATTCTACGTGATTAAATGGTTCAGTTTTTCTTAATATTTCAATAAGTTTTACAAACATGACATCATTGGTTCTAATCTCTCTTTAAATTCCTCCATAATCACATTCCGACTACCAATATACCGTACTCATAACCTAACATAGCAGGTACCACAAAATAATAATTAAACCTTTTGGTTACATAAGTTTACTTTGGAATATTTTCCCAAATTATTTATTTAATTACCTGTAAATAGGTTATATGTTACATGTACCGTATTATAGTTTATATGTTTACTCTAAGGGGAGGGTTAGGGAAATCGGGAAGATAAAAGGGATAGGGATTATTACAAGGTCAAGAACTAGGACTAAAGGTAGGGACAAAGCTTCCTCCGGACATAAGGGTACATGGAGAAAACCAAGGCTCGCGTGGGCAGGGGCGCGTCCCTGAAATAGAGGAACCCCACTGGGACAAGTGGGGAACATCTATCCGCTACCACTTACTGTTTTATATTATTCATAGTTATTTATATTTATTTAACTATAGGTTTATTATAGTTTAGTTGTATTTAATTACAGGATTTAATGTATTATTTTGTTTTAAAATGCAAAATATTAATATTATTTTTGTCATCACAATTTCGGCTACATACATACCTTGTTTATCTAACATTTTATAATGCATACAATTAATTTCACTACACATATATTTACAATTCTTCATCAATAATTATTCAGTTATATCACACTTCAATATCAAAATCAGCTAGGTCATTACCATATATTAGCATATTTAAAATTGTTCACTTATGAATTTCAACCTCCATCGTCAAAAATTAATCGGGGTTTCAAATAGCAATTTTCAATTTTATTACCACACAAATGACTGTTTTGTGTGTGGTAACCATACAAACTAAACTCATCCATTTTATCCACATAATCATTCAACAAGTCAACATTAAGTACATTGGTTAAGTCTCCATCAGTAATATTCGTTATCAACTCAGTTATTTTTCCTTCATAAAGTAAATTATTATTATTTAAACATGTATTATCAAAATAATCTCCACTCTCTATTTTAACAAGTAAGTTTAACATCTCTTTCAACTCGTTATAATCTCTCATTGGTTTATATAATTCTATTTCTTTATCTATCAACAACTCTCTCTCAAAACATCTTTCATCATCATAACACCATATCGCACTTTTATCATTCCACGCAGAGGGTACAAAATTATTCAGCAAAATTAAACAACTCAAATCTTTCACTAATAAGGGTCTCTTGCCCAAAAATAACACTTTTGAACACTCTGGTTCATCACAAATAAAGGGAAATTTTACCCTCTCCTTACACACACTCTCCATCTCATCAACAACTATTACCTCCTCATTAACCTCTAATCCCATTAAACTCTCATTATCACTACTATCTACACTTTCATTAATGCTCTCATTATTTATTTTTCCCGTATCAGTTTCTGATACTAACTCTTCAAACACATTAACATTCTCAGTATTAAATTCATTATTTTCGACATTATTGTTATTATTTGTTAACTCTTTACCTGGCATTACATTTTTGTACTTGTCATTACAATTTTCGTTTGTTTTATTTTTCTCGGTACTCATCACATGTACTCCCATTCGCTCAACACTCTGTTCTAACTTATTCAGACTAGTTCTTATCGTTTCATGGGTATTTTTACAACGTTTATTAATTTCTTGAATGTCATATTTCAACTTATCGAATTTGTCATTCTGGATATTAAATTTAACGTCAGAATCACTCTTTATTTCGTTAATTTGGTTCTTTAATTCATCCAAACTATTCTTTTGAACTTCAAACTTTGCATTAAAATCGCTACTTTGTCTATCAAATTTATCGTTCATTTTATTGTATTTGGCATTGGAATCAATTTGTTGTTCTTCAAATTTTGCATTTAAGTTGCTATTTATGTTTTCGGACATTGTTTTCATTAAATTAAACAGATCGTCCATCGACAACCCTTTAGTTCGTGTTGTCGACGGAGTAGATTGTGCTACTATGTTTCCGTCAGTGAAGCCGACTTCTTTACTATCACTTCTGCTTACCCTATCTAATTTCGGGGTTACTTGAATCCCTGAATCTTCATTTACTTTACTTTGATCTGTTATACTTATTTCTGCTTCACTCTGACTCACACTTGTAGTCGAGTGTGCTTCAAAATTACTAATGTTTGAGTCGTCGAAAACTTCGACACTCATTTTATTTACGTCATTTTCGTTATTTGACATTTTGTATTATTGATACAAATTAAATTATATAAATTGCTTAAATAGAATAGTTAATTAAATAAATACTTAAATTTTGTAATATACTGTCAGGTTGCTAAGCTAACCTAGAACACGTTTGTATCTCTGTCGATGCGGAATTCAATTAATTAATTATAATTAATTCAATTCGTGCCTGTTCCGTGGCGCCAACTGTGCCTTACCGATCAATCACATATATTATTATTATTATATTTCCAATTAATTGTTACTTACCGTTACGAAAACTTACAGGGTCACAGGATTCGTTCACATGTACCTAGATACAAACATGGTCTATGGGTTATGCAAAGTACTGACACAACTCATGTTAGAAGAGAATTCAACTTTTAATTTTTATTTTAAAATTATTTGACAGATTTGAATTTTTTACTTTTCCTCCAAATATAGATTTTGCACACTTTAAAATATTATGATTTTACAGATTGCGTAATCATTACGTCTATTCTTATTTTCTATTACTTACAAGAGAGCCCAGCCTGCATCACACACTCTCACATTATTAACAAACCTTTAACACATTGAATCTAATAATATAAAAATACCACTCTCCAGCCAGCACGCGGTTTTAGTTCGCACTGTTCGTTTTTCTCATTTTTGACTTTGTGATGAGTTCCGGATTTCACGGTTGTTGCTAATTGATAACTATTGGTTTCACTGCCGCATAATAGTTCACAAAATAGAGTTTTAAGACTGAAACGTGGAAAAATCTGAAGAGCCCCTTTAGGGCGGTGTCTGGCCAGACACGATCAGTGACGAACTGCTGCTTGTGGACTGCCCTTGGAACTTGTAATGTAACAGGTACTTTTTACTTTTTGCCGGGAATCAGTGTTTCACTGCCACTACGCTTTCGTCGCTCCGGCTGCATTTGTTGGGAAGTAACCACTTTATATATGGATTGGAGCGGATATGTGAGGATGACCAGAGCTTAATATTAGGCTTGGCTCTGCTGATGTCATTGGAAAGACCGGATTTTGCCATGACTTCCTGCCGCTCAAAAAGCACATTGTGGAATTTTATTCGTCCTAGGACATCCGGTTTTGTGGCTGGCTGCGTCACTCAGATGTGTAGTGATACAGTTGGGTCTGTGTGCTGTTTACACAAATACAGAGTTCTTAGAATTTTGGTGGAGGTAAATGCTTCGCTTGCCGGCTTACACAATAACACCTGCTTATCGCTTTTGTCTCACTGTTGCTCAACATCGTGCTGTTGCATGGAAAATATCGTTGCAATGCGTTCTATTATAACGGAATAAATGTTGTTACCCAATAATTTTCACAACTTCTTTTTACAAGCCCGCACCAAAATGAAAGAAATAAAAATATAATTATCCCATACTGTTGAAAATAAAAACACCCAAAATTTGACCCGCTACACCAAATACCACCATATTTAATAAGTTCTGAGTTTATATTATCTGGGTTGGCTGCTTTTCTATTTTTAAGCCGTTTGATAGCGTCTTTTAGTTCTTCCAACGTCATCTGGTCAACTGTAATGTTTTGTATTTATATTCAATTTTCTTCTTCCTCTTCAATTTGGAGTCAAAAAAAAGTTGTTTGTAATCTTCAAGCCTTATTCTTTCTCAACAATATTTAATCTAGATCCATCGGTTTCTTCTTTGTTAAGATGTTTCATAATTTTATATGCTTTTTCTTGTCTACCATTTACATCATCTTCAATATTATAGATGTATTGTTCCCAGCTGTCAGTATGTGCCTTGCGTGTTATTGTTTTTGCTATGTTCCTTTTTTCTCTATATAGCTGTACATTTTCTGGTGTCCTATGTGAAAGCATATTATTATAAGCTTTTTGTTTTTCTTATAATGCTTTATCAATGTATTTGTTCCATACCTTTAATCCACTCTTTCTGAAGTTTTTCTTTCTCTTTTCTAGCACCTCATTTGCTGTTTTATGTATTTAGTCTTTAATAATTTTCCATTCTGTTTCTATATCTTCAGCTGTAGTCGTTTCTTGTATGCATTGGTTAATCCTCTTTTAAAACGAGTTTTTGCTACCATATTCTTTAATTAAATGGGTTTTATATGTCTTCTCTGGATTTTTAATTACTCTATTTTCTTATCCATGGTTTTGGTATGGCAATTCTGCTGATAACCAAAAAAAATCAGACCCTACATCGACCCTTCTAAACACGTGCACGTGTAATACAAAATTGGCTGTTTTCCTATTGGCTATTATATAATCAATTATACTTCTTTGGCCCTTCACCGTCCATGTATATTTATTAATGTCTTTTTTTACGGAAGAATGAATTCATTACTTTTAAATTATTATATATTCAAAAATGTCTGGGTGCTCCTCCATTTTCATTCTCTGTAGGCCCTCCTTGATTGCTTATTATATTATTGATTGGTTGATTACATATTTTGGCATTTAAATTGCCCAGTACTATAATCTGGTGATTTTTGTTTATTTTGTCATATGTCTTCTGTAGCTGTTCATAAAATCTTTCCGTATCTTCGTGGTTTCCTTGTTCTGGGTATAGATGAATTCTAAATGTGCTCTTGTTGTCCAAATATCAATTGTTAAAATTCTTTCGTTCACTTAGTTGTATCCCTTCATTTTATCTCTCAATTTTCCATGGACTGTAATAGCTACCAGTAGAGGGAAAATGCCGGTCCTGACGCAAGTACCGTTATTCCCCCACCTCCACCGCTGGACCTGCAGCATCCGCGAATTTCCACCAATAAATTTTCATGCCGCCTTTTGCGCGCCAAGTTCAAAGAGATGCCGCCGTTCCCGCGGTCCAAGATTTTTTCCCACGCTCTCCCCACCACCGCTGGACCCGCAGCATCCGCGAATTTCCGCGAATAAAATTTTTTTATTTTTTTTATTTGATTTTTTATTTTTTTAATTAAATTGATTTGCATATCAAGGGGTGGGTGGGGGTGGGGTAGGGTTCAATGGACCACCCGCATCAGCGAATTTCCGCGAATATAATTTTTTTATTTTTTTAATTAAATTGATTTGCATATCAAGGGTTGGGTGGGGGGTAGGGTGGGGTTCAATGGACCACACGCATCCGTGAATATAATTTTTTATTTTTAATAAAGCTGATTTGCATATCAGGGGTGGGTGGTGGGTCAATTCTCTCTTTGAATGTAAATAACTATCTCTCTCCCTCCCTCTCTCTCTCTCTCTCTCTCTCTACGCCATCGGTTTTACTATGCAATTCTGTCTTTGAATGTAAGTAAAGAACTCTCTCTCCCTCCCTCTCTCTCTGTCTCTAGACGCAGTTATCCATCACGATATAAACTCTCTCTCTCTCTCTCTCTCTCATATTTGAATGTAACTATCTGTCAAGTAAAACTATCTCTCTCCCTCCCTCTCATTCTCTCTCTCTCTCTCTCTCTCTCTCTCTCTCTCTCTCTCTCTCTCTCTCTCTCTTTCTCTCTCGCACACACACATTTAGTAGATTACTGTTGCATCTCACTCTGTCTCTGCGTGTTTATGTAACGGGTCTCACTCTCTCTCTCTCTCTACACCAATCTCGTTCTTCCAATGTGCGGTAAAGTGTTACGCAATTATAATGTTACAAATATGAAAAAATATATATATTTAAACTAGTATTTACAAAATATGTATAAATGGTACACCTATCTATCAAGTGAAAATGGATATTTGTCCGCCAGAATCTGAGACTCGAGAGAGTATGTTTGTTGTGCATGCTTTTTTTTTTAATAAAGCTGATTTGCATATCAGGGGTGGTTGGTGGGTGGTGGGTCAATTCTCTCTTTGAATGTAAATAACTATCTCTCTCCCTCCCTCTCTCTCTCTCTCTCTCTACATGTTTATGTAACGGGTCTCACTCTCTCTCTCTCTCTCTACGCCATCGGTTTTACTATGCAATTCTCTCTTTGAATGTAAGTAACTCTCTCTCCCTCCCTCTCTCTCTGTCTCTAGACGCAGTTATCCATCACGATATAAACTCTCTCTCTCTCTCTCTCTCTCTCTCTCTCTCTCTCTCTCTCTCTCTCTCACACACACACACATACATTTAGTAGATTACTGTTGCATCTCACTCTCTCTCTGCGTGTTTATGTAACGTCTCTCATTCACTCTCTCTCTCACATTTGAATGTAAGTAAAATTACATATTGTTATCTGCTCGTACGCAAAGGTATATCCTTTGCAAGTAAGTGATATTTTAAAAAATTATTTACAACGTCCGACTAAAAATCATATTTCAAGATAAAGGGTTGTGTCAAGAAATAAAATCATACTACGATCACACACACACACACACACACACACACACACACACACACACACACACACACACACACACACACACACACACACACACACACACACATGGACGGAAGAAATTCCTAGTTTATAATGTAATTACCTGTGTGTATGCTGTTACAGATGACAAATCCTACGTTAACGACTTCACAATAAATGTTATCCTATTGTGTGCTATGTAAATTGTTTGTACATCAATGAATAATATAATCATGCTACAGAAATAATGTATTGCTGTCTCTATGTGTTTATGTAACGTCTCTAGACATAGTTACCGATCACAATATTATTCCTCAAAAATCTGTTGTACAACATCTCTCTCTCTCTCTCGCTCGCAGATGTCGGAAAGAAATTCCTTGTTTATAATGTAATTACCTGTGTGTAATTCTCTCTTTGAATGTAAGTAACTCTCTCTCTACGCCATCGGTTTTACTATGCAATTCTCTCTTTGAATGTAAGTAACTCTCTCTCCCTCCCTCTCACTCTGTCTCTAGACGCAGTTATCCATCACGATATAAACGCTCTCTCTCTCTCTCACACACATTTGAATGTAAATAACTATCTCCTTCCCTCTCTCTCTCTCTCTCTCTCACACACACATACATTTAGTAGATTACTGTTGCATCTCACTCTCTCTGTGCGTGTTTATGTAACGTCTCTCATTCACTCTCTCTCTCTCTCTCTCTCTCTCTCTCTCTCTCTCTCACACACACACATTTGAATGTAAGTAAAATTACATATTGTTATCTGCTCGTACGCAAAGGTATATCCTTTGCAAGTAAGTGATATTTTAAAAATTATTTACAACGTCAGACTAAAAATCATATTTCAAGATAAAGGGTTGTGTCAAGAAATAAAATCATACTACGATCACATACACACACACACACACACACACACACACACACATGGACGGAAGAAATTCCTAGTTTATAATGTAATTACCTGTGTGTATGCTGTTACAGATGACAAATCCTACGTTAACGACTTCACAATAAATGTTAGCCTATTGTGTGCTATGTAAATTGTTTGTACATCAATGAATAATATAATCGTGCTACAGAAATAATGTATTGCTGTCTCTATGTGTTTATATAATGTCTCTAGACACAGTTACCGATCACAATATTATTCCTCAAAAATCTGTTGTACAACATCTCTCTCTCTCTCTCGCTCGCAGATGTCGGAAAGAAATTCCTTGTTTATAATGTAATTACCTGTGTGTATGCTGTTACAGATGACAAATCCATACGTTAACGACTTCACAATAAATGTTAGCCTATTGTGTGTGTGTGCTATGTAAATTGTTTGTACATCAATGAGTAATATAATCGTGCTAGTTTTAATGTAAGGAAATTCACACATTCAAATAGTTGACAGCACCAATAAGGTATGATTTGAATCTTTCGGTGTAGCATTTCACATAATTTAATGTACTTTACAAATATTTGTTTACATGCTCAGAGGTTTATAGTGAAATAAATAAATAAAAATAAACCATAATTTGTTTAAATGATTAAATATATATATTTACACCACTGTATAGAAAGACTAACTATGCGCGCGCGCGCGCACACACACACACACACACACACACACACACACACACACACACACACACACACACACACACACACACACACACACACACACACACACACACACACACACACACACACACACACACACACACACACACACAACGATACAGAATTATTCACTAACTTAAGCCAAGGGTCATTGATTGTGATTATATTGTCTAAATCGGTGCGTCCTACTTTCTAATCCGTAAGTAACTCGTCTTTCTGTCACCGCTTGGTACTTCATTAAGCTGGTTCTTGGACTTTACTTTTCTGGGTGCTTCATAAACATAAAGATCACTACCGCCAATAACATGTGGTACAATACTTCTATTCAATGGTAAAACCTAAGACAAAAAGCATTAAATAAAACATACAATCAGTATTAATAATACAAAATCACTGTTTTATTAATTTAAAATACTGTATGAAAGAGTGGTATTGGTAATCTGTACGCATTAGCTACATGTACATAAGGCATTTTCCAGTAAACTTTATCTAGTTCAAGAACACAATTAGCAGCCGTTTGTCCGCTTGCTAAAACCATAGCGTTTATGTCGGTAGATGTGCGTAGGAGTATAAGTTCTTGTTTCACGTTCAGCACGATGCGTGTATAGTCTTCTGCGAATCCCATTAGCATTTTCAGTGGAATACAAAAGTTGAATTCACCGTCATCATTCACTTTTAATACGTTCGCGGTCGGTGCCACCCAACCCGCGTTTTCCATTGTGTCACGTGCGTTGTTGTTGAGTGATAGAAAAGTTTTCCGCCAAAAGATCATTTCGTTGGTCTAAGCGTACATTTATTATGTAAATCATCTCTTTTTCAGTCATCTACGTATGTGCATTTGAATTATTTGCGCATGCGCATAACAGCTTTTTTAGTACAGTTGCACACACATTGACGCTTGCACTATATATAACCTGTGAACTTCGCAACAGCGTCTTACTTACCACTCGAATCTATATAACGTTCTGTTTCTGTTTCAGATAATAATAATAGTTTGAATATAAAATGAAATGACACGTTGTATTTTTGTTATGAGAAAATGCATTTCTAAATTTTTTTACATTTGTAAATTACAGAATTGTTCTCTAACTACAACTGCAATCGTTCAGTTTCGTTAACATTTGAAAAATTGATGGATTTGGTACTCGATATATTCTACTCTCACAGTATTTTCATTGATACATTTCGGAAACTGAGTACAGAATAAATCTACAATCACCCAGTCGGAATCATTAAGTTTTACAAAAGATCTTATTGATCAGGCGTGTGAGTAATTATATTAATCTTTATGTAGCAAATACGCGCACATTCATAAAATACAGCACTCAGGTGTAGGGTAATTAATCCCTTTTGTATTGAACGTATTTAAGTAGGCCTACTCGTGATGACGGTAAATTTTGTCTAAACGTCAACTCAAATGTCTGGTACATAAACGTACCTGATAAAACCTTTAATCGCTTCTTGAGTCGTAGTCATTATTAAACTCGACATAACTACTTGTGTTACGCGATTGATGTTCGTGTTAAACGATTGATGACTCATGTAATAATACAGATTAACCTCGTATAATAATTAAAGTAACATGAGTATTAAATTATACTATACAATATTTATTGTCATCATCAAGACTGTGTATGAATACAAAGAAATATCAAACACAACAGATCAATTATTTGAGTGAACGTGATTGTGTATGTGAGCGCGTGTGTGTGTGCGTGTGCGTTCGCGTGTGTATCATTGTATATGTGAATTAGTTGAAGCAATACGAGGTAGAGGGAGAATGGGTGTGATTGTTGACATAGGCCTATACATAATTTTAAAATATTCTAATTTAAAATACTGTATAATTGTCTACGATTGACAAATAAGAGAAAAGACATACTTTACGGAATTGCTTGAAATTTGTGTAGTTAGTCTTCACCTCATCACCCTCGCATGTACTAGCAGTGTGTTTGGGTACAATTAACGATTTAAAATCAATGTTCTGAGAAGTACACATATTCATCTGCTCGTCTCCCTCTCGTTTACTGACAGTATGTTTGGATACAGTTAACCATTCAATGTTCTGATAAGAATTCATCATCTTCTTGTTCCTATAATAATAATAATAATAAGAGTGCCTGCTTCATTATCATATACATTATGTGCTATATATACACATATGGCTTTCAACACACACACACACACACACACACACACACACACACACACACACACACACACACACACACACACACACACACACACACACACACACACACACACACACACACACACACACACACACAACACATACCATAAATCTAGAACATGAAAAGGTATTATAACAAAACATTACGAAAACATGTACGTATGGTCACGTACATAGATCAAACGTTTAAACAAAACAGATTAATACCTGAATAAATTTAAAAAAAAAAACAGGACAGCGTATTTAGAACACTTAGAATTGGAAATCCGCAAACACATCAAAAAATATCCGTCAAACCCTATCAAACATCGTACCCAACAAAAACCCTGTTCTTATCGAGAGACATCAGTAACCGACCTAAGCACAAGTGCTTCATTAGGCAACAGACCAAAATCAAAATAGACGACTATAAGCACAATTTAAATAAAATCTGTATATTCAATAAAATTATGTTCACTTATTAACATATTCAAATCTTTTTACGTACCTCTTAAATGTTGTTATATACACACAATAGTCGATTTCACGATGAGTGCAGTGTATCATGCAAATGAGAAATAGTGACAAGTTTTCTTGTGTATATATATCATACGGCGGAAGGGTAGGGTAGCTTGCGTACACGTTTGAAAGTTGATGTAAGACATATACCTGAGGGGGTCATTGTCTGTGTTGGAATGTTTTTATTTTCATACATTAGTCAAATTAGGAAAACAAACGAACCGGTAAACATTATGAATTTCCATATGATTACAACAACAGCTTAACTCAAGAAGTCATTGTCTGTGCTAGAAAGCTTTCTCAACGATTATATCTTAAGAAATTAGCGATACGAAAGTATTTTGTACATAGCTAAAATTATGAATCTTGTACGTGAGAAGCCTGTAAATTCATGCTCATAGACTATTTTATTTCCATAATATTATTATTTGTATATATAGACCTTTTTTACATAGCTCATAATTTACACAAAAATCAAAGCATCAAACCGTATGGGAATGATGACCTGCGACTTACCGCAACGCTTAATTTCTATCTCTTCACATATCAAATTGTTTCTTTACGTTTGTATTTTGTCTAAACCATGTTAACTTCACCACACACACACACACATACACATACACACACACACACACACACACACACACACAATCAGGTCAATGACTACTACATGCTGTCACTACATGCTGTCACCTTTTTATATTAGATCTTTCTTATGAGGTATTGAAAACTATTGTCCAACCTTGTTTGTTAGATCGAGAAAATTAAGTTTATTTTCGCATACACATACACACACACACACACACACACACACACAACGCAACCCACACAGGCACACACACAACCTCACCCCACACACACACACGCAACGCAACCCCCACACACATTGGGTTGAACGCAATCCTGTACACGTTAGGTTCAATGCAAATCCAATTAGGTTTGTTACACGTTGTGTCGCACTGACCTGATATTTATAGATGACCTCAATACAAAAACAGATAACAGATTTAAATAATAATTTCATGCTTGCAATATACAACCTATGTACACAAACTTATAAAGCATCAAACTATATATCCTTTGTTGGTTTGTAATTATTACTAAACAGTAATACATGCTTAGAATGAAAATATTTGCTATGATTTTAGTAACGTACAACACCAGCTTAACCCAAGGGTCATTGACCGGTGTTATACTCAGCATAAAATAATTAACGCGCGCGCACTGAGGCTAATATTAACCGCAACGCTTAATTTCTATCTCTTCACGTATCAAATTGTTTCTTTACGTTTGTATTTTGTCTAAACCATGTTAACTTCACACACACACACACACACACACACACATACACAAGAACAATCGACTGCTAATTGCGTGTTCTTGAACTGAATAAAGTTTACGTTTACTGGAAAATGTCTTATGTGCTAACTTGAGAAAGACCGTTTTGCATTATTGTACAATAGGTACGTCAGTTTTCAGAGTTCGTATACAGATCTGCAAATGTTTTACTTGTTTATATTTGTACTATGACTGTATATATTTTCATTATAAATATGTTAACAGTAACCAGCGAGAAACACATGTTTGACACAGTATACTTCAAGCGTTAGCTGTACATATCAAATTGTTTCTTTACGTTTGTGACAATGATCAGTGAGACACTTGCGATACATATCGTGTCGTAGACTCCTCTTAATTGCAACTCGAGGTACACCTTTACATACACGTTTTTGACACTCGTTGGTAGGATCTTCGTGGGTCACAAGGAACGAATAACATTTCGCTCGGAGACTCACGAATTCTCTAATAGGACGACCACACGTTTCATCCTTGAACAGTCCGACAACCTTTTTGTTTTTTTAAGGCTATAACAAGGATGAGACGTAGAGTAATCCGATGTGTCAAAAACGTGTAGGTCCTCCTTCATGTCTGCATACAAGTCAGATGTTTGAATACTATACATCAGACTGCCTGTATCTGTCATTAGCAATCTAACGTTACGACCGTACTTGACGGCAGCATAACGATAATTAAAGTCATACATTATCGTTTTGCTAACGTTTGTATTTTGTCTAAGCTATGTTAACTTCACACACATACACACACCAAGCGGTGACAGAAAGACGAGTTACTTACGGATTAGAAAGTAGGACGCACGGATTTAGACAATATAATCACAATCAATGACCCTTGGCTTAAGTTAGTGAATAATGCTGTATCGTTGTGTGTGTGTGTGTGTGTGTGTGTGCGCGCGCGCGCGCGCATAGTTAATCTTTCTATACAGTGGTGTAAATATATATATTTAATCATTTAAACAAATTATGGTTTATTTTAATTTATTTATTTCACTATAAACCTCTGAACATGTAAGCAAATATTTGTAAAGTACATTAAATTATGTGAAATGCTACACCGAAAGATTCAAATCATACCTTATTGGTGCTGTCAACTATTTGAATGTGTGAATTTCCTTACATTAAAACTAGCACGATTATATTACTCATTGATGTACAAACAATTTACATAGCACACACACACAATAGGCTAACATTTATTGTGAAGTCGTTAACGTATGGATTTGTCATCTGTAACAGCATACACACAGGTAATTACATTATAAACAAGGAATTTCTTTCCGACATCTGCGAGCGAGAGAGAGAGAGAGATGTTGTACAACAGATTTTTGAGGAATAATATTGTGATCGGTAACTGTGTCTAGAGACATTATATAAACACATAGAGACAGCAATACATTATTTCTGTAGCACGATTATATTATTCATTGATGTACAAACAATTTACATAGCACACAATAGGCTAACATTTATTGTGAAGTCGTTAACGTAGGATTTGTCATCTGTAACAGCATACACACAGGTAATTACATTATAAACTAGGAATTTCTTCCGTCCATGTGTGTGTGTGTGTGTGTGTGTGTGTGTGTGTGTATGTGATCGTAGTATGATTTTATTTCTTGACACAACCCTTTATCTTGAAATATGATTTTTAGTCTGACGTTGTAAATAATTTTTTAAAATATCACTTACTTGCAAAGGATATACCTTTGCGTACGAGCAGATAACAATATGTAATTTTACTTACATTCAAATGTGTGTGTGTGAGAGAGAGAGAGAGAGAGAGAGAGAGAGAGAGAGAGAGTGAATGAGAGACGTTACATAAACACGCACAGAGAGAGTGAGATGCAACAGTAATCTACTAAATGTATGTGTGTGTGAGAGAGAGAGAGAGAGAGAGGGAAGGAGATAGTTATTTACATTCAAATGTGTGTGAGAGAGAGAGAGAGCGTTTATATCGTGATGGATAACTGCGTCTAGAGACAGAGTGAGAGGGAGGGAGAGAGAGTTACTTACATTCAAAGAGAGAATTGCATAGTAAAACCGATGGCGTAGAGAGAGAGTTACTTACATTCAAAGAGAGAATTGCATAGTAAAACCGATGGCGTAGAGAGAGAGAGAGAGAGAGAGAGAGTGAGACCCGTTACATAAACATGTAGAGAGAGAGAGAGAGAGGGAGGGAGAGAGATAGTTATTTACATTCAAAGAGAGAATTGACCCACCACCCACCAACCACCCCTGATATGCAAATCAGCTTTATTAAAAAAAAAAAAGCATGCACAACAAACATACTCTCTCGAGTCTCAGATTCTGGCGGACAAATATCCATTTTCACTTGATAGATAGTGTGCTGAGTCAAATGATTCAGCGCGAGTTTAGTAAATGTATTGGCATTTTTTTTTGGACGGTAAAGACAGTACAAAAGTTAAAGTAATTAGGAGTGCTGCTCTCTACCCGCGGATAGGAGAGGCTACCGTTTTCGTGTTTTCATTGTTTGATCCGTGTTGCCGTCTACTGAGTTTTTCCAGCAGTTTTAAACAACAGTGCTGCCGCCTGGTGAGAATTTCCGTACAAACGGACAACGAACGGAAACTTTTGTTAAAGTTTGTCTCAAAATGGAAGCCTAACTCACTACATCGTAGAAGATCTCTTCGGTGGAGAGTTTAGTGTGAAAATCTAGCGTCGACTTCTTTTAAATATGAGATAAGTTCTTAATGACTGCGGTAAGTTTTGATTTCGTTATATTAATTATATACTAAACTTTTAAAGGAGAAAACGTTTTTTTTAAGTAAGCTTGAGTAAGCCCCCACTTGTCGGAGCATGCATTGTGAGACGTAATTGTTCGTAAAGTTTTTATAAACCAATAAAGCTTGATTATTGGAGTGTCAGAATCTCGGCTTTAATACCTAAAGTACAATAACCACAATATATTTAATATTGAACTTTCATTAAAACTGATGTAACGAGATTGTGTTGTTCACTTAACCTATTACACAATACGTCGTCATTAAGTGGTATAAGGTTTTGCTACAACATCTGTAAAACTTTATACATATATAATTGGGAACTTGCTCAGGCACGTTTTAAACGTAAATCATGTCACATTCAAAGTAGTAGTATTCTCAAATTCTAGGGAGTAAAAAACTATGTGTTTTAAATAAATTCTTCGCCACGTGGTAACCTCAATTTCACTCAAGGTAATAAGTTCGTAAGATGTCACAGAGCCAAGATAAATTATTATATTGCAAAAGCAACTCACATTCAGTGAGGTTCAAGTTATAAAGCGTTATAAAGAATCATTGTTAGAGAACTTTTTAAGTAAGGCATGTTGGGCAAAATAATGTTACCAAGTTTTATTATGTACAACACAACTAGGTGTTGTTTTTATTTATGTATTTTGGAGGGTGTCCAAACTGTGGGGGCATTTGTGTGTGGTCTCTCACTAAAAATGTAATGTGTGACAATAGGGTTCACTGAACAGAGACAAGTCCTCCTGCCACTGAACGAAATGCCATCCTAAAAGCTCCACACTCGACACCGAAGAGACCAACGGCCGCAACAACATGCCAATCACCATCGCCACGCTATAAATAAAAGATCATCCTTCTGGGCACATATAAGCAGGTGAAAAATATCCATTTTATATTCACACGTAGAATCAACATGGTACCAGTATACATTCATTTGGATCCCCAATTGATGGGACAGTTTAGTGTGAACACTAAGTATTAATTGTAAATTTCAATACATGTATAGTAAATTGTCAGTTCAGAGACTGACATGTGTACCACACAGCATGCAACTTAGATTTCCACTCATTTCTTTATAGTACTTTCGCTACAGATTTAAAGTCAGTTTTGTTATTATTATTTTCTCAAGTTTAATTTACTCTCCATTAAAACATATATTTTCTCTTATTTTTAAAATCAGGTTAGGTCATTTGTATAAAAAGATTACTGGGGAGGTAGGTGTTATTTTAAATTAGTTTCAACCAAGCTGTGCCTGTCGAAACACTTTTCAACTTGTTTGTCGAAACAAGGTTGTTGAGACTGGTTATAAATTGAAGAAACCTGTCCGTCTCTGACACACACAAATGTATTTTTTTTATATAAGGTGCTAATATTGTGCAATTTTTCCCTTTCATTAATTGGCCCTATTTTAGTCTATATAAATTCTTTATATTAATCATGGTAACTGGGGGGCGTTAATTATTTTAAACATTTTTTATTTCTCACCTTAATTAAGTATTTTAGCACTTAGCCACTTAGGCACTTGGTTTTAAATTTTAATGTCCTGGGGACATTTGTATGCAATACTTTATGATACACATGACGTGCAATTAACCCACACCATGCGGGTACATTCATAGAAATAAATCTTTAATCCTAATTGGGATTCCTATAAAGCAGAAGTTTAGAATTTATATACACCAGAAGGCTAATATAAAAAAAAAGGGCGTGGCAAGAGACCTTTATGTATTTGTATACTATTGTATATGTAATTTGTCTTGTGGAACGTGTTATGTCTGTATATTTCTGTGTACATTTTGGGGGATATATATATATATATAAATATTATGCATTGCTGTACTTTTGGTGGGATATAGGGATTTATTATTAGGATTTATATACACCAGTAGACGAGTATTCTATCTCAATAATCGTGGCTGATCATTTCTTTATGAAAATTAATTATTTTATTTAACAAGTATAGTAAGTGTCACCTTAAAGTTCATTTAAATTGGATTAATAATTATTTTAATTATTAATAGTAACTGTGAATGAAATTATTTACCTTCATCAATTTATATACTGCATTTCAAAAGTAACATATGATATAAATTTTATATTTTGAGAAATAGTTAATGGGAGTTTCATTTTGAGGTTAATGATTATTTTAAATTTTCAATTCATTGATGGTGACATAGCAATTATTTTCTTGGATTCAGTTTATATTATTCAGGTGGCCTTGTTGAGAGGATATACTTCTTTAGTTAACCATTTAAAAGGGGAATTCTAAATCACTGTTGTTTTTTGTTATTAATATTATGAGATAGAATAATAAAACCATTGTTAATTATTTAATTCTTGAGTTTTTATTGCAAGTCCCGTCTTACTGGATCCAGCGCAATTTTTAGCTTCTCTAGGCCTTAGCCTAGTTTTAATTAACTTGTAACCCCTCTTTACAAAAGGAAATATTCTTTTTGTTTTAACTACTCAAAATGAAGTAGGGGTTTCATTTGGTAGCAGAGCGTGGTTACATTTGGTAGCAGAGCGTGCTTACGACAAGGGTCCTGTGGGTGTGACGGGGCTTGCAAACTTAGGAAATATTTTAAAATTTTCACAATGTTTAGTTCTTAAATAGAACTTAGAAAAAATTTTCAAGGCCCTATATCCCAAGGTTGAAAATATTTTGTTAGTTTTAAGGTTTGAAACATATGTATATGTACTTGCCCGCCTTGCATAGTGAATAGTGCCACGTGGTAGGAAATTTTAGAAGGGGAAATCCCTGGGCAAGATTTATCGCAGTCGGTGCTTAGTTAGTTTGAGTTTACCTTACCCATGTTTGGAGAGGTGTTGCGGTTTTTTTCGTGATTAGGCGGTATGGCCCGATCGGCAGTCGGTTTCTGCCGATAAATGGTAGCCGGAGGTAACCTAAGAAATGGTTAAAATAAATTTTCGTTGGTCGGTATTTTGTTTTTCGTGTTGTGTGTGTTGTGTGTGTGTCGCGTTCCTTTTGTCTGGTGTAATCGAGTGTGAGCTGTTCAGGTAGTGGGCTAGTTCTCGCATCGTTAGGTGGACCCGCAGTCTACTCTTTGGAAGAACAGTACTTGGGTTTTTCAGATTCTGATTAGTTAGAATAAGTTTTAGAGTTTTTGTTGAGTGTGCCGACCGCGAAGTGAGATGACGTCGATAAATCCTGAGTTGTTTGTTAGGGAGGAAATTGAGTTCGAGCTCCGGGCCCGGGGTAAAGAAACCCAAGGCAATGTCCAAACCTTACGGCAGCGGCTCCGTGAAGCGCTGACCGCGGGTGATGCGCTCTCCAGGGTCACTATCACTGACCCCGAGAGTGAGTGGGAGCGGTGTACAGAAAAATGGGGTGAGCTGAAGGAGTCGGCTCAATCCGTCGAAAGTTTGGAGGAGAGACCGGGATGCTCTCTCGTTGTCCGGCGGATCCGGCAACGTATGCAGCACTTGATTCATCGGCTGCAAAATTTACTGGCACAAGTCAGTGAACCGCCATATATAACACCGCCACCATATAATATAAAAGAGATAATACAGGAGATTACCTCGACCCTCCAAGGGTCACCACCGGTAAGAGCATCCACCCCAATTCCGGTTGTTGAGGAGTCCGTGATCTCAGCGCTGAACACTTCTTCATACAGGGAAGTAGAGCCTGTACGGACTGGTTCGGGGGCGGCAACGTACAACCACCTGCCCAACCCACTTGCCGATATTATTAAACAACTGCCAGTCGTGGACGGACTGGAAGCAGATAAACTACTCCCGTTTTTTAAGATAGTCTTTGACTTAAAGGACTATCCGGGTATGCTGGAGCGAACGGTGCTCGAACTCATCTTCCCCTACTGTCGCGGTACCATGGCTGACAGGGTGGCGGAGGTAATGCGACGTAAGGAAGGCGTGGATGAGTTCCACCGGGTGGTGCTGAGGGCGTTCGTACCCAGTAGAATGATGGAGCAATTGCGCCATTGGCATTTTTATAAAGTACAGGCACGGGGCGAAACATTGGCCCAGTATGTGCTGCGAATGCGCGAGGTAGCGCGTATTCTGGGAATGGGCATGTCGGAGGAAGAGGTAGTCCAACACATCCTCGACGGCGTCTCTGCCGACGACCGTCTGCGACTAGTTTTTGCACAGCGGCCGCAGTGGTTTACCGACCTGGAGCGACTCTGCGTTATGACGGAGACCATGCAGATGACCGACCAGGCGAGCGGAAACAGTCGACGAGCCGAACCAAGACCTCAGACATCGGAAGGGGCCAGAGAGCCTACCTTCCCCCGACAGGCCCAGCCAGCTCGAAATCGTCAGCAAACAAATCCAAATACTGTGATTTGTTATAATTGTAACCGCCCGGGACACGTGGCGAGAAATTGTATGCGAAGGCGCGCGCGACCAGCACCACCTATGTCTAGACCAGCGCCAAAAAACTAAGTAGACAGGGGAAGATATTTCGGAGGATGTCTTCCCCCCACTTCAATTCTGTTCAACTTCCGTCGACCTCCAGGCAGCCGTTAAAAGCCCCATCTTCAAATATCAAGGTCCAGTCCGCTACCTCGCAACAACTTTCTGTATGCCCCTTTCTGTCGATCGAGGTAAAGGGGGGTCAGCTCAGAGCTTTAGTTGACTCCGGTTCAGCCCGATCCATCATTTCATCTCGGGTACATGCGGACCTTGAACAAAAGGGTTTAATTCAAAGGTCAGAAAAGTCATCTGCTATATGCTGGACGGCATCCCGTGAAATCTTGCCTATCTCCCGGGTTACTTCCTTTAAGATCAAAATTGATGGGTTTTCTTGGGTGTGGTCTTTTCTGGTTTCTCCTGCTCTGGGAGTGGATTGTATCATTGGTGCCGATTTTATCGCAAAAAGTGGTCTCGTGCTGGACATCCAAGCGCACCAATGTTTTTTTAAATTTAATCGGGAGGTTTTAATTCCGTTCCTTGGGTACCAGGGCGCTAAGCCGGGTATCCAAGAAGTAGCTTGTCCCGATTCTGCACGAGACCATCTCACTCCATCCCAGCAGACGGCCTTAGATCATTTGTGTGAGGAATTTCCCGAGGTGTTAACTCCTACTTTGGGACTCACACACCTGCTGGAATATAAAATCAGTCTAACAGATACGAAAATAGTGAGGTCACACCCTTACAAGTTTGCCCCTCCTAAGATGACCATTCTGCGAGAGAAGGTTCAAGAATTATTGGACCAAGGGGTGATTGAACCTTCTCATTCCAGCTATGCCAGTCCAGCATTTTTAGTGCCAAAGCCTGGTGGCAAACAAAGAATGGTAATAGATTACAGGATGTTGAACGCCAATATCGAGGTGGATTCTGTTCCCCTCCCGGATTTACATTCGGCCTTTGATTGGTTCAGTGGGGCCAGATTTTATACCATTATCGATCTGAACGCGGCCTATCATCAGATACCTCTTGCCAAAGAAAGTAAACCATACACAGCTTTTTGTGTACCCTGGAATTTGTACCAGTACACAAGGGTTCCCATGGGTTTGGCTGTGGGGGCCCAGACACTTACTCGCCTTCTTGACACTGTCTTTCACGACGTCAAATTCCGTTTCATCTATAATTATCTTGACGATCTGTTGGTGTATAGTGAGACTTTCGAGGATCATCTGCGGCATTTAAGAGAGGTGTTGGGTCGTTTAAGAGAGGCTGGCCTCACTGTCAATCCCGAAAAGGTTCGTTTCGCCCAAGAGAGTATTTCTTTCTTGGGCCATTTAATTTCATACAAGGGCGTGACGGTAGACCCAGAGAGGACACAAGGCATCCGTGACTTTCCTCCGCCAAGGGATGCGAAAGGCATAGCGAGATTCGTCGGTATGATAAATTTTTATCGGCGTTTCATACCGAATATCGCTGAAATTGCCGCTCCCTTGAATGAACTGAGGAAGAAGGGGGCAAAGTTTTCATGGGGGGAAAACCAACAGAAGGCTTTTGATACCTTAAAGGAAGCCATCATTTCCCCACCGGTGTTGCGGATGCCCGACTTTTCGAAACCGTTCATTTTGCAGACGGACGCGAGTTCGGTTGCGCTCGGAGCGGTCCTTTCCCAGGTTATTGACGACGCTAGGCAGCCTGTGGCTTTTATCTCACGCACGTTGACCCAGCAAGAACGTAAATCATCCGTTTACGAGCTAGAGTGTTTAGCTGTTGTATACGCTCTAGATAAGTTCAGGCGTTTCCTGGAACATGCTGAGTTCCTGCTCGAGACCGATAATCAGGCTCTCTCATGGCTTCTAGCTCATCCCCGGCAACTGGGTAAAATTGGTAGATGGGTGGTGAAAATCTCATCCTTTAAGTTCACCGTGCAACACATCAGGGGATCCCAGAATGTGGTTGCAGATGCCTTATCCCGTATGTTTTCCCAACCCAGTGATGCCCAAGCTGAGCAACCCTGTTCCGTTCTTCTCGATTTTCCTTTAGCCTTCACTGATGTGTTACCCCATCAGTTAAACGACGAAGTGCTGGGTCAAGTCATCCAAAATATTAAGCAGGGTAACGTACAGGCCCCTTATTTCTTGTCCAAGGGAGTCCTTTGCTGTCGAGAAAGAAAAGGACGAGCACCTAAAATCGTGCTGCCTAGCAAATTAGTGCCCATGGTCTTCAGTTATTACCATGATTCCCCAATCGGAGGCCACAAGGGAATTTCGAAGACCATTTCCAGTATTAGGAAACATTTTATCTGGAAGGGCATGGATAGAGACATCGCGACGAGAGTAAAAAACTGTCATCTGTGTGGCTTGAGCAAGCCTGCCCAGAACACCAAACTAGGGTTGTTATCGTCTGAGGTGGCGAGCAGACCAATGGAAAAGTTATTTATTGACTACGTGGGGCCGTTCCCCCGTAGCAAGTCAGGTAATGCTTGCCTGCTTGTTTGTGTAGATGCCTTTTCAAAGTTTGCCTGGCTACTGCCCTTACGGCAGGCAACCGCTCGTTTGACCATCAACGCTTTACAGAACCACGTTTTTCAGCATTTCGGTCTTCCGACCATCATTGTCTCGGACAGTGGTCCGCAATTTATTTCAAACGAATTCAGGCGTATGTGTTTCGCCAGTGGCATCAAACACGTAACCACTTCCCCTTATTATCCACAACCGTCCCATGCGGAGAGATTCAATCGGAATCTCCGGTCCGCCTTGATTGCTTATCACGCTGAGCAACAAACCACCTGGGATCAGAATCTGAAGTGGTTACAATTAGCCTTCAACACGGCCAGACACGACAGTCATCAGGCCGTGCCCTTTGAAATTTTGTTTGGATTCTCGCCCGCACTCCCGTTGACCAACCTATGGGATATCGAAGATCTTCTGCCGCGGGAGCCCAATAATAAAACTGCGGAGAGATGGAAAATGGCTCGGAAGAATTTGCTGCGAGCGCACGAGCGGGTCCGTCGGCGTTATAATCAGGGGCGTATTCCAAACCCCTTCCGGATTGGTGACTGGGTCTATTGCCAAAGCCACCCACTCAGCTCTGCCGCCGACAAACGTGCTGCGAAGCTATGCTACCGTTGGTCGGGGCCATACCGAATCATAGGATTTACGTCACCGGTGACGGCCCGGCTGGGCGTACCGGGAGACAAACAAAAGTTGTTGACAAGCCACATTTCAAAACTTAAACGTTGTCGGGGGCTATCCAAAACTTTCGAAGGGGGATAGTCCCCGTAAAGATAGGACGGAGGTCCATGTTAAATGTGGAAGTCGTGTTCAGGCGAATGGGGCGAGCCTCAGGAGATCGGAATATCTACGCGTAGGAATCTTTCTTTTGTCTTTACCTCTCTCTTGTGCTGTATGCGGACTCTGATCAGGTCAGCATGCAGCACCCGCACACATACATAATACATATCTTCTTTCGTCTCTTTCGTTTTCCTTTTGAATTCTGTTCTGAGAGCAAGCACAGCTGAGCCAACCCAACCACGACGTCCACCGGTATTTTTTGGGGAGAGGTACACTGCAGGGTACCCTCCTGGCCTTTAACGTTGGGGCAACTATGTTGCCCTTTTGTGGTGAGGGTGTGCTGAGTCAAATGATTCAGCGCGAGTTTAGTAAATGTATTGGCATTTTTTTTTGGACGGTAAAGACAGTACAAAAGTTAAAGTAATTAGGAGTGCTGCTCTCTACCCGCGGATAGGAGAGGCTACCGTTTTCGTGTTTTCATTGTTTGATCCGTGTTGCCGTCTACTGAGTTTTTCCAGCAGTTTTAAACAACAGTGCTGCCGCCTGGTGAGAATTTCCGTACAAACGGACAACGAACGGAAACTTTTGTTAAAGTTTGTCTCAAAATGGAAGCCTAACTCACTACATCGTAGAAGATCTCTTCGGTGGAGAGTTTAGTGTGAAAATCTAGCGTCGACTTCTTTTAAATATGAGATAAGTTCTTAATGACTGCGGTAAGTTTTGATTTCGTTATATTAATTATATACTAAACTTTTAAAGGAGAAAACGTTTTTTTTAAGTAAGCTTGAGTAAGCCCCCACTTGTCGGAGCATGCATTGTGAGACGTAATTGTTCGTAAAGTTTTTATAAACCAATAAAGCTTGATTATTGGAGTGTCAGAATCTCGGCTTTAATACCTAAAGTACAATAACCACAATATATTTAATATTGAACTTTCATTAAAACTGATGTAACGAGATTGTGTTGTTCACTTAACCTATTACACAATACGTCGTCATTAAGTGGTATAAGGTTTTGCTACAACATCTGTAAAACTTTATACATATATAATTGGGAACTTGCTCAGGCACGTTTTAAACGTAAATCATGTCACATTCAAAGTAGTAGTATTCTCAAATTCTAGGGAGTAAAAAACTATGTGTTTTAAATAAATTCTTCGCCACGTGGTAACCTCAATTTCACTCAAGGTAATAAGTTCATAAGATGTCACAGAGCCAAGATAAATTATTATATTGCAAAAGCAACTCACATTCAGTGAGGTTCAAGTTATAAAGCGTTATAAAGAATCATTGTTAGAGAACTTTTTAAGTAAGGCATGTTGGGCAAAATAATGTTACCAAGTTTTATTATGTACAACACAACTAAGTGTTGTTTTTATTTATGTATTTTGGAGGGTGTCCAAACTGTGGGGGCATTTGTGTGTGGTCTCTCACTAAAAATGTAATGTGTGACAATAGGGTTCACTGAACAGAGACAAGTCCTCCTGCCACTGAACGAAATGCCATCCTAAAAGCTCCACACTCGACACCGAAGAGACCAACGGCCGCAACAACATGCCAATCACCATCGCCACGCTATAAATAAAAGATCATCCTTCTGGGCACATATAAGCAGGTGAAAAATATCCATTTTATATTCACACGTAGAATCAACATGGTACCAGTATACATTCATTTGGATCCCCAATTGATGGGACAGTTTAGTGTGAACACTAAGTATTAATTGTAAATTTCAATACATGTATAGTAAATTGTCAGTTCAGAGACTGACATGTGTACCACACAGCATGCAACTTAGATTTCCACTCATTTCTTTATAGTACTTTCGCTACAGATTTAAAGTCAGTTTTGTTATTATTATTTTCTCAAGTTTAATTTACTCTGCATTAAAACATATATTTTCTCTTATTTTTAAAATCAGGTTAGGTCATTTGTATAAAAAGATTACTGGGGAGGTAGGTGTTATTTTAAATTAGTTTCAACCAAGCTGTGCCTGTCGAAACACTTTTCAACTTGTTTGTCGAAACAAGGTTGTTGAGACTGGTTATAAATTGAAGAAACCTGTCCGTCTCTGACACACACAAATGTATTTTTTTTATATAAGGTGCTAATATTGTGCAATTTTTCCCTTTCATTAATTGGCCCTATTTTAGTCTATATAAATTCTTTATATTAATCATGGTAACTGGGGGGCGTTAATTATTTTAAACATTTTTTATTTCTCACCTTAATTAAGTATTTTAGCACTTAGCCACTTAGGCACTTGGTTTTAAATTTTAATGTCCTGGGGACATTTGTATGCAATACTTTATGATACACATGACGTGCAATTAACCCACACCATGCGGGTACATTCATAGAAATAAATCTTTAATCCTAATTGGGATTCCTATAAAGCAGAAGTTTAGAATTTATATACACCAGAAGGCTAATATAAAAAAAAAGGGCGTGGCAAGAGACCTTTATGTATTTGTATACTATTGTATATGTAATTTGTCTTGTGGAACGTGTTATGTCTGTATATTTCTGTGTACATTTTGGGGGATATATATATATATATAAATATTATGCATTGCTGTACTTTTGGTGGGATATAGGGATTTATTATTAGGATTTATATACACCAGTAGACGAGTATTCTATCTCAATAATCGTGGCTGATCATTTCTTTATGAAAATTAATTATTTTATTTAACAAGTATAGTAAGTGTCACCTTAAAGTTCATTTAAATTGGATTAATAATTATTTTAATTATTAATAGTAACTGTGAATGAAATTATTTACCTTCATCAATTTATATACTGCATTTCAAAAGTAACATATGATATAAATTTTATATTTTGAGAAATAGTTAATGGGAGTTTCATTTTGAGGTTAATGATTATTTTAAATTTTCAATTCATTGATGGTGACATAGCAATTATTTTCTTGGATTCAGTTTATATTATTCAGGTGGCCTTGTTGAGAGGATATACTTCTTTAGTTAACCATTTAAAAGGGGAATTCTAAATCACTGTTGTTTTTTGTTATTAATATTATGAGATAGAATAATAAAACCATTGTTAATTATTTAATTCTTGAGTTTTTATTGCAAGTCCCGTCTTACTGGATCCAGCGCAATTTTTAGCTTCTCTAGGCCTTAGCCTAGTTTTAATTAACTTGTAACCCCTCTTTACAAAAGGAAATATTCTTTTTGTTTTAACTACTCAAAATTAAGTAGGGGTTTCAATAGGTGTACCATTTATACATATTTTGTAAATACTAGTTTAAATATATATACATTTTCATATTTGTAACATTATAATTGCGTAACACTTTACCGCACATTGGAAGAACGAGATTGGTGTAGAGAGAGAGAGAGAGAGAGTGAGACCCGTTACATAAACACGCAGAGAGAGAGTGAGATGCAACAGTAGTCTACTAAATGTGTGTGTGCGAGAGAGAGAGAGAGAGAGAGAGAATGAGAGGGAGGGAGAGAGATAGTTTTACTTGACAGATAGTTACTTACATTCAAATATGAGAGAGAGAGAGAGAGAGAGAGTTTATATCGTGATGGATAACTGCGTCTAGAGACAGAGAGAGAGAGGGAGGGAGAGAGAGTTCTTTACTTACATTCAAAGAGGGAATTGCATAGTAAAACCGATGGCGTAGAGAGAGAGAGAGAGAGAGAGAGAGGGAGGGAGAGAGATAGTTATTTACATTCAAAGAGAGAATTGACCCACCACCCACCCCTGATATGCAAATCAGCTTTATTAAAAATAAAAAATTATATTCACGGATGCGTGTGGTCCATTGAACCCCACCCCACCCCCACCCAACCCTTGATATGCAAATCAATTTAATTAAAAAAATAAAAAAATTATATTCGCGGAAATTCGCTGATGCGGGTGGTCCATTGAACCCTACCCCACCCCCCACCCACCCCTTGATATGCAAATCAATTTAATTAAAAAAATAAAAAATCAAATAAAAAAAAAATTTTATTCGCGGATGCTGCGGGTCCAGCGGTGGTGGGGAGAGCGTGGGAAAAAATCTTGGACCGCGAGAACGGCGGCATCTCTTTTATCTAGGCGTGCGAAAGGCGGTATATATTCGTGGATATGCAAATCAATTTAATTAAAAAAATAAAAATATTAAATAAAAAAAATAAAAAAATTTTATTCGCAGAAATTCGCGGATGCTGTGCTCCTTTGGGATGCTGCGGGTCCAGTGGTGGGGGGGGGGGGAGCGTGGGAAAAAATCTTGGCCCTGGGAACGGCGGCATCTCTTTGAACTTGGCGCGCGAAAGGCGGCATGAAATTTTATTGGTGGAAATTCGCTGATGCTGCAGGTCCAGCAGTGGTGGTGGGGGAATAATGGTACTTGCGTCAGGACCGGCATTTTCCCTCTACTGCTACCCCTGTGTGTGCTCTGACTTGTTGTGTGACTCTACTATAAATCACAAAATTTTTACCTAAATCCATTGATCCTTTAATTTTCTTCTTAGTCTTCGTAAGTACTAATATGTCTATTTGTCTTCTTTCATTATATATACTGTATAATCTGCTATTGTTTCATTGTCATATTTCCTCTGATGTTCCAAGTTGCTACTTTCATCTCTTTTGAAATCCAATCTCATGTCCATTTTTGTTTGTGAATGTCCTTATCGTTATATCCATCCTGGTTTCTGAGGCTACTGTTGGAATTGTGAGTTGTTGATTGAGACCACCGTATAGGGCAACCAACCCTATGCCTGTTAGATTTTTTTATCAACCTTCACTGGTGTAGATCCTTTGTGTTCTGTTATAGGACCACCTTGAAAAGGGTGGGGCTCTTCACAATGCAAGGCAGTCTTGAGTAGGTAGAGGCTCTGGTCCAAATGGCTCTGGTTAAAGTTCACTGTAGTACATTGCCTGGGAAAGGAGAATGAGTTGCCAGACTTCCTTTTGAGAGAACCAGGGTCTGAGGACACCATCAATGTCCTAGAAGAACTTTGGATGCAGACTAAAGAGGGGCCACTTGGCAGTGGCACAGCAGCTACCTCATGAGTGCAAGCATTTGCAGCTGTCCGCATCCATCATATGGTGCAGGAGGCGCAATAAAATGACGAACCATGCTGAGCTTAGAGAAATGACCCTGCGGTGGTTGCAGCAGAAGCATACCAGGCCAGGTCTGGAAAGATACACATTGCAGGGAACCAGGATTGTACGTACCACCGAATATCCGCTTGGAGGTTGTCAGACACTTTAACAATGCTCCTGAAGTTGGTCACCTGTGAGCAGAAGAGATGTTTTGGGCCATTGGTAAAGGGTTTGTTTCGACTGGCTTTATGATTGAAGTCCACAACTGTGTTTGAGACTGCCAAGTATGTGCCCTCTACAAGTGCGGCCCAAATCCTGAACCAGACCAACAGCAGATGTTGGAACACAGTCACCCTCGACCCATGGGCCCATATCCGATAACACGAGCTAGCAACCAGTATATTGTCATTGTTACAGACATGTGAAAGCAAAAGCAGTGCAGAAGGTGGACTCTACCTCTCTTATCTGCTACCTGGAGAAAGATATATTCCCTTGTTGGTGTTATCCAGAGGCATTTCCAATGGTCAATGTGAAGCTGATCATGGGCTACAAGTGGAATCGATGTGCAACATGCTGCACATACAACCGTGGACAACGACCAGCTACCATCCCAGGGCAAACCTAAACAAGTGGCACAACGGCAAAATAAAGAAAGTGCTGTGAGGGCCATGGTGAGTGGGACAAATGCTTGCCAACAGTCATGTTCGCACTTTATAATCATGTGAAAGCCACCACTGTTATGGGACTAAACAAACTTCTGCTGGGCAGGGACCTAAAGCAAATGGGTGGGGGGCTGGAGCCGGCCACACACAGAACAGGATGGCCAACAGATTGAAGAAAGAGAAGTGGCAGCCCGGTCAATCCAGACCAGGTATCAACAGCTTTTAAATCCAGCAGTAGGCCAGCTGGTGTACATAAGGAGTCATGCTGGTCCAACCAAAGGATAGAGGTGTCCTGGATGGGAGCCAGCCTGGGAAGGCCCCTTCAGTATGACTGTAACACTTGGTGGGAAGATCTACCTGGTGTAGATGTTGAAGGATGGACATCCATACAAGGTATACTGACAGCAACTCAAACCTGCCAGAGAAAAGTAGTAAGCTAGAGGCCAGAGAGCATTTGAGACCTTGGGGTGTTTTGACAGCAGTGACAGACATCTGTTCCCTATGCCAGCTGTGATTAATCGCAGGGAGCCTTTTGATATGTCCTCTGTAAAACAAAACAAACCACACAAACACCTACACAAAACACATCAGGAACTGGGAAAGCTCACAATGAGCTAATTGCAAGTCGGCACCTCTCTTATAGGTTCACAGTGACACCAACACGAGAGGGATAAGAGGAGCAAAGCTAGGAAAAACTATCATTTCCATCGGATGATGTGAAGAAAGCCAGACAGAGAAGGAAGAAGGAAAGAACAAAATGGAAGAGAAAGAAGACAAAGCAAGGCCCTACAGACTGGGACAGCAGCGGGATCTACATCTCACTGTGAAGTGAAGAGGACTGGGCGCAGAACTGACAGTGAGAGCAGCCACCAAACGTAACACCACGGCCCGCACAGAACACTCCCACCACAGCAGCAACTAGTGTCCTACGGACTGGGACAGCAGCGGGATCTACATCTTACTGAGAAGTGAAGAGAACTGGGCGCAGGACTAACAGTGAGAGCAGCCGCCAAACGTAACACCACGGCTCGCACAGAACACTCCCACCACAGCAGCAACTAGTGTCCTACAGACTGGGGCAGTAGTGGGATCTACATCTTACTGCGAAGTGAAGAGGACTGGGCGCAGAACTAACAGTGAGAGCAGCCTCTAAACGTAACACCACAGCTCGCACAGAATACTCCCACCACAGCAGTAACTAGCGTCCTACAGACTGGGACAGCAGCGGGATCTACATCTTACTGAGAAGTGAAGAGGACTGGGCGCAGAACTAACAGTGAGAGCAGCCGCCAAACATAACACCACGGCTCGCACGGAACACTCCCACCACAGCAGCAACTAGTGTCCTCGCTCAACAGCCCTTTCAAGGACCCCAAACGTGAAACATTGTACAAGTGGTGGTATTTGTTGTGTGACACTATGCACAATATTAACAAAGAATTCACTAAAGAAAGTCTTATAGGAGAATAACTGTACCGCAATCCGAATCTATGCAATGGTTAACTACAGCAAACACTCCAAGAAGATGAGCATTTATTTCAGCCTTATATTAGACACTTCAACAGGAGGCTCTAAAAGCACACAAAACAACAATTGTGTAGAGTAACTGGACACACCACATGTGAACACATCAACTGATATCCGTCATTATCAACACAGATAATGTCACTATATAGTCAATAAACACCTACACAAAACAAACAACAGACAAAGACAGAAAACAACCAATTCATAACACTAACATACATTAATAACCACACTAAAAAAATAGCCCACAAATTCAAAAAAGCAGGATACAGAATCGCATACAAAACTACAAACAAAACAGAACACAGACTATCAAAACACACATACCAAGCACAAAACAAATTCGATCTATCTGGTGTTTCAAAACTAAATTGCTCAGATTGCAACAAATTCTACATAGGCCAGACAGGACATAGCTTCAAACAAAGATACATTGAACATACAAAGGTACTACACTACATTACAGAATCCACTTTTGCAAACCACGTCATTGAATATTGTTTGAATGATCATCACTTCTTTCACAGCACTTTAACAATTAATAATTAAATGCACTTTCACTTGTGAAAAAACTTACTTTTTGTTATATCCTCATACGCACGTTTCGGAGTAGTTTGCTCACTGATGATTTATACCTCACTGATGAAGGAGCAAACTACTCCAAAACGTGCGTATGAGGATATAACAAAAAGTAAGTTTTTTCACACGTCATTGAAGCAAACCACACATACAAAGAGATCGACAATAACACGAATATTCTACACATACACACAAAAGGCCAAAAACTAGACACTCTTGAGCAACTGGAAATATACAAACACACGAAAACGCGTAAAAATGACATCCTAAATGAACAGACAAAATTCAAATGACACGCATTATTCGAATATATCACACCCCACACACACAACATCGATCTTTCAAAAGTCAATACCATCGCCAAGAACAAGACAGACAGTGCTCCCAGTAGCAGCCTCTGAAGAAGCTTTTTAAAAAGCAAAAACTGGTTCAGGCTATAAGGTAAAACTTTTACGTTTTTACCCATAAAAAACTTTGTGTTCCGAGTCGGTAGTGAATTAATGTTATTTAATTATCAACACATCCGAGAGAAAAGTCCACAAAGCCATAATGGTTCAGACTGCCTCAACAACTATTTTGAATATAATGTGGAATGTGGTGCTATCAACAAATACAGCAACAAACATAACAGGCATCATCCTGAACAATCACCGGTGATGGTGGCAGCAAAACTGTCAATCATTGTAGATTCTATTTGATGTATGTTTAAGACATTAGGCTACATTTTTGTGTTAAAAAAAACACACAGAGAGTGTTTGAGTGGTTTCCATTTTGATTGTAAATGTGGTACATATATACAAGCTTTTAAAAACAAAGGACACTTTCTCTTTTAAAATCTATTCTTTAAGACTTTTTGAATACATATTTCATTGGTATCTCTTGTAGTGTGTATTGGTATCTAGTACAGTCACTGTAGCAAAGCAGAAGATTACTTAAATCAATAACAGAATTTTTGAGCCATTGTTCAGTTTTGTTTGTATGTTATTGTACAGGCAACAACAGTGACATAGCTTGACTTCACCAAACTGTCATTAGTATTGTACCACACATGCTATGCAACCTTCTGTTGTTATTTTGAAAGTCAGCATTTTCTTAGAGTTCTACTTAATGTTAAGAATATGTATAAAGATAATATTTAGTATTTAACATAATGTAAAGTAATTATTTGTTCTTTAATACTAACCCATGTTACAGTTTTTCTTTACTAGTGTTTGTGCTTCTGTAAATAGAGCTGCAAAGGAGTCCTCCATCTTGCTAACAAAAGGGCTTATTCATAAACTTATCACTATGTTTTATTTGGGCAATACTTGAACAATTTTTTACTTATAATAGAAAAGCTCTATATTATAATACAGTATATTATACTGTTATAATTCAATAACTTACTTTTTTTTTAACATTAGAAAATACAGCAACAACCTTTACTCCTGTGGTAAAGGAGTTGTCAACACTTTTATAAACATATTATTCTGCAAATTTTCCTCAAGTTTTCTAACACTTAAGAAAATGTTTTCTAAGCACTCTTCTATAAACCAACTTTACATTTAGTGTTTATAATAGAAAATGTAGATATATTTAAAAATTAAATTTTTATATACGTTTGAAATTTTTTAAGTTTTTAAGACATTTTTGTTGTAATTTGCAGTTTTGTGGAAAGAGAAATAGACAAGATGTAACTAATCCTCTTATTAAATATGGTTCTGCTACAAAATATGGTGAATTTCCATGGCAGTGGGCCTTTATATGATGAATGCTTCTGAACTGCGGGAACAAATGTGTGGAGGAAGTCTTATTTCACCCCACATTGTTTTAACAGGTTTGGATGAGTTTTATTTATAAGTAGTAGGAGATATTATAATATTGTTAAATAATTGATTTTAAAAGCAAAAATTTTTAATGGTTTGCTTTATACATTTTTAATTACCTTGTCATTATAACAATTTTGTTTGTGTTTATGGAAAAACATTATTTATGTATTTGTGATTGTAATGTTTTCTATTAAACAACAAGGAACTCGTATAAATTTCAGCTGCCCATTGTGTCTTCTCAGAACAAATAAAAACAAAGATACCTCCAGAAGCAATTAAAGTGGGTCTTGGAAAATATTACAGGGAGTGGACTCATGATGAGCCACATGCAGTAAAATCAGATGAAGAAATCTTCTTTTCGCATCTATTTACATTTAAATTACTTTTGTATATTTAAAAATATGTGAAAAAAGTAAGGTATAGCTTATATTAAACACACACACACACACACACACACACACACACACACACACACACACACACACACACACACACACACACACACACACACACACACACACACACACACACACACACACACACACACACACACACACACACACACACACACACACACACACACACACACAGTGATGGAAGTTTTTTAGAGCCATTAGTTTTCTATTGGCTATTAGCTTGACAGTTTTAAAGCAACGATGTCAACTTTTCAGTACTTTATATCGTGCACACACACACACACACACACACACACACACACACACACACACACACACACACACACACACACACACACACACACACACACACACACACACACACGTTAATATTTATAGAATTTTTAATTCTTAACATAATAATAATATATGTGTAATAGTTATTATTACTTTTTGTATAATTTATTCACAACTATTCACATGAAATAAAAGAATATATACATCATTTCTGTGTTGTCCATGTACAATTCTGATGATGAGAAGAAATTTTGTCAAAATGCCAACACAAATGTTTTAAAATTCTGTCCAGTTAATGACTGAACATCACAAACTATATCACTATTTATTAACTCACAGTCATTACTAAACCAAGGACAACTTCTATTTTCAAGCATCCAATAGCCCACTCAGTAAAAGTTTTGTAAAACGAATTCAGTTTATTTTAAGATTTTAATAAGAACAATTGTTTCTGCTGCAGGTCCATGAAATATTAATTCCGACTAGGTACTATGGACAAGCAACCAGTTTTACACAGGATATAGCGCTTCTGGATCTTACACACAGTGTACAAGTACATGCAGGTATTATGCCTGTGTGTGTTGACTGGAAACGTGAATACACAATAACACCTGGCATGCCAGGAATGGTAACAGTAATCAATAAATAACCTATGTGTATATGAAACGATATGCATATTGAAATTCTTAGTCTGTATACACTATAAATACAGATTTATATGTATTTGTATAAATATAAATGTATTTTTAGACTTCTCCATTTAATTTCAGGGAAATACAAATAATAGGTGTAGGAAATGTGTGTTACTGTATGGGCATCTTAACTATCATAACATACATTTATCTTATCTCACAGAATGGTACATAAAGATTGGACAAAGAATTTTGTGAGAGCAGATATCATAATATGTTTATAAAGACAAGCATTGTATTAAATGTTATAGAAAAATAACAGGAAGAAAGATCATAAGAAATAAGAACCATAAGAAATCAATTAGCTCAATTTAAAATTATAATTGATACATAAATATTTAATCATATTGTAATTTAATGAAAGCACAGTTGCATAAAACCAAATGTGTAATAATTACTTTAAGTACTAGCAGTTTATTATACATTATGTAGTTTAAGTAAGTCTGCTGTATATTTATGTGACATGAAATCAAAAACTAAATGAACACAGTCGCTATTAATAAACATTACTATCAGTGGAAATCAATATAGCAGTGTACAATAACTATACATGTATGTTACATGTAGCACATATAGTAACAAGTGGTGAGATCATATACAAAAAACTTAGCCATTGATTCTATACGTATACATACTGATGGTAAACACAGAAAGGCATATAATTTAGCCTGTGCACTGAACTGACAATTAACAGATCACAATGAATAATTAATTAATACCAGCGAAGGCAAGTGACAATAAATTAAATATGCGTATATGTAGTTAACTGATTTACATGGTAAGTTTGTCATATTGCTTTTCAGTATAGATCACTTGCACTTTTAGTGTCTTCTAACGGCAAACACAAATTCTTGATTTGTTTTTGTTTTGTCAACTTACTGATGCTCAGAACACACAATTTCTTTCATTTTCATAATATTGCATCCAATATATTTGATGCACCATTGTCTGATACTTTTTGATTTTGATACATGTGTCGCCATTGATTCCTTCATTTAAATGGTACTTATCTCGAAAAGAATATGCCTATGAATGATGTTGATGCGTTCAAAAGGTATCACGAGACATAGATTAAACAGATAGACACATGTGTATATATTTTTACAGTTGGTTAGTTGTCTTACATTTTTCATAACAGTTTCTTGTCTGCTAGTAGCCATGGTTTATTATTTCGATTACATAGTCTGTAACCTCTAATTCTGTCACTGTAGTTAACCAGAATGTGTATTACTGCCTTGCTGTCCTATTTCAATATTTTTTCTTTAGCCACATGTACCATAACTGAACTACCAAAAATTCTTACTTTGCTGACATCATGCTATCTGTCTAAAGTTGGTAAGGTGTTTTCTGTAATCCTGAGGTAATAAATCTATTATGTAAATACACAGCAGTACTCACAGCCTATGCCCAAAACATCTTTTCTAAATCAGAAAAAAAAAATAATAATAAATAAACATTTTGCCTTTTCAACATGAATTCAGTTTAATTGCTCAGGCACTCCATTTTTTTCATGTCTGTAATGGTTTGTTTTATGGTGAATAATTCCATTGTCTTTTAAGAAATTTTTAAATTCACAACTACAAAACTCTCTACCATTGTCAGATTTCAGTATCTTTATTTAACTGTTTTTCTGATTTTCTTCCATTGCTTAAAAAATGTTTAAACAATCAAACACTTTCATCTTTAGCTTTCAGGATATATTTATATAAGTCATGCGACTATAATCATTCTTAAAAAATAAGAAAATATCAAGGGCCACCGATTGATTTATTTCCCATTGGACCACAAGCATATGCATTTATAGCCAGTAATAAATTTTTAGCTCTGGGTCCTTTATGTGAAAATGGTGCAAACTTACTTTCCTCCGGTGTGCTTTAATGCACTATTTTCTCCTGAAACATTGTTTATCATCTCTCTAATACACTATTGTTAAGTCAATTGTGACTTAAAATCTTACTTCACTCACTCATTCACACTTAGATTCACCAGTACCACGTGCATGCCTTTACTTCACTCACTCACAAATTAAATAATTGTAATTACATTTCTTTAGCGCTTTATCATTCAGGGGCAATTTTTATTAGTGGTAATTAAAACAGGTACCTGTATATTTTTTCAAACACTTAACAGAATGTGCACATGGTGGCTGCCTTCACCCCCGCCGCGTGTCCATGGAGTCTCATTGTTTTCCAATTGCTAGACCGAAATGTATTCCCGCGATGTATCTTTTGTTCTCATTGGCTCTGGTGGTTATCCTCTGCCATCCTGCTTATAATTCATAGGTGATTTCTGAGCTTCGATGAACTAAAGTTTTTAAAACCGCACCACCAGACTTGTTTCACGTCTGGCCTCGGCAATGTCCGTATTCGTAGAGCAGCGAGATGCCGGATGCAAGCGACACAGCTGACCAATTATTCACCGCTCTCGGCTATTTGAATTTTCGTCACCGTAACATAATTGTCACAAACATATGCATTATTTACTGTTCTTTATGACGTATCATCCTGTTTTGTGTGTGGTTCACGTCATTGTTGAGTGATGGGCATAAATATAATATGACGTTTTCTGCCATATATGGTCACAAAATGATGTTAGATATGCGATTGGTTGTTGACATCGTCACACAGTTAATGTCTTAGACCAGAATAAATATGAATCACCGTTGCTGCAGATTTCTTTTCCACTGGTTACATTCACTTTTATAACACTTTATATATTCATTTCATAATATTATTGAATAAAATGACACCCACTCAGGATTGCCCTATTACAATGGTAATGTCCGACTGCTTACCTTCAGAACACACTATGCAGTTCTGGTTTTCTAATTTTACCTCACCATAGAAAGAAAGCCCGTCCACCAGTCCATTTTTCATCTTGTTCAGATAGTCACTATTTATGTGTCCAAATCTACAATGCCATGTTTCATCACTGGTCAATTTCGATGCTGCTAACAAACACTTATTAACTGCGTTTAGTCTGTAGACACCATCTGTCAAGCCTACTGTAGCAACAAGACCAATTTATTTATTATAGATTTTACAACAAATTAGATATGATTTGACCATATTCCCGTTTTTAATCAATTGACTCATTCATAGTAAGTTAGCAGTCAGTTTAGGAACACATCAAACATTTTCAACTATGTCATGTTTCTGATTCTTCACAACTGCCGTTAACTGTACATTACCCCAACACTTTGCTGGAACTTTTGCCATCATTATTTCATGGACATTTGCTTGCTGTGAGGAATCTTCAACACACTTTTCATTAGCAGTCAACTGAGCACTAGCACCAGAGTCAACATACCAGTCTGACTTGTTGAAACTACCACTTAAAAATACTGTACTAAAATCATTTAAAAACTTACTTTTATTAAAATTATTATTATTATTTAAAGGCACAAAATTATTCAGGTATCTATGTTTGAAATGTCCTACTTGTTTACACTTATAACACTGAAACTGTCGTCAGTATTACTGCTAAAACTGCATCGCTGCTTATTGTCATGCCCGCTTACTGTAGGCTTACTGGCAAATGCATTATTGCCGCCATTACTGACAATATTGTATTCTATATCAAGTCATTTATTTTTTATGGAGTCTGTCGTAATTGAAAACCTGACTGTCCAATCACCATTATCTTAGGTAAAAATTTTATCAAGGACTCCAGCTGACAATAATGGACAGTTTCATCTTCAATATTGAAAACTATAACATACAGTGTCCGTCCTGTCTCCACAATTTGATTCACATAACTCGCCATCGAACACAATTTTCTGGACATTTAGAATTCAAACTACAAAGTAAGCTGATTTTCCTTCCAAAACTTGAATCATAAAATAGAGATTTAAATTTCTTCCACAGGTCCACAGTAGTATTTTCAGAACATATAGATATGCATGAACTGTTAAAATTAACTTTTATTTAGCTTTTTGTATCATCCACCATGTACTTGCATGATACACTGTGATAGACCTTTGATTAGCAACTTGTTCTCCATGGCAAACACTCAGTTCCCATAATTTTGACAATCTCTCAATTAAGAACATTTACTACAAAATTCTCAGGCATTTTAGTGCAATCACGTTGGTATTTAATATTAAACACAGCACATGTGGGCCCATATCCTATTAAAGTAACATACTGACTTTATTTACCAACACTGTGTTGTCACATTAACAAAATACTTGATACATAACTATAATAATTTGGGCTTACATTTTAACAAATATTCTGTTTTGCATCTATGTGTTGTTTTTAATACCAAGCTTGAAAAGAGCACAAGAAATGTATTTCAAGTATTAAGTGATTTCAGAAACTTTGTGTAGGTGAACTACAGTTGTTGTGTGTGCAGTCGTGTGTGTATTCATGTGGTGCTCAACAACCAACTAGGCATGGTAGGCAGAGACGGAGTGAGAGATGTCCTAATTAGTGGAGATGAAATAATGAGAGAGTTAGGCCTAAAAACACAGAATAAACGAAAGAATTTAAAATTAAATTAGAATTACTTATAAAACAATTGGCTAAAACAAACTGAAAACGAAAGAAAGGAAGAGTTAAAGCACCACATTTGGAAATTGTGGAATCAGAAGAGTGTAGTGTACAGGAATTAAAGATTGCAATCGAAGAATGTATGACAGGAAGCTGTTACTTAATGGGTAAGGCTAGAAAGCCAAAATAAAAAGGTGAGTAGTAAGATAAAAGAGGTTAATTAACTGATTGTGTTATAACAAACAAAGAAAACATTACTAACATAATATAGTAAATAAAGAACAATGTTGTAATGGTAGAAAACCTGAAGTAACCCCCCCCCCAAAATAAAAACCTCGGGTCTCCACTCACAAGTTCTAAGGCTGTATGTGAGAAACTGCTCCACTTTCCCTGCAGAAAACAACAACCAAAATACTAAATCATCAAAACAATCCAGATCATGTAATGTAACCTCAAATTATGTCCTGCATTTCGATACGTGAGTGCGTGTACTTTTCGAACAGCATTCTGTACTGTTACAATGTAAAAGTAATTTGTAAAAGGATAATTCAAGTGATGAAAAGAATGGAAGAAAAAATGAGAATGGAATGACAAGATGACAGGAAGGTTATCTGCAGTGGTAAAAGGAAAGGAGAAGAAGATAGAGGAAGTAAAGCAGAATCTGGCTTTGAATAGAAAAGGGAAGGAAATACTCAAAAGATGGTGAGAGTAAATAGAAATTTAGACAATTGGCATAATGCAAAAGAATTACTAGTGGAGAACAGATTTTCTAAGTTTCTATGTACACTAAAATATTTAAGGATTCCAGGGACTATTATACTGGAGACAATGTTGTACACCGAGGGCAGCACTCAGAGAGAATCGTGGTAACCATCTAATGTGCATTGTAAATGTAAATGAAATACGTATGTTGAATTTAAGGAAGCCTTCATTGTTAAGTTCTTCAGTGGCAATAAACGAAAGTGAGTCTGTGATCAATTAAAACATGAAAAATACTGAAAAAAGGGTAAAATCGTGATGACCCAGTATGTGGAATTAAGTTATTAGAATATTTCCCTCAGTTGATTCCAAAGATAACAGTGATGTGGATGATAAAAAAAGTCGCTTGAGGCGCTTGGCAGTAATAAATTAATATAAGGAGCAATGGATAAAAGAAGCAAGACACAAGAACATTAGAAGAAGTACTGCGCGAATTTATGACTGTCAGAAATAGAGAGTGTAGTACGGTACCTAGAGTGAAGGAACAATAAATCATAGCGCCAAGCTACATACATCAAACATAGTTGTAAAACATTTCAACCAAACCAAAACCTCAAAAAGGAATTTTACTGAAATACAAGTGGGAAAATAAGAATGGCCCTATATTGAAACACTTGTGGGTCACAAATAATGGAGTGCAGAAATATGGTGTAAACAGTGGTGTGAACATTGGTCAGTGTGTTGTATCTTACTTTGGATGCAATGTGATACATTTAACATTAGCCAGTTACAGTATTAAACAAATGATAGAGTCAAATTAAATTGAGTACTCTTGAATAAATTATCATTATCATCATTTGTAACTTAGAATGTAAACAAATAGTTGGGAATAATGTTCTAACAAAGTAAAAGTAAAAAGGAAACTTGTCTTAAGTGTGTCATGAGAGGGTCCAGTGACAGTTTACAACTCTTGATGGTGTCTGAACTCCAGATTTAAGAGGCATAATGAGAAACTGAATTGTGCAAAATACACAGTTTATAACTGTTTTGATACTTCAGACTGTGCAACATAATACATTTTTGATCAATGTTGCACCTGAATCAGTGACAATCATTGGCATCAACTGAAATGAATATTTGTACCAACTGAATTTAATTATCTATAATCTGATATTTATGAGGTATAAACTTGTGTATGCATGCACTGATGTACTGAGTAAATGACAAAATAAGATGAAAGAAGGGCCAATTTCAAAGTTTATCAATGGATGGTGTGCTGAGTCAAAAGATTCAGCGCTAGTTCAGTTATTTTAATATCGGAGAGTGGGCTGATATCTAACGGTAAGACGGAGCGACAAGACGGAATAGACTGCTTGTAGTTATAGGCATTACAGAATTTAAGGCAGTAATTAGTGCTGCGCCCTACCCGTGGATAGGAAAAACTACTAGTTTAGACAACGGCGGTCGGGGGGCGGCACCTGCCGACTATCGGCAGTATGACTATCCAGGTGCTGCGTCCTGGCGAGATTTTCCTTACACAAACGGAGACGATGCTGGAATATCTGTTGAAGCTTGTCTGACAAAATAACTTGGGGTAAGTGGTCGACGCCATATTCTATGCCATATGCTATGAAGTTTTGCTACAATTAACAGTAAAACTTTATACATATATATGGGAACTTACTCAGGCACGACTTGAAAGTAAATGATGTCCCATTCAAATTATTGGTGTAGTAAAAAAAAAACTATGTGTTTTAAACAAATTCTTAACCACGTGGTAACTATATATACACGCTAAGTACTAAGTTCATGAGATGTTACAGAGCCAAAATAAATTGTTAGATTGCAAACAAGGTAACTCACATTAGGTGAGGTTTAAATTATAAAGAATTATTGTTATAAAGATTTTTAAACAAGGCATGTTGGCCAAATAAATTTTATCAAGTTTAGTTATGTAGCACATAACTAGGTGTTGACTTTATATATGTATTTTGGAGGGTGTCCAAACAGTGGGGGCATTTGTGTGTGGTCTCTGACTAAAAATATAATGTGTAAGCAGGGTCCGCCGAACAGACGAGAAAAAAAAGTCCTGCTGCATGGCTGAACGTTGAACATCAGAAGCTCCACTCGATACCGGAGAGAATTAGATCACCACAACAACACCTAAAATGCCAATCATGAGATCGCCACTTTGCTAATAAAAGAGAATACCCTTCATGGACCAAATCAGGTGAAAAACAACCAATTATAATTTACACATAGAGCCAACACTCAATCATACCCGTGACCAGTTATACATAACCATCAACTTCTACATTTCAAGTTTTAGACATTCATTTGGATCCCCAATTGATGGGACAGTTTAGGGTGTAGACTGAGTAAAAAAATTAATTGTAAAATTCAGAATATTTCTAGTAAAAATTGTCAGTTCAGGGACTGACATGGTTACAAGTCAGCATGCAACATAGCTTTCCACTCATTCTCATTATAGGGGTTTCTCTACAGATTTTAAGTCATTCTTTGCTATTAGTAATTTAACATGTTCAATTCAGTTTACATATATATATATATTTTCTTAATTAAAAATCAGTTTAATTCATTTGTATAAAATTTACTGGGGAGGTTGGTGTATTTTCAACTAGTTTCAACCAGAAGCAATGCATGTCGAAACACCTTTCAACTTGTTTGTTGAGACAAGTTTGTTGAGACAAGTCGAAAGTTGAATCATCAAGCTATTAACATGTCCGTCTCTGACCCAAGTGTATTTTTTTTACAAGATTATAATATTATGCAATATTTCTCTTTTCATTAATTAGTCCTATTTCAGTATATATAAATTCTTTATATTAATTATGATAACTGGGGGACGTTCATTATTTTAAATAATTTTCAATTCTCACTGTAATTAGGCACTTAGCCACTTAGCCACTTAGGCACTTAGTAGTTGAATTTCATTATGTCCTGGGGACTACTATATACTTAACATTATCGTATACACCTAATGTGTAATTAACCCACACCATGAGGGTAAAATAATAAAAGTAAATTTCTAATCCTAATTGGGATTCGTATAAAGAAAAAGTTAGAATTTATATACACCAGAAGGGTAATATAAAAAAAGGGCGTGGCAAGAGACCTTTATGTATTTTATGTATACTATTGTATAATGTATTTTGTCTTGTGGAACATGTTATGTGTGTATATTTCCGTGTACATTTTGGGGGTTATAAATATTATGCATTTACTGTACTTTTGGTGGGAACTTTGGATATAGGGATTTATTGTTCCATGTCTTTTACAACAGAAAGTTAATACATGTAGGTATATCCTTTTCATTTTTATAACAGGTATTCTATCTCAATAACCATTGCTGATCATTTCTTTAAGGAAATAATTTATTTTAGTTAACCTTATAACATGTATAGGAATTGTCACCTTTAAAATTATTTGATTTGTTGAGTAATTATTTTATTATTAATAGTAGCAAGGAACATATAAAATAAATTTTATATTTTATTAATATTTTAATGGAAGCTTATTTCAAAGTTATGGTTTTATATTTCAATTCATTGATAGAGTGACATAGTCAATTATTTTCATGGTCTCAATAAATTTTTTTTTTTTGGTGGCCTTGTTGAGAAAGTATACTTATTTATTTAACTATTTAAGGGGGAATTATAGATCACTGTTGGATTTATTTATTTTTATTAATTGTTATGAGATAGAATAATAAAAAAAGGATTTGTTAATTGTTTAATTCTTGAGTTTTCATTGCAAGTCCCGTCTCACTGGATCCAGCGCATTTTTGGCTTCTCTAGGCCTTAGCCTAGTTTTAATTAACTTGTGGCCCCTCTTTACAAAAAAAAAATTAAAAAAAAAAAAATAAAAATTCTCAAAAAATTTTCTCAAAAAAAAAAAATCTTTTTTTTAACTGCGAAAGTTAAAGTGGGGTTACATTTGGTAGCAGAGCGTGGTTACAATGAGGGTCAACCCGTGGGTCCTGTGGGTGTGACGGGGCTTGCAAACTTGGGAAATATTGTGGAACTCCCACAATGTTAAGCTCAAATAGAACTTAGAAAAATTTTAAAGGCCCTATATCCGAAGTTGAAAATATTTTTTGTTAGCTTTAAGGTTTTGCCATATATGTATATGTACTTGCCCGCCTTGAATAGTGAATAGTGCCACGTGGTAGGAAATTTTAGAAGGGGAAATCCCTGGGGAAGACTTATCGCAGTTCGGTGCTTGGTTGGTCGGAGTTTACCTTGCCTTAAATTGGGGTTTACCAATTCTTTCAAATTGGGAACAATGCTTTTCACTTTGTTTTCTTTTAAGTCATTATTCAAACATGGTAGACTCAATTATCTTCTTATATAATCATTCCTTCCTATTTTAAAGTGTATAGCCTAAAGTACTTCATCAGAATTTAATCTCTGTGACTGTATCTTCTGTTCGGTCACTTTTTTCAGTCAACGTTTCTCTGGCATATATTAGCATATATTACTATTGGAACAGCTATTGCTTTGTAAAAATTTTAAACATATTGTTATGACATTACAGAACAATCTACGTGTTTCTCGAATGTTCCAGAAGAATCCAGCTATAATGTTCTGTGCGTACGTGATTTCAACATGCATTCGCGAGACTTTTCTAAATGCCACCAGCCACGTGGACTGTCAGCTACGCAATCAATTATGTAGTAGTGTAGAGCTAATGTGTAGTATGTGAAATGTTCTGGATTTTCGGTGGGGTATAAATACAAGTACTCAGTGATGCTCAGTCAGATGGAGTTGTGATTTATTGGAGTGCGGTTCGTAGTATTATAGTTCAGAGTTATTATCGGGCGATTACACGGTGAGTTTAAGTGACGATTTACACAGTGCGGTTTGAAGTGTTGTGGCAAAGTATTGTGTTTTATAATTCTGTGGTACTGTATTAGTGGACATTTTTATGGTGTGTGAACAATTTCTATTTGATTTGTTGTAAGAGACTATCTTGTCAATTACAAAGTGTTTAATTGTGATAATTAAAGCTGGTAATTAGTAACTTAATTGGTGTCTTGTATTTTGTTTTCCACTGTACCTAGGACGATCAGTAGACCGTGATAACAATATTTTCCTTCATAATTTATGCTTTAATGTTTCTTATGTAGTTCTCCAAAAATTCTCCTAAATTTTTAATAATGTTTTTTTATTTTCTCTTATCATAAACATAACAGATGTCATACCCCATATGAACAAAGTTGTTGACTTTTCAAGTAAATTGTTTCCTAATACATACAGTCCTGTACTTATGGTCATTCAAGTTACAATGGAAGTGCATGATGGGAATATCTGAATTTTGCACAGTATCAAAAAGTGCGGCACAGGAGGATCAAGTGCACCTTGATGAATGCACATTATGTCAGTGTTTTGTTGGTATAAACATTGCTAAGCGATCTTTATGAAGACATTACCATAGTGCATTTTGGATGCTATTTACTACCATTATGTCTGCAAAACACCCTGCTGTATCTCCTGCTGGTAGAAAAAAGAAAAGGATGACTTACTCTCAAAGGGAAATTGAATATATTACTAAGCACGAAGGTGGCTGTTTGTAATTTCTATCAGTCATAAGATGGGGCTGTCGCAATGATCTTGACAATATTGGAAGACAATAAGCAAATTAGTGATGCTGTAAAATCAGCTTCATCTAAAAACTCTGCTTTTGTTATTGCTGGTCCGATGAAAGAGATGGAGAAATCACTAGTTAGTGGATCAGATGCAAAAGCATATACTGTTTAGCTTGCTGATGATCCAGGCTATATCAAGAAGCCTCTTTGAGACTTTAAAAGCACAGTGTAATGATCCTATGTCTCTCAGGAGTTTACAGGAAGCAATGGATGGTTTGACAGGTTCAAATTGCACCATAGTTTTCACAATGTTAAGATTTCTGATTAAGCTGCTAGTGCTGATAAGGAAGCGTTACATCACTTTTTTGTTGAAGAAGACTATTTGCCTTAACAAATGATTAACATAGAAGAAATCAACCTATTCTGCAAATTTATGACTGAGTGAATGTATACGCAGAAAAGATTTTTGATTTGTCATGCTGAGAACCCATGCATAATTTAGGCAAGCACATGCTGCCTGTGGATTATCAGCATACCGTAACAAAAAAGCTTGGCTAGGATTGAAAGTTTTTTGGATTGGTTTTGGAACTGTTTTATTCCAGCTGGTAAAGAATAATGGAGAGATAAAACATATACCAATTTAAAATTTTGTTTGTATTAGATAATGGTCCAGGACATCCACAAATCATATTTGTGAAATGTTATAGTGGTTTTGTTGCCACCCAATATGACTGCGTGATGGAGCCACTGGATCTATGTTCAAAGAGTACTATTTATGACAAATGTTCACCCAAGTAATTAAAGCAACTGAATTTGAATGTTGTTATTAGAGTTTTGGAAAAACTACAAAATCCTAGATGTTATCAATAATATTGTTGCAGTATGGGAAGATGTAAGAGCGATATGTGAACATATTGAAAACCTATGTTAATGATATAGGCAACCAGATTCTACTTCTCAGCAACCAGCTTAACCTCAATGTCGAAGCAGATGACATTTGGGGATTAGTAAGTGCTCAAACAGAAGAGCACTTATTGAGGATCTTATTGAGTTGGAACAGGAGAAGAAGAAAGCAACTGTAGAACAGGAAGAAGAACTCGTGCAAGAGTACAAAACATTCACAGCAAGAAACTAGCGAAGGCATTCTCATTAATGCAAATACTACACCTTGTCCAACAATAACATAAGACTGTGGACAAAATAGAGAAATATATTGTTCTCCTGGAGAAACTGCTCACCTATACTAGCTAACTAGTAACAGAGAAATTAACTTCAAAATAATCATTAAATACTGCGATGCATTATGAATAATGTTACATCTTTTGGATTATTTTAAAAATTTGCAATTACAAATATAACTATAAAAAAATTAAAAATACTCTAGTGAACAAAACAAAATTACTGTTTTAAGGGAAACAGTCATTTTGGTTAGTTTAGAAAGTTAACTCGCTATTACTCAGATGGCAAACAAAATTATTTTTAATTTTATTAGTTTTAATATAACTTTCACTTGTAAACTAAACTTACTTTGTTTTTCACTCAGACAGCTGTTTCGGAGTGGTGTCCTCCTTCGTTAGTGAGTCGTGGATACAGAATGTGCAATCTGTCGATAATTTCTAACGTTTTTTGTAAACAGGTTGATGTGGTTGGAGGTGGAGGCGATTGGCGCAGGAGTTTTGAATTGTTGTTATGTGTTGTTTACAAGTGAAAGTTATATTAAAACTAATAACATTATAAGTGCTGTAAACAAAGTAGTGATGAACATACAAAACAAAATTATTTTTGTATGGTTGTAGGTTCATGTATCTTAAGATAATAGTGCCATTAAATTACACCATTGTGTTAATTGAAACAAAGAAAAAAATGGTCAGCGAGCAACTTTTTTGATAGCTGTATTGTGTGAGCAAGAGTTTTGTTCAGAATGCATCAAACTTAATTTGAAACCCATTTCAACTTATTATCTCTTCGAATGGTGTAAATACACATCACATTCTAGCATTTGTCACTGTTGCACACCACTATAGAAAAATTATTCCGATTAGCGCTTTCAAGGTTCTCAGCTCATCGTCAGATCGGAAATAACAAGAGGTAAAACCAAACTATTCACATCCTACCCCACTGACCACACACAACCCCGTAAACAAGCTATAGTTTTAATGTCCTTTCCCAACCTCTAAGCCCTGTCACCCCCGTCTGTAAAATAATTTCAACATTTATAATAAAAATGGAGTTCACAAAATAGAATGTCCAGATTGCAACAAAAGTTACGTAGGCCAGAAAAAGAAAAAAATGTCCGAGAGATATATTCACCATAGCAATGCGTATCTAAAACCTAATATTTACAAATCTAATTTAGCCACACGCTGTTTAAACAATAAACATACATTTCCAGAAATTCAAAATGTTAAATTAATTAAAAACATACAAAAAGGTAACAAAATGAATATCTGGAAAAACCTCAATATTTACAAACAGAATAATAAAAATCTACCAATTAAAGAACAAATTCAAATAAAAACAAACAAGATGACTTATTTAAACCATAGATTAATTAGAATAATAAAATACACATTAAATATGTAATGAATAGCTACTACATAAACATTAAAAAAATCGAAAATAGAATCGAAGTAAATTCTATTATCCATTTGCAGTATTGTATGTGAAACATTCAATTACAATTCAAACAAACCTCTGAAGATACAGAATAATTTCTGTTAAATGTGCATCAGGTGAAAGTAAACCTACTTGCAGTGTATTTGTTTGAAGATATTGTTACGACATTACAGAACAATCTATGTGTTTCTCGAATGTTCCAGTGGGATCCGACTGCAACGTGTGTGCGTGCGTGTGCACGTGTGTGTGTGTGTGTATGATTCTCAATGCATTAGCTACACTGTGCCATAAGTCGCACGGCGCAGTGTGTGCAAGGCCACAACCAATTACATTCTGGTGTTTTCTCAGTAGCATTGTTGATGCGTAGTAGGGATGTTTCTGGATTTTCAGCGGGGTATAAATACAAGTACTCAGCGACTCTCAGTTTCATTTTGAATTGCGATTTATTGGAGTGCGGTTCATAATATTGTGACGATGTGTTATGTGTTTTATAATTGTGTGGGACAATTGTAATGCAATTGTGTTTTATATTAGTTGACATTTTTATTTTGTGTGAACAATTTTTATTTGATCTGTTGTAAGAGACTGACTTGTTGATTACAAACTGTTTAATTGTGATAAAGCTGGTGATTAGTAAAGTAATTGGTGTCTTGTTTTTTGTTTTTTCCACTGTACCATACTACAAACAGTAGACCATCGTAATAATATTACATGGAAGACCTGAAGGAAACTCAATGAGTTACTTACAAAGGAATTTTAAACAGGATGAATTGAACACTCCCTTGTTACCTTTTCCAGCTTTGAAAATACACTAGTTTAAGTCTGAATAAAATTAATTAATTTAAGGGGATACGCCACTATCTATAGGTCATTTTTTCAAATTTTTTTACATTTTTCAAAAGTCATATTTAATGATTGTACATTTAATTCTGAACACGTATGTAAAATTTTATGCCAATCTGATGATTTTTTCATTGATTTTATCATAAAAATGTAAAACATTGCGTTTTATGATTTTGAGCAATTTCGCCACTACTTGAGTTTTTCTCAACTATTTATACTTATGAGTACATATCAACCTAAGTAATAATTAGTGTACTTATTTGGCAAAAAAAATATTTTCCAAGGTAATTATTATAATGTCAGATTATTACATAAGGTTGGCTAACTGCAGTAGTTTCATCAATCAGCTGTCATCAACAGTCCTGCTCTGTGTTTAGAGATTTGTTGTCAGCTGACTGGATGTTGTTAGTAGTTGCTTTGAGGTTATGTTAATATGTTAGTAAAGCGATTTACAACTGTGTTTGTCTTAGCGTGTGTTTATATCAGTGTGTTTATGATATATTTACAAACCTGTGTTTTTATGTGACTTTGTGCAAGTACAGTTTATAAAAATGGGAAGGGTAAAATTTAGTAAGAAAAACAGATCTGAATTGAACAGAAAATCTATTTCTAAAAGATGGGACAGTTATAATCAATTAGGTAACTCTAATACAGGAAAACCCCTAGATTGTACATACAATCAATCAAATGTTGGTAACCCTGGGCAAATCGACTATGAAAATGTTAGGCCAGGGCCAAGTAATGAGGATATACCGTACCTCTTGATAATAGTAGGCCTGTACAATTGCCACCAGAGCCTACTGAAGATGATTTTGATGAAAACACTCCTATAAGAAAAAGGCCAAAAGGATTTGAACTTGTATCGTCATACAACCCTACTGTTGACGCTTGCAGTGAAGATAGTCCTGCTTACTGTTTGGTTGATTTAGCTGTTCTTACAAACTTCGTAAAAGGATTGCCATGCAAGTTTTGCTTTGATATCAATTCAGAGTTCCTCCCTACCAAACAAAAGGGTTTCGCCCAAGAAATATCTTTTCACTGTCTTTCTTGTGATCAAATTACTAGTTTCGAAACATCAAGAAAAATTCACGATGACACAGTGAAAACAAGGCCTCCTTATGATATCAATAGACGAATGTTAAAAACATTTTCGTCTCTAGGAAAAGGACACACCGGCCTACAGACATTTTGCATGGGCCTAAATATGCCATGTATGAATCACTCAGCTTATGATAAACAAATGAACATAATTGTTGACATAGCAAAAGAGCACGTGGATAGCGTGTTAAAAAATGCACGAGTTGAAGTACAAAAAGCATATTGTGAATTAGAACCAACCTTAGAAATAAAAAAGTCTTTAGACATTACAGTGAGCTACGACGGGTCTTGGCAGAAAAGAGGATTTACCTCAAAGTATGGAATAGGCTGTGTTATTGAACTAATAACAGGCTTAGTCATAGATTTTGAAGTTATTTCTAAATATTGCCGAGTATGCGAGAAGAAGAAAAGTGAATTGGGTGAAGACTCCGAAGAATAAGAAGAGTGGCTATTGGACCACTGGCTTACATGCCAAGCAAATTTCGATGGATCATCTCCGGCAATGGAGGCTGAAGGCGCAGAACGCCTCTGGAAGCGCTCACAGGACATCGGATTCTGCTATACCAGTTTTGTATCTGATGGTGACTCAAAGACGCATGACCACTTGGCTTCTCTAGAAGTTTATGGAAAAGGTGTCAAGATTGAGAAACAAGAATGTGTGAACCATATTGCAAAACGAATGGGCACTGGTAGTAGCAAAAAAATTACTTTAGGTGGTAAGACCCATGGCAGTCTGAAGGGCACAACAATTGATAAGCTAACACAGTACTATAGAAATGCTGTAACCAGCAATATAGCAGAACCTAAGGCAATGAAAACTGCCATTTTTGCTACTTTGGATCATTGTCGCTCAACGGATGCTAATCCTCTACATCAAAATTGCCCTGTCGGAGAGAATAGTTGGTGTTTTTTTCAAAGAGATATTGCAAACCACGTTACGCCAAGAAAACATGCAGATTGCATAAAAACACCAATAAATCAGATTGTTTACGAACATGTTTTGCCTCTTTATGAACGTCTATCAACTGATGACCTACTGAACAGATGTTCATTGGGGCAAACTAACAATGTGAATGAATCCCTACACGGAGTTATATGGAGTAAATGTCCCAAAACAATTTTTACAGCCAAAAGGAAGGTTGAAGCTTTAGTGGCAGAGGGTGTGTGTATGTACAATGAGGGGTATTTGCTCAACATGACTAAACTCTACACAAAAGCTGGAATTTCGACAGGCAATAACACGGTAGATCTCGCCCAAAAGAAGGACTCACGCCGTCTAAGGCTGCGTAAAGAGAGAAACACAGAAAAATATAAGAAGTATAGGAAATTGTTGAAAACTGCCCAGCTGAAAGAAGAAGAACAGAAAAAGGACAGAGAGAGTGTTTCATATGGATCAGGAGAGTTTTAAAAGTGTAAAAACAGTTCTGTAGACTTTGATCGCAGTTTTCTCAAATTTGATTTTTTACTGTTTTTATGATACGTAAGTTTAAATAACTCTGTAAATACTTCACCTAGACTAATAAAATTTTTACCAGATCATCTTGACAATATTGTAAAGGTTGTGTGTATAGGTAACACAATTCAAGCATATTTAACAATAAATTTCTGTTTTACAAAAATATTTTGAAAGTTTTTGAAATATTTTTTATTTTATTGAAAATAAATCCCTCAGATTATTATTTTTTGTGATACCATGGTTTCCATACACAAAAAGTTTCCTTTTTATGTTAGGAATCAAACAATTACTAGTTTTTGACATATGGTTCATAAACAAAAAAGTTATTCAAAAATTAAAAAATACATCAAAAACATTAAAAAAACATTTAAAACAATAAAAAAATACCACATTTCATAATTTAACCGTATTTTTTGTCATAAATACTTTAATTACACACATATACTTAAAACATAATCCATTAGGTCATAAAAAAATGATAAATAAAAAAATTAAGATAGATAGTGGCGTATCCCCTTAATTAGATTGTAATTATTGCAGTGCTTCTACGTTTTTGTGTCACAGGGGGTACTGAAGACTAATTTTCAACAAATATAAGCTATTTCAGAATACTACCGTTAATTATTTTTTAAATATAAAATATCAATAAATTTAAAGTTTTAAAAACTTGAAGATTTAAAAAAAATATTGATGAGAATTTAATTCATTACTTACAAAAATGAATAATAAAGCAGTGGATGTGTGTATCTTTCCATTGCTAGACTTTGGGGGGGGAAATGGTGGCCTGTCTTCAGGGAAACTATAAGATTCATAATCTAAGATCTTCAAAATATAAATTAAGAAGTATTTTGTTTTCTATTGTCTGTTTTATTTAAAGGTAATGGTTGAGGAGGCAAATTAGTTATTAGTGTAACTTAAAATATTTTGCAATTATTAAAACTCTCAAGTGTTAATCGATTCACCTCATCACCACGCAAGCAAGGAAAGATCTTATTTCTCAGGTGTGAATGAAACCATAATAGTATGAGTAAAGCTGATAATCTTGGAAAAGTATTGAGTTGTTTAGTGTAATTAATATCGAGAAAACTGTGATGAATATGAATATTTCTTGAGCAAAATGGAATACAGAAAAATTTTATAACTTCAATAATTCAGTATATCAATCTATTGTAGTTTGAAATTATTAATGAGTTTTCTTCTAATTTGCTTACTTAAATTACATTAAAATAACTCTTACTCTGTCTACCAAACAAGGTTATACTTTTATTATAATGTATTTCACCTACAAACTTTATATAAGTTAGATATATTTATTTCTCAAAACTACATATTCTCTTCTTAACATTGATATCACAAACAAATTTTAATAAGAATGAACATGATGGAATGTTTCAGTTGGCAGGCTGGGGTAAAACACAACATGGAACATCCAGTGATGTGCTATTGTATGCCAACTTGCCATATATAGATTACCGTCAATGCAGTGGCGGCTGGTGAGATTTTAGTTTGGTGGGGCTGCACTACAATTTTCAACTTTCAACATTTACCGTTATCATATATTAGTGAAATTTATATACTATTACTAGGTCTTTTACCTGTGTTGAAGCTGTGACAAAACATTGGTCCAATCCTCTTCGGTGCTGCTGCTGCTGCTGTTGATGATGATATCTATGATTATGATTAATTATGATTTAAGTTCCAAACACTAAAGGCCTACACGTTAAAATTCAAACAAATTATAATTTTTAATTTACACATTAACCTTACAGACATTAAAATTTTCAAATTAAAATATAATAGTGAGTTATGTTCTTAAATAAAGTCAGAAATAAATCATTGTTTCTTTAACTATTTTATTTAAACATGAAGTCCATTCGCCTTTCTTTGCAACTGGAAAACTTATTGATAACGTTGTCATTAAAATTAATAATATTTTCAATCATTTCTTTTTCTATGCTTAACATTGCTAAAGCATCAAGACGCTCTTGTGTCATTGTACTTCTTAGGAAACTCTTAACTCTTTTCAACGTGGAGAAGCACTTCTCGGGCTCAGCAGTAGTCATGGGAGTACTTAGAATTATTTGGAGGAGCGTGAACACTTCTGTGCAGGACTGGCAATTCCTGTATCCAACATGATTTTGTAAGTTTTCATAACCTCTAAATTACTGCGGAATTCTTGCCTCTCGTACAAAACAGATAGTTCAGTTTCCAAACGTTCTTTACAAAGAAAGGGTAAGCTTCAATAGTTTCAGCAAATTCGGGTGAAGAACTTATATTGTCTTTGGAGAGGGAGACATTTAACAGTTTTGCTGCTGACAGGTGTTTATTAAAAGAAAATCTCTCTTTTATCTGATAAAAAGTAATATCACACACCTCCCTTGCAGAAACAAGTTTATGCGATAACGTTTTCCTTTTCTTCATGAGTGAAGTGTCTTCTTGTTTGTCATTAAAAGAAGGAAGTCTATGTCTTTCATTCATGATTGCTTCAAGAAATTTATTTACTGCATTATAGATAGGCCTACTACTGGAGTTTGCATTATGATGCTGCAGCTGGTTATATAAAATGTCCACATGAGACATGATGTGATGAGAAAATTCTAGCCAAAAGTTGAAGTCCTGGTCGTTCAACATATGGAGAATACCTGCAGCCGCTTGCACAGTGGAATAATTTTGGTCAATTTGAAGTTTCTCAAAGCATACTATTAGACTTTCCTTGTTTTCAAAAACGGTGTTCACTAACCGGCTTTTACAATTCCATCTTCTGTTTGATACTCGAGGAATTCGTTTACAAATACTGTCTAAAATAGATAATCTTGAGGGTGACTTCGAAAAAATGCAGGTATAGCGGTAAGACTACTGAAAAAAATACGAGCTTGTGAGTTTTGTTATGCTGCCTTTTCTATAACTAAATTTAACTGATGCGCATAACAGTGCACAAAATGTTCATATTTGTGTGACTGTTGAATTATTTTATGCACACCTCCCTTCTCGCCACTAAAAACGGGGGCTCCGTCGTAAGTCTGAGCTATTAGTTTGTCACTGTCGCCATTCAGGACTATATTTACCTGTTCTAAAATGCACTCTGCTAACACTTCAGCATTTTGGGTTTTTGGGTTAAAAAATCCCCAGCATCTTTCATGCACAATTCCGCTCAGTTCATAATGAAAAACAATAACTTGCTGCGTAAGACCTGACACATTTGATGTATCATCCAACATTACTGATAAAAATTTAGATTATTTAATTTCAGCACGTTTCATCACGACACACCTCAAGGATACAGTCTAGAAGTTCGTTCTGAATTGTCTTAGACGTTCTCTTAAACACTGTTGACTTCATAAAATGACTTTTAAGACACTCATCTAACTTTCCAGCAAATTCTAACAATCCTCGAAATACACCAGGATTCGATGACTGTGAAGTTTCATCGTGACCACGTAACGGAAGCTCAAATTTTCCGCAAAACTTGACGCAATCAATAATTTTCGAGAGAATTTCTCGATTTTGTCTCACTTTTTCATTGTGTTTGTTTGTTTGTTGTTTGTAAGTGTTACTGATGTGCAATGTTTACTTTTCCTAACATAGCTAAATCAATTACATTATTCATATGTTTTGCTGAATCTTTGTGTTTTTTTACTTTCTCGCCTAAATGTTTTAAATCATTCACTCCAACCTTTGTCCAAGTTGCATCACCTCCAAATAATACCAAATAATAAACAAGGAAAGCAAGATAGTGCATTCTTTTCAGGACAGCCACACAACCACTTATGTTTGGAATAAATGGATACATTAAATTTCCTACAATAAGTCTGATTTCTGCGTGACGATGACTGAGAAATTAATAAATCAGGAGTCTCGCGACCTAAATTATTAATTTCATTCTTCTCTGCTAACGATAACGATGAAAAACTGATGTTTTGCAAATATAAAACACTATTTTTATTCATATTTGTTTTAAAACTACAACGGTAGAAATTAGCACAGTCTACAAACACGGAACACGCCGTCAGCATAAGATTTACACGCACACGTTCAACAGGCTCGGGCTGGACTGAATGTAGCCCAAGTTTGGCTTGTTAACGAAGCACTCTCCCACCACGTGCCTCAAGCGCAGACGCAATGCACACTTGCCTAAGTAGGGCACAGCCGGCGTGTCACAAACAGGCATCACGACTATCAGTTGTGGCTGAACGCGAATATAAAAATGTATTCCTTATACTGGCGAATCTTTGAAGAATACATAATTTCCTAAATAAAAAGTTATTTAAATACGGTAATTAGTTTTCCTTGTAAATTGTAGGGAGGGCTGCAGCCCTGCAGCCCTTATGGACGAGCAATGTATCTTATTACTTTATTACTGCGTCAATGTATCAATGAATTAACACAAGTATTTCAGCATTATATAACATCTGATAAATTTTGTGCTGGTTTTAATAATGGTAAGGTATAAACTTATTTTAAATTTCTGTTTACAATTCTCGTAGATAAGAATATATACTGTAGTAATACTTGGATATTATGTTTATTATTTTAATGGATGTGTTTCTTGTAGGTACTGGTGCTGCTAAAGGGGACAGTGTAGGAGGCTTAACGTTTGTTCAGGATGACTTGCACTATGTATATGGAATTGTCAGTACTAAAGTACATGACGTCAACCCATTTATAACTTTTACAAACATCAGTAATGAGGAATTATTTAAATGGCTTAATTATATGAAGCATGTATTTGATGCAGCACATCCAGAAATATAAATGACTATTTCATTTAACTATTCAATTATCAAAATACATTATAAAATGGATAGACACTACCTACTAAATATGCTGTGTGTATATATTATACAGAATATACTAACTTTCTTTTTTGTTACTTACTCTATAATTCGCTCAAAACCCAAATGTTTTAAAACAGGTACGACAACTATTACTTGCTCTAGTTACTTCAAGTCACATAAAACCGGTCCTTCAACCTAATGTGTATAAAGAAAAACACATACAAAATCTATGTAATTTCATATATACAAAGTATATTTAACAGTTTACTATAAAATGTGATTCTCAGAGTAAAAGAAGTGGAGGGTAAACAATTAAATAATATACCAGTCTATTGTCATTCCAAGTGTTAGTTGAGACCATTCAGTAAATGCAATAAGGCTGTATATTGCATTCCATACTCTTTTCAGTAATAATTCATTTGTCATCTAAACAAACATGCGTGGGACGTTGGAAACACTATTGGCCAGGAGTATGCTGTTGATTGACAGTAACAACAACATTAACTGATCAACATAGCACAGTACATTACAGTAATGTGCTATGCACATGTGCAGAATGTCATATGAGTGTAGTCTGATCATTTAGTATTGCTGAGATAAGTTGGTTTTATTACAACATTATACCATCTTTGTTTATGATTATGTATGTATATCTTTATCAGCACTGGTCAAAAACGTTGATTACAAAACAGCATTTTGGTGCAAAGTATATATTAATGTGTCACGTTATGTAGGCCTATTTGATGTGTTTTGTGTACAGTTGCTTTAGTGTAAGGTTGTAACATTTACATTACTTTCTATAATTTTTTAGAGTCATTGATAGTAACACTTTGAGAATTAAGGTGGATAGCACAGCTGGCGCATCAAATGCATCTTACTACAAAATACATAATTATGGTTGAAATCATTACGAAGTGGTGAACTTCAAGGTCTTTAATAAGTTAAGTGAAAAGTACCAAAACCTTGCTATCAAAGATGTGGGATAAACCTACTTCCTAATGTACTGGTATTTCAGAAAGTAGAGTTTAAGGCATCAGAAATGAGATTAAAAAAAAGGAAAACAATTAAAACTCTTAAGGTAGGATAGAAAAGAAAACAGGAGAAGACGGTTTTGAGAAAATGTGATGATTTCATTAAAATGGGTACGTGTTGTGAAGTCCATAAGTTTTTGTTTGTAATCAAGCAGTTTCCTATTTAAAGTAAATAATAACTCCGATTTATCTCATACTGGATGTACCAAGCTATATACACTTTGAATTTTATGGGCTTACAATCTATTAAAAAATAAATTGTAAGTTTAAATAGACATGACATTATGTCTTTGCAAAGGAATTACTTGAAATCACTCAAGAAGTTCAACATGGAAGATGACAACAGTGTTACCTTGATGAATTGTGGGTTCATGAAACGCATATGACAAGTAAAGTCGATGTTCCAATAAAAATAAAATGACATAATGTCACAATGAAACCCCTATAACAAGCTTTTGTGTCAGGTCAAGTGGAGAAACCACAACCACATAAGCACCCAATATTAACCTACTTCATATCGGTAATGAACATGGGTTTATAGATCTATTATTATGGGTTATTAGATCTTATTGGTAAATATAATTATTTCACTTCCGACTCGGAACATAAAGTTATTATGGATAAAGGTATCGGTTCAGGCTATAAGGTAAAACTTTTACGTTTTTACCCATAATAACTTTGTGTTCCGATTGGGTAGTGAAATAATTATATTTAGTTAAGTAACGGACACGTCATGGACAACGAAATCCAAGAATCTTATTGGTGTTTGGAATCTAAAAAAGTGGGAATTATCATGGTGATTATTTATGCTGTTTTCAAATATATGGTGATAATGTTTAAACTGGTTAATAATCATGGATAACACCAAACATCATTCCCCGATGATTGATCGTATTCTGAATAGTGCACGGCAGAAAGCTTGTATTGTTATGTGGTTTAACTCAAAAAACATGTATGTACGTTATGAAAAAAAGATATATGAAATCTGAAGTTTTGTAGTTAGTGAAACACAATGAACACAAGTTTTAAAAGTTTGTAGTAGATAGTATTGCAGAAAAATCGGGACTCGCAATTTTATAGCTTCCTCCTCATCACTGTATTCCTAATTGTATTGAATAATTATGGAGCCAGTTGAAAGGATATGTTACCTGTTACAATACAACATATAACCTGCCTGATATATATACCATATCCAGTGGGAAATTAAAAATTCAATAATATTCTATTCATTCATTAAAATGCTCGTCTCTCTCTCTCTCTCTCTCTCTCTCTCTCTCTCTCTCTACACACGCACGCACGCACGCGCGCGCGCGCGCACACACACACACACACACACACACACCAATTAGACACGAGTATTTGCAAAATCTTGAATTTAACGGCTTATTAACGCGCTATTTTATCAGTTTCAAAAAAGAAAAAGTAAGATCACTACCCTATTAATGGTCGAAATGTACGTCATACTTTTATGTCATAATTCCTGTGACGTCACACATAGCAACACACATTTAATGTAAAATGTGTTCAAAGTAAAAGGTTAATGTTGCTAAAGTGAATTGTGATTCTCTTACCATCGAAAACCACAGTGAAATAATTGGAAAAATATCATTAGTTCTTAATAAAAGTCGTTTCCACTTGCGACCAGTCCTATCAACAGGGGATGTGTTCGATTTATTATTCCCCCACTTGTGATCGCCGTAATGTCTTAACAGTAACTCTTCGCGGTAAAAAAACAAAACAAAAAATCTGTATGGAGACCACACATGACTTCCATGTTCTAAGATTTATATTTAAAAATCATTGACTTAAATTCGGTTCGATAATTTCTAAAAAAATACTCCCACCCTCAAACTATTTTTTTTATTTGTAGGTCACTTTATTTATAAATAGGTACTTTATTCTTATAACGAAACTGAACTACACAGATAATCATTTGCAAACACTTGGGTATATCAAAAACAATTGGGTACATTCGGATTTGGGTTACACTTCCTTTTTTGATATGACGCCCAGTTCGATTTTCATTTAAAGAAAAAACTGGTTTTTAGAGTTCACATATTTTGAAATTTCAAAATTTAACATTACAATCAGCTTTTAGTAAATAATTGCTTTAAATTAATATGCTACATGAATTTTTGTGATTTTATCAAATATTTTGCAAACATTTTAGGCTCTGATGTTCAAAAACTTTGAAAATTTATAAAATGAGTACTATATTCAGAATGTGGTTTAAATTCTCTTTAATTTGATACATCACATGGGATTTTGCGATTTATTTTCACCCCAATTTTTTCATCGTTCTATTTTTGGAGTGATCAATCTCAAAAATCGGTATGGAGAACCATACATGACTTCCATGCCCTAAAATTTATATTTAAAATCATTTAAATATTAATTAAATAAGTGGATGCTTGAGTTCTGAAGAAATTACGTATCAGCTAAAATGGTACCACCATGTCAGGTGGATTAAGACTATCCTCAACCTTCGTGACGAAGGACTGTACTTTTGGATTAAATGTCTGTAGGTTGAACGAAGAGCTAGCTAAAGGTAGCTGCGATCTGATTCCTGTAATGAAATTTGTACTCTCGCTTCGAAGGGCCAAGGGATGATCACAGAAACATTAAAACAAGGCTTTACACATTTCATGAAATTCATGGTCGTACTGCCGATATCAGAACGAAGGTTCAATAGTTTTCCTGTGATCCTATACAAACGTGATTAACTTATTAAATGATAAATTTAAAAATAAATTATTATTTTAAATGTAAATTAGTGCAGTGAAAATTTCATTTGTGATCATATCTGCAAAAGAAGTGTTTAATGTATGAAACAAATTGAAGACTAAATTTTGACAATGTTTTTAGTTTTTGTTAGGTTAGGTTGAAAGTTTTTAAAAATTTGAATAAAATTCTTAAAATATAAATCAACTTTATTGGCTTTTTGACACGAAAAATAATACTTTGTGTGTGTACAGAAATTAATTATAAACAAATTCCTGTAAATCGAATATTTACAAAAGTATAGGAATGGGGGATGGAACATTGAAGCTAGTCTTATCCCCTCCCCCACAAGAAACAGATCTAGTTACACCACTGTGTTTAATGTCCACTACTATTTTTTTAGGAATATTACTTAGTCTGTGTTTATGTTAATGAAAAATATTTTCAATTATGTTTATACTTCAATTAAACACCCTTAGAATGTTAAATGTAGTACAAAACTTGCAGTACTAACAGCAATGCTTTTTCGAATACTTCTCAGTTTCAAACAATAATATTTAAAGTTTGTCGCGTGGATTACGATAGTGTTATCAGATTCTGATGCTTACTCTGTGAAATGTATGTTTGGCTTTAAACCGAAAGGAATGTTTTAGGAGGATAGAGTTATTGTAATATATAAAACTAAATCAGGTAATAACTCTTTGAACTACACATAACGGTAGTATAACGCAAACAGCACATACGAACAGTCCAAGGTCTGTTATCTTCTTACGCGGTCGTGGTGTGGAAATTTACTCAACACCTTCCCTTGCGACTAACTTGCATGTCGGTGTGGCAATACGCATATATTTCAAGATCTGTAGCATGTTTGTACAGTAGGCCTATTAATTTACGTAACCCTCTGAATCAACTCAACTCGGCGCTTTCCGGCCGAGAACTTGCCACTCGGCTCTACGTACAAGAAAAGGCCGTCTGAAATGGCCCACATCAGATTGTCATACTTGGTTGGACAGTAGGCATCACTTACAGATACAGAGATTTTGCTTACTGGAATGTAACTACAAATTTCTATTCCAATCTAAAGAAACAACCGCCTGGCCTTTATAATTATTGTTTTCTACACGTAACATTGGTTGCGTGATTATAACTTACTTGAATTCATTTCAAAGCTGTACGTTAATTAATACTCAATTTAAATTTTATCTGTTCAGTGACTAATGTATAATAATTGTTATACAGTCATACAATTATGAGCATGTGGAATATTCGTAAGGAATAAGATTAGCGAGTAATAAACTTAAAGTTTTCAGTGCGTGGAACAATGTCTTAGAATCTATCCATCTCTGATAGCTGATAAAATCAAAACAATATTTCATTCGCTAAAATCAGCAGCCATCTTCAGCCTTACTTAAATTACACCTACCGCTACCGCTACACTATAAGAACACACATCATGAAACAAATAAACAAAATTAACAACAAACACATATTGCAAAAATCAACACAAGAACAGCAAGATACTAGAACGCACAATTTCTGTATACGCATTAAAGCATTCTTTTGTGAATATGATGTGTGTGTGTGTGTGTGTGTGTGTGAGGGAGAGAGAGAGAGAGAGAGAGAGAGAGAGAGAGAGAGAGAGAGAGAGAGAGAGAGGAGAGAGAGTGATCCACGTCCAAGCAAACAACAACTGCAATAAATGTTCATTCTTATTTAAAAAAGTCTGTATATAAGAAATTCAATCGAATTGTTTTGAAATTTCTGTCACTATTATTAAATAAATACAGTAGTCAAATATTTTCAAATTTCAAAATAGAGGAAAATTGGAAAAAATTATTAAGTGTTACAAATTATTTGATGATAACAACAAAAGCTCCTACCAAAGGATAATGCAATCAATTGCGTGGAAACATAATTTATTGTAGTCTGAGAAAGAAGAACAGCTTTTCCAGCGAAACTGCATTTTATTAGTTAATAGTTAATCCCTGTCCCAAGCCGATATCTTGTAACCACAAAACTTGTAAACATTCGCGCAGTTACATTTCTACGTGGATGTAAACAAGGTGCGGTCGCAAGGAAACGTCATTGATGCACAACAATTCTGCAACCTTGTGAAACAGGTTTCATATATTTATATCCCAAGATACGTATTTATATTCTTTTTTGTACAAATTGTTTTTTTCAAACTGTTTTTTTGTGCGGCTTCTTGAGCACACATTAGGTTGCTATTAGAAACACATTTGCAACTTTACTTAACCTTCCTCTTGTATTCATTTTTCACATCAGAAGCCGCTTCCTTTAAGAACCTAGATAAACCTGCTTCTACTTTGCTTATATAATTAAGAATATATGATGTACAACAGTAAGGATCCAGTGCAAATTTAAAATCCATATTTGAAGAAAACGACAAAATTGTTGAATTGTGACAATTAATAGCTACCGTCAATGAATTCCTCTCCAAAAAAATTGTATCCCTATCAATTCCATATCTAACGGCGTTAATATAATCATATTCAAACATATTTAATTTCAAAAGAATATTGTCAAATGACACCATTATCTTTCATAAAAAAACTATACATAAACTTATTTATCTTTACAGCATTTTTTTTAACCTGTTCTGTCTTCTCTTCTTCTTCTAACGGCTTTTAAATCATAGTTTTCGGCGTCACCGGTAAAGGATATCCAAACCTACATGCTTTAAAATTTTTCTTTACCTTATAGCAAGTATCCGTATGTTTGTGACGTTGTAAACTCATGAGTGGGTTGTTTTCATCATATTTACAAGTAATATATTTGTTAATAAATTTGATGCACATCTTTTCAATATTTTCATCGTCTCTGTCATATTTTGGTGCATCCTTACACCAAAGAAAAATATGTTCATGCGGAGATCCCCTCTTCTGGAATTCAACACGTTGATAAGAATCAGTCACCCAATTATCATCAAAAGGTCCAGACTGAGATTTAAGCAGAGTCATTAGTTTTGCGACCTTATGGTTAAAATAGCGAGCGTAGGTCACAAGATCATTTCTAATTAATGATGTCTGTTCATAGTCATTTAAATTTAAAATTTCTAAATCTGATACATTTTTTCCTGTCGATAACTTTAATAACATTTTCAGTGGCTCAGGCCAGCTATGTTCAGCTGCTGATACTGTAATAAAAAATGTTGGTTTTCCTAATTGCCTAATCATTGCCAGTAGCTGTTTTTTCTTAAATTCCCAGTAAGCTGGGGAGGAGCGTATTTTAGACAAAACCTTGTAGCATTCATCATTATTCATTGCTCCTTTGATGAATTTACAATCTAAAACATCCTTGTCTTTGATGTTAACGTCTTTTTTTTAAATTTTCATAGGCACATGTTTATGTTTGATGAACAACTTCTCTCCATTTTACATTTCGCCATAAATAACAATCGTTCTGGCACACAACTACGTCTATCTACTCATCTAGCCTCGGACTTAGTTCTTTCTGAATAGCTTAATTTCGGATGAGTTATAATCGTTTGCCCAACAAAAATTAATGGAAAGCAGAGCTCATCTAAATCAGGAAATTTATGCCAAGGAATGGGATGTAATCCTTGTCCTGGAGCTATAATCTTAGTACAGCTCTCTTCTCCAACGAGTTCTTGATTTCTGTCGACAATTAAAACCTGCTCATTCTCATCGTCATACTCTTCTGAATCATATTGAAAATCAACACCACTATCTTTGTTATTTTCTGCTGGTTCATTTTCTACCCCATCATTCTCTTCAGTAATGAAATCAACCTCTTCTTCAAAATCACCTTCATACATTGACAAATATTCTTCAGAAATTTGTACTCTGTGTTTTAGATAAAGTGTTGTCTTTATTAAATATTTGAGAGCTTCACATACGACTGCTGGTCTTATTCTCTCAAACATCAGTCTTATGGACAATATGTGATGCCATCTTGTTAAAACACCTAGGTAAAACTTGAAGCATCTCATCAAGCTCAATCATTATATTAATAAAGCTTCCTTTCATTCCCAGTTGAGGGTTTAAAGCAAATCTCTTCAGAGGTCGTATCTGCATAAAATTTAATATTGGTGCCACCATACGTTCTTCTAAGCTGCTTAGACATTTTATGCACTCAGGTACTACGGGAAATTTTATTCCCCAAGACGTAGCCATTTTAGGTATTTCACCTTTTATTAATTTTTTATTGTCACCTTGTAACAAGTTTTACATACTGAATCTGCAGGTACTACGTTCACAATTTTTCTAAGAAACAGTTCAGAATCATTTACTTTTTCTTCTATTTATTTTTTCCACATCAAAACGTACAATAGAATGTGAAAAAAATAATCATTCACAACAACAACAAACATGAGTCGGTTCATCCTTAATGGCATTCAGAAATTCTATTTGTTCAGTTGACTGCTGACTATTACATGTATGTAGTTGCTTCACACAAATTTTCTCTATACCTGTAAATATCATTTTGTCTCTTGTTTTTCTTGTTAACCTTATCAGAAACCGCTTCTCGTTTCCTATAATCATAATTTTCTCTCAACTTTCTCATTCTTTTTTTATTGAGCTCCTGTTCTTTTGCAGCATAATCAAAGTTGATTCTAACGCTTTCCATTCTCTCTCTTCCTCTTTTTCTTTTTCATAATACCCTTCATCTAGCCTAACTTCTTTCTTTCTTGCCCTTTCTCTTTCCTTTTCTTTTTCACAATACTATTCATCTTGTCTAACCTCTTTCAATCTCTCCCTTTCTCTTTCTCTTTCTTTGTTATGATATATAACAACTTGTCTAACCTCTTTTTTACGGCTTTTTTCATTTTCATTTTCTTTTCTGTTTTCTCTATTTTTTACTCGTTCATTTTCTCTAAAAAAATAATCTAATCTTTTGATTTGTATATATTTCACTTTCTGATCTCTTATTATGTTTATAGTTGAACCGGAATCAGATTTTTATTTATGCATTTCTTTTCGATTCGCCCATTTTTAACTTTTCTCTCTTTATCATCTTCTTGATAATTTCGACGTTGCACTTTACGTATTTCGTTAAGAGAATCTTTAGAACGTCGCTTGCTTCTAGGCATTGTAAAAAGCCAGCTATTCAAATTCGTTGAATAATTTGCGTAACCTCTTTATTTTCCACAGAAATTCAATTAGGACCTATAAAAAAACAAATTATTATTAACTATAAATAATTTACTAATTATGTTTTGCCTGGTTAATAATTTCATCCATAACTACATTTAAGAGTATGGAACTTAGGGAATTCCCCTTGTCTGATACCTTTTGTTACAGTTACATTATCTGATAATTTTGTCCTTGGCTTTTACTCTCACTGAAGTGTTCGTGTAGATCTCTTTTATTAGCTTTGTGATGTCTTTAATTATGCGTGTGTTTTTATAAGTGTTGTTTATGCAGGTCTTTTAAACTATACTTCGTATTGTCTTATTTTTATTGTTCTGACGAACTTCACGGAGTGGTGGGGCGTATAGGCTTAATTCGAAAAGCGATGTCATTGACACACAGGATGGATAAACTAGTAAATTTAAATTTTAAATTGTTCACAGGCATGACTCTGATAACGATTAGCATGAATCTAAAAGAACATAAATAAAAAAGTGTAATATGCTTAATATATAAACTGTCTAATTTGGTTATTTTACCTGGTTAACCGTTTTGCTACGCAACACGTGTGAACGGTGTAATATGATTATTTTATAAATGTAAATATAACTGTTCAGTGTAATCAATATTCTGTAGAGCCCCAAATGGATTGTGATAATTTTATGTAAAGTGAAACAAAAATTAACTCTTGTTCAGTCTTGTCTTAATTCTCAACTTTATTTTATTATACAGGGTGATTCACGAAGAAACGGAAATAATTCGGGAGATGAATCTACATTGAAAAATAACAAAAGAAGTTCATATAAACGTAGGTCCGGAAATGCTTCGTTAGCGAGTTACGGCTAGCGAAAGATTTCGCCCGGGTTTCGGTTCCCCCGGGTAAATGAAGACTTTCTGAAATTCTGGGAAGGGGTGAATTCTGCTGTTTCTTATGGTTTTTGACCTGAACAATCGAATAAAACAGGTCACAGAACTGTATCTCCCATAAGTTTCATGATATCCGACGAAAAACAGAAAAATCTTTGCCTAAAAACAAATTTTGGAAAATTGGAAACAATTGGAATTTTTTGTTGATTTTTATTGACTTCATTTACACCATTTTTCTCAGAATTAAATTCTTTACGAGTTTTGTTTTTAACTTGTATGCATTTATTAGTGATAACCTTAGGTTAGAAGTACAATAACTTTGTTAAATGACTAATAAATGCATACAAGTTAAAAACAACCTAACCTAACCTAAGGTTAGGTTAGAAGTACAATAACTTTATTAAATGACAAAGTTATTTGACCGGCTTATTGCGGTAATCAAAATAATAAAACTTTGGGTGTTAAAGTATGGGTAATTATCAATAAATAAACAAATGATATTAACTACAAAAGTGGATAATTTATTTATTGATAGCTAACATAAAAACAAAAGACTGAACTAGGCCAAGAAGAAGCAACAATAATAATCATGTTACCATAAGCAAAAACAAAAAATCAGTTGGCATCCTTGACTATATCATATGGAACCTATGTTCATTATATATCAGCTCAATAATTATTATTTATATATGCATATATAAACTAAACTCTAAATTAATTATTTAACATTCTCCCTGTTTATATATCATATATACTGTACATGTCAAAAAAATGTTTATCTTTCAAAGATCTTTTGTTTTTGTAACTTTTTAATTACTCTAAGTCACTTATGACACTGCACATCACTGAACGATGTAGTTCGAATATTGGTCGAGCTAAAGGCTTCGTGAGAATATCTGCAGGTTGATTCTTCGTATTGATATATTCTAAATTAAATAACTTTTCTTCGTATTTCTCTCTAATATAATGATACTTTACGTCTATATGTTTGGTTCTCTTGTGATATACTGGATTTTTGATTAACTGAATCGCGCTCATATTATCTACGTATAAACTTGTATTCATTTGATGCAATATTCCAAGATCCTTAGACAATTTATGCAAACCATACAATTTCTTTTACAGCTTGACATGCTGCTATGTATTCAGCATCTGTAGTAGATAATGCGACCGTTGCTTGACGTTGAGAATACCAAGTTATAACATTTGAACCAAATTTGACTAGATATCCTGACGTAGATTTTCTAGTTTCAGTTTCACCAGCGAAGTCAGCATCGCTATGTACCTTGAGATGATTATCACTGTTTTTCTCAAACTTGATACCATACTTGACTGTTCCTTTCAAATATTTTAAAATTCTTTTTACCGCATTACAGTGCGCTTTTGTTGGTTTTTCCAAGTATCTGCTAGCTTTATTGACCGCAAATGACAGATCTGGTCTTGTTCCATTTGACAAGTAAAGTAGACTGCCCACCGCCTCTCTATACGCTGCGTTGACTATTTCGATTTTGTCATTTTCTGGAATTGAGCCTAAGCTCTGATGAGGATCTGCGGGTATCGTGACTGGATTTGCTGCATGCATGCGAAACTTTTCCATTAGTTTTTCAGCATATGCAGCTTGGTGCAAGAAAATAGACCCATCCTTTTGTTTTTCTATTTGTAATCCTAGAAAAGTGTTAGAGTTATCAATAGTAATATCAAATTCAGTTTTCAATTCTTTGATTAGATGATCAACATCTCTCTGATTTTTTGCAAGAATAAGACCATCGTCTACATATATTGCAAGTATTATCCCATTTGATCCATCAATATTTGTAAAAATGCATGGATCTGCATCTGCTGGCTTTAAACCATTTTTATGAAGAAACTTCGTAAATTTTTGATTCCAGCACCTTGATGCTTGTTTGAGCCCATAAATGCTCCTTTGAAGTTTACATACCTGATTGGTGTTATTTGAGAAACCTTCAGGTTGTTTCATTTAGATATTTTCTTCAATATTGCTATTTAAAAAAGCAGTCTTTATATCAAATTGTTTAATCAATAAATCTTCTTTTGCTGCAATTGACAAAATTAATCTAATCGAATTATACCTTACTACAGGACTAAAAATCTCTGTATAATCAATTCCAAGAATTTGATTATATCCTTTTGCGACTAATCTCGCTTTATATCTTACTACATTACCTTTAGAATCTCTTTTAGCTTTATATACCCATCTATTGCCCATTACATTGGCATCTGCTGGTGGATCCACAAGTTCCCATACTTGATTTTTGTGAAGTGATTCCATCTCTTCATTCATAGCTTGATTCCATTTTTCAGCTTGATGACCATTCATGGCATCCTTGAAACTTATGGGTTCACAGCCTTCCGAGATGAAACAATTTTCAACGTCGACGTAGTCATTATACCTTGATGGAGGCTTGGTGGTTGATGGATTACGCAATCTCTTGCGATATTCATTATTGTTTTCAGGTAAGTCTTCTTCCTTTTCAGGTACTTTAGCTGCTTCTTGATAGTCATCGTGGTCATCATCATCATCATCGTCATCGTCATCATCTTCAGGTAAGTTTTTCTTCTCTTCTAGGTTTGAACTCTCATCCGTTGCAGACAGTTTTGGATCATCATGGGCATCTTCATCAACAGGTAAGTATAGTAGAATATTTGGTTTATTTTCTTCATTTTCTTTTATAGGTTCATTCTTGTTTGTAAAAATTACATCACGTTTTATTTGAATTTCATCCTTGATCGGAAACCAGATTTGATATCCGATTCGTATCCGAATCGCTTCGTATCCGATGAAATATCCTTTTTCTGATTTTTGATCAAAATTTTTTCTATGAATCTGGTATATGTACATAGACTTCTTCACCGAAAATGTGCAGATCTTGAAGATTTGCTTTACGGTTATGCCACAATTCATATGGTGTTTTATCTTTTACAGAACTGGTACTTGTACAATTCAATACATAAACTAGAGTATTAACAGCTTCTGCCCAAAATCGTAGTTTAAACTTCTTAGCATGCAAGATGGTAAGAGCAGCCTCAACGACTGTTCGATTTTCTCTTTCTGCAGAACCATTCTGCTCTGGAGAATAAGCTACCGATCGTTGATGCTGAATTCTATATTTTTGAAGTAATTTTGACACTGATTCATTCATAATTCTAAACCATTATCAGTTCTCCTGATCTTTATACCTTGTGTACAATGTTTTTCAGTTTTTTGTACATAATCTTCTAAACAATTTGAAACATCAGACTTCTGTGCTAAGAAGTATACAGATCTATGATGAGAATAATCCTTGAGAAGCATAAAATATCTAGATCCTTTCATCGATTTTTCTTGCATAGGACCACAAACGTCAACGTGTATAATCTCACCTACGTGATTTGTTGTCGTTTCACTCTTAGGAAACGGTAAACGATGAGCTTTACCAATGGCACATGCATCACAAAAAGAATGATTATTATTTTTCACTTTTAAACCATAAATGTTTAAAACAGATTTTACTCTTTGAAAATTCTGATGTACAAACTTTTGATGCCATGTATCCAATGTTTCAGCAACACAAGCACTTATATTTTCTGGTGTATTTTGATCATCTTCAGTTGATAATTTTTTAAACTGCATGGTAAATAATTCCTTATTTTCACGATAACCAAGTGCCACTACTTTACCATTTTCTAAAAATTTGCAGGGTTTCTTATCTGATTCATGTTTCAATCCTTTATCTAATGCCACACCTTCAGAAAATAGGTTATATTTTAAATCTGGCACAAAGAAAACATCTTTCAAATGGTTTCTCATCCAATTCTTTCCGTTCAAAGCGAGTATATTCACATCACCTTTTCCATATATTTTTAGTAATTCACCACTACCCATTTGTACATAGGTTTCCTTTTGTGATGGTGTAAATGTTGTAAACCAATCTTCTCTATGCGACATATGATCACTTGCACCACTGTCTTTGTACCAATTTTCTGTACATTCACTTGGTTGTGTAATTGTAGCCAATGCTTGACATATTAAACCAGCACCATGCAAAACGTTTTGATTATTTTCACTGTTATTATTCTTAGTATCACTTTTGTTATTGTTATTATTCTTCTTATTATAATAACACTCACGAGACCAATGGTTAGGTTTGTTGCATATATGGCACTTACCTGGTCTCTTTGGATTTTTATTAGGACTTTCACCTTGCTTATTTTTATATTTTGAAACTTTATGTGAGTTTAAAGTATGACTATCATTAGCTTCATCTTCTGGATGTATACGTGATTCTTCTGCAATTAACCTAGAAATCAAATTTGCATTTGTTTGCTGATTCTCAGGTGTAGATTCCCAAGCACTGTGAAAATATTTATATTCATCAGGCAAGGTTATTAAAATTTTTGACATCAACATTTTATCTCAAATTTTTTCATCCATTGTAGAAAGACGATAAGCTAAATCTTCTATTTTTGATATATGTGTATGCATATCATCACCAAGTTCCATTTTTAGAGTATACCATTTCTTTTGCAAAATGTGTACATTTACATAATTTTTCTTTTCAAAAATTTCTAGCAGCTTTTCCCACATTTGCTTTGAAATTTCAAAATTCACTAAATGTATCATAACTTTTTTAGAAATCGTGATAATTATCCTCTGTGCTATTCCATCTACTTTTTCATATTCAGCCAAATGCGTTTCATTTTCTTTTCTCAGTAGCACTAGCTGTTACTTCAAGCTCTGCCGGCTTACTCAACTGGCCTGTTATACATTATATGATTTTAGCATAACTAAAATCGGAAATTTCCACAAGCTCCAATCACTAGCATTTTCGAGCTTGCTTATTCTAGACAATTCTTCATTCAAATTCAAACAAAATCAAATAATTGTTTGCATACAGCCCTGAATTGTAGAGTACTCAAGACCTTTTGTTTTTTGGTGAAGATCGGTTAAGGGAAAGGGGTAGTTTACCAGCAACGTTTCATGTTTTAACAAAAGTAATTTTTTTTATGACGAATGATAACTGCCTTAAATTCAAACGGAATAAAATAATGTTTTGCATACATCCCTGAATTATAGTGTACTCAAGGTCTTTTGATTTTGGTGAAGATCAGTTAAGGGAAAGGGGTAGTTTACTAGCAACATTTTATGTTTTAACAATGGTAATTTTTCTTATGGCGGATGATACCTGCCGCACATTCAAAGAGAATCAAATAATTTTTTGCATACATTCCAGAATTGTTAAGTACTCAAGATCTGCTCATTTTGGTGAAGATCGGTTAAGGGAAAGGGGTAAGTTACCAGCAACACTTTATGTTATAACAAGGGTAATTTTTCTTATGACGAATGATAACTGCCGTAAATTCAAACAGATTCAAATATTTTTTACATATGTGCCTGAGTTCTAGAAGACTCAAGGCCTATTGATTTTGGTGAAGATGGGTTACGGGGAAAGTGTAGTTTACCTGAAACATTTTTTGTTGTAACAAGAGTAAATTACTTAATTTTGATAAATAAAGTATCCTGATAAGAAGATCTTAATAATCCACTGTAGAAACGTAGATGAAATATCTATAAATGAAGAGGCTAGTTGTACGGGCTGGGGGTAATTTTCTATAAACGAAAATTATAGTTGAAGAGGGAGGGGATAATTTTTATGTGTACTACGTTATCGGTAACATAGTAGTAGTTTGTTGTTAAAATTCCTTCCCGGGCTGTTTGGCCGTCATCCAATGTTTTCTGCAAAACCAGACGTTTCGGGAGTGCCGTCGACTGCCATCATCAGTGAAAATCGAGGGTGATAACGTGTGGTGGTATACGTTAGTGACAACAGTACTGTGGTTAAGGCTGATGCAGTAAGTGGAATGAAGTAAGTTTCTATGAAAACATTTCAGTTCGTAAATGATTTTAAATGTAAATCTTAGACATGGAAGTCATGTATGGTTCTCCATACTATGGAGAACCGAAATTTTCATTTTAATTTAAATCATGTATGAGAGAAAATATATCGTTCGTGGCAGTCAAGATTATCTCAATTTTGTAATATTCACGTTTCCATTTTAATATTATGATTACCGCAATAAAAAGGCTGACAACACACACACACACACACACACACACACACACACACACACACACACACACACACACACACACACACACACACACACACACACACACACACACACACACACACACACACACACACACACACACACACACACACACACACACACACACACACACACACACACACAATTTGCGTTATTTATGGCCTCACTCATGTTTATTTTCTTACATTTGCACGCTTTTTAAATGGAAAGTGCCGAAACCCACACCAACACAACGCGTGCAAGCCGAGAAAGTGTCCAGCGTGGATAGCGATTTGCTTCCTGTGGATCGCTGGGCAGTGTAACTGCACGTGTTTACAGAGAAACGGTTCATAGACTTTTCGTCTTTAGGGAATGAACCCTCTGCAAAATGCTCAGGGTCCATGAGTGATTTCGGAGCGCTTCGGAGGAGGGATGATTATCTGCGTAGTTCTGTTTCTTTATAAGAATAAAGTAAGCCTACCTAATTTTTTATGGATAAAGTGACTGAAAGTAACATTATATTAAACGACTACCCCATAATAACAAAAATATCTATAAATAGTGAAATTACTCTGCGGGTGGGCGATATTTTTTTAGAAATTACCGAACCGAATTTAAGTAAATTATTTTAAACATAAAGCTTTCAACATGGAAGTCATCTATGGTCCTCAATACCGATTTTTTTTAACAATTACCATTGTTTGAAAAAGTTTAAATTAATTTTCTAGTACTTCACTCTTGTTAAAACGTAAAACGTTGCAGGTAAACTACCCCTTCCCCTTAACCGATCTTCACCAAAATCGATAGGCCTTGCGTCCTCTACAACTTAGGCAGGTATGCAAAAAATTATTTTACTCTGTTTGAATTATCGGCAGTTATCGTTTGCCATAGAAAAAGTTCTTCTTTTATAGAGTACACAAGACCTTTTGTTTTTGGTGAAGATTGGTTAAGGGAAAAGGGTAGCTTACCTGCAACGTTTTTTTTAATCAAGGGTAATTTGTTCCTTTGGCAAACAATAACAGCCGCAAATTCAAACACAATCAACTAATGTTTTGCATGCAGCCCTGAATTGTTAAGTTCTCAACACCTATTGATTTTGGTAAAGAACGGTTAAGGGAAAGGGGTAGTTTACCGGTAACATTTTATGTATTAACAAGGGTATTACTTCCATATTCCTTAAGGAATGGAAGTATGGTGATGGCAAAAAAAATCGTGTTCGAGATTATTGCAGATTCTGATTCTACTACACTCAAAACATGAAAAAAAGTCGTTTTCCGAAAAGTGTCTGTGTGTCTGTCTGTCTGTCTGTCTGTCTGTCTGTCTGTCTGTCTGTCTGTGTGTCTGTAGATTTTTTTTCTATGGCAAACGATAACTGCCGCAAATTCAAACAGAATCAAATAATTTTTTGCATACAGCCCTGATTTGCAGAGTACTCGCGACCTATTGTTTTTGGTGAAGATCGGTTGAGGGAAAGGGGTAGTTTACCGGCAACGGTTTTTTTTTAGCGTGGGTAAGTTTGTTTGTTTGGCAAACGATAACAGCTGCAAATTCAAACAGAATCAAATAATGTTTCGCATACCGCCCTGAATTGTAGAGTTCTCAAGACCTGTTGTTTTTGGTGAAGATCGGTTGAGGGAAAGGGGTAGTTTACCTGCAACGTTTTTTTAACAAGGGTATTTTCTTTGGCAAACGATAACAGCCGCAAATTCAAACAGAATCAAATAATGTTTTGCATACAGCCCTGATTTGTAGTGTACTCAAGACCTATTGTTTTTGGTGAAGATCGGTTAAGGGGAAGGGGTAGTTTACCAGCAACGTTTTTTTATCAAGCGTATTTTCTATGGCAAACGATAACAGCCGCAAATTCAAACAAAATCAAATAATATTTTGCATACGTCCCTGAATTGTAGAGGTCTCAATGACTTTCGATTTTGGTGAAGATCGGTTAAGGGGAAGGGGTAGTTTACCTGCAAACTTTTACGTTTTAACAAGAGTAAAGTACTTGAAAATTTATTTAAACTTTTTGAAACAATGGTAATTGTTAAAAATAAAATAATTTTGTTGCCAGGCAATAAAATTATAATTTTTTAATTTTAATGTAATATAATATTTTTCATTTAATACGGCAATAAAAAGGCAGGTAAGACACAGCCTGGCTGTTTGGCTGAAAATGATTTTAAATATAAATCTTAGAATATGGAAGTCATGTATGGTTCTCCATACCGATATTTTTCTATGGCAAACGATAACAGCCGCAAATTCAAACAGAATGAAATACGTTTTGCATACTGCCCTGAATTATGGAGTTCTCAAGACATGTTGTTTTTGGTGAAGATTGGATAAAGGAAAGGGGTAGATTACCAGCCACGTTTTTTGTTTTAACAAGGGTATTTTCTATGGCAAACGATAACAACCGCAAATTCAAACATAATCAAATAATGTTTTGCATACAGCCCTGAATTGTAGAGTTCTCAAGACCTGTTTGTTTTGGTGAAGATCGGTTAAGGGAAAGGGGTAGTTTATCAGCAACATTTTTTGTGTTAACAAGGGTATTTTCTATGACAAATGATAACAGCCGCAAATTCAAACAGAATCAAATAATGTTTTGCATACAGCCCTGATTTGTAGCGTACACAAGACCTATTGTTTTGGTGAAGATCGGTTAAGGGAAAGGGGTAGTTTGCCAGCAACGGTTTTTTATCAAGTGAAATTTTTTTCTATGGCAAACGATAACAGCCGCAAATTCAAAGAGAACGAATGATGTTTTGCATACAGCCCTGTTTTGTAGAGTTCTCAATACATATTGGTGTTGGTGAAGGTCGGTTAAGGAAAAGGGGTAGTTTACCTGCAACATTTTATGTTTTAACAAGGGTAATTTTTTATATGACGAACGATAACTGCCGTAAATTCAAACAGAACCAACTACATTTTTGCATGATTTTTGAACTAAAGTGAGCTCAAGGTTTGTTGATTTTGTTGAAGATCAGTTAAGGGAAAGGGGTAGTTTACCAGCAACGTTTCATGTTTTAACAAGGGTAATTTTTTTATGACGAACGATAACTGCCTTAAATTCGAACGGAATAAAATAATGTTTTGCATACATCCCTGAATTACTGTGTACTCAAGGTGGTCTTTTGATTTTGGTGAAGATCAGTTAAGGGAAAGGGGTAGTTTACTAGCAACATTTTATGTTTTAACAATGGTAATTTTTCTTATGGCGAATGATACCTGCCGCACATTCAAAGAGAATCAAATAATTTTTTGCATACATTCCTGAATTGTTAAGTACTCAAGATCTGCTCACTTTGGTGAATATCGGTTAAGGGAAAGGGGTAAGTTACCAGCAACACTTTATGTTTTAACAAGGGTAATTTTTCTTATGACGAATGATAACTGCCGTAAATTCAAACAGATTCAAATATTTTTTTACATATGTGTCTGAGTTCTAGAAGACTCAAGGCCTATTGATTTTGGTAAAGATGGGTTACGGGGAAAGTGTAGTTTACCTGAAACATTTTTTGTTGTAACAAGAGTAAATTACTTAATTTTGATAAATAAAGTATCCTGATAAGAAGATCTTAATAATCCACTGTAGAAACGTAGATGAAATATCTATAAATGAAGAGGCTAATTGTACGGGCTGGGGGTAATTTTCTATAAACGAAAATTATAGTTGAAGAGGGAGGGGATAATTTTTATGTGTACTACGTTATCGGTAACATAGTAGTAGTTTGTTGTTAAAATTCCTTCCTGGGCTGTTTGGCCGTCATCCAATGTTTTCTGCAAAACCAGATGTTTCGGGAGTGCCGTCGACTGCCATCATCAGTGAAAATCGAGGGTGATAACGTGTGGTGGTATACGTTAGTGACAACAGTACTGTGGTTAAGGCTGATGCAATAATTGGAATGAAGTAAGTTTCTATGAAAACATTTCAGTTCGTAAATGATTTTAAATGTAAATCTTGGACATGGAAGTCGTGTATGGTTCTCCATACTATGGAGAACCGAAATTTTCATTTTAATTTAAATCATGTATGAGAGAAAATATATCGTTCGTGGCAGTCAAGATTATCTCAATTTTGTAATATTCACGTTTCCATTTTAATATTATGATTACCGCAATAAAAAGGCTGACAACACACACACACACACGCACTGTAACGTACCAAAATAGCAGTTACATAAAATAAATGTCTAATACGTCAAATAGAAGAATAACATGAAAATATTTCATCAAGCATAGAAGAAGGAACAGGAGAATACAAATAAAATGTGTATCTACGAATGAATAATATTGAACCAACCCAACGAAGAAGAAAGAAGAATAATAAGAATATCATCGAGTATAACAAAGAGAGAGAAAATACCATGAGCCAATATAATACGTTAGCATCCATGCCCAATAGATCAAAACAGTGAGGGGATATGCCGAAAATAATTATCAACGTAAGAAGGAGACGAATCAAATACAATCACCATAGTGAAAAAACAAACTATTTTGTTATGAGTGTGAAATAAATATAGGACAATGATTACCATAATAATGAATGAAAATATGGAAGAATATGACAATATTCAGGGAACATGAATTATTACAAATAATGTGTAACCAAGGAAAGCACCAACAGTGACAAACAACTAACCAGAAGAAGAAAAAGAAGAAGAAGAGGAAAAGAAATGTACCATGAAGAATGAAGATTATGTATGAACAGTACAAGACATCAACATTCACAAGATATGGAAGGAATTAAAATCAATGTAGTGACCAGAATAAGTGTAATGATTATTGGAATACCAATAATAAAGAAACCAAGTGTTGAGCATCAATAAGTGATCACAAACAATGACAGTGAATACTTAATATAAGTGTAACAACATGTGATATAATAACATTTTACCCCAAGTAAACAGCACAAACAATACCAGTGAAAATGTTTATAACGGAGAGAAGTGATTAACCATTTGTACGTGAAAGAATCAATGATTAACAAGTGAAATGCACAGACAATTAGTGTAACAAGTTTAATCCAAGATTGTAAAATCACAGAGATAATCAATAAGACCACCAAAATATGATACAGTAAAGTGAATTAATTGTTCATATGGATTAATAATAAAAGCTTTATAATCCTTGATATGAAATGTGCCTGAATGTCATAGCAACACGGGACAAAATGTAGATGAGTGTCAAGACAAATAGTAGCAAATAAACTAATTTGTTGAGTATAAACAAGTCAATGTACCAAAGCCTAGGTACAATCCACCAAAATATGTAACATAATTAGACTAAGAAAACCAGTATTATTGTTTCAACAAATAGTGTAAAAATGTTTACAAAATGTGTAAAACTTAATAATAAACCATTGTAGTAGAATGCCATAATGAGACGGCAATAGTTGAGATGAATACTGTAAAGAACTATGAAGCACATTGTTGTCAGACAAATGACACATAACCTCACATGAGTTGAACCTACAACATAAAATCATATACATTAATTAAACCAAGTAATTATCCATAATTGTTTCAAACAGAGACTAAATAAGAATAAAAATGCAAAACAATGAACCATATGAACTGAAGGACACAACAAATGAATCAGATTAAATACAATAACATTAAACTAAATAGACAGAACCCCAATGTGACAAGAGATTTAGTCAAAAAACATTATCAAAACTTGTAAAGAGAATGTAAAAAATGTTACCAGTAGTTAGAGCAATGTTCAATACTGCTATGAGAACATCTCACAAATATTATACTAGTAATTTAATAATTGAAATTTAATAAACTAACTAACTGCAATCATAGAACCAGGTGTAAATAACCACCATACAATAACTCAGAGAGATTTCAAATAACAAAAAGTTAGTGAATACATTGAACTAACCATGTACAACAATTGTACACAATTTTAATTATTAACAATATATCCCATGTGTACTAAAATAACTAAATAAGTGACAAAATGGCGAGATGAGAGCATAATGTATTTTGAATCATACTATATGTGTATACAAAATAACATTTTACCAAAATAAAGTATGAACAAATGTATATAGATATACCTATTAGTGTTATGATACAAAAAATATGTAGTAGAATAAGGGATAATAGCGATATAAGTAAATGTAAACAATCGGACATAGTTGGTATATACGCCATTAACAAATTTTGTTTAAACTATAAATATAGCAATATTATGTATTAACATGAAGGAGAAATGGACTCAAAATGTTTAGTAATAAGTATTAAGATGTAATTACAACGAAATATAGTGAAAAAACTTATCTGTGTTAAGAACCACTATATGAGTTTTGGAGAAGATCAAGTGAATTATTAATAGACGGAATTATTGCTTGTTTGGACTTAAAATAAAGCCGCAAGTGTCCGCGATTTAATGCCACTATCCAAATGACGATATGACAAGAAATAAGAAACTTATAGCCATTATAAGTTTTTCGATCATTTTCGAATGTCCATGTATACGTCAGAGATAATCTCAAACCCAGACTTAGTGACGCTAAAAATTAGAATTTTTATTTAACCAAAGCGTTTGGGGTAGAGAGTATGACTTTCTAAAGCAATCAAATGGCTTAATTTCACCAGACGAAAAGAGACGCTTTAGCGAGATTGTTTAATCGTTTTTCAACACTCGAGGCGACAGGAACGTGTCACAGTCGGCAAGACATATTTTAAAATGTGCGCGTCACCCCCAGTAATATGGTCAAACATTAACCTATACTGAACACCCCATTATCGAGTGACAGTGAAATAAGTGAATAGTGAATAGACATGACCAGTGTATAATAAGGGTCATGTCCAGTGAAAATAAACAGGGAGTATGATATTTTAACAATTAAAAAAAAAATACTAAATGGAATAATTCTCGTTGATTAAACGAAAGTTATTGTTTGACTGCACTAGTCAAGTTAACGCTTGAGTGCATTAACAGATAATGATGAATAATTATCAGAATTTGATGAACAAAGTTATAGCCCATTATGATGGCGATAATTAATTAAAAGATGTATTTTATATCTAAAGAATAATTGATAACGGCGGAATAAATTTAAATACCGCTCACTAGTATTTGTAAATATAGTCGCTTAATTGACTATGAATTTTGACTTGATGAATAATAATTTTCTTGTGTGAATACTATCATTACTGATAATTCTACATCATATTAATAGTAAATAAAGCGTTTGTAAAAATAATATTAAAAATCTTCTATAACATTACTTATTATACGTAACCACTTACTCTCATCTAGGCAAACTAACCTAGAACCAAAACGTATATTTTGTCACAGAGAAACACTTCTGTCCTCAAATGATTTTTATAAAATGAAATCGATAATAAGAGTTTTTTCAATTTTTTTTCTCTTTCCAGTTCATAGTAGTAATAACTAATAAATTAATAACAATATTTTAATAGTGCAACGTTCAAAGCACGTGTTGACAATATTAGCTTCACTAGACCTCAGAATACCATACGATAGTACGATAGTATTGACTATCGTATTCAGATTAATAATTTTAAATTTTTGTTTTTTTTATCATAGTAGATAAGTAAACCTTGTTATTTATTAACACATCTTTATATCTTGTATCATGTATCTTAAAAGAATTCACGAAAATTGGTAATTCAATTAACCAAAGTGAACATAACCTAGTTCACCATATTATCGTACATTGTAACAGTGTTACCAGCCTTGAGCTGCAGAAATCTCAATATTTGTTTAATTTGTTGTTGTTTATAAAGATATCCATATTAATTGTTTTAAAAGAGTTTTGCTAAATTTCACTACTGTCAATAAAATCCTCAGTTTATTACCAGTGGATACAGAGTCTTCATTTCTATAAAATAGAAGCAATAGTTTATTTTTTTTTAGAAACAATTATCTCACAAGGTGGCTGCAATATTTAAGTTATTGATATTATATTATTCAACTTACAATTGAATATCTGAATTGTTTTATTTTATGTGCATCTTTTCGATATTCAAACGGAATATCTGTGTGTTGCAAATGTGTTTACAGTAAGAGAAGTCGCCCATCGAGAAGAGTGAAGATATTCACGGATGGTAATTGGGGAGGTAAATACAGCGAATTTTTAGTAGTTTTAATACTCTTTTAAACACGACCTTTAACTTTCAATCACCCATTGCTAAATAATTATACTGAATATTAAACACACCTTATGACGACGTGAGAGTCTACAACAACAACAAGAACATTTCAATAATAATAATCTAACAATAATTAAATCTAAATCGTTGTTATAAGTTAAATATTACAACACACACACACACACACACACACACACACACACACACACACACACACACACACACACACACACACACACACACACACACACACACACACACACACACACACACACACACACACACACACACACACACACACACACACACACACACACACACACACACACACACACACACACAATTTGCGTTATTTATGGCCTCACTCATGTTTATTTTCTTACATTTGCACGCTTTTTAAATGGAATGTGCCGAAACCCACACCAACACAACGCGTGCAAGCCGAGAAAGTGTCCAGCGTGGATAGCGATTTGCTTCCTGTGGATCGCTGGGCAGTGTAACTGCACGTGTTTACAGAGAAACGGTTCATAGACTTTTCGTCTTTAGGGAATGAACCCTCTGCAAAATGCTCAGGGTCCATGAGTGACTTCGGAGCGCTTCGGAGGAGGGATGATTATCTGCGTAGTTCTGTTTCTTTATAAGAATAAAGTAACCCTACCTAATTTTTTATGGATAAAGTGACGGAAAGTAACATTATTTTAAACGACTACCCCATAATAACAAAAATATCTATAAATAGTGAAATTACTTTGAGGGTGGGAGATATTTTTTTAGAAATTACCGAACCGAATTCAACTAAATTATTTTAAACATAAATCTTTCAACATGGAAGTCATCTATGGTTCTCAATACCGATTTTTTTTAACAATTACCATTGTTTGAAAAAGTTTAAATTAATTTTCAAGTACTTCACTCTTGTTAAAACGTAAAACGTTGCAGGTAAACTACCCCTTCCCCTTAACCGATCTTCACCAAAATCGATAGGCCTTGCGTCCTCTACAACTTAGGCAGGTCTGCAAAAAATTATTTTACTCTGTTTGAATTATCGGCAGTTATCGTTTGCCATAGAAAAAGTTCTTCACACAGACACTTTTTGAAAAACGATTTTACTTCCATGTTCCTTAAGCAAATGGAAGTATGGTGAGGCAAAAAAATCGTGTTCGAGATTATTGCAGATTCTGATTGTACTACACTCAAAACATGAAAAAAAGTCATTTTTCTAAAAGTGCCTGTGTGTGTGTCTGTAGATTTTTTTTTTTTGGCAAACTATAACCTCTTCTTTAGAGTTATAACGGAGGGAACCCAAAATAATTGGTTCTGCCAATTATTTCAGGCTGCCTTATTCGAGACGAGCTGAAATTTAAATCAGAACAACACACAGTAAGACATACAAGGAATCAGGGAAGGTGAAACTGTTGATTTATATACTCAGTATATGTGTGTAACAAGAAGACTTGCTTTATTAAACATTTGAAATATAACATTTCCTCCAAAGAACAGATCCCATGACGTTATTAATTAAATTAGTAAAATTAAGTGAAATGCTTTATTTAGAATATGGGATCACAACAAATTTATCTAGCTATACCCCCGGATCCGGATAACCATTGGTATTTAGTCTCTAATCTTTTAATTATATTTAATTCAAAATTTTATCTTGCAAGACTTTTACCTTTTTGCTTTATATATATTCCATTAGAAGAATGGTATTAATAACATTACGTTACGTTAATATCTAAACTGTTACAATTGAATGATATTGAATAGTTACAATTAAATTCTCAAATTTAAGTTTTTATATTCTTATAAAATCAATTGTCTCTGAAAAGTCTCTTAAATAGAGTATTGTGTTACAAAAATATTATCATTATTCCTCGATAGACGTGCTATCGAGTCACCTCTATTTTTTTGGGTGTAGTAATCGCCTCCATGTGGTTCCGTCTTGGGAGTCCTAAAACGTCGTCCTCGTCTTGGTCTGGTCTCTGTTGTTCATGGCTTAATACGTCTGCAGGATAGGTAGAGTCTTCAACACAGATACTCGTTGATTCTCAGATGTCTCGAACTGCATCATCGGTAGGTTATACTAGAGTTCTCGTTTAGATGGTCCATGACCACAGGTCAGAGGTTGAAAAGATTCGTCCATCGGTGAAGACTGCAGTCATCGTTTTTTCTTTATTAACACTCGTCGTTGTAGTTACATCTTTCTTCTTGTTACAAAGCTTTTGGAATTTTCTTTTTGTTAACGTTACATGTTACACTTTTTGTAACGGTTAGTAAAATACAAAATAATAATTAATTAATCCACACTAACAACAAATTGTATAACTTTTGAACAGAGCATTTTGCTCGTGCGTCTGCACAGCTGGGCGTCGTCATCGCAAGAGAGCGATTTTTCGTCCGCTACCCTTGTACATGACGAGAGAGAGTGGGGTGTTTATTCCGCGAGCATATATAGTTCCTGTTTTCTCTTTAAATAAACGTTTTATTTATACAAACTATCGCTAGATAAAAATACATCATTTAAATTAATTGTTTTAGTTACTATCTGTGTCTACAGATACTTTAATTATTCACATTAGTTTACTCTATTATTTTTTAATTACAGTAGACTCGGAAAACAGGTCGAGTCCAGTATCAACAGGTAGGCGCTTGATAGCAACCAAAGGGTTAAATACGAACATAATAATTATTTACAATATGCCTTTTCTTTATGGATACTTTGCCCTTATTAATTACTTCTTCCATTCACACTTAGTACCTACGTGTTTTTATTATTATTATTGTGAGATTTAAATGGTTAATTGTACGCAAACTTAATTAATTAAATTTTTTTTTTATTCTGTAAATGTCACAATTTAAATCGTCACAAAACGATAACTGCCGCAAATTCAAACTGAATCAAATCATTTTTTGCATACAGCCCTGAGTTGTAGAGTACTCACGACCTATTGTTTTTGGTGAAGATCGGTTGAGGGAAAGGGGTAGTTTACCGGCAACGGTTTATTTTTAATCAAGGGTAATTGTTTTCTATGGCAAACGATAACAGCCGTAAATTCAAACAGAATCAACTACTCTTTTGCATACAGCCCTGAATCATAGAGTTCTCAAGATCTATTGTTTTTGGTGAAGATCGGTTAAGGGAAAGGGGTAGTTTACCAGCAACATTTTATGTTTTAACAAGGATATTTTATATAGCAAACGATAACAGCCGCAAATTCTAACAGAATAAAATGATTATTTGCATACAGCCTTAAATTGTAAAGTTCTCAAGACCTGTTGATTTTGGTGAAGATCGGTTAAGGGAAAGGGGTAGTTTACCAGCTACGTTTTATGTTTTAAAAGGGTATTTTTTATGGCAAACGATAAGAGCCGCAAATTCAAACAGAATCAAATAATGTTTTGCATACAGCCCTCATCTGTAGAGTACTCAAGACCTGTTGTTTTAGGTGAAGATCGGTTAACGGGAAGGGGTAGTTTACCAGCAACGTTTTATGTTTATAAAGGGTATTTTCTATGGCAAACGATAAGAGTCGCAAATTCAAACAGAATCAAATAATGTTTTGCATGTAGATCTGATTTGTAGAGTACTCAAGACCTGTTGATTTTGGTGAAGACCGGTTAAGGAAAAGGAGTAGTTTACCAGCAACGGTTTTTTTAAACAAGTGTAATTTTTTTCTATGGCAAACGATAACAGCCTCAAATTCAAACAGAATCAACTACTCTTTTGCACACAGCCCTGAGTTATAGAGTTCTCAATACCAATTGGTTTTGGTGAAGATCGGTTAAGGGGAAGGGGTAGTTTACCTGCAAAATTTTTTTTATCTGGGGTAATTTTACTTCCATGTTTTTAAGGAAACGGAAGTATGGTGATGGCAAAAAAATCGTCTTCGAGATTATTGCAGATTCTGATTGTACTACACTCAAAACATGAAAAAAAAGTCATTTTTCGTAAAGTGTCTGTGTGTGTCTGTCTGTCTGTCTATGTGTCTGTCTGTCTTAGATTTTTTATCAATGGCAAACGATAACAGCCGCAGATTCAAACAGGATCAAATACTTTTTTTGCATACAGCCCTGATTTATAGAGTACACAAGACCTACTGTTTTTGGTGAAGATTGGTTAAGGGAAAAGGGTAGCTTACCTGCAACGTTTTTTTTTAAATCAACAGTAATTTGTTTCTATGGCAAACAATAACAGCCGCAAATTCAAACACAATCAAATTATGTTTTGCATGCAGCCCTGAATTGTAACGTTCTCAACGCCTATTGATTTTGGTAAAGATCGGTTAAGGGAAAGGGGTAGTTTGCCGGCGACATTTTATGTTTTAACAAGGGTATTTTCTATGGCAAACGATAACAGCCGCAAATTCAAACAGAATGAAATACGTTTTTGCATACTGCCCTGAATTATAGTTTCAAGACATGTTGTTTTTGGTGAAGATTTGATGAGGGAAAGGGGTAGATTACCAGCCACGTTTTGTGTTTTAACAAGGGTATTTTCTATGGCAAGCGATAACAGCCGCAAATTCAAACATAATCAAATAATGTTTTGCATACAGCCCTGAATTGTAGAGTTCTCAAGACCTGTTTGCTTTGGTGAAGATCGGTTAAGGGAAAGGGGTAGTTTACCGGCAACATTTTATGTTTTAACAAGGGTATTTTCTATGGCAAACGATAACAGCCGCAAATTCAAATAGAATGAAATAAGTTTTTGCATACTGCCCTGATTTGTAGCGTACTCAAGTCCTATTGTTTTTGGTGAAGATCGGTTAAGGGAAAGGGGTAGTTTGCCAGCAACGGTTTTTTATCAAGTGTAATTTTTTTCTATGGCAAACGATAACAGCCGCAAATTCAAACAGAATCAAATGATGTTTTGCATACAGCCCTGTTTTGAAGAGTTCTCAGTACGTATTGGTGTTGGTGAAGGTCGGTTAAGGGAAAGGGGTAGATTACCTGCAACATTTTATGTTTTAACAAGGGTAATTTTTTATATGACGAACGATAACTGCCGTAAATTCAAACAGAACCAACTACGTTTTTGCATACCTTTTTGAACTAAAGTGAGCTCAAGGTTTGTTGATTTTGTTGAAGATCAGTTAAGGGAAAAGGGTAGTTTACCAGCAACGTTTCATGTTTTAACAAGGGTAATTTTTTTTTTATGACGAACGATAACTGCCTTAAATTCAAACGGAATAAAATAATGTTTTGCATACATCCCTGAATTACAGTGTACTCAAGGTCTTTTGATTTTGGTGAACATCAGTTAAGGGAAAGGGGTAGTTTACTAGCAACATTTTACGTTTTAACAATGGTAATTTTTCTTATGGCGGATGATACCTGCCGCACATTCAAAGAGAATCAAATAATTTTTTGCATACATTCCTGAATTGTTAAGTACTCAAGATCTGCTCATTTTGGTGAAGATCGGTTAAGGGAAAGGGGTAAGTTACCAGCAACACTTTATGTTTTAACAAGGGTAATTTTTCTTATGACGAATGTTAACTGCCGTAAATTCAAACAGATTCAAATATTTTTTTACATATGTGCCTGAGTTCTAGAAGACTCAAGGCCTATTGATTTTGGTGAAGATGGGTTACGGGGAAAGTGTAGTTTACCTGAAACATTTTTTGTTGTAACAAGAGTAAATTACTTAATTTTGATAAATAAAGTATCCTGATAAGAGATATTAATAATCCACTGTAGAAACGTAGATGAAATATCTATAAATGAAGAGGCTAGTTGTACGGGCTGGGGGTAATTTTCTATAAATGAAAATTATAGTTGAAGAGGGAGGGGATAATTTTTATGTGTACTACGTTATCGGTAACAAAGAAGTAGTTTGTTGTAAAAATTCCTTCCCGGGCTGTTTGGCCGTCATCCAATGTTTTCTGCAAAACCAGACGTTTCGGGAGTGCCGTCGACTGCCATCATCAGTGAAAATCGAGTGTGATAACGTGTAGTGGTATACGTTAGTGACAACAGTACTGTGGTTAAGGCTGATGCAATAAGTGGAAAGAAGTAAGTTTCTACGAAAACATTTCAGTTCGTAAATGATTTTAAATGTCAATCTTGGACATAGAAGTCATGTATTGTTCTCCATACTATGGAGAACCGAAATTTTCATTTTAATTTAAATCATGTATGAGAGAAAATATATCGTTCGTGGCAGTCAAGATTATCTCAATTTTGTAATATTCACGTTTCCATTTTAATATTATGATTACCGCAATAAAAAGGCTGACAACACACACACGCACACACACACACACACCCACACACCCACACACACACACCCACACACAATTTGCGTTATTTATGGCCTCACTCATGTTTATATTCTTACATATGCACGCTTTTTAAATGGAATGTGCCGAAACCTACACCAACACAACGCGTGCAAGCCGAGAAAGTGTCCAGCGTGGATAGCGATTTGCTTCCTGTGGATCGCTGGGCAGTGTAACTGCACGTGTTTACAGAGAAACGGTTCATAGACTTTTCGTCTTTAGGGAATGAACCCTCTGCAAAATGCTCAGGGTCCATGAGTGACTTCGGAGCGCTTCGGAGGAGGGATGATTATCTGCATAGTTCTGTTTCTTTATAAGAATAAAGTAAGCCTACCTAATTTTTTATGGATAAAGTGACTGAAAGTAACATTATATTAAACGACTACCCCATAATAACAAAAATATCTATAAATAGTGAAATTACTTTGAGGGTGGGCGATATTTTTTTAGAAATTACCGAACCGAATTCAAGTAAATTATTTTAAACATAAATCTTTCAACATGGAAGTCGTCTATGGTTCTCAATACCGATTTATTTAACAATTACCATTGTTTGAAAAAGTTTAAACTAATTTTCAAGTACTTCAATCTTGGTAAAACGTGAAACGTTGCTGGTAAACTACCCCTTCCACTTAACCGATCTTCACCAAAATCGATAGGCCTTGCATCCTCTACAACTTAGGCAGGTATACAAAAAATTATTTTACTCTGTTTGAATTATCGGCAGTTATCGTTTGCCATAGAAAAAGTTCTTCACACAGACACTTTTTGAAAAACGATTTTACTTCCATGTTCTTTAAGAAAATGGAAGTATGGTGATGGCAAAAAAAATCGTGTTCGAGATTATACCAGATTCTGATTGTACTACACTCAAAACATGAAAAAAAGTCATTTTTCTAAAAGTGCCTATGTGTGTGTGCCTGTGTGTCTAAAGATTTTTTTTTTTGGCAAACGATAACTGCCGCAAATTCAAACTGAATCCAATCATTTTTTGCATACAGCCCTGAGTTGTAGAGTACTCACGACCTGTTGTGATTGGTGAAGATAGGTTGATGGAAAGGGGTAGTTTACCTGCAACGGTTTTTTATAATCAAGGGTAATTGTTTTCTATGGCAAACGATAACAGCCGTAAATTCAAACAGAATCAACTACTCTTTTGCATACAGCCCTGAATTATAGAGTTCTCAAGATCTGTTGTTTTTGGTGAAGATCGGTTAAGGGAAAGGGGTAGTTTTTGAGCAAGATTTTATGTTTTAACAAGGATATTTTATTTAGCAAACGATAAGAGCCGCAAATTCAAACAGAATCAAATAATGTTTTGCATAAAGCCCTCACCTGTAGAGTTATGAAGACCTGTTGTTTTAGGTGATGATCGGTTAACGGGAAGGGGTAGTTTACCAGCAACGTTTTATGTTTTAAAAGGGTATTTTCTATTGCAAACAATAAGAGTCGCAAATTCAAACAGAATCAAATAATGTTTTGCATGTACATCTTATTTGTAGAGTACTCAAGACCTGTTGATTTTGGTGAAGATCGGTTAAGGAAAAGGGGTAGTTTACCTGGAACGGGTTTTTTTAAACAAGCGTAATTTTTTTCTATGGCAAACGATAACCGCGTCATAATTCAAACAGAATCAACTAATCTTTTGCACACAGCCCTGAATTATAGAGTTCTCAATACCTATTGGTTTTGTTGAAGATCGGTTAAGATGAAGGGGTAGTATACCTGCAAAATTTTTTTATCGGGGATAATTTTACTTCCACGTTCCTTAAGGAAATGGAAGTATGGTGATGGCAAAAAAAATCGTCTTCGAGATTATTGCAGATTCTGATTGTACTACACTCAAAACATGAAAAAAAGTCATTTTTCGAAAAGTGTCTGTGTGTGTCTGTCTGTCTGTCTATGTGTCTGTCTGTCTTAGATTTTTTATATAAGGCAAACGATAACAGCCGCAAATTCAAACAGAATCAAATACTTTTTTGCATACAGCCCTGAATTGTTAAGTTCTCAACACCTATCGATTTTGGTAAAGATCGGTTAAGGGAAAGGGGTAGTTTACCGGCAACATTTTATGTTTTAACAAGGGTATTTTATATGGCAAACGATAACAGCCGCAAATTCAAACATAATCAAATAATGTTTTCCATACAGCCCTGATTTGTAGCGTACTCAAGACCTATTGTTTTTGGTAAATATCGGTTAAGGGAAAGGGGTAGTTTGCCAGCAACGGTTTTTTAACAAGTGTAATTTTTTTCTATGGCAAACGATAACAGCCGCAAATTCAAACAGAATCAAATGATGTTTTGCATACAGCCCTGTTTTGTAGAGTTCTCAGTACATGTTGGTGTTGGTGAAGGTCGGTTAAGGGAAAGGGGTAGTTTACCGGCAACATTTTATGTTTTAACAAGGGTAATTTTTTATATGACGAACGATAACTGCCGTAAATTCAAACAGAACCAACTACGTTTTTGCATACCTTTTTGAACTAAAGTGGGATCACGGTTTGTTGATTTTGTTGAAGATCAGTTAAGGGAAAGGGGTAGTTTACCAGCAACGTTTCATGTTTTAACAAGGGTAATTTTTTTATTATGACGATCGATAACTGCGTAAATTATGATTACCGCAATAAAAAGGCTGACAACACACACACACACACACACACACACACACACACACACACACACACACACACACACACACACACACACACACACACACACACACACACACACACACACACACACACACACACACACACACACACACACACACACACACACACACACACACACACACACACACACACACACACACACACACACACACACACACACACACAAACAATTTGCGTTATTTATGGCTTCACTCATGTTTATATTCTTACATTTGGACGCTTTTTAAATGGAATGTGCCGAAACCCACACCAACACAACGCGTGCAAGCCGAGAAAGTGTCCAGCGTGGATAGCGATTTGCTTCCTGTGGATCGCTGGGCAGTGTAACTGCACGTGTTTACAGACAAAAGGGTTCATAGACTTTTCGTCTTTAGGGAATGAACCCTCTGCAAAATGCTCAGGGTCCATGAGTGACTTCGGAGCGCTTCGGAGGAGGGATGATTATCTGCATAGTTCTGTTTCTTTATAAGAATAAAGTAAGCCTACCTAATTTTTTATGGATAAAGTGACTGAAAGTAACATTATATTAAACGACTACCCCATAATAACAAAAATATCTATAAATAGTGAAATTACTTTGAGGGTGGGCGATATTTTTTTAGAAATTACCGAACCGAATTCAAGTAAATTATTTTAAACATAAATCTTTCAACATGGAAGTCGTCTATGGTTCTCAATACCGATTTATTTAACAATTACCATTGTTTGAAAAAGTTTAAACTAATTTTCAAGTACTTCAATCTTGGTAAAACGTGAAACGTTGCTGGTAAACTACCCCTTCCACTTAACCGATCTTCACCAAAATCGATAGGCCTTGCATCCTCTACAACTTAGGCAGGTATACAAAAAATTATTTTACTCTGTTTGAATTATCGGCAGTTATCGTTTGCCATAGAAAAAGTTCTTCACACAGACACTTTTTGAAAAACGATTTTACTTCCATGTTCTTTAAGAAAATGGAAGTATGGTGATGGCAAAAAAAATCGTGTTCGAGATTATACCAGATTCTGATTGTACTACACTCAAAACATGAAAAAAAGTCATTTTTCTAAAAGTGCCTATGTGTGTGTGCCTGTGTGTCTAAAGATTTTTTTTTTTGGCAAACGATAACTGCCGCAAATTCAAACTGAATCCAATCATTTTTTGCATACAGCCCTGAGTTGTAGAGTACTCACGACCTGTTGTGATTGGTGAAGATAGGTTGATGGAAAGGGGTAGTTTACCTGCAACGGTTTTTTATAATCAAGGGTAATTGTTTTCTATGGCAAACGATAACAGCCGTAAATTCAAACAGAATCAACTACTCTTTTGCATACAGCCCTGAATTATAGAGTTCTCAAGATCTGTTGTTTTTGGTGAAGATCGGTTAAGGGAAAGGGGTAGTTTTTGAGCAAGATTTTATGTTTTAACAAGGATATTTTATTTAGCAAACGATAAGAGCCGCAAATTCAAACAGAATCAAATAATGTTTTGCATAAAGCCCTCACCTGTAGAGTTATGAAGACCTGTTGTTTTAGGTGATGATCGGTTAACGGGAAGGGGTAGTTTACCAGCAACGTTTTATGTTTTAAAAGGGTATTTTCTATTGCAAACAATAAGAGTCGCAAATTCAAACAGAATCAAATAATGTTTTGCATGTACATCTTATTTGTAGAGTACTCAAGACCTGTTGATTTTGGTGAAGATCGGTTAAGGAAAAGGGGTAGTTTACCTGGAACGGGTTTTTTTAAACAAGCGTAATTTTTTTCTATGGCAAACGATAACCGCGTCATAATTCAAACAGAATCAACTAATCTTTTGCACACAGCCCTGAATTATAGAGTTCTCAATACCTATTGGTTTTGTTGAAGATCGGTTAAGATGAAGGGGTAGTATACCTGCAAAATTTTTTTATCGGGGATAATTTTACTTCCACGTTCCTTAAGGAAATGGAAGTATGGTGATGGCAAAAAAAATCGTCTTCGAGATTATTGCAGATTCTGATTGTACTACACTCAAAACATGAAAAAAAGTCATTTTTCGAAAAGTGTCTGTGTGTGTCTGTCTGTCTGTCTATGTGTCTGTCTGTCTTAGATTTTTTATATAAGGCAAACGATAACAGCCGCAAATTCAAACAGAATCAAATACTTTTTTGCATACAGCCCTGAATTGTTAAGTTCTCAACACCTATCGATTTTGGTAAAGATCGGTTAAGGGAAAGGGGTAGTTTACCGGCAACATTTTATGTTTTAACAAGGGTATTTTATATGGCAAACGATAACAGCCGCAAATTCAAACATAATCAAATAATGTTTTCCATACAGCCCTGATTTGTAGCGTACTCAAGACCTATTGTTTTTGGTAAATATCGGTTAAGGGAAAGGGGTAGTTTGCCAGCAACGGTTTTTTAACAAGTGTAATTTTTTTCTATGGCAAACGATAACAGCCGCAAATTCAAACAGAATCAAATGATGTTTTGCATACAGCCCTGTTTTGTAGAGTTCTCAGTACATGTTGGTGTTGGTGAAGGTCGGTTAAGGGAAAGGGGTAGTTTACCGGCAACATTTTATGTTTTAACAAGGGTAATTTTTTATATGACGAACGATAACTGCCGTAAATTCAAACAGAACCAACTACGTTTTTGCATACCTTTTTGAACTAAAGTGGGATCACGGTTTGTTGATTTTGTTGAAGATCAGTTAAGGGAAAGGGGTAGTTTACCAGCAACGTTTCATGTTTTAACAAGGGTAATTTTTTTATTATGACGATCGATAACTGCCGTAAATTCAAACGGAATAAAATAATGTTTTGCATACATCCCTGAATTACAGTGTTCTCAAGGCCTTTTGATTTTGGTGAAGATCAGTTAAGGGAAAGGGGTAGTTTACTAGCAACATTTTATGTTTTAACGATGGTAATTTTTCTTATGGCGGATGATACTTGCCGCACATTCAAAGAGAATCAAATAATTTTTTGCATACATTCCTGAATTGTTAAGTACTCAAAATCTGCTCATTTTGGTGAAGATCGGTTAAGGGAAAGGGGTGAGATACCAGCAACACTTTATGTTTTAACAAGGGTAATTTTTCTTATGACGAATGTTAACTGCCGTAAATTCAAACAGATTCAAATATTTTTTTACATATGTGCCTGAGTTCTAGAAGACTCAAGGCCTATTGATTTTGGTGAAGATGGGTTACGGGGAAAGTGTAGTTTACCTGAAACATTTTTTGTTGTAACAAGGGTAAATTACTTAATTTTGATAAATAAAGTATCCTGATAAGAAGATATTAATAATCCACTGTAGAAACGTAGATGAAATATCTATAAATGAAGAGGCTAGTTGTACGGGCTGGGGGTAATTTTCTATAAACGAAAATTATAGTTGAAGAGGGAGGGGATAATTTTTATGTGTACTACGTTATCGGTAACAAAGTAGTAGTTTGTTGTAAAAATTCCTTCCCGGGCTGTTTGGCCGTCATCCAATGTTTTCTGCGAAACCAGACGTTTCGGGAGTGCCGTCGACTGCCATCATCAGTGAAAATCGAGTGTGATAACGTGTGGTGGTATACGTTAGTGACAACAGTACTGTGGTTAAGGCTGATGCAATAAGTGGAAAGAAGTAAGTTTCTATGAAAACATTTCAGTTCGTAAATGATTTTAAATGTAAATCTTGGACATAGAAGTCATGTATGGTTCTCCATACTATGGAGAACCGAAATTTTCATTTTAATTTAAATGATGTATGAGAGAAAATATATCGTTCGTGGCAGTCAAGATTATCTCAATTTTGTAATATTCACGTTTCCATTTTAATATTATGATTACCGCAATAAAAAGGATGACAACACACACACACACACACACAATTTGCGTTATTTATGGCTTCACTCATGTTTATATTCTTACATTTGCACGCTTTTTAAATGGAATGTGCCGAAATCCACACCAACACAACGCGTGCAAGCCGAGAAAGTGTCCAGCGTGGATAGCGATTTGCTTCCTGTGGATCGCTGGGCAGTGTAACTGCACGTGTTTACAGAGAAACGGTTCATAGACTTTTCGTCTTTAGGGAATGAACCCTCTGCAAAATGCTCAGGGTCCATGAGTGACTTCGGAGCGCTTCGGAGGAGGGATGATTATCTGCATAGTTTGGTTTCTTTATAAGAATAAAGTAAGCCTACCTAATTTTTTATGGATAAAGTGACTGAAAGTAACATTATATTAAACGACTACCCCATAATAACAAAAATATCTATAAATAGTGAAATTACTTTGAGGGTGGGCGATATTTTTTTAGAAATTACCGAACCGAATTCAAGTAAATTATTTTAAACATAAATCTTTCAACATGGAATTCATCTATTGTTCTCAATACCGATTTTTTTTAACAATTACCATTGTTTGAAAAAGTTTAAATTAATTTTCAAGTACTTCACTCTTGTTAAAACGTAAAACGTTGCAGGTAAACTACCCCTTCCCCTTAACCGATCTTCACCAAAATCGATAGGCCTTGCGTCCACTACATCGTAGGCAGGTAAGCAAAAAATTATTTTACTCTGTTTGAATTATCGGCAGTTATCGTTTGCCATAGAAAAAGTTCTTCACACAGACACTTTTTGAAAAACGATTTTACTTCCATGTTCCTTAAGCAAATGGAAGTATGGTGATGGCAAAAAAAATCGTGTTCGAGATTATTGCAGATTCTCATTGTACTACACTCAAAACATGAAAAAAAGTCATTTTACTTCCATATTCCTTAAGGAATGGAAGTATGGTGATGGCAAAAAAAATCGTGTTCGAGATTATAGCAGATTCTGATTCTACTACGCTCAAAACATGAAAAAAAGTCGTTTTCCGAAAAATGTCTGTGTGTGTGACTGTGTGTCTGTGTGTGTGTGTGTGGGTGTCTGTAGATTTTTTTCTATGGCAAACGATAACTGCCGCAAATTCAAACAGAATCAAATAATTTTTTGCATACAGCCCTGATTTGTAGAGTACTCACGACCTATTGTTTTTGGTGAAGATCGGTTGAGGGGAAGGGGCAGTTTACCAGCAACGGTTTTTTTTTATCAAGGGAAATTTTTTTTTTGGCAAACGATAACAGCCGGAAATTCAAACAGAATCAAATAATGTTTCGCATACAGCCCTGAATTGTAGAGTTCTCAAGACCTGTTGTTTTTGGTGAAGATCGGTTAAGGAAAAGGGGTAGTTTACCTGTAACGTTTTATGTTTTAAGAAGGGTATTTCCTATGGCAAAGATAACAGCCGCAAATTCATACAGAATCAAACGATTATTTGCATACAGCCCTAAACTGTAGAGTTCTCAAGGTCTGTTGTTTTTGGTGAAGATCGGTTGAGGGAAAGGGGTAGTTTACCGGCAACGGTTTTTTTTAAGGGAAATTTTTTTTTTGGCAAACGATAACAGCCGCAAATTCAAACAGAATCAATAATGTTTCGCATACAGCCCTGAATTGTAGAGTTCTCAAGACCTATTGTTTTTGGTGAAGATCGGTTAAGGGAAAGGGGTAGTTTACCTGTAACGTTTTATGTTTTAACAAGGGTATTTCTTATGGCAAACGATAACAGCCGCAAATTCAAACAGAATCAAACGATTATTTGCATACAGCTCTGATTTGTAGAGTACTCAAGACCTGTTGTTTTTGGTGAAGATCGGTTTAGGGGAAGGGGTAGTTTACCTGCAACGTTTTTTTATCAAGCGCATTTTATATGACAAACTAACAGCCGCAAATTCAAACAGAATCAAACAATTTTTTGCATACGTCCCTGAATTGTAGAGGTCTCAAGGACTTTCGATTTTGGTGAAGATCGGTTAAGGGGAAGGGGTTGTTTACCGGCAACCTTTTACGTTTTAACAAGAGTAAAGTACTTAAAAATTTATTTAAACGTTTTGAAACAATGGTAATTGTTGAAAATAAAATAATTTTGTTGCCAGGCAATAAAATTATAATTTTTTCATTTTAATGTAAATCATGTATAAGAGAAAATATATCGCGCTTGGCAGGCGATATTAAGATTTAAATATAAATCTTAGAATATGGAAGTCATGTATGGTTCTCCATACCGATATTTTCTAAAAGTGCCTGTGTGTGTGTCTGTAGATTTTTTTTTCTATGGCAAACTATAACTGCCGCAAATTCAAACTGAATCAAATCATTTTTTGCATACAGCCCTGAGTTGTAGGGTACTCACGACCTATTGTTTTTGGTGAAGATCGGTTGAGGGAAAGTGGTAGTTTACCGGCAACGGTTTTTTTATAATCAAGGGTAATTGTTTTCTATGGCAAACGATAACAGCCGCAAATTCAAACAGAATCAACTACTCTTTTGCATACAGCCCTGAATTATAGGGTTATCAAGATCTATTGTTTTTGGTGAAGGTCGGTTAAGGGAAAGGGGTATTTTACCAGCAACATTTTATGTTTTAACAAGGATATTTTATATAGCAAACGATAACAGCCGCAAATTCAAACAGAATCAAATGATTATTTGCATACAGCCTTAAATTGTGGAGTTCTCAATACCTGTTGATTTCAGTGAAGATCGGTTAAGGGAAAGGGGTAGTTTACCAGCTACGTTTTATGTTTTAACAGGGATATATTATATAGCAAACGATAAGAGCCGCAAATTCAAACAGAATCAAATAATGTTTTGCATAAAGGCCTCATCTGTACAGTACTCAAGACCTGTTGATTTAGGTGAAGATCGGTTAACGGGAAGGGGTAGTTTACCAGCAACGTTTTAGGTTTTAAAAGGGTATTTTCTATGGCAAACAATAAGAGTCGCAAATTCAAACAGAATCAAATAATGTTTTGCATGTAGGTCTGATTTGTTGAGTACTCAAGGCCTGATGATTTTGGTGAAGATGGGTTACGGGGAAAGTGTAGTTTACCTGAAACATTTTTTGTTGTAACAAGAGTAAATTACTTAATTTTGATAAATAAAGTATCCTGATAAGAAGATATTAATAATCCACTGTAGAAACGTAGATGAAATATCTATAAATGAAGAGGCTAGTTGTACGGGCTGGGGGTAATTTTCTATAAACGAAAATTATAGTTGAAGAGGGAGGGGATAATTTTTATGTGTACTACGTTATCGGTAACAAAGTAGTAGTTTGTTGTAAAAATTCCTTCCCGGGCTGTTTGGCCGTCATCCAATGTTTTCTGCAAAACCAGACGTTTCGGGAGTGCCGTCGACTGCCATCATCAGTGAAAATCGAGTGTGATAACGTGTGGTGGTATACGTTAGTGACAACAGTACTGTGGTTAAGGCTGATGCAATAAGTGGAAAGAAGTAAGTTTCTATGAAAACATTTCAGTTCGTAAATGATTTTAAATGTAAATCTTGGACATAGAAGTCATGTATGGTTCTCCATACAATGGAGAACCGAAATTTTCATTTTAATTTAAATCATGTATGAGAGAAAATATATCGTTCGTGGCAGTCAAGATTATCTCAATTTTGTAATATTCACGTTTCCATTTTAATATTATGATTACCGCAATAAAAAGGCTGACAACACACACACACACACACACACACACACACACACACACACACACACACACACACACACACACACACACACACACACACACACACACACACACACACACACACACACACACACACACACACACACACACACACACACACACACACACACACACACACACACACACACACACACACACACACACAATTTGCGTTATTTATGGCTTCACTCATGTTTATATTCTTACATTTGCACGCTTTTTAAATGGAATGTGCCGAAACCCACACCAACACAACGCGTGCAAGCCGAGAAAGTGTCCAGCGTGGATAGCGATTTGCTTCCTGTGGATCGCTGGGCAGTGTAACTGCACGTGTTTACAGACAAAAGGGTTCATAGACTTTTCGTCTTTAGGGAATGAACCCTCTGCAAAATGCTCAGGGTCCATGAGTGACTTCGGAGCGCTTCGGAGGAGGGATGATTATCTGCATAGTTCTGTTTCTTTATAAGAATAAAGTAAGCCTACCTAATTTTTTATGGATAAAGTGACTGAAAGTAACATTATATTAAACGACTACCCCATAATAACAAAAATATCTATAAATAGTGAAATTACTTTGAGGGTGGGCGATATTTTTTTAGAAATTACCGAACCGAATTCAAGTAAATTATTTAAACATAAATCTTTCAACATGGAATTCATCTATTGTTCTCAATACCGATTTTTTTTAACAATTACCATTGTTTGAAAAAGTTTAAATTAATTTTCAAGTACTTCACTCTTGTTAAAACGTAAAACGTTGCAGGTAAACTACCCCTTCCCCTTAACCGATCTTCACCAAAATCGATAGGCCTTGCGTCCTCTACATCGTAGGCAGGTAAGCAAAAAATTATTTTACTCTGTTTGAATTATCGGCAGTTATCGTTTGCCATAGGAAAAGTTCTTCACACAGACACTTTTTGAAAAACGATTTTACTTCCATGTTCCTTAAGCAAATGGAAGTATGGTGATGGCAAAAAAAATCGTGTTCGAGATTATTGCAGATTCTCATTGTACTACACTCAAAACATGAAAAAAAAGTCATTTTACTTCCATATTCCTTAAGGAATGGAAGTATGGTGATGGCAAAAAAAATCGTGTTCGAGATTATAGCAGATTCTGATTCTACTACGCTCAAAACATGAAAAAAAGTCGTTTTCCGAAAAGTGTCTGTGTGTGTGACTGTGTGTCTGTGTGTGTGTGTGTGTGTCTGTAGATTTTTTTTTATGGCAAACGATAACTGCCGCAAATTCAAACAGAATCAAATAATTTTTTGCATACAGCCCTGATTTGTAGAGTACTGACGACCTATTGTTTTTGGTGAAGATCGGTTGAGGGAAAGGGGTAGTTTACCTGCAACCGTTTTTTTTATCAAGGGAAATTTTTTTTTTTGGCAAACGATAACAGCCGCAAATTCAGACAGAATCAAATAATGTTTCGCATACAGCCCTGAATTGTAGAGTTCTCAAGACCTGTTGTTTTTGGTGAAGATCGGTTAAGGGAAAGGGGTAGTTTACCTGTAACGTTTTATGTTTTAAGAAGGGTATTTCCTATGGCAAAGATAACAGCCGCAAATTCAAACAGAATCAAACGATTATTTGCATACAGCCCTAAACTGTAGAGTTCTCAAGGTCTGCTGTTTTTGGTGAAGATCGGTTGTGGGAAAGGGGTAGTTTACCGGCAACGGTTTTTTTTTATTAAGGGAAATTTTTTTTTTTGGCAAACGATAACAGCCGCAAATTCAAACAGAATCAATAATGTTTCGCATACAGCGCTGAATTGTAGAGTTCTCAAGACCTGTTGTTTTTGGTGAAGATCGGTTAAGGGAAAGGGGTAGTTACCTGTAACGTTTTATGTTTTAACAAGGGTATTTCCTATGGCAAACGATAACAGCCGCAAATTCAAACAGAATCAAACAATTTTTTGCATACGTCCCTGAATTGTAGAGGTCTCAAGGACTTTCGATTTTGGTGAAGATCGGTTAAGGGGAAGGGGTAGTTTACTGGCAACCTTTTACGTTTTAACAAGAGTAAAGTACTTGAAAATTTATTTAAACGTTTTGAAACAATGGTAATTGTTGAAAATAAAATAATTTTGTTGCCAGGCAATAAAATTATAATTTTTTCATTTTAATGTAAATCATGTATAAGAGAAAATATATCGCGCTTGGCAGGCGATATTAAGATTTAAATATAAACCTTAGAATATGGAAGTCATGTATGGTTCTCCATACCGATATTTTCTAAAAGTGCCTGTGTGTGTGTCTGTAGATTTTTTTTTCTATGGCAAACTATAACTGCCGCAAATTCAAACTGAATCAAATCATTTTTTGCATACAGCCCTGAGTTGTAGGGTACTCACGACCTATTGTTTTTGGTGAAGATCGGTTGAGGGAAAGGGGTAGTTTACCGGCAACGGTTTTTTTATAATCAAGGGTAATTGTTTTCTATGGCAAACGATAACAGCCGCAAATTCGAACAGAATCAACTACTCTTTTGCATACAGCCCTGAATTATAGGGTTATCAAGATCTATTGTTTTTGGTGAAGGTCGGTTAAGGGAAAGGGGTATTTTACCAGCAACATTTTATGTTTTAACAAGGATATTTTATATAGCAAACGATAACAGCCGCAAATTCAAACAGAATCAAATGATTATTTGCATACATCCTTAAATTGTTTAGTTCAATACCTGTTGATTTCAGTGAAGATCGGTTAAGGGAAAGGGGTAGTTTACCAGCTACGTTTTATGTTTTAAAAGGGTATTTCCTATGGCAAACGATAAGAGCCGCAAATTCAAACAGAATCAAATAATGTTTTGCATAAAGGCCTCATCTGTACAGTACTCAAGACCTGTTGATTTAGGTGAAGATCGGTTAACGGGAAGGGGTAGTTTACCAGCAACGTTTTAGGTTTTAAAAGGGTATTTTCTATGGCAAACAATAAGAGTCGCAAATTCAAACAGAATCAAATAATGTTTTGCATGTAGGTCTGATTTGTTGAGTACTCAAGGCCTGATGATTTTGGTGAAGATGGGTTACGGGGAAAGTGTAGTTTACCTGAAACATTTTTTGTTGTAACAAGAGTAAATTACTTAATTTTGATAAATAAAGTATCCTGATAAGAAGATATTAATAATCCACTGTAGAAACGTAGATGAAATATCTATAAATGAAGAGGCTAGTTGTACGGGCTGGGGGTAATTTTCTATAAACGAAAATTATAGTTGAAGAGGGAGGGGATAATTTTTATGTGTACTACGTTATCGGTAACAAAGTAGTAGTTTGTTGTAAAAATTCCTTCCCGGGCTGTTTGGCCGTCATCCAATGTTTTCTGCAAAACCAGACGTTTCGGGAGTGCCGTCGACTGCCATCATCAGTGAAAATCGAGTGTGATAACGTGTGGTGGTATACGTTAGTGACAACAGTACTGTGGTTAAGGCTGATGCAATAAGTGGAAAGAAGTAAGTTTCTATGAAAACATTTCAGTTCGTAAATGATTTTAAATGTAAATCTTGGACATAGAAGTCATGTATGGTTCTCCATACTATGGAGAACCGAAATTTTCATTTTAATTTAAATCATGTATGAGAGAAAATATATCGTTCGTGGCAGTCAAGATTATCTCAATTTTGTAATATTCACGTTTCCATTTTAATATTATGATTACCGCAATAAAAAGGCTGACAACACACACACACACACACACACACACACACACACACACACACACACACACACACACACACACACACACACACACACACACACACACACACACACACACACACACACACACACACACACACACACACACACACACACACACACACACACACACACACACACACACACACACACACACACACACACACACACACACACACACAACAATTTGCGTTATTTATGGCTTCACTCATGTTTATATTCTTACATTTGGACGCTTTTTAAATGGAATGTGCCGAAACCCACACCAACACAACGCGTGCAAGCCGAGAAAGTGTCCAGCGTGGATAGCGATTTGCTTCCTGTGGATCGCTGGGCAGTGTAACTGCACGTGTTTACAGACAAAAGGGTTCATAGACTTTTCGTCTTTAGGGAATGAACCCTCTGCAAAATGCTCAGGGTCCATGAGTGACTTCGGAGCGCTTCGGAGGAGGGATGATTATCTGCATAGTTCTGTTTCTTTATAAGAATAAAGTAAGCCTACCTAATTTTTTATGGATAAAGTGACTGAAAGTAACATTATATTAAACGACTACCCCATAATAACAAAAATATCTATAAATAGTGAAATTACTTTGAGGGTGGGCGATATTTTTTTAGAAATTACCGAACCGAATTCAAGTAAATTATTTAAACATAAATCTTTCAACATGGAATTCATCTATTGTTCTCAATACCGATTTTTTTTAACAATTACCATTGTTTGAAAAAGTTTAAATTAATTTTCAAGTACTTCACTCTTGTTAAAACGTAAAACGTTGCAGGTAAACTACCCCTTCCCCTTAACCGATCTTCACCAAAATCGATAGGCCTTGCGTCCTCTACATCGTAGGCAGGTAAGCAAAAAATTATTTTACTCTGTTTGAATTATCGGCAGTTATCGTTTGCCATAGGAAAAGTTCTTCACACAGACACTTTTTGAAAAACGATTTTACTTCCATGTTCCTTAAGCAAATGGAAGTATGGTGATGGCAAAAAAAATCGTGTTCGAGATTATTGCAGATTCTCATTGTACTACACTCAAAACATGAAAAAAAAGTCATTTTACTTCCATATTCCTTAAGGAATGGAAGTATGGTGATGGCAAAAAAAATCGTGTTCGAGATTATAGCAGATTCTGATTCTACTACGCTCAAAACATGAAAAAAAGTCGTTTTCCGAAAAGTGTCTGTGTGTGTGACTGTGTGTCTGTGTGTGTGTGTGTGTGTCTGTAGATTTTTTTTTATGGCAAACGATAACTGCCGCAAATTCAAACAGAATCAAATAATTTTTTGCATACAGCCCTGATTTGTAGAGTACTGACGACCTATTGTTTTTGGTGAAGATCGGTTGAGGGAAAGGGGTAGTTTACCTGCAACCGTTTTTTTTATCAAGGGAAATTTTTTTTTTTGGCAAACGATAACAGCCGCAAATTCAGACAGAATCAAATAATGTTTCGCATACAGCCCTGAATTGTAGAGTTCTCAAGACCTGTTGTTTTTGGTGAAGATCGGTTAAGGGAAAGGGGTAGTTTACCTGTAACGTTTTATGTTTTAAGAAGGGTATTTCCTATGGCAAAGATAACAGCCGCAAATTCAAACAGAATCAAACGATTATTTGCATACAGCCCTAAACTGTAGAGTTCTCAAGGTCTGCTGTTTCTGGTGAAGATCGGTTGTGGGAAAGGGGTAGTTTACCGGCAACGGTTTTTTTTTATTAAGGGAAATTTTTTTTTTTGGCAAACGATAACAGCCGCAAATTCAAACAGAATCAATAATGTTTCGCATACAGCGCTGAATTGTAGAGTTCTCAAGACCTGTTGTTTTTGGTGAAGATCGGTTAAGGGAAAGGGGTAGTTACCTGTAACGTTTTATGTTTTAACAAGGGTATTTCCTATGGCAAACGATAACAGCCGCAAATTCAAACAGAATCAAACAATTTTTTGCATACGTCCCTGAATTGTAGAGGTCTCAAGGACTTTCGATTTTGGTGAAGATCGGTTAAGGGGAAGGGGTAGTTTACTGGCAACCTTTTACGTTTTAACAAGAGTAAAGTACTTGAAAATTTATTTAAACGTTTTGAAACAATGGTAATTGTTGAAAATAAAATAATTTTGTTGCCAGGCAATAAAATTATAATTTTTTCATTTTAATGTAAATCATGTATAAGAGAAAATATATCGCGCTTGGCAGGCGATATTAAGATTTAAATATAAACCTTAGAATATGGAAGTCATGTATGGTTCTCCATACCGATATTTTCTAAAAGTGCCTGTGTGTGTGTCTGTAGATTTTTTTTTCTATGGCAAACTATAACTGCCGCAAATTCAAACTGAATCAAATCATTTTTTGCATACAGCCCTGAGTTGTAGGGTACTCACGACCTATTGTTTTTGGTGAAGATCGGTTGAGGGAAAGGGGTAGTTTACCGGCAACGGTTTTTTTATAATCAAGGGTAATTGTTTTCTATGGCAAACGATAACAGCCGCAAATTCGAACAGAATCAACTACTCTTTTGCATACAGCCCTGAATTATAGGGTTATCAAGATCTATTGTTTTTGGTGAAGGTCGGTTAAGGGAAAGGGGTATTTTACCAGCAACATTTTATGTTTTAACAAGGATATTTTATATAGCAAACGATAACAGCCGCAAATTCAAACAGAATCAAATGATTATTTGCATACATCCTTAAATTGTTTAGTTCAATACCTGTTGATTTCAGTGAAGATCGGTTAAGGGAAAGGGGTAGTTTACCAGCTACGTTTTATGTTTTAAAAGGGTATTTCCTATGGCAAACGATAAGAGCCGCAAATTCAAACAGAATCAAATAATGTTTTGCATAAAGGCCTCATCTGTACAGTACTCAAGACCTGTTGATTTAGGTGAAGATCGGTTAACGGGAAGGGGTAGTTTACCAGCAACGTTTTAGGTTTTAAAAGGGTATTTTCTATGGCAAACAATAAGAGTCGCAAATTCAAACAGAATCAAATAATGTTTTGCATGTAGGTCTGATTTGTTGAGTACTCAAGGCCTGATGATTTTGGTGAAGATGGGTTACGGGGAAAGTGTAGTTTACCTGAAACATTTTTTGTTGTAACAAGAGTAAATTACTTAATTTTGATAAATAAAGTATCCTGATAAGAAGATATTAATAATCCACTGTAGAAACGTAGATGAAATATCTATAAATGAAGAGGCTAGTTGTACGGGCTGGGGGTAATTTTCTATAAACGAAAATTATAGTTGAAGAGGGAGGGGATAATTTTTATGTGTACTACGTTATCGGTAACAAAGTAGTAGTTTGTTGTAAAAATTCCTTCCCGGGCTGTTTGGCCGTCATCCAATGTTTTCTGCGAAACCAGACGTTTCGGGAGTGCCGTCGGCTGCCATCATCAGTGAAAATCGAGTGTGATAACGTGTGGTGGTATACGTTAGTGACAACAGTACTGTGGTTAAGGCTGATGCAATAAGTGGAAAGAAGTAAGTTTCTATGAAAACATTTCAGTTCGTAAATGATTTTAAATGTAAATTTTGGACATAGAAGTCATGTATGGTTCTCCATACTATGGAGAACCGAAATTTTCATTTTAATTTAAATGATGTATGAGAGAAAATATATCGTTCGTGGCAGTCAAGATTATCTCAATTTTGTAATATTCACGTTTCCATTTTAATATTATGATTACCGCAATAAAAAGGCTGACAACACACACACACACACACACACACACACACACACACACACACACACACACACACACACACACACACACACACACACACACACACACACACACACACACACACACACACACACACACACACACACACACACACACACACACACACACACACACACAATTTGCGTTATTTATGGCTTCACTCATGTTTATATTATTACATTTGCACGCTTTTTAAATGGAATGTGCCGAAACCCACACCAACACAACGCGTGCAAGCCGAGAAAGTGTCCAGCGTGGATAGCGATTTGCTTCCTGTGGATCGCTGGGCAGTGTAACTGCACGTGTTTACAGAGAAACGGTTCATAGACTTTTCGTCTTTAGGGAATGAACCCTCTGCAAAATGCTCAGGGTCCATGAGTGACTTCGGAGCGCTTCGGAGGAGGGATGATTATCTGCATAGTTCGGTTTCTTTATAAGAATAAAGTAAGCCTACCTAATTTTTTATGGATAAAGTGACTGAAAGTAACATTATATTAAACGACTACCCCATAATAACAAAAATATCTATAAATAGTGAAATTACTTTGAGGGTGGGCGATATTTTTTTAGAAATTACCGAACCGAATTCAAGTAAATTACTTTAAACATAAATCTTTCAACATGGAATTCATCTATTGTTCTCAATACCGATTTTTTTTAACAATTACCATTGTTTGAAAAAGTTTAAATTAATTTTCAAGTACTTCACTCTTGTTAAAACGTAAAACGTTGCAGGTAAACTACCCCTTCCCCTTAACCGATCTTCATCAAAATCGATAGACCTTGCGTCCTCTACATCGTAGGCAGGTAAGCAAAAAATTTTTTTTTCTCTGTTTGAATTATCGGCAGTTATCGTTTGCCGTAGACAAAGTTCTTCACACAGACACTTTTTGAAAAACGATTTTACTTCCATGTTCCTTAAGCAAATGGAAGTATGGTGATGGCAAAAAAAATCGTGTTCGAGATTATTGCAGATTCTCATTGTACTACACTCAAAACCTGAAAAAAAGTCATTTTACTTCCATATTCCTTAAGGAATGGAAGTATGGTGATGGCAAAAAAAATCGTGTTCGAGATTATAGCAGATTCTGATTCTACTACGCTAAAACATGAAAAAAAGTCGTTTTCCGAAAAGTGTCTGTGTGTGTGACTGTGTGTCTGTGTGTGTGTGTGTGTGTCTGTAGATTTTTTTTCTATGGCAAACGATAACTGCCGCAAATTCAAACAGAATCAAATAATTTTTTGCATACAGCCCTGATTTGTAGAGTACTGACGACCTATTGTTTTTGGTGAAGATCGGTTGAGGGAAAGGGGTAGTTTACCGCCAACGGTTTTTTTTTATCAAGGGAAATTTTTTTTTTTTTGGCAAACGATAACAGCCGCAAATTCAAAAAGAATCAAATAATGTTTCGCATACAGCCCTGAATTGTAGAGTTCTCAAGACCTGTTGTTTTTGGTGAAGATCGGTTAAGGGAAAGGGGTAGTTTACCTGTAACGTTTTATGTTTTAAGAAGGGTATTTCCTATGGCAAAGATAACAGCCGCAAATTCAAACAGAATCAAACGGTTATTTGCATACAGCCCTAAACTGTAGAGTTCTCAAGGTCTGTTGTTTTTGGTGAAGATCGGTTGAGGGAAAGGGGTAGTTTACCGGCAACGGTTTTTTTTTATTAAGGGAAATTTTTTTTTTTTGGCAAACTGTGCTGAGTCAAATGATTCAGCGCGAGTTTAGTAAATGTATAGGCATTTTTTTTTGGACGGTAAAGACAGTACAAAAGTTAAATTAATACGGAGTGCTGCTCTCTACCCGCGGATAGGAGAGGCTGCCGTTTTCAAGTTTTCACCGTTTGATCGGTGTTTCCATCTACTGAGTTTTTCCAGCAGCTCGGCTGAGTTTTTAAACAACAGTGCTGCAGCCTGGTGAGAATTTCCTCACAAACGGACAACGAACGAAAACTTTTGTTAAGGTTTGTCTCAAAATGGAAGCCTAACTCACGACATCGTAGAATATCTCTTCGGTGGAGAGGAGTGTGAAAATCTATCGTCGACTTCTTTTAAATATGAGATAAGTTCTTAATGAGTGCGGTAAGTTTTGATTTCGTTATATTAATTATATACTAAACTTTTAAAGGAGAAAACGTTTTTTTTAGTAAGCTTGAGTAAGCCCCCACTTGTTGAATCATGCATGGTGAAAGACGTAATTGTTCGTAAAGTTTTTATAAACCAATAAAGCTTGATTATTGGTGTGTCAGAATCTCGGCTTTAATACCTAAAGTACAATAACCACAATATATTTAATTTTACACTTTCATTAACACCGATGTAACGAGATTCGGTTGAGCACTTAACCTGTTACACAATCTGTCGTCATTAAGTGGTATAAAGTTTTGCTACAATGACAGTAAAACTTTATACATACATTATTGGGAACTTACTCAGGCACGTTTTAAACGTAAATCATGTCACATTCAAAGTAGTAGTATTCTCAAATTCTATGGAGTAAAAAACTATGTGTTTTAAATAAATTCTTCGCCACGTGGTAACCTTAATTTCACTCAAAGTAATAAGTTCATAAGATGTCACAGAGCCAAGATAAATTATTATATTGCAAAAGCAACTCACATTTAGTGAGGTTCAAGTTATAAAGCGTTATAAAGAGTCATTGTTAGAGAACTTTTTAAGTAAGGCATGTTGGCCAAAATAATGTTACCAAGTTTTATTATGTACAACACAACTAGGTGTTGTTTTTATTTATGTATTTTGGAGGGTGTCCAAACAGTGGGGGCATTTGTGTGTGGTCTCTCACTAAAAATGTAATGTGTGACAATAGGGTTCACTGAACAGAGACAAGTCCTACTGCCAATGAACGAAATGCCATCTTAAAGCTCCACACTCGACACCGAAGAGAACAACGACCGGAACAACATGCCAATCATGAGATCGCCACGCTGTAAATAAGAAATCATCCTTCTGGGCACACATAAGCAGGTGAAAAATATCCATTTTATATTCACACGTAGAATCAACATGGTACCAGTATACATTCATTTGGATCCCCAATTGATGGGACAGTTTAGTGTGAACACTAAGTATTAATTGTAAATTTCAATATATGTATAGTAAATTGTCAGTTCAGAGACTGACATGTGTACCACACAGCATCTAACTTAGATTTCCACTCATTTCTTTGTTGAGTGTGCCGACCGCGAAGTGAGATGACGTCGATAAATCCTGAGTTGTTTGTTAGGGAGGAAATTGTGTTCGAGCTCCGGGCCCGGGGTAAAGAAACCCAAGTCAATGTCCAAACCTTACGGCAGCGGCTCCGTGAAGCGCTGACCGCGGGTGATGCGCTCTCAAGGGTCACTATCACTGACCCCGAGAGTGAGTGGGAGCGGTGTACAGAAAAATGGGGTGAGCTGAAGGAGTCGGCTCAATCCGTCGAAAGTGGAGGAGAGACCGGGATGCTCTCTCGTTGTCCGGCGGATCCGGCAACGTATGCAGCACTTGATTCATCGGCTGCAAAATTTACTGGCACAAGTCAGTGAACCGCCACCATATAATATAAAAGAGATAATACAGGAGATTACCTCGACCCTCCAAGGGTCACCACCGGTAAGAGCATCCACCCCAATTCCGGTTGTTGAGGAGTCCGTGATCTCAGCGCTGAACACTTCTTCATACAGGGAAGTAGAGCCTGTACGGACTGGTTCGGGGGCGGCAACGTAAAACCACCTGCCCAACCCACTTGCCGATATTATTAAACAACTGCCAGTCGTGGACGGACTGGAAGCAGATAAACTACTCCCGTTTTTTAAGATAGTCTTTGACTTAAAGGACTATCCGGGTATGCTGGAGCGAACGGTGCTCGAACTCATCTTCCCCTACTGTCGCGGTACCATGGCTGACAGGGTGGCGGAGGTAATGCGACGTAAGGAAGGCGTGGATGAGTTCCACCGGGTGGTGCTGAGGGCGTTCGTACCCAGTAGAATGATGGAGCAATTGCGCCATCGGCATTTTTATAAAGTACAGGCACGGGGCGAAACATTGGCCCAGTATGTGCTGCGAATGCGCCAGGTAGCGCGTATTCTGGGAATGGGCATGTCGGAGGAAGAGGTGGTCCAACACATCCTCGACGGCGTCTCTGCCGACGACCGTCTGCGACTAGTTTTTGCACAGCGGCCGCAGTGGTTTACCGACCTGGAGCGACTCTGCGTTATGACGGAGACCATGCAGATGACCGACCAGGCGAGCGGAAACAGTAGACGAGCCGAACCAAGACCTCAGACATCGGAAGGGGCCAGAGAGCCTACCTTCCCCCGACAGGCCCAGCCAGCTCGAAATCGTCAGCAAACAAATCCAAATACTGTGATTTGTTATAATTGTAACCGCCCGGGACACGTGGCGAGAAATTGTATGCGAAGGCGCGCGCGACCAGCACCACCTATGTCAAGACCAGCGCCAAAAAACTAATTAGACAGGGGAAGATATTTCGGAGGATGTCTTCCCCCCACTTCAATTCAGTTCAACTTCCGTCCACCTCCAGGCAGCCGTTAAAAGCCCCATCTTCAAATATCAAGGTCCAGTCCGCTACCTCGCAACAACTTTCTGTATGCCCCTTTCTGTCGCTCGAGGTAAAGGGTGGTCAGCTCAGAGCTTTAGTTGACTCCGGTTCAGCCCGATCCATCATTTCATCTCGGGTACATGCGGACCTTGAACAACAGGGTTTAATTATAAGGTCAGAAAAGTCATCTGCTATATGCTGGACGGCATCCCGTGAAATCTTGCCTATCTCCCGGGTTACTTCCTTTAAGATCAAAATTGATGGGTTTTCTTGGGTGTGGTCTTTTCTGGTTTCTCCTGCTCTGGGAGTGGATTGTATCATTGGTGCCGATTTTATCGCAAAAAGTGGTCTCGTGCTGGACATCCAAGCGCACCAATGTTTTTTTAAATTTAATCGGGAGGTTTTAATTCCGTTCCTTGGGTACCAGGGCGCTAAGCCGGGTATCCAAGAAGTAGCTTGTCCCGATTCTGCACGAGACCATCTCACTCCATCCCAGCAGACGGCCTTAGATCATTTGTGTGAGGAATTTTCCGAGGTGTTAACTCCTACTTTGGGACTCACACACCTGCTGGAATATAAAATCAGTCTAACAGATACGAAAATAGTGAGGTCACACCCTTACAAGTTTGCCCCTCCTAAGATGACCATTCTGCGAGAGAAGGTTCAAGAATTATTGGACCAAGGGGTGATTGAACCTTCTCATTCCAGCTATGCCAGTCCAGCATTTTTAGTGCCAAAGCCTGGTGGAAAACAAAGAATGGTAGTAGATTACAGGAAGTTGAACGCCAATATCGAGGTGGATTCTGTTCCCCTCCCGGATTTACATTCGGCCTTTGATTGGTTCAGTGGGGCCAGATTTTATACCATTATCGATCTGAACGCGGCCTATCATCAGATACCTCTTGCCAAAGATAGTAAACCATACACAGCTTTTTGTGTACCCTGGAATTTGTACCAGTACACAAGGGTTCCCATGGGTTTGGCTGTGGGGGCCCAGACACTTACTCGCCTTCTTGACACTGTCTTTCACGACGTCAAATTCCGTTTCATCTATAATTATCTTGACGATCTGTTGGTGTATAGTGAGACTTTCGAGGATCATCTGCGGCATTTAAGAGAGGTGTTGGGTCGTTTAAGAGAGGCTGGCCTCACTGTCAATCCCGAAAAGGTTCGTTTCGCCCAAGAGAGTATTTCTTTCTTGGGCCATTTAATTTCATACAAGGGCGTGACGGTAGACCCAGAGAGGACACAAGGCATCCGTGACTTTCCTCCGCCAAGGGATGCGAAAGGCATAGCGAGATTCGTCGGTATGATAAATTTTTATCGGCGTTTCATACCGAATATCGCTGAAATTGCCGCTCCCTTGAATGAACTGAGGAAGAAGGGGGCAAAGTTTTCATGGGGGGAAAACCAACAGAAGGCTTTTGATACCTTAAAGGAAGCCATCATTTCCCCACCGGTGTTGCGGATGCCCGACTTTTCGAAACCGTTCATTTTGCAGACGGACGCGAGTTCGGTTGCGCTCGGAGCGGTCCTTTCCCAGGTTATTGACGACGCTAGGCAGCCTGTGGCTTTTATCTCACGCACGTTGACCCAGCAAGAACGTAAATCATCCGTTTACGAGCTAGAGTGTTTAGCTGTTGTATACGCTCTAGATAAGTTCAGGCGTTTCCTGGAACATGCTGAGTTCCTGCTCGAGACCGATAATCAGGCTCTCTCATGGCTTCTAGCTCATCCCCGGCAACTGGGTAAAATTGGTAGATGGGTGGTGAAAATCTCATCCTTTAAGTTCACCGTGCAACACATCAGGGGATCCCAGAATGTGGTTGCAGATGCCTTATCCCGTATGTTTTCCCAACCCAGTGATGCCCAAGCTGAGCAACCCTGTTCCGTTCTTCTCGATTTTCCTTTAGCCTTCACTGATGTGTTACCCCATCAGTTAAACGACGAAGTGCTGGGTCAAGTCATCCAAAATATTAAGCAGGGTAACGTACAGGCCCCTTATTTCTTGTCCAAGGGAGTCCTTTGCTGTCGAGAAAGAAAAGGACGAGCACCTAAAATCGTGCTGTCTAGCAAATTAGTGCCCATGGTCTTCAGTTATTACCATGATTCCCCAATCGGAGGCCACAAGGGAATTTCGAAGACCATTTCCAGTATTAGGAAACATTTTATCTGGAAGGGCATGGATAGAGACATCGCGACGAGAGTAAAAAACTGTCATCTGTGTGGCTTGAGCAAGCCTGCCCAGAACACCAAACTAGGGTTGTTATCGTCTGAGGTGGCGAGCAGACCAATGGGAAAGTTATTTATTGACTACGTGGGGCCGTTCCCCCGTAGCAAGTCAGGTAATGCTTACCTGCTTGTTTGTGTAGATGCCTTTTCAAAGTTTGCCTGGCTACTGCCCTTACGGCAGGCAACCGCTCGTTTGACCATCAACGCTTTACAGAACCACGTTTTTCAGCATTTCGGTCTTCCGACCATCATTGTCTCGGACAATGGTCCGCAATTTATTTCAAATGAATTCAGGCGTATGTGTTTCGCCAGTGGCATCAAACACGTAACCACTTCCCCTTATTATCCACAACCGTCCCATGCGGAGAGATTCAATCGGAATCTCCGGTCCGCCTTGATTGCTTATCACGCTGAGCAACAGACCACCTGGGATCAGAATCTGAAGTGGTTACAATTAGCCTTCAACACGGCCAGACACGACAGTCATCAGGCCGTGCCCTTTGAAATTTTGTTTGGATTCTCGCCCGCACTCCCGTTGACCAACCTATGGGATATCGAAGATCTTCTGCCGCGGGAGCCCAATAATAAAACTGCGGAGAGATGGAAAATGGCTCGGAAGAATTTGCTGCAAGCGCACGAGCGGGTCCGTCGGCGTTATAATCAGGGGCGTATTCCAAACCCCTTCCGGATTGGTGACTGGGTCTATTGCCAAAGCCACCCACTCAGCTCTGCCGCCGACAAACGTGCTGCGAAGCTATGCTACCGTTGGTCGGGGCCATACCGAATCGTAGGATTTACGTCACCAGTGACGGCCCGGCTGGGCGTACCGGGAGACAAACAAAAGTCGTTGACAAGCCACATTTCCAAACTTAAACGTTGTCGGGGGATATCCAAAACGTTCGAAGGGGGATAGTCCCCGTAAAGATAGGACGGAGGTCCATGTTAAATGTGGAAGTCGTGTTCAGGCGAATGGGGCGAGCCTCAGGAGATCGGAAGATCCATACGTATGAATCTTTCTTTTGTCTTTTCCTGTCTCTCTCTCTTGTGCTGTATGCGGACTCTGATCAGGTCAGCATGCAGCACCCGCACACTTACATAATACATATCTTCTTTCGTCTCTTTCGTTTTCCTTTTGATTTCTGTTCTCCTGAGAGCAAGCTCAGCTGAGCCAACCCAACCACGACGTCCACCGGTATTTTTTGGGGAGAGGTACACTGCAGGGTACCCTCCTGGCCTTTAACGTTGGGGCAACTATGTTGCCCTTTTGGGGTGAGGGTGTGCTGAGTCAAATGATTCAGCGCGAGTTTAGTAAATGTATAGGCATTTTTTTTTGGACGGTAAAGACAGTACAAAAGTTAAATTAATACGGAGTGCTGCTCTCTACCCGCGGATAGGAGAGGCTGCCGTTTTCAAGTTTTCACCGTTTGATCGGTGTTTCCATCTACTGAGTTTTTCCAGCAGCTCGGCTGAGTTTTTAAACAACAGTGCTGCAGCCTGGTGAGAATTTCCTCACAAACGGACAACGAACGAAAACTTTTGTTAAGGTTTGTCTCAAAATGGAAGCCTAACTCACGACATCGTAGAATATCTCTTCGGTGGAGAGGAGTGTGAAAATCTATCGTCGACTTCTTTTAAATATGAGATAAGTTCTTAATGAGTGCGGTAAGTTTTGATTTCGTTATATTAATTATATACTAAACTTTTAAAGGAGAAAACGTTTTTTTTAGTAAGCTTGAGTAAGCCCCCACTTGTTGAATCATGCATGGTGAAAGACGTAATTGTTCGTAAAGTTTTTATAAACCAATAAAGCTTGATTATTGGTGTGTCAGAATCTCGGCTTTAATACCTAAAGTACAATAACCACAATATATTTAATTTTACACTTTCATTAACACCGATGTAACGAGATTCGGTTGAGCACTTAACCTGTTACACAATCTGTCGTCATTAAGTGGTATAAAGTTTTGCTACAATGACAGTAAAACTTTATACATACATTATTGGGAACTTACTCAGGCACGTTTTAAACGTAAATCATGTCACATTCAAAGTAGTAGTATTCTCAAATTCTATGGAGTAAAAAACTATGTGTTTTAAATAAATTCTTCGCCACGTGGTAACCTTAATTTCACTCAAAGTAATAAGTTCATAAGATGTCACAGAGCCAAGATAAATTATTATATTGCAAAAGCAACTCACATTCAGTGAGGTTCAAGTTATAAAGCGTTATAAAGAATCATTGTTAGAGAACTTTTTAAGTAAGGCATGTTGGCCAAAATAATGTTACCAAGTTTTATTATGTACAACACAACTAGGTGTTGTTTTTATTTATGTATTTTGGAGGGTGTCCAAACAGTGGGGGCATTTGTGTGTGGTCTCTCACTAAAAATGTAATGTGTGACAATAGGGTTCACTGAACAGAGACAAGTCCTACTGCCAATGAACGAAATGCCATCTTAAAGCTCCACACTCGACACCGAAGAGAACAACGACCGGAACAACATGCCAATCATGAGATCGCCACGCTATAAATAAGAAATCATCCTTCTGGGCACACATAAGCAGGTGAAAAATATCCATTTTATATTCACACGTAGAATCAACATGGTACCAGTATACATTCATTTGGATCCCCAATTGATGGGACAGTTTAGTGTGAACACTAAGTATTAATTGTAAATTTCAATATATGTATAGTAAATTGTCAGTTCAGAGACTGACATGTGTACCACACAGCATCTAACTTAGATTTCCACTCATTTCTTTATAGTACTTTCGCTACAGATTTAAAGTCAGTTTTATTATTATTATTTTCTCAAGTTTAATTTACTATGCATAAAAACATATATTTTCCCTTATTTTAAAATCAGGTTAGGTCATTTGTATAAAAAGATTACTGGGGAGGTAGGTGTTATTTTAAATTAGTTTCAACCAAGCTGTGCCTGTCGAAACACTTTTCAACTTGTTTGTCGAAACAAGGTTGTTGAAACAAGGTTGTTGAGACTGGTTATAAATTGAAGAAACATGTCTGTCTCTGACACACAAATGTATTTTTTTATATAAGGTGCTAATATTGTGCAATTTTTCCCTTTCATTAATTGGCCCTATTTTAGTCTATATAAATTCTTTATATTAATCATGGTAACTGGGGGGCGTTAATTATTTTAAACTTTTTTTATTTCTCACCTTTAATTAAGTATTTTAGCACTTAGCCACTTAGGCACTTGGTTTTAAATTTTAATGTCCTGGGGACATTTGTATGCAATACTTTATGATACACATGACGCAATTAACCCACACCATGCGGGTACATTCATAGAAATAAATCTTTAATCCTAATTGGGATTCCTATAAAAAAGAAGTTTAGAATTTATATACACCAGAAGGCTAATATAAAAAAAAGGGCGTGGCAAGAGACCTTTATGTATACTATTTGTATTATTTGTATACTATTGTATATGTAATTTGTCTTGTGGAACGTGTTATGTCTGTATATTTCTGTGTACATTTTGGGGGATATATATATATATATATAAATATTATGCATTGCTGTACTTTTGGTGGGATATAGGGATTTTATTATTAGAATGTATATACACCAGTAGACGAGTATTCTATCTCAATAATCGTGGCTGATCATTTCTTTAAATTAATTGTTTTATTTAACAAGTATAGTAAGTGTCACCTTTAAAGTTCATTTAAATTGGATGAATAATTATTTTAATTATTAATAGTAACTGTGAATGAAATTATTTACCTTCATAAATTTATATACTGCATTTTAAAAGAAACATAAAATATAAATTTTATATTTTAAGAAATAGTTTAATGGGAGTTTCATTTTGAGGTTAATGATTATTTTACATTTTCAATTCATTGATGGTGACATAGCAATTATTTTCTTGGATTCAGTTTATTTTATTCAGGTGGCCTTGTTGAGAGGATATACTTTTTTTTTTGGTTAACCATTTAAAAGGGGAATTCTAAATCACTGTTGTTTTTTTGTTATTAATATTATGAGATAGAATAATAAAACCATTGTTAATTATTTAATTCTTGAGTTTTTATTGCAAGTCCCGTCTTACTGGATCCAGCGCAATTTTTAGCTTCTTTAGGCCTTAGCCTAGTTTTAATTAACTTGTAACCCCTCTTTACAAAAGGAAATATTCTTTTTGTTTTAACTACTCAAAATGAAGTAGGGGTTTCAAAACGATAACAGCCGCAAATTCAAACAGAATCAATAATGTTTCGCATACAGCCCTGAATTGTAGGGTTCTCAAGACCTATTGTTTTTGGTGAAGATCGGTTAAGGGAAAGGGGTAGTTTACCTGTAACGATTTATGTTTTAACAAGGGTATTTCTTATGGCAAACGACAGCAGCCGCAAATTCAAACAGAATCAAACGATTATTTGCATACAGCTCTGATTTGTAGAGTACTCAAGACCTGTTGTTTTTGGTGAAGATCGGTTAAGGGGAAGGGGTAGTTTACCGGCAACGGTTTTTTTATAATCAAGGGTAATTGTTTTCTATGGCAAACGATAACAGCCGCAAATTCAAACAGAATCAACTACTCTTTTGCATACAGCCCTGAATTATAGAGTTCTCAAGATTTATTGTTTTTGGTGAAGATCGGTTAAGGGAAAGGGGTAGTTTACCAGCAACATTTTATGTTTTAACAAGGATATTTTATATAGCAAACGATAACAGCCGCAAATTCAAACAGAATCAAATGATTATTTGCATACAGCCTTAAATTGTTTAGTTCTCAATACCTGTTGATTTCAGTGAAGATCGGTTAAGGGAAAGGGGTAGTTTACCAGCTAAGTTTTATGGTTTAAAAGGGTATTTTCTATGGCAAACGATAAGAGCCGCAAATTCAAACAGAATCAAATAATGTTTTGCATAAAGGCCTCATCTGTAGAGTACTCAAGGCCTGTTGTTTTAGGTGAAGATCGGTTAACAGGAAGGGGTAGTTTACCAGCAACGTTTTAGGTTTTAAAAGGGTATTTTCTATGGCAAACAATAAGAGTCGCAAATTCAAACAGAATCAAATAATGTTTTGCATGTAGGTCTGATTTGTTGAGTACTCAAGACCTGATGATTTTGGTGAAGATGGGTTACGGGGAAAGTGTAGTTTACCTGAAACATTTTTTGTTGTAACAAGAGTAAATTACTTAATTTTGATAAATAAAGTATCCTGATAAGAAGATATTAATAATCCACTGTAGAAACGTAGATGAAATATCTATAAATGAAGAGGCTAGTTGTACGGGCTGGGGGTAATTTTCTATAAACGAAAATTATAGTTGAAGAGGGAGGGGATAATTTTTATGTGTACTACGTTATCGGTAACAAAGTAGTAGTTTGTTGTAAAAATTCCTTCCCGGGCTGTTTGGCCGTCATCCAATGTTTTCTGCAAAACCAGACGTTTCGGGAGTGCCGTCGACTGCCATCATCAGTGAAAATCGAGTGTGATAACGTGTGGTGGTATACGTTAGTGATAACAGTACTGTGGTTAAGGCTGATGCAATAAGTGGAAAGAAGTAAGTTTCTATGAAAACATTTCAGTTCGTAAATGATTTTAAATGTAAATCTTGGACATAGAAGTCATGTATGGTTCTCCATACTATGGAGAACCGAAATTTTCATTTTAATTTAAATCATGTATGAGAGAAAATATATCGTTCGTGGCAGTCAAGATTATCTCAATTTTGTAATATTCACGTTTCCATTTTAATATTATGATTACCGCAATAAAAAGGCTGACAACACACACACACACACACACACACACACACACACACACACACACACACACACACACACACACACACACACACAATTTGCGTTATTTATGGCTTCACTCATGTTTATATTCTTACATTTGCACGCTTTTTAAATGGAATGTGCCGAAACCCACACCAACACAACGCGTGCAAGCCGAGAATGTGTCCAGCGTGGATAGCGATTTGCTTCCTGTGGATCGCTGGGCAGTGTAACTGCACGTGTTTACAGAGAAACGGTTCATAGACTTTTCGTCTTTAGGGAATGAACCCTCTGCAAAATGGTATGCATTTGATGAGGACCAGCTGCTGGTTTTCTTGGATCTTGTCCTGCAGTTGGCAGATTTTCCGGGTGTATCCGATGGGGAGGTCTTGTCCCTTATATACCCTTATTGCCAGGGTTCGTTGGCAGGGTTGGTCACCAACACTCTGCGTCGGGGCGGCACGGTCGACGCTTTTCATGGGGAAGTGTTGGATTACTTCATACCCCATCGACGACGTTCCCAGCTTAAGCTGGATTTATTCTATCGTTTACAGGCTAACGGAGAGGCGTTGGGGGACTTCGTGCAGGATGTACGGAAAGCTGCCCGGGTATTAAGATTAGGGTTGCCAGAGACGGAAGTGATACAAGTAATTCTGGAAGGACTGAATCCCCAAGAGAGATCGCGTTTGATATTCGCAGAACGTCCACGTTGTTTCGCGGATCTGTACCGGTTATGTGTTGTTTCTAATACTGTCCGAGCAGGGGACGAGTACCGGGGAAGAGCTGCTACGGATGTCCAATACTCCAGTGGTCTAATAGGAAGAGCCAAAAGGGACAAACATGGCGGTTGGAGAAAAACACAAGAGACGGTCAGAAAAACTGAATATTCAGGAAGTAATGGAGGCTACAAGGAGGTGACAAGTGAAAGGACGGTAGCAACGGTTACAGACGAGAAAGATATACGTATGAAATTAACAGGGAAAGAAGAAGTTATATTAGTAAACCAACATCGGCAAGTAGGGAGCCTGTTGGAAGTCGTTATTCGTATTCGGAGAAAAAAGAAAGTTTGAAGCTTCCAGAGGAATTACCAGTGCCTAATAGAGTTGTGGATGAAGAAGGCGAGAAGAAAGAAGAAAAGCGAAGTAACTTCTGTGGATCAATACAAGACGACAAGAACCAGTCTGTTGATATTGAATTACAGTACTCAGAGAGGACGTCATGGTTGAATCAAGATGTCGCTGAATTTGTTCCGGTATTGTTCGTGAGGGATCCAGATCCGGTAACATCATCATCGCCTACGCCGGGAGATGAGAAGTCACTTGATGGTGGAGCTTTACCATCGTCAGTAGAATTTAATTTAGACATTGCACATGGACCTGGACAACTGGATTCCAGGTTGGGAAAGGTTGAGGAAGTTGTAGTTGCTGAGAGTGGTGAAGAAGAGGAATCGAAGGAAGAGGCAGAAGAGTGGTCTGCACATGCTACGCAGGGGAGTATAAGTTAAGTGTTAGGGAGGCTGCAAGTGTTTCTGAGGTTGCGGATGGACAAGGGGATGTCCAGGCTGCAAGTGTGGTAGAAGTAGATGAGGTAGAAGTTGGGGAGAAACGGGGTGGCAGCGTTGTGGAGTGTGTGAGGGAGAATGATGTAGTGTGTGAAGATGTGCAGACGCTTTCTGGAAGTAGTGTTGAGGATTCCGAGGAATGGAAAGAAGTTTCGGGCGGACCAGGTGAGCAACTAGAGGATGAAGATGTGCAGTGTCGTGATGGTGATTTGGATTATGATGAGGAGAAAAAGGAAGAGGTGGAAGAAAGAGAACCAGGGGAAATTGTAGAAGAGAAGAAGGTAGAAGCAGAGGAGTTAGATGTTGAGGATAATCCAAATCGGGGTAAAAGTAGTCAGGTAAGTTACCTTGATTATAATTCAGAAGAAACAAATCAATACGGCTTAACACGAGATAGTTTCTCAGACAGAGGTGTCCAAAAGGAACGAGTTCCTAATGTTCGTCATAAAAAGGTGAGAAGAAGCGGTTAACGGGTAGCGGGTAGATGTTCCCCACAGTCCCAGTGGTGTTCGTCTACTTCAGGGTTGCGCCCCTGCCTCCGCGAGCCTTGGTTTTCTCCACCCATCCTTATTTTCGGAGGGAACCATGTCCTTATCCTTAGTCCTAGCTGTTGAACCTTCAATGATCCTTGCCCTTTTTATCTTCCCAATTTTCCTACCCCTCCCCTTAGAAAACAAAATAAAAACCAAAAAACGAATAAAAATTAGAAAGGAAAAGAAAAAAGAAAAAAAATTAGAAAAGGAAAAAAAATATTAGAAAAGAAGTTAGTTGGAAGAGTTGTGACTAGGTTGTTTGTCGTTTTATGATGAAGTATGATAAGGTGGTGTAGTTTTCTTTTTCTTTGTTGTAGTTTATTGCTGATTATTGTAGGGTCCTGGCCATGCCGCATTCCCTGGTTATTTCTCTGGTAGGGTTTTTGGAATTAAGTGTGGGTTGTTAGACGATGCCGTACTGAAGTAAACCCCCCTTGTTAGTTACGCAGTCATTTGAAGAGCGAGTGAAGGAATTGATGTTCGCGTGCCCTCTATGCGGTTTCCTCTGTCCAGCTAATAGGGGCCGAACGCCCTATTGTAGGGATTTTTTTTTTAAACCAGTCAGATGTCAAGGATTGTGATGCCTTGTTTTGCGGCATATGGCTGGTCAGTCCAGATGTGGACAGTAGTGTTATGGGCACTCACATATCAAGGTAATAGATACCTTGTTTTGGTCTTCGGACGCGTATGTGAGTGGCAGCAGGAGGAGTAGGTGGTGGTCACCAGAGAGTGTGACGTGTTGGGGCGGTCCTGTGGGGTTGGCATGGCGGAGAGGGTCGCGTGGGGATGGTCGCAGTGGCGTTGAGATTTTCCAGTCCTGTGAGAGGAGGGGGGATAGAAGTTGTCCTGAGTAGGTATCAAGTTTGGGAGGCATTGGGAGGTCAGAAATCAAAAGGTGCTCTTGATTGCGACGTGTTTCGTCTTTTCTCCTTCTTTCTCTTGTAGCTGTATGCTGACCCTGATCAAGTCAGCATGCAGTACCCTCACACACTACACTTCTTCTTCTTTCCTCTTACTTCGTTTTCGCCCTGAGCCTCTGTTCTCCCAAGAGCGGTTAAGTTTCTGAGATTTCCCAAGACAGCCAAGAAAGTAGTACTAGGACTAGCCAAGAGACTGTGAGTTAGCCTTGGGGCAACTATGTTGCCCTTTTGTGGTGAGGGTGTGCCGAGTCTAGACTTAGATAGGCGCATGTCCAGTATATAACGTCCGGTAAACGTTAAATGCAGTACTAATTTAAAGCTGTTTAATTAGTGCTGCACTCCAGCAGTGAAGATAAGCACTATTCAGAGTGCTCTAGAGAGCTTTTGATCGGTGCTGAACTCTAGTGCCTGCCGCGGTAGGCAAGTGAGGAGGCCGGAGATAATTCTGTTTAACTTTGTCTCGTTTGGAACTTCGTCAAAATGGCTGCGTCGTTTTCCGCCGGACAGATGAAACAATATTTTTTCACCATTCTTCCCACTATGACAGGCTAAGATCTCAATAGAACTGCGGTAAGTCTCGCCAATATTCTCATAGTTAAGTATTTAATGTTTTACTAAAGAAAGGCTTGTTTAATAGGCCCCAGTAAGTGGATTTCTGATAACCTTTAAAAACCTCATGGCATTGTGCAATACGCAATTTAAAGGTAATAATTTTAAAACACAGTAAAACTATGTTAAATTCATGAGTTTTCATTGCAAGTCCCGTCTCACTGGATCCAGCGCATTTTTGGCTTCTCTAGGCTTTGGTCTAGTTCTAATTAACTTGTGGCCCCTCTTTTAAAAAAAAAAAAAAAAATTTTTTTTTTTAATTTTGGTCAAAACATGAAAAAAAGTCATTTTTCGAAAAGTGTCTGTGTGTGTCTGTCTGTCTATCTATGTGTCTGTCTGTCTTAGATTTTTTATTTATGGCAAACGATAACAGCCGCAAATTCAAACAGAATCAAATACTTTTTTGCATACAGCCCTGATTTATAGAGTACACAAGACCTATTGTTTTTGGTGAAGATTGGTTAAGGGAAAAGGGTAGCTTACCTGCAACTTTTTTTTTTAATCAAGGGTAATTTGTTTATATGGCAAACAGTAACAGCCACAGATTCAACAACAATCAAATAATGTTTTGCATGCAGCCCTGAATTTTATTGTAAAGTTCTCAACACCTATTGATTTTGGTAAAGATCGGTTAAGGGAAAGGGGTAGTTTACCGTCAACATTTTATGTTTTAACAAGGGTAATTTTTTATATGACGAACGATAACTGCCGTAAATTCAAACACAACCAACTACGTTTTTGCATACCTTTTTGAACTAAAGTGGGCTCAAGGTTTGTTGATTTTGTTGAAGATCAGTTAAGGGAAAGGGGTAGTTTACCAGCAACGTTTCATGTTTTAACAAGGGTAATTTTTTTTATGACGAACGATAACTGCCGTAAATTCAAACGGAATAAAATAATGTTTTGCATACATCCCTGAATTACAGTGTACTCAAGGTCTTTGATTTTGTGGAGAACAGTTATGGGAAAGGGGTAGTTTACTAGCAACATTTTATGTTTTAACAATGGTAATTTTTCTTATGGCGAATGATACCTGCAGCACATTCAAAGAGAGTCAAATAATTTTTTGCATACATTCCTGAATTGTTAAGTACTCAAGATCTGCTCATTTTGGTGAATATCGGTTAAGGGAAAGGGGTAAGTTACCAGCAACACTTTATGTTTTAACAAGGGTAATTTTTCTTATGACGAATGATAACTGCCGTAAATTCAAACAGATTCAAATATTTTTTTACATATGTGTCTGAGTTCTAGAAGACTCAAGGCCTATTGATTTTGGTGAAGATGGGTTACGGGGAAAGTGTAGTTTACCTGAAACATTTTTTGTTGTAACAAGAGTAAATTACTTAATTTTGATAAATAAAGTATCCTGATAAGAAGATATTAATAATCCACTGTAGAAACGTAGATGAAATATCTATAAATGAAGAGGCTAGTTGTACGGGCTGGGGGTAATTTTCTATAAATGAAAATTATAGTTGAAGAGGGAGGGGATAATTTTTATGTGTACTACGTTATCGGTAACAAAGTAGTAGTTTGTTGTTAAAATTCCTTCCCGGGCTGTTTGGCCGTCATCCAATGTTTTCTGCAAAACCAGACGTTTCGGGAGTGCCGTCGACTGCCATCATCAGTGAAAATCGAGTGTGATAACGTGTGGTGGTATACGTTAGTGACAACAGTACTGTGGTTAAGGCTGATGCAATAAGTGGAAACAAGTAAGTTTCTATGAAAACATTTCAGTTCGTAAATGATTTTAAATGTAAATCTTGCACATGGAAGTCATGTGTGGTTCTCCATACTATGGAGAACCGAAATTTTCATTTTAATTTAAATCATGTATGAGAGAAAATATATCGTTCGTGGCAGTCAAGATTATCTCAATTTTGTAATATTCACGTTTCCATTTTAATATTATGATTACCGCAATAAAAAGGCTGACAACACACACACACACACACACACACACACACACACACACACACACACACACACACACACACACACACACACACACACACACACACACACACACACACACACACACACACACACACACACACACACACACACACACACACACACACACACACACACACACACACACACACACACACACACACACACACACACACACACACACACACACACACACACACACACACACACACACACACACACACACACACACACACAATTTGCGTTAATTATGGCCTCACTCATGTTTATTTTCTTACATTTGCACGCTTTTTAAATGGAATGTGCCGAAACCCACACCAACACAACGCGTGCAAGCCGAGAAAGTGTCCAGCGTGGATAGCGATTTGCTTCCTGTGGATCGCTGGGCAGTGTAACTGCACGTGTTTACAGAGAAACGGTTCATAGACTTTTCGTCTTTAGGGAATGAACCCTCTGCAAAATGCTCAGGGTCCATGAGTGACTTCGGAGCGCTTCGGAGGAGGGATGATTATCTGCGTAGTTCTGTTTCTTTATAAGAATAAAGTAAGCCTACCTAATTTTTATGGATAAAGTGACTGAAAGTAACATTATATTAAACGACTACCCCATAATAACAAAAATATCTATAAATAGTGAAATTACTTTGAGGGTGGGAGATATTTTTTTAGAAATTACCGAACCGAATTCAAGTAAATTATTTTAAACATAAACCTTTCAACATGGAAGTCATCTATGGTTCTCAATACCGATTTTTTTTAACAATTACCATTGTTTGAAAAAGTTTAAATTAATTTTCAGGTACTTCACTCTTGTTAAAACGTAAAACGTTGCAGGTAAACTACCCCTTCCCCTTAACCGATCTTCACCAAAACCGATAGGCCTTGCGTCCTCTACATCGTAGGCAGGTATGCAAAAAAATATTTTACTCTGTTTGAATTATCGGCAGTTATCGTTTGCCATAAGAAAAGTTCTTCACACAGACACTTATTGAAAAACGATTTTACTCCCATGTTCCTTAAGCAAATGGAAGTATGGTGATGGCAAAAAAAATCGTGTTCGAGATTATTGCAGATTCTGATTGTACTACACTGAAAACATGAAAAAAAGTCAATTTTCTAAAAGTGCCTGTGGGTCTGTAGATTTTTTTTTATATGGCAGACCATAACTGCCGCAAATTCAAACTGAATCAAATGATTTTTTGCATACAGCCCTGAGTTGTAGAGTACTCACGACCTATCGTTTTTGGTGAAGATCGGTTGAGGGAAAGGGGTAGTTTACCGGCAACGGTTTTTTTATAATCAAGGGTAATTGTTTTATATGGCAAACGATAACAGCCGAAAATTCAAACAGAATCAAATCATTACTTGCATACAGCCTTAAATTGTAGAGTTCTCAAGACCTATTGATTTTGGTGAAGATCGGTTAAGGGCAAGGGGTAGTTTACCAGCTACGTTTTATGTTTTAAAAGGGTATTTTCTATGGCAAACGATAAGAGCCGCAAGTTCAAACAGAATCAAATAAAGTTTTGCATAAAGCCCTCATCTGTAGAGTACTCAAGACCTGTTGTTTTAGGTGATGATCGGTTAACTGGTAGGGGTAGTTTACCAGCAACGTTTTATGTTTTAAAAGGGTATTTTCTATGGCAAACAATAAGAATCGCAAATTTAAACAGAATCAAATAATGTTTTGCATGTACATCTTATTTGTAGAGTACTCAAGACCTGTTGATTTTGGTGAAGATCGGTTAAGGGAAAGGGGTAGTATACCAGCAAAGGTTTTTTTTTAAACAAGCGTAATTTTTTTCTATGGCAAACGATAGCCTCAAATTCAAAGAGAATCAACTACTCTTTTGCACACAGCACTGAATTATAGAGTTCTCAATACCTGTTGGTTTTGGTGAAGAGCGGTTTAGGGTAAGGGGTAGTTTACCTGCAATTTTTTTTTAACGGGGGTAATTTTACTTCCATGTTCCTTAAGGAAAGGAAGTATGGTGAAAGCAAAAAAAAAAAAAAAAAATCGTCTTCGAGATTATTGCAGATTCTGATTGTACTACACTCAAAACCTGAAAAAGTCATTTTTCGAAAAGTGTCTGTGTGTGTCTGTCTGTCTCTCTATGTGTCTGTCTGTCTTAGATTTTTCTATCTATGGCAAACGATAACAGGCGCAAATTCAAACAGAATCAAATACTTTTTTGCATACAGCCCTGATTTACAGAGTACACAAGACCTGCTGTTTTCGGTGAAGATTGGTTAAGGGAAAAGGGTAGCTTACCAGCAACTTTTTTTTTTAATCAAGGGTAATTTGTTCCTTTGGCAAACAATAACAGCCGCAAATTCAAACACAATCAAATAATGTTTTGCATGCAGCCCTGAATTGTAAAGTTCTCAACACCTATTGATTTTGGTAAGGATCGGTTAGGGGAAAGGGGTAATTTACCGGCAACATTTTATGTTTTAACAAGGGTATTTTATATGGCAAACGATAACAGCCGCAAATTCAAACAGAATCAAATACGTTTTTGCATACTGCCCTGAATTATAGAGTTCTCAAGACATGTTGTTTTTGGTGAAGATTGGATGAAGGAAAGGGGTAGATTACCAGCCACGTTTTTTGTTTTCAAAAGGGTATTTTTTATGGCAAACGATAATAGCCGCAAATTCAAACATAATTAAATAATGTTTTGCATACAGCCCTGATTTGTTGCGTACTCAAGACCTATTGTTTTTGGTGAAGATCGATTAAGGGAAAGGGGTAGTTTGCCAGCAACGGTTTTTTATCAAGTGTAATTTTTTTCTATGGCAAACAATAACAGCCGCAAATTCAAACAGAATCAAATGATGTTTTGCATACAGCCCTGTTTTGTAGAGTTCTCAATACATATTGGTGTTGGTGAAGGTCGGTTAAGGGAAAGGGGTAGATTACCGGCAACATTTTATGTTTTAATAAGGGTAATTTTTTTTATGACGAACGATAACTGCCGTAAATTCAAACAGAACCAACTACGTTTTTGCATACCTTTTTGAACTAAAGTGGGCTCAAGGTTTGTTGATTTTGTTGAAGATCAGTTAAGGGAAAGGGGTAGTTTACCAGCAACGTTTCATGTTTTAACAAGGGTAATTTTTTTTTATGACGAACGATAACTGCCGTAAATTCAAACGGAATAAAATAATGTTTTGCATACATCCCTGAATTACAGTGTACTCAAGGTCTTTTGATTTTGTGAATATCAGTTATGGGAAAGGGGTAGTTTACTAGCAACATTTTATGTTTTAACAATGGTAATTTTTCTTATGGCGAATTATACTTGCAGCACATTCAAAGAGAATCAAATAATTTTTTGCATACATTCCTGAATTGTTAAGTACTCAAGATCTGCTCATTTTGGTGAATATCGGTTAAGGGGAAGGGGTAAGTTACCAGCAACACTTTATGTTTTAACAAGGGTAATTTTTCTTATGACGAATGATAACTGCCGTAAATTCAAACAGATTCAAATATTTTTTTACATATGTGCCTGAGTTCTAGAAAACTCAAGGCCTATTGATTTTGGTGAAGATGGGTTACGGGGAAAGTGTAGTTTACCTGAAACATTTTTTGTTGTAACAAGAGTAAATTACTTAATTTTGATAAATAAAGTATCCTGATAAGAAGATATTAATAATCCACTGTAGAAACGTAGATGAAATATCTATAAATGAAGAGGCTAGTTGTACGGGCTGGGGGTAATTTTCTATAAATGAAAATTATAGTTGAAGAGGGAGGGGATAATTTTTATGTGTACTACGTTATCGGTAACAAAGTAGTAGTTTGTTGTTAAAATTCCTTCCCGGGCTGTTTGGCCGTCATCCAATGTTTTCTGCAAAACCAGACGTTTCGGGAGTGCCGTCGACTGCCATCATCAGTGAAAATCGAGTGTGATAACGTGTGGTGGTATACGTTAGTGACAACAGTACTGTGGTTAAGGCTGATGCAATAAGTGGAAACAAGTAAGTTTCTATGAAAACATTTCAGTTCGTAAATGATTTTAAATGTAAATCTTGCACATGGAAGTCATGTGTGGTTCTCCATACTATGGAGAACCGAAATTTTCATTTTAATTTAAATCATGTATGAGAGAAAATATATCGTTCGTGGCAGTCAAGATTATCTCATTTTGTAATATTCACGTTTCCATTTTAATATTATGATTACCGCAATAAAAAGGCTGACAACACACACACACACACACACACACACACACACACACACACACACACACACACACACACACACACACACACACACACACACACACACACACACACACACACACACACACACACACACACACACACACACACACACACATTTTGCGTTAATTATGGCCTCTCTCATGTTTATTTTCTTACATTTGCACGCTTTTTAAATGGAATGTGCCGAAACCCACACCAACACAACGCGTGCAAGCCGAGAAAGTGTCCAGCGTGGATAGCGATTTGCTTCCTGTGGATCGCTGGGCAGTGTAACTGCACGTGTTTACAGAGAAACGGTTCATAGACTTTTCGTCTTTAGGGAATGAACCCTCTGCAAAATGCTCAGGGTCCATGAGTGACTTCGGAGCGCTTCGGAGGAGGGATGATTATCTGCGTAGTTCTGTTTCTTTATAAGAATAAAGTAAGCCTACCTAATTTTTTATGGATAAAGTGACTGAAAGTAACATTATATTAAACGACTACCCCATAATAACAAAAATATCTATAAATAGTGAAATTACTTTGAGGGTGGGCGATATTTTTTTAGAAATTACCGAACCGAATTCAAGTAAATTATTTTAAACATAAACCTTTCAACATGGAAGTCATCTATGGTTCTCAATACCGATTTTTTTTAACAATTACCATTGTTTGAAAAAGTTTAAATTAATTTTCAGGTACTTCACTCTTGTTAAAACGTAAAACGTTGCAGGTAAACTACCCCTTCCCCTTAACCGATCTTCACCAAAATCGATAGGCCTTGCGTCCTCTACATCGTAGGCAGGTATGCAAAAAAATATTTTACTCTGTTTGAATTATCGGCAGTTATCGTTTGCCATAAGAAAAGTTCTTCACACAGACACTTATTGAAAAACGATTTTACTCCCATCTTCCTTAAGCAAATGGAAGTATGGTGATGGCGAAAAAAATCGTATTCGAAATTATTGCAGATTCTGATTGTACTACACTGAAAACATGAAAAAAAGTCAATTTTCTAAAAGTGCCTGTGGGTCTGTAGATTTTTTTTTATATGGCAGACGATAACTGCCGCAAATTCAAACTGAATCAAATGATTTTTTGCATACAGCCCTGAGTTGTAGAGTACTCACGACCTATCGTTTTTGGTGAAGATCGGTTGAGGGAAAGGGGTAGTTTACCGGCAACGGTTTTTTTATAATCAAGGGCAATTGTTTTATATGGCAAACGATAACAGCCGAAAATTCAAACAGAATCAAATCATTACTTGCATACAGCCTTAAATTGTAGAGTTCTCAAGACCTATTGATTTTGGTGAAGATCGGTTAAGGGCAAGGGGTAGTTTACCAGCTACGTTTTATGTTTTAAAAGGGTATTTTCTATGGCAAACGATAAGAGCCGCAAATTCAAACAGAATCAAATAATGTTTTGCATAAAGCCCTCATCTGTAGAGTACTCAAGACCTGTTGTTTTAGGTGAAGATCGGTTAACTGGTAGGGGTAGTTTACCAGCAACGTTTTATGTTTTAAAAGGGTATTTTCTATGGCAAACAATAAGAGTCGCAAATTTAAACAGAATCAAATAATGTTTTGCATGTACATCTGATTTGTAGAGTACTCAAGACCTGTTGATTTTGGTAAAGATCGGTTAAGGGAAAGGGGTAGTATACCAGCAAAGGTTTTTTTTTAAACAAGCGTAATTTTTTTCTATGGCAAACGATAGCCTCAAATTCAAAGAGAATCAACTACTCTTCTGCACACAGCACTGAATTATAGAGTTCTCAATACCTGTTGGTTTTGGTGAATAGCGGTTTAGGGTAAGGGGTAGTTTACCTGCAATTTTTTTTTATCGGGGGTAATTTTACTTCCATGTTCCTTAAGGAAATGGAAGTATGGTGAAAGCAAAAAAAAAAAAAAAAAAAATCATCTTCGCGATTATTGCAGATTCTGATTGTACTACACTCAAAACCTGAAAAAAGTCATTTTTCGAAAAGTGTCTGTGTGTGTCTGTCTGTCTCTCTATGTGTCTGTCTGTCTTAGATTTTTCTATCTATGGCAAACGATAACAGGCGCAAATTCAAACAGAATCAAATACTTTTTTGCATACAGCCCTGATTTACAGAGTACACAAGACCTGCTGTTTTTGGTGAAGATTGGTTAAGGGAAAAGGGTAGCTTACCAGCAACTTTTTTTTTTAATCAAGGGTAATTTGTTCCTTTGGCAAACAATAACAGCCGCAAATTCAAACACAATCAAATAATGTTTTGCATGCAGCCCTGAATTGTTAAGTTCTCAACACCTATTGATTTTGGTAAGGATCGGTTATGGGAAAGGGGTAATTTACCGGCAACATTTTATGTTTTAACAAGGGTATTTTATATGGCAAACGATAACAGCCGCAAATTCAAACAGAATCAAATACGTTTTTGCATACTGCCCTGAATTATAGAGTTCTCAAGACATGTTGTTTTTGGTGAAGATTGGATGAAGGAAAGGGGTAGATTACCAGCCACGTTTTTTGTTTTCAAAAGGGTATTTTTTATGGCAAACGATAATAGCCGCAAATTCAAACGGAATAAAATAATGTTTTGCATACATCCCTGAATTACAGTGTACACAAGGTCTTTTGATTTTGTGAAGATCAGTTATGGGAAAGGGGTAGTTTACTAGCAACATTTTATGTTTTAACAATGGTAATTTTTCTTATGGCGAATGATACCTGCAGCACATTCAAAGAGAATCAATTAATTTTTTGCATACATTCCTGAATTGTTAAGTACTCAAGATCTGCTCACTTTGGTGAATATCGGTTAAGGGAAAGGGGTAAGTTACCAGCAACACTTTATGTTTTAACAAGGGTAATTTTTCTTATGACGAATGATAACTTCCGTAAATTCAAACAGATTCAAATATTTTTTTACATATGTGCCTGAGTTCTAGAAGACTCAAGGCCTATTGATTTTGGTGAAGATGGGTTACGGGGAAAGTGTAGTTTACCTGAAACATTTTTTGTTGTAACAAGAGTAAATTACTTAATTTTGATAAATAAAGTATCCTGATAAGAAGATATTAATAATCCACTGTAGAAACGTAGATGAAATATCTATAAATGAAGAGGCTAGTTGTACGGGCTGGGGGTAATTTTCTATAAATGAAAATTATAGTTGAAGAGGGAGGGGATAATTTTTATGTGTACTACGTTATCGGTAACAAAGTAGTAGTTTGTTGTTAAAATTCCTTCCCGGGCTGTTTGGCCGTCATCCAATGTTTTCTGGAAAACCAGACGTTTCGGGAGTGCCGTCGACTGCCATCATCAGTGAAAATCGAGTGTGATAACGTGTGGTGGTATACGTTAGTGACAACAGTACTGTGGTTAAGGCTGATGCAATAAGTGGAAAGAAGTAAGTTTCTATGAAAACATTTCAGTTCGTAAATGATTTTAAATGTAAATCTTGGACATGGAAGTCATGTATGGTTCTCCATACTATGGAGAACCGAAATTTTCATTTTAATTTAAATCATGTATGAGAGAAAATATATCGTTCGTGGCAGTCAAGATTATCTCAATTTTGTAATATTCACGTTTCCATTTTAATATTATGAATACCGCAATAAAAAGGCTGACAACACACACACACACACACACACACACACACACACACACACACACACACACACACACACACACACACACACACACACACACACAATTTGCGTTAATTATGGCCTCACTCATGTTTATTTTCTTACATTTGCACGCTTTTTAAATGGAATGTGCCGAAACCCACACCAACACAACGCGTGCAAGCCGAGAAAGTGTCCAGCGTGGATAGCGATTTGCTTCCTGTGGATCGCTGGGCAGTGTAACTGCACGTGTTTACAGAGAAACGGTTCATAGACTTTTCGTCTTTAGGGAATGAACCCTCTGCAAAATGCTCAGGGTCCATGAGTGACTTCGGAGCGCTTCGGAGGAGGGATGATTATCTGCGTAGTTCTGTTTCTTTATAAGAATAAAGTAAGCCTACCTAATTTTTTATGGATAAAGTGACTGAAAGTAACATTATATTAAACGACTACCCCATAATAACAAAAATATCTATAAATAGTGAAATTACATTGAGGGGGGGCGATATTTTTTTAGAAATTACCGAACCGAATTCAAGTAAATTATTTTAAACATAAACCTTTCAACATGGAAGTCAGCTATGGTTCTCAATACCGATTTATTTTAACAATTACCATTGTTTGAAAAAATTTAAATTAATTTTCAGGTACTTCACTCTTGTTAAAACGTAAAACGTTGCAGGTAAACTACCCCTTCCCCTTAACCGATCTTCACCAAAATCGATAGGCCTTGCGTCCTCTACATCGTAGGCAGGTATGCAAAAAAATATTTTACTCTGTTTGAATTATCGGCAGTTATCGTTTGCCATAAGAAAAGTTCTTCACACAGACACTTATTGAAAAACGATTTTACTCCCATGTTCCTTAAGCAAATGGAAGTATGGTGATGGCAAAAAAAATCGTGTTCGAGATTATTGCAGATTCTGATTGTACTACACTGAAAACATGAAAAAAAGTCAATTTTCTAAAAGTGCCTGTGGGTCTGTAGATTTTTTTTTATATGGCAGACGATAACTGCCGCAAATTCAAACTGAATCAAATGATTTTTTGCATACAGCCCTGAGTTGTAGAGTACTCACGACCTATCGTTTTTGGTGAAGATCGGTTGAGGGAAAGGGGTAGTTTACCGGCAACGGTTTTTTTATAATCAAGGGCAATTGTTTTATATGGCAAACGATAACAGCCGAAAATTCAAACAGAATCAAATCATTACTTGCATACAGCCTTAAATTGTAGAGTTCTCAAGACCTATTGATTTTGGTGAAGATCGGTTAAGGGCAAGGGGTAGTTTACCAGCTACGTTTTATGTTTTAAAAGGGTATTTTTTATGGCAAACGATAAGAGCCGCAATTTCAAACAGAATCAAATAATGTTTTGCATAAAGCCCTCATCTGTAGAGTACTCAAGACCTGTTGTTTTAGGTGAAGATCGGTTAACTGGTAGGGGTAGTTTACCAGCAACGTTTTATGTTTTAAAAGGGTATTTTCTATGGCAAACAATAAGAGTCGCAAATTTAAACAGAATCAAATAATGTTTTGCATGTACATCTGATTTGTAGAGTACTCAAGACCTGTTGATTTTGGTAAAGATCGGTTAAGGGAAAGGGGTAGTATACCAGCAAAGGTTTTTTTTTAAACAAGCATAATTTTTTTCTATGGCAAACGATAGCCTCAAATTCAAAGAGAATCAACTACTCTTCTGCACACAGCACTGAATTATAGAGTTCTCAATACCTGTTGGTTTTGGTGAATAGCGGTTTAGGGTAAGGGGTAGTTTACCTGCAATTTTTTTTTATCGGGGGTAATTTTACTTCCATGTTCCTTAAGGAAATGGAAGTATGGTGAAAGCAAAAAAAAAAAAAAAAAAATCATCTTCGCGATTATTGCAGATTCTGATTGTACTACACTCAAAACCTGAAAAAAGTCATTTTTCGAAAAGTGTCTGTGTGTGTCTGTCTGTCTCTCTATGTGTCTGTCTGTCTTAGATTTTTTTATCTATGGCAAACGATAACAGGCGCAAATTCAAACAGAATCAAATACTTTTTTGCATACAGCCCTGATTTACAGAGTACACAAGACCTGCTGTTTTTGGTGAAGATTGGTTAAGGGAAAAGGGTAGCTTACCAGCAACTTTTTTTTTTAATCAAGGGTAATTTGTTCCTTTGGCAAACAATAACAGCCGCAAATTCAAACACAATCAAATAATGTTTTGCATGCAGCCCTGAATTGTTAAGTTCTCAACACCTATTGATTTTGGTAAGGATCGGTTATGGGAAAGGGGTAATTTACCGGCAACATTTTATGTTTTAACAAGGGTATTTTATATGGCAAACGATAACAGCCGCAAATTCAAACAGAATCAAATACGTTTTTGCATACTGCCCTGAATTATAGAGTTCTCAAGACATGTTGTTTTTGGTGAAGATTGGATGAAGGAAAGGGGTAGATTACCAGCCACGTTTTTTGTTTTCAAAAGGGTATTTTTTATGGCAAACGATAATAGCCGCAAATTCAAACGGAATAAAATAATGTTTTGCATACATCCCTGAATTACAGTGTACACAAGGTCTTTTGATTTTGTGAAGATCAGTTATGGGAAAGGGGTAGTTTACTAGCAACATTTTATGTTTTAACAATGGTAATTTTTCTTATGGCGAATGATACCTGCAGCACATTCAAAGAGAATCAATTAATTTTTTGCATACATTCCTGAATTGTTAAGTACTCAAGATCTGCTCACTTTGGTGAATATCGGTTAAGGGAAAGGGGTAAGTTACCAGCAACACTTTATGTTTTAACAAGGGTAATTTTTCTTATGACGAATGATAACTTCCGTAAATTCAAACAGATTCAAATATTTTTTTACATATGTGCCTGAGTTCTAGAAGACTCAAGGCCTATTGATTTTGGTGAAGATGGGTTACGGGGAAAGTGTAGTTTACCAGAAACATTTTTTGTTGTAACAAGAGTAAATTACTTAATTTTGATAAATAAAGTATCCTGATAAGAAGATATTAATAATCCACTGTAGAAACGTAGATGAAATATCTATAAATGAAGAGGCTAGTTGTACGGGCTGGGGGTAATTTTCTATAAATGAAAATTATAGTTGAAGAGGGAGGGGATAATTTTTATGTGTACTACGTTATCGGTAACAAAGTAGTAGTTTGTTGTTAAAATTCCTTCCCGGGCTGTTTGGCCGTCATCCAATGTTTTCTGGAAAACCAGACGTTTCGGGAGTGCCGTCGACTGCCATCATCAGTGAAAATCGAGTGTGATAACGTGTGGTGGTATACGTTAGTGACAACAGTACTGTGGTTAAGGCTGATGCAATAAGTGGAAAGAAGTAAGTTTCTATGAAAACATTTCAGTTCGTAAATGATTTTAAATGTAAATCTTGGACATGGAAGTCATGTATGGTTCTCCATACTATGGAGAACCGAAATTTTCATTTTAATTTAAATCATGTATGAGAGAAAATATATCGTTCGTGGCAGTCAAGATTATCTCAATTTTGTAATATTCACGTTTCCATTTTAATATTATGAATACCGCAATAAAAAGGCTGACAACACACACACACACACACACACACACACACACACACACACACACACACACACACACACACACACACACACACACACACACACACACACAATTTGCGTTAATTATGGCCTCACTCATGTTTATTTTCTTACATTTGCACGCTTTTTAAATGGAATGTGCCGAAACCCACACCAACACAACGCGTGCAAGCCGAGAAAGTGTCCAGCGTGGATAGCGATTTGCTTCCTGTGGATCGCTGGGCAGTGTAACTGCACGTGTTTACAGAGAAACGGTTCATAGACTTTTCGTCTTTAGGGAATGAACCCTCTGCAAAATGCTCAGGGTCCATGAGTGACTTCGGAGCGCTTCGGAGGAGGGATGATTATCTGCGTAGTTCTGTTTCTTTATAAGAATAAAGTAAGCCTACCTAATTTTTTATGGATAAAGTGACTGAAAGTAACATTATATTAAACGACTACCCCATAATAACAAAAATATCTATAAATAGTGAAATTACATTGAGGGGGGGCGATATTTTTTTAGAAATTACCGAACCGAATTCAAGTAAATTATTTTAAACATAAACCTTTCAACATGGAAGTCAGCTATGGTTCTCAATACCGATTTATTTTAACAATTACCATTGTTTGAAAAAATTTAAATTAATTTTCAGGTACTTCACTCTTGTTAAAACGTAAAACGTTGCAGGTAAACTACCCCTTCCCCTTAACCGATCTTCACCAAAATCGATAGGCCTTGCGTCCTCTACATCGTAGGCAGGTATGCAAAAAAATATTTTACTCTGTTTGAATTATCGGCAGTTATCGTTTGCCATAAGAAAAGTTCTTCACACAGACACTTATTGAAAAACGATTTTACTCCCATGTTCCTTAAGCAAATGGAAGTATGGTGATGGCAAAAAAAATCGTGTTCGAGATTATTGCAGATTCTGATTGTACTACACTGAAAACATGAAAAAAAGTCAATTTTCTAAAAGTGCCTGTGGGTCTGTAGATTTTTTTTTATATGGCAGACGATAACTGCCGCAAATTCAAACTGAATCAAATGATTTTTTGCATACAGCCCTGAGTTGTAGAGTACTCACGACCTATCGTTTTTGGTGAAGATCGGTTGAGGGAAAGGGGTAGTTTACCGGCAACGGTTTTTTTATAATCAAGGGCAATTGTTTTATATGGCAAACGATAACAGCCGAAAATTCAAACAGAATCAAATCATTACTTGCATACAGCCTTAAATTGTAGAGTTCTCAAGACCTATTGATTTTGGTGAAGATCGGTTAAGGGCAAGGGGTAGTTTACCAGCTACGTTTTATGTTTTAAAAGGGTATTTTTTATGGCAAACGATAAGAGCCGCAATTTCAAACAGAATCAAATAATGTTTTGCATAAAGCCCTCATCTGTAGAGTACTCAAGACCTGTTGTTTTAGGTGAAGATCGGTTAACTGGTAGGGGTAGTTTACCAGCAACGTTTTATGTTTTAAAAGGGTATTTTCTATGGCAAACAATAAGAGTCGCAAATTTAAACAGAATCAAATAATGTTTTGCATGTACATCTGATTTGTAGAGTACTCAAGACCTGTTGATTTTGGTAAAGATCGGTTAAGGGAAAGGGGTAGTATACCAGCAAAGGTTTTTTTTTAAACAAGCATAATTTTTTTCTATGGCAAACGATAGCCTCAAATTCAAAGAGAATCAACTACTCTTCTGCACACAGCACTGAATTATAGAGTTCTCAATACCTGTTGGTTTTGGTGAATAGCGGTTTAGGGTAAGGGGTAGTTTACCTGCAATTTTTTTTTATCGGGGGTAATTTTACTTCCATGTTCCTTAAGGAAATGGAAGTATGGTGAAAGCAAAAAAAAAAAAAAAAAAATCATCTTCGCGATTATTGCAGATTCTGATTGTACTACACTCAAAACCTGAAAAAAGTCATTTTTCGAAAAGTGTCTGTGTGTGTCTGTCTGTCTCTCTATGTGTCTGTCTGTCTTAGATTTTTTTATCTATGGCAAACGATAACAGGCGCAAATTCAAACAGAATCAAATACTTTTTTGCATACAGCCCTGATTTACAGAGTACACAAGACCTGCTGTTTTTGGTGAAGATTGGTTAAGGGAAAAGGGTAGCTTACCAGCAACTTTTTTTTTTAATCAAGGGTAATTTGTTCCTTTGGCAAACAATAACAGCCGCAAATTCAAACACAATCAAATAATGTTTTGCATGCAGCCCTGAATTGTTAAGTTCTCAACACCTATTGATTTTGGTAAGGATCGGTTATGGGAAAGGGGTAATTTACCGGCAACATTTTATGTTTTAACAAGGGTATTTTATATGGCAAACGATAACAGCCGCAAATTCAAACAGAATCAAATACGTTTTTGCATACTGCCCTGAATTATAGAGTTCTCAAGACATGTTGTTTTTGGTGAAGATTGGATGAAGGAAAGGGGTAGATTACCAGCCACGTTTTTTGTTTTCAAAAGGGTATTTTTTATGGCAAACGATAATAGCCGCAAATTCAAACGGAATAAAATAATGTTTTGCATACATCCCTGAATTACAGTGTACACAAGGTCTTTTGATTTTGTGAAGATCAGTTATGGGAAAGGGGTAGTTTACTAGCAACATTTTATGTTTTAACAATGGTAATTTTTCTTATGGCGAATGATACCTGCAGCACATTCAAAGAGAATCAATTAATTTTTTGCATACATTCCTGAATTGTTAAGTACTCAAGATCTGCTCACTTTGGTGAATATCGGTTAAGGGAAAGGGGTAAGTTACCAGCAACACTTTATGTTTTAACAAGGGTAATTTTTCTTATGACGAATGATAACTTCCGTAAATTCAAACAGATTCAAATATTTTTTTACATATGTGCCTGAGTTCTAGAAGACTCAAGGCCTATTGATTTTGGTGAAGATGGGTTACGGGGAAAGTGTAGTTTACCAGAAACATTTTTTGTTGTAACAAGAGTAAATTACTTAATTTTGATAAATAAAGTATCCTGATAAGAAGATATTAATAATCCACTGTAGAAACGTAGATGAAATATCTATAAATGAAGAGGCTAGTTGTACGGGCTGGGGGTAATTTTCTATAAATGAAAATTATAGTTGAAGAGGGAGGGGATAATTTTTATGTGTACTACGTTATCGGTAACAAAGTAGTAGTTTGTTGTTAAAATTCCTTCCCGGGCTGTTTGGCCGTCATCCAATGTTTTCTGGAAAACCAGACGTTTCGGGAGTGCCGTCGACTGCCATCATCAGTGAAAATCGAGTGTGATAACGTGTGGTGGTATACGTTAGTGACAACAGTACTGTGGTTAAGGCTGATGCAATAAGTGGAAAGAAGTAAGTTTCTATGAAAACATTTCAGTTCGTAAATGATTTTAAATGTAAATCTTGGACATGGAAGTCATGTATGGTTCTCCATACTATGGAGAACCGAAATTTTCATTTTAATTTAAATCATGTATGAGAGAAAATATATCGTTCGTGGCAGTCAAGATTATCTCAATTTTGTAATATTCACGTTTCCATTTTAATATTATGAATACCGCAATAAAAAGGCTGACAACACACACACACACACACACACACACACACACACACACACACACACACACACACACACACACACACACACACACACACACACACACACACACACACACACACACACACACACACACACACACACACACACACACACACACACACACACACACACACACACACACACACACACACACACACACACACACACACAATTTGCGTTAATTATGGCCTCACTCATGTTTATTTTCTTACATTTGCACGCTTTTTAAATGGAATGTGCCGAAACCCACACCAACACAACGCGTGCAAGCCGAGAAAGTGTCCAGCGTGGATAGCGATTTGCTTCCTGTGGATCGCTGGGCAGTGTAACTGCACGTGTTTACAGAGAAACGGTTCATAGACTTTTCGTCTTTAGGGAATGAACCCTCTGCAAAATGCTCAGGGTCCATGAGTGACTTCGGAGCGCTTCGGAGGAGGGATGATTATCTGCGTAGTTCTGTTTCTTTATAAGAATAAAGTAAGCCTACCTAATTTTTTATGGATAAAGTGACTGAAAGTAACATTATATTAAACGACTACCCCATAATAACAAAAATATCTATAAATAGTGAAATTACATTGAGGGGGGGCGATATTTTTTTAGAAATTACCGAACCGAATTCAAGTAAATTATTTTAAACATAAACCTTTCAACATGGAAGTCAGCTATGGTTCTCAATACCGATTTATTTTAACAATTACCATTGTTTGAAAAAATTTAAATTAATTTTCAGGTACTTCACTCTTGTTAAAACGTAAAACGTTGCAGGTAAACTACCCCTTCCCCTTAACCGATCTTCACCAAAATCGATAGGCCTTGCGTCCTCTACATCGTAGGCAGGTATGCAAAAAAATATTTTACTCTGTTTGAATTATCGGCAGTTATCGTTTGCCATAAGAAAAGTTCTTCACACAGACACTTATTGAAAAACGATTTTACTCCCATGTTCCTTAAGCAAATGGAAGTATGGTGATGGCAAAAAAAATCGTGTTCGAGATTATTGCAGATTCTGATTGTACTACACTGAAAACATGAAAAAAAGTCAATTTTCTAAAAGTGCCTGTGGGTCTGTAGATTTTTTTTTATATGGCAGACGATAACTGCCGCAAATTCAAACTGAATCAAATGATTTTTTGCATACAGCCCTGAGTTGTAGAGTACTCACGACCTATCGTTTTTGGTGAAGATCGGTTGAGGGAAAGGGGTAGTTTACCGGCAACGGTTTTTTTATAATCAAGGGTAATTGTTTTATATGGCAAACGATAACAGCCGAAAATTCAAACAGAATCAAATCATTACTTGCATACAGCCTTAAATTGTAGAGTTCTCAAGACCTATTGATTTTGGTGAAGATCGGTTAAGGGCAAGGGGTAGTTTACCAGCTACGTTTTATGTTTTAAAAGGGTATTTTCTATGGCAAACGATAAGAGCCGCAAATTCAAACAGAATCAAATAATGTTTTGCATAAAGCCCTCATCTGTAGAGTACTCAAGACCTGTTGTTTTAGGTGAAGATCGGTTAACTGGTAGGGGTAGTTTACCAGCAACGTTTTATGTTTTAAAAGGGTATTTTCTATGGCAAACGATAAGAGTCGCAAATTTAAACAGAATCAAATAATGTTTTGCATGTACATCTGATTTGTAGAGTACTCAAGACCTGTTGATTTTGGTGAAGATCGGTTAAGGGGAAGGGGTAGTATACCAGCAAGGGTTTTTTTTTAAACAAGCGTAATTTTTTTCTATGGCAAACGATAGCCTCAAATTCAAAGAGAATCAACTACTCTTTTGCACACAGCACTGAATTATAGAGTTGTCAATACCTGTTGGTTTTGGTGAAGATCGGTTAAGGGTAAGGGGTAGTTTACCTGCAATTTTTTTTTATCGGGGGTAATTTTACTTCCATGTTCCTTAAGGAAATGGAAGTATGGTGAAAGCAAAAAAAAAAAAAAAAAAAAATCGTCTTCGAGATTATTGCAGATTCTGATTGTACTACACTCAAAACCTGAAAAAAGTCATTTTTCGAAAAGTGTCTGTGTGTGTCTGTCTGTCTCTCTATGTGTCTGTCTGTCTTAGATTTTTCTATCTATGGCAAACGATAACAGGCGCAAATTCAAACAGAATCAAATACTTTTTTGCATACAGCCCTGATTTACAGAGTACACAAGACCTGCTGTTTTTGGTGAAGATTGGTTAAGGGAAAAGGGTAGCTTACCAGCAACTTTTTTTTTTAATCAAGGGTAATTTGTTCCTTTGGCAAACAATAACAGCCGCAAATTCAAACACAATCAAATAATGTTTTGCATGCAGCCCTGAATTGTAAAGTTCTCAACACCTATTGATTTTGGTAAGGATCGGTTATGGGAAAGGGGTAATTTACCGGCAACATTTTATGTTTTAACAAGGGTATTTTATATGGCAAACGATAACAGCCGCAAATTCAAACAGAATCAAATACGTTTTTGCATACTGCCCTGAATTATAGAGTTCTCAAGACATGTTGTTTTTGGTAAAGATTGGATGAAGGAAAGGGGTAGATTACCAGCCACGTTTTTTGTTTTCAAAAGGGTATTTTTTATGGCAAACGATAACAGCCGCAAATTCAAACATAATTAAATAATGTTTTGCATACAGCCCTGATTTGTTGCGTGCTCAAGACCTGTTGTTTTTGGTGAAGATCGGTTAAGGGAAAGGGGTAGTTTGCCAGCAACGGTTTTTTATCAAGTGTAATATTTTTCTATGGCAAACAATAACAGCCGCAAATTCAAACAGAATCAAATGATGTTTTGCATACAGCCCTGTTTTGTAGAGTTCTCAATACATATTGGTGTTGGTGAAGGTCGGTTAAGGGAAAGGGGTAGATTACCGGCAACATTTTATGTTTTAATAAGGGTAATTTTTTTTATGACGAACGATAACTGCCGTAAATTCAAACAGAACCAACTACGTTTTTGCATACCTTTTTGAACTAAAGTGGGCTCAAGGTTTGTTGATTTTGTTGAAGATCAGTTAAGGGAAAGGGGTAGTTTACCAGCAACGTTTCATGTTTTAACAAGGGTAATTTTTTTTTATGACGAACGATAACTGCCGTAAATTCAAACGGAATAAAATAATGTTTTGCATACATCCCTGAATTACAGTGTACTCAAGGTCTTTGATTTTGTGGAGAACAGTTATGGGAAAGGGGTAGTTTACTAGCAACATTTTATGTTTTAACAATGGTAATTTTTCTTATGGCGAATGATACCTGCAGCACATTCAAAGAGAATCAAATAATTTTTTGCATACATTCCTGAATTGTTAAGTACTCAAGATCTGCTCATTTTGGTGAATATCGGTTAAGGGAAAGGGGTAAGTTACCAGCAACACTTTATGTTTTAACAAGGGTAATTTTTCTTATGACGAATGATAACTGCCGTAAATTTAAACAGATTCAAATATTTTTTTACATATGTGCCTGAGTTCTAGAAGACTCAAGGCCTATTGATTTTGGTGAAGATGGGTTACGGGGAAAGTGTAGTTTACCTGAAACATTTTTTGTTGTAACAAGAGTAAATTACTTAATTTTGATAAATAAAGTATCCTGATAAGAAGATATTAATAATCCACTGTAGAAACGTAGATAAAATATCTATAAATGAAGAGGCTAGTTGTACGGGCTGGGGGTAATTTTCTATAAATGAAAATTATAGTTGAAGAGGGAGGGGATAATTTTTATGTGTACTACGTTATCGGAAACAAAGTAGTAGTTTGTTGTTAAAATTCCTTCCCGGGCTGTTTGGCCGTCATCCAATGTTTTCTGCAAAACCAGACGTTTCGGGAGTGCCGTCGACTGCCATCATCAGTGAAAATCGAGTGTGATAACGTGTGGTGGTATACGTTAGTGACAACAGTACTGTGGTTAAGGCTGATGCAATAAGTGGAAAGAAGTAAGTTTCTATGAAAACATTTCAGTTCGTAAATGATTTTAAATGTAAATCTTGGACATGGAAGTCATGTATGGTTCTCCATACTATGGAGAACCGAAATTTTCATTTTAATTTAAATCATGTATGAGAGAAAATATATCGTTCGTGTCCGTCAAGATTATCTCAATTTTGTAATATTCACGTTTCCATTTTAATATTATGATTACCGCAATAAAAAGGCTGACAACACACACACACACACACACACACACACACACACACACACACACACACACACACACACACACACACACACACACACACACACACACACACACACACACACACACACACACACACACACACACACACAATTTGCGTTAATTATGGCCTCACTCATGTTTATTTTCTTACATTTGCACGCTTTTTAAATGGAATGTGCCGAAACCCACACCAACACAACGCGTGCAAGCCGAGAAAGTGTCCAGCGTGGATAGCGATTTGCTTCCTGTGGATCGCTGGGCAGTGTAACTGCACGTGTTTACAGAGAAACGGTTCATAGACTTTTCGTCTTTAGGGAATGAACCCTCTGCAAAATGCTCAGGGTCCATGAGTGACTTCGGAGCGCTTCGGAGGAGGGATGATTATCTGCGTAGTTCTGTTTCTTTATAAGAATAAAGTAAGCCTACCTAATTTTTTATGGATAAAGTGACTGAAAGTAACATTATATTAAACGACTACCCCATAATAACAAAAATATCTATAAATAGTGAAATTACTTTGAGGGTGGGCGATATTTTTTTAGAAATTACCGAACCGAATTCAAGTAAATTATTTTAAACATAAACCTTTCAACATGGAAGTCATCTATGGTTCTCAATACCGATTTATTTTAACAATTACCATTGTTTGAAAAAGTTTAAATTAATTTTCAAATACTTCACTCTTGTTAAAACGTAAAACGTTGCAGGTAAACTACCCCTTCCCCTTAACCGATCTTCACCAAAATCGATAGGCCTTGCGTCCTCTACATCGTAGGCAGGTATGCAAAAAAATATTTTACTCTGTTTGAATTATCGGCAGTTTTCGTTTGCCATAAAAAAGTTCTTCACACAGACGCTTATTGAAAAACGATTTTACTCCCATGTTCCTTAAGCAAATGGAAGTATGGTGATGGCAGAAAAAAAATCGTATTCGAGATTATTGCAGATTCTGATTGTACTACACTGAAAACATGAAAAAAAGTCAATTTTCTAAAAGTGCCTGTGGGTCTGTAGATTTTTTTTTATATGGCAGACGATAACTGCCGCAAATTCAAACTGAATCAAATGATTTTTTGCATACAGCCCTGAGTTGTAGAGTACTCACGACCTATCGTTTTTGGTGAAGATCGGTTGAGGGAAAGGGGTAGTTTACCGGCAACGGTTTTTTTATAATCAAGGGTAATTGTTTTATATGGCAAACGATAACAGCCGAAAATTCAAACAGAATCAAATCATTACTTGCATACAGCCTTATATTGCAGAGTTCTCAAGACCTATTGATTTTGGTGAAGATCGGTTAAGGGCAAGGGGTAGTTTACCAGCTACGTTTTATGTTTTAAAAGGGTATTTTCTATGGCAAACGATAAGAGCCGCAAATTCAAACAGAATCAAATAATGTTTTGCATAAAGCCCTCATCTGTAGAGTACTCAAGACCTGTTGTTTTAGGTGAAGATCGGTTAACTGGTAGGGGTAGTTTACCAGCAACGTTTTATGTTTTAAAAGGGTATTTTCTATGGCAAACAATAAGAGTCGCAAATTTAAACAGAATCAAATAATGTTTTGCATGTACATCTGATTTGTAGAGTACTCAAGACCTGTTGATTTTGGTGAAGATCGGTTAAGGGAAAGGGGTAGTATACCAGCAACGGTTTTTTTTTAAACAAGCGTAATTTTTTTCTATGGCAAACGATAGCCTCAAATTCAAAGAGAATCAACTACTCTTTTGCACACAGCACTGAATTATAGAGTTCTCAATACCTGTTGGTTTTGGTGAAGATCGGTTAAGGGTAAGGGGTAGTTTACCTGCAATTTTTTTTTAACGGGGGTAATTTTACTTCCATGTTCCTTAAGGAAATGGAAGTATGGTGAAAGCAAAAAAAAAAAAAATCGTCTTCGAGATTATTGCAGATTCTGATTGTACTACACTCAAAACCTGAAAAAAGTCATTTTTCGAAAAGTGTCTGTGTGTGTCTGTCTGTCTCTCTATGTGTCTGTCTGTCTTAGGTTTTTCTATCTATGGCAAACGATAACAGGCGCAAATTCAAACAGAATCAAATACTTTTTTGCATACAGCCCTGATTTACAGAGTACACAAGACCTGCTGCTTTTGGTGAAGATTGGTTAAGGGAAAAGGGTAGCTTACCAGCAACTTTCTTTTTTAATCAAGGGTAATTTGTTCCTTTGGCAAACAATAACAGCCGCAAATTCAAACACAATCAAATAATGTTTTGCATGCAGCCCTGAATTGTTAAGTTCTCAACACCTATTGATTTTGGTAAGGATCGGTTATGGGAAAGGGGTAATTTACCGGCAACATTTTATGTTCTAACAAGGGTATTTTATATGGCAAACGATAACAGCCGCAAATTCAAACAGAATCAAATACGTTTTTGCATACTGCCCTGAATTATAGAGTTCTCAAGACATGTTGTTTTTGGTAAAGATTGGATGAAGGAAAGGGGTAGATTACCAGCCTCGTTTTTTGTTTTCAAAAGGGTATTTTTTATGGTAAACGATAGCAGCCGCAAATTCAAACATAATTAAATAATGTTTTGCATACAGCCCTGATTTTTTGCGTACTCAAGACCCATTGTTTTTGGTGAAGATCGGTTAAGGGAAAGGGGTAGTTTACCGGCAACGGTTTTTTTATAATCAAGGGTAATTGTTTTATATGGCAAACGATAACAGCCGAAAATTCAAACAGAATCAAATCATTACTTGCATACAGCCTTAAATTGTAGAGTTCTCAAGACCTATTGATTTTGGTGAAGATCGGTTAAGGGCAAGGGGTAGTTTACCAGCTACGTTTTATGTTTTAAAAGGGTATTTTCTATGGCAAACGATAAGAGCCGCAAATTCAAACAGAATCAAATAATGTTTTGCATAAAGCCCTCATCTGTAGAGTACTCAAGACGTGTTGTTTTAGGTGAAGATCGGTTAACTGGTAGGGGTAGTTTACCAGCAACGTTTTATGTTTTAAAAGGGTATTTTCTATGGCAAACAATAAGAGTCGCAAATTTAAACAGAATCAAATAATGTTTTGCATGTACATCTGATTTGTAGAGTACTCAAGACCTGTTGATTTTGGTGAAGATCGGTTAAGGGGAAGGGGTAGTATACCAGCAAGGGTTTTTTTTTAAACAAGCGTAATTTTTTTCTATGGCAAACGATAGCCTCAAATTCAAAGAGAATCAACTACTCTTTTGCACACAGCACTGAATTATAGAGTTGTCAATACCTGTTGGTTTTGGTGAAGATCGGTTAAGGGTAAGGGGTAGTTTACCTGCAATTTTTTTTTATCGGGGGTAATTTTACTTCCATGTTCCTTAAGGAAATGGAAGTATGGTGAAAGCAAAAAAAAAAAAAAAAAAAAAATCGTCTTCGAGATTATTGCAGATTCTGATTGTACTACACTCAAAACCTGAAAAAAGTCATTTTTCGAAAAGTGTCTGTGTGTGTCTGTCTGTCTCTCTATGTGTCTGTCTGTCTTAGATTTTTCTATCTATGGCAAACGATAACAGGCGCAAATTCAAACAGAATCAAATACTTTTTTGCATACAGCCCTGATTTACAGAGTACACAAGACCTGCTGTTTTTGGTGAAGATTGGTTAAGGGAAAAGGGTAGCTTACCAGGAACTTTTTTTTTTAATCAAGGGTAATTTGTTCCTTTGGCAAACAATAACAGCCGCAAATTCAAACACAATCAAATAATGTTTTGCATGCAGCCCTGAATTGTAAAGTTCTCAACACCTATTGATTTTGGTAAGGATCGGTTATGGGAAAGGGGTAATTTACCGGCAACATTTTATGTTTTAACAAGGGTATTTTATATGGCAAACGATAACAGCCGCAAATTCAAACAGAATCAAATACGTTTTTGCATACTGCCCTGAATTATAGAGTTCTCAAGACATGTTGTTTTTGGTAAAGATTGGATGAAGGAAAGGGGTAGATTACCAGCCACGTTTTTTGTTTTCAAAAGGGTATTTTTTATGGCAAACGATAACAGCCGCAAATTCAAACATAATTAAATAATGTTTTGCATACAGCCCTGATTTGTTGCGTGCTCAAGACCTGTAGTTTTTGGTGAAGATCGGTTAAGGGAAAGGGGTAGTTTGCCAGCAACGGTTTTTTATCAAGTGTAATATTTTTCTATGGCAAACAATAACAGCCGCAAATTCAAACAGAATCAAATGATGTTTTGCATACAGCCCTGTTTTGTAGAGTTCTCAATACATATTGGTGTTGGTGAAGGTCGGTTAAGGGAAAGGGGTAGATTACCGGCAACATTTTATGTTTTAATAAGGGTAATTTTTTTTATGACGAACGATAACTGCCGTAAATTCAAACAGAACCAACTACGTTTTTGCATACCTTTTTGAACTAAAGTGGGCTCAAGGTTTGTTGATTTTGTTGAAGATCAGTTAAGGGAAAGGGGTAGTTTACCAGCAACGTTTCATGTTTTAACAAGGGTAATTTTTTTTTATGGCAACGGGTTTTTTTAAACAAATGTAATTTTTTCTATGGCAAACGATAACAGCCTCAAATTCAAACAGAATCAACTACTCTTTTGCACACAGCCCTGAATTGTAGAGTTCTCAATACCTATTGGTTTTGGTGAAGATCGGTTAAAGGGAAGGTGTAGTTTACCGGGAAAATTTTTTTATCGGGTGTAATTTTACTTCCATGTTCTTAAGGAAATGGAAGTATGGTGATGGCAAAAAAAAAACGTCTTCGAGAATATTGTAGATTCTGATTGCACTACACTCAAAACATGAAAAAAAGTCATTTTTCGAAAAGTGTCTGTGTGTGTCTGTCTGTCTATCTATGTGTCTGTCTGTCTTAGATTTTTTATTTATGGCAAACGATAACAGCCGCAAATTCAAACATAATCAAATACTTTTTTGCATACAGCCCTGATTTATAGAGTACACAAGACCTATTGTTTTTGGTGAAGATTGGTTAAGGGAAAAGGGTAGCTTACCTGCAACTTTTTTTTTAAATCAAGGGTAATTTGTTTATATGGCAAACAATAACAGCCGCAAATTCAAACACAATAAAATAATGTTTTGCATGCAGCCCTGAATTTTATTGTAAAGTTCTCAACACCTATTGATTTTGGTAAAGTTCGGTTAAGCGAAAGGGGTAGTTTACCGGCAACATTTCATGTTTTAACAAGGGTAATTTTTTTTATGACGAACGATAACTGCCGTAAATTCAAACGGAATAAAATAATGTTTTGCATACATCCCTGAATTACAGTGTACTCAAGGTCTTTTGATTTTGTGAAGATCAGTTATGGGAAAGGGGTAGTTTACTAGCAACATTTTATGTTTTAACAATGGTAATTTTTCTTATGGCGAATGATACCTGCAGCACATTCAAAGAGAATCAAATAATTTTTTGCATATATTCCTGAATTGTTAAGTACTCAAGATCTGCTCATTTTGGTGAATATCGGTTAAGGGAAAGGGGTAAGTTACCAGCAACACTTTATGTTTTAACAAGGGTAATTTTTCTTATGACGAATGATAACTGCCGTAAATTCAAACAGATTCAAATATTTTTTTACATATGTGCCTGAGTTCTAGAAAACTCAAGGCCTATTGATTTTGGTGAAGATGGGTTACGGGGAAAGTGTAGTTTACCTGAAACATTTTTTGTTGTAACAAGAGTAAATTACTTAATTTTGATAAATAAAGTATCCTGATAAGAAGATATTAATAATCCACTGTAGAAACGTAGATGAAATATCTATAAATGAAGAGGCTAGTTGTACGGGCTGGGGGTAATTTTCTATAAATGAGAATTATAGTTGAGAGGGAGGGGATAATTTTTATGTGTACTACGTTATCGGTAACAAAGTAGTAGTTTGTTGTTAAAATTCCTTCCCGGGCTGTTTGGCTGTCATCCAATGTTTTCTGCAAAACCAGACGTTTCGGGAGTGCCGTCGACTGCCATCATCAGTGAAAATCGAGTGTGATAACGTGTGGTGGTATACGTTAGTGACAACAGTACTGTGGTTAAGGCTGATGCAATAAGTGGAAAGAAGTAAGTTTCTATGAAAACATTTCAGTTCGTAAATGATTTTAAATGTAAATCTTGGACATGGAAGTCATGTATGGTTCTCAATACTATGGAGAACAGAAATTTTCATTTTAATTTAAATCATGTATGAGAGAAAATATATCGTTCGTGGCAGTCAAGATTATCTCAATTTTGTAATATTCACGTTTCCATTTTAATATTATGAATACCGCAATAAAAAGGCTGATAACACACACACACACACACGCACGCACGCACGCGCGCGCACACACACACACACACACACACACACACACACACACACACACAATTTGCGTTATATATGGCCTCTCTCATGTTTATTTTCTTACATTTTCACGCTTTTTAAATGGAATGTGCCGAAACCCACACCAACACAATTCGTGCAAGCCGAGAAAGTGTCCAGCGTGGATAGCGATTTGCTTCCTGTGGATCGCTGGGCAGTGTAACTGCACGTGTTTACAGAGAAACGGTTCATAGACTTTTCGTCTTTAGGGAATGAACCCTCTGCAAAATGCTCAGGGTCCATGAGGGGTCCATGAGTGACTTCGGAGCGCTTCGGAGGAGGGATGATTATCTGCATAGTTCTGTTTCTTTATAAGAATAAAGTAAGCCTACCTAATTTTTTATTAATAAAGTGACTGAAAGTAACATTATATTAAACGACTACCCCATAATAACAAAAATATCTATAAATAGTGAAATTACTTTGAGGGTGGGCGATATTTTTTTAGAAATTACCGAACCGAATTCAAGTAAATTATTTTAAACATAAATCTTTCAACATGGAAGTCATCTATGGTTCTCAATACCGATTTTTTTTAACAATTACCGCTGTTTGAAAAAGTTTAAATTAATTTTCAAGTACTTCACTCTTGTAAAAACGTAAAACGTTGCCAGTAAACTACCCCTTCCCCTTAACCGATCTTCACCAAAATCGATAGGCCTTGCGTACTCTACAACTTAGGCAGGTATGCAAAAAATTATTTTACTCTGTTTGAATTATCGGCAGTTATCGTTTGCCATAGAAAAAGTTCTTCACACAGACACTTTTTGAAAAACGATTTTACTTCCATGTTCCTTAAGCAAATGGAAGTATGGTGATGGCAAAAAAAATGGTGTTCTAGATTATTGCAGATTCTGATTGTACTACACTCAAAACATGAAAAAAAGTCATTTTTCTAAAAGTGTCTGTGTGTCTGTAGATTTTTTTTTGTATGGCAAACGATAACTGCCGCAAATTCAAACTGAATCAAATCATTTTTTGCATACAGCCCTGTCTTGTAGAGTACTCACGACCTATTGTTTTTGGTGAAGATCGGTTGAGGGAAAGGGGTAGTTTACCGGCAACGGTTTTTTTTAAATCAAGGGTAATTGTTTCCTATAGTTTTATGTTTTAACAAGGATATTTTAAATAGCAAACGATAACAGCCGCAAATTCAAACAGAATCAAATGATTATTTGCATACAGCCTTAAATTGTGGAGTTATCAAGACGTATTGATTTTGGTGAAGATCGGTTTAGGGAAAGGGCTAGTTTACCAGCTACGTTTTATGTTTAAAGGGTATTTTTTTGGCAAACGATAAGAGCCGCAAATTCAAACAGAATCAAATAATGTTTTGCATACAGCCCTCATCTGTAGAGTACTCAAGACCTGTTGTTTTAGGTGAAGATCGGTTAAGGGAAAGGGGTAGTTTACCAGCAACGGGTTTTTTTAAACAAATGTAATTTTTTCTATGGCAAACGATAACAGCCTCAAATTCAAACAGAATCAACTACTCTTTTGCACACAGCCCTGAATTGTAGAGTTCTCAATACCTATTGGTTTTGGTGAAGATCGGTTAAAGGGAAGGGGTAGTTTACCGGGAAAATTTTTTTATCGGGTGTAATTTTACTTCCATGTTCTTAAGGAAATGGAAGTATGGTGATGGCAAAAAAAAATCGTCTTCGAGAATATTGTAGATTCTGATTGCACTACACTCAAAACATGAAAAAAAGTCATTTTTCGAAATGTGTCTGTGTGTGTCTGTCTGTCTATCTATGTGTCTGTCTGTCTTAGATTTTTTATTTATGGCAAATGATAACAGCCGCAAATTCAAACATAATCAAATACTTTTTTGCATACAGCCCTGATTTATAGAGTACACAAGACCTATTGTTTTTGGTGAAGATTGGTTAAGGGAAAAGGGTAGCTTACCAGCAACTTTTTTTTTAATCAAGGGTAATTTGTTTATATGGCAAACAATAACAGCCGCAAATTCAAACACAATCAAATAATGTTTTGCATGCAGCCCTGAATTTTATTGTAAAGTTCTCAACACCTATTGATTTTGGTAAAGATCGGTTAAGCGAAAGGGGTAGTTTACCGGCAACATTTTATGTTTTAACAAGGGTATTTTCTATTGCAAACGATAACAGCCGCAAATTCAAACAGAATCAAATACGTTTTTGCATACTGCCCTGAATTATAGATTCTCAATACATATTGGTGTGGTGAAGGTCGGTTAAGGGAAAGGGTTAGATTACCTGCAACATTTTATGTTTTAACAATAGTAATTTTTTGTATGACGAACGATAACTGCCGTAAATTCAAACAGAACCAACTACGTTTATGCATACCATTTTGAACTAAAGTGGGCTCAAGGTTTGTTGATTTTGTTGAAGATGAGTTAAGGGAAAGGGGTAGTTTACCAGCAACGTTTCATGTTTTAACAAGGGTAATATTTTTATGACGAACGATAACTGCCGTAAATTCAAACGGAATAAAATAATGTTTTGCATACATCCCTGAATTACAGTGTACTCAAGGTCTTTTGATTTTGTGAAGATCAGTTATGCGAAAGGGGTAGTTTACTAGCAACATTTTATGTTTTAACAATGGTAATTTTTCTTATGGCGAATGATACCTGCAGCACAATCAAAGAGAATCAAATAATTTTTTGCATACATTCCTGAATTGTTAAGTACTCAAGATCTGCTCATTTTGGTGAATATCGGTTAAGGGAAAGGGGTAAGTTACCAGCAACACTTTATGTTTTAACAAGGGTAATTTTTCTTATGACGAATGATAACTGCCGTAAATTCAAACAATTTCAAATATTTTTTTACATATGTGCCTGAGTTCTAGAAGACTCAAGGCCTATTGATTTTGGTGAAGATGGGTTACGGGGAAAGTGTAGTTTACCAGAAACATTTTTTGTTGTAACAAGAGTAAATTACTTAATTTTGATAAATAAAGTATCATGATAAGAAGATATTAATAATCCACTGTAGAAACGTAGATGAAATATCTATAAATGAAGAGGCTAGTTGTACGGGCTGGGGGTAATTTTCTATAAATGAAAATTATAGTTGAGAGGGAGGGGATAATTTTTATGTGTACTACGTTATCGGTAACAAAGTAGTAGTTTGTTGTTAAAATTCCTTCCCGGGTTGTTTGGCCGTCATCCAATGTTTTCTGCAAAACCAGACGTTTCGGGAGTGCCGTCGACTGCCATCATCAGTAAAAATCGAGTGTGATAACGTGTGGTGGTATACGTTAGTGACAACAGTACTGTGGTTAAGGCTGATGCAATAAGTGGAAAGAAGTAAGTTTCTATGAAAACATTTCAGTTCGTAAATGATTTCAAATGTAAATCTTGGACATGGAAGTCATGTATGGTTCTCCATACTATGGAGAACCGAAATTTTCATTTTAATTTAAATCATGTATGAGAGAAAATATATCGTTCGTGGCAGTCAAGATTATCTCAATTTTGTAATATTCACGTTTCCATTTTATTATTATGATTACCGCAATAAAAAGGCTGACAACACACGCACACACACACACACACACACACACACACACACACACACACACACACACACACACACACACACACACACACACACAATTTGCGTTATTTATGTCCTCACTCATGTTTATATTCTTACATTTGCACGCTTTTTAAATGAAATGTGCCGAAACCCACACCAACACAACGCGTGCAAGCCGAGAAAGTGTCCAGCGTGGATAGCGATTTGCTGTCTGTGGATCGCTGGGCAGAGTAACTGCACGTGTTTACAGAGAAACGGTTCATAGACTTTTCGTCTTTAGGGAATGAACCCTCTGCAAAATGCTCAGGGTCCATGAGTGACTTCGGAGCGCTTCGGAGGAGGGATGATTATCTGCGTAGTTCTGTTTCTTTATAAGAATAAAGTAAGCCTACCTAATGTTTTATGGATAAAGTGACTGAAAGTAACATTATATTAAACGACTACCCCATAATAACAAAAATAACTATAAATAGTGAAATTACTTTGAGGGTGGGCGATATTTTTTTAGAAATTACCGAACCGAATTCAAGTAAATTATTTTAAACCTAAATCTTTCAACATGGAAGTCATCTATGGTTCTCAATACCGATTTTTTTTAACAATTAACATTGTTTGAAAAAGTTTAAATTAATTTTCAAGTACTTCACTCTTGTTAAAACTTAAAACGTTGCTGGTAGACTACCCCTTCCCCTTAACCGATCTTCACCAAAATCGATAGGCCTTGCGTCCTCTACAACTTAGGCAGGTAAGAAAAAATTATTTTACTTTGTTTGAATAATCGGCAGTTATCGTTTGCCATAGAAAAATTTCTTCACACAGACAATTTTTGGAAAACGATTTTACTTCCATGTTCTTTAGCAAATGGAAGTATGGGGATGGCAAAAAAATCGTGTTCGAGTTTATTGCAGATTGTGATTGTACTACACTCAAAACATGAAAAAAAGTCATTTTTCTAAAAGTTGTTGTGTGTGTGTCTGTCTGTGTGTCTGTCGATTTTTTTTATGGCAAACTATAACTGCCGCAAATTCAAACTGAATCAAATCATTTTTTGCATACAACCCTGAGTTGTAGAGTACTCACGACCTATTGTTTTTGGTGAAGATCGATTGTGGGAAAGTGGTAGTTTACCGGCAACGGTTTTTTTATAATCAAGGGTAATTGTTTTCTACAGCAAACGATAACAGCCGCAAATATAAACAGAATCAACTACTCTTTTGCATACAGCCCTGAGTTACAGAGTTCTCAAGATCTATTGTTTTTGGTGAAGATCGGTTAAGGGAAAGGGGTAGTTTACCAGCAACGTTTTATGTTTTAATAAGGATATTTTATATAGCAAACGATAACAGCCGCAAATTCAAACAGAATCAAATGATTATTTGCATACTGCCGTAAATTGTGGAGCTATCAAGACGTGTCGATTTTGGTGAAGATCGTTTAAGGGAAAGGGGTAGTTTACCGGCTACGTTTTATGTTTTAAAAGGGTATTTTTTATGGCAAACGATAAGAGCCGCAAATTCAAACAGAATCAAATAATGTTTTGCATACAGCCCTCATCTGCAAAGTACTCAAGACCTGTTGTTTTAGGTGAAGATCGGTTAACGGGAAGGGGCAGTTTACCAGCAACGTTTTATGTTTTAAAAGGGTATTTTCTATGGCAGACGATAAGAGTAACAAATTCAAACAGAATCAAATAATGTTTTGGATGTAGGTCTGATTTGTAGAGTACTCAAGACCTGTTGATTTTGGTGAAGATCGGTTAAGGGAAAGGGGTAGTTTACCGGCAACGGGTTTTTTTAAACAAGTGTAATTTTTTTCTATGGCAAACGATAACAGCCTCAAATTCAAACAGAAGCAACTACTCTTTTGCACACAGGCCTGAATTATAGAGTTCTCAATACCTATTGGTTTTGGTGAAGATCGGTTAAGGGGAAGGGGTAGTTTACCTGCAAAATTTTTTTATCGGGTGTAATTTTACTGCCATGTTCTTAAGGAAATGGAAGTATGGTGATGACAAAAAAAAATCGTCTTCGAGATTATTGCAGATTCTGATTGTACTACACTCAAAACATGAAAAAAAGTCATTTTTCGAAAAGTGTCTGTGTGTGTCTGTCTGTCTATCTATGTGTCTGTCTGTCTTAGATTTTTTATTTATGGCAAACGATAACAGCCGCAAATTCAAACATAATCAAATACTTTTTTGCATACAGCCCTGATTTATAGAGTACACAAGACCTATTGTTTTTGGTGAAGATTGGTTAAGGGAAAAGGGTAGCTTACCGGCAACTTTTTTTTTTAATCAAGGGTAATTTGTTTATATGGCAAACAATAACAGCCGCAAATTCAAACACAATCAAATAATGTTTTGCATGCAGCCCTGAATTTTATTGTAAAGTTCTCAACACCTATTGATTTTGGTAAAGATCGGTTAAGCGAAAGGGGTAGTTTACCGGCAACATTTTATGTTTTAACAAGGGTATTTTCTATTGCAAACGATAACAGCCGCAAATTCAAACAGAATCAAATACGTTTTTGCATACTGCCCTGAATTATAGAGTTCTCAATACATATTGGTGTTGGTGAAGGTCGGTTAAGGGAAAGGGTTAGATTACCTGCAACATTTTATGTTTTAACAAGGGTAATTTTTTATATGACGAACGATAACTGCCGTAAATTCAAACAGAACCAACTACGTTTTTGCATACCTTTTTGAACTAAAGTGGGCTCAAGGTTTGTTGATTTTGTTGAAGATCAGTTAAGGGAAAGTGGTAGTTTACCAGCAACGTTTCATGTTTTAACAAGGGTAATATTTTTATGACGAACGATAACTGCCGTAAATTCAAACGGAATAAAATAATGTTTTGCATAGATCCCTGAATTACAGTGTACTCAAGGTCTTTTGATTTTGTGAAGATCAGTTATGGAAAAGGGGAAGTTTACTAGCAACATTTTATTTTTTAACAATGGTAATTTTTCTTATGGCGAATGATACCTGCAGCACATTCAAAGAGAATCAAATAATTTTTTGCATACATTCCTGAATTGTTAAGTACTCAAGATCTGCTCATTTTGGTGAATATCGGTTAAGGGAAAGGAGTAAGTTACCAGCAACACTTTATGTTTTAACAAGGGTAATTTTTCTTATGACGAATGATAACTGCCGTAAATTCAAACAATTTCAAATATTTTTTTACATATGTGCCTGAGTTCTAGAAGACTCAAGGCCTATTGATTTTGGTGAAGATGGGTTACGGGGAAAGTGTAGTTTACCTGAAACATTTTTTGTTGTAACAAGAGTAAATTACTTAATTTTGATAAATAAAGTATCCTGATAAGAAGATATTAATAATCCACTGTAGAAACGTAGATGAAATATCTATAAATGAAGAGGCTAGTTGTACGGGCTGGGGGTAATTTTCTATAAATGAAAATTACAGTTGAAGAGGGAAGGGATAATTTTTATGTGTACTACGTTATCGGTAAGTAAAGTAGTAGTTTGTTGTTAAAATTCCTTCCCGGGTTGTTTGGCCGTCATCCAATGTTTTCTGCAAAACCAGACGTTTCGGGAGTGCCGTCGATTGCCATCATCAGTCAAAATCGAGTGTGATAACGTGTGGTGGTATACGTTAGTGACAACAGTACTGTGGTTAAGGCTGATGCAATAAGTGGAAAGAAGTAAGTTTCTATGAAAACATTTCAGTTCGTAAATGATTTTAAATGTAAATCTTGGACATGGAAGTCATGTATGGTTCTCCATACTATGGAGAACCGAAATTTTCATTTTAATTTAAATCATGTATGAGAGAAAATATATCGTTCGTGGCCGTCAAGATTATCTCAATTTTGTAATATTCACGTTTCCATTTTAATATTATGATTACCGCAATAAAAAGGCTGACAACACACACACACACACACACACACACACACACACACACACTCATATTTATTTTCTTACATTTGCACGCTTTTTAAATGGAATGTGCCGAAACCCACACCAAAACAACGCGTGCAAGCCGAGAAAGTGTCCAGCGTGGATAGCGATTTGCTTCCTGTGGATCGCTGGGCAGTGTAACTGCACGTGTTTACAGAGAAACGGTTCATAGACTTTTCGTCTTTAGGGAATGAACCCTCTGCAAAATGCTCAGGGTCCATGAGTGACTTCGGAGCGCTGCGGAGGAGGGATGATTATCTGCGTAATTCTGTTTCTTTATAAGAATAAAGTAAGCCTACCTAATTTTTTATGGATAAAGTGACTGAAAGTAACATTATATTAAACGACTACCCCATAATAACAAAAATATCTATAAATAGTGAAATTACTTTGAGGGTGGGCGATATTTTTTTAGAAATTACCAAACCGAATTCAAGTAAATTATTTTAAACATAAATCTTTCAACATGGAAGTCATCTATGGTTCTCAATACCGATTTTTTTTAACAATTACCATTGTTTGAAAAAGTTTAAATTAATTTTCAGGTACTTCACTCTTGTTAAAACGTAAAACGTTGCAGGTAAACTACCCCTTCCCCTTAACCGATCTTCACCAAAATCGATAGGCCTTGCGTCCTCTACATCGTAGGCAGGTATGCAAAAAAATATTTTACTCTGTTTGAATTATCGGCAGTTATCGTTTGCCATAAGAAAAGTTCTTCACACAGACACTTATTGAAAAACGATTTTACTCCCATGTTCCTTAAGCAAATGGAAGTATGGTGATGGCAAAAAAAATCGTGTTCGAGATTATTGCAGATTCTGATTGTACAAACTGAAAACATGAAAAAAAGTCAATTTTCTAAAAGTGCCTGTGTGTCTGTAGATTTTTTTTTATATGGCAGACGATAACTGCCGCAAATTCGAACTGAATCAAATGATTTTTTGCATACAGCCCTGAGTTGTAGAGTACTCACGACCTATTGTTTTTGGTGAAGATCGGTTGAGGGGAAGGGGTAGTTTACCGGCAATGGTTTTTTTATAATCAAGGGTAATTGTTTTATATGGCAAACGATAACAGCCGAAAATTCAAACAGAATCAAATCATTACTTGCATACAGCCTTAAATTGAAGTTCTCAAGACATATTGATTTTGGTGAAGATCGGTTAAGGGCAAGGGGTAGTTTACCAGCTACGTTTTATGTTTTAGAAGGGTATTTTCTATGGCAAACGATAAGAGCCGCAAATTCAAACAGAATCAAATAATGTTTTGCATAAAGCCCTCATCTGTAGAGTACTCAAGACCTGTTGTTTTAGGTGAAGATCGGTTAACTGGTAGGGGTAGTTTACCAGCAACGTTTTGTTTTAAAAGGGTATTTCCTATGGCAAACAATAAGAGTCGCAAATTTAAACAGAATGAAATAATGTTTTGCATGTACATCTGATTTGTAGAGTACTCAAGACCTGTTGATTTTGGTGAAGATCGGTTAAGGGAAAGGGGTAGTATACCAGCAAAGGTTTTTTTTTAAACAAGCGTAATTTTTTTCTATGGCAAACGATAGCCACAAATTCAAAGAGAATCAACTACTCTTTTGCACACAGCACTGAATTATAGAGTTCTCAATACCTGTTGGTTTTGGTGAAGATCGGTTAAGGGTAAGGGGTAGTTTACCTGCAATTTTTTTTTATCGGGGGTAATTTTACTTCCATGTTCCTTAAGGAAATGGAAGTATGGTGAAAGCAAAAAAAAAAAAATCGTCTTCGAGATTATTGCAGATTCTGATTGTACTACACTCAAAACCTGAAAAAAGTCATTTTTCGAAAAGTGTCTGTGTGTGTCTGTCTGTCTCTCTATGTGTCTGTCTGTCTTAGATTTTTCTATCTATGGCAAACGATAACAGGCGCAAATTCAGACAGAATCAAATACTTTTTTGCATACAGCCCTGATTTATAGAGTACACAAGACCTGCTGTTTTTGGTGAAGATTGGTTAAGGAAAAGGGTAGCTTACCAGCAACTTTTTTTTTTAATCAAGGGTAATTTGTTCCTTTGGCAAACAATAACAGCCGCAAATTCAAACACAATCAAATAATGTTTTGCATTCAGCCCTGAATTGTAAAGTTCTCAACACCTATTGATTTTGGTAAGGATCGGTTAGGGGAAAGGGGTAGTTTACCGGCAACATTTTATGTTTTAACAAGGGTATTTTATATGGCAAACGATAACAGCCGCAAATTCAAACAGAATCAAATACGTTTTTGCATACTGCCCTGAATTATAGAGTTCTCAAGACATGTTGTTTTTGGTGAAGATTGGATGAAGGAAAGGGGTAGATTACCAGCCACGTTTTTTGTTTTCAAAAGGGTATTTTTTTATGGCAAACGATAACAGCCGCAAATTCAAACATAATTAAATAATGTTTTGCATACAGTCCTGATTTGCTGCGTACTCAAGACCTATTGTTTTTGGTGAAGATCGGTTAAGGGAAAGGGGTAGTTTGCCAGCAACGGTTTTTTATCAAGTGTAATTTTTTTCTATGGCAAACAATAACAGCCGCAAATTCAAACAGAATCAAATGATGTTTTGCATACAGCCCTGTTTTGTAGAGTTCTCAATACATATTGGTGTTGGTGAAGGTCGGTTAAGGGAAAGGGGTAGATTACCGGCAACATTTTATGTTTTAACAAGGGTAATTTTTTTTATGACGAACGATAACTGCCGTAAATTCAAACAGAACCAACTACGTTTTTGCATACCTTTTTGAACTAAAGTGGGCTCAAGGTTTGTTGATTTTGTTGAAGATCAGTTAAGGGAAAGGGGTAGTTTACCAGCAACGTTTCATGTTTTAACAAGGGTAATTTTTTTTATGAGAAACGATAACTGCCGTAAATTCAAACGGAATAAAATAATGTTTTGCATACATCCCTGAATTACAGTGTACTCAAGGTCTTTTGATTTTGTGAAGATCAGTTATTGGAAGGGGGTAGTTTACTAGCAACATTTTATGTTTTAACAATGGTAATTTTTCTTATGGCGAATGATACCTGCAGCACATTCAAAGAGAATCAAATAATTTTTTGCATACATTCCTGAATTGTTAAGTACTCAAGATCTGCTCATTTTGGTGAATATCGGTTAAGGGAAAGGGGTAAGTTACCAGCAACACTTTATGTTTTAACAAGGGTAATTTTTCTTATGACGAATGATAACTGCCGTAAATTCAAACAGATTCAAATATTTTTTTACATATGTGCCTGAGTTCTAGAAAACTCAAGGCCTATTGATTTTGGTGAAGATGGGTTACGGGGAAAGTGTAGTTTACCTGAAACATTTTTTGTTGTAACAAGAGTAAATTACTTAATTTTGATAAATAAAGTATCCTGATAAGAAGATATTAATAATCCACTGTAGAAACGTAGATGAAATATCTATAAATGAAGAGGCTAGTTGTACGGGCTGGGGGTAATTTTCTATAAATGAAAATTATAGTTGAAGAGGGAAGGGATAATTTTTATTTGTACTACTTTATCGGTAACAAAGTAGTAGTTTGTTGTTAAAATTCCTTCCCGTTGCTGTTGGCCGTCATCCAATGTTTTCTGCAAAACCAGACGTTTCAGGAGTGCCGTCGACTGCCATCATCAGTGAAAATCGAGTGTGATAACGTGTGGTGGTATACGTTAGTGACAACAGTACTGTGGTTAAGGCTGATGCAATAAGTGGAAAGAAGTAAGTTTCTATGAAAACATTTCAGTTCGTAAATGATTTTAAATGTAAATCTTGGACATGGAAGTCATGTATGGTTCTCCATACTATGGAGAACCGAAATTTTCATTTTAATTTAAATCATGTATGAGAGAAAATATATCGTTCGTGGCAGTCAAGATTATCTCAATTTTGTAATATTCACGTTTCCATTTTAATATTATGATTACCGCAATAAAAAGGCTGACAACACACACACACACACACACACACACACAATTTCCGTTATTTATGGCCTCACTCATGTTTATATTCTTACATTTGCACGCTTTTTAAATGGAATGTGCCGAAACCCACACCAACACAACGCGTGCAAGCCGAGAAAGTGTCCAGCGTGGATAGCGATTTGCTTCCTGTGGATCGCTGGGCAGTGTAACTGCACGTGTTTACAGAGAAACGGTTCATAGACTTTTCGTCTTTAGGGAATGAGCCCTCTGCAAAATGCTCAGGGTCCATGAGTGACTTCGGAGCGCTTCGGAGGAGGGATGATTATTTGCGTAGTTCTGTTTCTTTATAAGCATAAAGTAAGCCTACCTAATTTTTTATGGATAAAGTGACTGAAAGTAACATTATATTAAACGACTACCCCATAATAACAAAAATATCTAAAAATAGTGAAATTACTTTGGGGTGGGCGATATTTTTTTAGAAATTACCGAACCGAATTCAAGTAAATTATTTTAAACATAAATCTTTCAACATGGAAGTCATCTATGGTTCTCAATACCGATTTTTTTTAACAATTAACATTGTTTGAAAAAGTTTAAATTAATTTTCAAGTACTTCACTCTTGTTGAAACGTAAAACGTTGCAGGTAAACTACCCCTTCCCCTTAACCGATCTTCACCAAAATCGATAGGCCTTGCGTCCTCTACAACTTAGGCAGGTAAGCAAAAAATTATTTTACTCCGTTTGAATTATCGGCAGTTATCGTTTGCCATAGAAAAAGTTCTTCACACAGACACTTTTTGAAAAACGATTTTACTTCCATGTTCCATGTTTAAGATATAATTAAATTACTTTTGAAATTTAAAAACATAAAAGTAACCAAACGGCTTGCAACTTTAAAATGAATTCAGTCCTTTTTCACATGTTTTTAGTTACATCTAAGAATTGAGTTTTCCAATTGTACTCAAGTTACAGTTTAGTTGATCCTTTGAGTTATCTTTCAATGTGAAAGCATTTCTAACTGTAATAAAAGCTATTTCGTCTCATTGTCCTAGTAGAGTTATTTTTTATTCCTCTGTACACTTTTTACCCGGACTTAAATTTGGTATTTTTTCCCTAAGTTTATACAAAAAAAATCTGTTCCCCAGAATTTGTCACGACTGAAAAGTAGGGGGCCCACACCACAATGTCAGCCTAGGGACCCTCACATTCTAAATCCGGCGCTGCACACACACTTACAACTTCTTTTCTAAGCGTACAGCATAAGCGACAGATCATGGCGCTTGTCCTGCTTGCCTTCTGCTTGTCCCGAACTATCCTTTATGTTTTGCACGTGCACAACAAATGTGTTTTTTGTATCCAGTCGTGACATTTGACATTTCCTTTATTTATTCAAACAAGTCAATCGGTGGTCGTCCTTGATCTTCCGCTCTTCTCTTTCCTTGCCGTTTGCGCTTCCGAATCGCTACTGTGTGGGGGCTCTGCATTCTTTGCGACTTGCCTCTGAACGACAAACTCGCCTTCAGGGTCTGTTTGTAGTTTTTCTGTTATTTGACTCTTTCTGATTCTACCTTTTCCACAAGCTTCTGTCACACCTCTTAGACATGTCATTTTTGCTATGACAGTGTTGGTCAAACTTTTTGCGTTATGATCCACTTTTGTAACTGCAAAACGTTAGGGAATTATTTAAGCCTATAATGGATTATGTGTATACGTGTAGTGGTGTGTGTGTGTGTGTGTGTTGTACGTACCTCTAATACATTTACATACAAAACCAGGATCCCAGTTTATCTGAGCTACATTCAAAACACTACGTCACACATAAAAATGAAAGTGAGAGAGTATCGTAAAATGAAGTAGTTACTATAAATTGATCTGAAAAAATTGTCTTTTACATTAAAAAAATAATATTTTTAAATATTTATGCCCCTTCTTATAATTGAGCATAAACACCATGTATGCAAGGAAATAATCATCATATTAAGAAATTAAACTTACAATTACGAAACTCACTACGCGGTCACACACACACACACACACACACACACACACACACACACACACACACACACACACACACACACACACACACACACACACACACACACACACACACACACACACACACACACACACACACACACACACACACCATTTGTCAAATTTTGATGCTTCTGATGTTGAAGGTTTCACTCATGAGTATTTTTCAGATGAACCATCGTATTTTAGTGTTTGAATTTTTTCAGAAACAATTGTATAGAGTAGGCCTACAGTTCCACTAAATGTAGTAGAACCTCACTAATTCGTCACCTACGGGACTGAAGAGGTGAAGAATTAGTGAAATAGACGAATTAATGAGGGAGTAAGAAAGACACCCATTAAAGACAATATAACATGTTTTATTACAACACTAGCAATGTACAGTAATAATGTTATGCTCGAACATATTTAGTGCTGGAAATGTTCAAACTCAAACAAGTTAAACACTGTAGTTACAAAAGAAACTTGTTTAATGATTGTGGGAAGGTTCTTGGATACGTAAGAAACAATTTCATTGTTACTAAACATTTCGTAGCCTACATCCGGTAAGTCTATTCCATACAAATTTTTGACGTCGCCTTCATTGAAACTGTTAAATGCTGTTAGTGACTGCCAGATATCTAATAATTCCGATGTGGATTCAAGACCTCCTGGTTCTGTAAAGCTGTTTGTAATTCAGATGGCCGTAATTTATTCCAGGCAGATTTTACAGTATTTTCGGGAATACTTTGCCAGGCATCAGCAATCCGACTAAATTTTTTGAAACGCATTACGCTGTAGCAACACAACACAACACAACACTTATTGTGCCGTGTACACAAGTGCGAAATACCCATTCTCGCAACCATTACCTTCCGCAATCCGTTCCCGTGGCTATTATTAGAACCCACAATCAGCATGTTTCTGGTTTACCCGCTCTATAATAGAGCGTATTTATTACTCCCTTGTTAATAAAGAAAAAGAAAAAAAGCTTGAGTGGGTGACGAATTACAGAGGGAGAAGAATTAGTAGGTGACGAATTAGTTAGGTTCCACTGAAATTTGAAAACTATCGAAAGTTGAAGAATCCCAACCTCTAGCCTACTTCTCCGTCACACCATTGAATTCACAAATGAACATTCTTTCCATGTTGGCATTGTGAGATGATATCGTGAAATTGTTACTTATTCTTGTGCCTTTCAGTATTTCTCATTAATTCTCTTTCAGAAATAACACTGCTGCACTGTAGAAAACATTTACCGAATAGCGCTTTTAAGCTTTACAGGTCATCATCAGATTGAAAATATAATATTTCCGACCTGATGATGAGCTGTGACGCTTAAAAGTGCTAATCAGAAATTTTTTTTCTGTAGTGGTGTTTGTAACAGTGTTATTTCTGTTTGTGATTATAACCACTAACGCAACATTATTAATTAAATAACTCTCTTTCATTTTACACACTTCAAGGTCACTGCATATTTCTCAATGATGTGACGCATTGGTGATAGTTCGGAGCGTTTTAGACTGGAGCCTTTCTACTTATTCGTATGTCAGATGATGTCGCAGTTCCGTCCAACCACATCGAATATAAACCGAGGAACCTTTTTCGCGTGGGGGGGGGGTTAAAACCGAAAATCAAGGTTCACAATTTTGGTTTTCCTCATTCTTTTTTCTACAAGCATGTCTATTGCCTGCCTGGACGAGTCATAATAGGGAATTTATAGGCAGTCAATATTGCAAGAACAGGTAAAACAGGATCCTTGCTTCAAAGAATTTCTCTCGTGTACGTTCCACCTACAATGACGCCTATAATGCACTACCTTATTGCTGAAATAATATTACTGAAATATACTGCTGAAAAGAACCCTTCACACTAATATAGCACGAGTCCAATCTTTGTAAGAATGATGACAAAAATCGTGAAATCACAGGCGTATTAATTTGCTTGTGCTTACTAGAAAATTTAAATTAATTAGTAGATGCTGACTTTATTGAGATAATAATACTATAATAAACAATAATATAGTTACAAAATCGAACATGAAGCAGTCGCACAGATGTTAAGACGGAAACAGTGCAATACACTTGAGTTGAAGATATTAATCTGCACCCTCAATTACGACAGGTCTACGTACCTAAGTTTTGATTTCGATTTCGATTTCGACACTACTAAACAGTACATATGAACGTTTTTTAAGACGGAAAACAATAGGTACAATAGAGGAACCACAAAAATACTTCACTTATAAAATGTTTAATGTTTAGTGGTGCAATTATTTTATATAATTGCAAGAATTTGCCTACAAAATGATACGACACTTAAACAAAACAGAGAAAGACGTGGCAAAACTAAATGTAATATCAAAAGAGGAATGTATTACACATTACCAGCAGCTCTGGTATAACCCTGGTATAGATTAGATCACATAAAGAACGAAGATATAAGACAGGAATTAAAAGTACAACCAGTAACTGACCTAGCGAAAAACTATTAAAAAAACGATGGAAAGAGCATGTTATGCGCATGTCTCCAGAAAGAATTCCAAGAATTCCTGAATAATAAGCCAACCGGAAGAAGAAATGTTGGCAGACCGAGACGGAGATGGTGAAGCCGGAACAGGCAACCTGTCTAATCCTGGTCAGATAGATGATGATGATGATGAATTATTTTATAAACAGTGTTATTTTGTAATCACCAAGTCGAGCCTAGACATTAACAAACATTGTAAGTTTTGGAGTGCGTAATACTTTGTGTTATGGTTTAGAAAGTAATATTTAGTCAGCAGTGCACTGGTATCTTAATTTGTTTGATAAAGTAGCCATAAAGAAAGGAGAGACAATATCAATGCATCAAATATACTAAAGCTATTTAAGTAATATAGCTCATAATTACTTACACCCAATAATATTTATCTCAGTTCTTCCACCCCACATTAATATTTTCTTCACTGTCATTACCAGTCAAGTCGTTTTCACTGCCACTATCCCGTCCTATGTTAATTTCGAACCGATCTGTTGGATTATCCACTATTGGGTCCGATCTCACGTAACCTTTCCAATTTTCATGGCGTGGTTACATCATGGTGTCCAGTCTGTGGAAGAAATACACTGAAATTCATTTTTTGCTAAGTTTATAACACTGTCTACGGAAAAATGCACGTTTCCGTGCTTCTTTTAACACGCTCCTTCACGATGGTCCAAATCATTTCTATAGGGGGAAGAATACGATTACTGCTGAATAAGAGTACAACAATAACACAAACTTCCTAGATCTCTCCAACACAAAATTTGAACACAGACACAAATCCAGTATATACAGAAAACGCACTACAACTGACACACTAATACACAACTCCTCCAATCACCCAATACAACACAAAGTAACTGCCTTCAGAACTATGATACACAGACTAGACAACATCCTACTAGATGAAAAAGACTAGAAAGACGAACTAAACACGATAAAATATCTAGCAGAATCCAACGGATACAACAGAACAATAGTCAATAAATTCCTACACAAAAAAACAACAGACAAAGACAGAAAACAACAAATTCATAACACTAACATACATCAATAACCACACTAAAATAGTAGCCCACAAATTTTAATAAGCAGGATACAGAATCGCATACAAAACTACAAACAGAACAGAACATACACTATCAAAACATACACACACAAAGAATAAAACAAATTTGATCTAGGCTACCTGGTGTTTACAAAATAAATTGCTCATATTGCAACAAATTCTACATAGGCCAGACAGGACGTTGCTTCAACCAAGATACATTGAACACACAAAGGCACTGCACTCCACTACCGAATCCACCTTTGCAAACCAGCTCAATGAAGCAAATCACACATTCACAAACATCGACAGGAACATGGATATTCTGTACATACACACAAGAGGCCAAAACTAGACACACTTGAACAACTAGAAATATACAAACACACAAAAACACATAAAAACAACATCCTAAAAGAATAGACACAATTCAAATCACACATACTATTCGAACATATCACACCCCACACACACAACATCGATCCTTCAAAAGACAGAGCCGTCGCCAAGAACAAGACGAACAGCGCTCGCAGTGGCAGCCTCTGAAGAAGCGTTTAATAAGCGAAAACAGGTTCAAGTCTATAAGGTAAAAGTTTTACATTTTACCAATAAAAACTTTGTATTCCGAGTCGGCAGTGATATAATTATATTTAATTTCTATATATCTAAGAGAGCTGGGTGATAGAGTAGAAGTCGTAAAACGGAATGTCCATGATTTGCCAAAATAGCATCCACTCAGGCCCGGATTTCCCACTAGGCACTTGCCTAGGGGCGGCAGGCTCAGTTGGGCGGCACGAGGTGAAAAATTATTTGTTAAAATTTCATGTTTTCGGTTTTTTGCAAATGAGATATTCGGAATAGAGATAGTTGAAATGACTATTTTCAGCAACTATTTTTCAGCAGTCAAGGAGAATTGAATATATAGAAGTCACATTTTGGGGGGGGGGCGCTAACAATAGTGCCTAGGGGCGACAGGATACCTACATCCGGGCCTGCATCCACTTTAAAAGTTTTGTATTTTAATATATTTTGTTTAGTTAGTCCGTAGAGTTAATCAGATTGTCAATGATGCTGGAGGTGGATTTATTTGTACATTACTGTAGGAGGCATTACCTGTTACTATTATACTGTTCTTATTCAAGTTTGTATTCAAGCACTTCAGTCAACCAATTTTCATAATTAATTCTCATAGTTCATGTCGTTGTGATAATCGCCTTTTTTTGTACCCGACTAAAACATGTAGAGTGCATTAAGTACAGACCTGATTTCACGACAGCGTGAACTACAACCACTCTGTATATTAGATGAACTACCATTTTAATAAATTTGTTCCTTAAAATTGTTTAAATAAATTTGAATGTTGGTCTTTTCCATTCTTTGGATTGAATTATCTTCCGAATTACAGCGATCCAGACTGATTCATTTCACTCTCTAAGCCCGAATTATAGCAGTACCTAAACGAACACAATAGAAAAGTACAAACACAATAATCTGCACAGCTAGTCGGAGAAAACTTAGCTATGTTTCTACGCCGACGCATGCGCATTAAATATCAGGTTGGCACAAAAACAGTTGATTTATGTTTGTTAAGTTTATCTACGCTATGCTGATTTTTAGTTATCATTTAGTAATATTGTGATAATATTTAGTAATAGTATAAACGTTCGTTTGTTTGCGGAAATATATTAATAGAGTACTGCTTGTACGTACGTTGGTTACAAAATTTGTTTTCATATTAACGGGGGGGGGGTTTCTAACCCTAAAGAGCCCAGCCCTGGGTGTGCCACTGAGTATAAACAACTTAATATTTACTATTTACGTTAGTTTGCGAATAAATACGTTCACAGTTTCAGAATTGTAGGGTACATCGTCTTCACGTTCACATTAAAACAAAAAAAATATTCTCAATTTTTATTACTTAATTTTTCTCTTTCAGTTCTACCTTCTTTTCCACACTCATCGTCATAACAAAACTTTATAGTTATCAATGTTTAAAATTCGGGACAAAATGGCGTCCACACTCAGCATAATGCGACAAGCGTTTACAAAACGAGTCGGATCCCTAATTTCCGAAACGTTCTGCCACATTAATTTAGTAGACACTCAATTGTGTCACTACTTACACAATTGGTTTAGGAGGGGGGACTTTTCAGCCATAGCGATGCATACCCCTCTGACGCGCTCAGTTAACAAAAATTTGCTACTGATCTTAGTGTGAAAACAACTAAAGTGTTGGTGTTTGGTTTTGTTTGTAGGGTTTCCTTGATTGGTAATCAGTACTACACCAGGGGTGCCCACAGCATGGTGCACCACTAGAATTTGGGGGAGGGGATTTTTCAAAGCAATTTTTGTAATTTGTGGGGGAGGAATGCAATTACAAAATCAAGTAAGATTATCTTGATAAGGCGTATAACGTACTACTAATTATGATAGACCAGGTTTGACCAGGCTTTTACAATCCTCATAATTTAGTTATTGATTAAGTATACTACAAAACCTGTTGGTATTAATAAAAAAATAACATTAGTTTTTTGATTTCAATAATTGCTTATATGGTTTTAGTTTTTCAAAAATTTTTGGATATGGCCCTAGGATCTACCGTTAACTGGGGGTTATTACATACCCCCGTATTATGACCACCCTACCTACGAAATCAAATTGGAGGGTTTCGGAATACTTTGGGGGGATGGGCACCTCTGTACTACACACCACATTCTGATACGTAAGCCTATATACAGTATATTGTGACGTATGGACCTGGAAGAGAGGTAAGATTCTATTGATTTTCAACCGTCATCAGTATACATAGTGGACTGAAAAAAAACATATTGAAGGTGTGTTGTGTGTGAAAACACTGTAAAGGAATAATTTACATGGTAACATCGTCTTGTTTTAAGCGGGGCTGGAGAAAGCGGGTGAGAGAAGCGACAGCTTAATATTGAAAATCTATGTCGAAAAAATAGGGGAACACTTTAGTACGAGGGTCGGTTGAAATGTTCGCGGAGCGACATCTATAGCTCAGAGGTAGAGCTAAAATCTTTCGTGTGCTGCAAGACGTATATTTCGCGTGAACACTTGTTAATTTCCAGATATATCTGTCAATTTATTCACTTTTACCAGCTGTCTGAAAATTTTCTGTCACGCATGTTTTTAAAATACACAAAATCAAACATCGTGTTGTGATGAATTCTCTGTTAAAAAACGTTTTAGCGCCAATGGAAAATCAAATCAAAATTGTAAATGTGTTAGGAGATGCTGCGCCTTTAGAAACAACAGTGAGTAGGGCACACTCGAGTTCAAACGTGGTCGTAGAATCACTGAAGACGATCCCAGCACTGGCCGTCCAAGAAAGCGCAACAAAAAATGGCATTATTGAAAACATTTCATAGGGTGTTGGAAGACCGCTTATAAGGAGTAGATGACGTTGCTGAAATCATAGGAATCTCATATTTGCGTGTACATCATACTTTAACTCAAGAACTTTGTGTGAAAAAGCGTTGTGTAAGATGGTTGCCGCATCTGGAGTTGTTGCATTTTTTTGGCGTCCAGTGCGACGACCACGTTTTAAACTCACGTGCCTACTTACAAACTGTTGGTTTTGAAGTCGCAGCATCTTCTGACACATTTACAATCTTGTTTTGAATTTTCGTTGGCGCTAAACAATTTATATTAAAGAATCACACCACGATGTTTGATTTTGTTCGTTTATCAGAACACGCATAACACGTCAATTGTAAGCAGCTTCTAAACAATGAATAAATTAATAGATAGATTTGGAAATTAACAGGAGTTTACTTAAATACAAATCTTGCGGCACACGAAAAATTTTACTTTTACCGGTAAGCTGCAGATGTCGCTCCGCGAAATTTTCAACTGACCCTCGTAAGTGATACGTCTTTGTGACTATAATATCACCGCACAGAACTAAACACTGATTATAATGAAGAGTGTGTGGCCTACAATGGACACTGTTGACTCGGAAGATAAACCCAGCACAAGAAGATATGAACACCGGAAACGTAGTCATATTGCATGATGGCATCCGATGAAACATTAGACTGAATATATTACCGGTACTGCTTATCAGTGGCAAAGGAAAGTCTACTTTACCAGTTTGTTCATCAACCTTCATTACGGAACTTGCAGAAAATCGAGAAAGTAGTTGTTTGGACACTTAATCATCTGCTCCGATGTTGAAAGTTTGTAGGATGAAACCAAATTATTCCAGCCATCTACTCACCGCTGCCAAATAAGAAGCATATTTTTGGAAACAAGGTACGTCGAGGTACAAAATTAAAGTTGTACAAAAATTCTAGCAGTCCCTGTGCTCTCCTATGGGTGTGAATTATGGACAACTATCAAGAAGCAAGACAGTAAAATATAGGCCTCAGGAAGAGGAGTTATTAATGGCGTTAGTAGTGTGTTAGGGGGGTACGGAAACAGTGGTGTTCGATGGGGGTTACGTCACGATCAGCTGATCATGACGTCACTAGTGACGTCACGAACAGCTGGCCTCTTGACCTACCTCAACAGCTAGTGACGTCACTGAAACAACAATGGGGTCATTGTTTTAGTAGCGTCTATTGTTTTAGTACTGTCATTGTTTTAGTAGCGACTATTGTTTCAGTGTTGAAACAAAGGAGTCATTGTTTCAGTAACGTCTATTGTTTCAGTATCGTCTATTGTTTCAATGCCGTCACTGGCTGTTGAGGTAGGTCATGATCTTGAGGTCACCACCACAACCACCCACCGTTCCTCCGGATACTCCCCATGTTGTGCCGGGCGGGCGTGGCGGGCTGTGTGCGAATTTTTCGCAAAAAAATCGCACTCATTCATTTCGGTCCCCGTTCTTGTTCATTTCAGTCCAGCTCTCGTTCATTTCAATCTCGTTCATTTCTGTGTAGTTGCGGTCATCTCGAGGTCGATGCCGTGGTCCAGCGCTGGACGATGCGTCGCTCACGACTGTCGAGACAAGACTCAAGGGGTGTAGCGAACGAGCCTTGTATATACAGACGGACAATCCCCCTCCTGTTCTACTAATGAGCGATATCTTGTTCACAGTGATACAATTGCACAACAACATGTAATTAAGTAAGCAAGAAACAGCAACAGATCTTCATATAAAAGGTGAGCAACCGGGAAACCAACGAGGAGGTGTTAAAATAACGTGCATACAATAGAAATCTGTAGGAAGTGCATCGTAAGGAACTGCACAACCCCATTATCGAATGAACCCAAAATAATTGAAAACAAGCAAATTTTATGTAACATAAATAAACCGGGTAGCACCACTGAAGTCAGTAACAAATAAGTAATACAAATAATTAAGCAATAAACAACAATTTAAATTCACAAACGAACATACCTTAACGTCTGGTCTATTCATTTATGCTAAAACAAGTTAATGTCAATTAAATGACCCACACATGCCTATTACTCTTAACTTGTTCGTTATGTTTTTTGGTATGTATTTTGTACCGTTCACTTACGGAAAATTCAATGTTAGTTGAACTTTAATAATGTTACCATAATTATTGTGTTAAAACTATTGTAACGTTAAGTCATTAACAAATAAATAAGCAACAAACAGCAATTTGAGATCTCAAACGTGCACTAACCTCTCTAAGAAAGTCAGCGAGAGAGAGAGATGATATCCTCCGAGCGAGGTCATCAAAAGACTGTCCTTGGCAATACCGTAACATTTGTATAAATGCTGGGTAGCCAGGGAAGGAAACGTGCATATAAAAAAACTGTAAAAAGGACATTGTCGAAACCGTTCCAAAAATTACACGTACATTTGTACATGTACGTTTGATACCTGTTATCATATACGTACTATACATATACCTGTATTATATAATTTGTTACAAGAAATAAATTGAAACTAAAAGTATTAATAAATTAGGAAAAATTTTAACCAAAAGCTGAATAAACATTTAGAACGAGACACTTTAAAATGTAACTTTCCCGGACTTAATTGCTGCAAAGTCGGTTATTAAATCGGTGTAATCTCAAGACGAACCAAAGTCGTCTACAATTGAAAGTATCGCTATATTAGATATTCGGTCTTGAGATACTGTTGATCGTACGTATGATTTAATTAAATGTAAGTTTACAAACGACAATGCGGTAAAAAATGATACAGTACCGTTTACCAAATGGTAAAAGCTTAAGTGCATGACAATGTCTTTCAGCCGCCAGCTAAACGCAACATTTGCACAAAAGAAACAATCAGTCAGTCAGTAACCATAGCCTAATAATATAATAATAATAACCATATATGGATCGTTAGCTGAATCACATACGAAGACAACCATTAACTAGAGACAATAACCTATCTACAGCTATGCAGTGTTGTTTGCTTGTTAGGTCTTTAATCTGCGACGACGTTAGCATGTTAGCGGTCGCGGTTTTAGTTAACGATTTCCCGGCTGGTAAATTGTGTTAACATTTTAAACTTTCAGGACGCTTTATAAATCTGGTTTAATTGTTTGCAGTGATATTATTTTTAACACATTATATATATTGTAATGTTTCTATTACGTATGGGTTAATAGCCACACGTTGGTTGCGTCATTTTTTAATGATACTAAGTCGTACCCGTTAAGCCTCGTATTGGGATCGCCACTTTGTGACTAGACGAGATTCCGCTCTCTTAAAAATTTTTATAATTTAGTATTTATTTTTTATTATTTTTAAAATCTTCTGACTGGTTTATTTAATTTAATTGGCTTTGTGGTGCGATTTGATTTTATTATTATGAAGTCGTTTATATTAGTAATTAAAGACAATATTTTTTAACTGTTCACTTGTTGTTGTAGTTCGTAGTTTGACTGGAGTTTTATTTTTCTCCATCGAGACTAATCGATTAAGTAGACTTTCACTGAAATTAGAGTTTAGTTATTTGAATTACTTACTGGATGTGATGTTCTGGTCTTCGTATAGAGTAGCCACGATTACCTAAATACAAGATTTATTAAAATTCTCCCGCTGGCGCCATAAGTGGTACCAACTATTGCATGCTGTCCACAGAGCCTGTAACTGTCTAATCTAGTTAAATAATTGGTTAACTCTGTTCATTGTGGTTGAAATATAATTTATTCCTTAATAATTCTCATGATCTTGGTTTAATAAACAATTAATATAAAATGTCGAACTTCACAATAATAATTACATTTATTAAAATTTCTCTTTCAATCTCATGGTGGTCATGCTGATTTCGTTGCCATAACGTTCCACGCTGTTAATAGTTAAATTATTTTACAATAAACATGGGTTCTTTGAGCCTGCAAGATACAAAACTAGAAGATTACACTACTACAATAATTGATTAGTAGGAGAGTGATTCCATTAACAAAATAAAATTCTTAATTAACATAACAAAATTTCAAAGACGTTTGACGTCAACATATAGGTTAGACCTGGCGTGTCTGCATAATACCAGTTAATTTAAATAAAAGGAATAATTCTTTTACATCACATAGAATTTAATTGTACTAAGGTTCTACGTTCCTTTAGTGTATAAAAACAATCATCTTACTCGCTAGATTGGATAATATTTAACAGGTAAATTATTGTCTCTCATAAATATGGCTGACCATTATTAAATGGTTTGAACAAATAACAAATTTATGAAATACAGTAAGGTCAAACGTCCGTCTAAGGTTCGCCATAAAGTCATCGTATATTCTAGGTTTAATAAAGTTCATCAAGTACCAAGATAACTCTCATTAATTTAGTTAATTGTTATTAAATTTTTCCAATAATAAATATTCGACTCAGTACTACAAGGTTCAATGCCCCTTTAATGTTTCTGTCACCTCGTCTTTTCACTATTACTGATAAAAAACCTATCTTAAAACTTTATAATTTTTTCAATCATATTTTGATTGTCAATTAATTCTTCATAATTATTAACAAATATGAATAATCATAATAAAGTTTAATGCCTCTGCAATGTTCAGTTATATTGTCTTATTACTATTCATGGTAAAATATTATTATTTCATGTCATCATTTTCTTCAGTATTATTTAATGTCACTATACTCCCTTTTAATTAAAATTTCCGCGATTGCAATGGATTAAACACTTTATAATCGTTATCGCACTGTCACTCAACTATATTCCTTCGTTAATTAAAACGTTCAACACTTTTAGAAAAATTTGGTTAGGTCGACCAAATGTTTACATTCGACGCTCGCACAGGTTAGATTAACTCTCCTCTTCTGGCGTCCGGATCGACTCGTCTTGTCTCCTTCGTTGAGAATACAATAATGATGATTTATCTGGCGTCGGTTCTTTGACCAAGCCTTGCTATAACCATTTCGATTGGTGGAGATCCTGAGGACATTCCATTGAGCGTGCCTCCCCCGTTTATAAAATTATTTACTTTTATAAAATAGCGTCTGTTCTTGGGGTGGAGAGTACAAAAATGACGCCTAATCTTTTATCGAAATTGACACAAATGCATTTAAACTCAAATAACTTTCTTATGATACTTGTGAGCTCTAGTCTAGCCATATAAATATTTTGTAATTGTCTATCTGGTCAGTTAGATACCTCACAAGCCATAATTCGATTCATGTGTGACAATTATCACTTTTATAACTTATGCCTATTACAATTTTTTCTTATTAAAATCTATCTTATGCTTATTTTATATACAATTTGAATTTACTAATAATTGTTTCCACTAATACACAGTCCTTTTCTGTTAAGTTACTTTATAATCACTTAATTGTGAAAACAACTCTAAATTTGGTTCCAAGTTTCACTAGGCTTATAGCATCATGACTTGGATTTAGTTATTTTTGTTTAATGGTTGCATTTAATGAGTGGATTACATTTCATACTTGATCCTAAACACTCATTTCAAATTCTGGTCACCATTGCTTGGATTAATTGATGCTTTATTTAATGTGGTTTATCATGAAAGTCCATGGTGTTTTGCACACCTAGACATCATGTCATTTCTACTTACAATCATATAATACATAATTTATTATGATAACTTTTTGTTCATAATTGATGTCGCCTCTATCTAATAATTTTACAACATGTGGTTTTGCCTGACGTAGTTTCTAGCATAATATATGTAGTATTAGGTTCTAGGCTTCTTTAGGCCTGGATCCCATAAGTTAGTTTTACTTGTATTTATTTTATTCATAATGGTTTATTCGTGAGTAGTGCTACTCATTATTCTCAGATAATCAGTACAATTTCTGGTCATTTTAGTTTGTGTTTATATACAGTTAATTTATTTAAATTTTAATCTTTCAATTCACCTATAGCTTATGCACTATATGGTGTTACATATTATCTTCACTCTCATGTACTTGATTTTGAGTCATTATCTTTTACAAAATACTTATTATAGTTATCCTAAAGTTTTACAATCTTTTGTTCGATAACAGTATATTCCCTTTTGCTGAGAATTCAGTAAACGTTCTTGCATCTGGTATTACTTGATGAGTATGATTTATTTACATTATAATGACTTATTTTTGTGGTGACCATAATTGTTTCACATCATATTAGTTACATTGAATATCACTGGTTCTACTGATAACAATTTCTCTTCTCTGTTGTTTAGTAATGCTAAGATTTGTTAGTTTGCCTATTAGGTAAATTTTGTACTGTCCATTTCAGTATTTTATTTTACACTTATTACAATATATTTCATGCTATGATAGCTAATCTTGGTGTTAATATTGTCCTTATAACACATAGTTTAATTACAGTCGAATAGAAATTTGATTAATAGCAATCTCATCCTTTATTTTTGGCATTATATGTGCACAATTCTCATTGAGTTAGGTTATGTGCCCCCTACCTTGGCTGACAACAATGGGTAGATCCCATGGTTTGTTTTTATCTCTTCCATTTACTTATTTTACAGTACTAACAGTATTAATTATTAATTTTTGTTTGTTATAGATTTTTTAGTGTCTTTTATCATTCTGGTTATAATTTTACTGCTGATTATCAGTCTATACCTGATATCGCTATGTTTACACTAGTTACATGAATAGCAGACAAGATGCAATCTTGTCGTTATTACTAATACATAGTTAAATTACATTTATACTATCTTTAGTTTACTCTCCTGATCATCATTTATTATATAATAAATTTACATTAGATTTTTTGTCAGTCAAGTCACCTAAACTAGTCTGTCAATGTTTAATTTTTATTAACAGTTCTTCACTCTGGGATTCTCTTGTTATAATTTATTCATCTCACAGTTATTCTCATCTTTGGCATATAGTGTTGGACATATCTTCTTTCTTACTGATGTTATTACTATTTTGAGTTTTATTCTCGTGTTGTTTACTTCATTTCATTTTTTCTTATTTATGTTTCTTGTTTGCTCACTGACCTAGTCTATTGGGTCATTGGGTTAATCACATTTTATTATATCTTCTTCCCTGTTTTCAGTTTTCCATTACTGCTTATATTCTTCACTTGTGGGTTCATTCTTTAGTTATTAATTCTTTAAACGATTTTAATGTTTGGTACACCATTCTGACTCCTTGGTAGGTCTTGTCTCATTTAATTATTCTGTCATGTTGTGTCCAATGTTATGTTCAAAGTTGGCTGATTATATGTACTGTTACTATATATATACTAGCTGACCCGGCGAACTTCGTACCGCCTCAGAATCAATAAATGTTGTGTTAACTTATTAGCTGAATTAAATTCAGTTTTTTATTAAGACAAAATGAGTACTCAAAATGAATTAAGTTCAATAAATGTACAAAAATCAAAATGAAATATATTTTAATTACATTGAAAAGCTGAATTAAAATGAGTACTCAAAATTAATTAAGTTCAATAAATGTAGAAAAATCAAAATGAAATGTATTTTAATTACATTGAAATGAATCCAATTCACGTGGCAGCAAGGCATTTGCTTTATTGAAGCGAATCGAAATGATTCTCGTAGCATTGTTGCACTACTTTCTGTTAAACTATTTGCTGGATGGTTTGCACTCGGGTCGATTCCCTTCATTGAAGCACCTTGTGATATACGACATTTTTCGTTTTGTTGTCAGGTGCGAGAACGAACAAAGCGGATGGTTTGCCGACACGTGAACATGCTACGTACAATTGACCGTGAGAGAAACATTTATTTTCTAGATTCAGGCCACAAACACTCAAGGATTGGCCTTGTGATTTGTTGATCGTCATGGCGAATGCAAGACGAATCGGAAATTGTATTCGTTTAAACTCGAATGGCATATCGGTTGGGATCATCGGAATTCTCGGAATGAGAACTTCCTCACCTTTGAACTTTCCTTTGAGTATCGTCGCGTGAATCACATTGCCCATGAGTTTTCTCACCACCAAACGCGTTCCGTTACATAGTTTTGGTTGGTTCAGATTTCGAAGCATGATGACTACCGAGCCAACCTTCAGTTGTAAATTGTGCGGTGGCAAGCCAGGCAGATCCAATGAGTTTAAAAATTCAGTTGGATTGTTGGTTGCTTCGTCTTCGTTTGTTACAGTGTCGATAGATTTTAAGGAATCCAGTGGACCAACGATTTGATTTTGAATTGTGAAGTTTAAGTGATTTACATCTTTGTTCTTTGCCGCGAGAATTGCTCGTTCACTCAACCAATTGTGATTTTTGTGGTTAGCAATGATGTTCGGGAACACTTTGTTGATGAGCTCGTCCTTCGTTGAGACGAAATTGCAAAAATTCGGCGGAAACGAAATCAATCCGTTCGATTCGTCGACAGGAACACGGCCATTACCGATAGTCAGCAATTGCTTGGAGAAATCTTCGGCAGATGGATCGTTTAGCAATGCAACTCGCATGTTTGTCGTCAGTTGGAGTTTCTTCACATAGCGCCACAGTCGATGATTTGAGGCAAGCGTTTATTTCATCGGCAGCGGTCGATCTTGGAATGACTGGTAGTGTTTGGCGGAAATCGCCAGACAGTAGAATCATTGCGCCTCCAAAACATCTTGAGTCATTGCGCAGATCTTTCATAGTTCGATTGAGTGCTTCCAATGCGCGTTTGTGCGCCATTGTGCATTCATCCCATATGATGATTTTACTTGCTACCAAAACTTTGGCCATTGCTGAGTGTTTCGCAATGTTGTATGTCGGTTTTTCAGTCGTTTGAAGGTTTAATGGCAATTTCAACGCTGAATGAGCCGTTAGGCATCCTTCTAGCAACGTGGCCGCTATCCCAGAAGAAGCAACTGCTACAGCAATTTCGGATCTCGCACGAACAGTGGCCAAAATCAATGACATGAGGAATGTCTTCCCAGTTCCACCGGGCGCATCGAGAAAAAATAAGCCACCATTTCCATCATCAATTGCCTTCATTAACGTATCGTACACTTCCTTCTGTTGGGGGTTCAACAGTGGTACATTCGTTCGAACTGATTCGTTCAATGCATCTCGATCGTATTCACGTTCACGTTCCAATTCTCGATTGAAAGCGTCGTTCATACCACGATTTGGCGTTGGCATTCCTAACTTTACTAACAAACTGGGGCAGATGAGGTAACACATGTCTTCGATCAAAAGCAAAGCCTGGTTATGTATCTCCTCATTCACCTCGAGATCGGGATTCCCTGAACTGACACGAATTCGATGTAAAATGTCTTCTGACATGTCATCCTTTTACTTGTTCCACAGTTCACGTGGATTCGATGGGAAGCATGTCGAAATAATGATAGCAAATAATGTGCGTATCTGACTTGGAGATGCAGAAACAATTGCTTCAGCGATTGTCATGTCCCAATGAGTATCGTTTTCAAGCAAATTGAGCTGTTGACATGCAGCACGAAATGTTGGGCACACTACACCATTAACAGTTCGAAGTGATTCAAATGATGTCGGCCCACGAACATTCACCAGCAACAACCGCAAGTAGAAGCATTCGTCATTCTTCGGATGAACTGTGTAAATGCGACCAAGAGCATCAGTAGAACGCACATCCGGAAGATCAGGAACCGCATCGCCTTGCTTCCGACGTTGAAATTTCTTCGATGAAGCGTTCCAAGTGTAATAACGTGGCATCTCAGAGTAGAGCAACGTTCGTGCAAACGGATCGCTTTGGCAAATCGAAAAGAAACTTGTCAATGTTGTCGCTGGAGGTGTTTCAGCACGTTGAGCAACATTTGATGCGTTGAAATAAACTCGTTGACCATTCTCCAGATGCACCGCCAAATGTACAACAGTGGGATGACGTTCATGAATGGGGAATGAGAATATACGCCAAATCGCCTCATTGCAGCTCACATATCGACCAACTTGATAGTGCGTAATTTCATCGTTGGTATTTGGAGTTTGAACGCCAAAAACCGCCATATCACTGCCTTTCGTAACATATTTGCAGATGTATTTGATGGACTTCACTGAATTGCAATACTCCACGTTGCAATGCGCCTTGAATGTTTTGGAAAGAAGTGGCGAATACGGAACAATCCAAGTGTTGTCGACCACGAAATCGTTTCCTTTCACTTTCGTTGTGATAGTTCTACCGTTATCATCGGGTGATCGACGCCAATACAGTGGATAACCATCGTTGTCAGTGATAGTCTCCGCCGTCAAATTTAGTGGATAACGCTTGGAACACTTGCCGTCGACCATGCACGGTGATTGGGGGTTGATGGCGCCACACGGTCCGTGAATCATGTTCGTAATTACAACATCATGCAGGTCTGGATCGGTTTCGAGATCTGGAATCTTGGCACATATGATGTCATCTATTTGGTCTGGTCGAATTCTTTTGACTAACCAAATAAGAATGTGTGCATGCGGCAAGCCTCGTTTTTGCCATTCAATCGAATACATCCAGTATCGAGTATCCCCGAAGACGTGATGCTTAACAATGTAGTTCATCAGCGACCGGATTTTTTGTTTGAAGACACGTGCGGTGATGTCGTTCCGATCACTTGATGTTTGTCCGGGGAGCAGCAGTTGAACAATATCTATCCATTTCGGATTGCACGTAAAGGTGATGAATAGATTTTGACGACTGTAATGACGAACATATGTCATTGCATCTTGCGCTTATTCATGCATATGACGCGGGCTGCCAATGTACGTCGCCGGTAGAATAGTCAATCGACCAACATTAGCTGCATCTCCTTCGGTGCTGATTGCATCGCGTAAATGAATATACTCCTCCGAACGCAGTTTGGCTTGGTTCAACCGAATGAAAGTGAGGCGCTCCGTTTCGATTTTGACGTACATGTCGACGCAATATTGCTGAAGCAATCGACGAAATCGCAGCAAATAGTTGTCAGCATTTTGACGAATCATCAAACGATATGCGTAATAATTCATCGAGCTAACCTTCTTGGTAGTTTCCTCACCTGAAATGAAATCAGTGAAATCAGTGAAATTAGTGTCATGTTGAAATGAAAATTATGATATCGATACTCACCGCTCAATGGATTTATCATTTTGATATTGAAGTGATAGCCATCGTCTCCTTGCCAAAACATCAGCGGGTATTGCAATGCATCGTATGAACGGTGTGTTTCGTATGTTCGTTGCAGTTGTACAGTGTCGCGACGTGTAAGCACAATATCGCGCGTTTCCAAGTTTTCACCAACAATCACAATTGCGACTTCATCTATTGTTGGAGCGTTGAATTGGCGTTCGTGTGTTCCAGCTGGTCGTTTATCCGCTCTGATCACGACTTTGTAGTCATCACTTGGCATGCGATCCAACGCAGTTTTGAACAACCGAACCAATGCATGATGTTCGTGAAGTAGTTGCTGCAGATCTTGAAGAATTGCTCTTTTCATTGCCGTATTGATCGTTTGACGCCGATCAAGTTGTTCCTCCATATTGCCCATGAAGTAAATTTGGATGAATTTATGCTCTGCGTCTTCAAGCGGTTGCAATGATCCAATTCGATGGTGAATTTGGCCTTGGATCTGTAAAGTCGAAGACGAAGTCAGAATTACTGATTTATGAACACCAAAAGAAAATTAACGTTTACTCTCTAGAGCAGAAATTACCTTGAATGTTGGATTGAATCCGCGTCCTTCGATAATGTCTGCTCCAAATGAAGTCATTTGGAAACATCCGTTGTATCTTTGAGTGTTCGATAGAAAATGTCGTGATTCTGGTGTTTCGCCACGAAGCAATGAATGCAATGGCTCAGGTGGCGGAGGCAATAATGGCAATTTCACCTTGCCACTGAGACAGCACAATCCAGGCGTTTCTCCAGCGAACTTCAATGCACCGCAATGGTCGCACACAACCTCCATTGGGCCAATTCGAACGAAAGGATGCGAGCTGTAGTAAATTGTGCAATCATATTGAAACGCTACTCGATTCAAATCAACACTTGAAGCATTTCTTCTTGCGCGTCGAAGATTATCACGTTGTTGATCTGTGTGATAAGCTCGACGATTTCTCATTGCCAACTTGCCGTTTCACGTACTGCCTCTCTTTGTTCTTGTGTTTGTGAAGCACGAAGTCGGGCCATACTAACGCGGCGCTCTTCTCGTGCTATTTCTTGTTCATCTGCAGTGGATTGATTCGCAATATTCCGAAGTCTAATTGCATTACGGCTTCGTTGTGAAAGATTAGATCTTCTGGCTCGCGGCATTGTAAATAACACTGGAAAATTAATCACACAATTCAAAATTACATAATGAAGCAATTATCGATGCGCGCACAATCACAAATGTGATAACCTCACAAAGTGAACATCTTCGAAGGCAACTTACTGTTTGAAAATCACGATCGAAAATAGAATTCCATAGAATTACGAACGAATCCGCCTGGAAAATTAAACACACAGTCCAAAATTACCGATTGTATTGATTGTCGATGCGCGCAGAATGACAAACGACATAACCTTTCACAATGTGCACTTCATCAAACTGAACTCATCTCTTTGAAATCACTTTTCGCTTATGAATTTCAGAAAAAATCGTTTGAAGAGAATTAATTGAATCGAATTCAAATGTAATAACGGTCGAAAACTGAATGAAAATTGGTGAAAATTGGCCTGCACAGCTAGCTCAATGGTATGCAATGAAAGGACCGCGCAACTGAATCAGCCGTCAACCAGCATACAACGCCATGTTCATTTTGTTCCTTTTTTTTGTTTCTGTCATGTATCAGAGATGGTGTTGTATACGGATTTTAATTTTTTGTGATTTTCTTACTTTTCCAATGCGCGAGGAAACTTCTCGAGGCCGAGACGAACGAAAAAAAAAATTCATCGAAATCAGTCAATCCGTTCTCGAGATATCATCAAAAAAGCCGTTCCATACAAAATGTATGAGAAAATGAATTTTGTTCATAAATTTTTTTTTCGTGAATTTTTCCCATGTTTTAATAGTTATTCTGCTATTCGGGGCGGAGACAAATCCAACAAATCAAAGATCATAAAAATCGGTCCAGCCGTTCTTGAGTTATAAATGGTGTAACAAACCCGACTTTGTTTTATATATATATATATATATATATATGGACTTAGCGCCGCATAATTTCTTCATCACACCCCAATTTTTACCCAGGGTATCTAAAACAAATTTGACGAACTTGTATAAGTACATTTTTAGGTGATGAAGTTATTTTGCCCAAGTTATGGTGTGTCAGCGTACGAAAAACTTATACAAATTTTTATACATCGTATTTTTGCTGTACGCTGAAGCCAGACAACCTGTTCGATATATACAAATGTATATAATGAAATATGGGTAGTTAGTCGGCCATATTGGCATTCGTAATAATTATTCTATAAAATTTGTAACATGTGTAAAAAAGACAGACACTACAGAGGGAAGTGTGTTTTTATTCTGTTTAGTAGGTATAACGAAATATTGCGACCGGCCATTAGTTTAGTTGTTGACCGGCTATTAGTTTAGTTGGCGCTGTGAGGTAATTTGTTTTCGTTTAAGGTGTGTGGGACAGAATTTTTTGTTCGTATTGTAGTGTTTGCTATTGCAAGTCGAAGTAAAAAGATGTTACTATAGTAAAGATGTATGTGTGATTTTATTCTGTTTAGTTGGTATAACGAAATATTGCGACCTGCCATATTTATTCTGTTTAGTCGTCGCTGTGCGGTAATTTGTTTTCGTTTGTTAACGTGTGTGGGACAGAATTTTGTTATTCGTATGAAGTGTTTGCGATTGTAAGTCGAAGTAAAAATATGTTGGAGGCGCTAGGAATAATAATGAAAGGTAAGATGATCATTTATTTAGTGTATGTTGTCCGTTGTTTGTAGGAAATTAGCTGTGTTAGGTTATGTATGAATGTCTAAATTACTTTGGGTCTGTAACACTACCTGTTATAGACCCAACTATACATAATATCACTGTGTTCTGTCCAAAATTTAATAATGGAGCAAATTATCATTCTAATTTAATTAATACAATATACCTAGGCTAACACCATGCGTTCTTATGGGAGTAAAAATTTAATTTTTTGTCTCCGTAAATAGGTTCGACCGCCGTTTAAAATTATTTTTCTCGTGTCTATATAACATAGAAGAATATAATAAAAATATATCAGCGCAATATCAGCATTGATGAGAATCTTCATAATTACCCAAGGGGTAATTAACTCATTAAAAAAAAAAAGTCCCTGTAAGGCACTGACTGCAATTTAATTAAATAATTTTTCTTTATTATAGATACTCCTGTAAGTCTGACAATTACTACTCTAGCCTACCTATATTTGTGTAATGTATCCAATTTGTAAGTCATTTTATTCGTAAAATGTCGTCCTACCTAACACAAGATGATAGGCCTTACCATAATATATTTAATTTGAACTCTGCTCGTATTTAACTAGTTACATATTTTATTTAATTCTTCAGTCCAGCTATATTACTCTAAATATACTTTCAAATTCAGCATTTTTCAGAGAAACGTAATTACTTGATAAGATATGACTTAACGGTAGAAAGTTAAGGTTAATTTTAAGACCTAATATAACAAAATTTATAATATAGGCCTATGTGTACTATATCCTCATTGAAGCAAACTGTTGTAATTGTTTGTACACATAGTTACTTTCATACCATTGAGTCCATTAAATTGTAATATATTTGTCATAAAAATTTTGTTTTAACACAGCTCTGCTTTAAAAATTAAGGGCTAACATTTGTCAGGTAAAAGAAAAATTGAAAAGAGAATTTGACCTGTGACTTCTTTAATTTTTGACTTAAACATGCATTTTAATCTCGATTAAATTTTTTAATAAAATTGTATTATAATTTAAAATTTTTAAATTTTATAATATTAACTTGCAGACAGAAAAGGTTTTGCTGGTGACTAAAGAAAGCATCGTTCTTTTATCTTATGTAAAATTTATTATTGCATGCAAGTCTGATTAAAGCTCACTAAACTAAAATTATCACTGCTTACAGCAGCAGGTTCTTAAACCCGATAATTGATGTAGGCCTATAGTGTTATTTTTATTTAATTTCTTATTATCTGTATTTATAATCTGTAACTTAATGTGTAGAATTGTATTTATATTGTTTAACCTCCTAAATGATACTCAACTAATATCACATGAAATTTTAAAAAATTAGTATCTTAATATTCTAAAATATTTTATGGGGTGTGTTATACTTAATAGTAGATTTAAATGAGACAGAGTATGGATGAATTATCCGTAATGTATTTGCTAGTTATAATACCGTTATAATCAGGATTATATTATTCAATGTTAATCATTTGAACAGTTTTTGTTTTTCGAGTTTGTATGATTATATTAGAAATCTTTTTCAGGAATCTTCAGTGCAGGGATGTAACCAAGCAATAGTGACTTGAGTTCATTTAAATTAAAATAGATTACTATAAAATAACTACTAGATTATGCTGTAAATTTAATTTTTTTTAGAAATTTACACAAAATCCATTAACTTTTTGTAAATTCATAGTGCTAACCTACAAATATTGTGCTAGGTTAAGAAAATAAATTATTCTCTTAATTATTAGCTTAATATTATTATAATTATTAACTTAGTGAAAAATTATGTATGAGTTTTGTAATGATCTTTCAGGTTTCTCCTGAACTTTCCAGAATTGACTGGGAAAAAATGACTATTATTGCACCATCAGTAGTATCGACATCAGATGATATTGATGTGGAAAACATATGAAGTGGAGAAGGTAATATAATCAAAGCAATTTAGCCTATAGATAATTTAAAATTTTTTTTTTCTGTTTGTGAATTTTGTAACATTAGCATATTTGATTTACTGTTTGTTTCATATGTAGTGTTAGGTTTACCTAAATTATCTTTACTTGACAAACTAGACTTGTATAGGTACTTTAAATCAATTAAGAAAATCAGCTTTGAATGTAGCACAATTAATTCATACCATATTTCATTAATGTTTTGTTTTCAAAGCATTTTTTTGTTTGGGTGTTAGCCTATTTAATTTGTGTTATGGCAAAGTTAATTTTCTGCATCAGGAATGTCCTATTTCATTGAGCAAGCTTTATAGGAGATTTTGAAGTTTGTGATAAAATAGCCATTAATGATTGTTTTGTCTTGTTAATGACAACAATATAAAGTTATTAACAGTCCCATTTACATTTTAAATGAGAAAATTTAGTAACATAGTAGTTGGAATCATTTTTAATTAGTAGTATTATGTGTCAATGCTTTCAAATCAGGGGCTTCCTTTGGAAAGTATAATCATATGATAATTTTAAGATAAGTATTGTTAGAAGCTCTAAATAAGTTTGTTTATATTATTTTTTATATAAAGAGTTTTGGAAGCTGCTGGAAAACAAAAGTTCTTAATAAAGTACATAATTAGTTTAATAACATTATTTCCCATAAAATTGCAATTATTTCATTTAGTAATTTGCACTTTTGTTGATACTGGCAATGATAATTATTTTTCTCTGTTAGCTAAAATTCTTTCTTTGTTACAGAGTCCATTGTTGTAGAAGCTCTTATATCGCCAGATGATTGTGCAAAATTTATAAGTTTGGAAGTAAATTTCTCCTTATAGAACTGCTGTATTCTTATATAGTTATCTCTCTCTGACCTCTATTTTGCACTATGAGGTGTACACTTATTTCCATTCTTATTTGGTATTCTTTTATCTCTTTCTACTATTATTTAGTTACAATAGTTTAATCATAGTAGTCTCTTTATAATTGGTTTAGTGTTTTTTGTACACTGGTCTGTCCCTTAGTGTATATCATTGACTAACATTACTTACATGTGGTGTCACATGACAGGTGTTCTTAATTACGATTATAATACATTATGTCCTTTCTTATAATATTCTTATACTATTACAATAGTGGCATTACACCTTACTTGTGGTATAGACATTAACCTTTTACTTCTATTTGGTATTATAAAGTGGTTTTGTTCACGTTTTACTTAGTGAATCCCCTTTTGGTCGGTTTTGGTTCACTTTATTTACTTAAATTCTTATTTAAAATCCATTTTGGGTATCTTATATTGGTACCTGTAGAAAGCTTATCAGTTATTCTTGGTCTAAGGCACAAAACATTTTGGTTTAGGTAGGCTTTTCCTACTGATAGATGTGAATTTAGGTGAAATTTGTACCAACAATGTGTATGTTAGGTTGATACAAATTTACATTCTTTTAACCTTATTTTCTCAAGTTTGGTTTTATTAATGATAACTAATAACTCTTTAGTTATTGCCTTTTCTTATCTTACATGATTGTTTGACTATTTGAGTAATATTTGTTATTATTATGAGACAATTTTAATACTTCTTTATGTTACATGGGTGCTATGCATAACATGTTACTATGATTTTATTCACAGCTTCTATTCAGTTAACAGTCTAGTTACTTTCATTCTTTTATAACATATCTTGTCCTATAAATTTATAATATTATCTGTTGTATATTGGTCATCTCAGTTAGTCAGTTCTTGTCCATCTCTTCAATCTGTAAGTTGTTCAGTCATTGCATATACGGGTAAGATGTTCTATAGTTGACTGGCTCTTGGAATCTATATTTTATGCCATGGTTGTTAGGTGTCTTTCTCGTAGTATGTTTCTTCCTTGTCTTCATTGGTTCCTTACTGACCGAAAACTATTGGGTTGTTGGTTCCTGTGGTACAATCATTGTTCGGTGCATCTTCTTTTTCTTATAATGTTATTTCACTTGTTAGTTACCATTAGTTTTATTAACTCTTATTGTTGTGAGTTTATCCTTGGTGATGAGTAGCTCATGTAGTTTCATGCTTGGCCTTTTAGAAGAAACACTTGGTTTGTCTCTTTCACTCAATTATTGACATGTGTTAATATTTTGGGTTACTGAAATATTTGGGCTCATATGTCTCGTTACAATATTAACTGGTTGTAGGCATATAAACTTATACACTGTTGTGAGAATTGTACAAAAGTACCTTTAAGCTAATTTCAAAACACAACATTTCAGAATTAATCACATTTTTTTCACTTTATAGGCTATGTCACACCAAAAGAAAATGTACAGGTCACTGTCAACAACAGTTGACAACAGCTGACTGAATATTATCCGATGACAAAATACTAAACAGATGGGAGATAGTCACACCAACCAACCATTTTGTATATAGTCTTTAAAATGAGATTTTTTTGCTTGTACACGGAAAACCTGGATCACTGTATTAAGATATATATTTTAGATATGTAGGTCAATTTATTAATTTTGAGCTATTAATTTAGCTAGTGCTAAGCTTTAAAACACAGTTATTTGTATGAAAGAAAAGTACAATTTTGTAGGCCTAGTAATAAATCCAACTATGATTCTGAAAAATTGTCATGGGTAGGAAAATAAAAATAATAATAATTCACCGATCTGAATGACGTTTTACAGAATCGTGATAAACATAAAATTACTTTTGATAGTGATCCCATGCTCATCCCAAGTTGAAACTTTCAGAATATGTAGAGGAAAACAATATCTTTCACATATATTTTTTTGAGAATTTTAAAAATACAGTTTTTCAAAATTCAGTAAATGCAATAATGATGTGTTTATAAAAAATATATATATTTTCAACTAATTATGTTTTATATCATATGAAAGCCCTTTAAAAGAGCTTTCAAATGAACTCGCTGTCATTGTTCTAGCTTAATTAGAACACAAGTTGTGAACAAATCAATATTGTTGCGCAAGTCAAAAATTTTATTTTTTTTTTCATTTTTGAGCACCCTTACTCAGTAACCTTTCATCAGAAAAATGTGAAAAAATTGATTTGTGTTACTATTTATGAATACTACATGCATACTTAATTTCAAATAAATCTAAGAGGGTCAGGTTGTAGCACTTGTTGATTTGACACGGAATATCTCTTAAATGTAACTTGAAGTTTTCATTTTGTTGTAAACATAGTTTTTCTATTTATAGTTTATGCTATTTTTTTTTTAATAATTTGAACTAATTGAACCCCTAATCAATCCTACACTCCCTCGCAGAAAAACCTATATTTAGTTCATTTATATTGTCATCTGAGTTTAGTTATGTTTGATGTAATAAATAAAATGTTTATTTCATCAAAGGTGTTTTCACTTTTTGTAATTATGTTCTTGTAAATAAATATTCTATGTAGTTTATTAATGTAATCTTATAGTTACTGATAAAGTAACAAAGCCCAAATGTCTGTGTGGTATTTTTGTTGTAATAATATTTGTCTGATATGTATTATTTTTGCAATGTTTTTATGTATCTTCTCTGAAGAAATAATTTGTTCATTATCCTTAATATTTATTAATTATTGATACCTTAGAATTGAAACTGTTTTGTATAAATTTTGTAATAAAAATCAATGTACTTGTAAGTCATTTTTTATCAATAACCTATTGAAAATAACACATTCCTTGTGCAATGCAAGTAGGCCTACCAAATACCTACCAAAAATGTATATCCCCAATTTTTGATAGAATATTTGATTTTTGTTGCCATCAGAATTTTACTTTGATTTTACTTTCATGTTCCATAAGGAAATGGAAGTATGGTGATGGCAAAAAAAATCGTGTTAGAGATTTTTGCAGATTCTGATTATACTACCCTCAAAACATGAAAAAAAGTAATTTTTCGAAAAGTGTCTGTGTGTCTGTCTAGATTTTTTATGGCAAACGATAAGAGCCGCAAATTCAAACAGAATCAAATAATTTTTTGCATACAGCTCTGAATTGTAGAGTATTCAAGACCTATTGTTTTTTGTGAAGATCGGTTAAGATAAAGGGGTAGTTTACCTGCAATATTTTATGTTGTAACAAGAGAAATTTTTTCATGACGAACGATAACTGCCGTAAATTCAAACAGAATCAGATATTTTTTTACATATGTACCCGAGTTATAGAGGACTCAAGGCCTATTGATTTTGGTGAAGATCGGTTACGGGGAAAGGGTAGTTTACCTGAAACATTTTTTTGTTGTAACGTAATAGTTTACCTGATAATTTTTTGTATATATGTACTACGTTATTGACAACAAAGAAGCAGTTTGTTTTTAAAATTCCTTCCCGGCCTGTTTGGCCGTAGACCAATGTTTTCTGCAAAACCAGACGTTTCGCCAGTGCCATCGACTTCCATCATCAGTGAAAATCAAGTGCGATAACGTGAGGTGGTATACGTTGTGCCCACAGTAAGTGGCTGAAGCAGTAAGTAGAAAGAAGTAGTTTCAATGGAAATATTTCATTTCGAAAATGATTTTAAATATAAATCTTAGAACATGGAAGTCGTGTATGATTCTCCATACCAATATTTTGTTCTTAAGTGTGCTATTAAGTATTAGGAATCTTCTCCATGTCAAGGTATAGGATTACAGCTTGTTTTGCCTTCGCTGAAGGCATCTCTTTTCCTTGCCCTACCTATATCTCGTCTTCCCTGAGGTCTGTATCTTATTACTTGTTTAGGTAGTCCCATGTTTTCCATTCTCTTGATATCCTGCCTCTATTTTATTTGTCCTTCCCTTATTCTGCCGGCTATAGAATATACATTTTACTTGGTTCTTATATTTTCATTTCATATTTGATATCTAAGGGTTTGCATTATGAATACTCGACACAATATTTTTCTTGTTAGATTCGAAGTTTTAAGTAATTTTCTCTTAAAAAGTGTGTATGAACATTTTAGCACGACGAGATTGTCTGTTTTATTATTATTCTTAACGTTTTGGTTTTTATTATTAATTTTTGGTTTATTGATTTATTCTACCCAATTCAATCTATTATTGAATCCGATATGAATAAATCGGTTTACTTACTCTTTGACATCGTTTATTAATTTTGTTTAAATAGTTTAGAATGTTTTTTGTTCCATTTCATGAGTTCGATTCTGAAGAAGTTGCGTTGACTCTTCTATTATTAGCTGCGGTGAGTTGCTCTGTACTTTCCTGTATAGACACTAACATAAACACAACATGTACATGATACTTACTATTATACTAACATTAATAGTTAATAACATTTTATTATGGCCTATGCATACTGCATTGGTCAGTGTCACTTCTGATAGTGTCCTTTTTCTTCATCTTGTGGTTTTATTACCTTAACTATAGTTTGTTAAGTGAGTTTACTATAGTTTAGGAAGTTACCTTTTTATATGGGTTGTAATCCTATCAAATTATTCTCATTATTGCTTGAATATCTCTTATCATTGTTTTGATAGCACTGTTATTATTGTGCAGTAGTTCATTCTGCATTTATACTGAAAATTGCTTTGGTTTAAAGTAACCAAGATTACTTGCATCTAGCTGTCAACATGGTTTATTTATTATTATTGTTATTATTAGTATTTGGGTGGCTATAATCCTTGAATTTACTTATTCGAATAGTATTCTGCCTCATTCAATGTTGTTGGTTTAGTTCCTACTCTTTTATGATAAGTTTACAAGATAATTTTGTTCATCATGCATCCATTCTATGGCAAGCATATAGTTATAATATACAACAATGGATTATTGTCGGTTTTGTGTTTATGTATTACATTTGATTTATTTGACTTTATGTAGTACTGGTATATCTATTGGTTATTATTAGATTACATTTTGTTTATCTTTTACAGTCTTTACTATTGGTAATTAGTGGTTATTTCTAATATCAATTCCACTTTACAATTGGTCATTGGTGTTTTGGACATAGCCCTCTTTTCATGTCTACACATAATTTAGCTAAGAACTTATTATTATTCATTCTCTTTGTTACTTTTTATGTTCAAATAATTCATTCTTATTGATTATTGTTTGTATTACATTGTCAAGGAAGGTATTCACTTAATAAATTTTGGTCAGTGTCAATTTGTTTTACAGCTTAGGGGTTTAAATCATGTTGTTTATTCCATTTATTCTTTCTTCTTTTATAATAATTCTTTTATTGCCATATGTTAGTTCATTATAATTCATGTTATCTCCCTTTTTTGTGTTTGATCTGGATATTTTCTTCTTCTCTTCACCGATTCCTTCCTACCTCTTAATAAGTTTCTTCATGGCGTTGTTTTCACTGGTTTCCTTCTCACGGTTAATAGGTTTCTTCTTGATTTTGTCTTTAATGGGTTTCCTTCTCACTGTTTGATCTATTGGGTAATTATGTATGTCGTCTCGTCGTTAGTCTTGCTTTATCTTCTTTAGTTGCACATTTACTGGTAATTCTTTCTTCATTTTAATTCACTTGGTTTCGGCTTATGATACTTCCTTTTTTATCCATGATCGTATGCTTGACCTTGCAGGTATTCTTAATTGTAGTGGCTTTCAACTTATTTGTGGTACGCTGGTGTTGGTAGTGTTATATGTACCATTACAACATACAAAAATTTGACAGATATTTTTGTCGCAAAAAACTTTTATGATATATTGTGTATAAATACACATATAAAGGTATTTTTGCCACAAAAAACGTTTATAATATATTGTGTATAAATACACATATAAAGGTATACAATACATTTGATTTGTTTAACAGTCGTTATAAGACAGTATTACCATATAGGGGAGAGCAGAGAGACATAAGTTGATACTTTGTACTTCTTCAAGTGTCCCTTAGTCGCAGCACCTCTGCAACTGTATAACGTTTTTGTTATAGCTTGTAGTACATGCTCCTGCAGTCTGATTATAGCAGTGTACAGTAAAATGAGTCTTTGTTCCCTTTTGTATTTTAGAACGTGTAAAGCAACCTTTTTGTCACTAATTTGCTATGGGTGTTTACAGCTACGTACTTTGTTGGATCCATGGTAAGTGTACAATTGAATCATACTAATACAAAAGCAATGTGGCAACATGAGGGCAAGTTATGTTTCTCTATAAGTTTTAAAAGAAAATTAATTCATAACCTAACAGATCTCAGAATTAATTATGTGTCAGTTACTTGTGATCCTATAATGAAGATTACGTGTTTATTAAATCCTAAAAAACTAAAATTTTTAAAATGATAATAGTAATAATGGCTCCTTTTTATGCCGCCTAGGAAATTTAGGAGGTAGAATAGGTTGCCTAAAGTGAGTGTTCGACACACGCACTAAAGGTAGAGTGGCCAGCAGCACTACACTTCAGCCACTAATTTTAAAATTAAAGGTGTACCTTCAATTTCACCAGAAGGAAAGTGGTATGTTGGTACAATGTAAGTAAAACATTTTGTTCTGTTTTCTTTTTTTCATATTTGGTTCAAACGTACAAGTGAAAAACTTTCTGGGGCGATGTAGCTCACAAACCCTACAAAGACTCAGCGTTTTCCACAACTTGTATTTAGGAAAGAACAAAAAGAAAAATCAGATTTCTGTGTTATGATCTGCACTATTCTGTTAGTTATTATGGTTTGTACCCTAAGAATATTCGTATGTTAGCCTCCGAATACGTGTTTGCAAATAATGTCGATTTTCTGGTGAACTGGGCCGGTAAAAGATTGTTTTACTGGCTTCATGCAGCGACATTCAAGGTTGTCTTTTAGAGAGGCTGAAGCAACAAGTTTTGCAATAGCATTTAGTTTTAATAAACATAACATAAAACTTTCTTCAATATTGGAATTTTGTGATAAGTCGCCTTCATTTTTATTGTCACAATATTTGGAATGTGAAGGAAACCAGGCAGCATAACAACAGTGCACTGTCCTAACAAAGTTGTCAGTTTGAAGGGAAATAAACAAGTCAGCAGGGTTACCCCTTTGGAAAAGGGTGAAACCAGTGGTATTTTCATAGATGGCAGCTGGAAACCACCACGTATCGTATCGTTATCCCCAGAGTGTTATGTAGATATCACTTTGATTATTTATGGACCAGCAGGTTGTATTGGAGTAGCACATCCATCAAGATAAATTACAGCCTATCTTTTTTTACTATTTATGAAACAGTTTATACCTCATACCCGTTACAATCTGACTTCAGCCATTAGACAAGTGTTCATATGACCTGTTTCGGTGCAGCTGCTGAAAGCTGGATGACAATAAACCCAGGTAAAACCATGACATTATATGACATACCTGGGCTAGCAAAAGATACTCTTTCAAAGGCAGCTACACCATCTAACTGACAGCAGGTTTTAGTTCAACTGGAATTTGGCCATTAAATGAAAATATATTCAGTATCGAAGAGTTTCTGTGTTCACCTGTAATTGACAGAGAGATAGGAGACAAAAGTAATTATGAAGGAAGATTAACACCAACAAAAGATTTTCAAGAGACCACAGTAGCCGGACCTCCCACGTCGGGAATAAACGAGACATCTGCTAATACCTTATCACAATTGACACCAGAATAAATTCGCCCTTATCCGAAAGCGACTGCAAAAATAAAATAAAAATGCGCCAAGAAGAAAAAGTCAAGTATTCTCACTGACTCCTATTAAAAAAGCAATTCGTATTGAAGAGGAGGCATGACAAAAGAAAGAGCGATCAAAACGGAAACTAATCATGAACGGTAAAACGGAGGCGATTTGTGGACTGTATAGAAACGGTCAATCAAACTCTCCAAGACTTAAGAAATTGTAACAAATTAGTGGGTAGCGTAACATTTATTATTTCAGAGGATTCTCGCTAGAGATTACCGGTAACTGCAAGAGGAACCCGCGCTGATATTGTCTCAGTGTGTTTAAAGTCTTCGGCGATGTGGAATGCTATTCAGACTAAATTTGCAAAGCAATATGAGAGCCCATTTAGGAGGAGGAGGAGATGGTGATTTTTCTACAAACTTACTGCACCTCGGTGACGGTAGTGTTCCTAATGACGATAGCTTCACAGAAATTGACGAAAAACTGGGACATAGTAAATAGTACAACTGTATTAATTGCTAAATTCTGTGCAAAACGTCAAGTGTTTACTTGATAAAAATTACAAGTGATTATTCCCAAAGAATCGAATCTGTGAAGGAAAATAATGATACAAGTTTGGAAAAATTTTCTGGGGATAATAAAAAGTCCGAAGAATCTATTAACACCGTATTTAATATTGAAAATATAGTGTACTATCTCCAAGAATTTTTGAATTCTTTAAATCAATCTTGCATTCCGCCACAACGGTTCATTCTAAAGGTTGGCACTCCAACAATGTTGTTGAAAAATTTACATCCTCCGAACGTTTGCATAATACAAAATGCAGGTGACACGGGAATTTCTGTGTCAAGTAGGTAATAGCGTTATTATCGACTCAAAAGCCCTCTTCACACACACATTCGAATCAGTAGGCTACTGGTTGTTAGCATTACCTGTTTAAGCCTACCTGGTGTAATTACCAACTTATAAATTGTAACATTCTTTACTTTAGTACACACTTGAAGGAAATTAACAGTTTCGAAATTACATCCGTTCCATTTACATAATTTTCATTAAACCTACTTAATATGTAGTAGTGGACGATAAGCTTTTCCAGGTTTTACTAGTACTTGACCTACAACGGTCTGATCTCCTACACTCAGTGCCTCTGTCTTTAATGATCACTGCTTTTTTTTACATAATAATTTTCCCATTCCTGCATAGAATTTACCCGCTCGTACAGAAGGCAACAGAATTTAGTGAATCCAAGCTGCAATCGAAGTAAAACTACGTTACTTTCACATCTCCGTAGGTATGCCACGAATATCCGTCATACTGAATTCTGCTCAATAAAAGTTTCATACTATCACATGACTCCGACATGTAAGCAGTAAGTTATAAACTGAAGGGATTGGTGAATTATTAAAAATGGAGTAAAATCAATAGGTTAAAAAAAGTTCGTAGAAGTCTTGAGAGGAGGGAACGTTAGAAAACTGTTTATGTTATGAATGCTTAAGCCTACAAATCGTGATAGTTGTTATTATTATTATATTATTACTATAAAACAACATTTGTATTATTTAATACAGACAGGAGTGAATACAGCCTTCGAATGAATTAGTAGTACGAACGCGTCAGCCTGCCAACACACATTAGATCTGTATATTTGTGTCGTCAAAACGGTAGTAATTTTTGTAAACATAGACTGTTGTGTCATTACGACATTAAGAATGTTGTTGGCGTGAATTTAATGCGACAGATTTTTTTATCTCTGCCCATGTTTCTCTCTTTCAGTCCTCTCACTCACTCACTCACTCACTCTCTCTTCTTCTATTATTTTTTCAGCTAGCAACTTTTTTACTTCCATGTTTCGTAAGGAATGGAAGTATGGTTATCGCGAAAAACATCGTGTTCGAGATAAGGGCAGATTCTGATTGTACTACCCTCAAAACATGAAGAAAAATCGTTTTCTTTGTTCAAATTCCTTACCACGGCTATTGTTCTCAACATTGGGTGCAAGGTATAATTACTTTCTGTCTGTAGAACATCTATTCAGTCTTGTTTGTGATTCTCTTTAGCAAACAGTAGGTGTGAATATTGTGTTTACAATGGCACAGAATCCGAGAAGGAAGTTATGGAATTATTGATGAAGAGTAGTGACGAGGAAGACAACATTTTCTCAGACAAAGATATGGATGCTCCCGGGCCTTCTCATAATCGTTCAACACCACGTGCAGCTTCATCAGAAAATGAAACATCAGCAGGAGAAGATGATGATGAAGAAGAAGAAGAAGAAGAAGAGGTAAGAAATCTTCAGAAGCGAAAAAGAATTTACGATTGGTCGGCCAACAGTCCTGCGACAGAACGTCACTCTTTTGATAAAGCAGTTAGCGGATTACGAATTAGTTTCGAAGACACGGCAACTCACTTAGATTTTTTTAAATATTTTTCCCCTTAGAATTTATTTCTGCCATTTGCACAGAATTAAATAATTATTACAAATTTGTTACCGCAAAATTGACATTAATATCCCGATTGTCCCGATGGAAAGATATAGAGCCTGCAGAATTTAATTTCTTCTTGGCGTGTTCACTGCTGATGCTAAGAGTAAACAAATTAGAAATAGACGAATATTGGGCAAAGGATTTGCTATTACTGACGCCGATATTTCCCCAAATTATGTCTAGGGACCGATTCAAACTAATTCTGCGACTTTTACATTTTTGTGACAATTCTACCCCTACTCAAGATAGCCTTGTAAAAATACGGCTTATTGTCGAACACACAAGAAAAAAATTTAGAGAGGCCTTAAATCCATTTGAAAATTTAGTAATTGACGAAAGTTTGTTGCTATTCAAGCGGGCGCACCTCAGATACGGCCTGTCCGCAAGCCTCCGGTATAGAAATACTTTTGGAATTTTGTCATCCCTCTCTCAGGTAGCAAAAGGCCTAGTGTCCGCAAATCTCCGGAAATAGCTTGTGTTCGCAAATCTCCGTGTCCGCATCTCTCCGGTATTTGTTTAGATAACCTCGGTATGATACTGTCGGGTTCGTTCGCCTCACTGCAGCTACATACACTTCTTCGTCTATATATTCTTAAACTGTAGGTTATTGTGCGTCCTGTTAAAATAGAAACAGTGCTCCGTTTGAAAGGACAGGCAAGAAGATCAAATTCTTTGGAAGTATTTTTGGTCGTTAGAAATCTAATACCAAAGATTGTTTGTCGTAGACTAACAAAAATAGAGTGGGCATAAAGTGAATGGAAGAAGCAAAACGGTACAGAAGAGATACAGCGATACTCTCTAGAGTGTCTTTCCAGGACTCGTGTCACCCCGGTCTATAGTAATCACTGACTGTTCGAGAGGGATCAGGTAGTTTATAAATGGAAACTTCAGCCACTTACTTGCACATAAAAATGTATAATAATAGTAGGCCAGAAAATCATAGGAGTCCAAACACAAAACTTTGAATGCCTGGGGTCATAGTCAAAGAGAGACATCCGGAAAAGAATACCGTACATATAAAGATCGGAGAATACTTCAAAGGATCGGTGTCACAACATTCAAGACCTACGTAAATAAAGATGAATTGTAAATATTTCACGAATCCAGCAAGGAATTACTTTTTGATATAATGAAGCCAATTAAAAAGAGTTATTTCTCCTATTTATCCTTAACGATTACATAATAATTAAACATATGAAAGTATTAAAAAGTTAAAATAAAAATTAAATAAGAAACGTGAGATGACAGTCATATGTACATGTGCCTGTCCAAGGTAGTGTGGTGTGCGTGTTTGTTTAATCATTCATTGTGTTCGTATAGACTACACATTCAAACTTGAGTAATCTGTTTGTAGCAGTGTAACATTTCAACAAACACTTAAAGAGGCGCGCTTTGGGTGCAGTCGCAGAAGGACGTGCCGTGACGTGCGTGAAATGAAGCCAAATAGATTTTCATAAACGTTGGTCTAGTAACAAAAAAAGTTTCGTTCTTAAGCGCACAATATTATAATTTCCCTTTCATCCCGGAAAAAAGACTGTATTAAGCTACTATCATACTTGTCTAGTCTACACTATTTAATGGGTATATTATAGGTTTCACAAAAATTGATTATCTTACACATGGTTTTAATATATCACTAAACTTTGTGAAAAGTCTGAGTGAAAAGAATTATATACACAACGGTTGATGTTAATACAGGTCTTAATTCGTTTCAAAATTTATAGATAAATAAAAAATTAAAATTATCACATATATTGTGGGGTGTATAAAATAAATTGTAATAATCCTTTCTAATATGATTACTTAAGCCATAATATCCGAAGTTGGACCGTTCCTTTATTCTTCTGTAGCCTCCTACATTCTTGCATATCTGCTGTCATATTCGCGTCTCACAGTCATAGTAGACAGTAGGCTATAATATTATACCTTTTTTTGCGTTGTCTGAGACTTGTCTCAGAGGATAAGATCAGGCTGATCTGGGGCAAGCACCCTTCCGCCGATTGGAGATTTAGAGGTGTCGCACGCCAGCGCAGCGCGGACCGGTGGCGAAGTAGGTGGAGGCATTCAGGATAGAGTGTAGTGTATGGATGTGTATTTGTGTGTTTATGTAGTGTGCAGAGCCAAATGGGTGATGGAAGAGCCATAATAAAAGTATAAGTCAAACGACAGCCAAGACGAGGTCGAGTAACGCAGGACGCCAAAGCTGGAGGGAGGTGTCAGAGAGGCGTCAAGGTAAGGCGGGGAGGCACAAAGGAGAGGGATAAAGACCGGATAGGTAGATAGGAAAATTTAAGATGTTAAGTTATCAAGAAGGAAGCCAGGTGTAGTAAGTATGACGAAGAGACTTAATTATTTCTATTTCTCCGTTGGCGGGGTTTCTGGGAGGAGGTCCATCGGGAATGGTGAGGAGACGGTTTATGACAAAGGAAGGTCTGCGGAAGTTACAGGTAGTATTAATATTATACAATACCTCCTTCACATTTAAGTTGAGGAATTCCAATCAGCCTTCCGTTGCGTTACTTCTCTCTTGAGCCCTTGATATAATTCGTTGCCTGCTCTTTATTGCAGCTGTAATATCTCCTTCGTTTTATAATTCGTAACGTTAAATATTCTTCCTCACCCTGGAATTTTCCATTCTCTTTTACTAATTTCTTTTCACTTCATAAGACTTTTCTATACAAAAGCAAGTATATAAAAAAGTTATAAGGTCGGGGATTAGCAACCAAACGGCATTGTTTAAAAACATTTATCTACAAGTTTCTTTTCTATAGTTCATCGTACACACCCTTGCGAGATAAAAATAACTACACGGTAGTTTCTTTCACAATTTTTCGCATTATTTTGAGACAATCGACTGGTGATTTAGAGATAAATACTTAATATTAATGCGGTCTCATACATTTTATATTATATATGTTTTCTATCCTACTGATAGAATTAGAAAAACGGTAGCTATCTCTCTTTTCCTTTTAAAAGCACAATACATATTAATTTACCAAGTAGCAGTTTCCTTCTTCATTTAAAATTTCTATCAAATCTACTGTATATTGGACAAAACAGAAGGGGAAACATACGTGCTTACAAGGTAGTGTAAACATCCTGTAATGCTGTCAAATCAAAATACAAAGGAAGGGGAAGTGAATACTGTAATGAGTAGCCCCTACATTCATATTTATGCAGGTGTAGGTGATGATTAAGGCCCGGATATTTATGTAATTACATATTTGAATGCTGAGCGCACATTTACACGGAAAAGCCAGATATCGGCGAATCATACCAATAGGTGTCTTATCCGCGAGTTTAATTTTACATATTTTGTTCATATTACATATTTCACTCCATCTTACATATTTCTACATATTTTAGCTATTTTACTATACTTTACTTCAATTTGAAAATTGAAATGGCAAAAAATAGTTAGGCCTATAACAACATTACTCAGATGCGCAAATGTGCAATTAATCAGAATCAGGTCCAATTAAATTTATTACAAGAAAAGGCAAAATATTGCATCTGTTGCAATTGCACACATAGATTCTACTTTCAAGAAGTAAAATTTTTTACGAGCTCAAGCGACAAGTAAGGCATTTTGCACGGGATGTTAGATGAGAATGGTATGCGCGGCCCCACTCATTTACGTTTCGTTCGCACGTTCAGCAGGCTCGGTGGGGAAAGAACGTGCTGTCCGCGGTAAATAAATACTCTTCGCAGATCTTGCAATTCTCGCAACGGATTCCATCTACCTAAACAAACAAATATATATATAACTCTATGCTATTGTAGGGCACAATGTGATTTTTGACGCCAGTATTTTCGACGCTCTCGGAGTGTAAGCCTACACGTAAATAACAATCTGGTGTGCAGTGTGGTGTGTTGAAGTTATTGTCAAGTCAGTGTTTTGTCTTTCGCCTACACTTCTGCGCTTGCTTGTTTCTTGCCTTGGCGGATTCTCGTTGTTGGACAAAAGACGTCTTAAATAATATATTGTGCGGTATTGTTCAACGCAAGTTCTTAAGAGTTTTAAATACAAATATCCTTGTTTTATCATGGCACCGACCGCATCATCTTTGTCATCTAAGTTAAAATCATGGGTACAGATTGACAGTGCTTTTACAACTGACGATAAAGCTGTATTTTGCCAAGTTTGTTATGGCCAAATGGTGTTAAAGAAGAGAAGGTACTGCTGTTGTATACAGATGCAGCAGCATACATGTTAAAAGCAGGTAATTCTCTAAATGTGTTTTACCCCAACCTACTACAGGTTACATGCCTGGCTCATGGATTGCATCAAGTAGCTGAAACTGTCAGAGACCTTTTCCCCGAAGTAAATACATTAATATCAGCAACAAAAAAGGTGTTCTTGAAAGCTCCTTACCGTATCCAGTGCTACAAACAAAGGCTACCTGACACACCTCTGCCTCCAGAACCCGTAATTACAAGATGGGGAACCTGGATCGAAGCCGTAAATTTCTACAGTGACAACTTTGAAGCTGTGAAGTATGTGGTGGAAACATTATCTCCCGATTCTGCAGTGTCAGCGAGCGAATCCTTGTCTGCATTCAACAACTCTAAGGTGATATGTTCAGTTTCGTACATCAAAACGCATTTCAGTTGTATCAAGAAACTGGAGACTGCAGGTCTGACTCTCCAAGAAGCCATAGGAATAGTTGAAGAAGCAGTTAACAAGTTAAATGCTGTGCAGGGTGAAGTCGGTGACAAAGTTTCTACTAAATTAAATGCTGTGCTGAATAGAAACCCTGGTTACTCAACTTTACATACCATTTATCGCATATGTAACGGCGAAACTGTAGAATCGATTGAGAATATTCTTCCAAGTACGATTCCTCTATATAAACATGCGCCGGTGACGACATGTGATGTCGAGAGATCCTTTTCTATATATAAAAACATACTCTCAGACCGAAGACAGTCCATGTCAACAGACAATATAGAAAAGTATTTAATAATTAATTGTGCAACTAAACAGTGGAAAAAAAAAACTTACAGTGGACACTTTATTCTTATGCAGAGTTATAGTAGAGTTATATATATATATATATACAATATAGATTTTCAAGTCAAAAATCTACCTTTAATTTTATAGTAATTTCAACTCTCCTAGTAAAATACTTTGTTAAATAGTTAATAATTCTCAATTTTTTACTTTATACTCATGTCCTATACTACAGAAATCCATAGGTAAAATACTTTGTTGTTGTTAATTTTATAATATCAAGATTTCTTTTTTAATACTGTTTTCTAAAATATGTTTTCATAAATTTTCTAAAGTTCAATAAACAATTGAAAAGTAATTCATTTCTTATGCATGCTGTCTTATTGTAAACTCTTCAACAAAGAGTTGAACTTTCAGATACTGTGTATTCTGAGGGTTAACTTATTTTCTGTAACAGAAGTGGTAATCTAACTGGTGATTAGTGTCAGCCCCGAACTTGATTAGTATTTTATGGATTACATTGACGTTGCTCAAAATATATTTGCATGTTTTGAAAGTGATTTTAAAAAGTTTAAAATGAAGCACCTATTATTTTCAAAACCTTTCAAAGAGGGCACTGTTATGTTCTCGTAAAATGTAAATTACATTGTTGATGTGAAAGTATTTTAATACTACATATTTCTTAAATATTACATATTTAGCTACATATTTTCCTTATTTTTCCTACATATTTATGTACATATTTTGCCATTTTTTGCTACATAAAAATCCGGGCCCTAGTGATGATAAAGAAACACCTAAAAAAATATATATATATATATATATATGATTAGAAGTACGTACAAGAAGGAGTACTATCACATTTACAACACATAGATTCGAAATATGAATTTGGCGTGTTCGCCTGTAAAGAGCATAATCCCTAAACACAAGTTTTTGTTTTATTTAGGAGAAAGAAACTGTTTTCCACTAAAAACATGAAATTATTCATTGTCTCTAAAATTGCACATAATTCACCTAATTCGAGGCCTAGCTTAGGAGCTAATTAGTAGATAGCAAGAGGGGGTAACGAAAAGAAAGTGTCAGGGGAGGTTGAAATGAGATTGACAGGCTGACATGCAGACAAAGGGAGAGAGTGAGTATCTGTATGTGTGTGTGTGTGTGTGTGTGTGTGTGTGTGTGTGTGTGTGTGTGTGTGTGTGTGTGAATGTTTAGGCTATATAGTTTTACAAACACTGCATATGTTTATGATACGAATTGCTGTTTTAATTCACATGCGTCAGATGTTAGGCAACATTTATTTACGCTACGTAGCGTGCCCGAGTTTACGTTTTTGCGTATAACAGTAAACTATTTGTAGAATTTGATTAATGAGATAGATTTCTTTATCTCTGCCCTTGTTTCTCTCTGTCAGTCTCTCTCTCTCTCTCTCTCTCTCTCTCTCTCTCTCTCTCTCTCTCTCTCGCGCACACACACACACACACACGCGCGCATGCACGCGATCGCCACTCATACAGTTTCTTCTTTTTCTTGTCACAATTTCAGTGTTACACACAATCCCTCACTATCCTTTTCTTGCCCCCCCTCGCACTTTGTTTACTTCTCCATCAAATCCTAACCTATACGTCAAATTAGATCGAAACTAGACACATTTTGTAATAGTTTAATCGATGTGCCTAAACCAGAAAAATTATTGGGTCACTTGTGTGAAAGAAGAAACTTTAATTTACAGGTACAACCTGTCATATCCGGACTAATATGGCGACCGGCCGATCCGGATATGGAAAAATCCGGATATCACAAGGTCATTTATAAATACCGTATTTTCTCGCATAATTAACGCACTTTTTTGACGAAAAATACCGGCGAAAATTTCGGGTGCGTAAATTATTCAAGGATTTCAGATATACCCAAATTTCATTTGAAATTTATTGACATTTAAAAGATACATTAAATATACTGTATTATACACAAAATCAGTTCAACTCATTCAAGTTATCGTCGGGGTATATATAACGATTCATAATATGTCGTCATATCTGAGCGTTAATAGAAAGGGACAGACTGTGCGCTGCGCCGTAAGCTAGACAGAGAGCGTATAATAAGCAACTATCTCACTCTAACTTCCTCACAGTGAAACTCGCGGGCGGATGATTTTAGACAAATTTTATTCAATTCATTTTTGCAGTTCAACCTGCGATAACTTCAAAACCAATAAATATACAGCAATTCTGAAAACTGCATTGTGTTCAGTAATTAAATCTCTATAAGTAGCCAAAATCTCAATTAATATAATTAACAATTACAGAAGATACACAGAAGAAGAACGTGTTTTTTTAGACGTTTCTATTGGTTTAGCATTTGCATTTGTACACTGTACTCTTTAAAATACAAAAGTAAAATTGGTTAAAAAGTTTTACTTACAGTACGCCTACATCAGTTTTTGAAAAAGTTTGTGATTCGGCTGCTTCATACAATGCACACGTTTTTTGGAAGCCATGAAGCCAAAGTGAGTCGACCTAACGCCGCTGCCCCAGACTCAGTTGCCCCAAATAAAGTATTTCAATTGTAAAAACTTAAATATTCAAAAATAGTGAACCATATCGCAGAATGACGTAAGTGTAGTGAAGAAAAAGTGGTGATCAGCCAAAACATCAAGAGTAGTATCTTTACATCCCTAACCATTTCGCTAACCAAAATTGCAAAAATTAGTTTGGAGATACGTCCGGATATGGGAGGTTCCAGATATCACAGGTCCGGATGTGACAGGTTGTACTGTATTTACCTTATAACAATTCCCCCTAAATAAAAGGGAAATCCCCAAATTCATATTTCGAAGCCACCTGTTGTAGATAAAACGGTATTTATCTTGGATACATACGTTTAATCTCATACAAACGTTTTTATGTGTGTTCCCATCAGCACCGACACACCTGTACAGGCTTCTCCATATTTTTCTACACCTGTCCAAATATGACTATACTGATTACAATAGTAATTTCTTCTACGGTTTGTTTATGACCATAAGATATGTCTTTATAGTTCCTTTTAAATACCATTATTTTCTGCTCATTCGTACAAAACTTTTAATTGTTGAATGTGCCAATTCTGATAATCTTTGCCAAACCCAAATTTTAATGTTATACGGCGTCACCTTATTATGTAGCAAACAAAATTAGAACAAATCACTGTTATTTTAGCAGTAGCTTTTTTAAGGAGCCCAGAGTAGGCCTACTAGTAGGCCTATACCTACCCGACACACACACATTTGAAGGATCAGTATTTTGTCTTGGAGTTCACTCTCCCAGCTGAGATACCCATGTTTTTAGGGACCAGGAACTCGCATTTGAACTTCTATCATCAGCTACATAATGTAAATCCTAGATAAATGTACAAGCCTATGCTCTAAAAGCCTAAGCTATGGTACCCACAATCATCTACGTTTTACTAAAATAATGGTTGCAAGTTAAATTTTTTGATTCATGTTGATGCTTTTGTCTCGAAGAAACCAGGTAAATTAATCTGCTTTTCGTATCCGGCCGACGATGGTGTGCTCCCACTTACGAACAGTGGCACTTGCAACTCGTTTCACTTGCGAACACTCAAGTAGATAAGACACGTAATTAATTTTTGATAAGTGAGAGTACCTCCCACTTGCGAACACACAAACAACGATGTATGTACATCCACCCTGTATTGTGTTTATGTTTTTATAATTCGTTAAATGTATTTTTTGTTACCAACTACGTTTACCAAGTTACAATTTTTATAAAACGCACACACACACACACACACACACACACACACACACACACTTGCATAGCCGCTCCCTCACTCTCTCTCTCTCTAAATTAAAAAGGAAGGTTATTTTTTATTTATTTTTATTAGTCAACTTGTAGAACGGACGACGTGATCTTGATAAACATCCCAACTTCAGAATCTTTTTCATATCTTTTAGTTTATCCATTTCAGTATACTTTTTCGTCCTTTTCATAGCTTAAAAATTTCACTCCATCGTTACATCGTGTTCTGAATAGATTTCTCTGCCTCAGATTATAAACATTTGATAATGTTTTTTATTCTTGGATGTGGTCTTCCAACTGTTTAGTTTCTTGGCTGTTTCCAACTGTCTAAACTTGGCTGTTTAGTTTCTGATGCGTGCTTGTACGGTATTATTCATTGTATGACGTCGGAAGTAGCAGTTCCGTAACTCCTGTGGCACTAATCATTGTCTAGCTATTGTTCTACGAAACAATTAAAGAATTAATCGAGTTTCTCTTCCTCTGGAACTTGACCATGGATATACTGCCAGCCACATTCTACATCTTTTCGAAGGAAAGCAAGTATAGCACACATTAGGATTTTTGTGCTCCCTAAGTCATTTGAATGTGTATACTCGTGCAAAGTGACTACTGCAGCTTTTGAATTTTCCATTCATGAAAAATTACTTTTAATCTTTCAAACTCTCTTTTCTATTGATTTAACCAAAAATCGGGAGCTTAGCTTGCACAACGTCTTCGCCCGGACGGAAACTACTCTCGTCAATTTTCAAACCGGGACAATTGACAAACTGGCCGGGACCCCGGGATCAGGTCGTCAAACCGGGACAATCCCGGTCAAACCGGGACGTATGGTAAGCCTATTTATACATGTATTTATCGGTTTTCAATATTGATGTGAGCATTGTACTGTAGAATTAGGAAGCGATTGTATTGAACGAATCACGATTATCAAATGATATATGGTATTCCTTTTAGTTCAACAATTCCGTCATCTCGTCTCCGGTACTTTGGAAAACCATTGTTATTTTCAATAGTTTAACGTAAAATGTTGCTCGGTTATTATGTGTACATATTCCGTCAATCATGCAAGGAACATTAGGATTACGAGCTCTACAAGATCCATGTATCATTCGAGATAACAATTTTATGAATCCTTGGAAAACTGACTGGGTCAGGTATTTCTCCGCACAAAACTTAGGATAAGCAAGAGGTAGTGTATTAACTTTTTAAATTGTATATTATTATTATTTTTATTATGTTTTTACTATAAAATATTCATATTATTTTAATATGATTTTCTGGAACACGTTTGGTGGAAACGTAAAACCGGCCAGCTGATAAATAAGAGGTTGCGAGTTCAGACGTAGATGTGTATATATGTGTCAGCCAAAACAGTGTTTTGTAAACGTACACGTCTGTCATTACAACATTAAGAATGTTATTTGACCTTGAGTAGGTACTCATGTTGACGGGAATGAGAAATCTTGTCTCTGTGCTGGAGACCTGTGGTGTTAGCGCTGAATAGACACAACACATATCACTGTACATAGCAGTGGCTGACGTATATTAACCATTTCTGAGTTCGAGATACCACAACTCAGATTAAACTGTGCACAATGTTTGTAGAAAATACGGACGTGTGTGACGTAGACGCCAGTTTGCAAAATGCGTAATCGTTCCCGCCAGAAATGTAATCACGTTTCTCGTTTATCTTGTCTCAGCCAAATAAACATTACTATGCGTTTACCATGTTCCAGTGTCCTCCTTATTTCATAAACACTTGAGAAATTTTATTGTTTCTTACAGAGGCAACCTTAGAGGTGTCCGGCAGGTGTAAATGTACATAACCTCCTTGGCTCATTCTTTAATAAAAATAAGGGAAAGAAATAGAACGAATAAGGAGAGAGAGAGAGAGAGAGAGAGAGAGAGAGAGAGAGAGAGAGAGAGAGAGAGAGAGAGAGAGAGAGAGAGAGAGAGAGAGAGAGAGAGAGTGAGAAGGGGGTGAGAGAGAGAGAGAGAGAGAGCAAGAAAGTGAGACAGAGGTACACAGACAGAGAGGAGCTGTTTCGTTAATCAGGGTAAAATTATATGCAAATTTTGAGAAGGACCGGTGTCCTAGGCCAATGAAAACTTAGCTAAAAACATTAAAAATACGAAATATATACAGTGTACACAAAATCTGAGGTGTACAAAACATATAAAAGACATGTCATAAGATTTATTTAACAAAAGAAATAATCGGAGTGGGCGAATGGTAGGAATAAATATGTAATTTAAACAATCCCTTTTAATAATAAATGGTTTTATAATAATTATGTTCAATACATATAGGCCTAAGTGTATAAAACGAATTCCCTACAAGAGTTTTAAAGATTAATGAAGATTTAATTAATTCCCTACAAGAGTTAATGAAGATTTGTCTTAAAATTTTTCAGAGTTACATAATTGTTATTTGTTAAAATATACATATATTTTATTCAGAAAATATTAGATATTTGTATTTAATCTTTTATTTTATTTTATTTTTATTTTACCGAGAATAGTTACTATTTATAGAAAACCGTAGCAAAAAATATTTGTAATAAAAGTCTATCTGTACCGTATTCATACTTTTACCAGTACAGGTACAACCTGTCATATCCGGACTAATATGGCGACCGGCCGATCCGGATATGGAAAAATCCGGATATCACAAGGTCATTTATAAATACCGTATTTTATCGCATAATTAACGCACTTTTCTGACGAAAAATAGCGGCGAAAATTTCGGGTGCGTAAATTATTCAAGGATTTCAGATATACCCAAATTTCATTTGAAATTTATTGACATTTAAAAGATACATTAAATATACTGTATTATACACAAAATCAGTTCAACTCATTGAAGTTATCGTCGGGGTATATATAATAGGGTGGGTCGAAAAAAGTGAATTTTCGAGTATCGAATTCTAATAGTGCGGAAAAGTTGCGTATTCGCATGCTAATAAACGGAAAAATATTGAAAAAATTCCTATATTTAATCTTCAGTTCGCGCAAAGGGCCTAAAGTTTGAAAAAAATAACAAAAAACACCAACTACTGCCTTAACGCTCAAATTTTACAGATTAAGTTTTTCGACTTCTAATAGCGTGAAAGTACTTCATTTTAGTTGCCTGATAATAGAAAAAATATTTAAAAAATCGCGCGTTACATATTGAGTTCACGCATAAGGCCTAAAGTTTGCGAATTTTGGTGAAAAATTGATATTATTACAGTTTTACAAACAGACGGACTGTTGTATTAAAAATATGTACAAGGCCATTTTTTTTTACTAATTGTTCCTATGAGTGATTTTATATATTCAACTTGGATCCGAATACATCACCTTGCAGCTCTTCGCCCATTTCGCAAAATTATTTTTGCTGAAATGACCCAGAACTCAGAAATGTAAGTGTGAAAAAGACAAAAAGATATAACCCATTGAGAGAAAATTTATATACGATCAACGAACAACCAGGATCGGCTGCTTTTTGCAGTTTGGATAGAAAAGAAACAGTTGAACTTAGACAAAAGAAAACAACTACAATTGTTGCGAGAAACTGTTGCGCCCGACTGTGACACATGTGACACGGAAGCTACTCGGAAATCTTCGCACGAAAGAAGCAGTGAAATCGATTTGTCTTCAGTTCCTTCTACATCTCAAATGAGGTTGAAATTGATGTCTACTGCATTAGTAAGTGATAGATTTGGTGTTTCTGACAGAGCCACAGCTGCTATCGCTTCCAGTATTTTGCATGATCTTGGAATGATCTCTGAAAAAGATTCGTCGCTAGTGATCGACAAAAGCAAGATAAGAAGAGAAAAACAGAAGACACGAGAGGCCGTAGTACAAGAAATGCACTGGCTTACAGTAACAAAGGGAATATATTTTGATGTAGAAAAGATAATACTATCGTTCAAGAAAAAATAGGGGCTAAAATGTACCGCAGAGTAAGGAAAGAGGAACACATTAGCGTGACTCGTGAGCCTGGTGGGCAATATATCGGCCACGTTACACCGGCAAATGGAACTGGAAGTGAAATAGCCAAGTGCATCCTAAACTACCTACAAAATAATGATTTCGACATTAATGAACTGGAAGCGATCGGTTGCGATGGCACAGTGACAAACACAGGGTGAAAAAATGGTGCAATTCACAATATCGAGGTCAAAATTCAGCGCCCATTGCAGTGGTTCATTTGCTTACTTCACTTCAACGAGCTGCCCTTCAGACATTTGTTTTGAGTACTTGGACGGAAAGACGACGGGACCAGCGTCATTCTGTGGGGAAATCGGCAAACAACTGTCTGGCTGTGACAAATTACATGTAGTACATTTCGAAACAATCGAATCCGAGGAAATCAATATAACAAAAACTGATCTCAGTAAAGATGAACAGTACCTTCTGGACATTGTCAAGGCAATCCAGACAGGAGACTGTGCTCCAGATCTGGCTGTAAAAGATCCTGGACCTCTCGGTCATTCCCGATGGTTGACATGTGCAAACCGCGTCTTACGATTGTTCATTTCTCAATCGAGTCCTACGAACGAACTGAAGATACTTGCCAGTTACATTGTGAAGACGTATGCTCCTGTCTGGTTCGACGTTAAGAGATATCACTCAATAAAATACGGTCCTAAGCATATCTTTAAGGTTGTACAAACAACGAGACATTTGCCGGACAACATTAAAAAATCATCGATCCTGTGATTCAGAGAAACGCGTTCTTCTGTCATCTAGAGAACATGTTGTTGGCTATGATAGTGGATGAGAGACAACATATACGAGAGTTGGGTTACAGGAGGATACTGAAAGCAAGAAATCAACAGCCGAAGGGAAAATCTGTTAGAACTTTTATGCCTCCTTCAATAAATTTTGGTGCCACGGACTACAGTGAGCTGATTGAGTGGACGAAATGTAAGCTGTCGCCCCCTCCAATGATGGAAAGCTTGACAACAGAGAATATTTCATCATTTCTGCAAAATAACACTCTGCCAGAGTTTGAATTTTTAAACTTTCCCTGCCATACCCAAGCAGTTGAAAGATGCGTAAAACTTGTGACAGAGTCCGCCGGAAAAGTTGCGGACAAGATAACAGAGATGGCTACATTAGAGCAACTTTGCACTCAAGATCTTCGATGCCAAAATTCAACCAAAAATCCGATTTCAAGATAACGCCCTTGACTGATAGTGGCGAATCAACATAAATTACCATGCCCTGAATGGTTGGATGGTTGGGTAGGGCGTGGGTGGAACTCGAATTGCAGCCACCTCCACGTGGTGAGTTCTGGGTCATTTCAGCAAAAATAATTTTGCGAAATGGGCGAAGAGCTGCAAGGTGATGTATTCGGATCCAAGTTGAATATATAAAATCACTCATAGGAACAATTAGTAAAAAAAATGGCCTTGTATATATTTTTAATGCAACAGTCCGTCTGTTTGTAAAACTGTAAAAATATCAATTTTTCACCAAAATTCGCAAACTTTAGGCCTTATGCGCGAACTCAATATGTAACGCGCGATTTTTTAAAATATTTTTTCTATTATCAGGCAACTAAAATGAAGTACTTTCACGCTATTAGAAGTCTCGAAAAACTTAATCTGTAAAATTTGAGCGTTAAGGTAATATTTGGTGTTTTTTGTCATTTTTTTCAAACTTTAGGCCCTTTGCGGGAACTGAAGATTAAACATAGGAATTTTTTCAATATTTTTCCGTTTATTAGCATGCGAATACGCAACTTTTCCGCACTATTAGAATTCGATACTCGAAAATTCGCTTTTTTCGACCCACCCTAATATATAACGATTCATAGTATGTCGTCATATCTGAGCGTTAGTTGAAAGGGACACACTGTGCGCTGCGCCGTACGCTAGACAGAGAGCGTATGATAAGCAACTATCTCACTCTAACTTCGTCAGTGAAGCTCGCGGGCGGATGAGTGAATTTTATTCAATTCATTTTTGCAGTTCAACCTGCGATAACCTCAAAAGCAATAAATATACAGAAATTCTGAAAACTGCATTGTGTTCAGTAATTAAATCTCTATAAGTAGCCAAAATCTCAATTAATATAATTAACAATTACAGAAGATACACAGAAGAAGAACGTGTTTTTTTAGACGTTTCTATTGGTTTAGCATTTGCATTTGTACACTGTACTCTTTAAAATACAAAAGTAAAATTGGTTAAAAAGTTTTACTTACAGTACGCCTACATCAGTTTTTGAAAAAGTTTGTGATTCGGCTGCTTCATACAATGCACACGTTTTTTGGAAGCCATGAAGCCAAAGTGAGTCGACCTAACGCCGCTGCCCCAGACTCAGTTGCCCCAAATAAAGTATTTCAATTGTAAAAACTTAAATATTCAAAAATAGTGAACCATATCGCAGAATGACGTAAGTGTAGTGAAGAAAAAGTGGTGATCAGCCAAAACATCAAGAGTAGTATCTTTACATCCCTAACCATTTCGCTAACCAAAATTGCAAAAATTAGTTTGGAGATACGTCCGGATATGGGAGGTTCCGGATATCACAGGTCCGGATGTGACAGGTTGTACTGTACTTTTTAACTACATATTATACTAATGTACAATGAAGATATACTTATTATATCTTTATTTAGTATATAGTTATTTACGTGTCAAGAAAACAACGTGTGAATAAAGTGATCACAACATTTTATACCTTATATGTTTTCTGTCATTGAATGATTAACCCACTTTTTAATAACAGCGTTGAAAAATAGTTGATTACGTCTTTCAAAGATTATTTTTACTACGGTACTGAAATTAAAAATAACTAAGATCGTATACAGGAATTAAACGTAGGCGACTGGAAGCAGTAATTGTATAAACAGCCGAGACACAGCAGCTGCTAATATTGCAGGAATTGCTTACGTTCAGTAGACTTGGCAACGTTGTGACCTTCGTGACTTTATATACATTTTGTGGCAGCACTGTGCATATTTTTCATCACTAAAAGCTAAACCGATATCCGTGATAAAATAGTAATGCATTTTTTTACACGTGTGAGTCGTTTGTAACGATTATGTTAACAGGGTAATTATTCAACTTTTTTCAACAAACTATCTTGAAACGGATATATATTTTTACGGTTTTTTATGCTGATTACGAATATGTAAGAATAAAATGTCTAAGCTTACTCGTAACTTTTATATATAGGGTCTCAAAAAGATCAACTTCTCTGGTCAGAACTTGCATGTTTAGCTAATGATGGATAAACGTGATTATATATATATATATATATATATATATATATATATATTGTAATATAAATTAACTAATTCGATTCGATGTGTCACTCTTTAGTTATGCCCCACTTTTGCAGGCGTCAATTTGTAATATAACTAAATATAGAATGTGCTGTTCCAATCCTTATCCACTTTTTTGCGTTAATTTGCTATATAAATAAAAGTGAATGTATTGTATTTTCACTGTCTATATTGTTTATCTATAAAAAGTCGTTAAGAAAAGGGTGTTCAGAGAGATTTTCGGAGATACGAGTTTAATTCTCCCAAAACAATTTGGTTGGTGATGTATTATTATGTTGTAGGGTCTAGCGTTGTTGAAGATAATCTCTAATATATTATAACAAGTAATTCAGCCCTGAACGAGTAGCGTGTAATATTAGTTTAGTATATTTGGTGGTTAGACCGTTCCTATTAAGGCCTAGACAGTACAACAACGTTGAGAGAGGGGAGTATAAGCTGTGAATTGCTTTTCTCTTCTCTCGCATTTCGACTACCGAATGAGCGCTTGCTGTGGTTTATCGCCAGCCAATTATTTGAGGTTAAGTATTTCCAATCACAGTGTATCTCTCGTTTCTCTCTCTGTAAACTACAAATTATCTAAAACATACTAAATAGTCAGCAAATAATAAGTCATAATTTTCATGAAGGATACTTTATTTTTTCTTTTACAAAAACAGACGTTCTCTCTTCGCTTGGTTTCAACAGATCGACCACACTTAAGTGAATCAACTATGTTAGAGCATTCGATTTTCAGGTATTAAATTTTAACTATATTATTACTTTTTCTTAATCTCAGGGTTCAAAAGGTATGGATTTTGTGTAGCAATAGTTTTTTTTTCTTGATTGTAAGAAAGTGAGGTTTAGCATTCGATTTTAATTTTTCTTTTTACTTTACTTTAATTTATTGCATTAATTTTTTTACGTCATTCGTCCTCTTTATTTTATTTATAATTTATTACTTTCATTTTTGAATTAAAAGTTATTTGAATTATCTTGAAAATTAGTTGTTTTAGATTTTTCTTTCTCTCTCATAAAGCTGGACTATTCTCTTTCGCCGTTAACAACGGAATCAACAAACTTTCTTGTCTCTATGTTGTCCTTGACAACCAATCTCTGTTCTGTTATTAGTTAATATTTGTAATCCTTGAACCATCTAATACCGGCGATAATTAAAAAAATGTTCTTGCACTTAATAAAATACTCCTTTACAAAAGTCACGTTATACCATATTGAATTTTCACAGATTCTTTGTTATAAAATTACCTACATTTTGCTACATTTCTCGTCTTAAACTTATCATTCTAACAAGTACTCTCTTCTCATTACAAAATACTTATTTTGGGACCTATTCTTCTATTACATATATTATGTTTTTATTGTAATTCATTGCACTTATCTGCTATTAATAACTACTATTACTTTCTTCTATTTGTTATATAAAATTTAGTGTCTTTACATTGGTTGGTTGCCTAACTTTTCTGACATGGATTCCTGTACAATTTGTCACTGGCTTAGGGCCAATAATTCAATTTTTACTCCATTCTGGTTTTTAATTTATCATTACATAGTTTTTTAGCATGGAACCCTTCATATGTCCACAACATAGTTACAGTAAAACCCTTTGGCATATTATCATCAATTATTGCCTTCCTGGCAAAGTTTACAATTATAATCTAACAACACACCCATTTATCTATTCAATGTAGTTATAAAATATTTACTCTATAGAAATTTTAACATAAATTCCATGGTGACATGTTCATTTTTATAAATTAACTAAACATCAATTAACTAATACACTCTTAATGTGGTTATTTAACACCTCCTACATATAAAACTCCAACATAAATGCCATGATGACAAGTTCATTTTTATAAATTAACTAAACATCAATTAACTAATACACTCTTAATGTAGTTATTCAACACCTCCTACATACAAAACTCCAACACAAATGCCATGATGACATGTTCATTTTTATAAATTAACTAAACATCAATTAACTAAAACTGCACTTATCACTCACTCTTTGCACTGACCACTTCATAGTTTGTATTTCTATACATTTATCTTTGGCTTTACTACCTTGTATTTTTATTTAATATCATTTATTTTTACTCAATAAGGGTTACCTGACCTTCGTTACAATGAATAACTCTAGTGTTTTTTATTATAATTTTTATGTACCAACGTAGGGGACTTTGGTTTTGATACGTTACTATATATATATATTATATATATATAATATATATTATAACGATTCATATTAGCGTCCTATATGAGCGTTACATGAAAGTGTCTGACGGAGGGAGTATAGCAGCGTAAGCAAGAGAGAGAGCGTACAATCGCAGCCATCTCACTCTAACCTCGTCACAGCGACATCCGATACTGGTACGAACATGAAAATTTACTCAATACAAATTATTAGTTCAACCTGTGATAACTTAAAAACTAATAAATATACGGCAATTCTGAAAACAGCATTATATTCAGCAAGTGAAGCTTTATAAGTAGCCGCAATCTCAGTTAATATAATTAACAATTGAAGAAGTTATACGGAAGACGAACGCCAAAAGGAATAACGAGAGAATTATGCTACGTAGGAATTAGGTGTTTTCACACACACACTGATAAAGACCTAAGCAACAATATTCTGTGGTCAGATCTTTGAAAACACGTTTGCAAATACCTGTAATCAATCGATTTGCAAACACAGGAAGTACGATTTTAACTAGAAATTCTCTGCAGTTTCAAACCTGTCACGGGGTGTTTCGTCGACCTGTTCGAGATTGTCAAAACTGAAAAAACGCATGATTTATTTGAACAACCAATGAGAACCCCGTATTTAAAACTGACGCCAACTCGAAGCGAGGGGTAGCATCACTCTTCGTTCGGATCTTCAATGCGCTAGTCGTGTATAAATTACGTACAGAAATTTTTCAATCACGCAAAAGTGTAATTAAGTTTCAAATTCGAGAAGTAGTCCGCAGTGAAGATGAACTAGTACCATTCAACAACTCTCGCTGCGTAAAACAACGTTAAATAATTAAATTATTAATTAATTAATCATCAGCCGTGAAGGACCTGTGCGACAGAAGGCTACAGCATCTGCAATTGCCAGGGCATCTTCTACAGCATTGATCAACATCAATAATTCTTCCGTGCAAAACCATCAAAAGGAGGACATCTACGGATTCCTATCTTCGGTCAACGCATCAAACAGTAAGAAATAGATTCATTGATCAATGAAATAAGCACTAAACAAATAATAAAAGTAATAAACAATTTTTAAAAGACACTAAGAATTTCACACTTTGTATTTTAATTATAAGATTAGCTCTAACATAGTATAGGAGTGTTGATGGAAAGTGAGGTGTAGTACTAGACGTGCAAATTATTGCAAACCTGTTTTTTAGCACTGGTTTGGGAGATAGCAATCTCTTAATTAAACCAGATAAGAGCCATAGGTCGTTTGAACGTCTTAATCGTTACTTTTCACACTCACTCAGTAATTATAAGTGTTAGGGTAGAAATAAGTCCTACCATTAGCATTTTCAAGTTTAAAAATAATTGATTAAAACGTTAACAAAAATAATGAAGCAAATATTATAGTGTTATTTGTAACGATTCCCCTTGAAAACCACAATCACTGAACGAATCCTGAGAAAGAGTGTCTCCATGCGCTGAGCTAAGCTGAAACTGTGTCATTTGTATCTGGGATTTGTTCTGGCGCCCAGGTAAAGTAATATCACGGGTAAGTAACATTTTATCTAACATACAAAATATTAGATAATTGTGTTAGATAAAAGGGAGCGTTGTAATAGGGAGCGTTTCTCTGGCATTTCTACTCGGAGAATACCATCATGAAAAATGTTCCAGAGAACTGGTCCTAAGATCGAAGCCTGGGCCGCTCCTGCAGCCACTTTGCTTCTTCGAGCTCAATCGAAAGTACCATAAAGCAACATCCTGGCTTTGAGAAAACCAATTACAATGCGGATAAAGTACTGAGGAATACTAAACACGTGTTTCTTCGAGAATGTGACTTTACCTGGCAGAATTGAAGGCTGTGAGTAATGATCGCCTTCTTGATACATTCCTACCGATTTTACAAATTCCTATATAGTATTTACACTAAACCGTGGTTTCCTCAAACCATGCTTTCTACTGGAAAGATCCTCAAATGCCTGAATGTCTAATGATAAACATACAGCCCCTAGAGCTCGACCGCACTATACGGAACGCTCGATGTTAGTTGAACTTCTTTGCACTAAGAAAGTACTCTGAAAATGTATGCTTTCTACTGGAAAGATCCTCAAACGCCTGAATGTCTAATCATAAACATACAGTCCCTACAGCTCGACCGCACTATACGGAACGCTCGATGTTAGTCTAACTTGTTTGCACTACGAACGTACTCTGAAAATGTATGCTTTCTACTGGAAAGATCCTCAAACGCCTGAATGTCTAATGATAAACATACATTCCCTACAGCTCGACGGCACTATACGGAACGCTCGATGTTAGTTGAACTTCTTTGCACTACGAAAGTACTCTGAAAATGTATGCTTTCTACTGGAAAGATACTCAAACGCCTGAATGTCTAATGATAAACATACAGTCCCTACAGCTCGACCGCACTATACGGAACGCTCGATGTTAGTCTAACTTCTTTGAACTACGAAAGTACTCTGAAAATGTATGCTTTCTACTGGAAAGATCCTCAAACGCCTTAATGTCTAATGATAAACATACAGTCCATACAGCTCGACCGCACTATACGGAACGCTCGATGTTAGTCTAACTTCTTTGCACTACGAAAGTACTCTGAAAATTTATGCTTTCTACTGGAAAGATCCTCAAACGCCAGAATGTCTAATGATAAACATACAGTCCCAACAGCTCGACCGCACTATACGGAACGCTCGATGTTAGTCTAACTTCTTTGCACTACGAAAGTACTCTAAAAATGTATGCTTTCTACTGGAAAGATCCTCAAACGCCTGAATGTCTAATGATAAACATACAGTCCCTACAGCTCGACCGCACTATACGGAACGCTCGATGTTAGTCTAACTTCTTTGCACTACGAAAGTACTCTGAAAATGTATGCTTTCTACTGGAAAGATCCTCAAACGCCTGAATGTCTAATGATAAACATACAGTCCCTACAGCTCGACCGCACTATTCGGAACGCTCGATGTTAGTCTACCTTCTTTGCACTACGAAAGTACTCTGAAAATGTATGCTTTCTACTGGAAAGATCCTCAAACGCCTGAATGTCTAATGATAGACATACAGTCCCTACAGCTCGACCGCACTATACGGAACGCTCGATGTTATTCTAACTTCTTTGCACTACAAAAGTACTCTGAAAATGTATGCTTTCTACTGGAAATATCCTCAAACGCCTGAATTTCTAATGATAAACATACAGTCCCTAAAGCTCGACCGCACTATACGGAACGCTCGATGTTAGTCTAACTTCTTTGCACTACGAAAGTACTCTGAAAATGTATGCTTTCTACTGGAAAGATCCTCATACGCCTGAATGTCTAATGATAAACATACAGTCCCTACAGCTCGACCGCACTATACGGAACGCTCGATGTTAGTCTAACTTCTTTGCACTACGAAAGTACTCTGAAAATGTATGCATTCTACTGGAAAGATCCTCAAACGCCTGAATGTCTATTGATAAACATACAGTCCCTACAGCTCGACCGCACTATACGGAACGCTCGATGTTAGTCTAACTTCTTTGCACTACGAAAGTACTCTGAAAATGTATGCATTCTGCTGGAAAGATCCTCAAACGCCTGAATGTCTAATGATAAACATACAGTCCCTACAGCTAGACCGCACTATACGGAACGCTCGATGTTAGTCTAACTTCTTTGCACTACGAAAGTACTCTGAAAATGTATGCTTTCTACTGGAAAGATCCTCAAACGCCTGAATGTCTAATGATAAACATACAGTCCCTACAGCTCGACAGCACTATACGGAATGCTCGATGTTAGTCTAACTTCTTTGCACTACGAAAGTACTCTGAAAATGTATGCTTTCTACTGGAAATATCCTCAAACGCCTGAATGTCTAATGATAAACATACAGTCCCTACAGCTCGACCGCACTATACGGAACGCTCGATGTTAGTCTAACTTCTTTGCACTACGAAAGTACTCTGAAAATGTATGCTTTCTACTGGAAAGATCCTCAAAAGCCTGAATGTCTAATGATAAACATACAGTCCCTACAGCTCGACCGCACTATACGCAACGCTCGATGTTAATCTAACTTCTTTGCACTACGAAAGTACTTTGAAAATGTATGCTTTCTACTGGAAAGATCCTCAAACGCCTGAATGTCTAATGATAAACATACAGTCCCTACAGCTCGACCGCACTATACTGAACGCTCGATGTTATTCTAACTTCTTTGCACTACGAAAGTACTCTGAAAATTTATGCTTTCTACTGGAAAGATCCTCAAACGCCTGAATGTCTAATGATAAACATACAGTCCCTACAGCTCGACCGCACTATACGGAACGCTCGATGTTAGTTGAACTTCTTTGCACTACGAAAGTACTCTGAAAATGTATGCTTTTCACTGAAAATATGTAGGTTGCTTAAGCCAGTAACTCGGGACATAGTCCAAATGGCAGACCCACTGTCAAGAAAAGACAACATGTACAACATAAAAATCGGTCAAATATTACAACCGTACAGCCATGTAAATGAAACGTTTGTTGTTTCAGATGACTACATAAATTTTTTTCGTTAGATTTTAAATTAAATGTTAATAGTATACGTCTAAATTTCAAAACGATGCCCTATATTCTGAAAAGGTTTTAGCACTGAACGTGTTCATGTAAAGCATCTCAACAACACAATTACTCTCATATTAGGAAAAGGTTGCTGCAAAACAGGCAGAGGTAGGAGCTGACATCACAAAACCAGACAAGGTTTATAGTACAGCAAACACACTACATCTACTGCAGCGTATACACCCACAGCAGTGATATGGACTTCTCTCACCACTAAGACATTCGGCTTTATGGTGTACAGTGGGAGGGAGCAATGCACTCTGCAGGCATTCAAAATGCGGTAGACAGGCAGTGTATTGACGCTTCGCCACTGATCGATTTGGTCTGAATTGATAAGGAACTGCAATAAAAGCGTATTGTAAGCCACGGTGTAGTGTGACAGTTTCAGCCAGTAGCGTTAATTGTCTAGCCAGTATGATAGTGAAACATTTTGGGGGGAAAGAAGGAGAAACAAAAACTTATATGACTGCTTTGTAACGTAAAGTTAACCTTACCTGAGAACGTTCCATATAACGTATAATAAGGATTCTATAAGAAATCCAGATACTTGTAACCTTTGTTCACCTTGGCGTGCGGTATCATCACCACCAAATCGGCTTGCTAGAGGTCGTACAGACCCTTCAACTCGACTGCACGTCTCACGAAATTCTTTCTCACCGGTCTGTGCAGCTCCATCGCTATCGTCCTGCAAACCGTTTCCACATATTTGTTGTTATTGTTGTTGTTGTTGTTTCCTCCTCGTGCGTTGCATACTTGTGTCTTCTTACGAGTTCAACGAAACGCGATTCACAGTAGTACGGTACAGGATAGAACGTCAGGTTGTCACTAAAATTTACTCCCCTCTCGCGTCGAGGTGTGTTACCTTCGCCTTCCATCGTGTCACTGTCTTGAAACTTCCCGTGTATCGGACTGTTATACCACTGCCGGACAGCTGTTGATGACGCCAGTGATGTCAGCTGTGCGTGATGTCACGTTCTGGTCAGAGTCGTTCGGGGGTCGTCGTCTTCGCGAATCACTATTCGCTCTCTCTCTCTTATCTCTTCTCTCTCTCTCTCTCCGTGTTGTGCTGTGTGTCTGCGTGTCTGTTGGTGTAGGTGGGGCTCGCTCGGTCCTTGGAAAGATGTTGCTCCGACAACGGTGAACGAAACACTGACCCAAGTCGGCGCCGTGTCGCATGTATTAAAGGGGTGGTAGTGGAGGGGGTAAAGGAACGAGGAGGGGGAAAATAACGCTTATAATGTAATTCAATACATGTATTGTCAAAACACAAATAAAAAGAGCTACAAAAATACAGTGAAACAATATTTTACAATCTTGAAATAGTAATGTCCGCTACACGACCTTTTTGTCAGTTGTACTGTAGGTAGAGCGTGTCCGGTTGTACGCCTTGCAGTTCCTCGTCTGTAAACAGTTTCGCGTATCTCTTTGGCAGGTAGACCTTGAATAATCCCGCGCCGTGCTTGCCCTTCGTTATAACGGCTGCCAGAGAAGGTCCGTACCCCGTCGTCTCGTTCCGCAACAGGCGAATCGGATACTTCGTCCCCGTTTGTAGGTCCTGACATCGTACGTATTCGTAAACGGTGACGCTCCCAAATTTCTGTATAAACGAATCCATTTTGCTTCCTTGCGTAGTAAGTCTGGTGTTTGCGATGTTTTGCCTGCGACCGTCGACACAAGAGTAAACGGTATAGCGAACGAGCTCCCGTTTATGTAAACGGACGATCCCCTTCCCTCCTGTTCTACTATTGCGTGTAACTATTGCACAACATCCTGTCAACACGTATTGCACGATACTGTTTCACGATTATATGACACAACATCTCTTAACAATGTTATGAAATAGATATGATGAAACGTTTTTAACAATAATGTGATACAAAATTGACGAATAAATAATTTTATAAAAACGCTCTGACATACGCACGAATATTGGTCCTACATAACGGGCACTTCCACACACGTACCGTACACAAGGTGCCGTCGACGAAATGACGACACGGTAGTTGCATTACTTCGATCGATTCCACGTAACAGACCTTACACCGGATTTGCTGTTCTTCGTCTTGTTTCTCGGTCGTCTCCGTACGTTCTTCTTCTTCTTCTCCTGCTTCTTCTTCCTCGTCTACGTCGTCTTCTTCTTCACGCTTGCGTTTATGCCTCACCGCGTTTCTTACGGAATCGATGAAATCCCTTCCCTTCCTCAAATATAGGTAATGGCAATCTTGCAGATGGCGAGCTTGTTGCGTCCACGCATCGTCCTCGGCTTCCCACATGTGTAGGCCTCCACCGCAGGCAAAGCAAACGGTGCGATCGCTGCGTCCCGTGTAAAACAACCCCGCTTCTGCCAGCGTTTCGGCTCGTACGCACATCGCGATCGGCCACCCTTTTCCACGAACGTTTTCATTCTTTTCTCGTACGTGTCGAACCGCGGGAAGGCGTGAGCGGCCGCGGGTACCGTACACTCGCGGACAACGCTCTCGAACCGACACAATGCAACGAGACTGTTTGCGAACCCGACACTGTTCGACACATTGTGAATTCCGCGTACGTTAAAGACAGGTTCCGGTCGGTGTAGCGATTGCGATTGCTGCTGCTGCACAGCGGTTCGAACGTCCTCGTATTCTCCTTGCGGCCACATGACGAGAAGTGTAACTATTCTAACGCGTACGTAACGTTTGATAATCAGTCCGCCATTTTGTTTTTCCTTCAACATTCTTCGTCTTGTTCAAGGTTACGTAGTAGCTCGACAACGGTATTATCCGGTATCACAGGTTCCGCTTTCCTGTACATAACGAGTTCGTCGTACAAACGGTCGTACATCATGATATCGCAAAACACGTCCGGTGGGCACACGTATCGTCCTCCCCCACTCGATACCACGGGATCGATGTACAGTTTAATATTCTCTTGTTCATAAAACAAACGCGCTACGTACTTTTTAATTATCGGTATTAACCGAACAAAACACGACCACTCGCTGTCGTTCATTACGATCGAACCGTTCTTGTTGTCTTTCAAATGTACACATCCGCGTTTCACGTAAACACTTTTAATTCTATCGTCTTCGTCTCCTTTGTCCTTGTCCTGAAACAAAACTAACTTAACGTCGGACGAACAAGGATATCGAAGACCGTCGGTAATTTGTTCCTGTAGGAAAATCAACAAGTTCCAATCGGTGAAATCGAATAGCACGCGTTGCGGATGAGCACCGTTTGTAAACGAAACGCACACATCGTGTCCGCGTTCTTCAAACACTCCGGCCGTTACGTATCGTCTGTGCGACAACGGGTACGTTAGACCTAAGTACACGTCGCGGTGTATCGGTTGCGATTGCTGCTGCTGCTGTTCACATTCAACGATTGTTGACGCCATGTTGTTGGGTAATAACACGCAGTCACAACATCCACAGTAACAACAACGTTCTCAGTCAACTGCACTCTCTCAACTGACACGACACGGACACTTTTTGACGACAGACAGACACGAGACCTTCGTCTGACTGTGGACCGCTACACATCGAAGCTCAGGAGCTCTTCCAGGCTGAGATTGCAGTATCTAGTGGACTCCTTCTTGGAACGTTGTTGGCGGTTGGAACTCCCGCCCTAGCTTGCGCCGGCAGTAAGGTCGTCGCCGACTGAAGGTGTTGAAAACTACAGGATCACCTGCAGTGCCGGTACAGTAACGACAAGAGCGAAGCCAAGCTAGCTGCGGCCACGCATTAGTGGGTCGTGCGACCGCCTTCAGCGTCCCTTGTTAGGGCCGCGTGGCAGCAGACGACTCGACTAGTCCGGTTAGATCGGTTGCTTCGGCTTGTGTTCGTGGTAGTTCTCGAGTGCGCGTGTGCGAGTCTCTTGGCGGCAGTAGCCGTTCGCGGTCTGGTGTCGGCTGGTGTTTTACCGTGTGTAGTGTGCCTCCCGGTGCCAAAAGGCGGCTAAGTGCAGTGCAGTGGACCAGTGTTAGTGCTGTGTGGTGTTTGTGGCTTTCGCGAACCCCGGACCTGTTGGGATTACTTCGTGGGATCGCTTCAGGTAAGCCTAGCTTAATTTACTGTTTTTCCCGCGGCTTTTAGTGGCATCGCCCGCTTAGCTTGGCGTAGGCTAAGTTAGGTCCCTGCCGGTAGCGGTCGGTCGCTTCGCTTAATCGTGGTGCGGCCTCCAATACCGGCGCTAAGCGGGTTAAGTATCCCAGTAGGAGGGCTTCGGCCCGAATACCTTTGCCAAAACGCGATGGGCGACCGTCGCGTTGCGGCCGGGCAGCGGAAATGTCCTGCTAAGGGCCAATCCAATGCTTCTTCAGTAGGCCCCGGCCCTGTCCCTGACTCGGTCGGATCGTGCAGTGGTCCTTCTCAGGGCCGCCAATCGGTCTCGGCCGCGTCGAACGTTGTTGTCTCTGGGGGTACTCCCGCCCCGACGTGCACTACGTCCCAGCCCACGCCTGGGTCTTCCTTTACTGTAGTTACGTCTAAGAACAAACGGAAAGCGGAGGAAACTCCGCTCCCCGATGAACCGGAGCTAGATTTATATGCTCCTTCCCGTAGAAGCCGCCCTCTGCCCCTGTTCGTCAACGGCGTCAAGAACGCCGTTGACTTTTCCAGACGCCTCCGGCTCGGCGTTCGTCTCTCGGCGGACGTGCAGATGTCTCTTCGTGGAAGGGACAGTCTGCGCGTTAGCTGCGCGACGGACGAGGAGTACCGTGCCGTCTACCTGTTCTTACAGGCTAATGGATTACAATTTCACACTTTCTCCTACGAGAAGGCGGCCCACGTCCGGCTAATTATTCGCGGCCTGGACGAGGAAACCGAACCCGACGAGGTGGCGGACGAGCTCCGCCAACTCGGCTTCCCGATTAAAGAGTGCACCAGGCTCTACACCACATATGGACCCAGGCGCAAGTTACCCCTCCTCCGGGTGATTCTCCTGAAGGGGGACCAGGCAGACAGACTGCTGGGCCTGACCAGTCTTTGCGGGCTTCGCATAAAAGTTGAAAGGAGCCGCGAAGCTGGCCACGTCCCGCAGTGCCATCGTTGCCAACGGTTCGGACACGGCTCGGACAGCTGCCACAACGCAGAGGTCTGCGTCAGATGCGGAAAGCCGCATCCGACCAAGACCTGTCAATTGCCGGCTGCGGGGCGCCGCTTTTGTATTAATTGCGGCGAAACTCACTCGGCAAATTACAGAGGATGCTGGGTTTTCCAGCAGCATCTGAGGCAGGCCGCGGACAGGAACAACCCTCCTGCCCGCCAGCAGCTTCCAGTCGTCCCGGATCGTGCTGCCTTTCCCCGTCTCCCGGAGAAGGCCAGCTCCTCGGTAATATGTAAAAATAAACAATATGTTGGTATATAGGTCACGACTTCCTGTTGGTGGTAGTGGGGGGAGGAGACAACTATACACTGGGCTGTGATATCTCCTAGAACACTGGAAAGAAAAAAAATATTTTGAAAAATTAATGAAAATTATAACGATGAAAACCTGGGAACAGACTTGATCCATGAGAATGCAGTGAAATTCGTTTTTCATTTATACGCAGTGAAGTGCCAGTAGCTTTACTATTAAAAAAAAATCAGTATGGAGAACCATACATGACTTCCATGTTCTAAGATTTATATTTAAAATCATATTTGACATGAAATATTTCGATAGAATCTATTTCTTTCATCAACCTTAACCACAGTACTGTGATCACTAGCGTATACCACCTCACGTTAGCGCACTCGATTTTCACTGACGATGGCAGTCGATGGCACTGTTGAAACGTCTGGTTTTACAGAAAACATTGGACCACGGCCAAACAGCCTGGGAAGTAATTTAACAACAAACAACTACTAAAGTTATCTTTGTTGCCGATAACATAGTAGGCCTACACATTAAAATATTATCCCCTCCCCTTTCAACTATCATTTTCATTTGTAGATAATTACCCCCTCCCTTCTACTACACTTTTCATGTACAGATATTTTATCTACCTTTCTACAGTGGATAATAATCAATGACCTTCTTTTCAGGATACTTTATTTATCAAAACTGAGTATTTTACTCTTGTTAAAACATAAAAGATTTCCAGTAAACTACCCCTTCCCTTAACCGATCTTCACCAAAATCAATAGACCTCTACAACGTCCTCTACAATTCACGCATATATATTCAAAAAATTATTTGATTCTGTTTTAATTTGCGGCAGTTATCGTTTGCCATAGAGAAATTCTACACACAGACACATACACACACACTTTTCGGAGAATGACTTTTCTTCATGTTTCGAGTGTAGTATAATCAGAATCAGCCCTTATCTCGAACACGATTTTTTTTCGCCATCACCATACTCCATTTCCTTATGGAACATCGAAGTAAAAACAATAAAGTTTAACTTATTATTTTTGTATTTACATTTAACGTTTTCTACCGCAAAAAAGAGGAAAGTAAGTACATAAACTATTCACAATTACAGAAACCAAACCACGTGTTACACTCCAGTATTTGTGGTACTCCCGACAAACGCTTTCGAGCCTTTCAGAGTTGTAAAATCACAATAACATAGGCAATACGTATATGCTAGCTACATTTCTACCCTTCACAAGGGTGCAGACAATTTCGTAAAAAACCCTTATCACTAGCTGCCTACCAAATTTGGGCGGTGTGAACTCACAAAATGTTTGATTTCACTAACAAAAGTTAGTTAATTATATAAATATATAAAACATATCTAAAATACAAATACTTATCCCTTGGTATCTGAATTTAAAGACGTATTGTTATATGTTAGTGATTTAGGAATGGCAATGTTTCAGAAGAGCTACTGTAGATTTGGGTCTCGTTAACTATTCCTAAACACCATTGGGTTTACTTTACATCATACAACCTTTTCTTTTTTTGTATCGGCTATCTAAGTACCACATGCCAATTTCAATGATTTACTCTTTGTCCTTTTCTTATTCTTTCATATTTTCACTGTGTCTCTTCTTCCTGTCTTCAGTCCTCTTTGAACCTGCGTTTTTCTCTCTCCTATCCTGGATTCCTTCGATTTTTAACACTTTTGCCAGAAAAACTTCTCTTTCAATTGCTTCTTCTGCGTTTATATTTTTTTCTAAATCATTTTGGACTTCTTTAATCCAACTTGATATTGACTTCTTCCCCCACAGATATTTGAAGGTTTGCTTTGTCAACCTGTTGTCGTCCATTCTACAGTATGTAAAAGTCCAAAAAATAATAGTTTTCTTTTTCTCATGGTTTCTGTTATACTTTCTATACTTTGATATATTTCATCATTACTTCTTAATTTCCAACCTTCTGAAGTTTTTCGTGGGCCTAATATTTTTCTAATAATTCGTCTTTCCAAAATTTCTAATTTGTCTAAATTATAATTCAATGCTAGACATTGACTTGCATATAGGCATTCTGGCTTCACTACTCTACTGTAATGCCTTATTTTCGCATCATACAACTTTATTATTTACTACAATTTTATTTAGTACTTAACAGAGATATTTTATTTTTTAAGTATTGACAATCCGTCTCGTAATGTCCTTATCTGTGTCAACCAGAAAAGTAATTTAAAAATATATTCTGTATCAAAATCACGGGAACACAGATAAGATGTATGAATGTGATAGATAAGGTTTACTTGTCAATAAACACTCTGTTTACTGAAATACACAGTAAAACCAAGTTACTCTCTCTGCACACAAGTCAATTCACACAGTTTATTAAAGTTGTTAATTGCGTTGATTACGACAGTGTAACAGACATGGCGCTACTACACGACACGAAGAGAGCGAGTTCCATCCAATACGTAAAGCTTTTCTCATTAACATCTCCACACAGAAATGTGTCTCATTTTGATTATTCACTTTTCAGTTTTTTACCTTTTTACTTCCATGTTCCATAAGGAAATTGAAGTATGGTGATGGCGAATTAAATCGTGTTTGAGATAAGGGCTGATTATGATTGTAGTACCCTCAAACATGAAGAAAAGTCATTTTTCAAAATGTGTGTGTGTGTGTGTGTGTGTGTGTGTGTGTGTGTGTAGAATTTTTCTATGGGTAACGGTAACTGCCGCAAATTCAAACAGAATCAAATAATTTTTTGCACACCTGCCTGAGTTGTAGAGAGGACTATTGATTTTGGTGAAGATCGGTTAAGGGGGAAGGGGTTGTACACCTGCAACGTTTTACGTTTTAACAAGAGTAAAGTACTTAAAAATTCATTTTAAACTTTTTAAAACAGTAATTGTTGAAAATAAAATAATTTTGTTACCAGGCTATAAAATTACAATTTTTTAATTTTAATTTAAATCATGTATGAGAGAAAATATATCGTTCCTGGCAGGCAAGCATATCCAGACTGAGATTTGATATTCACATACATTTTCTATAAATGAAAATGATAGTCGAAGGGGGAGGGGATAATTTTTTAAATGTGTACTACGTTAACGGCAACAAAGAAGTAGTTTCTACGGAAATATTTCATTTTAATTTGTCAAACATTAAATTCTATTTACTAGGTGGAGGAAAGGGGTTTTTTTTAAATTATCGAACCGAATTCAAGTAAATTATTTCAAATATAAATCTTAGAACATGGAAGTCATGTACGGTTCTCTATACCGATTTTTTATATTCATTTGTTGACAGAGCTATAAACATTATTATCTTTATGATTGATATCCTTTATCACATCACATTTGTTCCCTCTATGTAGACTACTTGATACATTCACAATGCCTTTGTACAGAAACCGTCGTTAATTTTAATAATCATTTTGTCTCTTACGCATAGGCGTAATTTGGGAGTGGCAAGGGGGCACCCCCCAATGTTCCGAGCATTATAAAATTTTGATTCAAGTTGTTATAAATAAAAACTAACAAATAGTCAAACAGGGGACAGTTTCTATACTTCTGAGCACAGTACGCGCTATTTATCAACGTCATAAAGTTATCAACGTCTGTACGGTTATCAGACGACTAGTTGCCGTAAATTTATTATTCTTACTTCTTTCGAAGAAACTTATAAGCAGAATGTTTGACAGATTTTAATGATATACGTCAAAATTTTTTGTTCAAAAAGAAATAAACGCTAGAGACCTAATTAACTAAAATACAATGCGTGCCTTTTACACAAACAAATACTTGTTTTGGAACACATCGTAATGAAATAATAAGGGCAGCTGTAATTCAAGGAATTTGCTCTCTTTACATTCCTCTCTTTGTCACTCAAATTGTATATGTTCATAGGCCTACAATATATTTTTCGTATTGTTTAAATTAGCAGCCATCCTTACTATTTCTTTTATGAATTTGCTAACTGCTATAATTGTTATTGTTCGACTAAGCTTTTCGTCATCACTGACATCTTCAGGTCTCAAACAACGACCTGAAGGTTGTTTAAGACCTGAAGATGTCAGTGATGACGAAAAGCTTAGTCGAACAATAAAAATTATAGCAGTTAGCAAATTCATAAAAGAAATACTACAATATATTTGTTGTAAATAAACATAAGTGGAAGTGCAACTTATGAAGAAAGGTTTGTTGATCATTAACAAATGAAGTAGTCCCTTATTTACTAACTAAGAATTATGAGTAAACTTTATAAATTTGTATATACAACGTTTTATTAATTTTATAATATAGATTGTTTGACTAACACACTTGAATTTATGAAGCTATACCCTGCCCCTCCAAAGTTAGGCCCCAAGTTACTCCCATGCTCTTACGTATCTACAATCACGTTTATACAGTATTAAGCAATACAGTAAAGTGCAATTATGATGTTGTTGTCGGGTGTAGTCTCTCTAGCTGCAAGGTAAACTGTAAAACCGGTTTAAAAATTAACATTTTCCTGGCAACAAAATGCAATTACGTCAACTATTCTGTGTAAGTTGCAATACACTAACAATTATCTTAAGAATATTGGGTTTTATACTATGACTATCGCAGTTGAAGAATCAGTCAAGTAAACCATTTTTCTGAGCCCCAGGGAATAATACATAATTCGAAATTCTGCTTACTACTGTTATGTTGGGCCAGACTTAAGCTCCTTAGACTTCGTCACGCTTTAATCAGAGATTAAAACTAATAAGGTAAAATTTAGTTATAGAGGCAAGTGTCGTGACTGAAGTAAAATATCAATATGGAGAACTATACATGACTTCCATGTTCTAAGATTTATATTTAAAATCATTTTCGAAATGAAATGTTTCCATAGAAACTACTTCATTCTACTTCTTTCTTCAGTCTTAACTACAATACTGTGGTCACTAGCGTGTACCGCCTCACGTTGGGGCACTTGATTTTCACTGATGATGGCAGTCGATGGCACTGCCGAAACGTCTGGGCTTACAAAAAAACATTAGATCACGGCCAAACAGCCCTGGAAGGAATTTTAACAACAAATTACTTCTTTGTTGCCGATAATGTAGTACACATAAAAAATTATCCCCTCCCTTTCAAGTATCATTTTTATTTATAAAAAATTACCCCTCCCCTTTAACTAGCCTTTTAATTTATAGATATTTCATCTACATTTCTACAGTAGATTATTATGATCTTCTTTTCAGGATACTTTATTTATCAAAATTAAGTACTTTAATGTTGTTGAAACGTAAAACGTTGCTGGTAAACTACCCCTTCCTCTTAACCGATCTTCACCAAATCAAATAGGCCTTGAGTCCTCTACGACTCAGGCAAATATACAAAAAATTATTTGATTCTATTTGAACTTGCGGCAGTTACCGTTCGCCAAAAAATTACTCTTGTTAAAACATAAAACACTTTTCAAAATATTGGTATGGAGAAACATACATTACTTCCGTGTTCTAAGATTTTAAATTAAAATCATTTTCGAAATGAAATATTTCAATAGACACTACTTCTTTCTTCAGCCTTAACCACTGTACTGTGGTCACTAACGTATACCACCTCACGTTAGCGCACTCGATTTTCACTGGTGATAGCAGTCGATAGCACCACCGAAACGTCTGGTTTTGTAGAAAATATTGGACGACGCCAAACAACCCGGGAAGGGATTTTAACAACAAACTACTTCTTTGTTGCCGATAATGTAGTACACATGACATATAAATAAAAATTATCCCCTCCCCATTACAACAATAATTTTCATTTAGAAAAATTACCCCCACCCCTTCAACTAGCCTCTTCTTTTATAGACGTTTCATCTACGTTTCTACAGTCGATTTTTATGATCTTCTTTTCAGGATACCGTACTTTATTTATCAAAATTATGTACTTTACTCTTGTCAAAACATAACACTTTGGAGGTAAACTACCCTTTCCCCGTAACCGATCTTCACCAAGTCAATAGACCTTGAGCCCTCTACAACTCAGGCACATATGCAAAAAATTATTTGATTCTGTTTGTATTTACAGCAGTTATCGTTGGTGATACAAAAAACTACCCTTGTTAAAACATAAAACGTTGCTGGTAAACTACCCCTTTCCCTTAATCGTTTTTAACCAAAATCAATAGGTCGTGAGTCCTCTACAAATCAGGCATATATGCACAAATTATTTGATTCTATTTGAATTTACGGCAGTTATCATTCGTCTTATAAAAAATTACCCTTCTTAAAACATAAAATGTTGCAGCTAAACTACTCCTTCCCTTAACCGATCTTCACCAAAATCAATAGGTCGTGAGTCCTTAACAATTCAGGCACATATGCGAAAAATGATTTGATTATGTTTGAATTTGCGACAGGTATCGTTCGTCATGCAAAAATTACCCTTGTTAAAACATAAAACGTAGCTGATAAACTACCCCTTCCACTTAACCGATCTTCGCCAAAATCAACAGGCCTTGAGTCCTCTACAATTGAGGACTATATGCCAAAGATTATTTGATTCTGTTTGAATTTGCGGGTGTTATCGTTTGCCATAGAAAACATTCTACACACAGACACACACACAGAGACACTTTTCGAAAAATGACTTTTCTTTCATGTTTTGAGGGCAGTGCAATCAGAATCAGCCCTTATCTCGAACACGATTTTTTTCGCCATCACCATACTTCCATTTCCTTACGGAACATGGAAGTAAAAATGAAACTGGATGAGCTTCCTATACAACAGAAATGATTTTGTATTGCTATTTAAAGTAATAAATTGTTTATAAATAATATATATTTCATCATATTATTATTTTAATTGATGCATATAAATGGACTTTGTATGGTATTGCATTAGACTGATGGTATTGTACTGGACTTTGTACTGCTGCAAGACGATGCATGCAGACCGGCAGAGGTGCCCATCCCCCAGTCCCCCCCAAGTATTCCGAAATCCACCAAAATTTCATTTCGTAGGTACGGGAGATCACAATACTGGGGTATGGAATAACCCCCAATTAATAGTGGCTCATGGGGTTTTATCAAAAATTTTTGAATAAGTAAAACTATTTAAGCAATTATTGGAATCAACAAACGAATGTTATTCTTTTTTGTCAATACCAAAAGTTTTCTAGTATGCCTAACCAATAACTAAATTATGAGAAATGTAAAAGCCTGGTCAAGTCTGGCCTAACATAATAAGTCGTACGTTAGCCCTTATCAAGATGATCTAATTTGATTTGACTTTGTAATTGCATTTTTTCTTCACTGATTTGTTTGATTTACGACGCTTGTAAGGGAGTAACTGAGCCACTGGTCACGCAACTGGCTTAAATTCATGTAACTTCTATGTAATTCATGTAACTTCTATGTAATTCATGTAACTTCATGTAAATTCATGTCCCATCTGATTTGTTACAATGTATTAGTGCACAACTAGTTCCCGTAATATTCAAATGTGTCGGATACTTTTCCCTCAGATCTCACAGTGTGCTTATGGGTCTCACAGATAACTGTAAAGTTCTGCATGTTTATGAATGTTCATGGGTGTCCCTTTTGAATCACTACAATGTAAGTTAGTTGTGCACAACTAGTTCCTGTACTATCCAAATTGGTCGGATACTTTTCTCTCAAAGCTCACAGTGTGCCTATGGGTCTCACAGATAGCTGTACAGTTCTGCATGTTTATAAATGTTCACGGGCGACCCATGTGATTGGTAACAATGTAGTTGCCCAACTAGTTCCCGTACTATTGAAAATGGTCGGATGCTTTTCCCTCAGAGCTCACAGTGTGCCGATGTGTCTCACAGATAACTGTACAGTTGTGCATGTTGTAATATAAAGCAACGACTAGTGTTTGTTGTATCGTGATGTAGATTGTTTGATTTAGTTATCTTCAATCCCGCGTTGGGTTCGTCACGTTGTAATATCACCTTGTGATGATCTTAAAAATGTTTAATTTGTGTTTAATTATGTTTGAGGTTTGTTCGAAGTAGAGCTCGAAATGTTTGTTTAAAAAGGACTGTGAAAACTCTCTTGAAGCACTGGGTATATTTACCGTTTCACTTACCAATGGTGAATGTTGTCAGTCTTCCAAAATAGGCACTGTAATACACTGAAAAGTCACAACACAGTGTATGATATGTCATCGGGTTAATAGCGTATGTGCAGTAAACAATCTGATTCTGTATATTCGATACTGCTTGAAAATTCTAATATTGGCCGCTCTAAGGTCGGGCTGCCACTTTGAAAATAATTGCTCTGTAAATAATTTTTTCTTTCGCCTACTTTGAAATAAAGAAACTGATTCAAAGTAAGAAAATTATTATTTTATTGACAATAAGTTAATTTGGAGTTATTATCCTTTTAAACAATTAATGATCATCAAAAACGATTGAAATAGTGTAGCGTGACAGATATAAGCATAATATTGAATGGCAATTGATCATTAGAATAATAAAGTTATAATATTTTAATTTGGAAGAAAGCATTAAGTTTAATATAAAAAGATTAATTCATAGCAACTGTGGAAAGAAATCATTATTATAAAGAAAATACAAGTTCAAATAAAAGGAGTTACTAGCGATGAGTCATCCAAAACCAGTCTCATAACCAAAGGTTTTCAAGGTATAACCCAGGAAGGTAAAAAAGTAAATAACTAAGCAGTACTGAATATGACCAAACCCACAACGAGGAAGAATAAATAGAATAGAAACCCTAAAATAAGCCAAGATCAAACAACACAGGTGGTGTATTTCTAAAACAAAGAAGAAGATGGAGAAAATCCCAAGAAACCTGATGGCATCAAGAAGAAGATGGAGAAGATACCAGTCCCAGAAGGCAGGAGAAAAGAAGACTGATGAAAGAAGAAGAAGGCAGCATCCTGAAGAAGATGTCATGCTCTTATAAAAGACACCCAAATCCCTATATCCCCAAAATAAATATTTTAAAAATAAAAGTATAACGAATTGAAAACCACATGTATACAAATTTAAGAGAGAGAAGTGTATAAAGTAAAAGTTGCCTGTGAACTAAGATGAAACAATAATATAGTACCCATGGAACAAATCTCCATTGAAAAACGCTAACCAATTTATTATGTTGATAAGACTATACGACCATTTAGCATTAACATAATATATAAGTGCAAAGTGAACCAGTGATAGTTTTGGGTATTATAAAAAATGAACCTTGTGTTTCATTCTTGGCAATCACAAACATTGAATGCAATGAAATATGCATTTTTCAATGACTTGAAATGTGTACTGTGACAATATGTTGTTCATAAGACATGAATCTGTTTAAAATAACATTTTGTTTTACATGAAAAAAGAAAAACAGATTTCATAATACTTTTTGAACAATTCATACTATCTATTTATTAATGACAGGGTACAATTCCCCAAAGACAATGTATAAAAGACGGTATAAAAACTGTAGAATCCTACTTATAATAATAGTTAGAAATAAGAATATAAATATAAGGTTTTTATGTATATAGTACAAGAATGTTTAAAAATGTTTTAGATATAAGGCCATTTGTTTGGGTCTGATACAACTAACATCAGAACTATAAAAATAGTTACCACTTGTAAATAGTAGAGAGTAATTAAGATGTTAGTTAGTAAAAAACCTTTTTTGTAAACCATGTTTCCATGTTGGAAATGGGGATTTTGTTGCAAAATGTCTGACTTGAAGACAACCATTTATTTAAAAAAATATTCTTTATTTTGTTTAACTATTATTTGTATTGTAACCAATACTAATTGTTTTTGTGTAATTTGAAAACATGTTTAATTTATAATACTATATGTAAAAGTCAGAGAGTGTATCACACATCATATATTGTTTGTAAAATATTTTGTAAGAAAAATTGTTAAAAAATCATAGGCCAAAAGAATGGAAACCAAACTTCATCAAAACAGAGAAATTGCTCATTTAAATGCAAATAAACAAAAGGGGTTTAGACAAAATAAACTTGAGATCAAGCCATATAATTGCACATACCATTTAGAAAGATTTTAATAAATTATATTCAGAATTATAAATAAAAATGAAAATGACTAAACTCAGAAATTTAGACATGGGAGTCATATATTCCAGAATAATGTTTCAGAATACAACTAATTCAATTAATTACCAGAAAATAAGGGAATATGAACCTTTTAATACAATATAGGATTATTAATGTTAAATATAACTGATAAAATGGCTGTATTTATATAATGACAGGAAGTAAATTTTGATGTTTTGACTTTTCAGAGTATACCAAACTGAAAGTAAAATTACTATTTTTTGGACAGAAAACACTATAAAACGGCATTATTTAATCTGAAAATAAGCTGAATGAACTGAAAGATTAATTTAAATAACATCTAGTGAATAAAATTGATAAATAACCCAAGTTTAGGTATTTATATAGTGAAATATTAAAGTGTGCACAGGATATGAAAATATATTTGAACAATGTTAAGAATAATATTATATGGGCTAAGAGTTTAATTGAAACTGGAGGAAACAGTTAGTTGATTATTGGTATTCGAACGGTTAACATAAACGAGAGTTTTGTGACGATCTAACCTATCTTACAACGGTAAAGTTAAGTGGCGAACAGTACGTTACTGTGAAGTCGAGAGTGAATTATAAAATCCTTCCAGAACATATACATTGTGACAAAAACAATCAAGAAACACTAATTAACACTAAACAATACATTTCTACTCCGAAAAACACCACAAAACACCAGAAAACTGTATAACACATTAACCAAATTAGTGTCGGAATTGGGAAAAGTGTTTTGACTAATAATTACACGGATACACTAAATACAACTCAGAAACAGTACACCAGTCACTACACAACATTTAACAAGAGATTTGCAGACACAAGAACAGGAATACTGCCAGAAAATACATTATTTGGAACGCAGCAGGAACGAGCAACATTTTGATCAACTTGATGGCCGCCATTTGCTTTTGACGATCCCAGTGCCTTCTCCTAGTTCAACCCAGCTGTTCGGTGAAAACAATTATTTTATTTTCAAATTATTATTCAATGTTTGTGTTTAGTAATAATTATTCATTTGATGTAACGTTATACTTTTAAATATTAGCCCGATTTCTCTGACTTTGATAATAACTGGCTGTTTAAAGAACCCTGTATAATTTTTATATAATATACTTTGTAACTTTTTCGATATCCTGAGAGTCGATAATAATCGATAAGAGTCAAATTGCTATTAATTAATAAAACATTAATATTCTTCAACACTAAATAGTTCTTCATTTCATAAATATTACTAGTTATCACTAATATAATTATAATTAATAATCTATCAGGACTTTACCACCTATAAGTGAAGATAACCTAAAAAATAAAAAGGTAAACAAGTATCGATTGGTTTGAAGACAATCTTATGAGTGGTGATAGTTTATTTAAAATATACCAAAACTTTAATAAAAATTTTCAGAAGAGTATTACACTTTTTAAAACTTCACAGCCATATATTAATTAATTGATTATAATTAATTAATTAATAAAATTAAAATTTTTTTTTTTAATTATTTTTTTTTATAAACATAATTTTTTTTAAATTTGCTTCAAAACAATAATTTTTGTTTTGAAACTTTCGGTGAAGCTGAACATAGATCTCTTCATCAACATTACGCTACTCGACCGGTCTTGCTACCATTGAGACTCGACCAGCTGGGAAACTTAAGGAAGTGTTTCAGGCCAGTAGGACGTCGAGAGCCACACCAATTACACACCAATTAAACACAATCTCAACACCTTTATTTTATTTTATTACAAATTGGCTAGCCCAAAAAGTGGGGCTTGATTACATCGGAGTCTCATACTTCACAATCTCTTATTATCAATAACAACATTTATTTGTAAATTATTACAAATTGGCGCACAACTTTAGGGGCTTTAATTAGCGATTGGAAGGCCAATACATTCTGCCCAATCACTAGTTGGAGCTAGGCAACAGCTACAAAGCCAGAGAATTTCAAGAGAAAATGCAACGACGTGCAACATCTAAGAAACGGGCGGCGGAGGCCGAGAAAGAAATAGAAGTTGACATGGACAACAAGGAGGCGACGCCAGTAGAGGTGGGAGAGTCATTGCCGCCGGTGTTGTGCAAACAAACTGAACAACCAGACGAACAACCCGAAATGCCTACACAAACAGTGGAAACCAATGCGCCGGAGAAGGAAACAGAGGACATGACAACACAACAAATGTTCAGGATGATGATGGAAATGAATAAGAGAATGGAGGAGAGTAACAAGAAAATGGAGGAGGACAGAAAGAAGATGATGGAGAGAATGATGAAGAAAATGGACGAAAATAGGAGGGAATTGAAGGAAGACTTGAGTAAGAAAATGGATGAGTGCCACGAGTTGTTAATGGAGAAACTGGATGAGTGCCACAAGTCGACAATGAAGAAGCTGGATGATCAAAATAAAATGCTAGATGACGAGACTAAGAAAATGAGAGAGGACAGATTGAAAAGAGAAGAGTTATGAAAGGAGAGGACCAAAGAAATAAAAAATGATAGCCAACCAGAACCAGAGGAAGTACCAAATGATAAAATGCAAGAACAAGTAATGGTATTACCTGGAATTAAAACTAGCGGAAACAAGGAAAATATTAAACCAAGGAAAAGGAGAATGTATCAAAGAAATGTAATAAAAACGAAGGAAGAGTTGGAGATGATGAAACATGGGTTAATTGATGGCAATAATATCCCAATTACCTATGACACAGACATCATGAATTCCAGGAATTATAGAAGGAGAATCGAAGTAATTTCAAAAATAATTTACCACCAGACAGTAGTTTACAGATGGGAAAGGACCAGAGGTAAACAGAATACGACATGTGGACCAGATCAGTTTCAGAGCAGGACTGGACAGTGGATTTCAGAAAGATGGAAATGTGATATCGTACCAGACTGTGATAGCGGCACAGATGAACCACCAGAATTTATTACATTAGTGTGCCATCTAGGACAGTTCCAGGGTACGGTTAGACTAAAATATATTCCTTCAGAGTGGATATATGATGGTAAACCAGCTTATGGTGTTTCAGATAAACAAATAATAAGTGATAACCCAGATGAAGATCCTCACATATATTTGTCAGGTAACACAAAACATGGACCAGAGAAGTATTGGTGTATACAATACGATGATAGAGGGAACCAGCCCAGTAATTACGACGGCCCTAACAACCCGCCGCGTAATAATCAGTTTATCGGTAATTCTAACGGCGTTAGGGATAACAACCCCTATCCATACAATAGAAACAATTTATACCAACATAATAATGTCCCATACAGTCAGAGAAATCCATATCCCAACAATAATGGTGACAGACCTTACCAACCTAACCGAAATTACTATCATGATAAATTTAGTAATAAAAATAATAACAGTAATAATAACAGAGTGTCGCGCCCTAGGGTAAATTTTATAAAAGCAACTGAGATGATGGATCCTGGTTGACACAAATACCACACGACATCAAGAAAAGGGACGGATCATGATAACCGATTACGGCGAAAAACAATGTTGAAGGAGACGAAATAAATATCATTGAAAGGAAATGATACGAATAATAAACATAGAAACAAAACTGGGTTTTATGAATGAAGACTACTTAAGAAAATGAACATGACAAATAAGAATATGAGCAATGGAACGACATAAAGAAAATCGTCCATCTTCCTGGGTATATAAAAGAAAAGAAAAAGTGGAGATCAACTTATTAAAGTATAAATAATATGGTCCAGTGTAGAGTACAATATATGCCCATATGTTGTGGTAAATGATAAGCATAACAATACATATGAGTTGAAGGAAATCGTTTCAGGAAAAATCAAAGGAGTGTACAATCAAGCTTCTATGAAGAAATATTATGAAGAATGAGTTGTGAGTTTTAGAATTTTGAATTTATATTTTAATAATTTTTTAAAAATTCTAAAATAATGTAAGTACATCTTACAACCTAATATTTTGAGAAGAACATTCTGGAGAATTATAAGAAGAAGGAATTTAGAAATTTGAATTTATTATAAAAATTCGAAAATAATGTAAGTACATCTTACAACCTAATAGTTTGAGAAGAACATTCTGGAGAATTAAAAGAAAAAGAATTTTTAATAATTTTGAAAAAATTCTAAAATATGTAAGTACATCTTACTACAACCTAATAATTTTGGAACAAACTTTATGGAAGAAAGAAAAAGAAAGAATTTTGAATATAACTTATTCTAAAATATGTAAGTACATCTTACTACAACCTGATGATTTTGGAACAAACTTTATGGAAGAAAGAAAAAGAAAGACTTTTGAATTGAAATATAATTATACAAATTTAAAATTTAGTAAGAACATCTTACTACCACTGATAATTTTGAACAAACTTTATGAAAGAATTAAGAAGAAAGGAATTTTGAATTTATTTATAAAAAATTTAAAATTGAGTAAGTACTTCTTACTACAACCTGATAATTTAGAACAAAACTTTATGGAAGAAAGAGAAAGAGAGAGAATTTTGAACTTAATTTAAAAAATTTAAAATTAAGCAAGCACAGCTTACTACCACTGAATTATGAGAAAACTTTATGGTAAATAATTAAGAAGAATTTGAATTTGGAAAAATACCAAAACATTCAGAAATAATAGTAAGATCACATTACTATAAACAAGTCTGAATGAAACAATTCTGGGAATAAATGAATTAAACAGAATTTGTATGTTGATAGAACGTCAGAACTTTGAAACAAGATAAGATCAACATATTACAAGGATTTATGAGAAATAGTTTTCAATTAAATAAAAAGAATAGTTTGAATTTTATATTAAAACTAACCAAGTTCCAAAAAATAATTATGTGTCAATTATGATTGAATTGAAAAGAAAATAAAGTGATTAATTCAGAAAAGAGAATTAACGTTAATCCAGAATAAATGCTAGATATTCACAATAGCATTTGAAGGGGTAGAGAAGAATAACAAAAAAGAGTGTAATATGCAAGAGAAGAAAAAATTTGGAAGCAAAGAGACTAATTACCTATGAAACGATAATGAAAACAGTTAATTAAGAGCAAAGAAGAACAACTCATACCAAACATATGGAGAAGATGATTTTGAACCAATGATAATAATAAGACCTATATGAAATGCAAAGAGAAGAAATACCACATGAAATATGATATAAATGAATTAATGTTAATGAATGCGAAGGCGGATTAATAACTTTCTAAGAGAAAGGAAACAACCAAAATGTTTAAATAAAATGATCAATATAACAACCTGTATATCTAATGTAAAGATACAAAGTTAAAAAATTTTAAATATAATACATTAAGACCATTCAAATAATGAATAAGAAATACTATATATAAAGACCATGCTAATACTATGAGTAACCAGAAGAAAGTATAAAGAGAATTCAGATGGAGAAGAAAGAGAGTTACACTGTAAACAGTAACCAGAATTATTAAAAGAAAGGTTTTCAACCATAATTAAATTAAATATATCAGACAAGTTGAGAGTTTTGAAAAAATATATATGTAATGAGTATAATAATGATTATGAAGATTTATTAAGATAGAAAATGTGAGATAATCTGAGAGACTACGAAGTGGAGAATCCAAAGATATTTTTATTAGTCGAAAATGAGACTACTTTTTATTTATTTATTCGATGACTGACTGAAGATAATTCCAGCAGCATTATGTTTTTGAGCAGGGATGGATATGCCTCTGTACTCAATTTATAGAAGTGGTGTATGGCCAGCAGAGAAGTAGCGTACAGTGCCCCTCTGATCTGCCCCAGCCCACGTGATAGGGAATGTTAGGGAATTAATATCCCAAGGATACAACACGAAGTTGATAAAGAAAGAAAATGTATTACAATAATAATATATCTCAGAAGACACTAACTATCCGAAAAGGATCAGTAGTAAAACAAGTAACCATATATATAAAATTAATTAAACTCTAATATAAAAAAGTCGATATAAAAATGGAGAAGAAAATGAATTATAAGAAATGATGAAATTATTATAAGAAATTATTTCATCCATAAACATGTCTGAAATAATTACTTCTGGAGGAGAGCAATCTGTAGCGTGACAGATATAAGCATAATATTGAATGGCAATTGATCATTAGAATAATAAAGTTATAATATTTTAATTTGGAAGAAAGCATTAAGTTTAATATAAAAAGATTAATTCATAGCAACTGTGGAAAGAAATCATTATTATAAAGAAAATACAAGTTCAAATAAAAGGAGTTACTAGCGATGAGTCATCCAAAACCAGTCTCATAACCAAAGGTTTTCAAGGTATAACCCAGGAAGGTAAAAAAGTAAATAACTAAGCAGTACTGAATATGACCAAACCCACAACGAGGAAGAATAAATAGAATAGAAACCCTAAAATAAGCCAAGATCAAACAACACAGGTGGTGTATTTCTAAAACAAAGAAGAAGATGGAGAAAATCCCAAGAAACCTGATGGCATCAAGAAGAAGATGGAGAAGATACCAGTCCCAGAAGGCAGGAGAAAAGAAGACTGATGAAAGAAGAAGAAGGCAGCATCCTGAAGAAGATGTCATGCTCTTATAAAAGACACCCAAATCCCTATATCCCCAAAATAAATATTTTAAAAATAAAAGTATAACGAATTGAAAACCACATGTATACAAATTTAAGAGAGAGAAGTGTATAAAGTAAAAGTTGCCTGTGAACTAAGATGAAACAATAATATAGTACCCATGGAACAAATCTCCATTGAAAAACGCTAACCAATTTATTATGTTGATAAGACTATACGACCATTTAGCATTAACATAATATATAAGTGCAAAGTGAACCAGTGATAGTTTTGGGTATTATAAAAAATGAACCTTGTGTTTCATTCTTGGCAATCACAAACATTGAATGCAATGAAATATGCATTTTTCAATGACTTGAAATGTGTACTGTGACAATATGTTGTTCATAAGACATGAATCTGTTTAAAATAACATTTTGTTTTACATGAAAAAAGAAAAACAGATTTCATAATACTTTTTGAACAATTCATACTATCTATTTATTAATGACAGGGTACAATTCCCCAAAGACAATGTATAAAAGACGGTATAAAAACTGTAGAATCCTACTTATAATAATAGTTAGAAATAAGAATATAAATATAAGGTTTTTATGTATATAGTACAAGAATGTTTAAAAATGTTTTAGATATAAGGCCATTTGTTTGGGTCTGATACAACTAACATCAGAACTATAAAAATAGTTACCACTTGTAAATAGTAGAGAGTAATTAAGATGTTAGTTAGTAAAAAACCTTTTTTGTAAACCATGTTTCCATGTTGGAAATGGGGATTTTGTTGCAAAATGTCTGACTTGAAGACAACCATTTATTTAAAAAAATATTCTTTATTTTGTTTAACTATTATTTGTATTGTAACCAATACTAATTGTTTTTGTGTAATTTGAAAACATGTTTAATTTATAATACTATATGTAAAAGTCAGAGAGTGTATCACACATCATATATTGTTTGTAAAATATTTTGTAAGAAAAATTGTTAAAAAATCATAGGCCAAAAGAATGGAAACCAAACTTCATCAAAACAGAGAAATTGCTCATTTAAATGCAAATAAACAAAAGGGGTTTAGACAAAATAAACTTGAGATCAAGCCATATAATTGCACATACCATTTAGAAAGATTTTAATAAATTATATTCAGAATTATAAATAAAAATGAAAATGACTAAACTCAGAAATTTAGACATGGGAGTCATATATTCCAGAATAATGTTTCAGAATACAACTAATTCAATTAATTACCAGAAAATAAGGGAATATGAACCTTTTAATACAATATAGGATTATTAATGTTAAATATAACTGATAAAATGGCTGTATTTATATAATGACAGGAAGTAAATTTTGATGTTTTGACTTTTCAGAGTATACCAAACTGAAAGTAAAATTACTATTTTTTGGACAGAAAACACTATAAAACGGCATTATTTAATCTGAAAATAAGCTGAATGAACTGAAAGATTAATTTAAATAACATCTAGTGAATAAAATTGATAAATAACCCAAGTTTAGGTATTTATATAGTGAAATATTAAAGTGTGCACAGGATATGAAAATATATTTGAACAATGTTAAGAATAATATTATATGGGCTAAGAGTTTAATTGAAACTGGAGGAAACAGTTAGTTGATTATTGGTATTCGAACGGTTAACATAAACGAGAGTTTTGTGACGATCTAACCTATCTTTCAACGGTAAAGTTAAGTGGCGAACAGTACGTTACTGTGAAGTCGAGAGTGAATTATAAAATCCTTCCAGAACATATACATTGTGACAAAAACAATCAAGAAACACTAATTAACACTAAACAATACATTTCTACTCCGAAAAACACCACAAAACACCAGAAAACTGTATAACACATTAACCAAATTAGTGTCGGAATTGGGAAAAGTGTTTTGACTAATAATTACACGGATACACTAAATACAACTCAGAAACAGTACACCAGTCACTACACAACATTTAACAAGAGATTTGCAGACACAAGAACAGGAATACTGCCAGAAAATACATTATTTGGAACGCAGCAGGAACGAGCAACATTTTGATCAACTTGATGGCCGCCATTTGCTTTTGACGATCCCAGTGCCTTCTCCTAGTTCAACCCAGCTGTTCGGTGAAAACAATTATTTTATTTTCAAATTATTATTCAATGTTTGTGTTTAGTAATAATTATTCATTTGATGTAACGTTATACTTTTAAATATTAGCCCGATTTCTCTGACTTTGATAATAACTGGCTGTTTAAAGAACCCTGTATAATTTTTATATAATATACTTTGTAACTTTTTCGATATCCTGAGAGTCGATAATAATCGATAAGAGTCAAATTGCTATTAATTAATAAAACATTAATATTCTTCAACACTAAATAGTTCTTCATTTCATAAATATTACTAGTTATCACTAATATAATTATAATTAATAATCTATCAGGACTTTACCACCTATAAGTGAAGATAACCTAAAAAATAAAAAGGTAAACAAGTATCGATTGGTTTGAAGACAATCTTATGAGTGGTGATAGTTTATTTAAAATATACCAAAACTTTAATAAAAATTTTCAGAAGAGTATTACACTTTTTAAAACTTCACAGCCATATATTAATTAATTGATTATAATTAATTAATTAATAAAATTAAAATTTTTTTTTTTAATTATTTTTTTTATAAACATAATTTTTTTTAAATTTGCTTCAAAACAATAATTTTTGTTTTGAAACTTTCGGTGAAGCTGAACATAGATCTCTTCATCAACATTACGCTACTCGACCGGTCTTGCTACCATTGAGACTCGACCAGCTGGGAAACTTAAGGAAGTGTTTCAGGCCAGTAGGACGTCGAGAGCCACACCAATTACACACCAATTAAACACAATCTCAACACCTTTATTTTATTTTATTACAAATTGGCTAGCCCAAAAAGTGGGGCTTGATTACATCGGAGTCTCATACTTCACAATCTCTTATTATTATAACAACATTTATTTGTAAATTATTACAATAGGTACTGAGAATCTTACTGCTCAGGGCTGGTAATACTAATTATCGTATATCGTATAACTGTTAATCTAATTTGGTTTACAATTACCAAAATTCGTTTGTTCTTTTAGTGAACATGATACAAGGTACAAAAATGCTGAAACATAACAATATCACTTAATAGAGAGTATTCAAAATTCAAGAAAACAAGTTTAATTACGATATTGGAAACTATCGTATTATGGTACCACTGGTATCAAATTATCAGTTAAATAGTTATGTGCCTGAACGGTTACAAATGTTGTGTGTCAAAATAATGTTATTTGGATACGTATTAATAATGAAAAGCATTATAAGTAATTCAAGAATTCTTATTAACTGAGTATATTCAAGCGATTATAGAGTTAAAACATGATTAAGTATGGTTAGTCAACCTTCGTACCATATAGGTTAGACTACCTATTATTCACAGTGATTTAATAAACTATTCATTTTGCTTGCATTTAAACTCTTAAAACTATACATAATATTTATTACTGACAAGTATTTGTTCATTAACTGTACTGACTGTTCTCTGTTAATTTTCAATAAACGATCTGTTTTCGTATTAATAGTAGTCAAGTTAGCATCTATATTCTGCATTGTTTACATTGATATTCATTGTAATGTTATCTTTATTCATCATTTCCTTCTAAAAATTTATAATATTTTATTTAAATTAAAACGATTGAGAACTTTTATTTCAATACTGGTTAATTAACTTTTTATAAGCTAGTTTAACCATGTATGGTTGTACTTGGTTAAAGTAGTACCAACGAGAAAACTTTGTTGGTAAACATTAAATTTGCATTATAAAAATTGTTAGTAATAATAAGTACTCCCTTAGTTTCCCACCCATCATCGCCTTTATTATACACTGGCGATGGTTATTATTTTATTACATCACTCGTTGCACTTTCACACGTAATGGTTATGCACTCTGGTTAGGTTAGAATACTTGTTTATACTGGGGGGAACGCGCACTAATTTAAAAATCTGGTCACCGACTAACATACGTTCCGTCCTTTCTCATGGTCCAAGAACAATTAATGCTTTCTTCCGAAGCTGCTGTCGGCGTCTCCCGAAATCAGCTCTTCCTATTGGTTGAGAAATTGATAATCTCGACACCATATGCCTTAATAAAGTTAAAAATTTAATTTCTTCGCATCAGTTTTGGGTTCGAGAGTATGCTATGACGCGTTAAATCCTTTTCGGAATTGACAGAAAATCTTCAATTGTTCATATCTTTCTTAATATTTTACTAATTAAGACGTGAATGGTATCATTGTCTGCGGACGCTTGGCTCATTATTTAGAGTTCAAACAAGCTATAAATCAGTTCAAAATTAACCTATGTCACTTTTGATAATTCACTTTTCGTGGTTCTTAATCACAATTAAGTCTTTTCCACCTTATTATGCTATATTATTATTCTAATGCTTATTCTAAACTTTTTAGAGTCCATTTCTCTTTATAATTATTTCTAGACATTAAAATATTTTCATTTTTGTCAAATGCTCTTTGGGCGTATAAACCCTACATGTTCTTGCATTTGTATCTCTTATTTCTAGTACATTTTTTCATATTAACACATTTCTTAGGTGTTTAGTTTGTACCTCAACTATTTTTACACCTTTAGTGCAGCTTTGTTTCCACTTATTGCTTTTCATATACTTATATTAGATGGCTTTAGCACACCATGTCATCATTTTGTTATTTTTATATACATAGTTTATCATTAATTGTAGTTAATGGATGTGTTTTAATCCATTAATGTGTACCTAGACCTTGTACATAGTTTGTCTATAGTGTATAACACCTTTTTGTTGTGTCCAACAGTCATTAAATTACAGTAAGATGGCTTTCTACACCTAGCCTCCTGGGTCATGTATATTTGTTTATTATTGTTTACATATATACTTGTGTATTTAGTGTTTGCTAAAGGTTCTCATAGAGGTATTGAATACTCTAGTTGCTACTGTCAACCTACTTTTTTTTCTTTTATCAAGTTTAAGTGAGTAATTTGTCTAACTTTCATGGTCATCTTGTGGTTTGTTAATCTGGCTATTGTTTGTTTAAATAATATATATTATATAGATGTATTTCTTTACTCATATTGGGTTCATTAGTTTACTCATTTATCCTATTTTGGTTGTTGATTTGAACAGTTACTTATAATTGCAATTTTCTAATTATTACTTGTGGTTTTATGTTGTAGATCCTGCTCAGTTGAGGTTATGTGTCTCTTACTGATTTGACAACAATACACATCCTAATCTGTTCATCATTCAGCTTAATTATTATAACTTTGTTATGAAAATGTTATTACTATTGTATATTACAATATTCTCACTAATTTATACACATTTTATACTATTTTTTCATACATTATTACATAATTCTTACTTGTTATAATTGTACATGTTATGTGCTAATGTTTTGGCTTAGGTAACTTGTCTTGTCTCTCTATAGCAGATTGTCTCATTTACAATACATTAATTATTACATTACATATTGTTTTTTTACTCTCTACTCTTTTGATACTTAAACACATATTACCATTAAGGATTTTATATTCAGTTTCAGTTGTTATTGAGCAATTATTTCTCCCTTTAATCTCAGTATATTTGTGGTCTTACTAGGTTTGTATTTTGTCATAATCTTGGTTCATAAAACATACACTAAATGTTTGTGTCGTTTATTTGGGGTTCACTATTTTTACTTGTTAACACCTTTTACCTTCCTTTTACATAAACATTACACTTTTGTTGTCTGTGGTGTTTATTTGGGATTATGTTATTTTACTATGAATCGATGCACTCATATAAGACACTCACTATCATTGTTTATGGCTACTTATTAAGTTGTCAACACTTGATTCTAGGTTATCTCTTCTTTATTATATTCTTCCTTGTTGGAGGGTATTATAATTCACTAGTCCGGCACTCCTCACACATGCCTTATTATCTTCCTGGTCGTATTGCATTCCTTACACTGGGAATGTTATTGTCTTGTCCTTGTTAAATCTTCTTCATTATTCATTGTACATTTCTCTTCTTCTTCACAATATGCACATTTCCTCTTATAGTGTTCAGGTTTCTTCTTCTTCATATATATATGGTTCTTCACTTATAGGGTATTTGTTGTTTCCTCACTTGTATGATCTATTCATCGTATTGATATCGTGTTGTTCCCTCACTTGTATGATCTATTCGTCGTATTGATATCGTGCTGTTCCCTCACTTGTATGATCTATTGGGCATTTGTTGCTAACGTATTTATTTGGCTTTTTATATACACTCCTCTACTTATCACATTGATGTTGCTATCATTATAGTTCTTCCTTCTCCTGCGTTGGTTTGGTTCGACATTACTTGTATGTGGATACACACTTGGCTTTAATACTTTAGGTATTTTTTCCCATTTTGGCTCAGACATGTTCGTGGTATATTCTTATTCAATATATTAGATATTATTTATATGTAACTACAATTTTGTTACGTTACATATGCCTTCCTATAAGAATTGATTAATTCTGAATCCTTATACTATTTTCATGAGGAATTTATCAATTGTTGTATTCTCTTACATATTGAATCTTCTGTTCTTCTCATATCCTCCCATTTTCTTTTATGAATCATATCTTGTATTTCTCTCCTTTTAATCGTCTTCCCTCGACTATTTAATTTCCTAATTCCCTAACACATTTAGCTGGGGCAGTTCAGAGTGGCTCGCTGTGGCATACATCTCTGCTGGCCATACTAAAATCAAAAAAATTCCGAGGTACATCATTTCTGTTCAAATATAAATGATTGCTGGAATAATTCTTCAGACAATTCATCTTACAAAATAAAAGTAGTCATTCTTCCGACTAATAAAAACATTCTTGGGATTACTTCACGCAGTTGCGGTTTACACATAATTATATTCTTTTCTTCTTGATTCATCTTAACTTGATCTTCATATATTTTTCTAGGATAATTCGTTTACAATTCTTCATTGATCCTTGGATATGTGAAGGTGGATAACTAAGACTGTACTGTGTATTGAACACTGTATGTAGCTGCTAACACTTACAATGGAGTAATTACTGAGCCACCATATTGACGTAGATAAAGGTAACGGCGTCGGATAAGTGATGGTGGAATAACTAAGACTGCACTGTGTATTGAACACTGTATGTAGTATCTAACCCTTAAAATTTGGTAGTCCTTGAGTCACCTTATTGGCGTAGAAAAACGTAACGGCGTCGGATAAGTGAAGGTGGGATAACTAGGACTGTACTGTGTATTTAACACTGCACGTAGTATCTAACCCTTACAATGGAATAGTCCTTGAATCACCATACTTAGGTAGATATACATAACGGCTTCGGATAAGTGATGGTGGGATAACTAAGGCTGTACTGTGTATTGAACACTGCATGTAGTATCTAACACTTACAATGGAGTAGCCCTAAGCCACCATATTGTCGTAGATAAACGTAACGGCGTCGGATAACTGAAGGTGGGATAACTAATAGAGTACTGTGTATTGAACACTGTATGCAGTATCTAACCCTTACAATGGAGTAGTCCTTGAGGCACCATATTGACGTAGATATACGTAACGGCTTTGGATAAGCAAAGGTGGGATAACTAATACTGAATTGAGTATTGAACACTGAATGTAGTGTCCAACACCTATAATGGGGTAGTCCCTGAGCCAACATTTTAACGTAGATAAACTTAACGGCGTCGGATAAGTGGAGGTGGGATAACATAGATTGTACTGTGTATAGAACACTGTATGTATTATCTAACCATTACAATGGTGTAGTCCTTGAGGCAACACATTGGCGTAGATAAAGGAAACGACGTCGGATAAGTGAAGGTGGAAAAACTAAAACTCTACTCTGTATTGAACACTGTATGTTGAATCTGAAACTTACAATGGAGTAGTACCTGAGCCAATATATTGACGTAGATAAACGTAACGGCGTCGGATATGTGAAGGTGGGATAACTAAGACTCTACTGTGTATTGAGCACTGCATGTAGAATCTAACACAATGGAGTAGTCCTTGAGTCACCATATTGACGTAGATACACCTCAAGGCGACGGATAAGTGAAGGTGGGATAACTAAGACTGTACTGTATATTGAACACTGCATGTAGAATCTAACCCTTAAAATGGGGTAGTCCTTGAGGCACCATATTGGCGTTGATAAACGTAACGGCGTCGGATAAGTGATGGCTGGGGCAACTAAGACTCTACTGTGTATTCAACACTGTATGTAGTTGCTAACACTTACAATGGAGTAATTAATGAGCCACCATATTGACGTAGTTAAATTTAACGGCGTCGGATAAGTGAAAGTGGGATAACTATGGCTGTACTGTGTATTGAACACTGCATGTAGTATATAACACTTAAAATGGAGTAGCCTTTAAGCCACTATATTGTCGTAGATAAACGTAACGGCGACGGATAACTGAAGGTGGGATAACTAAGAGAGTACTGTGTATTGAACACTGTATGTAGTATCTAACCCTTACAATGGAGTAGACCTTGAGGCACTGTGACGATTTTAAGAATATCGTAAATCGCACAATAAAAAATTTTTAATTTCTGACAAGTAAGAGTATTATTCACCCTTACCTATACCCAGAGTCCTGAATCGACTTGAAATTGTCCCGTACCAACACGCAAACAAAGGTGTTAATTAAATAATAATAATAATTACGTTAATTATTTAAAATACGACTATATAAATAAGGAAATCTCTAATTCGTAACAAAGTTAACATAAAGTTTTTACATTCTAATTAATGAATAATTAATTATAAATAAAAGAACGAACTATTTTCTCAGTGCGTAAATACGCGCCAGCTTACTGACCCCAGTAGTATAGGTATGTACGTGCTGGGACAAGGTCAATGACCCCGGAAGTAAACAAAGATGACCTTGATCCAGGAAGTAAACAAAGATGACCTTGACCCCTCCGGAAGTAAACAAAGACGACCTTGACCTACAGCAAGGTCAAGGTCGCGTCCAAGGTCAAGGTGACGACCAATGTCAAGGTCACGGCCAAGATCAAGGCCGGTTATAACGTAAGCAACATGATCTCCAAAGACTTGTTCAAGAAAATTACGCAATAACATGTGAACGCGTGCGGTTGACCTTTCGATTAAACCACACCCAAGAAAATTGTGTAATAACACGCGTTTTCATCATGATAGAAAAGTTGACGTATGCGTGTTTCAGGTTCGCGTGTTTACATGTAATCGTTTCCAGATAGCGTTTAAAATACGCGTTTTTAATATATTACTTTTTTATATGTGACGATTGTCATTCTGTAGTAAAACGCGACGCTGAAAGTTGGGTTTATTGTATAATGGAGGAAGAGAAGGGGTCAACAGGTGATAATAAGGAGAACGGTCTATTTAAAGAGCACAGTATGACCGATTCTACGTCTACCCGCCAAAGAGTGAAATTTGACATTGCAGATTGTGTATCCGCTCCTGATAAATCACATACGGAGTTATATGAGAGGAGGTTATCATTTAGGAATTGGCCTCTATCATATATTTCTCCAACAGCTTTAGCAGCTGCGGGGTTTTATTATTATCCACAAGTTTCTTACGACTGTTGCGATTGCGGTAATAGCAGACCGGACGATAGAGTACGCTGTTATTCCTGCGGGTTCGAATTAGGTCTTTGGAAGGTTGGTGATGATCCGTTCAATGAACATGAGAAGTGGTCGCCGAAATGTGAAGAAGTAAAGAAAAGGAGTGACACATTAAAAAATTAGTTATGTCTGGAAAAATTGTATATTATTTAGATGGGACAGCAGAATGTTTCAAATCAAGCATATTGACAAATCTTTATCAAAATAACGTTTGTTTTACATCCTCATCCGATTTGACTCTGTTGCGAAACGAATTTCCCGAGTTGTATACCCGCACCGATGGAATACAATTTAATACGATTAGTTGGTACTCTATGTATCAGACACAACTATTTTTAAATGGTGAAATTGGAAAAAATTATAAAATAATGTGTTGTGACAGATCGCCCGTAGCACCGTTTGTGTATGGTATAGTTAATAAAAAAGGCGAAAAATTAAGTGTTCCAGAGTTACAGGAAATTATACCTTCATGGATGTTAGATTATTTTAAATCGTCTAATGTGTTGATTTTAATAGATTCAGATATTAAAAGTGTTAAGGAACGATTATTAAAAAGAAACGGTTTTGACACTAATTTAGCAACAGATGAATATTTTTTGTTACAAAATTATTATTTTAAATCTATCGCCGAAATTTGTAATATTATGTGTTTAGATATAAGCGGTAAAACGTTTTCAGATGTTTATACATATATTGAAAACTGGATACTGTATAAATAAAAAATTGATTATAAAATTTTTATTTTTTGTTTTTCCTAGATGGCCCCCCCGTTTTCCAATATTACTATTTTTCAGCAATGATTAACCATCAGTTGATTGTGTTGTGTGAACATGAAAATTATTATAATTTTAGTATTTATTTTACCGGTCTGTTTAACGGATAACGCAACGTTGGAACAAGTAAAATCATATTTATATAAATATGGTTATCTTCAAGTGAAAGGTAATACTTCTTTAGAATTATTAAACGAAACGGACATTTTCAACGCGTTACTTATTTTTCAAGAATATTACAAGTTACCTGCGGATGGAAAATTAAATAATGAAACTCAAGATTTAATGCTAAAACCCAGATGCGGTAATGAAGATAATATATCCGATTTTCGTTTAACAGCTTTTAAATGGAATAAACCACTGGTTACATGGCATTATTATTTAGCTAATCAGGAGGTTTTAGAATTAACAAGTAAAGCTTTTGCTGTGTGGGAACAAAAATCTGGTATACATTTTAAACATGACAGAACAAATACTGACATTTTAATTTCTAATAAACGTCTAAAACATATAATGCAAACACAATTAACACAGTGTACGAGAGAGTTTGATGGTAAATCAGGCTCGCTAGCACACGCATTTTATCCGGATTATGCAAATTCAAGACGGGAAATTCACGTAGACGAGGATGAGATATGGTCATATTCTAGCGACAAAATTCAGTCTCCTGGTTATACAAATCTGTTTTCAACCTTAATTCACGAAATCGGACACACGATAGGGTTATCACACTCCGATGTGCCGGATTCTGTTATGTTTGCATATTATAATGGCGAAATTGAATTAAGCGATGATGATGTTTTGGCTATTCAAAATTTGTATGGTAAACCACAACAAAATATGGTACCAGTTTCTACAACGCCTAGATCACCAGTTGAAGAAGAAGATAATTATTCTGTTGTTGATAGTAAAATCGATCTTTGTCGTCTTAAAAACCTTAACACGTTTCTAATAGCAGACAAACGATTATATATATTATACGAGAAATGGTTATGGATAGTAAACACCGATGATATGATATATTCTAAACCGATTATTATAACGGATTGGTTAACATTTTTACCAAACAACTTTTCAAGAGTTTTAGCCGTCTATCAACGTCCGTCTGGTGAGATAGTGATGTTCGTTGATTCGCTTATTTATATGTTCGACTTAGTAAGTCTTCAATTAATTCATGGTTACCCAAAATATCTTTCATCCGTGTTTAATATTCAGCCAAGTAAATTGCATACTGTATTCAATAGTTATACAGGTAAAACTTTTATATTTCATAATGATAATTATTTTAGAGAGGTTGATGAGTGTTCGTTTACAATTAGATCGTGGGGATATATATCTCAACGTTTTCCAGGGATACCTCCTAATATCGACTCGTCATTTAGGTTCATAGATGGTAATATATATTTTTTTAAGAATAATACGATTTTTGCTTTTAACGAATTTACTGGCAAGCTATCAAAAACGGAAAGAAATAATCTTTCAGTGTTTGGATTGGAATGTGTAAATGATGACGTATTATATCAATTAAAAGATTTGATACAGAAGTTAATAATACAAAGGAAAAATTAAAAAAATATTTATACCGCGCTAAGCGGTTAGTTGACCTCGATATTGTGTAATAACCAGAAAGTGAATGTGTGTTGCGTAAGTCGGTTAACTACATCCTGCTTGCATTACAAAAAAACAGCACGTGTTCCACTTGCTATATAAACTGTATTTAATTTTACACAAAGCGCGCCGAGGCGTTAACGCTTGCTGGATCAAGAGAACGTAAAACGAAAGCCCACCTCAATGGATCATGAGAACGTAAAACGGAAGGAGGAGGAGCGTCTCCTACATAAATGGTTTTTTTCTCCAAAACGTCTGACGCCTGGGGAAATCACTAAACTAAAATCTATAGCTAACAGACCAGACTCAACTATAAGACCGTTTATGAAAGAATTAATAAAAGATTTATAGTTTAACAATTTTTGTTAAATATTTATTTTTAATCTCCTATTTATATATTTTCATCATATGCTTTCTGTCGGGGTATATATATATATCCTCTTTTTATAAGTCACATTCAGTATGGCTTTGCAGAGTGATACGGAAAACGTGCACGCTTTGAATTGGCGCGTTTATTTTGTAGATCACTTAGGTTTAGGAGAGTATTCTTTTAACGATGTGTGTTATCTAATAATTAACGAATTTTCTGATGCGGATGTTATCAAATTTGAAAGGAAAGAGTGTATAATTAAGATTCATTTTCCAGTATCTTATTCATATACAGATGTTTTGAAAAAATTAGAAAGATGTCGTTACCAAGTACTAATAGACATAGACTGTGAAGAAGAAACAAAAGATATAATCGGTTCAAGATGGTGACAATATGCGAAAAGTTTTTATTAGATTTTTTTGAAAATGAGGGTTTTATTCATACACCAGGTTCAAGAATTATTGTTTGTAGCGAGTGCGGATTTAAAACAAAAAATTATTTTACTATCACACATATTCAATTTATACATAAAATTTCACATCCGAAATGTAAAAGATTTCGTTATTTGCCTTACAAATATGAAAACTATGCAAAATCTAAAAAGTGTATTGCAGATTATTCAGATGCAAAGGTGTGTGTTAGTGCAACTGAGGAAATGATGGAAGCTACATTCTGTGCTTGGCCAAAACGTTTACCAGCAGCCGATAAGCTTTTATTAGCGGGATTTTTTTATACAGGAAATAGCGATGAAGTAATGTGTGTAGAATGTAAAGTTGTTCTTGACGAATGGGAAGCGACCGATGATCCTTGGACTGAACATCAAAAAGCATCACCAGATTGTTTACTAGTAAAATTACATAAATCGCAATTGTAAAATGAAATATGCAACTGTGCAATTGTAAATAAAAAATGTGATAACAGAAATAGTATGCGTTTATTAACTGATTTTTCAACCTATTTAATCACTTTGTTACTGTATTTAGAATAATAATGAGTGTTAGACAGATTATCAGCAATGAACTACACAAACAAGCCAGACGGAATTTTCCAACACGTAATGTAGAGTTGAAAGGCGTTCACGATTTGTACCAAGCCGACCTCGTAGACATGATATCGTTTTCAAAGTTAAATAAAGGTTATAAGTATATATTAACAATAATAAACTGTTTTAGTAAATATGCGTTCGCCATTCCTTTAAAAACAAAATCTTCAAACGATATTGTGGAAGCTCTTTCACCTATCTTACGAGCGAACAAAATGAAACATTTACAAACCGACCACGGAAAAGAGTTCTATAATTTACACGTTCAACGATTGCTTGGTTATTATAATATAAACCATTATTCTACTTATTCTGATAAAAAAGCGTCCATAATCGAACGTTTTAATCACACATTAAAAAACTATATGTGGAAGTGGTTTACTTCTAGCGGGGAATATACATGAATTGAAATTCTTCCCAACTTATTACATAAATATAATAATAGCATACACAGAACTATTAAAATGAAACCAATAGATGTGGGCTTACATAATGAAGAGTTAGTCCTATCACAAATAAATAAAAAACGATTACTACTTAATAAGAAACCGCCAAAATTTAAAGTTGGCGATAGAGTAAGAATTAGTAAATATAAGAAAGTATTTACAAAGGGTTATTTACCAAATTGGACAAACGAAATATTTACAGTTGATAGTATTAAACCAACAGCACCCAGGACTTATATTTTAAGAGATGATAAAGGAATCGTATTAGATGGGGGGTTTTACGAACAAGAAATTAGTAAAACAAAATTTGGAGATATATTTTTAATCGAAAAAATATTAAAGCGTAGAGGTAATAAATTATTTGTTAAGTGGTTGGGATATGATAAATCTAGCAATAGCTGGATTGATAAAAATCGTGTTATTTAATCTGTATTAGTTATTATCAAAATGAAGTTTGTACAACAAACAAAGAGACTGCGTATCCGCAACTTTGGTAAATCGATAGAAAAAGAGAACAAAGTTCATAGCGATTTATTACCAAATAATGTCAGATGTCTTATCATAGGCCCCAGTGACACAGGAGAGACAAATTTAATGTTAAATCTGCTGTTTGATCCTAACGGGTTATATTTTGAAAATGTATATATTTTTTCAAAATCGCTCTATCAAACAAAATATAAATTTTTAGATATGGTTTTATCCGATATGTCGGAAATAGATTATTATAAATTTTCTGAAAATGATCAAGTGATTCATCCTGACGATGCTAAATCAAATTCGGTTATTATATTTGACGATGTAGCGTGCGAGCAACAGGACAACATTAGAAACCATTTTACAATGTGTAGACATAAAAAAAACAATGTTATATATATATGTCAAACTTATGTTCGAATACCAAAACATTTGATACGCGATAATGCAAATTTAATAATTATTTTTAAACAGGACGATTTAAATTTAAAACATATATATAGTGATCACGTAAATACAGACATGACGTTTGAAGTGTTTAAAGATATTTGTACAAAAGCGTGGACACGACGGAAAAAGGGTTTCCTTGTAATAGATAAAGAAAGCAATATGAACTGTGGAGGGCGTTACCGTTTTGATTTTGATATCTATATTAACGACTTGTAATTGTTCGTTCAATTATTTTTCATCATGGCACCGAGAAAGTCACGTTCTCTAGATGAGTGTGAGAAGCTCGCTAAAGAGATTGGGAAGATAAGAAAGAATATTCGAAAGAAACATCAGACTTTAACACAAAACATTATTGATGAAGAAGAACTTGCAGAAAAATCGTTAAGGCCCGTTGTCGCTCCATTACAAAAGTTAGTACAAGAAAAGAACACTGTTACACCGCCAAGTAAGGAGAAAGAACGAGATGCGGATGTTGAAATGGATGATATTCAGGAGCGATTAAAAAACAAAAGGTTTTCAGATGAATCTGAAAACAATACATTATCGAATAAACGCCCAGCACCACCAAATACACCGCTTCCGTTACCGCGCGAAGAAGAAAAAACGTATGAAACGCTACCTACAGCAGAAGAATTGATATCAACACCAGAAGGACGAAAATCGATTGATCATTATATTGATATATGCTTTAAAGGACTGCTAGCGAGACAATATATGCGTAAATTTTTTGATGATGATAATCACGATATCGATCACGTTTTTGGTCCGTATTTTACGAATGGTACTACTTTAATGTTGGGTAAATACCCTATGAAAATTGAAGAAAATGATGATATTATAATCAACGGTTTTACATATAAAGGTACGCCTGGTTTGTACGATCTTATTTTCAAAAAACACCCGGACGCATATTTATATTCGGAAGAAGACTTAAACGCATATTCACATATGATAAGTAAAACAGGCGCATATTTAAATTTAACGACAAATAGAGTAAAAAGCAGCGCTAGTTACAAATATAAAAATATAATTAAACCGATTATTTCAACATCTAAACCGGAAAATCGTGGTCGAGGTTTATTAAAATTAAATAACAACAAGCCTAATTATGTCTATTGGGATGATATAAACGAATTATGTAAACGGCTACAATTGTTAATCGCTTCTCAAAGTGCCGGTCATTCAGGTCATAGCAATGAGATATTATCAATTATAGAAGAATTGCATGAGGCGGGGATAATAAAAGAAGACGGTGCATCGTTTGAGGCCATATTTTCAAAATGAGCGTTGACAAATTCGGACAATATAGTGGAGAACTGGTGACAGGATCAAAAATTCAACGCGGTCCACCGGGTGAGGGGTTTAAATTAACAAAGGATGGAAATTTTAATATAAATAACAAAAGGCTGTGCAATGTTGGAGACCCGAAAACGGATAATGAAGCTGTGAACGTTAAATATGTGAAACAAAACTCGATTACTTTATCAAATATTGGTAATCATTTCGATGTTAAAATGAAAAAAATTACTAATTTAGCCGATCCGCAAGAACCTTTTGATGCTGCGAATAAAATATATTGTGAAAATACGATGAAAACTTCTTTAGTTAATAGAATTCCGGTTAAGGTGAAAGATGGTTCTGTTTATTCGTTTAAAAATAATCGTGTTACAAATGTTCCTTCACCCATATCTAAACTCGATGTTGTAAATGTGGAATATTTAAGAAACAATACTATTATATTTAATAAAAAAAGAAACTCTTTTGATGCTGAGAATCACGTTATCGAACGACTACAAAATCCTAAAGAACAAGAAGACGCCGCAAATAAATTTTATGTGGATAATAAATTACCCAATTCGCTTGTACAACCTGGGTGTTGCGACTTTAAGAATAATAGATTAATTAATGTGGCCGAACCTGTTGATTTAACTGATGGTATAAATAAGCAAACTTTAGACAATACTTTGAACACTTTGAAACACGAGGTTGAAGAATACATAGACAAAAGAGTAGATTTTAATAGTGATGGTGAGCTGGATTTTAAAAAAGCTAAACTTGTTAATGTTAGCGAGCCTGAAAGCGATTATGGTGTTGTAAATAAAAAATACGTATATGATCAGTTTCTCGAATATGATAAAAAATTGCTAAATATATTGTACAAATTATATAAAGAACTTACAACAGACAAACCTATTAAAAGTAGACACGAATTTTATATTATATATATGGTACAGAGTTTGTATGAAGAATCATAAATGCGCGTGTATCGGAACGATAAAGAGGGGAGCGGGCTAGTGGGCGACATTCTTGGTACTGTTATTAACAAATCAATCGACTTATTACCAGTTGAACTTCATATACCAGGTTATCAATATTGCGGACCAGGTACGAAGTTGGCTAAACGCTTGCAACGAGGAGACCCTGGAATTAATAAGCTTGACGCGGCGTGTAAACAACACGATATCGCCTATTCTAAATATTCAGATTCTACAAACCGTGCTAGAGCGGATAAAGACTTAGCTGAAAGAGCTTGGGAACGTGTTAAATCAGAAGACGCTTCGCTCGCGGAGAAAGCCGCTGCGTGGGCTGTAACTAATATTATGAAGGCAAAAAGCAAATTTGGTGGGGGTGTAAAGAAGAAGAAGAAGGTTTCAAAAAAGAAATGTTTGAAAGGTAAAGGATTATACTTACGACCGTATAAAAAAACGGGTGGAGGCGTTAAAAAAAAAAATCAAATCGGCGGCGGCGGAAATAATTAAACATATCCCAATTCGCCCGCTTTCAACGAGCGAGTTATTGTTATATATTAATCGATTAAAAATTCCAAATTTTAGAGGTGTGTTTATGCGTGATACGTTACCTTTAAACAGTGCTATATGGAAAAATGAGGCTGGTATTGTTAATTTAGACAGTATTTACGGTCAAGGCACGCATTGGGTGTGTTACGTAAAACATGAGAATAAAATTAATTATTTTGATAGTTTTGGTAATTTAAAACCGCCTACTGAGCTGATTAACTATTTTTCTTCATCCATAGAACATCCTATCGAAATTAGTTATAATTATACACGAAAGCAAAAATTGGGTTCAGTTAATTGTGGACACTTATGTCTTCAATTTCTTGCGAACAATGTTTTCTTTAAGCGGCAAAGGACCTGAATTGGAGTGTGACATTTTTCCGCCAATTGAATTAAATAATAACGAAAAATGGGAACTTGGATTAATCGATTTTATGACATAAAATTCAATACCAAACGTGGAAGAAGGTGTAAATAATATACTATATTTTGATAGCGATAAAAAAATTGAATTACCTACAGGTTCTTACGAAATATCAGACATTGCAACATATATTAATGATTACTTAATTAAAAATTATGAACACGTTCGGGTGGTGATAAAGGCGAATAACAATACGCTGAAAAGCGAAATTTTGTCTAATGTATTAATCGATTTTAAAAAACCTAATTCTCTTGCCTCCATATTCGGTTTGAAGAATGTGTGCTTGAGCCTAATAAATGGTACAGCTCAACCTTGCCAATAAGTATTGTTCGAGTAGAGGCCGTTCGATTAGTTTGCAATCTTGTTAGTTATTCATTTAATAACGGTATTGAAGGTCATATAATACACGAGTTTTATCCTACGGTTCCACCAGGATTTAAAATAGTTGAAATACCAACAAATGTAATTTATTTACCAGTAAACATTACAGTAAGATTAGAAGATCAACAAGGAAGACCGATTAATTTTAGAGACGACATAATAACGTTACGTCTACACCTGAGAAAAAAATGAGGCTTACTTTTTGCTATGGTAACACCAATAAAACGGTTGTTAACGATCTGAATAAGATCAGTAGAGATAAAAATATTAAACGATTAACACCTCAAAATAAGAAATTTTTACAATTATTGGGGTTAACAGTAATAAGTGAATATTCGAAAAAATGAGTAGTAGTATTTTAAATATATTAAACAATCCCGTATATGAAGATGATGCGATAGTAAGATTAAAATATCAGACCCATCATCCGTATACTTCAAGCACGTATAATAATAATGATGAAATTAGAATACCAATCAAGCAACAAGATGTTTTTACGTTTCCACATGATAGTTATCTCTATATACTATTAGAATACACAAATAATTTAGGTGTATTTGATCAAACGTATAAATTAGTTTCAAACGCTGTGGCATTTTTATTTGATGAAATTAGATATGAAATATGTGGGTCAGAAATTGATGGAATTAAAAATGTTGGAATAACGACAACGATGAAGAATCTATTAACAATTAAACCTTATGAAGTTAATACTTTAGAAAATGCTGCTTGGAATGAAAATTTATATGGGGCTCTATCGCCATCTGAAAAAGATCTCCTACTCTGTATTCCATTAAAAATGTTGTTTGGATTCGTTGAGGATTATAAACGTATTCTGCTAAATATAAAGCAAGAACTAGTTTTAATAAGAGCATCGACCGATAGTAACGCTGTTGTTTTACCAGAATCGGTGACTGGATGTAAATTTACAATAAAACAGATATCATGGATAATGCCATATGTGTATGTAAATGATGAAAAAAAATATGATTTTTTTAAAATAATAGAGCGTGATGAAACTATATTGATCCCCTTTAGGAAATGGGAGCTTTATGAATATCCGTCTACACCACAAGCGAAGCAGCACACTTGGACTGTCAAAACGTCATCACAAGCAGAAAACCTCGTTACGTTATTGTCGGCTTTCAGTCTGATAGGAAAAATAATATACACAAGAATTCGGCAAATTTCGATTCCGTATCACTACGTAATATTAAATTATATTTGAATTCAGAATACTATCCATACGACAATCTGAATGGTCAATTGTTACTTTTACACGAATTTTACAGACGATTTCAATCTTCATATTACTATGGTAGTAAGGACGCGCCAATGATGAATCGTGAAAATTTTATAACTCATACGCCTCTGTTTGTTATCGATTGTTCTAAGCAAAATGAATCATTAAAAACGGGTTCAATAGATGTTCGTCTTGAAATAGAAACATCTCAAAATATACCCGAAAAAACTGCAATCTACTGTCTTATTATCTATGATACAATTATACAATACACACCGTTATCTGGTTCCGTAAGAAAATCGCTTATCTAATCGTTTTATAATGAAGCATGAAGAATATTTTTACAGTATTCACGCTTTTGCATTCAATAAGAATGGTTGAATACGTTGTCGATTTTCAAGGTTTCCGAGATGACGGAAAAAACTTTATTATTAAAGAGTTGTGTATGCAAAAAATAGAAAACGCCAAGCTTGTTGGCGTTAGAGAACATCATTTATTTTTACCACCATTCGATTATAAACATTTATCAAATAAAAAGAAAAAACATACAAACTGGCTTAAAGAGAGATTACACGGATTTAGTTGGAACTGCGGGCTTCAAGACTACTCTGAACTACAAACGATTTTCGATAAATTATCCAAAATTAAACGTATCTACGTGAAAGGATCGGAAAAGAAGCTGTTGTTGGAAACACAACTAAATTCGTATGCTGGAATTATCGATATCGAAACTTTAGGATGTCCATCTTTAAATATTTTGAAACGGCAGAATGTGTATAGTGTTAACTGTCCTTATAAACATAATGTAAATAAATGTGCTTTAAATAATGTTTGTTATATAAGCGATTGGTTGATGTATTATTGGAATAGTGAATGTGATAAACACCAAAAAGTTAAAAGACTTAGATGTTGGGACTGTGTAGCACAAATAAATAAATATGTATAAACTTTATGTGAAATAATAAAAAATTTTTATTATGTTATAAATAGTTTATTATTATAACATCATCATCATCATCATCGATAATCTGTATTGTTTCTTCATCTGGTGGTGGTGGTGACGGTCCCCTTCGTGGTCGTACATTTCGTACTGGCGGTGGTGATGGTAACCGCCGACGCATCGGTCTTACGACGGCTACAGGTCTTTGGATCCTCGACTGAGACGTATATATCGTCACCATCAACAAGGTGAAGAAATTGATAAAAACCTCAGTCGGTTCCATTTCTGTAATTATATATAGGTTTCATGTTTGGGGATCGTGTTTTAAAACTAGAGATATAAATTGTGTTAAATTTTTTTATTACATAAAAGTTTTACAATATACACTCAATTTTTAAATAAAAAAATACAAGATTCAAGTAAACAAGGAAAACATTAAAAATTTTTAAATTTTGTTTTTTTAACATTTTTAATATTTGCCAAATTCTTCGCAACATTTAAAATCATTTTATATAATTGAATGTATTTCAAATCTTTAGAAGAATCTACTAAAAATGCCGCCCTGTAGGCGGCCTTAGTCCATCTATCGTTTTTAGCAACATTTACCAAATTTTTTGTGTCGATTATTTCAATTTTGATTAAATACCCCCCTTTTTCACCAGGTGTGGTCAATGTTTTCCTTGTTCCCCGAGTTTGAAACATTACAGTTTGTTCAAAACGGAGATTGTTTTTGACATTTTCATTAGTTTTTACGGATGTAAAAACCTTATCAAATTCATCCTCATCCTCCTCCTCATTATCTATATCTATTGTAAACTTTTCGCTATCGTTATCACACATCATATTATTTTTTATTAAAGAATTAATAATTATAAATGTCGATTTTAATATATTTTTTTCTTTAAAATTTACAATTGTTGTATTTAAATATTCGTATACTTCATCAATATCAAACAAATAATTATTTAGTAGTGATAAATCCTTTTGTGAGCGAACTAGTTTTAATTCTAAAGCGATTCTAATATTTTTTGTTATTTCTATTAGTTTACTATATAAATTAAAAACATCTACATCATCTGAATTGATAATATCAGATTTGATTTTTTTTAACACATCTTCCCATAAACATAAAGACGAAAGTCCATAAAAATATAATAGCTTAAGGATATCTTCTAAGGAAACATATTCCTCGATGTGGTGAGATGGTCCGGCGATGTCCATTGCTAGAAAAACAAAAAATTTATTAGCCTTCCGCTAAAAATTTATCGATTTCTAGCAATAATTCTTTATTTTCATCATTATGATTTAATCCGCTTATCCCACCCGTAGAACCAAAACCGTTATCACCTCTCTCAGTACTATCTAAAATTGACGTCTCTCTCAGTTCCGGTTCTTCAATCTTTTCACAAATCAGTTGCGCGATTCGATCACCTTTATTTATGTTAAAATACGCCGACGAATGGTTAAAAATAACCACACCCACGTTCCCTCTATAATCTCTATCTACCACACCAGCTCCAACGTTGATGTGGTATTTAAGAGCCAATCCTGAACGTGGTGCAATTCTCCCGTAACAACCGTCAGGTATTTTAACAGCTAAATCGGTGTTTACTAATTCTTTCCCGTTAGCATTGATTTTATAATTATACGCACTACGGAGATCAAAACCCGCAGACTGATTAGTTAACTTTTCAGGTGGATAAGCGTTTTTAGATAATTTTTTAAAATAAAGAATTGATGCGGCCATTATTGATTCTATAACATACAAATAATCGTTTTTGTTACATAACTAATTTGGAAATAATAAGCGTTTTTAGATAATTTTTAAAATAAAGATTTGATGTGGTCATTATTGATTCTATAACATACAAATAATCGTTTTTGTCACATAACTATTTTGTAAATAATAAACGTTTTTAGATAATTTTTAAAATAAAGATTTGATGTGGCCATTATCGATTCTATAACATACAAATAATCGTTTTTGTTACATAACTAATTTGTAAATAATGTTTTAAAGTATACAAAAAAATAATAATTACCTAATAGAGTTCGCTGTATAAAAAGCGATGCAGAAACAACTTGCTGATTCTTCTTATTGAAGCAGTTTGAGCGTGTACAATACAATTCTAAGGCGCTTTATATATACTGTTTCTCGCTATAGGAAAAGCTGGTTGACCTTTCGATTAAACCGCGCTCGAGAAAGATTATCTTGCATTGCAAAAACGGTGGGCGTGTTACACAACAATAGTTCAAAGTATAAAGATTAGATCACTCTGCTGTTCTACTTTTTACATGACTATATAAAGATAGATAATACAACCACACACATAAGGAGCCAACAATACAGTTTACTTTACACAAGAAGAACAAGTAACTGACGTAAGTATAAAAATTATACAAGGATAATACATTTTTATAATTATAGAACCGATATGAATATTGCTTGTTTAAATATATTTTTATAGATTGCAATGGACAAAAATCTGCCATTTAAAAAAAGACAATTTGCCAGAAATACTGTTGAGGAAGAACATGCTTCATCTCGTGAAACAACACCTTCGCCACAACCTGGACCGTCACGTGTACAAGATTTGGAGTCAACAACAACATGGTCAACACCGCCATCATCTCCAGCATCATCATTATCATCATCATCATCATCAATAAATTTAAAATTAAAAACGGTGAGATTACAACAAATTGTTGAATCAAATAGTTTCATAGAAATAGAGAATGCATTTAAAGGAAATTTAAAAACATATTTTTATAAAAACACTAATAATAATTATAAGGACATTTGTTTGTTATTAGATTACATTAAATTAAATATAGTTACAATTTTAAGTAACATAATTTCAATGTTTGGTCCAATAAAATTCAACATAGTTGTCGAATGTACATACATAAAACCTGTCATAAATTAAACACAGGACAGATCATTTAAAACAAAAAACATTCCAGTTTTAGAAAACGATAATTTAAATATGATATTAAATAATTCGATTAGAGAGATTTGTCACGATGAAAACATATATATGGGGAAAGGTTCCGGATGGAGTCTTCACTGTATAGACGGAATTTTACTAAGAATAAATCGATTTAAACCATTAAGAGGTGCTTCATATATTCCACTTCCAAAATTCTTACAAAATAAAAAATGTATAATAAATCAGAAAAATAATGATATTTTTTGTTTTAAATGGTCAATCTTATGTCGTTATGTTACTGGACCTCACATTGAACGGGTTAATTTTCGTTATTTTAATTTAGAAAATAAATTTGATTTTAAACATATAGACTTTCCTACACCTTTAAACCAAATTTCTCGTTTTGAAAAAAATAATAATGTGTCAATAAACATTTATTCTATCGATGAAAAAAAATCAATTTTTCCTCTTAAAGTGTGTAGGGAAGAAAAGAATAATCATTTTGACCTTCTAGTATTAAATAAATTGAATAATGCTAATTACCATTATTGTTATATAAAGGATTTTTCCAAGTTAATAAGACCACAGTTAACAAAACATACAGAAGTAATTGAAATATGTAAACGTTGTTTTTCGTTTTTTTACTAAAAAGTCAAAAAAATTAAAAATTCATAGTAGATATTGCGGAAAGTATTCGCCCGTAAAAATAGCATTACCAACTACTGACAACAACATATTAGAATTTAAAAATTTTCATTATCAATATAGGGTTCCTATTGTGGTATATGCAGATTTCGAATGTATTTTGAAACCTGTTAGTACTTGTTTGCCCAACCCCGAAAACAAATTTACTACAGTTAACGAATTTCATATTCCGATGAGTTTTTGCGTATATTTTGTTATAGATAGCAATATCTCTGAAAGTATTAGAAACCGATTACCTTCAGAACCTTACTTATATCGTGGTAAAAATGCTGCGGAAAATTTTATGACATATTTAGTTGAAAAAATTAATTTAATCGGTTTACTTATTAAAAAAAATATACCTTTACATATTAATCGAGATGATAAAATAAAATTTAAATTGGCTACACATTGCGAAATGTGTAATAAGGAATTTACGTTATTATATCCCAAAGTTCGCGATCATTGTCATTTAACCGGTCGATTTCGTGCGGTATTATGTAATACGTGTAACCTGAAACGACAACAACAGAAATTTGTACCAGTTTTCATACATGGTAGTTCTAATTATGATTCGCATTTTATAGTGCGACAATTGGGCTATGATGTAAAAAATATTCATGTAATTCCTAATACTAGAGAAAAATATATTTCTTTTGCAAAGAAAACACATTCGGGTTTAAATATTAGATTTATTGATACTTATCGGTTTATGAATTGTTCGTTAGCTGAGCTCAGTAATAATCTACCTAAGGATAAGTTTTTTTATACTGGAAAATTTTTTTCTGTAGACAGTATGCCGCTAGTTACCAGGAAAGGTGTGTATCCTTACGAATATACGAATTCCTGGAAAAAGTTGGAAGAATGTAGATTACCTCCAAAAGATTGTTTTTATAGTTCACTAAATGATTCGGAAATTGGAAATGATGATTATGAACACGCGTGTAAAGTTTGGAATCATTTTAGTATACAAACTCTTGGGGAGTATAGCGATCTTTATTTAAAAATTGATGTTTTATTATTGTGTGATATTTTTGAAAATTTTAGATCTCTTTGTATGCAATCTTATAAACTAGACTGCGCACACTACTTTACAGTACCAGGTTTTGCATTTGATGCAATGTTAAGTTATACAAAAATTAAACTGGAATTATTAACCGATTATGAAATGTACTTACTTTTTGAAAATGGGGTGAGGGGGGGAATAAGTGTTTGCATAAAAAAAGAATCTGTTTCTAACAATAAATATATTCCAGAAACATTTGATGTAACTAACCCGATTAAATTTTTAACTTATTTAGACGCGAATAATCTGTACGGTTGGGCAATGAGTAAATATATGCCGTATGCTGGTTTTACTTGGAAAGATCCTAACGATAATTTAAATATACTAGATATTGCAGACGATTCTCCTGTCGGTTATATTGTAGAAGTAGACGTTGAGTATCCTCATCACTTACATGATCATCATAGCGATTTACCGTTTCTACCGGTTAATCAATGCGTTAAAGGAACAAACAACATTAGAAAATAAAGAAAAATATATATGTCATTACATTAATTTAAAACAAGCTGTTAAACACGGTTTAAAAGTTATAAAAATTCATCGTATTATAGAATTTTTGCAGGGTCCTTGGTTAAAAACGTACATCGACTTAAATACAGAAAAACGAAAACAAGCTAAAAATGATTTTGAAAAAGACTTTTTTAAATTATTAAACAACTCGGTGTTCGGTAAATGTATGGAGAACGTGAGAAAAAGAATTGACCTTAAACTTGTAAGTGATGAGAAAAAATTATTAAATTTAATTACACAACCGGTATTTAAAGACAGAATAATTTATAATAAATCGTTATGTGCGGTATTATCGGATAAAAAACGTTTATTTTTAGATAAACCAATATACATCGGATTTAGCGTATTAGAAATAAGTAAAACGTTAATGTATGATTTTCATTACGATATAATGAAGAAAAAATATGGTGAAAAGCTTTTGCTCTTATATACAGATACAGATAGCTTTTTTTACGAAATTCGTACAGAAGATTTTTATAAAGACATATTAGATTCAGATTTATTTACACACTTTGATACATCAGATTATTCGCCCAATCATCCGTGCTATTCGGATGAAAATAAAAAAGTTATTGGTAAATTTAAAGATGAATGTGTGGGTGTACCGATTAAAGAATTTATCGGTTTACGCTCTAAATTATATACATTTAAAACTGCGGATAACAAAATTAAAAAAAGAGCTAAAGGAATTAAAAAAAATGTTATTAGCAAACATATAAGATTTGAAGATTTTAAAGAGTGCGTCTATTCTAAAACCGTTTTTAAAAATAATAAACCCGTAACTATAAATAAGGATAATAATAAAATTAATAGCTATAGAATGATGAAATTATTCCGATCGAAAAAACATCTAGTTGAAACGATTACGTGCAACAAATTGGCGTTAAGTAATTTAGACAATAAAAGAATCCTTTGCGATAATAAAATAGATACACTGCCCTACGGTCATTATTCGTTGGTGAATGATGGAACAAGTTTTTAACACGCGAAACAAATATAATCGGCGGAAGAATGTAGTTTATAACATTTATGATACTAAAAATATTGGGCTTAAAAATTTTAATATGTGTAATTGTAAAATATTTAAATTTGTACCTGAAAAGGTGAATGAGTACAAAGTAATGTTAAACATACAACATAATCAATTTAAGCTAGTTGATAGTATAAATGATGTTACTAATGGTCTTTATAATCAGCAGAAAGTTAATAAATGTAGTTATCAACATTATGTAAAAACATTATAACAATTGTATGTTTATGTTGGAAAAAATAAAGAAAAGAAATATGTATATTTCTAAAGAATTTTCTCTTTTCCTCACATGATTTAGTAAGATATTCAAAATACGAATTAGCCGTGTAGATTAAATCGTTGTTTCCTAATTCGATGTATAGTTTCATAGGTTCGATCCTGATTAATTCGTATTTTTATTTTTCAAAATATGGACGTCAACTTTTCTATCATGATGAAAACGTGTGTTATTACACAATTTTCTTGGATGTGGTTTAATCGACCACATACATTCACGTGTTATTGCGCAATTTTCTTGGTCGCGGTTTAATCGAAAGGTCAATCGCATGCGTTCACATGTTATTACGTAATTCCCTTGAACACGTCATTGGAGATCATATCGCTTACGTCATAACCAGCCTTGACCTTGGCCGTGACCTTGACCTTGGTCCGACCTTGACCTTGACCTTGCTGTATGTCAAGGTCGTCTTTGTTTACTTCCGGAGGGGTCAAGGTCATCTTCGTTTACTTCTGGGGTCATTGACCTTGTCCCAGCACATATATACCTATACTACTGACCCCTCGCCCCTAAACTATGCACGCAGTCGCCAGTAGAACTTCGACATGTAAAGATGTGAGTTTTGTGTTGTCCACATACACGAAGGTGTATGCCGTTAAAATCATATCCAGTTTGAGGTGATTTTATTTTGAAGAATGTAGTGTGGAAAATAACAACAAAAATAAATAATGTAGTGTGTGTAGAGTTATAAAAAAAATATATAAAGAAAGGAAAACTTAGCCGACACATCTCTTTTAAAAAATAAAACTGTAAGTTGTAAGATTTGTAACTTACCAGACTTTAGTACTGCAAAGTAAGAACTATAATTAAGGTGTAAAATGTGAACTACAAACTCCAGACGTAGACAACTCAAACTACAACAGTATGAACTTCAAGTAAAAATCCGATCGTCGAGACCAGATATAATCAACCCGATGTAGCTTCAAGAGGAACCACGTACTCCACCCTAGAAGACGACAGAAGATGACCACCGTGGACCCAACAACAACCTCATGTTAAATTCAGGTGATATCCAAACACAACATTTGTACATATTCGTTTAAATAAGAGACGTAACAAAAGAACACTAAAGAACTTTTAATAATGTAAAGAATAACTTATCAGATTTGTAATTTTTGTAATGAAGTAGTAGTAACAGCACTATATCTAAATGTAAGGTAATTCTGTAGCTTACAACCAATATTATTCTTCCAATAATTTGGTTAAAATTGTGATAAATTAATTTTTAACAAAGTTCAGACCCGGATCCGAGGTATTTGAAACAAACATCTAGATGAGTACTTTTGAGATAAAAGGAATAATACACTTAATATTTTTAAAGCATCAAAAGCAGAATTTACTAAAGTAATTCTTTTTTAAAAAACAAAGTAAATCATGAGATTTGAATAGTAATAAAGAGATGTTGTTGCTAACACCTAGTGAGTGAATAAATTTGTGCAATCCTTGTCTATTTCCTATGTAAAAATTGTGTTGTAATTTGTTGGTAAGGAAGTTTTACTAACAACGGCAGCTAGTTTAATTAACTGGTAACGGATTGAACTAGTTCCCGACTTTTGTGTTGTCTTAGCAAGGGAGACGTCACAAAATTGCGCCACTCTGCTATTGTGTAAAAACACTTTGTTGTGCTAAATTATATAATAGGTTTGTAAGCATCGTGACGCCTACAAAATTGCGTCACTGTTCTTTGAAAAAAAAATAATTATATTGTATATTGTTATAATTCGTTAACAATAACTTTGACAAACATAAATTTATTCACTCTGAAATAAACAAAAAATAAATGAGTAAAATTTTAATTAAGTTATAATATTATTAGTATCGCAACTTAGCCGTAATAAACAAGTCATCGCTGGTAAGTATTCCATTCTAAACCTGTCGGTAGAAACCAGTCTGTTCATGTTAAATACGTGTTGAGGAATGTAAACTCTCCCCTTTGTATGCAAGCATCTCATTCAAAACCTTCTCTCGCTAACAAAACAAACCACCTTAGACACGATCTTTCTTGTTTTGAATTGTCCTGAATTACCACCCTATGCAACTAGACGACTCCCCAAAACAGCTGACCCTTTGTGCTATTGTTAAAGCAATGAACTTTTCGTATATGAAATTTCTCTCTACTATACAATGGTATTAGCGTTTTGTTTTGACTAATTATATATGACAGTACAGAAAATTGAATTGTTGTGAGATAAGTTATGTTGATTAATTAATATAAGATTCCATATGTAATAAGATATATATATATGTGTTTAAATAAATTCAAGTTTTATAAGTGTTTGAAATAAAATAAATAATAAATACTTTAAATAAAAAGGTTTAATAATAGCTTAAATAAAAATAACGTGTAATAAAAGTGTAAAGTGTAGAAGTAAAATGAGTAAAGAGAAAATAATAATAAAAATACATTTGAATTGTAAACACCCGGTCGTGGCCTGTTCAAAATAATTTCCCCAGCTTGCCAGTAAGAGACAAACTTGTTCGTGCAGGAAATATTGTAGTAAGCCACCCCTATTATCTTGAATTGATACCGAAGTAAACAATGGTGAACCACCCTAGCGTATAATACAATGCGTCCAGTGTTTGACCCCTCTTAGATTGTAAAAGCTAATTGTTTAAATGTAAAGAAAGATTCACCTTTGTAAAATTCCGCGTATCTCAGTAGAATAAGAAATTAGTATTAAGAATGAATCTAAGGTCAAGTATGGGATTGGCTTTAGATTACTGTAGTAGAATTAAGAGATATAGGGATAAAGACGTAACACAGTCACAATGGCGCCGTACTAAAGAAAGTTCTTTACAAGGGTTAAAGAAAGCGCAGAAAGCTAACTAATATAGTTAGAGTATGCAATGTAATCAGTCGGGCCACTATATTATGAAGTTACGGGAAACTAAGAGCAACAAATAGATTAATAAATAAGTAATGTTTATTTATATGTGAATAATAGTAAGGTAGATGTTAAGAAACGAGACAAAGGGAATTTCACGAAAGATAAAAATATAATTGTGTTTATTAGATTTTCTATTATTACCCCACCACCCCGTTTTCATAGTTAGGTGCAGGAGGATGTGACGATTTTAAAAATATCGTAAATCGCGCAAATAAAAATTTTTAATTTCTAACAAATCCACCATTACCTATACCCATATTCCTGAATCAACTTGAAATTGTCCCGTACCAACACGCAAAGAAAGGTGTTAATTAAATAATAATAATAATAATAATTACGTTAATTATTTAAAATACGACTATATAAATAAGGAAATCTCTAATTCGTAACAAAGTTAACATAAAGTATTTACAATCTAATTAATGAATAATTAATTATAAATAAAAGAACGAACTATTTTCTCAGTGCGTAAATACGCGCCAGCTTACTGACCCCTCGCCCCTAAACTATGCACGCAGTCGCCAGTAGAACTTCGACATGTAAAGATGTGAGTTTTGTGTTGTCCACATACACGGAGGTGTATGCCGTTAAAATCATATCCAGTTTGAGGTGATTTTATTTTGAAGAATGTAGTGTGGAAAATAACAACAAAAATAAATAATGTAGTGTGTGTAGAGTTATAAAAAAAAATATAAAGAAAGGAAAACTTAGCCGACACATCTCTTTTAAAAAATAAAACTGTAAGTTGTAAGATATGTAACTTACCAGACTTTAGTACTGCAAAGTAAGAACTATAATTAAGGTGTAAAATGTGAACTACAAACTCCAGACGTAGACAACTCAAACTACAACAGTATGAACTTCAAGTAAAAATCCGATCGTCGAGACCAGATATAATCAACCCGATGTAGCTTCAAGAGGAACCACGTACTCCACCCTAGAAGACGACAGAAGATGACCACCGTGGACCCAACAACAACCTCATGTTAAATTCAGGTGATATCCAAACACAACATTTGTACATATTCGTTTAAATAAGAGACGTAACAAAAGAACACTAAAGAACTTTTAATAATGTAAAGAATAACTTATCAGATTTGTAATTTTTGTAATGAAGTAGTAGTAACAGCACTATATCTAAATGTAAGGTAATTCTGTAGTTTACAACCAATATTATTCTTCCAATAATTTGGTTAAAATTGTGATAAATTAATTTTTAACAAAGTTCAGACCCGGATCCGAGGTATTTGAAACAAACATCTAGATGAGTACTTTTGAGATAAAAGGAATAATACACTTAATATTTTTAAAGCATCAAAAGCAGAATTTACTAAAGTAATTCTTTTTTAAAAAACAAAGTAAATCATGAGATTTGAATAGTAATAAAGAGATGTTGTTGCTAACACCTAGTGAGTGAATAAATTTGTGCAATCCTTGTCTATTTCCTATGTAAAAATTGTGTTGTAATTTGTTGGTAAGGAAGTTTTACTAACAACGGCAGCTAGTTTAATTAACTGGTAACGGATTGAACTAGTTCCCGACTTTTGTGTTGTCTTAGCAAGGGAGACGTCACAAAATTGCGCCACTCTGCTATTGTGTAAAAAACACTTTGTTGTGCTAAATTATATAATAGGTTTGTAAGCATCGTGACGCCTACAAAATTGCGTCACTGTTCTTTGAAAAAAAAATAATTATATTGTATATTGTTATAATTCGTTAACAATAACTTTGACAAACATAAATTTATTCACTCTGAAATAAACAAAAAATAAATGAGTAAAATTTTAATTAAGTTATAATATTATTAGTATCGCAACTTAGCCGTAATAAACAAGTCATCGCTGGTAAGTATTCCATTCTAAACCTGTCGGTAGAAACCAGTCTGTTCATGTTAAATACGTGTTGAGGAATGTAAACTCTCCCCTTTGTATGCAAGCATCTCATTCAAAACCTTCTCTCGCTAACAAAACAAACCACCTTAGACACGATCTTTCCTGTTTTGAATTGTCCTGAATTACCACCCTATGCAACTAGACGACTCCCCAAAACAGCTGACCCTTTGTGCTATTGTTAAAGCAATGAACTTTTCGTATATGAAATTTCTCTCTACTATACAATGGTATTAGCGTTTTGTTTTGACTAATTATATATGACAGTACAGAAAATTGAATTGTTGTGAGATAAGTTATGTTGATTAATTAATATAAGATTCCATATGTAATAAGATATATATATATGTGTTTAAATAAATTCAAGTTTTATAAGTGTTTGAAATAAAATAAATAATAAATACTTTAAATAAAAAGGTTTAATAATAGCTTAAATAAAAATAACGTGTAATAAAAGTGTAAAGTGTAGAAGTAAAATGAGTAAAGAGAAAATAATAATAAAAATACATTTGAATTGTAAACACCCGGTCGTGGCCTGTTCAAAATAATTTCCCCAGCTTGCCAGTAAGAGACAAACTTGTTCGTGCAGGAAATATTGTAGTAAGCCACCCCTATTATCTTGAATTGATACCGAAGTAAACAATGGTGAACCACCCTAGCGTATAATACAATGCGTCCAGTGTTTGACCCCTCTTAGATTGTAAAAGCTAATTGTTTAAATGTAAAGAAAGATTCACCTTTGTAAAATTCCGCGTATCTCAGTAGAATAAGAAATTAGTATTAAGAATGAATCTAAGGTCAAGTATGGGATTGGCTTTAGATTACTGTAGTAGAATTAAGAGATATAGGGATAAAGACGTAACACAGTCACAATGGCGCCGTACTAAAGAAAGTTCTTTACAAGGGTTAAAGAAAGCGCAGAAAGCTAACTAATATAGTTAGAGTATGCAATGTAATCAGTCGGGCCACTATATTATGAAGTTACGGGAAACTAAGAGCAACAAATAGATTAATAAATAAGTAATGTTTATTTATATGTGAATAATAGTAAGGTAGATGTTAAGAAACGAGACAAAGGGAATTTCACGAAAGATAAAAATATAATTGTGTTTATTAGATTTTCTATTATTACCCCACCACCCCGTTTTCATAGTTAGGTGCAGGAGGATGTGACGATTTTAAAAATATCGTAAATCGCGCAAATAAAAATTTTTAATTTCTAACAAATCCACCATTACCTATACCCATATTCCTGAATCAACTTGAAATTGTCCCGTACCAACACGCAAAGAAAGGTGTTAATTAAATAATAATAATAATAATAATTACGTTAATTATTTAAAATACGACTATATAAATAAGGAAATCTCTAATTCGTAACAAAGTTAACATAAAGTATTTACAATCTAATTAATGAATAATTAATTATAAATAAAAGAACGAACTATTTTCTCAGTGCGTAAATACGCGCCAGCTTACTGACCCCTCGCCCCTAAACTATGCACGCAGTCGCCAGTAGAACTTCGACATGTAAAGATGTGAGTTTTGTGTTGTCCACATACACGTAGGTGTATGCCGTTAAAATCATATCCAGTTTGAGGTGATTTTATTTTGAAGAATGTAGTGTGGAAAATAACAACAAAAATAAATAATGTAGTGTGTGTAGAGTTATAAAAAAAATATAAAGAAAGGAAAACTTAGCCGACACATCTCTTTTAAAAAATAAAACTGTAAGTTGTAAGATATGTAACTTACCAGACTTTAGTACTGCAAAGTAAGAACTATAATTAAGGTGTAAAATGTGAACTACAAACTCCAGACGTAGACAACTCAAACTACAACAGTATGAACTTCAAGTAAAAATCCGATCGTCGAGACCAGATATAATCAACCCGATGTAGCTTCAAGAGGAACCACGTACTCCACCCTAGAAGACGACAGAAGATGACCACCGTGGACCCAACAACAACCTCATGTTAAATTCAGGTGATATCCAAACACAACATTTGTACATATTCGTTTAAATAAGAGACGTAACAAAAGAACACTAAAGAACTTTTAATAATGTAAAGAATAACTTATCAGATTTGTAATTTTTGTAATGAAGTAGTAGTAACAGCACTATATCTAAATGTAAGGTAATTCTGTAGTTTACAACCAATATTATTCTTCCAATAATTTGGTTAAAATTGTGATAAATTAATTTTTAACAAAGTTCAGACCCGGATCCGAGGTATTTGAAACAAACATCTAGATGAGTACTTTTGAGATAAAAGGAATAATACACTTAATATTTTTAAAGCATCAAAAGCAGAATTTACTAAAGTAATTCTTTTTTAAAAAACAAAGTAAATCATGAGATTTGAATAGTAATAAAGAGATGTTGTTGCTAACACCTAGTGAGTGAATAAATTTGTGCAATCCTTGTCTATTTCCTATGTAAAAATTGTGTTGTAATTTGTTGGTAAGGAAGTTTTACTAACAACGGCAGCTAGTTTAATTAACTGGTAACGGATTGAACTAGTTCCCGACTTTTGTGTTGTCTTAGCAAGGGAGACGTCACAGTACCATATTGACGTAGATATACGTAAATGCTTCGGATAAGCAAAGGTGGCATAACTAAGAATGTACTGTGTACTGAACACTGAATGTAGTATCCAACACTTATAATGGGGTAGTCCATGAGCCAACATTTTAACGTAAATAAACTTAACGGCGTCGGATAAGTGGGGGTTCCATAACTTAGACTGTACTCTGTATTGAACACTCTATGTAATATCTAACAATTACAATGGAGTACTCTTTGAGGCAACATATTGACGTAGATAAACGTAACGGCGTCGGATAATTGAAGGTGGGATAACTAAGACTCTATTGTGTATTGAAAAATGCATGTAGAATCTAACGCTTGCAGTAGAGTGGTCCCTGAAGCACCATAGTGCCGTAGATAAACATAGCGGCGTCGGATAAGTGAAGGTGGTATAACTAAGACTGTACTGTTTGAACACTCTAACATTGAACACTCTACGTAGTATCTAACACTTACAATGGAGTAGTTACTGTGCCACCATATAGTCGTAGATAAACGTAACGGCGTCGGATAAGTGAAGGTGGGATAAATAAGACTGTACTGTGTATTGAACACTGTATGAGTTATCTAAGGCTTACATTGGATTAGTTCTTGAAACATCATGTTGACGTAGATATACCTAACGGCGTCGGATAAGTGATGGTGGAATAACTAACGCTGTACTGTGTTTTGAACAGTGTATATAGTATCTAACCCGTAAAATTGAGTAGTACTTGAGGCACCATATTGACGTAGATAAACGTAACGGCGACGGATATGTGTAGGTGGGATAACAAAGACTGTACTTTGTATAGAACACTGCATGTAGAATCTAGGCCTTAAAATGGGGTAGTCCTTGAGGCATCATATTGGCGTAGATAAAACTAACGGCGACGGATACGTGAAGGTGGGATAACTAAGACTGTACTGTGTATTGAACACTGTATGTAGTTGCTAACACATACAATGGACTAATCACTGAGCCACCATATTGACGTAGATAAACTTAACTGCGTCCGATAAGTGAAGGTGGGATAACTAAAGCTGTACTGTGTATTGAACACTGCGTATAGTATCTAACACTTACAATGGAGTAGGCCCTAACCAACCATATTGTCGTAGATAATCGTAATGGCGTCGGATAAATGAAGGTGGGATTACTGAGATAGTACTGTGTATTGAACACTGAATGTATCTAGCCCGTATCTAACCCGTAAAATTGAGTAGTACTTGAGGCATCATATTGACGTAGATAAACGTAACGGCGACGGATATGTGTAGGTGGGATAACAAAGACTGTACTTTGTATAGAACACTGCATGTAGTATCTAACCCTTACAATGGAGTAGCCCTTGAGACACATTTTGACGTAGACATACGTAACGGCTTCGGAAAAGGAAAGGTGGGATAACTAAGATTGTACTGTGTATGTAATATCACTGAATGTAATATCCAACACATATAATGGGGTAGTCCCTGAGCCAAAATTTTAACGTAGATGAACTTAACGTCGTCGGATACGTGATGGTGGATTAACTAAGACAGTACTGTGTATAGAACACAGTATGTATTATCTAACCTTTACAATGGTGTAGTCCTTGAGGCACTATATTGATGTAGGTAAATGTAATGGCGTCCGCTAAATGAAAGTGGGATAACTAAGGCTGTGCTGTGTATTGGGCACTGCATGTAGTATCTAAAACTAATAATGCGGTAGTCCCTGAGCCAACATTTTAACGTAGATAAACTTTACGACGTCGGATAAGTGGAGGTGGGATAACATAGTTTGTACTGTGTATTGAACACACTACGTAATATCTAACACTTACAATGGAGTACTCCTTGAGGCAATATGTTGACTATAAACGTAACAGCGTCGGATAAGTGACGATGGAATATCTAAGACTGTACAGTGTATAGAACACTGTATGTATTATCTAACCCTTACAATGGTGTAGTCCTTGAGGCACCATATGGGCGTAGATAAAGGTAACGGCGTCGAATAAGTGAAGGTGGGAAAACTGAAACTCTACTGTTTATTGAACACTGTATGTTGAATCTGAAACTGACAATGGAGTAGTCCCTGAGCCAATATATTGACGTAGATAAACGTAAAGGCGTCGGATATGTGATGGTGGGATAACTAAGACTCTAAATGCGTATTGAGCACTGCATGTAGTATTTAACTCTGACAATGGAGTAGTCCTTGAGTCTCCATATTGACGCATATACACCTAAAGGCGACGGATAAGTGAAGGTGGGACAACTAAGAATGTACTGTGTATGGAACATTAAATGTAGAAATTAACACTTAAAATGGGGTAGTCCTTGAGGCATCATTTTTGCGTAGACAAACGTAACGGCGTCGGATAAGTGATGGTGGGATAACTAAGATTGAACTGTGTATTGAACAATGTATGTAGTTGCTAAAACTTACAATGGAGTAATTACTGAGCCACCATCTTAACGTAGATAAACTTAACGGCGTCGGAAAAGAGAAGGTGGGATAACTAAGGCTGTACTGTGTATTGAACATTGCATGTAGTATATAACACTTACAATGGAGTAGCACCTAAGCCACTATATTGTCGTAGATAAACGTAACGGCGACGGATAACTGAAGGTGGGATAACTAAGAGAGTACTGTGTATTGAACACTGTATGTAGTATCTAACTCTTACAATGGAGTAGAACTTGAGTCACCATATTGGCGTAGTTATACGTAATTGCTTCGAATAAGCAAAGGTGGGATAATTAAGACTGTACTGTGTATTGAACACTGAAAGTAGTACCCAACACTTATAATGGGGTAGTCCATGAGCCAAAATTTTAACGTAGATAAACTTAACGGCGTCGGATAAATGGAGGTGCCATAGCACAGACTGTACTGTGTATTGAACAATGTATGTAGAATTTATCCCTTACAATAGAGTGGTCCCTGAGGCACCATAGTGCCCTATATAAACGTAGCGGCGTCGGATATGTGAAGGTGGAATAACTAAGACTGAACTGTGCACTGAACACTGTATGTAGATGATAACACTTACAATGGAGTAGTTACTGTGCCAACCTATTGACGTAGATAAACGTAACGGCGTCGGATATGTGAGTACTGTGTATTGTACACTGTATGTAGTTGCCAACACATACAATGGAGTAGATACTGAGCCACCATATTGAAGTAGAAAAAACTTAGGCGACAGAAAATTGATAGTCGAGTATCTAAGACTGCACTGTGTATTGAACACTGTATGTAGTATCTAACTCTTAAAATGGGGTAGTCCTTGAGGCACCATATTGTCGTAGATAAACGTAACGGCGTCGGATAAATGAAGGTGGTATAAATAAGACTGTACAGTGTATTGAACACTGCACGCAGTATCTAATACTTACAATGGAGTAGTCCTTGAAGCACCATATTTCCGTAGATAACGTAACGGCGTCGGATAAGTGAAGGTGAGATAACGAAGCCTGTGCTGTGTGTTGAACTCTGCATGTAATATCCAACACATATAATGGGGTAGTCCCTGAGCCAAAATTTTAACGTAGATGAACTTAACGTCGTCGGATAGGTGATGGTGGAATAACTAAGACAGTACTGTGTATAGAACTCAGTATGTATTATCAAACTTTTACAATGGTGTAGTCCTTGAGGCACTCTATTGATGTAGGTAAATGTAATGGCGTCGGCTATGTGAAAGTGGGATAACTAAGGCTGTACTTTGTATTGGGCACTGCATGTAGTATCTAAAACTTATAATGGGGTAGTCCCTGAGCCAACATTTTACTGTAGGTAAACTTAACGGCGTCGGATAAGTGGAGGTGGGATAACATAGTTTGTACTGTGTATTGAACACTCTACGTAATATCAAACACTTACAATGGAGTACTTCTTGAGGCAATATATTGACTATAAACGTAACAGCGTCGGATAAGTGACGATGGAATATCTAAGACTGTACTGTGTATAGAACACCGTATGTATTATCTTATCCTTACAATGGTGCAGTCCTTGAGGCACCATATGGGCGTAGATAAAGGTAACGGCGTCGGATAAGTGAAGGTGGGAAAATTAAAACTCTACTGTGTATTGAACACAGTATGTTGAATCTGAAACTGACAATGGAGTAGTCCCTGAGCCAATATATTGACGTAGATAAACGTAACGGCCTCGGATATGTGAAGGTGGGATAACTAAGACTCTAATGTGTATTGAGCACTGCATGTAGTATTTAACTCTTACAATGGAGTAGTCCTTGAGTCTCCATATTGACGTAGATAAACTTAACGGCGTCGGATATGTGAGGTTGAATAACTAAGACTGTACTGTGTATAGAACACTGTATGTATTATCTACCACTTACAATAGTGTAGTCTTTGAGGCAACATATTGGCGTAGATAAAAGTAACGGCGTCGGACATGTGTAGGTGGGATAAATAAAATCTACTGTGTATTGAACACTGTATGTTGAATCTGACCCTTACAATGGAATAGTCCCTGAGCCACTATATTGACGTATATAAAAGTAACGGAGTCGGCTAAGTAAAGGTGGGATAACTAAGGCTGTACTGTGTATTGAGCACTGCATGTAGTATCTAACACTTACAATGGAGTAGTCCTTGAGGCACAATATAGACGTAGATAAACGTAACGGCGTGGGATAAATGATGGTGGAATAACTCAGAATTTACTGTGTATTGAACACTGTATGTAGTATCTAACCCTTAAAATGGGGTAGTCCTTGATGAAATATTTTGGCGTAGATAAACGTAACGGCGTCGGATAAGCGAAGGTGGGACAACTAAGACTCTACTGTGTATTGAGCACTGTATGTATTTGATAACACTTATAATGGAGTAGGTTATGAGCCACCATATTGACGTACATAAACGTAACAGTGTCGGATATGTGAAGGTGGGACAACTAAGGCTGTACTGTGTATTGAACACTGCATGTAGTATACAAAACGAACAATGGAGTAGTCTTTGAGGCACCATATTGATGTAGATAAACGTAACGGCTTCGGATATGTTGAGGTGGGGTAACTATGAATGTACTGTGTATTGAACACTGAATGTTGTATCCAACTATTATAATGGGGTAGTCCCCGAGCCACCTTTTTAAAGTAAATAAACTTAACGGCGTCGGATAAGTGGAGGTGGGCTAAAAAAGACTGTACTTTGTATTGAACACTGCATGTAGAATCTATCCCTTGCAATAAAGTGGTCCCTGAGGCACCATAATGCCGTAGATAAACGTAGCGGTGTCGGATAACTGAAGGACGTATAACTAAGACTGTACTGTCTATTGAATACTCTATGTAGTATCTAACTCTTACAATGGAGTAGTACTTGAGACACAATATTGACGTAGATAAACCAAACGACGTCGGATAAATGAAGGTGGGATAACTAAGAGAGTAATGTTTATTAAACATTGTATGTAGTATCTGACACTTACAATCGTATAGTCCTTGAGGCAACATATTTACGTAGATATACGTAACGGCTTCGGATATACTAAGGTGTGATAACTGAGACTATACTGTGTGTTGAACACTGAATGTAGTATCCAACCATTATAATGGGGTATTCCCTGAGCAAACATTTTAACGTAGATAAACTTCAGGGCGGCGGATAAATGGAGGTGGGATAACATAGACTGTACTGTGTATTTAACACTGTATGTAGTTGCTAACACTTACAATGGAGTAGTTACTGAGCCACCATATTGACGTAGAAAAAACCTATGCGTCGGAAAATTGTTAGTGAAATAATTAAGACTGCACTGTGTATTGAACACTGCATGTAGTGTCTAACACTTAAAATGGGGTAGTCCTTGTGGCAAAATATTGTCGTAGATAATCGTAACGGCGTCGGATAAGTGAAGGTGGGATAAATAAGACAGTACTGTGAATTGAACACTGCACGTAGTATTTAATACTTACAATGGAGTAGTCCTTGAAGCACCATATTTACGTAGATAAACGTAACGGCTTCCGATAAGTAAAGGTGAGATAACTAATGCTGTATTGTGTATTGATCGCTACATGTAATATCTAATATTACAGTGGAGTAGTCCCTGAGCCACCATGTTTACGTAGATAAACATAACGGCGTCGGATAAGTGAAGGTGAGATAACGACGCCTGTGCTGTGTAGTGAGCACTGCATGTAGTATCTAACACTTACAATGGAGTAGTCCCTGAGCCACCATATTGACGTTAATATACGTAACGGCGTCGGATAAGTGAAGGTGGGATAACTAAGACTGTACTGTGTATAGAAGACTGCATTTAGAATCTAACACTTAAAATGGGGTAGACCTTGATGCACCATATTGGCTTCGATATACGTAAAGGCGTCGAATAAGTGAAGGCGTGATAAGTAAGCCTGTACTCTGTATTGAACACTGTATGTAGTTGCTAACACTTACAATGGAGTAATTACTGAGCCACCATATAGACGTAGGTGATCTTAACGGCTTCGGATAAGTGAAGGTGGGATAACTAAGATTGTACTGTGTATTGAACACTGAATGTAATATCCAAAACTTATAATGGGGTAGTCACTGAGCCAACATTTTAACGTAGATAAAATTAACGGCGTCGGATAAGTGATGGTGGAATAACTAAGACTTTACTGTGTATAGTACACTGTATGTATTATCTAACCCTTACAATGGTGTAGTCCTTGAGGCATCATATTGGCGTAGATAAATGTAACGGCGTCGGATATGTGAAGGTGGGTTAACTAAAACTCTACTGTGTATTGAACACTGTATGTTGAATCTGACCCTTACAATGTAGTAGTCCCTGAGCTACTATATTGACGTATATAAACGTAACCGTGTCGGCTAAGTGAAGGTGGAATAACAAAGGCTGTACTGTGTATTGTGCTCTGCATGTAGTATCTAACACTTACAATGGAGTAGTCCTTGAGGCACAATATAGACGTAGATAAACGTAACGGCGTCGGATAAATGATGGTGGAATAACTCAGAATTTACTGTGTATTGAACACTGTATGTAGTATCTAACCCTTAATATGGGGTAATCCTTGAGGAAACAACGTCGGATAAGTGGAGGTGGGATAACATAGTTTGTACTGTGTATTGAACACTATACGTAATATCTAGCACTTACAATGGAGTACTTCTTGAGGCAATATAATGACTATAAACGTAACAGCGTCGGATAAGTGACGATGGAATATCTAAGTCTGTATTGTGTATAGAACACTGTATGTATTATCTTACCCTTACAATGGTGTAGTCCTTGAGGCACCATATTGGCGTAGATAAAGGTAACGGCGTCGGATAAGTGAAGGGGGGAAAACTAAATCTCTACTGTTTATTGAACACTGTATGTTGAATCTGAAACTGACAATGGAGTAGTCCCTAAGCCAATATATTGACGTAGATAAACGTAACGGCGTCGGATATGTGAAGGTGGGATAACTAAGACTCTAATGTGTATTGAACACTGTATGTAGTTGCTAACATATACAATGGAGTAGTCCTTGAGGCACAATATAGACGTAGATAAACGTAACGGCGTCGGATAAATGATGGTGGAATAACTCAAAATTTACTGTGTATTGAACGCTGTACGTAGTATCTAACCCATTAATTTGGTAGTCCTTGAGGAAACTTTTTGGCGTAGATAAACGTAACGGCGTCGGATAAGTGAAGGTGGGGTAACTAAGACTCTACTGTGTATTGAACACTGTATGTATATGATAACACTTATAATAGACTAGGTAATGAGCCACCATATTGACGTACATAAACGTAACGGGGTCGGATAAGTGAAGGTGGGACAACTAAGGCTGTACTGTGTAGTGAACACTGCATGTAGTATACAAAACGAACAATGGAGTAGTCTTTGAGGCACCATATTGACGTAGATAAAGGTAACGGCTTCGGATATGTTGAGGTGGGATAACTACTAATGTACTGTGTATTGAACACTGAATGATTTATCCAACCCTTATAATGGGGTAGTCCCTGAGCCACCATTGTTACGTAGATAAACTTAACGGCGTCGGATAAGTGGAGGTGGGCTATAAAAGACTGTACTGTGTATTGAACACTGCATGTAGAATCTAACGCTTGCAATACAGTAGTCCCTGAGGCACCATAATGCCGCAGATAAACGTAGCAGTGTCGGTTAAGTGAAGGAGGTATAGCTAAGACTGTATGTCTATTGAACACCCTATGTAGTAACTAACTTTTACAATGGAAAAGTACTTGAGTCACAATATTGACGTAGATAAACCTAACGGCGTCGGAAAAAAGAAGGTGGGATAACTAAGAGAGTAATGTGTATTAAACATTGTATGTAGTATCTGACACTTACAATCGTATAGTCCTTGAGGCACCATAATGACGTAGATATACGTAACGGCTTCGGATATACTAAGGTGGGATAACTAAGACTATACTGTGTATTGAACACTGAATGTAGTATCCAACCATTATAACGGGGTAGTCCCTGAGCAAACATTTTAACGTAGATAAACTTCAGGGCGGCGGATAAATGGTGGTGGGATAACATAGACTCTACTGTATATTTAACACTGTATGTAGTTGCTAACACTTACAATGGAGTAGTTACTGAGCCACCATATTGACGTAGAAAAAACTTAGGCGTCGGAAAATTGTTAGTGAAATATCTAAGACTGCACTGTGTATTGAACACTGCATGTAGTGTCTAACCCTTAAAATGGGGTAGTCCTTGAGGCAAAATATTGTCGTAGATAATCGTAACGGCGTCGGATAAGTGAATGTGGGATAAATAAGACAGTACTGTGAATTGAACACTGCACGTAGTATTTAATACTTACAATGGAGTAGTCCTTGAAGCACCATATTTACGTAGGTAAACGTAACGGCTTCGGATAAGTAAAGGTGAGATAACTAATGCTGTATTGTGTTGATCACTACATGTAATTCTAACATTACAATGGAGTAGTCCCTGAGCCACCATGTTGACGTAGATAAACATAACGGCGTCGGATAAGTGAAGGTGAGGTAACGAAGCCTGTGCTGTGTATTGAACACTGCATGTAGTATCTAACACTTACAATGGAGTAGTCCCTGAGCCACCATATTGACGTAAATTAACGTAACGGCGTCGGATAAGTGAAGGTGGGATAACTAAGACTGTACTGTGTATAGAACACTGCATGTAGAATCTAACACTTACAATGGAGTAATTACTGAGTTACCATATAGACGAAGGTGACCTTAACGGCTTCGGATAAGTGAAGGTGGGATAACTAATATTGTACTGTGTATTGAACCATGAATGTAATATCCAAAACTTATAATGGGGTAGTCACTGAGCCAACATATTAACGTAGATAAAATTAACGGCGTCGGATAAGTGATGGTTGAATAACTAAGACTTTACTGTGTATACAAGACTGTATGTATTATCTAACCCTTACAATGGTGTAGTCCTTGAGGCATTATATTGGCGTGGATAAATGTAACGGCGTCTGATATGTGAAGGTGGGTTAGCTAAACCTCTACTGTGTATGAACACTGTATGTTGAATCTGACCCTTACAATGGAGTAGTCCCTGAGCTACAATATTGACGTATATAAACGTAACCGTGTCGGCTAAGTGAAGGTGGAATAACTAAGGCTGTACTGTGTATTGAGCTCTGCATGTAGTATCTAACACTTACAATCGAGAAGTCCTTGAGGCACAATATAGTCGTAGATAAACGTAACGGCGTCGGATAAATGATGATGGAAAAACTCAGAATTTACTGTGTATTGAACACTGTATGTAGTATCTAACACTTAATATGGGGTAATCATTGAGGAAAAAATTTTGGCGTAGGTAAACGTAACGGCGTCGGTTAAGTGAAGGTGGGATAACTAAGACTGTACTGTGTATTGATCACTGTATGTAGTTGCTAAAACTTACAATGGAGTATGTAATGAGCCACCATATCGGCGTAGATAAACGTAACGGTGTCGGATAAGTGAAGGTGGGACAACTAAGGCTGTACTGTGTATTGAACACTGCATGTTGTGTACAACACGTACAATGGAGTAGTATTTGAGGCACCATTTTAGCGTAGATAATCTTAACGGCGTCGGATAAGTGGAGGTGGGCCTTAAAAGACTGTACTGTGTATTGAACACTGCATGTAGAATCTAACCCTTGCAATAAAGTGGTCCCTGAGTTACCATAATGCCGTAGATAAACGTAGTGGTGTCGGATAAGTGAAGGAGGTACAACTAAGACTGTACTGTCTATTGAACACTCTATGTTGTATCTAACTCTTACAATGGAGTAGTACTTGAGTCACAATATTGACGTAGATAAACCTAACGGCGTCGGATAAATGAAGGTGGGATAACTAAGGGAGTAATGTGTATTAAACACTGTATGTAGTATCTGACACTTACAATCGAATAGTCCTTGAGGCACCATATTGACCTAGATATACGTAACAGCTTCTGATATACAAATGTGGGATAAATAAGACTGTACTGTGTATTGAACACTGATTGTAGTATCCAACCCTTATAATGGGGTAGTCCCTGAGCCAACATTTTAACGTAGATAAACTTAACGGCGGCGGATAAGAGGAGGTGGGTAACATAGACTGTACTGTGTATTGAACACTGTATGTAGTTGCTAACACTTAAAATGGGGTAGTTACTGAGCCACAATATTGATGTAGAAAAAACCTAGGCGTCGAAAAAATTGATAGTGTAATATCTAAGACTGCACTCTGTATTGAACACTGTATGCAGTGTCTGACACTTAAAATGGGGTAGTCCTTGAGGCACCATATTGTCGTAGATAATCGTAACGGCGTTGGATAAGTGAAGGTGGGATAAATAAGACTGTACTGTGCATTGAACACTGCACGTAGTATCTAATACTTACAATGGAGTAGTCCTTGAAGCACCATATTTACGTAGATAAACGTAACGGCTTTGGATATGTAAAGGTGAGATAACTAAGGCTGTACTGTGTATTGAACACTGTATGTAGTTGCTAACACTTAAAATGGGGTAGTTACTCAGCCACCATATTGACGTAGAAAAAGCGTAGCCGTCGGAAAATTGAGAGCGGAATATCTAAGACTGCACTGTGTATTGAACACTGTATATAGTATCTAACACTTAAAATGGCATAGTCCTTGAGGCATCATATTGTCGTAGATAAACGTAACGGCGTCGGGTGAGTGAAGGTGGGATAAATAAGACTGTACTGTGCATTGAACACTGCACGTAGTATCTAATACTTACAATGGAGTAGTCCTTGAAGCACCATATTTACGTAGATAAACGTAACGGCTTCGGATAAGTGAAAGTGAGATAACTAAGGCTGTATTGTGTTGATCACAAAATGTAATATCTAACCATTACAATGGATTAGTCACTGAGCCACCAAGATGGCGTAGATAAACGTAAAGGCGTCGGATATATGAAGGTGAGATATATAAGACTGTACTGTGTATTGAAAACTGTCTCAGTTATCTAACACTTACATTGGATTAGTTCTTGAGGCATCATGTTGACGTAGATAAACCTAACGGCGTCGGATATGTGATGGTGGAAAATCTAACGCTGTACTGTGTATTGAACACTGTATGTAGTATCTAACACGTAAAATTGAGTAGTCCTTGAGGCACCATACTGACGTAGATAAATGTAACGGCAACGGATAAGTGACGGTGGGATAACAAAGACTTTACTGTGTATAGAACACTGCATGTAGAATCTAACACTTAAAATGGGGTAGTCCTTGAGGCTCCATATTGGCGTAGATAAAAATACCGGCGACGGATAAATGAAGGTGGAATAACTAAGACTGTACTGTGTATTGAACACTGCATGTAGAATTTAACCTTTAAAATGTAGTAGCCCTTGAGGCACCATATTGGCTTAGATAAACATAACGGCGTCGAATAAGTGACGGTGGGATAACTAAGATTGTACTGTGTATTGAACACTGTATGTAGTTGCTAACAATTACAATGGAGTAATTACTGATCCACCATATTGACGTAGATAAACTTAACGGCGTCGGATAAGTGACGGTGGGATAACTAAGGCTGTACTGTGTATTGAACAATGCGTATCGTATCTAACCCGTAAAATTGAGTAGCCCTTTAGGCATCATATTGACGTAGATAAAGTTAACGGCGTCGGGTAAGTAAAGGTGGGATAATTAGGGCTGCACTGTGTATTGAGCACTGCATGTAGCACCTAACATTTACAATGGAGTAGTCCTTGAGGCACCATATTGACGTAGATATACGTAACGGAGTCGGATAACTGAAGGTGGAATAACTAAGAGAGTACTGTGTATTGAACACTGTATGTAGTGTCTAACCATTAAAATGGGGTTGTCCTTGAGGAAACATTTTGGCGTAGATAATCGTAACGGCGTCGTATAAGTGAATGTGGGATAACTAAGACTCTACTGTGTATTGAACCCTGTATGTATTTGATAACACTTATAATGGAGTAGGTATTGGCCACCATATTGACGTACATAAACGTAATGGTGTCGGATAATTGAAGGTGGGATAACTAAGAGAGTAATGTGTATTAAACACTGTATGTAGTATCTGACATTTACAATCGAGTAGTCCTTGAGGCACCATATTGACGTAGATATACGTAACGTAACGTAACGTAACGAGACGTAACGTAACGGCTTCGGATATACAAAGGTGGGATAACTAAGGCTGTACTGTGTATTGAACACTGAAGGAAGTATCCAACCCTTATAATGGGGTAGTCCCTGAGCCAACATTTTAACGTAGATAATCTTAACGGCGGCGGATAAGTGGAGGTGAGATAACATAGACTTTACTGTGTATTGAACACTGTATGTAGTTGCTAACACTTACAATGGAGTAGTTACTGAGCCACCATATTGACGTAGGAAAAACCTAGGCGTCGGAAAATTGATAGGGGAATATCTAAGACTGCACTGTGTATTGAACACTGTATGTAGAGTCTAACCCTAAAAATGTGGTAGTCCTTGAGGCACCATATTGTCGTAGATAATCGTAACGGCGTCGGATAAGTGAAGGTGGGATAAATAAGACTGTACTGTGCATTGAACACTGCACGTAGTATCTAATACTTACAATGGAGTAGTCCTTGAAGCACCATATTTACGTAGATAAACGTAACGGCTTCGGATAAGTAAAGGTGAGATAACTATAGCTGTATTGTGTATTGATCATTACATGTAATATCTAACATTACAATGGAGTAGTCCGTGAGCCACCATGTTGACGTAGATAAACGTAACGGCGTCGGATAAGTGAAGGTGAGATAACGAAGCCTGTGCTTTGTATTGAACACTGCATGTAGTATCCAACACTTACAATGGAGTAGTCACTGAGCCAACATTTTAACGTAGATAAAATTAACGGCGTCGGATATGTGATGGTGGAATATCTAAGGCTGTACTTTGTATTGATCACTGCATGTAGTATCTAACACTAACAATGGAGTAGTCCTTGAGGCACAATATAGACGTAGATAAACGTAACGGCGTCGGATAAATGATGGTGGAATAACTCAGAATTTACTGTGTATTGAACACTGTATGTAGTATCAAACCTTTAAAATGGGGTATACCTTGAGGAAAAATATTGGCGTAGATAAAAGTAACTGCGTCGGTTAAGTGAAGGTGGGATAACTAAGACTGTACTGTGTATTGTACACTGTATGTAGTTGCTAACACTTACACTGGAGTATGTAATGAGCCATCATATCGACGTAGATAAACGTAGCGGTGTCGGATATTTGAAGGTGGTATAACTAAGACTGTACTGTCTATTGAACACTCTATGTAGTATCTAACTCTTACAATGGAGTAGTACTTGAGTCACAATGTTGACATAGATAAACCTAATGGCGTCGGATATATGATGGTGGGATAACTAAGAGAGTAAAGTGTATTGAACACTGTATGTAATATCTAACACTTACAATCGAGTAGTCTTTGAGGCACCATATTGACGTAGATATACGTAACGGCTTCGGATATACAAAGGTGGGATAACTAAGGCTGTACTGTGTATTGAACACTGCATGTAGTATCCAACACTTACAATGGAGTAGTACCTGACTCAACATTTTAACGTAGATAAAATTAACGGCGTCGGATATGTGATGGTGGAATAACTAAGGCTGTACTTTGTATTGATCACTGCATGTAGTATCTAACACTAACAATGGAGTAGTCCTTGAGGCACAATATAGACGTAGAAAAACTTAACGGCGTCGGATAAGTGAAGGTGGGATAAATAAGACTGTACTGTGTATTGAACACTGCACGTTGTATCTAATACTTACAATGGAGTAGTCCTTGAAGCACCATATTTACGTAGATAAACGTAACGGCTTCGGATAAGTTAAGGTGAAATAACTAAGGCTGTATTGTGTATTGATCGCTACATGTAATATCTAACCATTACAATGGAGTAGTCACTGAGCTACCAAGTTGGCGTAGATAAACGTAAGGCGTCGGATAAGGGAAGGCGAGATAACGAAATCTGTGCTGTGTATTGAATAAGGTGAAGGTGAGATAACTAAGGCTGTATTGTGTATTGATCACTACATGTAATATCTAATCATTACAATGGAGTAGTCACTCAGCCACCAAGTTGGCTTAGATGAACGTAAAGGCGTCGGATAAGGGAAGGTGAGATAACGAAGTCTGTGCTGTGTATTGAACACACAGCATGAGTATTGAACATACTGCATGAAGTATCTAGCACTTACAATGGAGTAGTCCCTGAGCCACCATATTGACGTACATAAACGTAACGGCGTCGGATAAATGATGGTGGAATAACTCAGAATTTACTGTGTACTGAACACTGTATGTAGTATCTAACCCTTAAAATTTGGTAGTCCTTGAGGAAACATTTTGGCGTAGATAAACGTAACGGCGTCGGATAAGTGAAGGTGGGATAAATAAGACTCTACTGTGTATTGAACACTGTATGTATATGATAACACTTATAATAGAGTAGGTAATGAGCCACCATATTGACGTACATAAACGTAACGGTGTCGGATAAGTGAAGGTGGGACAACCAAGGCTGTACTGTGTATTGAAAACTGCATGTAGTATACAAAACGAACAACGGAGTAGTCTTTGAGGCACCATATTGACGTAGATAAACGTAACGGCTTCGGATATGTTGAGGTGGGATAACTATGAATATACTGTGTATTGAACACTGAATGTTGGATCCAACCCTTATAATAGGGTAGTCCCTGAGCCACCATTGTTACGTAGATAAACTTAACGGCGTCGGATAAGTAGAGGTGGGCTATAAAAGACTGTACTGTGTATTGAACACTGCATGTAGAGTATAACACTTGCAATAAAGTAGCCCCTGAGGCACCACAATGCCGCAGATAAACGTAGCGGTGTCGGATACGTGAAGGAGGTATAACTAAGACTGTACTGTCTTTTGAACACTCTATGTAGTATCTAACTCTTGCAATGGAGTAGTACTTGAGTCACAATATTGACGTAGATAAACCTAACGGCGTCGGATAAATGAAGGTGGGATAACTAAGAGAGTAATGTGTATTAAACACTGTATGTAGTATCTGACGCTTACAATCGTATAGTCCTTGAGGCACCATATTGACCTAGATATACGTAACAGCTTCGGATATACAAAGGTGGGATAACTAAGAATGTACTGTGTATTGAACACTGTATGTAGTATCAAACCTTCAAAATGGGGTATATCTTGAGGAAAAATATTGGCGTAGATAAACGTAACGGCGTCGGTTAAGTGAAGGTGGGATAACTAAGACTGTACTGTGTATTGTACACTGTATGTAGTTGCTAACACTTACAGTGGAGTATGTAATGAGCCATCATATCGACGTAGATAAACGTAGCGGTGTCGGATATGTAAAGGTGGTATAACTAAGACTGTACTGTCTATTGAACTCTCTATGTAGTATCTAACTCTTACAATGGAGTAGTACTTGAGTCACAATGTTGACGTAGATAAACCTAATGGCGTCGGATATATGATGGTGGGATAACTAAGAGAGTAAAGTGTATTGAACACTGTATGTAATATCTAACACTTACAATCGAGTAGTCTTTGAGGCACCATATTGACGTAGATATATATAACGGGTTCGGATAAACAAAGGAGGTATAACTAAGACTGTACTGTGTATTGAAGACTGAATGTAGTATCCAACCCGTATAATGGGGTAGTCCCTGAGCCAACATATTAACGTAGATAAACTTAAAGGCGTCGGTTAGTGGAGGTGGGATAACATAGTATCTACTGTGTATTGAACACTCTATGAAATATCTAACTCTCAAAATGGAGTAGTCCTTGAGACAACATATTGTCGTAGATAATCGTAACGGCGTCGGATAACTGAAGGTGGGATAACTAAGACTGAATTGTGTATTGAACACTGAATGTAGTATCCAACAATTATAAAGGGGTAGTCCCTGAGCCAACATTTCAACGTAAATAAACTTCACGGCGTCGGATAAGTGAAGGTGGGATAACTAAGACTGTACTGTGTATTGAACGTTGCGTGTAGTATCTAACACTTACAATGGAGTAGTCCCTAAGCCACCATATTGTCGCAGATAATCGTAACGGCGTCGGATAAATGAAGGTGGGATAACTAAGAGAGTACTGTGTATTGAACACTTTATGTAGTATCTAAACCTTACAATGGAGTAGTACTTGAGGGACCATATTGGCTTAAATAAACGTAACGGCGTCGAATATGTGAAGGTGGTATAACTAGGACTGTACTGTGTATTGAACACTGCAAGTAGAATTTATCACTTAAAATGGGGTAGACCTTGAGGCACCATAATGGCTTAGATAAACGTAACGGCTTCGAATATGTGACGGTGCGATAACTATGACTGTACTGTGTATTGAACACTGTATGTAGTTGCTAACATTTACAATGGAGTAACTTCTGAGCCCCCATCTTGAGGTAGAAAAAATTAACGGCGTCGGATAAGTGAAGGTGTGATAACTAAGGCATTACTGTGTATCGAACATTGCATGTAGTATATAACACTTACAATGGAGTAGCCCCTAAGCCACTATATTGTCGTAGATAAAAGTAACGGCGACGGATAACTGAAGGTGGGATAACTAAGAGAGTACTGTGTATTGAACACTGAATGTAGTATCCAACACTAATAATGGGGTAGTCCCTGAGCCAACATTTTAACGTTGATATACTTAACGGCGTCAGATAAGTGGAGGTGCCATAACATAGACTGTACTGTGTATTGAACACTCTATGTAATATCTAACACTTACAATGGAGTACTATTTGAGGCAACATATTGACGTAGATAAAAGTATCGGTGTCGGATATGTGAAGGTGGGATAACTAAGACTGTACTGTGTATTGAACACTGTATGTAGTTGCTAACACTTACAATGGAGTAGTTCTTGTGCCACCATATTGACGTAGAAAAAGCGTAGCCGTCGGAAAATTGATAGTGGAATATCTAAGAGTGCACTGTGTATTGAACACTGTATGTAATATCTAACTCTTGAAATGGCGTAGTCCTTGAGGCACCATATTGTTGTAGATAAACGTAACGGCGTCGGATAAGTGAACGTGGGATAACTAAGGCTGTATTGTGTATTGATCGCTACATGTAATAACTAACCATTACAATGGAGTAGTCACTGAGCTACCAAGTTTGCGTAGATAAACGTAAAGGCGTCGGATAAGGGAAGGCGAGATAACGAAGTCTGTGCTGTGTATTGAATAAGGTGAAGGTGAGATAACTAAGGCTGTATTGTGTATTGATCACTACATGTAATATCTAACCATTACAATGGAGTAGTCACTGAGCCACCAAGTTGGCGTAGATAAACGTAAAGGCGTCGGATAAGGGAAGGTGAGATAACGAAGTCTGTGCTGTGTATTGAACACACAGCATGAGTATTGAACATACTGCACGTAGTATCTAACACTTACAACGGAGTAGTCCCTGAGCCACCATATTGACGTAGATAAACGTAACAGCGTCGGATAAATGATGGTGGAATAACTCAGAATTTACTGTGTATTGAAAACTGTATGTAGTATCTAACCCTTAAAATTTGGTAGTCCTTGAGGAAACATTTTGGCGTAGATAAACGTAACGGAGTCGGATAAGTGAAGGTGGCATAACTAAGACTCTACTGTGTATTGAACACTGTATGTATATGATAAAACTTATAATAGAGTAGGTAATGAGCCACTATATTGACGTACATAAACGTAACGGTGTCGGATAAGTGAAGGTGGGACAACCAAGGCTGTACTGTGTTTTAAACACTGCATGTAGTATACACAACGAACAATGGAGTAGTCTTTGAGGCATCATATTGACGTAGATAAACGTAACGGCTTCGGATATGTTGAGGTGGGATAACTATGAATGTACTGTGTATTGAACACTGAATGTTGTATCCAAACCTTATAATGGGGTAGTCCCTGAGCCACCATTGTTACGTAGATAAACTTAACGGCGTCGGATAAGTAGAGGTGGGCTATAAAAGACTGTACTGTGTATTGAACACTGCATGTAGTGTCTAACGCTTGCAATAAAATAGCCCCTGAGGCACCACAATGCCGCAGATAAACGTAGCGGTGTCTGATAAGTGAAGGAGGTATAACTAAGACTGTACTGTCTATTGAACACTCTATGTAGTATCTAACTCTTACAATGGAGTAGTACTTGAGTCACAATATTGACGTAGATAAACCTAACGGCGTCGGATAAATGAAGGTGGGATAACTAAGAGAGTAATGTGTATTAAACACTCTATGTAGTATCTGACGCTTACAATCGTATAGTCCTTGAGGCACCATATTGACCTAGATAAACGTAACAACTTCGGATATACAAAGGTGGGATAACTAAGACTGTACTGTGTATTGAACACTGAATGTAGTATCCAACCCTTATAGTGGGGTAGTCCGTGAGCCAACATTTTAACGTAGATAAACTTAACGGCGGCGGATAAGTGGAATTGGGTTAACATAGACTGTACTGTGTATAGAACACTGTATGTAGTTGCTAACACTTACAATGGAGTAGTTACTGAGCCACAATATTCACGCAGAAAAACCTAGGCGTCGCAAAAATTGATAGTGTAATATCTAAGACTGCACTGTGTATTGGAAACAGTATGTAGTGTCTAACCCTTAAAATGGGGTACTCCTTGAGGCACCATATTGTCGTAGATAATCGTAACGGCGTCGGATAAGTGAAGGTGGGATAAATAAGCCTGTACTGTGCATTGAACACTGCACGTAGTATATAGTACTTACAATGGAGTAGTCCTTGAAGCACCATATTTACGTAAATAAAAGTAACGGCGTCGGATAAGTGAAGGTGAGATAACGAAGCCTATGCTGTGTATTGAACACTGCATGTTGTACCTAACACTTACAATGAAGTAGTCCCTGAGCCACCATATTGACGTAAATAAACCTAATGGCGTCGGATAAGTGAAGGTGAGATAAATAAGACTGTTCTGTGTATTGAACACTGTGTGAGATATCTAACTCTTACATTGGAGAATTTTTTGAGGCATCATGATGACGTAGATAACCTAACGGCGTCGGATAAGTGAAATTGGGCTAACTAAGACTGTACTGTGTATAGAACACTGCATTGAGAATCTAACCCTTAAAATGGGGTAGCCGTTGAGGCAACATATCGGCTTAGATATACGTAACTGCGTCGAATAAGTGAAGGTGAGATAACTAAGGCTGTATTTTGTATTGATCGCTACATGTAATATCTAACCATTACAATGGAGTAGTCACTGAGCTACCAAGTTGGCTTAGATAAACGTAAAGGCGTCGGATAAGGGAAGGCGAGATAACGAAGTCTGTGCTGTGTATTGAATAAGGTGAAGGTGAGATAACTAAGGCTGTATTGTGTATTGATCACTACATGTAATATCTAACATTACAATGGAGTAGCCCGTGAGCCACCATGTTGACGTAGATAAACGTAACGGCGTCGGATAAGTGAAGGTGAGATAACGAAGCCTGTGCTGTGTATTGAACAATGCATGTAGCATCTAACACTTACAATGGAATAGTCCTTGAGGCACCATATTGACGTAGATAAACGTAACGGCGTCGGATAAGTGAAGCTGGGCTAACTAAGACTGTACTGTGTATAGAACACTGCATTTAGAATCTAACCCATAAAATGGGGTAGCCGTTGAGGCAACATATCGGCTTAGATATACGTAACTGCGTCGAATAAGTGAAGGTGAGATAACTAAGGCTGTATTTTGTATTGATCGCTACATGTAATATCTAACCATTACAATGGAGTAGTCACTGAGCTACCAAGTTGGCTTAGATAAACGTAAAGGCGTCGGATAAGGGAAGGCGAGATAACGAAGTCTGTGCTGTGTATTGAATAAGGTGAAGGTGAGATAACTAAGGCTGTATTGTGTATTGATCACTACATGTAATATCTAACATTACAATGGAGTAGCCCGTGAGCCACCATGTTGACGTAGATAAACGTAACGGCGTCGGATAAGTGAAGGTGAGATAACGAAGCCTGTGCTGTGTATTGAACACTGCATGTAGCATCTAACACTTACAATGGAATAGTCCTTGAGGCACCATATTGACGTAGATAAACGTAACGGCGTCGGATAAGTGAAGCTGGGCTAACTAAGACTGTACTGTGTATTGAACACTGCATTTAGAATCTAACCCATAAAATGGGGTAGCCGTTGAGGCAACATATCGGCTTAGATATACGTAACTGCGTCGAATAAGTGAAGTTGAGATAACTAAGGCTGTATTTTGTATTGATCGCTACATGTAATATCTAACCATTACAATGGAGTAGTCACTGAGCTACCAAGTTGGCGTAGATAAACGTAAAGGCGTCGGATAAGGGAAGGCGAGATAACGAAGTCTGTGCTGTGTATTGAATAAGGTGAAGGTGAGATAACTAAGGCTGTATTGTTTATTGATCACTACATGTAATATCTAACATTACAATGGAGTAGTCCGTGAGCCACCATGTTGACGTAGATAAACGTAACTGCGTCGGATAAGTGAAGTTGAGATAACGAAGCCTGTGCTCTGTATTGAAAACTGCATGTAGTATCCAACATTTACAATGGAGTAGTCCCTGAGCCAACATTTTAACGTAGATAAAATTAACGGCGTCGGATATGTGATGGTGGAATAACTAAGGCTGTACTGTGTATTGATCACTGCATGTAGTATCTAACACTAAAAATGGAGTAGTCCTTGAGGCACAATATAGACGTAGATAAACGTAACTGCGTCGGATAAATGATGGTGGAATAACTCAGAATTTACTGTGTATTGAACACTGTATGTAGTATCAAACCTTTAAAATGGGGTATACCTTGAGGAAAAATATTGGCGTAGATAAACGTAACGGCGTCGGTTAAGTGAAGGTGGGATAACTAAGACTCTACTGTGTATTGTACACTGTATGTAGTTGCTAACACTTACAGTGGAGTATGTAATGAGCCATCATATCGACGTAGATAAACGTAGCGGTGTCGGATATGTAAAGGTGGTATAACTAAGACTGTACTGTCTATTGAACACCCTATGTAGTATCTAACTCTTACAATGGAGTAGTACTTGAGTCGCAATGTTGACGTAGATAAACATAATGGCGTCGGATATATGATGGTGGGATAACTAAGAGAGTAAAGTGTATTGAACACTGTATGTAATATCTAACACTTACAATCGAGTAGTCTTTGAGGCACCATATTGACGTAGATATATGTAACGGCTTCGGATAAACAAAGGAGGTATAACTAAGACTGTACTGTGTATTGAAGACTGAATGTAGTATCCAACCCTTATAATGGGGTAGTCCCTGAGCCAACATATTAACGTAGATAAACTTAAAGGCGTCGGTTAGTGGAGGTGGGATAACATAGTATCTACTGTGTATTGAACACTCTGTGAAATATCTAACTCTCAAAATGGAGTAGTCCTTGAGACAACATATTGTCGTAGATAGTCGTAACGGCGTCGGATAACTGAAGGTGGGATAACTAATATTGTACTGTGTATAGAACACTGAATGTAATATCCAACACACATAATGGGGTAGTCCCTGAGGCAACATTTTAACGTAGATAAACTTAACGGCGTCGGATAAGTGATGGTGGAATAACTAAAACTGTACTGTGTATTGAGCATTGCAGGTAGTATCTAACACTTACAATGGGGTAGTCCCTGAGACACCATATTGACGAAGATATACATAACGGCTTTGGATAAACAAAGGTGGGATAACTAAGACTGAATTGTGTATTGAACACTGAATGTAGTATCCAACACTTATAAAGGGGTAGTCCCTGAGCCAACATTTCAACGTAAATAAACTTCACGGCGTCGGATAAGTGAAGGTGGGATAACTAAGACTGTACTGTGTATTGAACGTTGCGTGTAGTATCTAACACTTAAAATGGAGTAGTCCCTAAGCCACCATATTGTCGCAGATAATCGTAACGGCGTCGGATAAATGAAGGTGGGATAACTAAGAGAGTACTGTGTATTGAACACTTTATGTAGTATCTAAACCTTACAATGGAGTAGTACTTGAGGGACCATATTGGCTTAAATAAACGTAACGGCGTCGAATATGTGAAGGTGGTATAACTAGGACTGTACTGTGTATTGAACACTGCAAGTAGAATTTATCACTTAAAATGGGGTAGACCTTGAGGCACCATAATGGCTTAGATAAACGTAACGGCTTCGAATATGTGACGGTGGGATAACTATGACTGTACTGTGTATTGAACACTGTATGTAGTTGCTAACATTTACAATGGAGTAACTTCTGAGCCCCCATCTTGAGGTAGAAAAAATTAACGGCGTCGGATAAGTGAAGGTGTGATAACTAAGGCATTACTGTGTATCGAACATTGCATGTAGTATATAACACTTACAATGGAGTAGCCCCTAAGCCACTATATTGTCGTAGATAAAAGTAACGGCGACGGATAACTGAAGGTGTGATAACTAAGGCATTACTGTGTATCGAACATTGCATGTAGTATATAACACTTACAATGGAGTAGCCCCTAAGCCACTATATTGTCGTAGATAAAAGTAACGGCGACGGATAACTGAAGGTGGGATAACTAAGAGAGTACTGTGTATTGAACAATGAATGTAGTATCCAACACTAATAATGGGGTAGTCCCTGAGCCAACATTTTAACGTTGATATACTTAACGGCGTCAGATAAGTGGAGGTGCCATAACATAGACTGTACTGTGTATTGAACACTCTATGTAATATCTAACACTTACAATGGAGTACTATTTGAGGCAACATATTGACGTAGATAAAAGTATCGGTGTCGGATATGTGAAGGTGGGATAACTAAGACTGTACTGTGTATTGAACACTGAATGTAGTTGCTAACACTTACAATGGAGTAGTTCGTGTGCTACCATATTGACGTAGAAAAAGCGTAGCCGTCGGAAAATTGATAGTGGAATATCTAAGAGTGCACTGTGTATTGAACACTGTATGTAATATCTAACTCTTGAAATGGCGTAGTCCTTGAGGCACCATATTGTTGTAGATAAACGTAACGGCGTCGGATAAGTGAACGTGGGATAACTAAGGCTGTATTGTGTATTGATCACTACATGTAATATCTAACCATTACAATGGAGTAGTCACTGAGCCACCAAGTTGGCGTAGATAAACGTAAAGGCGTCGGATAAGGGAAGGTGAGATAACGAAGTCTGTGCTGTGTATTGAACACACAGCATGAGTATTGAACATACTGCACGTAGTATCTAACACTTACAACGGAGTAGTCCCTGAGCCACCATATTGACGTAGATAAACGTAACAGCGTCGGATAAATGATGGTGGAATAACTCAGAATTTACTGTGTATTGAAAACTGTATGTAGTATCTAACCCTTAAAATTTGGTAGTCCTTGAGGAAACATTTTGGCGTAGATAAACGTAACGGAGTCGGATAAGTGAAGGTGGCATAACTAAGACTCTACTGTGTATTGAACACTGTATGTATATGATAAAACTTATAATAGAGTAGGTAATGAGCCACTATATTGACGTACATAAACGTAACGGTGTCGGATAAGTGAAGGTGGGACAACCAAGGCTGTACTGTGTTTTAAACACTGCATGTAGTATACACAACGAACAATGGAGTAGTCTTTGAGGCATCATATTGACGTAGATAAACGTAACGGCTTCGGATATGTTGAGGTGGGATAACTATGAATGTACTGTGTATTGAACACTGAATGTTGTATCCAAACCTTATAATGGGGTAGTCCCTGAGCCACCATTGTTACGTAGATAAACTTAACGGCGTCGGATAAGTAGAGGTGGGCTATAAAAGACTGTACTGTGTATTGAACACTGCATGTAGTGTCTAACGCTTGCAATAAAATAGCCCCTGAGGCACCACAATGCCGCAGATAAACGTAGCGGTGTCTGATAAGTGAAGGAGGTATAACTAAGACTGTACTGTCTATTGAACACTCTATGTAGTATCTAACTCTTACAATGGAGTAGTACTTGAGTCACAATATTGACGTAGATAAACCTAACGGCGTCGGATAAATGAAGGTGGGATAACTAAGAGAGTAATGTGTATTAAACACTCTATGTAGTATCTGACGCTTACAATCGTATAGTCCTTGAGGCACCATATTGACCTAGATAAACGTAACAACTTCGGATATACAAAGGTGGGATAACTAAGACTGTACTGTGTATTGAACACTGAATGTAGTATCCAACCCTTATAGTGGGGTAGTCCGTGAGCCAACATTTTAACGTAGATAAACTTAACGGCGGCGGATAAGTGGAATTGGGTTAACATAGACTGTACTGTGTATAGAACAATGTATGTAGTTGCTAACACTTACAATGGAGTAGTTACTGAGCCACAATATTCACGCAGAAAAACCTAGGCGTCGCAAAAATTGATAGTGTAATATCTAAGACTGCACTGTGTATTGGAAACAGTATGTAGTGTCTAACCCTTAAAATGGGGTACTCCTTGAGGCACCATATTGTCGTAGATAATCGTAACGGCGTCGGATAAGTGAAGGTGGGATAAATAAGCCTGTACTGTGCATTGAACACTGCACGTAGTATATAGTACTTACAATGGAGTAGTCCTTGAAGCACCATATTTACGTAAATAAAAGTAACGGCGTCGGATAAGTGAAGGTGAGATAACGAAGCCTATGCTGTGTATTGAACACTGCATGTTGTACCTAACACTTACAATGAAGTAGTCCCTGAGCCACCATATTGACGTAAATAAACCTAATGGCGTCGGATAAGTGAAGGTGAGATAAATAAGACTGTTCTGTGTATTGAACACTGTGTGAGATATCTAACTCTTACATTGGAGAAGTTTTTGAGGCATCATGATGACGTAGATAACCTAACGGCGTCGGATAAGTGAAATTGGGCTAACTAAGACTGTACTGTGTATAGAACACTGCATTGAGAATCTAACCCTTAAAATGGGGTAGCCGTTGAGGCAACATATCGGCTTAGATATACGTAACTGCGTCGAATAAGTGAAGGTGAGATAACTAAGGCTGTATTTTGTATTGATCGCTACATGTAATATCTAACCATTACAATGGAGTAGTCACTGAGCTACCAAGTTGGCTTAGATAAACGTAAAGGCGTCGGATAAGGGAAGGCGAGATAACGAAGTCTGTGCTGTGTATTGAATAAGGTGAAGGTGAGATAACTAAGGCTGTATTGTGTATTGATCACTACATGTAATATCTAACATTACAATGGAGTAGCCCGTGAGCCACCATGTTGACGTAGATAAACGTAACGGCGTCGGATAAGTGAAGGTGAGATAACGAAGCCTGTGCTGTGTATTGAACAATGCATGTAGCATCTAACACTTACAATGGAATAGTCCTTGAGGCACCATATTGACGTAGATAAACGTAACGGCGTCGGATAAGTGAAGCTGGGCTAACTAAGACTGTACTGTGTATAGAACACTGCATTTAGAATCTAACCCATAAAATGGGGTAGCCGTTGAGGCAACATATCGGCTTAGATATACGTAACTGCGTCGAATAAGTGAAGGTGAGATAACTAAGGCTGTATTTTGTATTGATCGCTACATGTAATATCTAACCATTACAATGGAGTAGTCACTGAGCTACCAAGTTGGCTTAGATAAACGTAAAGGCGTCGGATAAGGGAAGGCGAGATAACGAAGTCTGTGCTGTGTATTGAATAAGGTGAAGGTGAGATAACTAAGGCTGTATTGTGTATTGATCACTACATGTAATATCTAACATTACAATGGAGTAGCCCGTGAGCCACCATGTTGACGTAGATAAACGTAACGGCGTCGGATAAGTGAAGGTGAGATAACGAAGCCTGTGCTGTGTATTGAACACTGCATGTAGCATCTAACACTTACAATGGAATAGTCCTTGAGGCACCATATTGACGTAGATAAACGTAACGGCGTCGGATAAGTGAAGCTGGGGTAACTAAGACTGTACTGTGTATTGAACACTGCATTTAGAATCTAACCCATAAAATGGGGTAGCCGTTGAGGCAACATATCGGCTTAGATATACGTAACTGCGTCGAATAAGTGAAGTTGAGATAACTAAGGCTGTATTTTGTATTGATCGCTACATGTAATATCTAACCATTACAATGGAGTAGTCACTGAGCTACCAAGTTGGCGTAGATAAACGTAAAGGCGTCGGATAAGGGAAGGCGAGATAACGAAGTCTGTGCTGTGTATTGAATAAGGTGAAGGTGAGATAACTAAGGCTGTATTGTTTATTGATCACTACATGTAATATCTAACATTACAATGGAGTAGTCCGTGAGCCACCATGTTGACGTAGATAAACGTAACTGCGTCGGATAAGTGAAGTTGAGATAACGAAGCCTGTGCTCTGTATTGAAAACTGCATGTAGTATCCAACATTTACAATGGAGTAGTCCCTGAGCCAACATTTTAACGTAGATAAAATTAACGGCGTCGGATATGTGATGGTGGAATAACTAAGGCTGTACTGTGTATTGATCACTGCATGTAGTATCTAACACTAAAAATGGAGTAGTCCTTGAGGCACAATATAGACGTAGATAAACGTAACTGCGTCGGATAAATGATGGTGGAATAACTCAGAATTTACTGTGTATTGAACACTGTATGTAGTATCAAACCTTTAAAATGGGGTATACCTTGAGGAAAAATATTGGCGTAGATAAACGTAACGGCGTCGGTTAAGTGAAGGTGGGATAACTAAGACTCTACTGTGTATTGTACACTGTATGTAGTTGCTAACACTTACAGTGGAGTATGTAATGAGCCATCATATCGACGTAGATAAACGTAGCGGTGTCGGATATGTAAAGGTGGTATAACTAAGACTGTACTGTCTATTGAACACCCTATGTAGTATCTAACTCTTACAATGGAGTAGTACTTGAGTCGCAATGTTGACGTAGATAAACATAATGGCGTCGGATATATGATGGTGGGATAACTAAGAGAGTAAAGTGTATTGAACACTGTATGTAATATCTAACACTTACAATCGAGTAGTCTTTGAGGCACCATATTGACGTAGATATATGTAACGGCTTCGGATAAACAAAGGAGGTATAACTAAGACTGTACTGTGTATTGAAGACTGAATGTAGTATCCAACCCTTATAATGGGGTAGTCCCTGAGCCAACATATTAACGTAGATAAACTTAAAGGCGGCGGTTAGTGGAGGTGGGATAACATAGTATCTACTGTGTATTGAACACTCTGTGAAATATCTAACTCTCAAAATGGAGTAGTCCTTGAGACAACATATTGTCGTAGATAGTCGTAACGGCGTCGGATAACTGAAGGTGGGATAACTAATATTGTACTGTGTATAGAACACTGAATGTAATATCCAACACACATAATGGGGTAGTCCCTGAGGCAACATTTTAACGTAGATAAACTTAACGGCGTCGGATAAGTGATGGTGGAATAACTAAAACTGTACTGTGTATTGAGCATTGCAGGTAGTATCTAACACTTACAATGGGGTAGTCCCTGAGACACCATATTGACGAAGATATACATAACGGCTTTGGATAAACAAAGGTGGGATAACTAAGACTGAATTGTGTATTGAACACTGAATGTAGTATCCAACACTTATAAAGGGGTAGTCCCTGAGCCAACATTTCAACGTAAATAAACTTCACGGCGTCGGATAAGTGAAGGTGGGATAACTAAGACTGTACTGTGTATTGAACGTTGCGTGTAGTATCTAACACTTAAAATGGAGTAGTCCCTAAGCCACCATATTGTCGCAGATAATCGTAACGGCGTCGGATAAATGAAGGTGGGATAACTAAGAGAGTACTGTGTATTGAACACTTTATGTAGTATCTAAACCTTACAATGGAGTAGTACTTGAGGGACCATATTGGCTTAAATAAACGTAACGGCGTCGAATATGTGAAGGTGGTATAACTAGGACTGTACTGTGTATTGAACACTGCAAGTAGAATTTATCACTTAAAATGGGGTAGACCTTGAGGCACCATAATGGCTTAGATAAACGTAACGGCTTCGAATATGTGACGGTGGGATAACTATGACTGTACTGTGTATTGAACACTGTATGTAGTTGCTAACATTTACAATGGAGTAACTTCTGAGCCCCCATCTTGAGGTAGAAAAAATTAACGGCGTCGGATAAGTGAAGGTGTGATAACTAAGGCATTACTGTGTATCGAACATTGCATGTAGTATATAACACTTACAATGGAGTAGCCCCTAAGCCACTATATTGTCGTAGATAAAAGTAACGGCGACGGATAACTGAAGGTGTGATAACTAAGGCATTACTGTGTATCGAACATTGCATGTAGTATATAACACTTACAATGGAGTAGCCCCTAAGCCACTATATTGTCGTAGATAAAAGTAACGGCGACGGATAACTGAAGGTGGGATAACTAAGAGAGTACTGTGTATTGAACAATGAATGTAGTATCCAACACTAATAATGGGGTAGTCCCTGAGCCAACATTTTAACGTTGATATACTTAACGGCGTCAGATAAGTGGAGGTGCCATAACATAGACTGTACTGTGTATTGAACACTCTATGTAATATCTAACACTTACAATGGAGTACTATTTGAGGCAACATATTGACGTAGATAAAAGTATCGGTGTCGGATATGTGAAGGTGGGATAACTAAGACTGTACTGTGTATTGAACACTGAATGTAGTTGCTAACACTTACAATGGAGTAGTTCGTGTGCTACCATATTGACGTAGAAAAAGCGTAGCCGTCGGAAAATTGATAGTGGAATATCTAAGAGTGCACTGTGTATTGAACACTGTATGTAATATCTAACTCTTGAAATGGCGTAGTCCTTGAGGCACCATATTGTTGTAGATAAACGTAACGGCGTCGGATAAGTGAACGTGGGATAACTAAGGCTGTATTGTGTATTGATCGCTACATGTAATAACTAACCATTACAATGGAGTAGTCACTGAGCTACCAAGTTTGCGTAGATAAACGTAAAGGCGTCGGATAAGGGAAGGCGAGATAACGAAGTCTGTGCTGTGTATTGAATAAGGTGAAGGTGAGATAACTAAGGCTGTATTGTGTATTGATCACTACATGTAATATCTAACCATTACAATGGAGTAGTCACTGAGCCACCAAGTTGGCGTAGATAAACGTAAAGGCGTCGGATAAGGGAAGTTGAGATAACGAAGTCTGTGCTGTGTATTGAACACACAGCATGAGTATTGAACATACTGCACGTAGTATCTAACACTTACAATGGAGTAGTCCCTGAGCCACCATATTGACGTAGATAAACGTAACAGCGTCGGATAAATGATGGTGGAATAACTCAGAATTTACTGTGTATTGAAAACTGTATGTAGTATCTATCCCTTAAAATTTGGTAGTCCTTGAGGAAACATTTTGGCGTAGATAAACGTAACGGAGTCGGATAAGTGAAGGTGGGATAACTAAGACTCTACTGTGTATTGAACACTGTATGTATATGATAAAACTTATAATAGAGTAGGTAATGAGCCACTATATTGACGTACATAAACGTAACGGTGTCGGATAAGTGAAGGTGGGACAACCAAGGCTGTACTGTGTTTTAAACACTGCATGTAGTATACAAAACGAACAATGGAGTAGTCTTTGAGGCATCATATTGACGTAGATAAACGTAACGGCTTCGGATATGTTGAGGTGGGATAACTATGAATGTACTGTGTATTGAACACTGAATGTTGTATCCAAACCTTATAATGGGGTAGTCCCTGAGCCACCATTGTTACGTAGATAAACTTAACGGCGTCGGATAAGTAGAGGTGGGCTATAAAAGACTGTACTGTGTATTGAACACTGCATGTAGTGTCTAACGCTTGCAATAAAGTAGCCCCTGAGGCACCACAATACCGCAGATAAACGTAGCGGAGTCTGATAAGTGAAGGAGGTATAACTAAGACTGTACTGTCTATTGAACACCCTATGTAGTATCTAACTCTTACAATGGAGTAGTACTTGAGTCACAATATTGACGTAGATAAACCTAACGGCGTCGGATAAATGAAGGTGGGATCGCTACATGTAATATCTAACCATTACAATGGAGTAGTCACTGAGCTACCAAGTTGGCGTAGATAAACGTAAAGGCGTCGGATAAGGGAAGGCGAGATAACGAAGTCTGTGCTGTGTATTGAATAAGGTGAAGGTGAGATAACTAAGGCTGTATTGTTTATTGATCACTACATGTAATATCTAACATTACAATGGAGTAGTCCGTGAGCCACCATGTTGACGTAGATGAACGTAACTGCGTCGGATAAGTGAAGTTGAGATAACGAAGCCTGTACTGTGTATTGAAAACTGCATGTAGTATCCAACATTTACAATGGAGTAGTCCCTGAGCCAACATTTTAACGTAGATAAAATTAACGGCGTCGGATATGTGATGGTGGAATAACTAAGGCTGTACTGTGTATTGATCACTGCATGTAGTATCTAACACTAACAATGGAGTAGTCCTTGAGGCACAATATAGACGTAGATAAACGTAACGGCGTCGAATAAATGATGGTGGAATAACTCAGAATTTACTGTGTATTGAACACTGTATGTAGTATCAAACCTTTAAAATGGGGTATACCTTGAGGAAAAATATTGGCGTAGATAAATGTAACGGCGTCGGTTAAGTGAAGGTGGGATAACTAAGACTCTACTGTGTATTGTACACTGTATGTAGTTGCTAACACTTACAGTGGAGTATGTAATGAGCCATCATATCGACGTAGATAAACGTAGCGGTGTCGGATATGTAAAGGTGGTATAACTAAGACTGTACTGTCTATTGAACACACTATGTAGTGTCTAACTCTTACAATGGAGTAGTACTTGAGTCGCAATGTTGACGTAGATAAACATAATGGCGTCGGATATATGATGGTGGGATAACTAGGAGAGTAAAGTGTATTGAACACTGTATGTAATATCTAACACTTACAATCGAGTAGTCTTTGAGGCACCATATTGACGTAGATATATGTAACGGCTTCGGATAAACAAAGGAGGTATAACTAAGACTGTACTGTGTATTGAAGACTGAATATAGTTTCCAACCCTTATAATGGGGTAGTCCCTGAGCCAACATATTAACGTAGATAAACTTAAAGGCGTCGGTTAGTGGAGGTGGGATAACATAGTATCTACTGTGTATTGAACACTCTGTGAAATATCTAACTCTCAAAATGGTGTAGTCCTTGAGACAACATATTGTCGTAGATAGTCGTAACGGCGTCGGATAACTGAAGGTGGGATAACTAATATTGTACTGTGTATAGAACACTGAATGTAATATCCAACACACATAATGGGGTAGTCCCTGAGCCAACATTTTAACGTAGATAAACTTAACGGCGACGGATAAGTGATGGTGGAATAACTAAAACTGTACTGTGTATTGAGCATTGCAGGTAGTATCTAACACTTACAATGGGGTAGTCCCTGAGACACCATATTGACGAAGATATACGTAACGGCTTCGGATAAGCAAAGGTGGGATAACTAAGACTGAATTGTGTATTGAACACTGAATGTAGTATCCAACACTTATAAAGGGGTAGTCCCTGAGCCAACATTTCAACGTAAATAAACTTCACGGCGTCGAATAAGTGAAGGTGGGATAACTAAGGCTGTACTGTGTATTGAACACTGCGTGTAGTATCTAACACTTACAATGGAGTAGTCCCTAAGCCACCATATTGTCGCAGATAATCGTAACGGCTTCGGATAAATGAAGGTGGGATAACTAAGAGAGTACTGTGTATTGAACACTTTATGTAGTATCTAAACCTTACAATGGAGTAGTCCTTGAGGCACCATATTGGCTTAGATAAACGTAACGGCGTCGAATATGTGAAGGTGGTATAACTAGGACTGTACTGTGTATTGAACACTGCAAGTAGAATTTATCACTTAAAATGGGGTAGACCTTGAGGCACCATAATCGCTTAGATAAACGTAACGGCGTCGAATATGTGACGGTGGGATAACTATGACTGTACTGTGTATTGAACACTGTATGTAGTTGCTAATATTTACAATGGAGTAACTACTGAGCCCCCATCTTGAGGTAGAAAAAATTAACGGCGTCGGATAAGTGAAGGTGTGATAACTAAAGCATTACTGTGTATCGAACTTTGCATGTAGTATATAACACTTACAATGGAGTAGCCCCTAAGCCACTATATTGTCGTAGATAAACGTAACGGCGACGGATAACTGAAGGTGGGATTACTAAGAGAGTACTGTGTGTTGAACACTGAATGTAGTATCCAACACTAATAATGGGGTAGTCCCTGAGCCAACATTTTAACGTTGATATACTTAACGGCGTCAGATAAGTGGATTTGCCATAACATAGACTGTACTGTGTATTGAACACTCTATGTAATATCTAACACTTACAATGGAGTACTATTTGAGGCAACATATTGACGTAGATGAAAGTATCGGCGTCGGATATGTGAAGGTGGGATAACTAAGACTGTACTGTGTATTGAACACTGTATGTAGTTGCTAACACTTACAATGGAGTAGTTCATGTGCCACCATATTGACGTAGAAAAAGCGTAGCCGTCGGAAAATTGATAGTGGAACATCTAAGAGTGCACTGTGTATTGAACACTGTATGTAATATCTAACTCTTGAAATGGCGTAGTCCTTGAGGCACCATATTGTTGTAGATAAACGTAACGGCGTCGGATAAGTGAAGGTGGGATAAATAAGACTGTACTGTGTATTGAACACTGCACGTAGTATCTAATACTTACAATGTAGTAGTCCTTGTAGCACCATATTTACGTAGATAGACGTAACGGCTTCGGATAAGTGAAGGTGATATAACTAAGGCTGTATTGTGTATTGATCGCTACATGTAATATCTAACCATTACAATGGAGTAGTCACTGAGCTAGCAAGTTGGCGTAGATAAACGTAGAGGCGTCGGATAAGGGAAGGCGAGATAACGAAGTCTGTGCTGTGTATTGAATAAGGTGAAGGTGAGATAACTAAGGCTGTATTGTGTATTGATCACTACATGTAATATCTAACCATTACAATGGAGTAGTCACTGAGCCACCAAGTTGGCGTAGATAAACGTAAAGGAGTCGGATAAGGGAAGGTGAGATAACGAAATCTGTGCTTTGATTTGAACACACAGCATGAGTATTGAACATACTGCATGTAGTATCTAACACTTACAATGGAGTAGTCCCTGAGCCACCATATTGACGTAGATAAACGTAACGGCGTCGGATAAATGATGGTGGAATAACTCAGAATTTACTGTGTATTGAACACTGTATGTAGTATCTAACCCTTAAAATTTGGTAGTCCTTGAGGAAACATTTTGGCGTAGATAAACGTAACGGAGTCGGATAAGTGAAGGTGGCATAACTAAGACTCTACTGTGTATTGAACACTGTATGTATATGATAAAACTTATAATAGAGTAGGTAATGAGCCACTATATTGACGTACATAAACGTAACGGTGTCGGATAAGTGAAGGTGGGACAACCAAGGCTGTACTGTGTATTGAACACTGCATGTAGTATACAAAACGAACAATAGAGTAGTCTTTGAGGCACCATATTGGCGTAGATAAACGTAACGGCTTCGGATATGTTGAGGTGGGATATCTATGAATGTACTGTGTATTGAACACTGAATTTTGTATCCAACACTTATAATGGGGTAGTCCCTGAGCCACCATTGTTACGTAGATAAACTTAACGGCGTCGGATAAGTAGAGGTGGGCTATAAAAGACTGTACTGTGTATTGAACACTGCATGTAGAGTCTAACGCTTGCAATAAAGTAGCCCCTGAGGCACCACAATGCCGCAGATAAACGTAGCGGTGTCGGATAAGTGGAGGAGGTATAACTAAGACTGTACTGTCTATTGAACACTCTATGTAGTATCTAACTCTTACAATGGAGTAGTACTTGAGTCACAATATTGACGTAGATAAACCTAACGGCGTCGGATAAATGAAGGTGGGATAACTAAGAGAGTAATGTGTATTAAACACTGTATGTAGTATCTGACGCTTAAAATCGTATAGTCCTTGAGGCACCATATTGACCTAGATATACGTAACAGCTTCGGATATACAACGGTGGGATAAATAAGACTGTACTGTGTATTGAACACTGAATGTAGTATCCAAACCTTATAGTGGGGTAGTCCGTGAGCTAGGCGTCGCAAAAATTGATAGTGTAATATCTAAGACTGCACTGTGTATTGAAAACAGTATGTAGTGTCTAACCCTTAAAATGGGGTACTCCTTGAGGCACCATATTGTCGTAGATAATCGTAACGGCGCCGGATAAGTGAAGGTGGGATAAATAAACCTGTACTGTGCATTGAACACTACACGTAGTATCTAGTACTTAAAATGGAGTAGTCCTTGAAGCACCATATTGTCGTAGATAATCGTAACGGCGTCTGATAACTGAAGGTGGAATAACTAAGAGAGTACTGTGTATTGAACACCGTATGTAGTATCTAACCGTTACAATAGAGTAGTCCTTGAGGCATCATATTGGCGTATATAAAGGTAACGGCGTCGGATATGTGAAGGTGGGATAACTAAAACTCTACTGTGTATTGAACACTGTATGTTGAATCTGACCCTTACAATGGAGTAGTCCCTGAGCTACTATATTGACGTATATAAACGTAACCGTGTCGGCTAAGTGAAGGTGGAGTAACTACGGCTGTACTGTCTATTGAGCACTGCATGTAGTATCTAACACTTACAATGGAGTAGTCCTTGAGGCACACTATAGACGTAGATAAACGTAACGGTGTCGTGTAAATGATGGTGGAATAACTCAGAAATTACTGTGTATTGAACACTGTATGTAGTATCTAACCCTGAAAAAGGGGTATTCCTTGATGAAACATATTGGCGTAGATAAACGTAACGGCGTCGGTTAAGTGAAGGTGGGACAACTAAGACTGTACAGTGTATTGATCACTGTATGTAGTTTATAACACTTACAATGGAGTATGTAATGAGCCAACAAATCGACGTAGATATACGTAACGGTGTCGGATAAGAGAAGGTGGGACATCTAAGGCTGTAATGTGTATTGAACCCTGCATGTTGTATACAACACGTACAATGGAGTAGTGTTTGAGGCACCATTTTGACGTAGATAAACGTAACGGCATCGGATATGTTGAGGTGGGCTAACTAAGAATGTACTGTGTATTGAACACTCAATGTTGTATCCAACCTTTTTAATGGGGTAGTCCCTGAGCCACCATTTTAGCGTAGATAAACTTATCGGCGTCGGATATATACAGGTGGCCTATAAAATACTGTACTGTGTATTGAACACTGCATGTAGAATCTAACCCTTGCAATAAAGTGGTCCCTGAGGCACCATAATGCGGTAGATAAACGTAGCGGTGTCGGATAAGTGGAGGAGGTATAACTAAGACTGTACTGTCTATTGAACAATCTATGTAGTATCTAACACTTACAATGGAGTAGTACTTGAGTCACAATATTGACGTAGATAAACCTAATGGCGTCGGATATATAAAGGTGGAATAACTAAGAGAGTAATGTGTATTGAAGACTGAATGTAGTATCCAACTCTTATAATGGGGTAGTCCCTGAGCCAACATGTTACCGTAGATAAACTTAACGGCGTCGGATATGTGGAGGTGGGATAACATAGGATCTACTATGTATTGAACACTCTACGAAATATCTAACTCTCAAAATGGAGTAGTCCTTGAGACAACATTTTGTCGTAGATAATCGTAACGGCGTCTGATAACTGAAGGTGGGATAACTAATATTGTACTGTGTATAGAACACTGAATGTAATATCCAACACACATAATGGGGTAGTCCCTGAGCCAACTTTTTAACGTAGATAAACTTAACAGCGTCGGATATGTGATGATGGAATAACTAATACTCTACTGTGTATTGAGCAGTGCAGGTAGTATCTAACACTTACAATGGGGTAGTCCCTGAGGCACCATATTGACGTAGATATACGTAACGGCTTTGGCTAAACAAAAGGTGGGGTAACTAAGACAGAATTGATACTTGAACACTCAATGTATTATCCAACACTTATAAAGTGGTAGTCCCTGAGCCAACATTTCAACGTAGATAAACTTCACGGCGTCGGATATGTGAAGGTGGGATAACTAAGACTGCACTGTGTATTGAACACTGCGTGTAGTATCTAACACTTACTATGGAGTAGTCCCTAAGCCACCATATTGCCGTAGGTAATCGTAACGGCTTCGGATAAATGAAAGTGGGATAACTAAGAGAGTTCTGTGTATTGAACACTGTATGTAGTATCTAAACCTTACAATGGAGTAGTCCTTGAGGCACCATATTGTCTTAGATAAACGTAACGGTGTCGAATATGTGAAGGTGGGATAACTAAGACTGTACTGTGTAAAGAACACTGGATGTAGAATTTAACCCTTAAAATGGGGTAGACCTTGATGCACCATATTGGCTCAGATAAACGTAACGGCGTCGAATATGTGACGGTGGGATAACTAAACTGTACTGTGTATTGAACTCTGTATGTAATATCTAAGACTTACAATGGAGTACTATTTGAGGCAACATATTGACGTAGATAAAAGTATCGGCGTCGCATATGTGAAGGTGGGATAACTAAGACAGTACTGTGCATTGAACACTGTATGTAGTTGCTAACACTTACAATGGAGTAGTTCATGTGCCACCATATTGACGTAGATAAACGTAAAGCCGTCGGATAAGTGAATGTGGGATAACTAAGGCTGTACTGTGTATTGAACACTGTATGTATTTGCTAACACTTACAATGGAGTAGTTACTGAGCCACCATGTTGGCATAGAAAAAACGTAGCCGTCGGAAAATTGATAGTGGTATATCTAAGATTGCACTGTGTATTGAACACTGTATGTAGTATCTAACTATTAAAAGGCGTAGTCCTTGAGGCACCATAATGTCGTTGATAAACGTAATGGCGTCGGATAGGTGAAGGTGGGATAAATAAGACTGTACTGTGTATTGAACACTGCACGTAGTATCTAATACTTACAATGGAGTAGTCCTAGAAGCACCATAATTACGTAGATAAACGTAACGGCTTCGGACAAGTGAAGGTGAGATAACTAAGGCTCTATTGTGTATTGATCGCTACATGTAATATCTAACAATTACAATGGAGTAGTCACTGAGCCACCAAGTTGGCGTAGATAACCGGAAGGCGTGGGATAAAGGATGGCGAGATAACGAAGTCTGTGCTGTCTATTGAAAACGCAGCATGTGTATTGAACATACTGCACGTAGTATCTAGCACTTACAATGGAGTAGTCCCTGAGCCACCATATTGACGTAGATAAACGTAACGGCGTCGGATAAGTGAAGGTGAGATAAATAAGACTATACTGTGTATTGAACACTGCATGTAGAATTTAACCCTTAAAATGTGGTAGCCCTTGAGGCACCATATTGGCTTTGATAAACATAACGGCGTCGAATAAGTGACGGTGGGATACCTAAGACTGTACTGTGTGTTGAAAACTGTATGTAGTTGCTAACAATTACAATGGAGTAATTACTGAGCCACCATATTGACGTAGATAAATTTAACGGCGTCCGATAAGTGACGGTGGGATAACTAAGGCTGTACTGTGTATTCAAGACTGTATGTAGAATCTAACCCGTAAAATATAGTAGTCCTTGATGCATCATATTGACGTAGATAATCGTAACGGCGTCGGGTAAGTAAAGGTGTGATAATGAAGGCTGTACTGTGTATTGAGCACTGCATGTAGCATGTAACAGTTACAATGGAGGAGTCCTTGAGGCACCATATTGACGTAGATAAACGTAACGGCGATGGATAAGTGAAGGTGGTATAACTAAGACTGTACTGTGTATATAACACTGCATTTAGAGTCTAACATTTAAAATGGGGTAGTGCTTGAGGCACCATAATGGCATAGATAAAACTAACGGCGACGGATAAGTGAAGTTGGGATAACTAAGACTGTACTGTGTATTGAACACTGTATGTAGTATCTAAACCTTACAATGGAGTAGTCCTTGAGGCACATATTGACGCAGATACACGTAACGGCTTCGGATAAGCAAATGTGGGATATCTAAGATTGTACTGTGTATTGAATACTGAATTTAATATCCAACAATTATAATGGGGTAGTCCCTGAGCCAACATTTTAACGTAGCTAAACTTAACGTGGTCGGATAAATGATGGTGGAATAACTAAGGCTGTACTGTGTATAGAACACTGTATGTAAACCTTACAATGGTGTAGTCCTTGAGGCATCATATTGGCGTAGATAAAGATAACGGAGTCGGATAAGTGAAGGTGGGATAACTAAGACTATACTGTATATTGAACACTGTATGTAGTTGCTAACACTCACAATGGAGTAATTAATGAACCACCTAATTGTGGTAGATAATCGTAAAGGGCGTCGGATAACTGACGGAGGGTTAACTAAGTGAGTACTGTGTATTGAACACTGTATGTTGAATCTGACACAATGGAGTAGTCCCTGAGCCACTATGTTGACGTATATAAACGTAACGGAGTCGGCTAAATGATGGTGTAATAAATCATAACTTACTGTGAATTGAACACTGTATGTAGTAACTAACACTTAAAATGGGGTATTCCTTGAGGAAACATATTGGCGTAGATAAACGTAACGGCGTCGGATAAGTGAAGGTGGGATAACTATTACTGTATTGTGTATTGAAAACTGTATGTAGTTGCTAATACTTACAATGGAGTAGGTAATGAGCCACCATATTGTCGTAGATAAACGTAACGGTGTCGGATAAGTGAAGGTGGCACAACTAAGGCTGTACTGTGTATTGAACACTGCATGTAGTATATAACACGTACAATGGAGTAGTCCTTGAGGCACCATAGTGACGTAGATAAACGTAACGGCTTCGGATATGTTGAGGTGGGATAACTAATAATGTACTGTGTATTGAACACTGAATGTAGTATCCAGCGCTTGTAATGGGGTAGTCCCTGAGCCACCTTTTTAACGTAGATAAACTTAATGGCGTCGGATAAGTGGAGGTGGGCTAAAAAATACTGTACTTTGTATTCAACACTGCATGTAGAATCTATCCCTTGCAATAAAGTGGTCCCTGAGGCACCATAATGCCGTAGATAAACGTAGCGGTGTCGGATAAGTGAAGAGGTATAACTAAGACTGTACTGTCTATTGAATACTCTATGTAGTATCTAACTCTTACAATGGAGTAGTACTTGAGTCACCATATTGACGTAGATAAACCTAACGTCGTCGCGTAAATGAAGGTGGGATAACTAAGAGAGTAATGTGTATTGAACACTGTATACTCTATCTAACCCTTACAATCGATTAGTCCTTGAGGCACCATATTGACGTAGATATACGTAACGGCTTCGGGTAAACAAACGTGAGATAACTAAGATTGCACTGTGTATCGAACGCTGAATGTAGTATCCAACCTTGAAAATGTGGTAGTCCCTGAGCCAACATTTTAACGTAGATAAACTTAACTGCGTCTGATTAGCGGAGGTGGGATAACTAAGACTGTACTGTTTATTGAACACTGTATGTAGAATCTAACTCTTAAAATGGAGTAGTCCTTGAGGCATCATATTGGCGTAGATAAAGATAACGGAGTCGGATAAGTGATGGTGGGATAACTAAGACTCTACTGTTTATTGAACAATGCATGTAGAAACTAACCTTAAAATGGGGAAGTTCTTGAGGCATTATGTTAGCGTAAATAAACGTAACGGCATCGGATAAGTGAAGGTGGGATAACTAAGACTCTACTGTGTATTGGACACTGCATGAAGTATCTAACCTTACAATGGAGTAGTCCCTAAGCCACCGTATTGTCGTAGATAAACGTAACGGCGTCGGATAACACAAATTGGGATAACTAAGAGAATAATGTGTATTGAATACTGTATGTAATTGCTAACACTTTCAATGGAGTAGTTACTGAGCCACTATTTTGACGTAGATAAACGTAACGGCGTCGGATAAAGTGTAGGTGGGATATCTAAGACTGTACTGTCTATTGAACACTGTAGTTGCTAACTCTTACAATAGAGTAGTTACTGAACCACCATATGGACTAGAAAAACATAGGCGTCGGAAAATTGATAGTGGAATAACTAAGACTGCACTGTGTATTGAACACTGTATGTAGTATCTAACCCTTAAAATGGGGTAGTCCTTGTGGCACCATGTTGGCGTAGATAAACGTAACAGTGTCGGATAAAAGAAGGTGTTATATATAAGACTGTACTGTGTATTGAACACTGCACGTAGTATCTAAAACTTACAATGGAGTAGTCCTTGAAGCACCATATTTACGTAGATAAACGTAACGGCTTCGGATAAGTGAAGGTGAGATAACTAAGATTTTACTGTGTATTGATCCCTACATGTAATATCTACCCATTACAATGGAGTAGTCCCTGAGCCACCATGCTGACGTAGATAAACGTAACGGCATCGGATATGTGAAGTTGAGATAACTAAGAGTGTACTGTGTATTGAATACCGAATGTAGAATCTTACCGTTAAAAAGGGGTAGTCCTTGAGGCACCATATTGGCGTAGATAAACTTATCGGCGTCGGATAAGTTAAGGTGGGATATCTAAAACTCTACTGTGTATTGAACACTGTATGTTGAATCTTACCCTTACAATGGGGTAGTCCCTGAGCCACCACTGTAACGTAGATAACCTTAACGGCGTCGGATATGTGGAAGTGGGATAACAAAGGCTGTACTGTGTGTTGAACACTGCATGTAGAATCTATCCCTTGCAATAGAGTGGTCCCTGAGGCACCATTGTTCCGTAGATAAACGTAGCGGTGTCGGATAAGTGAAGGTGGTATAACTAAGTCTGTACTGTTTATTAAACACTCTATGTAGTATCTAACACTTACAATGGAGTAGTACTTAAGTCACCATATTTTCGTAGATAAACCTAACGGCGTCGGATATCTGAAGGTGGGATAACTAAGAGAGTAATGTGTATTGAATACTTTATGTAGTATCTAACCCCTACAATGGAGTAGTCCTTGAAGCAACATATTGACGTAGATATACGTAACGGCTTCGGATAAACAAAGGTGGGATATCTAAGACTGTACTGTGTATTGAGCACTGAATGTAGTATCCAAACCTTATAATAGGGTGGTCCCTGAGCCAACATTTTAACGTAGATATACTTAACGGCGTCGGATAAGTGGAGGTGGGATATCATAGACTGTACTTTGTATTGAACACACTATGAAATATCTATCTCTTAAAATGGAGTAGTTCTTGAGACAACATACTGACGTAGATAAACGTAACGGCGTCGGATATGTGAAGGTGGAATAACTAAGACTGTACAGTGTATTGAACTCTGCATGTAGAATCTAGCTTTTAAAATGGGGTAGTCCTTGAGGCACCATATTGGCGAAGATAAATGTAACGGCGTCGGATAAGTGATGGTGGGATTACGAAGACTTTACTGTGTATTGAACACTGCATGTAGTATCTAACTCTTACAATGGAGTAGGCCTTGAGACACCATAATGTCGTAGATAAACTTAGCGGCGTCGGATATGTGAAGGTGGTATAACTAATACTTTACTGTGTATTGAACACTGCTTGTAGTATCTAACCCTTTCAATGGAGTGGTCCCTGAAATTTAATTGATTTCCAATTCAGTTAATTAAAAAAAATTATTATTAAAGTCAATGACAAGTTAAGTTATTATTATTATTTTGTGTTCTGCCCTAAGGCATGTCTTCAGGTGGTAGGAACCCTCCAAGCTGTCCTATCGCATGCCAGTCTTTTCGTTTCTTCGTACCACCCTCTGATCTTAATGATGTCTATTGACTTCATTCTTATACGCCCTCTTCTTTTTTCTCCTTCTATGACACCCTCCATGGCAGTTGTAAGCAAACGGTCTCTTCTAAAACAATGACCTTAACAATTCTTTTTCCTATTTTCTATTATCTTCAGGATTCTTCTCTGAATTGTAAGTTCAAATAATTTACAATAATAGGTCTTATACTCAATAATAAATATAACTTAGATTGGCATAGAAAATGCAATTTGACAAAGGAAAATGAAAGGAAGACTAAACTCTATACAACTACAACTTAAAGTAAACACAGTGAAGAGTTTGTGTTATATATTGCGACAGTACAAATAAGTGATGTACTGAGCATTGAATATAAAAATTTTAATATACCTAATTAACTGTAAATAATTAATAATGTATTAGAAATAAGCATGTCAGGGATTGCAAGCTTGGCTCAGACAAAAAATATGAACAGGTGTTTCGACCTGAATTGACGTGTACACACACACAAATGTAACTGAAAGTGTGCATCAGTATTTTGCTAGTGTGTGTGAACGCAGGTCTATGCAGGCGAGTTTACCACCCCAAGATGAATAATTGCATAATTACTGTTTTTCCGTATTTATTCATAAACTATATTTAAAGAGTAAAATCCAAAAAAAAAACAATAAAATGTAAGAAAATTTACTAAATACTCTGTACGAAAACCATGTGAAAGTGCCACACCGTACGAGTGTAATAGTGAAATAACTGTGTACAAATCGAAAGGGTTAAGTTGCAATGTCCAAAATTACAGTGAACATGTGTTGAAAAAATAGTTATAAGATAAGTATAAGAGTATACTTACAGGACTCTGCAATTCGCAGAAATATAAGAAATAGCGAAATTGACAAAGAGTGGGGGAACTGAATCCAGAGACAGTTTCTGACATGTCGATTTCGTACCACTGCGGGTGTCGACCAAGGCATGGGTATAAATAGGACACACAAGCTAGAGTGGTTCTCTTTCTTAAATCATCCACAGTGCAGCGGGAGCTTCTGCCCGTCCGCACAGAATATTTAAATTTTTGTAAATAATTTCATCCTTCCAGTTACATACAGTTATGTAACTGGATTGTAAAACAAACTGTTTTAAAATAATAACAAAATTACATAAGAAGATCCATTGACGTCAGAAACAGCACGAGGAGAAGTTCCAGAGAGTGATACGTCGCTGGACAGAAGAGCGAGTCAACGCTGGACAAGAGGAGCGAGTCGACGCTGGACAAGAGGAGCGATTCGACGCTGGACAAGAGGAGAATAGCGAGGCGACGCTGGACAAGAGGACGCTGGAGTGCGAGACGAGGACGACTACAGATGGATCAAATGATCGAGTATGATTGACGACAATAAAGTGATAAACAACTTATTTATCTCTTAATCGAACAATGAACTCAAAGACAATTAAACACATTCTTGTTTTATTTAAAATTAAGAGCCAATGTTTATTTAAAGTAGAATTAAAATCATAGATGTTTTAGAAATACGATTAACGTAACAAGAGCTCAAATTAGTATTGAAATAAAACGAATACAAAGAATTTAAATGAAAACAATTAGTGTTTGATATAAATCAGTACTGAGAAACAAAAGATAAATTCAATAACTATTAATATTTTGAGTACATTACAATATATAAAAATATATTTAAATATTGATATTTTGAAACACATTAATTGACTGAGTAGTATGGAAATGAAATTTTCCTTTAATACAATAATTAGTAGAATAGAATATTTAGTCAGTAAGGATGTATATAGCATAAGCTTTACGGCATAATAACAAATAATAACGAATGTTTTAAGTCGAAGTAAGTGCTAGGTGCACAATTTTATTAATATCAAATAAATTTGAAATACCGTTACAAGTTACATAGGGTTCTTATTTCAGACACACCTGAAACCCAAATTAAATGATATAGTGTTACATAATTTGTCAATCTTGAGCGTGAGACCAGTCTCGCCTATTTTTATGTATATCGTATTGTTGCATAAGAAATATCGCTTCCAACGTGGAGCATCACAAATGTAAATTATATTATATTTGCAACGTTATATCGTTACATAATATGGCGTCCCAGATCGTGGGGCTCCGCAAAAACAAATAAATTTATATTTATGCAATTATGTATCGTTGTATAAAATATGGCTCCCAAAGAACGTGGGGCTATACAAATTAAATTACATGTAAATTTGTACACATACAACATATGTTGTATCGTTGTAAAATATGTCGCCCTGGACGTGGGGCACGACATGCCTAAATTTATGTACAAGAAATTTGTTACATAAATTGTAGCCCATGAACGTATGGCCCGATCCCCATCAATTAACTATTAAAATTTTTATGTAGCTAAATGGTTGCTCTAAAACATAAAGAGTGTGTTAAATGAAAAATGTATAATATGTAATTATTATTTATATTAAACAGTAACTGAATGTAATGTTAATTGTTGTGTAATAACACAGCTGGCGCCCACAAATAATATTGTTTGTCTATGTAACAGGTGTAACTGTAATGAGTATTAATAATTAATATTAATAAAAATACAGAAATAAATAAATAAGTAGGGAACGGTTATCAATAATAATTGTTAAAGGATTACTACTAAATAAATATTTTAATAATACTTCAACATGACGACTCCAGGAAATTTAGACGTAGAGGCATTCCAGACGATGATGCGTGCCTGGGTCGATGAATTAAGCACAAAACAGACAGAAAATTTAAATAAACAGACAGAAAATTTAAATGCTAGAATAAACGAACTAAAAGAAATAAATACAAAACAAACAGAAAGTTTAGAAAATAAATTAGAGCTACAGTCCGAAAATTTTAGACAGGACACCATAAAAATTACAGAAAGTCTAGAAGAGTTAAAAATTGATAATCTTGAAATAAAACAAAGTATAATTAACGGTACTGCACAGTTAACCGAAAAAATTGTTAATACCAACATACGTATTGACACGATCGCAGAAAATGTCTGTGGAATAATTAATAAACAAACGGAAATAATATGTGAAAAGATAGTATGTGAAGAATTCATAGTAGTTGAAAATACGTGTGTAATTACTAACGATAATTATAAAGTAATTAACATTAAGGAAGAGAAGCAAATTAAGGTTAATAAAACGTACCTTATTAATAGCGATATTCCAAGTGTGAGACCCACACACAATAGTAAGTCACACAGGATGACACAAGTGAAACACATAAGACACTACACTTACGGAGATAAAAATCACTTTAGGTATAACAAGAAACGTAGTAATTTATCTAGACGAAACACTACACAAAATTGTGGTAAATATGACGGTAGGTATAAACACGAGAAATATAAAGCGAACGATAAATATAGTATCGATAATTATAACTGTAGGTATAAAAACTACAAAGATTATTATAGGCGATGCACGAGAGCAAAACGCATACGAACTAGTAAAAAATGCGTTCGTCAAAAGCAGCTACGCGGAGAGAAAGAGCAAAGCATTTGTTACAAGAGAAAGAGAGGGAAAATAAAGTTTTCACCCTATAAACAGGTGACTTATACGATCAAAACAAACGTTCACACGGTAAGTACGCATACAAACGTCGCAGCAATGCAACGGAAGGTAACGAGGGGGTAACCCAATGGAATGTTGTCGCGAGGGTGAGCACAATGAATTTCCTGTGTACAACAACCAATTGTTATAATAAGAGGGGTGTCAGTTCAAACGAAAATTTATTTATCTCTTAATCGAACAATGAACTCAAAGACAATTAAAGACATTCTTCTTTTATTTAAAAGTAAGAGCCAATGTTTATTTAAAGTAGAATTAAAATCATAGATGTTTTAGAAATACGATTAACGTAACAAGAGCGCAAATTAGTATTGAAATAAAACGAATACAAAGAATTTAAATGAAAACAATTAGTGTTTGATATAAATCAGTACTGAGAAACAAAAGATAAATTCAATAACTATTAATATTTTGAGTACATTACAATATATTTAAATATTGATATTTTGAAACACATTAATTGACTGAGTAGTATGGAAATGAAATTTTCCTTTAATACAATAATTAGTAGAATAGAATATTTAGTCAGTAAGGATGTATATAGCATAAGCTTTACGGCATAATAAAAAATAATAACGAATGTTTTAAGTCGAAGTAAGTGCTAGGTGCACAATTTTATTAATATCAAATAAATTTGAAATACCGTTACAAGTTACATAGAGTTCTTATTTGAGACACACCTGAAACCCAAATTAAATGATATAGTGTTACATAATTTGTCAATCTTGAGCGTGAGACCAGTCACGCCTATTTTGATGTATATCGTATTGTTGCATAAGAAATATCGCTTCCAACGTGGAGCATCACAAATGTAAATTATATTATATTTGCAACGTTATATCGTTACATAATTTGGCGTCCCAGATCGTGGGGCTCCGCAAAAACAAATAAATTTATATTTATGCAATTATGTATCGTTGTATAAAATATGGCTCCCAAAGAACGTGGGGCTATACAAATTAAATTACATGTAAATTTGTACACATACAACATATGTTGTATCGTTGAAATATATATATATATATATATAAATGCTGAAAAAATATTGTGAAAAATGAAAAGAAGTCGATTTAAAATTTAACAAAGTGTAGGTCTACAGTAATATTTATTTATTCGGTGTTTTTATGTTCCTTTCTTTTTTATTTTTCTATTAAAAAAAGAGTGACAAGCATTATATTTATAACAAAATTAGTTAACATTATTTTACATGCTGTAAAATTTATATCCACAACCCTGTTGGTTACATTTGTATCCACAGCAATTAAACACATGCTAGTAACCCTCACTTTCTTTATTTCAACGTTCTCTTTAAAGTATTTATATTTCACAGAAAGGTATTATTAGGCTCCCAAGACGAACTTGAAGCCTACATGGTGTGTCCTTTAAATGATTTTAATGAAATTAGTGAAGTACTGCTATTATTTGCTCATTATTTTTAATTTGTTTGTACGATTTTCATTTAAACACCAGAAAACCCGTATTCTACAAAAACGATATGTGGTTGAAAAATCCCCCCCCCCCGTAATGAAATACTGGGTTTGCACCTGTTTACACGCAATGAGGTATTAACACTTTTGGTGTTATCTGTTTACTAACAGCTGTGACTTGTGTGTTCACGTCTGAGATCATAATTATGGCGTGTGTATGCAATCATAAGGCTCGATGCACACACGCGTGACTAGCAGTCACCTAGCCGCAGTCAGCAACCAGATTTTGCCACATACAGCCATCTATTTGTATCATAGAAAACGTGTAATGTTCTCTTCTTTAGTATACAGACATTTTATTTGGACTCGGAAACGGTTTTGGGTGCACCCATTTACTGATTCAAGACTTATTAGATATAGATTTCGTATTAAAGGTACATAGTTCATTTTGTTCTTCATCTTCAGCGGCGCAACAACCCATTATTGAGTCAAGGGCTCCTTTAACAGACTGTCCCAGTTATTCCGGTTAAGTACAGACAACTGAATTGCTGAGAAACAGATAGGTTTCACCACATAAACGAGTTTCACAGATGGGATATGTGATTTCTCCGATCCAACCCCAAACCTGGAGGACCAGGAACTATAATTTCGGGGTGCTCTTCCTCTATAGAGCTAATTTCACCTCAGCTGACGAGCTCTTTCTGCCCGGTCTCAGTAGGCTAACTGCCTCAGCCCATGTGTGCAGCTGTTGGGCTACTACAGCCTCCTCCGCCACCACACTAGATGCACTATCTGCTGCCGATGTGCACCATCCTGCCAGGCCAGGGCCCAGGATACTCCAGACTGCCCTGACAGAACCCCCATCTGTCGTTTGCTTACCGATCCACTCCGCCGAAGGGATTGGTTACCACAACCTTGGAGTGGATTGCTCGCCGAAACAGGGTCCACCGACGCGTATCCAACACTTTTAATGGGGTAGTTCCTGAGCGGCGTTCTTAGGGCAACATATTGGCGTAGATAAACGTAACGGCGTCGGATAAGTGATGGTGGGATAACTAAGAATGTACTATTTATTGAACACTGTATTTAGTTGCTACCACTTACAATGGAGTAACTACTGAACCACCATATTGACGTAGATAAATTTAACGGCGTCGGATACATGAAGGTGGGGTAACTAAGGCTGTACGGTGTATTGAACACTAAATGTAGAATCTAACACTTAAAATGGGGTAGTCCTTGAAGCACCATTTTGGCGTAGATAAATGTAACGGCGTTGTATAGGTGATGATGGGATAACTAAGTCTGTACTGTGTATTGAACACAGTATGTAGTTGCTAACACTTACAATGGAGTAACTATTGAGCCACCATCTTAAGGTAGATAATCTTAACGGCGTCGAATAAGTGATGGTGGAATAACTAAGACTGAACTGTGTATAGAACACTGTATGTATTATCTAATCCTTAAAATAGTGTAGTCCTTGAGGCACCATATTGGCGTAGATAAAGGTAACGGCGTCGGATAAGTGACGGTGGGATAACTAAGGCTGTATTGTGTATTGAGCACTGTATGTAGTATCTAACACTTACAATGGAGTAGTCCTTGAGGCAAAATATATACGTAGATAAACGTAACGACGTCGGATAAGTGAAGGTGGGATAACGAAGGCTGTACTCTGTATTGAGCACTGCATGTAGTATCTAACACAATTGAGTAGTCCTTGAGGCACCATATTGATTTTGATAAACGCAAAGGCGTCGCATTAGTGATGGTGGGATAACTAAGGCTGTACTCTGTATTGAACACTGCATGTATTTTCCTACACATATAATGGGGTAGACACTGAGCCAACATTTTAACGTAGATAAACTTAACCGCGTCTGATTAGTGGAGGTGGGATAACTAAGACTGTACTGTGTATTGAACACTCTTTGTAAAATCCAACACTTAAAATGAAGTACTCCTTAAGGCAACATGTTGAAGTAGATAAATGTAGCGGCGACGGATAAGTGATGGTGGAATAACTAAGACTGTACTGTGTATAGAAAACTGTGTGTAGAATCTAACACTTACAATGGTGTAGACCTTGAGGCACCATATTGGCGTAGATAAAGGAAACGGCGTCCGATAAGTGAAGGTGTGATAACTAAAACTCTACTGTGTATAGAACACTGTATGTTGATACTGATCCTGATACTGATCCTATTGAATACTGTATGTAATTGCTAACACTTACAATGGAGTAGTTACTGAGCCACCATATTGACGAAGATAAATGTAACTGCGTCGGATAAGTGAAGGTGGGACAACTTATGCTGTACTGTGTATTGAACACTGCATGCAGTATATAAAACTTACAATGGAGTAGTCCTTGAGGCACCATATTGACGTAGATAAACGTAACGGCTTCGGATATGTTGAGGTGGGGTAGCTAAAATTGTAATGTGTATTGAACACTGAATGTAGTATCCAAACTTTATAATGGGGTAGTCGCTGAGCCATCATTTTAACGTAGATAATCTTAACGGCGTCTGATAAGTGGAGGTAGGATAACGAAGATTATACTGTGTATTGAACACTGCATGTAGAGTCTAACCCTTGCAATAGTGTGGTCCCTGAGTTACCATAATGCCGTAGATAAACGTTGCGGCGTCGGACAAGCGAAGGTGGTATAACTAAGACTGTACTGTTTATTGAACACTCTATGTAGTATCTAATTCTTAAAATGAAGTAGTACTTGAGTCACCATATTGACGTAGATGAACCTAACGGCGTCGGATACGTGAAGGTGGGATAACTAAGACTCTACTCTTTATTGAGCAATGTATGTAGAAACTAACCTTAAAATGGGGAAGTCCTTGAGGCGTTATGTTGGCGTAGATAAACGTAACGGCGTCGGATAAGTGAAGGTGGGATAACTAAGAGTGTACTGTGATTTGGACACTGCATGAAGTATCTAACACTTACAATACAGTAGTCCCTAAGCCACCATATTGTCGTAGATAAACGTAACGGCGTCGGATAACTCAAGGTGGTATAACTAAGAGAGTAATGTGTATTGAATACTGTATGTAATTGCTATCACTTACAATGGAGTAGTTACTGAGCCACTATTTTATCGTAGATAAACGTAACGGCGTCGGATGTAGTGAAGGTGGGATAAATAAGACTGTACTGTCTATTGAACACTGTAGTTGCTAACACTTACAATGGAGTAGTTACTGAGCCACCATATGAACGTGGAAAAAACACAGGCGTCGGAAAATTGATAGTGGAATAACTAAGACTGCCCTGTGTAATGAACACTGTATGTAGTATCTAACCCTTAAAATGGAGTAGTCCTTGTGGCACCATGTGGGCGTAGATAAACGTAACAGTGTCGCATAAATGAAGGTGTTATAAATAAGACTGTACTGTGTATTGAACACTGCACGTAGTATCTGACACTTACAATGGAGTAGTCCTTGCAGCACCATATTTACGTAGATAAACGTAACGGCTTCGGATAAGTGAAGGTGAGATAACTAAGAATTTACTGTGTATTGATCCCTACATGTAATATCTAACCATTATAATGGAGTAGTCCCTGAGCCACCATGTTGACGTAGATAAACGTAACGGCGTCGGATATGTGAAGATGAGATAACTAAGAGTGTACTGTGTATTGAATACCAAATGTGGAATCTTACCCTTTAAATGGAGTAGTCCTTGAGGCACCATATTGGCGTAAGTAGGTGTTATGGGGGTTCGAACCCACTATCTTCCCCATGAGTGCGAGTGAGAGCGAATGACATGTGCAATGAGTGCGAGTGAGATGGAAGATGACACCACTACCCCCCATCTATCCTCACCATCAACGGCGGAAGTGACGTCATACGGCCATGTTGTCGGTGTCGGCCATTTTGTGGGGTTATGTGTGCGATGATTGGCGGAGGCGTGGCTATGTTCGCCGTTCGCCGTTCGCCGTTGACGTCGTCATCGTCGCTGGGCGGCGGCCTGGTCGTGGCTTGATCGTCGCCAGGTGTGGTGGGTCGGCGGCGGTCATGTTGGAAAAGTGCGAGGTTGTCGGGTTGTGGCAGGAGTGTGCTGGTTAAGGTTCGGCCACGTTGCCGACTCGTGCGTGTGTTATAGTGTACAGGTTTGGATATATACGGTGTTTTCCGGAAGGGTGGCCATGTTGGAAAAGCGTTGTCGGCGTTGCCAACTTGTGCTGGTTTTATCGACGTTGTCGGTTCGGTGTTATAGTGTATGGGTTTAAGATATATTTACACTGCCACCAATGTCCGTCGATGTGAAGAGGTGAATTGCATTGTAGCCAACGCGTCGGCCACGTTGTCGGCTCGTGCATGTGTTATAGTGTACGGGTTTCAGATATATTTACACTGCCACAATTGTCCCGATATCGTCGATGTCGTGTCTATGTGTTAAATAAATATATATACAGATTGAAAAAATACGTTCGCACCAACCTGTTGGTCTAGGGCTTGCTATGTCGAGCCTTACATTTGTTGTTGTAAGAAACACACATGATATGCAGTGGTCAATTCACTTATATAAAACACATGCACACGCAATATTTATGTAATATCTGAACGCACCAACCTGTTGGTCTAGGGCTTGCTATGTCGAGCCCTACATTTGTTGTTGTAAGAAACACACATGATATGCAGTGGTCAATTCACTTATATAAAACACACGCACACGCAATATTTATGTAATATCTGAATAATAGGACATTGCAAATGATGTAATCGGCTCCCACCATGATTTTCACATGTGGAGTTATTTTTTACAACAGAATGCTGACAGACCATCCGTTATCACTGGTGGATATGTAATATGAATAATAGGGACAAGTGGCAGTTGGCTTCCACAATGATTTATACACGTGCAATTTTTTTTCCACATGGTGCAGCTGTCTGGACATCTGTTTAGCGAGTCGCTAATGGTAATAATTAATTGCCTCCGTCTGTCAGCATATAATTAATTGCCACCGACTGTATGAACATATGTTATCGTTGCGTGTGAACGCAGTTAGGGACGTACATAAATTATTGTGTGAAATAGAACACAATCCAAGCTAAGTGTACGTCTTTGATTGTGTGTGTGTGTGTGTGTGTGTGTGTGTGAGTGTGTGTGGCAGCTGTTACTTTTTTGTTGATGAGTGTGCATTAGTTGTTATGATGATGTAATCGACTCCGTCTGTCTGCCCATCTGTTTATCGCAGCGTGTGAACGTAGTCGTACATAAATTTTTTTTTAAATAACAGAACACACAAGCTGTCTGACACCATCTGTTATCACAGCGTGTGGGAAACAGAACGCAAGCCAAGCTAAGTGTGCGTCCGTGACTTTGTGTGTGGGAGCTTTTTTTGTTGTTACCATCTCTTTCGTGTACATCCTTGAGATGCTATATTACGTATAAGCTGTACGAACTGCTCTCAAAGACACATCGTTCGTCGCGAGACTCAACTGGAACTCGTACAAGGTTAGTTTGTTTTTTTAAATATTCTTTAATTTCTAAAGTATATTATAATCATACAATTATTGTTTAATACAATTGATTTTTTAAATTAGTTCTATGTAACACGTTCTAGCTTGTATATTGAGTTATGAATATGTATATAAGTTATGTTCGAAGGAATTTTGAAATTAAAAAACAATAAAAATATTAAAGCAATACTGTTTAATTACAAATAATTAAAATACATGTAATTAAAATACATAATATGTAAACGCACACAGTAGTGAAAATTACAAAATGTATACGAAATACATCTAAGTAAAACTAAGTACAAGTGCACTATGACATGACAAATATGTACAAAAAAATTAAATAAACACACACAGAAGTGACAATTAAAAAAAGCAATACTGTTTAATTACAAATAATTAAAATACATGTAATCAAAATATATTACAATTGAAAATACATAATATGTAAACGCGCTCAGTAGTGAAAATTTCAAAATATAAACATAAGCAATATGACAATGGTATACGAAATACAACTAAGTAAAACTAATTACAAGTGCACTATGACAGGACAAATATGTACAAAAAATGAAATAAACACACACACACACACACACACACACACACACACACACACACACACACACACACACACACACACACACACACACACACACACACACACACACAGTAGTGACAATTAAAAAAATACAATTTTATACAATTATATCAAATGAATTATGTGTAAGCACATTATATTTTAACATTATGTCAATATGTGTAATCGTACGCGACAAATGAAGATGTCCATTCGGTCCTACTGTACAATTTCTACTATGTAAGCTCTATCCTTTTCTCCGCGATAAATTAGTTGTAGCGAACACGGTACTAAATTTTTTAATTCCTCATCTTCGAAAACGCCTGCGTATCTCTTTGGTAGATATACACGATACTTTAGTCTAGGGTCTCTGTAATCTTGGAGAGTGACGGGTACAGCTTTACCGTACTTTTCGTCTATATTCTGCATTTCTTCTATCGGATATTTTACACCGATTATCAATTCCTTTATTTTTTTATACTCAATTGCGCTAATAGTTGCAAACTTTTCAGTGAATGATGCCATTTTAAAATAAAGAATTTATAATTTCTGGCACGTCTCTCAACGAATGAACGAATAACGCTCGTGCACAGCGGAATATATATGGAGGTAGTTGTGGAGGTGGAAACCGGAGAGGGGGGAACCACTCTACGCACAGTAAGCGTTTATTTTTAACCGTGTGAACAGGACACGAGCTGATTTCTCACGGTTCGATGGGTAGGTGGGGAAGAGGGGAGTCGGTTATTTTTTATACGTCTAGACAGCACTCGTGCTTGTTCGAGCATGTCGACGACGCTAGTTTATTTTTAGACAGGTGATGTATTTAAATGTGTGAACAGGATACGACTTGATTTCTCACGGTTCGATGGGTAGGTGAGGAAGAGGGGTGTCGGTTATTTTTATACGTCTAGACAGCACATGTGCTTGTTTGAACATGTCGTCGACGCTAATTTATTTTTAGACAGATGATGTAATCGATAGAAAGGCGACGACTGTTATTTTTTACGTAAGCGCTAAACAATAATGTTAGTAATTTATCAGAAACATATTGACTATTCTAAAATCTGATACAACCCACTCGCGTAAAGCGTGTACTCTAGTATTTGTACATATTTCCGGAAATAAGCGGTGCGCGAGACAGACTGTTTCGTGCATTGATTGTAATTGATCGAGTTTGGGACAACCGAAATCTTCTAAATTTATAATATTAAAATGCACGATACGCATCTGTAGAAATCTTTTTTTTGCAATCCTTTTACGAACACGAAGTTAAAAGGATGGAGAAACCCAACATGGTACCGATCGTGTGTTCCGTACATCCGAAATCGATATCGTATGAACAATAAATTTCACATTTCAACGTGTTGTTGTTGGGTCGTAGAGAAAATTTCGGGTCTTCTAGTTCTTTCTTCAGGTACGTTTCGATTATTGTGAAAAAAAGGTCGTTTTTTCCACTTCTGGTGGTCGTTGTAAAAAGACGACATATTCAGCTCTTCTTCGATGATCCGCTATATCGATGACTTGGACGGACTGAACTTACGACAGAGGACGATATTCCTTTCCCGTGCGGTGTACGTCGGCTTCACAGTACTTGATGTCAGCAAACTGATAATGTACGAATTTCATTATCGGTACGCTGCCACCAAGTTATGCAAGCCGTTTGATACAATCGTCCGGATGTTTGCGCTGTCTCTGTGCATCGAAATAATACAAAATAACACAACTTTGTATTCAATTAGTAATTTACCAGAAACTTACTACGACTTGCACTGATAAAAAACTGAGCGAAGAGTAGGGGAGGGGGAATACCATCCAATTGGAGACGCACCCCCCTCCCATCATTCGTACTGTAGGGAAGAGGGCTGCGATTGAGAGGGTATTACGACATTAAAGTACACGAAAATTGTTATAAATGACTACATTTATTAATATAAAAAACACATACATTAAAAGTTGTGTGTACATATATAATATTCTAAAAAGCAACATAGTATTTACAGTAAAAAAAACAATAATATACAGCATGCGTTTAATTCTGTCTGCGCACTGTGTTGGACAGCGGATTGTATACGTTGAGAGAATCGTGCAGTATCATGCAGTAGGTCGCGGTCTGAGCGGGAAATTGCTCGTGGACTCGAACTCCAATCTGACGTCAACCGACGAAGACTTGAGCGACACGTCCTCTCTGCTACAATCGAAGACGTATAGCGGTGCTCTCGCTATGAACTCTGTTGGTGTTAGAAGTACGTTGGGTTGAGTTCTACGGTAGTACGCTTTTTGAAATCGTGAATACACATCGTACAGAAGAGCGTAACGTCCGTTATCGATATCCAGGTTCAGAACATTCCCTGACCGAGGCAGGTTTCTCACCAGGTGTTGCTGCGGCTGAGGCTATGGCTGCTGCGACTGAGGCTGTGGCTGCGACTGTTGCGGATGTGACCGAAAAATAAAATATAACAACATGTACAGACGTGGAAATAATATATGTATACATAAGATGAATAAGACCCCCCTCCAACTAGCCCATCAAAACGTTCACACGCTGTGATAACATATGGGCAGTCAGCATCTTTTTGTAAGCGAATAAAAATAACTGCATACTCCCCCCCCCCGTAAAGTTCTAATGAATTTGAACTCAGTGAATTGTAATAAATAATTTTTAAACATTAAATACAAGTTTATTCTTACCATAGTTACTGGTCCGTGTACCTCCGCCGCTTCACGTTAGGACCAGCAGCGTCGTCGGATAGCGTACGTTTACGCGTTTTGTAGTATCCGTACGCGAGCTATGACCGTGGCTGCAGTTGTATTTTACTGAAAAAATAAAATATAACAACATGTACACATAAGATGAATAAGACCTCCCACTTAGCCCATCAAAACGTTCACACACTGCGATAACAAATGAGCAGTCAGCATCTTGTTGTAAGTGAATAAAAATAACTGTATACTACACCCCCCCTTCGATCATATGTGAAGGTCTCGATGGAAGTCGAATAAATTAACCACGACTTGCAGTCCGACGTGTCGAAAAGGTGGAGATCCTCTTTCATATCAGAGTACACATCGTCAGTCCGTATGCTGTAAAGTAAACTGTCCGTGTCAGTCATTAGTAATGTCAATCGTCGTCCGTACTTGGCGACAGCGTAACGATAATGAAAATCGTTCTTATCAATTTGCTGACATCGAGTACTGTGAAGCCGACGTACACTGGACGGGAAAGGAATATCGTCCTCTGTCGTAAGGCCAGACCGACCAAGTCGTCAGTGTAGCGGATCATACGCTCTAGTCGTGGATTGGAAACAAGTTTCTGCAGCCGTCGTTCGTTAGAGACTAGTTGGAAGTCTATTCGTTTCCTCACGTTCTCCAGCGATTTACCATAGACAGCGTTGACCATCAGTTTGAAAAAATCCTTTTCAAAACTGTTGGTGGCTGCTGCTCTCTTTTGCGTGTTGAAATCGATAAACGGTTTCAACCACGCTCTCTGTTTAAAACTCAACACCCTATGGATCGCTTTCAATTCTAGACCAAGATTCAGATACAACTTTAAATTTCGAAAATGGACAACGTATTTTTGCTTGTCGTCCAAAGTCGTCAGCAACTTGGGAACGGACGACGAAGGCGTTTATGATCCGTTATACCCTTTTGTATAGTGTAGTCGTGTGTGGAGTCGTCGAGAGTACGGTGAAAGTATGTCAGGATTGACGCAGGAACGCACGGGCGCTAGTGGATAATCGGAGTGAAGGTCATGAAGTTCAGATGGATAGTGTAGGTCGACCTCAAGTATGTAGCCCATGTCACTGTCATCACTCAGAGTACGTACGTCCAGTGAGTCGATCTCGTTACGATCGAGCCATCTAAAGTCGCCGTAAGGGAGTGGTTGTGACATGGCTGCACCGTAAAGGTTGTTGCAGTCGGTGTACAATATGAAAGAGGTCGGCTTTGAAGCATCATACTGATCAGCGATTAGCGGGTTGTTGGCCTTGGCATAGCGGTTGGGTACCATGCTAACACCGCCGCGAACAGATGATTCAATAAAAAGATGCTGATCTATATCCGTCAACAGCTCCATTCGCACACCGGTCATCTTTAACATCGCGTGCCAAGCGACGCCGGGAAGCGAGTAAAGATGAGCCGGATCGATCTGGTAGTACCGCATGGCCATCTCACGGAACGCCTCGAAGACGTCGGCCAGCAGCAGTACGTCTGTTTTAAGATAAAGATCGTGATAATCGCCCAGCGTATGGATTCCGAAAGTCTGCCACACGTTCTGCGCGTGAGCGTTATCTTCGTCCGACACGGGCGATTCACTCAGCCTGTTGAAAAAGTGTTCGCGTGCGGGCAGACGTGTTTCGTCGAACTTCTCGCTACCCGTCATGTAATCGTAAGGGTACACCCCCTTACGTAAGAGTAGCTCGAAGTGTTCTTCGAAACATTGTTTTGTTAAAGCGAATTCCGCACCGCTCGCGCGCAAGTTTCCAACAAGTGTGTCCAAGGACGTGTTCAAAAATTGCAACGTGTCTACGAAACGCAGGGCACCCAACGTGACCGATACGAAGCGTTCACTAGTGGTAGCGATACAAGTGAGATTCTCATCGTTGTATTTACCCAACCCTTGTATCAAGTGATGTGCGTCGTAACCTCGTAAGTTATAGAAAAAGACGGGAATATGTTGGGGAGTCTTGCAGTTGAGGTTACATACGTTGTGAGCTGCGCCAAGGTATCGTCCATTCAGATGACAATGGTTGCGCACCTTGTCGTCATCGGTCAGTGGTTTTTCACAGAGATGGCATACGACGGCATTCGTGAAAGATAATACGTCACGATCACTCATAGTCATGGGGACAATGGTACGCATGATCCTGTACAGTTCAGGCTCTTCAACGATAAGTCTATCGAGAAAGGTTTCTATCACGTTCTCACCGCGATAGACGACCTGAGGTTTGAAAATGTTACGCTCGTGGTCGACTATGAGGTAGGAGAAACCTGAAGGAAGATGTAACGACTCCGTTGTGGTGGACGATGTGTGCGGAGGAGCGTCGCAGCGATGACAAGGCACAATGAACGATTCAAAGTCTGCATATATCGCGAAAGGGACTTTATGGCAGTAAGTGTAATTTTTGAAGCACATAACCTTTTCCTTCTCTTTCGTGCGTAAACGAATTCTTTGTTCACCGTACGGTGAACAGTGGGGGACGTGTTCGGTAAGGAGTCGTTCTTCGCAGAACCTGTGCAGACAGTAATCACAATAGAATGAACGGGCTTTGTGTTTGGTTAGTGAAGAGAGTAAGCGACTCATATTTTTTATTAAACAATAATGTTTTCGGTCGTCAGTGGTAAGAAGAAATAGATTAACGTGATGTCGTCTGCCTCTCGAAGGAGTTATTCGTAACGGGTAAATTTCTTTTTCTTCTTATCCAAAAACATTTATGGAAACTTCAGAATTGTCTCGTTCGAACTTCACAATGTCGCATAGTTGGGCTGGATAAGTTATACCAGAAGTGATGATACTGTGGAAATGTGATCTGTATTTGGATACACGGTCGCTGTGCGAGTGTTGTGGAAACAGTGCCGCCAACACTGACCATACGAAACACATTTGATCACCTTTATTGTTCACATTGATGATGGCATTAGTACGAGACAATTCGAGGGGTGTACGGATGAAACTGCAAGCGGCCAGCGGTTGGTACCGTGAGAGAACGAGTTCCAAAAAGACGATGTGGTCCAACGCCCAACCGCTACCCTCGCGTGTGAATTTATAAATCGATTCGATAATTTTTTCGTACGAAGCTTCTAAACGGTCGGGCAACTCGTCTTGGTCACCGATCAGCGTCGTATGACATCGACCGTGAAAATAGCCTTGGGTCGTCACTTCTTCTTCCTCGTCCGTGTCAGCGTTTACGATGTACTTGACAAATCTCGCTTTAACTGTTATATGCCACTTTATAGTAAGCAATCGTGTCAGTTCGTTTACAATGTCCGTACGTAACGTATCATGCATTTCGTCGAAAAAGGTTATGACATCGTTGACACATCCTTCGTCCTCCGTAACAGGCGTGTAAACGTACGACACCAACGCGCCACGCAACGAATGTTTACAATCAACAGTAAACGAGTGCATTGTTTGAAGTAATAATCACAACAACCACATGTAAGCAAAACAATTACTTGCTTGCTTGAGGAACAACAGAAGACTGAACGCTGGCGGCGATCCCCTCTCCTCTTATACTATCTATGGCGGCTGCGCGCGCAGCTATACCCTCTCCGCCCCCACCGGCTGCGCGCGCAGCTATCCTCCCTCCGCTCCCACCGACAGCGATCCCCACTACCGACTGCACTCGCAGTGATTCCTTCAGCTCTCTCCAGCGATGCAGGACGGGGGAGAATGTACTGGGGCAAACGTGCATTCTTTCTGCAGATGTATTTCACTGGTGGCAGAAGAAAAATAAAATATAACATCATGTGCAGACACGGAAATAAAATATGTACGCATAAGATGATGAAGACTTACATATGTACATTGACAACAGACAGCGATGATGACGATGCGGTCGTTATTTCGTCATCAACATTGGATGCCATATCCCAGATGGATAAATTTCTGAGTGTTCTGGACTCTGCTTCGTTGGTGTACAGGGCATTGGTGTACATGGAAACATTAGTAGTACCGTTATCATCGCTGAAAAGAAGGGTATATCACACAAAGTAAAATTAGAATAACAATTTGTAACACACAATTTGTAGCGCACCAGTGTTCAGCAACATATTAGTTGCAAAGTTCACAGGATATCTAGCTCAACTGTCGATGCGCGCGCAACTGTTGTAAAAAAGCCGTTACGTGCATGCGCAAAGGACTGAAAGAAGAGATGATTTACATATTAAAAGTACGTTTAAGCCGTAGTCATGATATTTAACGTATACGTGGTTTTTGATCTTGAAAACCATTCGTCTACCTCCACGTAATACATATCGTACAGAAGAGTACCGAGAATTGGTTTGTAACTTTTAGTTAACGTTTTTTCCTCTTCAAGGATCCCATGTTTTAACGCATGGTATTTCTTCCGTATGTCATCGCTGATCGTGTCGATATCATGGGCTAGTTGTTTCTCCTTCTTTTCGTTCATCTTGATAAACGGTAGTACACCGACTACATCAGTGACACCGAGACATCTGTATCTACCCGAACGATCGATGACTGTTTTAGTTAACGGTGAACAGCTGTTACGTGCATTTATGCGAACAGTCTGCAACTGTTTTCATTTTCCCAGAACATGTGTATTTACCCGAACGGTCGACGACTGTTTTAGTTAACAGTGAACAGCTGTTACATGCATGTATGCGAACAGTCTACAACTGTTTTTTTATTTTCTCAGGACACATGTATTTACCTGAACGCACGACGACTGAGTTAGTTAACAGTGAACAGCTGTTACCTGCATTTAAGGGAACAGTCTACAATAGTTTTTTTTTCCGAGACACTTATACTTACCTGAACGCTCGACGACTGTTTTAGTTAAAAGTGAACAGTTGTTACGTGCATTTGTGCAAGCAGTCGGGGGTTATGAGAGTTCGAATACACTATCTTCCCCATGTTAACGGACGGGAGGTGGGTGGGGGTAGTCACATAGTTGGAGGATGTTGGCCATGCTGGAAAAGTCGTCGCCCATGTTGGAAAATTCGGCGACCAATCATCGATGACCTCCGGGCGGCGACCGGGCGGTGGCCTGACGGCGGATGGCGAACGGTGGTTAGATTTGAGAGTCAGTGGTGTCATCTGGTTCTCCATCCGCCGCCTGGCCACCGCACGTTCGCCGCCCGGAGGTCATCGATGATTGGTCGCCGAATTTTCCAACATGGGCGACGACTTTTCCAGCATGGCCAACATCCTCCAACTATGTGACTACCCCCACCCACCTCCCGTCCGTTAACATGGGGAAGATAGTGTATTCGAACTCTCATAACCCCCGACTGCTCGCACAAATGCACGTAACAACTGTTCACTTTTAACTAAAACAGTCGTCGAGCGTTCAGGTAGGTATAAGTGTCTCGGAAAAATAAAAAAACTATTGTAGACTGTTCGCATAAATGCATGTAACAGCTGTTCACTGTTAACTAACTCAGTCGTCGTGCGTTCAGGTAAATACATGTGTCCTGAAAAAATAAAAAAACAGTTGTAGACTGTTCGCATACATGCATGTAACAGCTGTTCACTGTTAACTAAAACAGTCGTCGACCGTTCGGGTAAATACACATGTTCTGGGAAAATGAAAACAGTTGCAGACTGTTCGCATAAATGCACGTAACAGCTGTTCACCGTTAACTAAAACAGTCATCGATCGTTCGGGTAGATACAGATGTCTCGGTGTCACTGATGTAGTCGGTGTACTACCGTTTATCAAGATGAACGAAAAGAAGGAGAAACAACTAGCCCATGATATCGACACGATCAGCGATGACATACGGAAGAAATACCATGCGTTAAAACATGGGATCCTTGAAGAGGAAAAAACGTTAACCAAAAGTTACAAACCGATTCTCGGTACTCTTCTGTACGATATGTATTACGTGGAGGTAGACGAAAGTTTTTTCAAGATCAAAAACCACGTATACGTTAAATATCATGACTACGGCTTAAACGTACTTTTAATATGTAAATCATCTCTTCTTTCAGTCCTTTGCGCATGCACGTAACGGCTTTTTTACAACAGTTGCGCGCGCATCGACAGTTGAGCTAGATATCCTGTGAACTTAGCAACTAATATGTTGCTGAACACTGGTGCGCTACAAATTGTGTGTTACAAATTGTTATTCTAATTTTACTTTGTGTGATATACCCTTCTTTTCAGCGATGATAACGGTACTACTAATGTTTCCATGTACACCAATGCCCTGTACACCAACGAAGCAGAGTCCAGAACACTCAGAAATTTATCCATCTGGGATATGGAGTCCAATGTTGATGACGAAATAACGACCGCATCGTCATCATCGCTGTCTGTTGTCAATGTACATATGTAAGTCTTCATCATCTTATGCGTACATATTTTATTTCCGTGTCTGCACATGATGTTATATTTTATTTTTCTTCTGCCACCAGTGAAATACATCTGCAGAAAGAATGCACGTTTGCCCCAGTACATTCTCTCCCGTCCTGCATCGGTGGAGAGAGCTGAAGGAATCACTGCGAGTGCAGTCGGTAGTGGGGATCGCTGTCGGTGGGAGCGGAGGGAGGATAGCTGCGCGCGCAGCCGGTGGGGGCGGAGAGGGTATAGCTGCGCGCGCAGCCGCCATAGATAGTATAAGAGGAGAGGGGATCGCCGCCAGCGTTCAGTCTTCTGTTGTTCCTCAAGCAAGCAAGTAATTGTTTTGCTTACATGTGGTTGTTGTGATTATTACTTCAAACAATGCACTCGTTTACTGTTGATTGTAAACGTTCGTTGCGTGGCGCGTTGGTGTCGTACGTTTACACGCCTGGTACAGAGGACGAAGGATGTGTCAACGATGTCATAACCTTTTTCGACGAAATGCATGATACGTTACGTACGGACATTGTAAACGAACTGACACGATTGCTTACTATAAAGTGGCATATAACAGTTAAAGCGAGATTTGTCAAGTACATCGTAAACGCTGACACGGACGAGGAAGAAGAAGTGACGACCCAAGGCTATTTTCACGGTCGATGTCATACGACGCTGATCGGTGACCAAGACGAGTTGCCCGACCGTTTAGAAGCTTCGTACGAAAAAATTATCGAATCGATTTATAAATTCACACGCGAGGGTAGCGGTTGGGCGTTGGACCACATCGTCTTTTTGGAACTCGTTCTCTCACGGTACCAACCGCTGGCCGCTTGCAGTTTCATCCGTACACCCCTCGAATTGTCTCGTATTAATGCCATCATCAATGTGAACAATAAAGGCGATCAAATGTGTTTCGTATGGTCAGTGTTGGCGGCCCTGTTTCCACAACACTCGCACAGCGACCGTGTATCCAAATACAGATCACATTTCCACAGTATCATCACTTCTGGTATAACTTATCCAGCCCAACTATGCGACATTGTGAAGTTCGAACGAGACAATTCTGAAGTTTTCATAAATGTTTTTGGATAAGAAGAAAAAGAAATTTACCCGTTACGAATAACTCCTTCGAGAGGCAGACGACATCACGTTAATCTATTACTTCTTACCACTGACGACCGAAAACATTACTGTTTAATAAAAAATATGAGTCGCTTACTGTCTTCACTAACCAAACACAAAGCCCGTTCATTCTATTGTGATTACTGTCTGCACAGGTTCTGCGAAGAACGACTCCTTACCGAACACGTCCCCCACTGTTCACCGTACGGTGAACAAAGAATTCGTTTACCCACGAAAGTGAAGGAGAAGGTTATGTGCTTCAAAAATTACACTTACTGCCATAAAGTCCCTTTCGCGATATATGCAGACTTTGAATCGTTCATTGTGCCTTGTCATCGCTGCGACGCTCCTCCGCACACATCGTCCACCACAACGGAGTCGTTACATCTTCCTTCAGGTTTCTCCTACCTCATAGTCGACCACGAGCGTAACATTTTCAAACCTCAGGTCGTTTATCGCGGTGAGAACGTGATAGAAACCTTTCTCGATAGACTAATCGTTGAAGAGCGTGAACTGTACAGGATCATGCGTACCATTGTCCCCATGACTATGAATGATCGTGACGTATTATCTTTCACGAATGCCGTCGTATGCCATCTCTGTGAAAAACCACTGACCGATGACGACAAGGTGCGCAACCATTGTCATCTGACTGGACGATACCTTGGCGCAGCTCACAACGTATGTAACCTCAACTGCAAGACTCCCCAACATATTCCCGTCTTTTTCCATAACTTACGAGGTTACGACGCACATCACTTGATACAAGGGTTGGGTAAATACAACGATGAGAATCTCACTTGTATCGCTACCACTAGTGAACGCTTCGTATCGGTCACGTTGGGTGCCCTGCGTTTCGTAGACACGTTGCAATTTTTGAACACGTCCTTGGACACACTTGTTGGAAACTTGCGCGCTAGCGGTGCGGAATTCGCTTTAACAAAACAATGTTTCGAAGAAAACTTCGAGCTACTCTTACGTAAGGGGGTGTACCCTTACGAGTACATGACGGGTAGCGAGAAGTTCGACGAAACACGTCTGCCCGCACGCGAACACTTTTTCAACAAGCTGAGTGAATCGCCCGTGTCGGACGAAGATAACGCTCACGCGCAGAACGTGTGGCAGACTTTCGGAATCCGTACGCTGGGCGATTATCACGATCTTTATCTTAAAACAGACGTACTGCTGCTGGCCGACGTCTTCGAGGCGTTCCGTGAGATGGCTATGCGGTACTACCAGATCGATCCGGCTCATCTTTACTCGCTTCCCGGCGTCGCTTGGCACGCGATGTTAAAGATGACCGGTGTGCGACTGGAGCTGCTGACGGATATAGATCAGCATCTTTTTATTGAATCATCTGTTCGCGGCGGTGTTAGCATGGTACCCAACCGCTATGCCAAGGCCAACAACCCGCTAATCGCTGATCAGTATGATGCTTCAAAGCCGACCTCTTTCATATTGTACACCGACTGCAACAACCTTTACGGTGCAGCCATGTCACAACCACTCCCTTACGGCGACTTTAGATGGCTCGATCGTAACGAGATCGACTCTCTGGACGTACGTAATCTGAGTGATGACAGTGACATGGGCTACATACTTGAGGTCGACCTACACTATCCATCTGAACTTCATGACCTTCACTCCGATTATCCACTAGCGCCCGTGCGTTCCTGCATCAATCCTGACATACTTTCACTGTACTCTCGACGACTCCACACACGACTACACTATACAAAAGGGTATAACGGATCAGAAACGCCTTCGTCGTCTGTTCCCAAGTTGCTGACGACTTTGGACGACAAGCAAAAATACGTTCTCCATTTTCGAAATTTAAAGTTGTATCTGAACCTTGGTCTAGAATTGAAAGCGATCCATAGGGTGTTGAGTTTTAAACAGAGAGCGTGGTTGAAACCGTTTATCGATTTCAACACGCAAAAGAGAGCAGCAGCCACCAACAGTTTTGAAAAGGATTTTTTCAAACTGATGGTCAACGCTGTCTATGGTAAATCGCTGGAGAACGTGAGGAAACGAATAGACTTCCAAGTAGTCTCTAACGAACGACGGCTGCAGAAACTTGTTTCCAATCCACGACTAGAGCGTATAATCCGCTACACTGACGACTTGGTCGGTCTGGCCTTACGACAGAGGACGATATTCCTTTCCCGTCCAGTGTACGTCGGCTTCACAATACTCGATGTCAGCAAATTGATAATGTACGATTTTCATTATCGTTACGCTGTCGCCAAGTACGGACGACGATTGACATTACTAATGACTGACACGGACAGTTTACTTTACAGCATACGGACTGACGATGTGTACTCTGATATGAAAGAGGATCTCCACCTTTTCGACACGTCGGACTATCCCGCAGATCATCCTTGTCATTGCGACGACAACAAAAAGGTCGTGGGGAAGTTCAAGGATGAAACCAATGGGAAACCCATCAGAGAATTCGTCGGACTCAGAGCTAAATGTTACTCGCTCCTGTTGTCCGACTGCACCGACAAAAAGGTGGCGAAAGATGTGGCAAGGACGGCAATAAAAAAAAGGTTACGTCATCGGTTGTACAGTGAGTGTCTTTTCGGTAGTCGTACGGTTTTCACCTCTGCCGAGTGTATACGAAGCGATCGTCATAAGCTGTATACGCAACGTGTAACGAAACTTTCCCTGTCACCTTATGACGATAAGAGGTACGTACTGGACGACGGCGTAACTACACTCGCGTACGGACACTACAGAACGTGTAAACGTACGTTAACCGATGACGATGCTGGTCCTAACATGAAGAGGCGGAGGTACATGGACCAGTAACTCACGGTAAGAATAAACTCGTATTTCATGTATAAAAGTATGTAATACAATTCACACAGTGCAAATTCAATTGACCTTCACGGGGAAGGGGGAGGTAGGCGACTAGACGACGGTGGTTTAACCGCGTGAAACAGGATGCAAGTCGTGGTTAATTTATTCGACTTCCATCGAGACCTTCACATATGATCGAAGGGGGGTGTAGTATACAGTTATTTTTATTCACTTACAACAAGATGCTGACAGCTCATTTGTTATCGCAGTGTGTGAACGTTTTGATGGGCTAAGTGGGAGGTCTTATTCATCTTATGTGTACATGTTGTTATATTTTATTTTTTCAGTAAAATACAACTGCAGCCACGGTCATAGCTCGCGTACGGATACTACAAAACGCGTAAACGTACGCTATCCGACGACGCTGCTGGTCCTAACGTGAAGCGGCGGAGGTACACGGACCAGTAACTGACGGTAAGAATAAACTCGTATTTAATGTTTAAAAATTATTTATTACAATTCACTGAGTTCAAATTCATTAAAACTTTACGGGGGGGGGAGTATGCAGTTATTTTTATTCGCTTACAAAAAGATGCTGACTGCCCATATGTTATCACAGCGTGTGAACGTTTTGATGGGCTAGTTGGGGGGGGGGGTCTTATTCATCTTATGTATACATATATTATTTCCACGTCTGTACATGTTGTTATATTTTATTTTTCGGTCACATCCGCAACAGTCGCAGCCACAGCCTCAGCCGCAGCAACACCTGGTGAGAAACCTGCCTCGGTCAGGGAATGTTCTGAACCTGGATATCGATAACGGACGTTACGCTCTGCTGTACGATGTGTATTCACGATTTCAAAAATCGTACTACCGTAGAACTCAACCCAACGGATACTACAAAATGCGTAAACGTACGCTATCCGACGACGCTGCTGGTCCTAACGTGAAGAGGCGGAGGTACACGGACCAGTAACTGGCGGTAAGAATAAACTCGTATTTAATGTTTAAAAATTATTTATTACAATTCACTGATTTCAAATTCATTAGAACTTTACGGGGGGGGAGTATGCAGTTATTTTTATTCGCTTACAAAAAGATGCTGACTGTCCATATGTTATCATAGCGTGTGAACGTTTTGATGAGCTAGTTGGGGGGGGGGTCTTATTCATCTTATGTATACATGTATTATTTCCACGTCTGTGCATGTTGTTATATTTTATTTTTCGGTCACATCCGCAACAGTCGCAGCCACAGCCTCAGTCGCAGCAGCCATAGCCTCAGCCGCAGCAACACCTGGTGAGAAACCTGCCTCGGTCAGGGAATGTTCTGAATCTGGATATCGATAACGGACGTTACGCTCTGCTGTACGATGTGTATTCACGATTTCAAAAATCGTACTACCGTAGAACTCAACCCAACGTACTTCTAACACCAACAGAGTTCATAGCGAGAGCACCGCTATTCGTCTTCGATTGTAGCAGAGAGGACGTGTCGCTCAAGTCTTCGTCGGTTGACGTCAGATTGGAGTTCGAGTCCACGAGCAATTTCTCGCTCAGACCGCGACCTACTGCATGATACTGCACGATTCTCTCAACGTATACAATCCGCTGTCCAACACAGTGCGCAGACAGAATTAAACGCATGCTGTATATTATTGTTTTTTTTTACTGTAAATACTATGTTGCTTTTTAGAATATTATATATGTACACACAACTTTTAATGTATGTGTTTTTTATATTAATAAATGTAGTCATTTATAACAATCTTCGTGTACTTTAATTTCGTAATACCCTCTCAATCGCAGCCTTCTTCCCTACAGTACGATCGATGGGAGGGGGTGCGTCTCCAATTGGATGGTATTCCCCCTCCCCTACTCTTCGCTCAATTTTTCATCAGTGCGAGTCGTAGTAAGTTTCTGGTAAATTACTAATTGAATACAAAGTTGTGTTATTTTGTATTATTTCGATGCACAGAGACAGCGCAAACATCCGGACGATTGTATCAAACGGCTTGCATAACTTGGAGTCAGCGTACCGATAATGAAATTCGTACATTATCAGTTTGCTGACATCAAGTACTGTGAAGCCGACGTACACCGCACGGGAAAGGAATATCGTCCTCTGTCGTAAGTTCAGTCCGTCCAAGTCATCGATATAGCGGATCATCGAAGAAGAGCTGAATATGTCGTCTTTTTACAACGACCACCAGAAGTGGAAAAAACGGCATTTTTTTTCACAATAATCGAAACGTACCTGAAGAAAGAACTAGAAGACCCGAAATTTTCTCTACGACCCAACAACAACACGTTGAAATGTGAAATTTATTGTTCATACGATATCGATTTCGGATGTACGGAACACACGATCGGTACCATGTTGGGTTTCTCCATCCTTTTAACTTCGTGTTCGTAAAAGGATTGCAAAAAAAAGATTTCTACAGATGCGTATCGTGCATTTTAATATTATAAATTTAGAAGATTTCGGTTGTCCCAAACTCGATCAATTACAATCAATACACGGAACAGTCTGTCTCGCGCACAGCTTATTTCCGGAAATATGTACAAATACTAGAGTACACGCTTTACGCGAGTGGGTTGTATCAGATTTTAGAATAGTCAATATGTTTCTGATAAATTACTAACATTATTGTTTAGCGCTTACGTAAAAAATAACAGTCGTCGCCTTTCTATCGATTACATCATCTGTCTAAAAATAAATTAGCGTCGACGACATGTTCAAACAAGCACATGTGCTGTCTAGACGTATAAAAATAACCGACACCCCTCTTCCTCACCTACCCATCGAACCGTGAGAAATCAAGTCGTATCCTGTTCACACAGTTAAATACATCACCTGTCTAAAAAAAAATTAGCGTCGTCGACATGCTCGAACAAGCACGAGTGCTGTCTAGACGTATAAAAAATAACCGACTCCCCTCTTCCCCACCTACCCATCGAACCGTGAGAAATCAGCTCGTGTCCTGTTCACACGGTTAAAAATAAACACTTACTGTGCGTTGAGTGGTTTCCCCCTCTCCGGTTTCCACCTCCACAACTCCCTCCATATATATTCCGCTGTGCACGAGCGTTATTCGTTCATTCGTTGAGAGACGTGCCAGAAATTATAAATTCTTTATTTTAAAATGGCATCATTCATTGAAAAGTTTGCAACTATTAGCGCAATTGAGTATAAAAAAATAAAGGAATTGATAATCGGTGTAAAATATCCGATAGAAGAAATGCAGAATATAGACGCAAAGTACGGTAAAGCTGTACTCGTCACTCTCCAAGATTACAGAGACCCTAGACTAAAGTATCGTGTATATCTACCAAAGAGATACGCAGGCGTTTTCGAAGATGAGGAATTAAAAAATTTAGTACCGTGTTCGCTGCAACTAATTTATCGCGGGGAAAAGGATAGAGCTTACATAGTAGAAATTGTACAGTAGGACCGAATGGACATCTTCATTTGTCGCGTACGATTACATATATTGACATAATGTTAAAATATAATGTGCTTACACATAATTCATTTGATATAATTGTATACAATTGTATTTTTTTAATTGTCACTACTGTGTGTGTGTGTGTTTATTTCATTTTTTGTACATATTTGTCCTGTCATAGTGCACTTGTAATTAGTTTTACTTAGTTGTATTTCGTATACCATTGTCATATTGCTTATGTTTATATTTTGAAATTTTCACTACTGTGCGCGTTTACATATTATGTATTTTCAAATGTAATATATTTTGATTACATGTATTTTAATTATTTGTAATTAAACAGTATTGCTTTTTTTAATTGTCACTTCTGTGTGTGTTTATTTAATTTTTTGTACATATTTGTCATGTCATAGTGCACTTGTACTTAGTTTTACTTATATGTATTTCGTATACATTTTGTAATTTTCACTACTGTGTGCGTTTACATATTATGTATTTTAATTACATGTATTTTAATTATTTGTAATTAAACAGTATTGCTTTAATATTTTTATTGTTTTTTAATTTCAAAATTCCTTCGAACATAACTTATATACATATTCATAACTCAATATACAGGCTAGAACGTGTTACATAGAACTAATTTAAAAAATCAATTTTATTAAACAATAATTGTATGATTATAATATACTTTAGAAATTAAAGAATATTTGAAAAAACAAACTAACGTTGTAGGAGTTCCAGTTGAGTCTCGCGACGAACGATGTGTCTTTGAGAGCAGTTCGTACAGCTTATATATAATATAGTATCTCAAGGATGTACACGAAAGAGATGGTAACAACAAAAAAACTCCCACACACAAAGTCACGGACGCACACTTAGCTTGGCTTGCGTTCTGTTTCCCACACGCTGTGATAACAGATGGTGTCAGACAGCTTGTGTGTTCTGTTATTTAAAAAAAAATTTATGTACGACTACGTTCACACGCTGCGATAAACAGATGGGCAGACAGACGGAGTCGATTACATCATCATAACAACTAATGCACACTCATCAACAAAAAAAGTAACAGCTGCCACACACACACACACACACACACACAAAATCAAAGACGTACACTTAGCTTGGATTGTGTTCTATTTCACACAATAATTTATGTACGTCCCTAACTGCGTTCACACGCAACGATAACATATGTTCATACAGTCGGTGGCAATTAATTATATGCTGACAGACGGAGGCAATTAATTATTACCATTAGCGACTCGCTAAATAGATGTCCAGGCAGCTGCACCATGTGGAAAAAAAATTGCACGTGTATAAATCTTTGTGGAAGCCAACTGCCACTTGTCCCTATTATTCATATTACATACCCACCAGTGATAACGGATGGTCTGTCAGCATTCTGTTGTAAAAAATAACTCCACATGTGAAAATCATGGTGGGAGCCGATTACATCATTTGCAACGTCCTATTATTCAGATATTACATAAATATTGCGTGTGCGTGTGTTTTATATAAGTGAATTGACCACTGCATATCATGTGTGTTTCTTACAACAACAAATGTAACCACACAAAATGGCCGACACCGACAACATGGCCGTATGACGTCACTTGCGCGGTAGATGGTGGGGATGGATGGGGGGGTTGTGGTGTCATCTTCCATCTCACTCGCACTCATTGCACATGTCATTCGCTCTCACTCGCACTCATGGGGAAGATAGTGGGTTCGAACCACCATAACACCCCTACTGGCGTAGACAAACGTATCGGCGTCGGGTAAGTTAAGGTGGGATAACTAAAACTCTACTGTGTATTGAACACTGTATGCTGAATCTTACCCTTACAATGGAATAGTCCCTGAGCCACCACTTTAACGTAGATAAGCTTAACGGCGTCGGATATGTCGAAGTGGGATAACAAAGACTGTACTGTGTGCTGAACACTGCATGTAGAATCTAACCCTTGCAATAGAGTGGTCCCTGAGGCACCATTGTCCCGTAGATAAACGTAGCGGTGTCGGGTAAGTGAAGGTGGTATAACTAAGTCTGTACTGTTTATTGAACACTCTATGTAGTATCTAACACTTACGATGGAGTAGTACTTAAGTCACCATATTGTCGTAGATTAACATAACGGTGGATAGAAGGTAGATATCTGAAGGTGGGATAACTAAGAGAGTTATGTGTATTGAATACTGTATGTAGTATCTAACCCTACAATGGAGTAGTCCTTGAAGCAACATATTGACGTAGATATACGTAACGGCTTCGGATAAACAAAGGTGGGATAACTAAGACTGTACACTGTATTCAACACTGAATCTAGTATCCAACACTTATAATAGGGTGCACCCTGAGCCAACATTTTAACGTAGATATACTTAACGGCGTCGGATAAGTGGAGGTGGGATAACATAGACTGTACTGTGTATTGAACACACTATGAAATATCTATCTCTTAAAATGGAGTAGTCCTTGAGACAAAATATTGACGTAGATAAACGTAACGGTGTCGGATAAGTGAAGGTGGAATAACTAAGACTGTACTGTGTATTGAGCACTGCAGGTAGTATCTAATACTTACAATGGGGTAGTCCCTGAGGCACCATATTGACGAAGATATACGTAACGGCTTTAGATAAGCAAAGGTGGGATAACTAAGACTGGTTTGTGTATTGAACACTGAATGTAGTATCCGACACTTATAAAGGGGTAGTCCCTGAGCCAACATTTCAACGTAAATAAACTTCACGGTGTCGGATAAGTGAAGGTGGGATATCTAAGGTTGTACTGTGTATTGAACCCTGCGTGTAGTATCTAACACTTACTATGGAGTAGTCCCTAAGCCACCATATTGTCGTAGATAATCGTAACGGCGTCGGATAAATGAAGGTGGGATAACTAAGAGAGTACTGTGTATTGAACACTGTATGTAGTATCTAAATCTTACAATGGAGTAGTCCTTGAGGCACCATATTGGCTTAGATAAACGTAACGGCGTCGAATATGTGGAGGTGGGATAACTAAGACTATACTGTGTATTGAACACTGTATGTAGTTGCTAACATTTACAATGGAGTAACTACTGAGCCACCAACTTGAGGTAGAAAAAATAACGGCGTCGGGTAAGTGAAGGTGGGATAACTAAGGCATTACTGTGTATTGAACACTGCATGTAGTATATAATAATTACAATGGAGTAGCCCCTAAGCCACTATATTGTCGTAGATAAACGTAAGGGCGACGGATAACTGAAGGTGGGATAACTAAAAGAGTGCTGTGTATTGAACACTGAATGTAGAATCCAACACTAATAATGGGGTAGTCCCTGAGCCAATATTTTAACGTAGGTAAACTTAACGGCGTCAGATAAGTGGAGGTGCCATAACATAGACTGTACTGTGTATTGAAAACTCTATGTAATATCTAACACTTACAATGGAGTACTATTTGAGTCAACATATTGACGTAAATAAATGTATCGGCGTCGGATATGTGAAGGTGGGATAACTAAGACTGTACTGTGTATTGAACACTGTATGTAGTTGCTAACACTTACAATGGAGTAGTTCATGTGCCACCATATTGACGTAGATAAACGTAAAGCCGTCGGATAAGTGAATTTGGGATAACTAAGGCTGTACTGTGTATTGAACACTGTATGTATTTTCTAACACTTACAATGGAGTAGTTATTGAGCCACCATATTGACGTAGAAAAAACGTAGCCGTCGGAAAATTGATAGTGGAATATCTAAGAGTGCACTGTGTATTGAACACTGTATGTAGTATCTAACTCTTAAAATGGCGTAGCCCTTGAGGCACCATATTGTCGTAGATAAACGTAATGACGTCGGTAAGTGAAGGTGGTATAAATAAGACTGTCCTGTGTATTGAACACTGCACGTAGTATCTAATACTTACAATGGAGTAGTCCTTGAAGCACCATGTTTACGTAGATAAACATAACGGCTTCGGATAAGTGAAGGTGAGATAACTAATTCTGTATTATGTATTGATCGCTACATGTAATATCTAACCATTACAATAGAGTAGTCACTGAGCCACCAATTTGGCGTAGATAAACGTAAAGGCGTCGGATAAGGGAAGGTGAGATAACGAAGTCTGTGCTGTGTATTGAACACACAGGATGTGTATTGAACATACCGCATGTAGTATCTGACACTTACAATGGAGTAGTCCCTGAGCTAACATATTGAAGTAGATAAACGTAACGGCGTCGGATAAGTAAAGGTGAGATAAATAAGACTGTACTGTGTATTGAACACTGTTTGAGTTATCTAACACTTACATTGGAGTAGTTCTTGAGGCATCATGTTGCCGTAGATAAACCTAACGGCGTCGGATAAGTGATGGTGGAATAACTAGCGCTGTACTGTGTATTGAACACTGTATGTAGTATCTAACGTGCAAAATTGAGTAGTCCTTGAGGCATCATGTTGACGTAGATAAACGTAACGGCGTCGGATAAGTAAAGGTGTGATAATTAAGGCTGTACTGTGTATTGAGCACTGCATGTAGCATCGAACACTTACAATGGAGTAGTCCTTGAGGCACCATATTGGCGTAGATAAAACTACCGGCGACGGATAAGTGAAGGTGGGATAACTAAGACTGTACTGTGTATTGAACACTGCATGTAGAATTTAACACTTAAAGTGGGGTAGCCCTTGAGGCACCATATTGGCTTAGATAAACATAACGACGTCGAATAAGTGACGGTGGGATAACTAAGACTTTTCTGTGTATTGATCACTGTATGATGTTTCTAACACTTACAATGGAGTGTGTAATGAGCCACCATATCGACGTAGATAAACGTAACGGTGTCGGATAAGCGAAGGTGGGACAACTAAGGGTGTACTGTGTATTGAACACTGCATGTTGTATACAACACTTACAATGGAGTAGTGTTTGAGGTACCATTTTGACGTAGATAAACATAACGGCATCGGATATGTTGAGGTGGGCTAACTAAGAATGTACTGTGTATTGAACACTCAATGTTGTATCCAACCCTTATAATGGGGTAGTTCCTGAGCCACCATTTTATCGTAGATAAACTTAACGGCGTCGGATAAATGGAGGTTGACTATAAAAGACTCTACTGTGTATTGAACACTGCATGTAGAATCTAAACCTTTCTATAAAGTGGTCCCTGAGGCACCATAATGCCGTAGATAAACGTAGCGGTGTCGGATAAGTGAAGGAGGTATAACTAAGACTGTACTGTCTTTTGAACACTCTATGTAGTATCTGACTCTTACAATGGAGTAGTCCTTGAGGCACCATATTGGCTTAGATAAACGTAACGGCGTCGAATATGTGAAGCTGGGATAACTAAGACTGTACTGTGTATTGAATACTGGATGTAGAATTTAACCCTTAAAATGGGGTACACCTTGAGGCACCATATTGGCTTAGATAAACGTAACGGCGTCGAATATGTGAAGGTGGGATAACTAAGACTGTACTGTGTATTGAACGCTGTTTGTAGTTGCTAATTTTTACAATGGAGTAACTACTGAGCCACCATCTTGAGGTAGAAAAAATTAAAGGCGTCGGATAAGTGAAGGTGGGATAACTATGGCAATACTGTGTATTGAACACTGCATGTAGTATATAATACTTACAATGGAGTAGCCCTTAAGCCACTATATTGTCGTAGGTAAACGTAACGGCGACGAATAACTGAAGGTGGGATAACTAAGAGAGTACTGTGTATTGAACACTGTATATAGTATCTAACTCTTACAATGGAGTAGTCCTTGAGGCACCATATTGTTGTAGACATACGTAACTGCTTCGGATAAACAAAGGAGGGATAACTAGGACTGTACTGCGTATTGAAGACTGAATGTAGTATCCAACACTTATAATGGGGTAGTCCCTGAGCCAACATGTTAACGTAGATAAACTTAACAGCGTCGGATAAGTGGAGGTGGGATAACATAGGATCTACTGTGTATTGAACACCTATGAAATATCTAACTCTCAAAATGGAGTAGTCCTTGAGACAACATATTGTCGTAGATAATCGTAACCGCGTCGGATAACTGAAGGTGGTATAACTAATATTGTACTGTGTATAGAACACTGAATGTAATATCCTACACACATAATGGGGTAGTCCCTGAGCCAACATTTTAACGTAGATAAACTTAACGGCGTCGGATAAGTGATGGTGGAATAACTAAGACTGTACTGTGTATTGAGCACTGCAGTTAGTATCTAACACTTACAATGTGGTAGTTCCTGAGGCACCATATTGACGTAGATATACGTAACGGCTTTGGATAAGCAAAGGTGGGATAACTAAGACTGAATTGTGTATTGAACACTGAATGTAGTATCCAACACTTATAAAGGGGTAGTCACAGAGCCAACATTTCAACGTAGATAAACTTCACGGCGTCGGATAAGTGAAGGTGGGAAAACTAAGACTGTACTGTGTATTGAACATTGCGTGTAGTATCTAACACTTACTATGGAGTAGTCCCTAAGCCACCATATTGTCGTAGATAATCGTAACGGCGTCGGATAAATGAAAGTGGGATAACTAAGAGAGGACTGTGTATTGAACACTGTATGTAGTATCTAAAACTTACAATGGAGTAGTCCTTGAGGCACCATATTGGCTTAGACAAACGTAACGGCGTCGAATATGTGAAGGTGGGATAACTAAGACTCTACTGTGTATGGATCGCTGTATGTAGTTGCTAATTTTTACAATGGAGTAACTACTGAGCCACCATCTTGAGGTAGAAAAAATTAAAGGCGTCGGGTAAGTGAAGGTGGGATAACTATGGCAATACTGTGTATTGAATACTGCATGTAGTGTATAATACTTACAATGGAGTAGCCCCTAAGCCACTATATTGCCGTAGGTAAACGTAACGGCTTCGGATAAGTGAAGGTGAGATAACTAAGGCTGTATTGTGTATTGACCGCTACATGTAATATCTAAACATTACAATGGAGTAGTCAATGAGCTACCAAGTTGGCGTAGAGAAACGTAAAGGCGTCGGATAAAGGCAGGTGAGATAACGAATTCTATGCTGTCTATTGAACACACAGCATGTGTATTGAACATACTGCATGTAGTATCTAACACTTACAATGGAGTAGTCCCTGAGCCACCATATTGACGTAGATAAATGTAACGGCGTCGGATAAGTGATGGTGGGATAACAGAGACTTTACTGTGTATAGAACACTGCATGTAGAATGTAACCCTTAAAACGTGGTAGCCCTTGAGGCACCATATTGGCTTAGATAAACATAACGGCGTCGAATAAGTGACGGTGGGATAACTAAGACTGTACTGTGTATTGTGCACTGTATGTAGTTGATAACAATTACAATGGAGTAATTACTGAGCCACCATATTGGCGTAGATAAACTTAACGGCGTCGGATAAGTGACGGTGGGGTAACTAAGGCTGTACTGTGTATTGAACACTGTATGTAGTATCGAACCCATAAAATATAGTAGTCCTTGAGGCATCATATTGACGTAGATAAACGTAACGGCGTCGTGTAAGTAAAAGTGTGATAATTAAGGCTGTACTGTGTATTGAGCACATCATGTAGCATCTAGCACTTACAATGGAGGAGTCCTTGAGGCACCATATTGACGTAGATATACGTAACGGCGATGGATAAGTTAAGGTGGGATAACTAAGACTGTACTGTGTATAGAACACTGCATTTAGAGTCTAACCCTTAAAATGGGGTAGTGCTTGAGGCACCATGATGGCATAGATAAAACTAACGGCGACGGATAAGTGAAGGTGGCATAACTAAGACTGTACTGTGTATTGGACACTTCATTTAGAATTTAACAATAAATTGGGGTAGACCTTGAGGCACCATGTTGGCTTAGATAAACGTATCGGCGTCGAATATGTGAAAGTGTGATAACTAAGACTATACTGTATATTGAACACTGTATGTAGTTGCTAACACTCACAATGGAGTAATTAATGAACCACCTAATTGAGGTAGACAATCGTAACGGCGTCGGATAACTGAAGGTGGGATAACTAAGAGAGTACTGTGTATTGAACACTGTGCGTCGTGTCTAACCCTTACAATGGAGTAGTCCTTGAGGCACATATTGACGTAGATATACGTAACGGCTTCGTATAAGGAAATGTGGGATAACTAAGATTGTACTGTGTATTGAATACTGAATTTAATATCCAACACTTATAATGGGGTAGTCCGTGAGCCAACATTTTAACGTTGATAAAATTAACGGCGTCGGATAAATGATGGTGGAATAACTAAGACTGTACTGTGTATAGGACACTGTATGTATTATCTAACCCTTACAATGGTGTAGTCCTTGAGGCACCATATTGGCGTAGATAAATGTAACGGCGTCGGATAAGTGATGGTGGGATAACAGAGACTTTACTGTGTATAGAACACTGCATGTAGAATGTAACCCTTAAAACGTGGTAGCCCTTGAGGCACCATATTGGCTTAGATAAACATAACGGCGTCGAATAAGTGACGGTGGGATAACTAAGACTGTACTGTGTATTGGGCACTGTATGTAGTTGATAACAATTACAATGGAGTAATTACTGAGCCACCATATTGGCGTAGATAAACTTAACGGCGTCGGATAAGTGACGGTGGGGTAACTAAGGCTGTACTGTGTATTGAACACTGTATGTAGTATCGAACCCATAAAATATAGTAGTCCTTGAGGCATCATATTGACGTAGATAAACGTAACGGCGTCGTGTAAGTAAAAGTGTGATAATTAAGGCTGTACTGTGTATTGAGCACATCATGTAGCATCTAGCACTTACAATGGAGGAGTCCTTGAGGCACCATATTGACGTAGATATACGTAACGGCGATGGATAAGTTAAGGTGGGATAACTAAGACTGTACTGTGTATAGAACACTGCATTTAGAGTCTAACCCTTAAAATGGATAGTGCTTGAGGCACCATGATGGCATAGATAAAACTAACGGCGACGGATAAGTGAAGGTGGCATAACTAAGACTGTACTGTGTATTGGACACTTCATTTAGAATTTAACAATAAATTGGGGTAGACCTTGAGGCACCATGTTGGCTTAGATAAACGTATCGGCGTCGAATATGTGAAAGTGGGATAACTAAGACTATACTGTATATTGAACACTGTATGTAGTTGCTAACACTCACAATGGAGTAATTAATGAACCACCTAATTGAGGTAGACAATCGTAACGGCGTCGGATAACTGAAGGTGGGATAACTAAGAGAGTACTGTGTATTGAACACTGTGCGTCGTGTCTAACCCTTACAATGGAGTAGTCCTTGAGGCACATATTGACGTAGATATACGTAGCGGCTTCGTATAAGGAAATGTGGGATAACTAAGATTGTACTGTGTATTGAATACTGAATTTAATATCCAACACTTATAATGGGGTAGTCCGTGAGCCAACATTTTAACGTTGATAAAATTAACGGCGTCGGATAAATGATGGTGGAATAAATAAGACTGTACTGTGTATAGGACACTGTATGTATTATCTAACCCTTACAATGGTGTAGTCCTTGAGGCACCATATTGGCGTAGATAAAGGTAACGGAGTCGGATAAGTGAAGGTGGGATAACTGAAACTCTACTGTGTATTGAACACTGTATGTTGAATTTTACCCTTACAATGGAGTAGTCCCTGAGCCACTATGTTGACGTATATAAACGTAACGGAGTGGGCTAAATGATGGTGGAATAAATCATAATTTACTGTGTATTGAACACTGAATGTAGTAACTAACCCTTAAAATGGGGTATTCCTTGAGGAAACATATTGGCGTAGATAAACGTAACGGCGTCGGATAAGTGAAGGTGGGATAACTAAGAATGTACTGTGTATTGAACACTGTATGTAGTTGCTAACACTTACAATGGAGTAGGTAATGGGCCACCATATTGACGTAGATAAACGTAACGTTGTCGGATAAGTGAAGGTGGCACAACTAAGTTTGTACTGTGTATTGAACACTGCATGTAGTATATAACACGTACAATGGAGTAGTCCTTGAGGCACCATAGTGACGTAGATAAACGTAACGGCTTCGGATATGTTGAGGTGGGATAACTAATAATGTACTGTGTATTAAACACTGAATGTAGTATCCAGCGCAGATATGTAGTATCCTTTTTAACGTAGATAATCTTAACGGCGTCGGATAAGTATAGGTGGGCTAAAAAAGACTGTACTTTGTATTCAACACTGCATGTAGAATATAACCCTTGCAATAAAGTGTTCCCTGAGGCACCATAATGCCGTAGATAAACGTAGCGGTATCGGATAACTGAAAGAGGTATAACTAAGACTGTACTGTCTATTGAACACTCTATGTAGTATCTAACCCTTACAATCGAGTAGTCCTTGAGGCACCATATTGACGTATACGTACGTAACGGCTTCGGATAAACAAAGGTGAGATAACTAAGACTGCACTGTGTATTGAACGCTGAATGTAGTATCCAACCCTGAAAATGTGGTAGTCCCTGAACCAACATTTTAACGTAGATAAACTTAACGGCGTCGGATAATTGGAGGTGGGATAATATAGACTGTACTGTGTATTGAACACTGCATGTAGAATCTAACTCTTAAAAAGGGGTAGAACTTGAGGCACCATATTGGCTTTGATAAACGTTACAACGACGGATAAGTGATGGTGGGATAACTAAGACTGTACTGAGTATTGAACACTGTATGTAGTTGCTAACACTTACAATGGAGTAATTAATGAGCCACCATAGTGACGTAGATAAACTTAACGGTGTCGGATAAGTGAAGGTGGGATAACTAAGGCTGTACTTTTTATTGAACACTGTATGTACTATCTCACACTTACAATCGAGTAGCCAATAAGCCAGTATATTGTCGTAGATAAAATTAACAGCGACAGAAAACTGAAGGTTCGATAACTAAGAATCTACTGTGTATTCACAAACTATGTAGTATCTAACTCTTACAATGGAGTAGTCCTTGAGACAACATAATGTCGTAGATAAACGTAGTGGCGTCGGATATGTGAAGGTGGTATAACTAAGACTGTAATGTGTATTGAACACTGCATGTAGTATCTATCCCATGCAATGCAGTGGTCCCTGAGGCACCTTAGTGACGTAGATAAGCGTAACGGCGTCGCATAAGTGATGGTTGAATAACTAAGTCTGTTCTGTGTATAGAACACTGTATGTAGTATCTTAAACTTACAATGGTGTAGACCTTGGGGAACCATATTGGCGTAGATAAAGGTAACGACGTTGGATAAGTGAATGTGGTATAACTAAGACTTTACTGTGTATTAAACTCTGTACGTAATATCTAACACTTACAATGGAGTAGTTCCTGAGCCACCATATTGCCGTAGATAAACGTAAAGACGTCGGATATGTGAAGGTCGGATAACTAAGGCTGTACTGTGTATTGAGCACTGCATGTAGTATCTAACACTTAAAATTGAGTAGTCCTTGAGGCACCATATTGATTTTGATAAACGCAACGGCGTCGCATAAGTGATGGTGGGATAACTAAGGCTGTACTCTGTATTGAACACTGCATGTATTTTCCTACACATATAATGGGGTAGACCCTGAGCCAACATTTTAACGTCGATAAACTTAACTGCGTCTGATTAGTGGAGGTGGGATAACTAAGACTGTACTGTGTATTGAACACTCTTTGTAAAATCTAACACTTACAATGAAGTACTTCTTGAGGCAACATATTGAAGTAGATAAATGTAGCGGCGACGGATAAGTGATGGTGGAATAACTAAGACTGTACTGTGTATAGAAAACTGTATGTAGAATCTAACACTTACAATGGTGTAGACCTTGAGGCACCATGTTGGCGTAGATAAAGGAAACGGCGCCCGATAAGTGAAGGTGTGATAACTAAAACTCTACTGTGTATAGAACACTGTATGTTGATACTGATCCTTACAATGGAGTAGTCCCTGAGACACTATATTGACGTAGATAAACGTAACGGCGTCGGATAAGTGAAGGTGGAATAACTAAGACTGTACTGTGTATTGAATACTGTATGTAATTGCTAACACTTACAATGGAGTAGTTACTGAGCCACCATATTGACGAAGATAAATGTAACGGCGTCGGATAAGTGAAGGTGGGACAACTTATGCTGCACTGTGTATTGAACACTGCATGCAGTATATAAAACTTACAATGGAGTAGTCCTTGAGGCACCATATTGACGTAGATAAACGTAACGGCTTCGGATATGTTGAGGTGGGGTAGCTAAAATTTTACTGTGTATTGAACACTGAATGTAGTATCCAACCTTTATAATGGGGTAGTCCCTGAGCCTCCATTTTAACGTAGATAATCTTAACGGCGTCGGAAAAGTGGAGGTTGGATAACAAAGCAGTATACTGTGTATTGAACACTGCATGTAAAGTCTAACCCTTGCAATAGAATGGTCCCTGAGTTACCATAATGCCGTAGATAAACGTTTCGGCGTCGGATAAGCGATGGTGGTATAACTAAGACTGTACTGTTTATTTAACACTCTATGTAGTATCTAACACTTAAAATGGAGTAGTACTTGAGTCACCATATTGTCGTAGATAAACCTAACGGCGTCGGATATCTGAAGGTGGGATAACTAAGAGAGGAACGTGTACTGAATACTGTATGTAGTATCTAACCCCTACAATGGAGTAGTCCTTGAAGCAACATATTGACGTAGATATACGTAACGGCTTCGGATAAACAAAGGTGGGATAACTAAGACTGTACTGTGTATTGAACACTGAATGTAGTATCCAACCCTTAGAATAGGGTGGTCCCTGAGCCAACATTTTAACGTAGATATACTTAACGGCGTTGGATATGTGGAAGTGGGATAACATAGACTGTACTGTGTATTGAACACACTATGAAATATCTATCTCTTAAAATGAAGTAGTCCTTGAGAACAACATATTGACGTAGATAAACGTAACGGCGTCGGATAAGTGATGGTGGGATAACTAAGACTGTACAGTGTATTGAACACTGCATGTAGAATCTAGCTCTTAAAATGGGGTAGTCCTTGAGGCACCATATTGGCGTAGATAAATGTAACGGCGTCGGATAAGTGATGGTGGGATTACGAAGACTGTACTGTGTATTGAACACTGCATGTAGTATCTAACTCTTACAATGGAGTACGCCTTGAGACACCATAATGTCGTAGGTAAACGTAGCGGCGTCGGATATGTTTAGGTGGTATAACTAATACTGTACTGTGTATGGAATACTGCTTGTAGTATCTAACCCTTGCAATGGTGTGGTCCCTGAGGCTCTATAGTGACGTAGATAAACGTAACGGCGTCGGATAAGTGAAGGTGGGATAACTAAGACTGTACTGTTTATTGAACACTGCATGTAGTATCTAACCCTTAAAATGCAGTAGTCCCTGAGGCACCGTATTGACGTAGATAAAAGTCTTATTTAGAAGACCTTTACCTTTTACTTTTTTCCAGTTATTTTGGCTTACTTAAAATCATCTTCCGTTTTCAATACGGAAAGTCATGTTAACAAATATTCTTAATGTTATTCACCTTTCTTAATTTAAGCTTTATATAAATTTCAATTTTATTTGCTTATTTAAAAATGTTTTCCTCCTTTCATAGGTACAGTATATTTAAACTTTCAATGAGTGTTACTTTACAAACAGTGGCAACCCTAGTTTGGGGGTATATATCGCTCCCTGAAATCCGAAAAGATTAAAAACATGTTGCAACTAAAACTTTAAAACTGGTTGCGTGTTTTTTGAAATGTAATTAATTGATTTCCAATTCATTTAATTAAAAAAAGTTATTATTTAAGTCAATGACAAGTTTAAATTATTATTATTATTTGGTGTTCTGCCCTAAGGCATGTCTTCAGGTGGTAGGAACCCTCCAAGCTGTCCTATCGCATGCCAGTCTTTTCGTTTCTTCGTAACACCCTCTGATCTTAATGATGTCTATTGTCTTCATTCTTATACGCCCTCTTCTTTTCTCTCCTTCTATGACACCCTCCATGGCAGTTGTAAGCAAACAGTCTCTTCTAAAAAAATGACCTTAACAATTCTTTTTCCTATTTTCTATTATCTTCAGGATTCTTCTCTGAATTGTAAGTTTAAATAATTTACAATAATAGGTCTTATACTCAACAATAAATATAACTTAGATTGGCATAGAAGATGCAATTTGACAAAGGAAAATGAAAGGAAGACTAAAATCTATACAACTACAACTTAAAGTAAACGCAGTGAAGAGTTTGTGTTATATATTGCGATAGTACAAATAAGTGATGTACTGAGCATTGAATATAAAAATTTAAATATACCTAATTAACTGTAAATAATTAATAATGTATTAGAAATAAGCATGTCAGGGATTGCAAGCTTGGCTCAGACAAAAAATATGAACAGGTGTTTCGACCTGAATCGACGTGTACACACACACAAATGTAACTGAAATTGTGTACATCAGTATTGTGCTAGTGTGTGTGAACGCAGGTCTATGCAGGCGAGTTTACCACCCCAAGATGAATAATTGCATAATTACGGTTTTTCCGTAATTATTCATAAACTATAATTAAAGAGTAAAATCCAAAAAAACAATAAAATGTAAGAAAATTTACTAAATACTGTGTACGAAAACCATGTGAAAGTGCCACACCGTACGAGTGTAATAGTGAAATAACTGTGTACAATTCGAAAGGGTTAAGTTGCAATGTCCAAAATTACAGTGAACATGTGTTGAAAAATAGTTATAAGATAAGTATAAGAGTATACTTACAGGACTCTGCAATTCCCAGAAATATAAGAAATAGCGAAATTGACAAAGAGTGGGGGAACTGAATCCAGAGACAGTTCCTGACATGTCGATTTCGTACCACTGCAGGTGTCGACCAAGACATGGGTATAAATAGGACACACAAGCTAGAGTGGTTCTCTTTCTTAAATCATCCACAGTGCAGCGGGAGCTTCTGCCCGTCCGCACAGAATATTTAAATTTTTGTAAATAATTTCATCCTTCCAGTTACATACAGTTATGTAACTGGATTGTAAAACAAACTGTTTTTTAATAATAACAAAATTACATAAGAAGATCTACATAAGAAGATCCATTGACGTCAGAAACAGCACGAGGAGAAGTTCCAGAGAGTGATACGACGCTGGACAGAAGAGCGAGTCAACGCTGGACAAGAGGAGCGAGTCGACGCTGGACAAGAGGAGCGATTCGACGCTGGACAAGAGGAGAAGAGCGAGGCGACGCTGGACAAAAAGCGAGTCGACGCTGGACAAGAGGACGCTGGAGTGCGAGACGAGGACGACTACAGATGGATCAAATGATCGAGTATGATTGACGACAAAAAGGTGATAAACAACTTATTTATCTCTTAATCGAACAATGAACTCAAAGACAGTTAAAGACATTCTTGTTTTATTTAAAATTAAGAGCCAATGTTTATTTAAAGTAGAATTAAAATCAGAGATGTTTTAGAAATACGATTAACGTAACAAGAGCTCAAATTAGTATTGAAATAAAACGAATACAAAGAATTTAAATGAAAACAATTAGTGTTTGATATAAATCAGTACTGAGAAACAAAAGATAAATTCAATAACTATTAATATTTTGAGTACATTACAATATATAAAAAGATATTTAAATATTGATATTTTGAAACACATTAATTGACTGAGTAGTATGGAAATGAGATTTTCCTTTAATACAATAATTAGTAGAATAGAATATTTAGTCAGTAAAGATGTATATAGCATAAGCCTTACGGCATAATAACCAATAATAACGAATGTTTTAAGTTGAAGTAAGTGCTAGGTGCACAATTTTATTAATATCAAATAAATTTGAAATACCGTTACAAGTTACATAGAGTTCTTATTTCAGATACACCTGAAACCCAAATTAAATGATATAGTGTTACATAATTTGTCAATCTTGAACGTGAGACCAGTCTCGCCTATTTTTATGTATATCGTATTGTTGCATAAGAAATATCGCTTCCAACGTGGAGCATCACAAATGTAAATTATATTATATTTGCAACGTTATATCGTTACATAATATGGCGTCCCAGATCGTGGGGCTCCGCAAAAACAAATAAATTTATATTTATGCAATTATGTATCGTTGTATAAAATATGGCTTCCAAAGAACGTGGGGCTATACAAATTAAATTACATGTAAATTACATACAACATATGTTGTATCGTTGTAAAATATGTCGCCCTGTACGTGGGGCACGACATGCCTAAATTTATGTACAAGAAATTTGTTACATAAATTGTAGCCCATGAACGTATGGCCCGATCCCCATCATTTAACTATTAAAATTTTTTACGTAGCTAAATGGTTGCTCTAAAATATAAAGAGTGTGTTAAATGAAAAATGTATAATATGTAATTATTATTTATATTAAACAGTAGCTGAATGTAATGTTAATTGTTGTGTAATAACACAGCTGGCGCCCACAAATAATATTGTTTGTCTATGTAACAGGTGTAACTGTAATGAGTATTAATAATAACTATTAATAAAAATACAGAAACAAATAAATAAGTAGGTAACGGTTATCAATAATAATTGTTAAAGGATTACTACTAAATAAATATTTTAATAATACTTCAACATGACGACTCCAGGAAATTTAGACGTAGAGGCATTCCAGACGATGATGCGTGCCTGGGTCGATGAATTAAGCACAAAACAGACAGAAAATTTAAATAAACAGACAGAAAATTTAAATGCTAGAATAAACGAACTAAAAGAAATAAATACAAAACAAACAGAAAGTTTAGAAAATAAATTAGAGCTACAGTCCGAAAATTTTAGACAGGACACCATAAAAATTACAGAAAGTCTAGAAGAGTTATAAATTGATAATCTTGAAATAAAACAAAGTATAATTAACGGTACTGCACAGTTAACCGAAAAAATTGTTAATACCAACATACGTATTAACACGATCGCAGAAAATGCCTGTGGAATAATTAATGAACAAACGGAACTAATATGTGAAAAGATAGTATGTGAAGAATTCATAGTAGTTGAAAATACGTGTGTAATTACTAACGATAATTATAAAGTAATTAACATTAAGGAAGAGAAGCAAATTAAGGTTAATAAAACGTACCTTATTAATAGCGATATTCCAAGTGTGAGACCCACACACAATAGTAAGTCACACAGGATGACACATGTGAAACACATAAGACACTACACTTACGGATATAAAAATCACTTTAGGTATAACAAGAAACGTAGTAATTTATCTAGACGAAACACAACACAAAATTGTGGTAAATATGACGGTAGGTATAAGCACGAGAAATATAAAGCGAACGATAAATATAGTATCGATAATTATAACTGTAGGTATAAAAACTACAAAGATTATTATAGGCGATGCACGAGAGCAAAACGCATACGAACTAGTAAAAAATGCGTTCGTCAAAAGCAGCTACGCGGAGAGAAAGAGCGAAGCATTTGTTACAAGAGAAAGAGAGGGAAAATAAAGTTTTCACCCTATACACAGGTGACTTATACGATCAAAACAAACGTTCACACGGTAAGTACGCACACAAACGTCGCAGCAATGCAACGGAAATGTAACGAGGGGGTAACCCAATGGAATGTTGTCGCGAGGGTGAGCACAATGAATTTCCTGTGTACAACAACCAATTGTTATAATAAGAGGGGTGTCAGTTCAAACGACACACCGAACCGAACTCAATACCCGAAAATAAATAATTATTTTTAAATGAGAAAAATAATATTACTAATAATTATTAATAATAATATAAGAGAGTGTAATTAAAAAATGTATTATTGATGGTAAGGAATGATAGCGTAGAGAAATATTTAAGAAAGTAATGGTAAAAGATATTATTGTTGTTATTAATATGAAGAAAGTGTTAGGAATGGAGAATAATTGCTATAATTGTCAGAACGGCTGATCGAGCGAACACCTAATGGAGATACAAGGACACAGAAGAAAGCAAGAGTGAAAAATCAAAAGGGCAGAGACTACTTAGGATTAAGGACTTCGAGAAAAATATCGTTGTTTTCCAAGACAGTTCCTCTGTAACCGATCATGCGACACACTACAAAGCTAAAAGAGTATTCTGTTACGGAAGTGTATTTCAGGAAAGTAGTAGCAATCAGAAAGGTAATGTTAAAGAAATGTAATAAAAGGTAATGAATGTTAATGTATTGTATAAGTAATGTATTAGGTAAAGTAATGTCATGTTAAGAAAAGAGTTAAGGAAGATTAGAAGCGAAGGTAAGAATGTATGAGTAAGATAATGTAAAATTAAGGACCGAATTTACACACATACGTAGGAACGCAGAGCATCCAAAAGGAGAACAAGGGAGAGCTAATTGCAGTGGATTTTCTGGGACCACTACCACGATCAAGTCGAGGTGTGAAGCACATATTGGTATGTATCGATGTGTTTTCCAAGGCGGTCCGACTGTACCCAATTATGCGACCCACAACCAAAGTTGTTCTAAAGATACTACTGCAGAAATATATTCCGTCATATGGAAAAATGAAGAAGGTACTCAGTGATCAAGTTGTACAATTCCAAAGTGAAAAATGGGAGAGGACGTTAAGGGAAAATGGAATACAACCTGTACTCACATCCATAAGACATCCTCAAGGAAACCTTGCTGAGAGAGTTAACAAAGAATTAGGTAAATATTTACGAATATATTGCCATGATCAACACAATAAATGGGCAGAATATTTACCATTTCTTGAAAAAGCCATTAACGAAAATTATAATGAAGCAACAGGATATACTCCAATGGAATTAGAAGAAGATAAGAAGCCAAACAGATTTTGGACTAAGTGTATAAACAAACCTAATAACCAAAATGTACCTGTACCAATAAGTGTGAAAATTGAATACGCAAAGCAACGGATAAGAGAAAGAGGTAACAAGAGAGTAGAAAGATTTAATCTAACTCACAAGCTACAACAATTCAGCGTGGGAGAAAGTGTACTACTCAAAGCTAATCCAGTGGGAAAACGGAGTGATAATACGGCGAAGAAATTCTTCAGACTTTATAATGGACCGTATACGTTAAGACAGCGAGTAGGACAACACACTTTCATCGTATATGATGAGATACAGAAGAAAGAAATTGGTAAATTCCACGCAACGTCATTTAGGAAGTTTTACACATGAAAACAACGAGGTCAATGAAACCAGTCAGATCAGCTGTTTGTTGAAGCCACCCTACTACAAGGTCACGAGCAGTGAGCGTATAAGGAGGGGAGGTAAGACATTTGTATACACTCCAATTAAGGGTGAAATGACGAATATTATTCTTTATTATTTGTTACATTTTTTCAAGTGTAATAATAATAATAAAAAAAAGTTATAATAAATAAATTTATTAATTTTTTTTTTGTTACCAAGCAGAGGGATAATGCGACAGTACAAATAAGTGATGTACTGAACATTGAATATAAAAATTTAAATATACCTAATTAACTGTAAATAATTAATAATGTATTAGAAATAAGCATGACAGGGATTGCAATCTTGGCTCAGACAAAAAATATGAACAGGTGTTTCGACCTGAATCGACGTGCACACACACACAAATGTAACTGAAAGTGTGTACATCAGTATTTTGCTAGTTTGTGTGAACGCAGGTCTATGCAGGCGAGTTTACCACCCCAAGATGAATAATTGCATAATTACTGTTTTTCCGTAATTATTCATAAACTATAACTAAAGAGTAAAATCCAAAAAAACAATAAAATGTAAGAAAATTTACTAAATACTGTGTACGAAAACCATGTGAAAGTGCCACACCGTACGAGTGTAATAGTGAAATAACTGTGTACAATTCGAAAGGGTTAAGTTGCAACGTCCAAAATTACTGTGAACATGTGTTGAAAAATAGTTATAAGATAAGTATAAGAGTATACTTACAGGACTCTGCAATTCCCAGAAATATAAGAAATAGCGAAATTGACAAAGAGTGGGGGAACTGAATCCAGAGACAGTTCCTGACATGTCGATTTCGTACCACTGCAGGTGTCGACCAAGACATGGGTATAAATAGGACACACAAGCTAGAGTGGTTCTCTTTCTTAAATCATCCACAGTGCAGCGGGAGCTTCTGCCCGTCCGCACAGAATATTTAAATTTTTGTAAATAATTTCATCCTTCCAGTTACATACAGTTATGTAACTGGATTGTAAAACAAACTGTTTTAAAATAATAACAAAATTACATAAGAAGATCCACATAAGAAGATCCATTGACGTCAGAAACAGCACGAGGAGAAGTTCCAGAGAGTGATACGACGCTGGACAGAAGAGCGAGTCAACGCTGAAAAAGAGGAGCGAGTCGACGCTGGACAAGATGAGCGATTCGACGCTGGACAAGAGGAGAAGAGCGAGGCGACGCTGGACAAAAAGCGAGTCGACGGTGGACAAGAGGACGCTGGAGTGCGAGACAAGGACGACTACAGATGGATCAAATGATCGAGTATGATTGACGACAAAAAGGTGATAAACAACTTATTTATCTCTTAATCGAACAATGAACTCAAAGACTATTAAAGGCATTCTTGTTTTATTTAAAAGTAAAGGCCAATGTTTATTTTAAAGTAGAATTAAAATCAGAGATGTTTTAGAAATACGATTAACGTAACAAGAGCTCAAATTAGTATTGAAATATAACGAATACAAAAAATTTAAATGAAAACAATTAGTGTTTGATATAAATCAGTACTGAGAAACAAAAGATAAATTCAATAACTATTAATATTTTGAGTACATTATAATATATAAAAAGATATTTAAATATTGATATTTTGAAACACATTAATTGACTGAGTAGTATGGAAATGAGATTTTCCTTTAATACAATAATTAGTAGAATAGAATATTTAGTCAGTAAGGATGTATATAGCATAAGCCTTACGGCATAATAACAAATAATAACGAATGTTTTAAGTCGAAGTAAGTGCTAGGTGCACAATTTTATTAATATCAAATAAATTTGAAATACCGTTACAAGTTACATAGAGTTCTTATTGCAGATACACCTGAAACCCAAATTAAATGATATAGTGTTACATAATTTGTCAATCTTGAACGTGAGACCAGTCACGCCTATTTTTATGTGTATCGTATTGTTGCATAAGAAATATCGCTTCCAACGTGGAGCATCACAAATGTAAATTATATTATATTTGCAACGTTATATCGTTACATAATATGGCGTCCCAGATCGTGGGGCTCCGCAAAAACAAATAAATTTATATTTATGCAATTATGTATCGTTGTATAAAATATGGCTCCCAAAGAATGTGGGGCTATACAAATTAAATTACATGTAAATTTGTACACATAAAACATATGTTGTATCGTTGTAATATATATATATATATATATATATAAATGCTGAAAGAAATTGTGAAAAATGAAAAGAAGCCGATTTGAAATTTAACAAAGTGTAGGTCTACAGTAATATTTATTTATTCTGTGTTTTTACGTTCCTTTCTTTTTCTATTTTTCTTTTAAAAAAAGAGTGACAAGCATTATATTTATAACAAAATTATTTAACATTATCTTACATGCTGTAAAATTTATATATCCACAACCCTGTTGGTTACATTTATATCAACAGCAATAAACACATGCTAGTAACCCTCACTTTCTTAATTTCAACGTTCTCTTTAAATTATTAATATTTCACAGAAAGGTATTATTAGGCTTCCAAGACGAACTTGAAGCCTACATGGTGTGTGTTTTTAATTGATTTTAATGAAATTAGTGAAGTACAGCTATTATTTGCTCATTATGTTTAATTTGTTGGTACGATTTTCATTATAACACCAGAAACACGTATTCTACAAAAACGATATGTGGTTGAAAAACCGGTGGGTTTGCACCTGTTTACAAGCAATGAGGTATTAACACTTTTGGTGTTATCTGTTTACTAACAGCTGTGACCTGTGTGTTCACGTGATCATAATTATGGCGTGTGTATGCAATCATAAGGCTCGATGCACACACGCGTGACTAGCAGTCACCTAGCCGCAGTCAGCAACCAGAATTTGCCACATACAGCCATCTATTTGTATCATAGAAAACGTGCAATGTTCTCTTCCTTAGTATACAGACATTTTATTTGGACTCGAAAACGGTTTTGTGTGCACCCATTTACTGATTCAAGACTTATTAGATATAGATTTCGTATTAAAGGTACATAGTTCATTTTGTTCTTCATCTTCAGTGGCGCAACAACCCATTATTGAGACAAGGGCTCCTTTAACAGACTCTCCCAGTTGTTCCGGTTAAGTACAGACAACTGACTTGCTGAGAAACAGATAGGTTTCACCACATAAACGAGTTTCACAGATGGGATATGTGACTTCTCCGATCCAACCCCAAACCTGGAGGACCAGGAACTTTAATTTCGTGGTGCTATTCCTCTATAGAGTTAATTTCACCTCAGCTGACAAGCTCTTTCTGGCCGGTCTCAGTAGGCTAACTGCCTCAGCCCATGTGTGCAGCCGTTGGGCTACTATAGCCTCCTCCGCCTCCACACTAGATGCACTACCTGCTGCCGATGTGCACCATCCTGCCAGGCCAGGGCCAAGATACTCCAGACTGCCATGACAGAAACCCCATCTGTCGTTTGCTTACCGACCCACTCCGCCGAAGGGATTGGTTACCACAACCTTGGAGTGGATTGCTCGCCGAAACAGGGTCCACCGACGTGTATTCAACACTTTTAATGGGGTAGTTCCTGAGCGGCGTTCTCAGGGCAACATATTGGCGTAGATAAACGTAACGGCGTCGGATAAGTTATGGTGGGATAACTAAGAATGTACTATTTATTGAACACTGTATTTAGTTGCTACCACTTACAATGGAGTAATTACTGAGCCACCATATTGACGTAGATAAACTTGACGGCGTCGGATACGTGAAGGTGGGATAACTAAGCTGTACGGTGTATTGAACACTGCGTGTAGAATCTAACACTTACAATGGAGTAGCCCCTAAGCCACCATTTTGTCGTAGATAATCGGAACGGCGTCGGATAACTGAAGGTGGGATAACTAAGACAGTACTGTGTATTGAACCCTCTATGTAGTATCTAACCCTTACAATGGAGTAGTCCTTGAGGCACATATTGACGACGATATACGTAACGGCTTCGGATAAGGAAAGGTGGGATAATTAAATTGTACTGTATATTGAGCACTGAATGTAATATCCAATACTTATAATGGGGTAGACCCTGAGCCAACATTTTAACGTAGATAAAGTTAACGGCGTCGTGTAAGTGGAGGTGGGATAACATTGATTGTACTGTGTATTGAACACTCTATGTAATACCTAACACTTACAATTGAGTACTCCTTGTGGCAACATATTGACGTAGATAAACGTAACAGTGTCGGATAATTGACGATGGAATATCTAAGACTGTACTGTGAATAGGACACATTATGTATTATCTAACGCTTACAACGGTGTAGTCCTTGACGAACCATAATGGCGTTGATAAAGGAAACGGCGTCGGATAAGTGAAGTTGGGAAAACTAAAATTCTACTGTGTATTGGACACTGTATGTTGAATCAGAAACTTACAATGGAGTAGTCCCTGAGCCAATATATTGACGTAGATAAACGTAACGGTGTCGGATATGTGAGGGTGGGACAACTTAGACTCTACTGTGTATTGAGCACTGCATGTAGTATCTAACTCTTACAATGGAGTAGTCCTTGAGTCTCCATATTGACGTAGATACACCTAAAGGCGACGGATAATTGAAGGTGGGATAACTAAGACTTTACTGTGTATTGAACACAAAATATAGAATCTATCACTTAAAATGGGGTAGTCCTTGAAGCAACATTTTGGCATAGATAAACGTAACGGCGTCGGGTAAGTGATGGTGGGATAACTTAGACTGTACTGTGTATTGAACACTGTATGTAGTTGCTAACACTTACAATGGAGTAACTACTGAGCCACCATCTTGAGGTAGATAAACTTAACGACGTCGGATAAGTGAAGGTGGGATAAGTAAATCTGTACTGTGTATTGAACACTGCATGTAGTATATAACACTTACACTGGAGCAGCCCCTAAGCCACTATATTGTCCTAGATAAACGTAACGTCGACGGATAATTGAAGGTGGGATAACTAAGAGAGTACTGTGTATTGAACACTGTATGTAGTATCTAACCCTTCCAATGGATCAGTACTTGAGGCACCATATTGACGTAGATATACGTAACTGCTTCGGATAAGCAAATGTGGGATAACTAAGACTGTACTGTTTATTGAACACTGAATGTTGTACCCAACACTAATAATGGGGTAGTCCCTGAGACAACATTTTTACGTAGATAAACTTATCGGCGTCGGATAAGTGGAGGTGCCATATCATAGAGTGTACTGTGTATTGAACACTCTATGTAAAATCTAACACTTACAATGGAGTACTCTTTGAGGCAACATATTGACGTAGATAAACGTAACGGCGTCGGATAAGTGAAGGTGGGATAACTAAAATTCTACTGTGTATTGAGCAATGCATGTACAATCTAACCCTTGCAATAGAGAGGTCCCTGAGGCACCATAGTGCCGTATATAAACGTAGCGGCGTCTGATAAGTGAAGGTGGGATAACTAAGATTGTACTGTGTATTGAACACTGTATGTATTAGCTAAAACTTACACTGGAGTAGTTACAGGGCCCCCATATTGACGTAGAAAAAACGTAGCCATGGGAAAATTGACAGTGGAATATCTGTATGCTGAATCTGAAACTTACAATGGAGTATTCCCTGAGCCAATATATTGACGCAGATAAACGTAACGGCGTCGGATATGTGAAGGTAGGATAACTTAAACTCGACTGTGTATTGAGCACTGCATGTAGTATCTAACTCTTACAATGTCCATGAGTCCTTGGGTATCCATATTGAAGTAGATACACCTACAGGCGAGGGATAAATGATGGTGGGATAACTAAGACAGTACTGTGTATTGAACTCTAAATGTAGAATCTAACACTTAAAATGGGGTAGTCCTTGAAGCACCATTTTGGCGTAGATAAATGTAACGGCGTCGGATAAGTGATGATGGGATAACTAAGTCTGTACTGTGTATTGAACACAGTATGTAGTTGCGAACACTTACAATCGAGTAACTACTGAGCCACCATCTTAAGGTAGATAAACTTAAAGGCGTCGGATAAGTGATGGTGGAATAACTAAGATTGAACTGTGTATAGAACACTGTATGTATTATCTAATCCTTACAATGTAGTAGTCCTTGAACACCATATTGGCGTCGATAAAGGTAACGGCGTCGGATAAGTTAAGGTGGGATAACTAAGGCTGTATTGTGTATTGGGCACTGCATGTAGTATCTAACACAATGGAGTAGTCCTTGAGGCACAATATAGACGTAGATAAACGTAACGGCGTCGGATAAATGGTGGTGGAATAACTCAGAATTTACTGTGTATGGAACACTGTATGTAGTATCAAACCATTAAAATGGGGTAGTCCTTGAGGAAACATATTGGCGTACATAAATGTAACGGCGTCGGATAAGTGAAGGTGGGACAACTAAGACTGTACTGTCTATTGAACACACTATGTAGTATCTAACATTTACAATGGAGTAGTACATGAGTCACCATATTGACGTAAATAAACGTAACGGCGTCGGATATGTGAAGGTGGGATAACTAAGACTCTACTGTTTATTGAATAATGCATGTAGAAACTAACCTTAAAATGGGGAAGTCCTTGAGGCATTATGTTGGCGTAGAAAACGTAACGCCATCGGATAAGTGATGGTGGGATAAGTAAGATTCTACTGTGTATTGAACACTGTATGTAGTTGCTAACACTTCCAATGGAGTAATTACTGCCACCATCTTGACGTAGATAAACTTAATGGCGTCGGAGAAGTGAAGGAGGTATAACTAAGACTGTACTCTCTATTGAACACTCTATGTAGTATCTGACCTTTACAATTGAGTAGTCCTTGAGGCACCATATTGACGTAGATATACGTAACGGCGTCGGATATGTGAAGGTGGGATAACTAAGACTGTACTGTGTATTGAACACTGCATGTAGAATCTAACCCTTAAAATGGGGTAGTCCTTGATGCACCATATTGGCGTAGATAAACGTAACGGCGTCGGATATGTGAAGGTGGGATAACTAAGATTCTACTGTGTATTGAGCACTGATTGTAGCATCTAACACTTACAATGGAGTAGTCCTTGAGTCACCATATTGACGTAGATACACCTAAAGGCGACGGATAAATGAAGGTCGGATAACTAAGACTCTACTGTGTATTGAACACTACATGTAGAATCTAACCCTTAAAATGGGGTAGTCCTTGAGGCACTATATAGGCGTAGATAAACGTAACGCAATCGGATAAGTGATGGTGGGATAAGTAAGACTCTACTGTGTTTTGAACACTGTATGTAGTTGCTAACACTTACAATGGAGTAATTACTGCCACCATCTTGACGTAGATAAACTTAACGGCGTCGGATAAGTGAAGGAGGTATAACTAAGACTGTACTGTCTATTGAACTCTCTATGTAGTATCTAACTCCTACAATGGAGTAGTACTTGAGTCACCATATTGACGTAGATAAACCTAACGGCGTCGGATGAATGAACGTGGGATAACTAAGAGAGTAATGTGTATTGAACACTGTATGTAGTATCTAACCCTTACAATCGAGTAGTCCTTGAGGCACCATAATGACGTAGATATACGTAGCGGCTTCGGATAAACAAATTTGGGATAACTAAGACTGTACTGTGTATTGAACACTGAATGCAGTACCCAACACTTATAATGGGGTAGTCCCTGAGCCAACATTTTAACGTAGATAAACTTAACGGCGTCGGATAAGTGAAGGTGGGATAACATAGACTCTACTGTGTATTGAACACACTATGAAATATCTATTTCTTAAAATGGAGTAGTCCTTGAGGCAACATATTGGCGTAGATAAACGTAACGGCGTCGGATAAGTGAAGGTGGGATAACTAAGACTGTACTGTGTATTGAACACTGCATGTAGAATCTAACCCTTAAAATGGGGTAGTCCTTGAGGCGCCATATTGGCGTAGATAAACGTAACGGCGTCGGATAAATGATGGTGGGATTACTAAGACTGTACCGTGTATTGAACACTGCATGTTGTAACTAACTCTTACAATGGAGTAGTCCTTGAGACACCATAATATTGTAGATAAACGTAGCGGCGTTGGATAAGTGAAGGTGGTATAACTAATACTGTACTGTGTATTGAACACTGCTTGTAGTATCTAACCCTTGCAATCGAGTGGTCCCTGAGGCTCCATAGTGACGTAGATAAACGTAACGCGTCGGATAAGTGAAGGTGGGATAACTAAGACTGTACTGTGTATTGAACACTGCATGTAGTATGTAACCCTTAAACTACAGTAGTCCTTGAGGCACCGTATTGACGTAGATAAAAGTCTTATTTAGAAGACCTTTATCTTTTATCTTTTTTCCAGTTATTTTGCTTACTTAAAATCATCCTCCGTTTTCAATACGGAAAGTTATGTTAACAAATTTTCTTAATATTATTCACCTTTATTAATTTAAGCTTTATATAAATTTCAATTTTATTTGTTTATTTAAATATGTTTTCCTCCTTTCATAGGTACAGTATATTTAAACATTCAAGGAGTGTTACTTTACAAACAGTGGCAACCCTGCGGTGGGGGTATATCTCTCTCCCTGAAATCCGAAAAGAATAAAAACATGTTGCAACTAAAACTTTTTTGAAATGAAATTAATTGATTTCAATTCAATTATTATTTATTAATTAAAATTATATTATATATTAATTAAAATTATTATTTAAGTCAATGACAAATTTAAATTATTATTATTATTTGGTGTTCTGCCTTCTGCCCTAAGGCATGTCTTCAGGCGGTAGGAACCCTCCAAGATGTCCTATCGCATGCCAGTCTTTTCGTTTCTTCGTAACACCCTCTGATCTTAATGATGTCTATTGACTTCATTCTTATACGCCCTCTTCTTTTTTCTCCTTCTATGACACCCTCCATGGCAGTTGTAAGCAAACAGTCTCTTCTAAAACAATGACCTTAACAATTCTTTTTCCTATTTTCTATTATTTTCAGGATTCTTCTCTGAATTGTAAGTTTAAATACTTTACAATAATAGGTCTTATACCCAATAATAAATATAACATAGATTTTCATAGAAGATGCAATTTGACAAAGGAAAAGGAAAGGAAGACTAAACTCTATACAACTACAACTTAAAGTAAACACAGTGAAGAGTTTGTGTTTTATATATATATATATATATATAAATTCTGAAAGAAATTGTGAAAAATGAAAAGAAATAGATTTGAAATTTAACAAAGTGTAGGTCTACAGTAATATTTATTTATTCTTGTATTTACGTTCCCTTCTTTTTCTATTTTTCTTTAAAAAAAGAGTGACAAGCATTATATTTATAACAAAATTATTTAACATTATTTTACATGCTGTAAAATTTATATCCACAACCCTGTTGGTTACATTTATATCCACAGCAATTAAACACATGCTAGTAACCCTCACTTTCTTAATTTCAACGTTCTCTTTAAAGTATTTATATTTCACAGAAAGGTATTATTAGGCTTCCAAGACGAACTTGAAGCCTACATGGTGTGTGTTTTTAATTGATTTTTATGAAATTAGTGAAGTACAGCTATTATTTGCTCATTATTTTTAATTTGTTGGTACGATTTTCATAATAACACCAGAAAACCCGTATTCTACAAAAACGATAGGTGGTTGAAAAATCCCCCCCCCCTAATGAAATACTGGGTTTGCACCTGTTTACAAGCAATGAGGTATTAACACTTTTGGTGTTATCTGTTTACTAACAGCTGTGACCTGTGTGTTCACGTCTGAGATCATAATTATGGCGTGTGTATGCAATCATAAGGCTCGATGCACACACGCGTGACTAGCAGTCACCTAGCCGCAGTCAGCAGCCAGATTTTGCCACATACAGCCATCTGTTTGTATCATAGAAAACGTGTAATGTTCTCTTCTTTAGTATACAGACATTTTATTTGGACTCGGAAACGGTTTTGTGTACACCCATTTACTGATTCAAGACTTATTAGATATAGATTTCGTATTAAAGGTACATAGTTCATTTTGTTCTTCATCTTGAGCGGAGCAACAACACATTATTGAGTCAAGGACTCCTTTAACAGACTCTCCCAGTTGTTCCGGTTAAGTACAGACAACTGACTTGCTGAGAAACAGATAGGTTTCACCACATAAACGAGTTTCACAGATGTGATATGTGACTTCTCCGATCCAACCCCAAACCTGGAGGACCAGGAACTTTAATTTCGGGGTGCTCTTCCTCTATAGAGTTAATTTCACCTCAGCTGACAAGCTCTGTCTGCCCGGTCTCAGTAGGCTAACTGCCTCAGGCCATGTGTGCAGCCATTGGGCTATTATAGCCTCCTCCGCCTCCACACTAGATGCACTACTTGCTGCCGATGTGCACCATCCTGCCAGGCCAGGGCCCAGGATATTCGAGACTGCCCTGACAGAACCCCCATCTGCCGTTTGCTTACCGATCCACTCCGCCGAAGGGAATGGTTACCACAACCTTGGAGAGGATTTCTCACCGAAACAGGATCCAGCGACGTGTATCCAACACTTTTAATGGGGTAGTTCCTGAGCGGCGTTCTTAGGGCAACATATTGGCGTAGATAAACGTAACGGCGTCGGGAAAGTGATGGTGGGATAACTAAGACTCTACTGTTTATTGAACACTGTGTTTAGTTGCTAACACTTACAATGGAGTAATTACTGAGCCACCATATTGACGTAGATAAACTTAACGGCGTCGGATAAGTGAAGGTGGGATAACTAAGGCTGTAGGGTGTACTGAACACTGCGTGTAGAATCTAAAACTTACAACGGAGTAGTCCCTAAGACACCATTTTGTCGTAGATAATCGTAAAGGGGTCGGATAACTGAAGGTGGGATAACTCTGATGCGTACTATGTATTGAACACTCTATGTAGTATCTAACCCTTACAATGTAGTAGTCCTTGAGGCACATATTGACGTAGATATACGTAACGGCTTCGGATAAGGAAAGGTGGGATATCTAAGATTGTACTGTGTATTGTACACTGAATGTAATATCCAACACTTATAATGGGGTAGTCCCTGAGCCAACATTTAAACGTAGATAAACTTAACGGCGTTGGGTAAGTGGAGGTGGGGTAACATAGATTGTACTGTGTATTGAACACTCTATGTAATATCCAACACTTACAATGGAGTACTCCTTGAGGCAAAATATTGACGTAGACAAACGTAACAGCGTCGGATATGTGACGATGGAATATCTAAGACTGTACTGTGTATAGAACACTTTATGTATTATCTAACCCTTACAATGGTGTAGTCCTTGAGGCACCATATTGGCGTAGATAAAGGAAACGGCGTCGGATAAGTGAAGGTGGGAAAACTAAAATTCTACTGTGTATTGAACACTGTATGTTGAATCTTAAACTTACAATAGAGTAGTCCCTGAGCCAATACATTGACGTTGATAAACGTAACGGTGTCGGAAATGTGAAGGTGCGATAACTTAGACTCTACTGTGTATTGACCACTGCAGGTAGTATCTACCTCTTACAATGGAGTAGTCCTTGAGTCTCCATATTGACAAAGATACACCTAAAGGCGACGGATATGTGAAGGTGGGATAACTAAGACTGAACTGTGTATGGAACACTAAATGTAGAATCTAACACATAAAATGGGGTAGTCCTTGAGGCACAATTTTGGCGTAGATAAACGTAACGGCGTCGGATAAGTGAAGGTGGGATAACTAAGGCTGTACTGTGTATTGCACACCGCACGTAGTATATAACACTTACAATGGAGCAGCCCCTAATCCACTATATTATCGTAGATAAACGTAAGGTCGACGGATAACTGAAGGTGGGATAACTAAGAGAGTACTGTGTATTGAACACTGCATGTAGTATATAACATTTACAATGGAGTAGCCCCTAAGCCACTATATTGTCGTAGATAAACGTAACGACGACGGATAACTGAAGGTGGGATAACTAAGACTGTACTGTGTATTGAACACTGAATGTAGTATCCTACACTTATAATGTGGTAGTCCTTGAGCCAATAGTTTAACGTAGATAAACTTAACGGCGTCGGATAAGTGGAGGTCCCATAACATAGACTGTACTGTGTATTGAACACTCTATGTAATATCTAACACTTACAATGGAGTACTCTTTGAGGCAACATATTGACGTAGATAAACGTAACGGCGTCTGATAAGTGAAAGTGTGTTATCTGAGACTCTACTGTGTATTGAGCAATGCATGTAGAATCTAACCCTTGCAATAGAGTGGCCCCTGAGGCGCCATAGTGCCGTAGATAAACATAGTGGCGTCGGATAAGTGAAGGTGGGTAATCTAAGACTCTACTGTGTATTGAACAAATGCATGTAGAATCTAACGCTTGCAATAGAGTGGTCCCTGAGGCACCATAGTGCCGTAGATAAACATAGCGGCGTCGGATTCGTGATGGTGGGCTATCTAAGACTGTACTGTGTATTGAACTCTGTATGTAGTTGCTAACACTTACAATGGAGTAATTACTGTGCCTACATATTGACGTAGATAAACGTAACGGCGTCGTATAAGTGAAGGTGGGATAACTAAGAGTGTATTGTGTATTGAACAATGTATGTATTTGCTAACACTTACAATGGAGTTGCCCCTGAGCCACCATGTTGATGTAGATAAACGTAACGGAGTTGGATATGTGAAGGTGAGATAACGAAGGTTGTGCTGTGTATTGAACACTGCATTTAGTATCTAACACTTACAATGGAGTAGTCCCAGAGCCACCATACTGACGCAGATAAACGTAATGGCGTCGGATAAGTGAAGGTGGGATAAATAAGACTGTACTGTGTATTGAACACTGTATGAGTTATCTAACTCTTACATTGGAGTAGTTCTTGAGGCATCATGTTGACCTAGATAAACCTAACCGCCTCGGATAAGTGATGGTGGATTAACTAACGCTGTACTGTGTATTGAACACTGTATGTAGTATCTAACCCGTAAAATTGAGTAGTCTTTGAGGCATCATATTGACGTAGATAAACGTAACGGCGTCGGATAAGTAAAGGTGGGTTAAGTAAGGCTGTACTGTGTATTGAGCACTGCATGTAGTATCTAACACGTACAATGGAGTAGTCATTGAGGCACAATATAGACGTAGATAAACGTAACGGCGACGGACAAATGATGGTGGAATAATTCAGAATTTACCGTGTACTGAACACTGTATGTAGTATCTATCCCTTAAAATGGGGTAGTCCTTGAGGAAACATTTTGCCGTAGATAAACGTAACGGCGTCGGATAAGTGAAGGTGGGATAACTAAGACTGTACTGTGTATTGAACACTGTATGTAGTTGCTAACGCTTACAATGAAGTAGGTTATGAGCCACCATATTGACGTAGATAAACGTAACGGTGTCGGATAAGTGAAGGTGGGACAACTAAGGCTGTACTGTGTATTGGACACTGCATGTAGTATACAACACGTACAATGGAGTAGTCTTCGAGGCACCATATTGACGTAATAAACGTAACGGCTTCGGATATGTTGAGGTGGGATAACTAAGAATGTACTGTGTATTGAACACTGAATGTAGTATCCAACCCATATAATGGGGTAGTCCGTGAGCCACCATTTTAACGTAGATAATCTTAACGGCGTCGGATAAATGGAGGTGGGCTATAAAAGACTGTAATATGTATTGAACACTGCATGTAGAATTTAACCTTTGCAATAAAGTGGTCACTGAGGCACCATAATGCCGTAGATAAACGTAGCAGTGTCGGATAAGAGAAGGAGGTGTAACTAAGACTGTACTTTTTTATTGAACACTCTATGTAGTATCTAACTCTTACAATGGAGTAGTACTTGAGGCACCATATTGACGTAGATAAACCTAACGGCGTCGGATAAATGAAGGTGGGATAACTAAGAGAGTAGTGTGCATTGAAAACTGTATGTATTATCTAACACTAACCATCGAGTAGTCCTTGAGGCACCATATTGACGTAGATATACTTAACGGCTTCGGATAAACAAAGGTGGGATAACTAAGACTGTACTGTGTATTGGACACTGAATGTAGTATCCAACCCTTATAATGGGGTAGTCCCTGAGCCAACATTTTTACGTAGATAAACTTAACGGCGTCAGATATGTGAAGGTGGGATAACTTAGTCTGTACTGTGTATTGAACACCCTATGAAATATATAACTCTCAAAATGGAGCAGTCCTTGAGGAAACATTTTGCCGTAGATAAACGTAACGGCGTCGGATAAGTGAAGGTGGGATAACTAAGACTGTACTGTGTATTGAACACTGTATGTAGTTGCTAACGCTTACAATGAAGTAGGTTATGAGCCACCATATTGACGTAGATAAACGTAACGTTGTCGGATAAGTGAAGGTGGGACAACTAAGGCTGTACTGTGTATTGGACACTGCATGTAGTATACAACACGTACAATGGAGTAGTCTTTGAGGCACCATATTGACGTAATAAACGTAACGGCTTCGGATATGTTGAGGTGGGATAACTAAGAATGTACTGTGTATTGAACACTGAATGTAGAATCCAACCCATATAATGGGGTAGTCCGTGAGCCACCATTTTAACGTAGATATACTTAACGGCGTGGAATAAATGGAGGTGGGCTATAAAAGACTGTACTGTGTATTGAACACTGCAGTTAGAATTTAACCTTTGCAATAAAGTGGTCCCTGAGGCACCATAATGCCGTAGATAAACGTAGCAGTGTCGGATAAGAGAAGGAGGTATAACTAAGACTGTACTTTTTTATTGAACACTCTATGTAGTATCTAACTCTTACAATGGAGTAGTACTTGAGGCACCATATTGACGTAGATAAACCTAACGGCGTCGGATAAATGAAGGTGGGATAACTAAGAGAGTAGTGTGCATTGAAAACTGTATGTAGTATCTAAGACTAACAATCGAGTAGTCCTTGAGGCACCATATTGACGTAGATATACTTAACGGCTTCGGATAAACAAAGGTGGGATAACTAAGACTGTACTGTGTATTGGACACTGAATGTAGTATCCAACCCTTATAATGGGGTAGTCCCTGAGCCAACATTTTTACGTAGATAAACTTAACGGCGTCAGATATGTGAAGGTGGGATAACATAGTCTGTACTGTGTATAGAACACAGTATGTATTACCTAACCCTTACAATCTTGTAGTCCTTGCGGCACTATATTAACGTAGGTAAACGTAACGGTGTCTTCTAAGTGAAGGTGGGATAACTAAACTGTACTGTGTATAGAACACTGAATGTAATATCTAAAACTCATAATGGGGAATCCCTGAGCCAACATTTTAACGTAGATAAACTTAACGGCGTCGGATAAGTGATGGTGGAATAACTAAGACTGTACTGTGTATAGAACACAGTATGTATTACCTAACCCTTACAATCTTGTAGTCCTTGCGGCACTATATTAACGTAGGTAAACGTAACGGTGTCTTCTAAGTGAAGGTGGGATAACTAAACTGTACTGTGTATTGAGCACTGCATGTAGTATCTAACACTTACAATGGTGTAGTCCTTGAGGCACCATATTGGCGTAGATAAAGGAAACGGCGTCGGATAAGTGAAGGTGGGAAAACCAAAACTCTACTGTGTATTAAACACTGTATGTTGAATCTAAAACTTATAATGGAGTAGTCCCTGAGCCAATACATTGACGTAGATAAATGTAACGGCGTCGGATATGTGAAGGTGGGATAACTAAGACTCTACTGTGTATTGAGCACTGCATGTACTATCTAACTCTTACAATGGAGTAGTCCTTCAGTCACCATATTGACGTAGATACACATAAAGGCGACGGATAACTGAAGGTGGGACAACTAAAACTGTACTGTGTATTTAACACTACATGTAGAATCTAACACTTAAAATGGGGTAGTCCTTGATTAAACGTAACACTGTATGTAAGTCTGTACTGTATGTAACGTAAACTAAGTCTGTACTGTGTATTGAACACTGTATGTAGTTGCTAACACTACATAATGGAGTAACTACTGAGCCAGTAGATGCCATTGAGGCATCATATTGACGTAGATAAACTTAATGGCGTCGGTAATTAAAGGAGGGATAATTAAGGCTTTACTGTGTATTGAGCACTGCATGTAGCATCTAACACTTACAATGGGGTAGTCCTTGAGGCACCATATTGACGTAGATAAACGTAACCGCGTCGGATAAGTGATCGAGGGATAACTATGGCTGTACTGTGTATTGAACACTGCATGTCGTATCTAACACTTACAATGGAGTAGCCCCTAAGCCACTATATTGTCGTAGATAAACGTAACGGCGACAGATAACTGAAGGAGGGACAACTAAGACTATACTGTGTATAGAAAACTGTATGTGGTATCTTAAACTTACAATGATGTAATCCTTGATTAACCATATTGGTGTAGATAAAGGTAACGGCGTTGTATAAGTGAAGGTGGGATAATTAAGACTTTACTATGTATTAAACACTCCATGTAGTATCTAATACTTACAATGGAGTAGCCCCTAAGCCACTATATTTACGTAGATAAACATAACGGCTTCGGATATTTGAAGGTGAGATATCTAAGACTTTACTGTGTATTGATCACTACATGTAATATCTAACTATTACAATGGAGTAGTCCCTGAGCCACCATGTTGACTTAGATAAACGTAACGGCGTCGGATATGTGTAGGTGAGATAACTAAAACTCTACCGTGTATTGAACACTGTATGTTGAATCTTACACTTACAATGGAGTAGTTCTTGAGGCATCATTTTGACGTAGATAAACCTAACGGCGTCGGATAAGTGATGGTGGAATAACTAACGCTGTACTGTGTATTGCACACTGTATGTAGTATCTAACCCGTAAAATTGAGTAGTCCTTGAGGCATCATATTGACGTAGATAAACGTAACGGCGTCGGGTAATTAAAGGTGGGATAATTAAGGCTGTACTGTGTATTGAGCACTGCATGTAGCAGCTAACACTTACAATAGGGTAGTCCTTGAGGCACCATATTGACGTAGATATACGTAACGGCGACGGATAAATGAGGGTGGGATAACTAAGACTGTACTGTGTATTGAACACTGCATGTAGAAACTAACCCATAAAATGGGGTAGTCCTTGAGGCAACATATTGGCATAGATAAAACTAACGGCGACGGATAGGTGAAGGTGGGATAACTATGACTGTACTGTGTATTGAACATTGCATGTAGAATCTAACCCTTATAATGGAGTAGTCCCTGAGCCAACATATTGGCATAGATAAAACTAACGGCGACGGATAAGTGAAGGTGGGATAATTAAGGCTGTACTGTGTATTGAGCACTGCATGTAGTATCTAACACGTACAATTGAGTAGTCCTGGAGTCACCATATTGATTTACATAAACGAAACGGCGTCGCATAAGTGATGGTGGGATAACTAAGGCTTCACTCTGTATTGAACACTGCATGTAGTTTCCTACACCTATAATGGGGTAGACCCTGAGCCAGCATTTTAACGTAGTTAAACTTAACTGCGTCGGATTAGTTGAGGTGGGTTAACTAAGACTGTCCTGTGTATTGAACACTCTTTGTAAAATCTAACACTTACAATGGAGTACTCCTTGAGGCAACATATTGAAGTAGATAAATGTAACGGCGACGGAAAAGTGATGGTTGAATAACTGAGACTGTACTGTGTATAGAACACTGTGTGTAAAATCTAACACTTACAATGGTGTAGTCCTTGAGGCACCATATTGGGGTAGATAAAGGTAACGGCGTCAGATAAGTGAAGGTGTGATGACTAAAACTCTACTGTGTATAGAACACTGTTTGTTGAATCTGACCCTTACAATGGAGTAGTCCCTGAGCAACTATATTGACGTAGATAAACGTAACGGCGTCGGATAAGTGAAGGTGGGATAACTAAGACTGTACTGTGTATTGAATACTTTATCTAATTGCTAACACTTACAATGGAGTAGTTACTGAGCCACTATATTGACGTAGATAAATTTAACGGCGTCGGATAAGTGAAGGTGGGACAACTAAGGCTGTACTGTGTATTGAACACTGCATGCAGTATATAACACTTACAATGGAGTAGTCCTTGAGGCACCATATTGACGTAGATAAACGTAACGGCTTCGGATATGTTGAGGTGGGGTAGCTAAAATTGTACTGTGTATTGAACACTGAATGTAGTATCCAACCTTTATAATGGGGTAGTCCCTGAGCCACCATTTCAACGTAGATAAACTCAACGGCGTCGGATAAGTGGAGGTAGGATAACAAAGAATGTACTGTGTATTGAACACTGCATGTAGAATCTATCCCTTGCAATAGAGTGGTCCCTGAGTTACCATAATGCCGTAGATAAACTTTGCGGCGTCGGATAAGTGAAGGTGGTATAACTAAGATTTTACTGTTTATTGAACACTCTATGTAGTATCAAACCCTTACAATGGAGTAGTACTTGAGTTACCATATTGACGTAGATGAACCTAACGGCGTCGGATAAGTGAAGGTGGGATAACTAAGACTGTACTGTGTATTGAATACTGCATGAAGTATCTAAACCTTACAATGGAGTAGTCCTTAAGCCAACATATTGTCGTAGATAAAAGTAACGGCGTCTGATAACTGAAGGTGGGATATCTAAGAGAGTAATGTGTATTGAATACTGTATGTAATTGCTAACACTTACAATGGAGTAGTTACTGAGCCACTATTTTGACGTAGATAAAAGTCTTATTTAGAATACCTTTATCTTTTACCTTTTTCCAGTTATTTTGGCTTACTTAAAATCATCGTCCGTTTTCAATACGGAAAGTCATGTTAACAAATATTCTTAATATCATTCACCTTTCTTAATTTAAGCTTAGATAAATTTCAATTTTATTTGCTTTTTTAAAAAAGGTTTTCCTCCTTTCATAGGTACAGTATATTTAAACTTTCAATGGGTGTTACTTTACTAACAGTGGCAACCCTAGTGTGGGGGGATATATCTCTCCCTGAAATCCGAAAAGAATAAAAACATGTTGCAACTAAAACTTTAAAACTGGTTGCGTGTTTTTTGAAATGTAATTAATTGATTTCCAATTCAGTTAATTAAAAAAAATTATTATTATATCAATGACAATTTTAAATTATTATTATTATTTGGTGTTCTGCCCTAAGGCATGTCTTCAGGTGGTAGGAACCCTCCAAGCTGTCCTATCGCATGCCAGTCTTTTCGTTTCTTCGTAACACCCTCTGATCTTAATGATGTCTATTGACTTCATTCTTATACGCCCTCTTCTTTTTTCTCCTTCAATGACACCCTCCTTGGCAGTTGTAAGCAAACAGTCTCTTCTAAAACAATGACCTTAACAATTCCTTTTCCTATTTTCTATTATCTTCAGGATTCTTCTCTGAATTGTAAGTTTAAATACTTTACAATAACAGGTTTTATACTCACAATCACAACAACATAAAAATACAACTCAGCAATTTAATATCAACTTATTAGCAACGGTTACTGAAAGTGATTCAGTTAAAAAGCAGTTCAATTGATCGAATGTGAGTAATGTTAGTTGTAAGAATAAAATTGTTATGTCTGGCCTATAACCTGCAGAAATTAGGGATAGTTTAGTGTGTAGTAATGATAATAGTAATAAACAGAGGGAAATATTAGTATTGAAAATGGTACCGACTTTATTGTCGAAGCAAAAATCAGTGGTTATGTTGACGAGATATTGTTCGACAGCGGCGCAGAAATATCGCTGATGGACGAGCGGTTACTAAAGAGGCATAAAAACCACTTTATACAAACTCCAGTTCTGCCGGTAAGTCACACAAGGATAAAATCAGCAACGTGTTAGTCGCAGATAGTTGAAAAACAGGCACTTATAACAAGATACGTACAGAGAACGGAAATAGAGGTGACTGTACTTGGAGTTAGAAAACTCGGACATGATATTATTTTGGAGGTCGATAAATTGAATAAACTGCACGCTACAATTGAATTTCCGAACGAAACATTGCAAGGTAAAGTTGATAGTGTACCGCACATTATCAGACTTGGACGCTCGAAAGATAAGATAACGAATGCTGACCCACAGAAGACAGATAACAGGCAGCGAGCAAAATAAAATACAGCGTATATTAGATAAATTAAAAACTATATTTCCAAGTAAACGTGTGCGTTTCAAAACTGAGAGAAATTTATACAAAAACTCAAAAATAAATGTCAGGATATAGGGTGTAAGAATGTGTAGCTATTTAAATATGTCAGTTCAGGTATAAATGTGGTATGTAGGGTAATTGGTAAATGAGCGATAATATAGTAAAGATAAGGAATGCAGTCTGTTGTACCTTGTGACCCTGCGTAATTTGCTATCTGCTTGTCAAGAACATGTGTATTTGTTTTGGTTTAAAGGTCACCACGTGTCTTTGGTTTGTTGTTTCTGTCAAGTTGACAGTTATGAAATGTTAGTATTGCTATGAGGATGTTTATTTGATTTTATGTTTGAGGGTATTAGTATTATTATTCTTAGGATTAGGAAATTGTTATGGTATATCAAGAAAACAAAATTTTATTTTTTTGTTAGTCTACTGAAAAAAAAAAATTTTTTTTTTTATGCGGGAAGGGGTTAATCCTGCAATGAAACACAGAATCCTGATACGCAGGGCAAGCTTATATAATACACAGACTATGAACATTCATGTTTAAATTGGTAGTTTGTTAGATTTGGTTGTGATATCAGTTGTATTTTAGTAAGTATTAGGAGTTAAGTTTAGTAAAACTGTGTATTATTTATTTGTTGTTTATTCATGTACTATGTCTGTGGAAATGTGCGCGCGTGCGCGAGTGATAAACGTTTCCCCGGCTGTGCGTGAATAAATTATCGTTGTGTTATGACACTGAACTGAACATAGACAAATGTATTCGCTACAATCCCTGTATATTTCTGGCTATTAGTTGACATTCATATATGATCTTATTAAAGTATGCAGTTATGCATGAGATAAGGGTATTCTGTGATTACCAGCTATGCATGCTCTTACAAAGTTAATGCACTTTACAGCATGAAAAGTTGCATGTCATGTTGTATGTAACCATGTGACTTCCTTCCACCAATTAAATGCTGGAAGGTAGTCGGAAATTTTCTTAAGCCTGTTGTTACACAGGCAGTTCTTCTCTACCAGCTATCACGATCGGGTCGCGCAGTTCTTGTTCAAGATTTTCCGCTTGCAAGAGTCTGTAAAGACTATTCGGCGGTAGTAACGCGTGTGAAGACTCAGAGTTATTCGTGTTTTACATCTACACACAGTATTATTATTACAGCATTGCGTGCATAATTACGAGAGTTCTTCTCTGGCAGCTATCACGATCGGGACGTGCAATTCTTGTTAAAGATTTTTCCGCTTGCAACAATTTGTAAAGACTATTCGGCGGTAGTAACGCGTGCGAAGACTCAGAACAGTTGAATATTACCTCTTTACACACGGCATTATTACTAAAGCATTACTTGTGTAATAAGTGAGCTTGAACTGTGTCACTGTGTGAGATTTTCTGCAGTGCCAGTAAAATTTAATAATTACGCAATAGTAAATTTTATCATCAAGAAGTTTCCGCGTTAGTGGAAGATTCCCGCATAGGGAGGTCTGCTGATCGCGGTAGACCCTGTGAATCGCGTGAACACTTGAAGAGTCCGGAGTGGTATAAGTTTAATATACCGTTGTAATATAAAACTCACTGTTACCTGAGATACTTGTAAGTTATAAACTCTATATGAAATTTAACCAATAATATCCATAGAACCGTTGTGGTGTGCGAAGCGTCAGTGTCATCGTGGGAAATACAGGACACCAGCCCAGCTGAAAGTGTTTCCAGGGTGAACCGTCTATCATCAATAAGCCACGCCTGACGACTCAACAACGCAGCAAAGCCCCCCCCCTTTTTCTTCAGCAACATCATCGTGGGAATCATCATTTATGTAACGTATCACATCATGTGTATGCACAGTGATTAACACTTTAAAAGACTATATATATCAAACACTACCATTATTATACTTATCAAATATACCATATAAACAATTACATATGTCTTGTGCAATAAATAATCTTAAACCCTCCAATATAGACTTTTGATTTAAGATACACATACTACCATATCCTATGCGCCAATAGTTTAGTAATTTGTGTTTTCGATATATATATATATATATATATATATATATATATATATATAGGAATGTTAATTATCGACCGTATTATTATACTGTTAATGATTTCGAGGTTCGGTCATTAAATATGAAAACTCAGTTTTGCGACGTTTCGAGATTTATTCTTCTCATAATCATGCCTACAACATTAAAATATAGTCTTACTACAATTATATTATTTGTAAGTGTGTATAGGTGTGTGTAAAGTCATACATTACTATAACTATTTACTTACATTAACTGTGAGATGAGCTACAGCAACCATATTACACTAAACACTTATCACTGTTCCATACTTATACACATATAACACATTACATTTGTATAGTGTTAGCGTTATGTAGTTATCTGACAGACTGCCAGCGATATAAAATTTTAATAGTACCTAACTAGAAAGTTGTTCAGTATTCCTATACCTGTAAACTATTGTCTATTTTAAAAAAAGTGAATAAGATTAGAATAACACTTGCTAAGACTTTGTACGTCCGTTTTCTTGTTAACTGAAAGGTGTTTATTCTTCTCTATTGTTAGCATTTCTAAGAATTGCCGTTTAAAGTGATTACTTTCATGCAGAAAAAAATATATATTTAAGAATTATCTGTAAGAAAGCCAATTAATAAATGTCAATAAAATAGCGAAGTATTGGAGATGAGAAGTGTATAATAGAAGGAAGAATTAATATGAAGAAATAATATGATCTGAGTTAAAGTACAGCGAATAATCCCTAGAGTATTATTATTATTAATTATTTTATTGAAGGTCATATGATGACTACCTTACGAGGTTTATTAATGAAGATTGACTGTAGAATATTCCAGCAATCATTTAACTGGGCAGAGATGATGTTACTCTGATCTCAGAAAGTATGTAATGGACGACAGTATATGGTAAGCCGATAGAGCACCACCGATTCGATTCCAGTTATAATGTTAGGGAGGTTTAGGAAAATTAAATATTAGAGGGAAAACTCACAAATAAATATAGATAAATAAATAAAACCAGATCCAAAATGTATAATTAATAAAGAATGTCACAAGAATGATTATAGAAATAAGATTTAAACTTGGGAAATAATTGATTTTAAGAAGGAAAGAAGATATAATAGTAATACGACGGATAATTTCATATATAAATAAAGGAGTAGGAATTCTGAAATAAAGAATACAGGAAATCATATCCTATACCTCAATCCCTAAAACCAGCAGAGAAGGGAAATACAGAGTATGATGGAACTTAGAAGAAGAAAACATTCACAGACACGAACTATAAGTTTATTTCAACTAAACGATATTCAGCTAAAATAAACTTCTTTCAGAGGGGGAGTATTATGTAACGTAACGAAGTTAAGGTCCCGTACGTTACATAAAAACTTTGTTACTATCGAATTAAAACAATACCCAATGTATGCCATAATTAAGGTCAGGAAGGTAAACCTCGCATAATAAATATATTAATAATACCTAGTAAGGTTACTAGGTACCGTAATAAAATAATAAAAAATGTCTATAAATATAAAATATGGAGTGATCAGTGGAAGATGTAAACAATAAACACAGTGTCTAATGAGATGAAATTACTATAGACAAGTTTGAAAAGAGTAGACTGTTTAATTGATATTTAATGTTTTATAATGATGTACATGTTGTTGTGCTTTATCATGATATTTTGTTTACATGATATTTATTCTGTGTTTTGTATGTAGCAGGTATGAAGCAATTGCTTTAAGAAAGTATTAAGTAATGGATACTAATTTCATTCATGTTAAACTTGTGTTTAAGTAATTAAATACAAGTGTACTTATTATGTATTGTATCATGTTAAGAGTATTTACTTTGGGTAATTAATGAAGATATCGTAAGATAATATTTGTAAACTTGGCCAGGAAGACAATAATTGTTAATAAATTGTCAAGGGGTCATTGTAATTATGTTATAAACAGACGAAGGGTTCAGTAATAAAATAAATAATAATAAATTGAAATCAGGATAAAATAAAATTAGAATAATTTGCCATAAGCCAGTGACTCATTGTACAGTAGGTCAGGTCAGAAAAGTTAAATTAAAAACAAAAAATTATAACACATGTAATAAAACAAATAGGCCTAAAATTAGTATTTTGTAAAAGGAAAATAATACCTTTTAAAATAAGTCGATCAAGAAGAAAATGTTGTAAAATGTATATGGTTTAATAATGCATATTAGGTGAAAGTTTTATATGATTTAATGTAATTTTAATAAGGGAGTATTTTAACAAAAAAGTGTAAGAATATTTCCTAATTACGGCTCTAGGATAACAAATATTATCCAATAACAGAAGAAGAAATGGTTGTTAGGGACGACTGAATGCAATATTGCGACAGTACAAATAAGTGATGTACTGAGCATGAAATATAAAAATGTTAATTTACTTAATAAACTGTAAATAATTGATAATATATTAGAAATAAGCATGTTATGGATTGCAAGCTTGACTCAGACAAAAATATGAACAGGTGTTTCGACCTGAATCAATGTGCACACACACACAAATGTAACTGAAAGTGTGTACACCAGTATTTTGCTAGTGTGTGTGAACGCAGGTCTCTGCAGGCAAGTTTGCCACCCCAGTATGAATAATTGCACAATGACTGTTTTTCCGTAATTATTCATAAACTAGAATTAAGAATTAAAATCCAAAAGCACCATAAAATGTAAATAAATTTAATAAATACTGTGTGCGAAAACCACGCGAAAGTGACACGCCGTACAAGTGCAATAGTGAAATAACTGTGTACAAATCAAAAGGGTTAAGTTGCAATGTCAAAAATTACAATGAACATGTGTTGTAAAATTAGTTATCAGATAAGTATAAAAAAATACTTACAGGACTCTGCAATTCGCAGAAATATAAAAAATAGTGAATTTGACAAAGAGTGGGGGAACTGACGCCAAAGAGAGTTTCTAACAGGTCGATTTTGTATCACTGAAGGGTGTCGACCAAGACATGGGTATAAATAGGACACGCAAGCTTCAGTGGTTCTCTTTCTTGAATCATCCACGATGTAGCGGGAGCTTATGCCCGTCAGCACGGCATATTTATTAATATTTTTATAAACAGTTTAAATTGCCAGTTATGTACAAATACGTAACCAAGCTATAAGACAAACAATTGTAATTAATAACAGCACTACTGAAGAAGTTCTATAGCGATACGACGCTGGACAAGAGAAGAAGTTCTATAGCGATACGACGCTGGACAAGAGAAGTTCCATAGCGATACGACGCTGGACAAGAGAAGCAGTTCCATAGCGATACGACGCTGGACAAGAGTAGAAGAGAGACAGCCGACGCTGGACAAGAGGAGAAGAGAGACAGCCGACGCTGGAGGCGAGACGAAGATGAACACCGATGGAACAAAAATGATCGAGTATGATTGACGACAATAAGGTGATAGACAACTTATTCATATCTTAATCATACACAGTATACAAAGACAGTTAAAGACATTAATATTTTATTTAAAAATAAGAGTAATATTTCTTGTATAGTAGAGTTAAAAAATCATAGAAGTTTTAGAAATACGAGTAACGTAACAAGAGCTTAAATTAATAAGATATAAAATGATTACAAAGAATATAAATAAAAACAATTAGTATTTGTGAAAACAGTACTGAGAAGTAATAACTATTAATCTTTTGAGTACGTACCATATATAGAAAAAAGATTTTAAAATTGATTTTGAAACATATTAATAGACTGAGTAGTCTAAAAATGAGATTTTTCTTTTATATACTATTTAGTAGCATAGAATGTTTAGTTAGTAAGGATGTATATATCTTAAGCCTTACGGCATTATAACAAATAATAACTAATGTTTTTTAAATCGAAGTCAGTGCCATGTGCACATATTTTTTTATAGTATCAAATAAATTTTAATTACTGTTTCAAGTTCCGTAGAGTTCTTATTGCAGATACACCTGACCCCCTATTTAAATGTTATATGTTTAAAGAATTTGTCAATCTTGAACGTGAGACCGTTCACGCCTATTTATGTATATGTAACGTTGTTTAAATTTGGTGCTCCTAGATCGAGGGACTCCTCAAATTTAAATTAAATTAAATTTGCCAAATTGTCACGTTATATAAATTTGTCGCCCTGGATGTGAGGCATGAGATGCCTAAATTTACGTACAAAAATTTGTACACATACCATATAATATTATGCAACTTTTGCAATGTTATAACGTTTGATATTGTTTATTCAAACATTCAATTGTTATATGTGAATGAGTAGAGTTGAGTTAATACAAATTTAAAAAAAGAAAACCAAACTAAATGAATCAAATTAAAATAAAATCAAATTTAATAAACAGAAATCCATTAAAAAGGACTGAGTAGTGATTGCCGAATCTATCTCTCTGCAAATATAATTCGATGTACCAGTAAAGTTAAATGAATTCAAAAAAATAAATCATTCAACCTACTAACAGCAAAAGAGTAATGATGAAGATGAACTATAATTAAATAAAGATGATCCATAGCCGAGGGATGCCAAATTAATTAAAAATATATTAAAAACAAACGAAGAAATTTGAAATAACGTTCTAAACCTCACTTTTCACTACCGAACGAAGTCTTAATACTACACAAATTCCATTGGGACCTGCAACTACCAGAACCGTGAAGATTAGCGAAGACCAGAACTGAACCTGCTACTACATTCTGGGACATCAATACCAAACTTTTATTGAGAAGCTGGAGGCTGTTATTATTCAAGAGCTGAATCACCATTCTGTTCTCGTCTCGGCGTAGCAAAACACTGCCATACTAAGCATCCGGTCCAAGTTGGTAAAAAACCTGCTTATATTTAATTTTATATAATAAGATTTTATAACAATATTGTAATACTTAGTAACCTTAAAATTGCATTACCTGACCTTACTAATAGTTAAAAGAACTACATGTACCCTGAGATAAAAAACAAATTAAAAATTATAATTAAATTTTAACACATCTAAAACCCGAATTCAATGACAAATCGATTATGTATTGTGTAATCGATATGGTGTATTAGTAGCAAGAGGAAGCATCTGTTGGAATTAAAACATATATAAAATAAAGAATCCTTCTTGAATTTGACGATTTCTTGTTATTTGTAGAATAAGTGTATTTCGAATAGGGTGTAATTTACAGAGAAAGGAACGTGAGAAACACATCAAGCGGAACGACTTAACCTATAATAACTGGTCGATCGCAAACCACAGCGCTCGTTTGTTGACAGCTGGTGAATACGGGAGAATAGAGAACTAACTTGCTTTCTGCGCTCTCCTCTCTTTACACTTTCGATAGTATATACAGACTAGGGTTGGAGAAAAATATTGAATTATTTAATATAATAACTGGAATAGAGCGTTTTTCTCTTGTAAAACACTTAATAACTATCTAATACAGATCTATTATCAAGAACCGAATAATATCAACCATATAATAAATATTTTTCTTTATAAACAGATTAACATTGATTCGCAGGAGACCTCATCTAATGTTATATATTACAAATTGACGCGTTCAACAGTGGAGCTTTTGAACATCATCTTATTCAATAAATACTACGGAGGGATTAGTTACAAATTGACGCTCATAACGTGGGGCTGAAATAACTATAAACTCGCAACAGTATTACACTAGTTACATACTCCAGTTATTTGTAACAAATTGGCGCCCAACGTGGGGCTTTAGTTAAGTAAAAAATCGACTATATCGCTATTAATTAACTTGAGCAGGCAACTATTACAGGCACAGGAATGCATACGATAGGTGTTTCTAAAAGCATATCGAAGGACCAAGAAACGGAAGAAGATAGAAGGGAAGAAGAAGCAGAGATAGTTACGGAATGTGAGATGGAACAACAGGCGGGTGACAAGGAGGAAGCCAGAGGAGATATGGATTTACTAAAACTATGGGAATTAATTAAAGAAGATTCCAAGAAACAGAAGGAAGAATTAAATAAAAAATTTGAAGCCAATAATGAAAATTTTAAACGAATGCAGGAACAAAATAAACAAACTAATGAGAAAATAGACAGTATTAAAGAAGATAATAAACAAACTAATGAGAAAATAGACAGTATTAAAGAAGATAATAGACAAACTATGAAAAAATAGACAGTATTAACGAAAACTCAAAGAAACAAAACGAAATTTTGAGTGAGAACTTAATCAAAATAATGAATAAGAAGTTTGACAAAAATAAACAGGAAAATGATGAGAATAACCGGCTGATAAATGAAAGCTTAAACCAAATTAATGAAAGGTTTGACAGGAACGACGAGAGCTTAAGGCAGATTCAGGAAAATAACAAACAAATAGACGAGAGAATTGAAAACAGTAATAGGGATTTGCGGCAAATTATAAATGAACAAAACCAAGCGTTGAGGGAAGTCATCAATGAAAGGATTGCAAATGTCGATGAAACACTTAGCAAAAGGGTGGATGATTACGAAAAGGAAGTAAGACAGTAAATAACTGAAACTAAGGTAGATCTAGAAAGGACAGATGAAATCATCATACAACTCGGAGTGGAAGTAGAGGCCAAAATAAATCAAGTAGAAAACCATAACAAAACTAGAATAAAGGAGGTACAAAACAAGAAAAACAAGAAAAATTAGGCGGGTACAAATCAACTTAGCCAGAAGAATAGAACGGGTTAACATTGAAAAGAAGACCAAGAAAATAAGAAAAACATTTAGAAAGAAAATAATAAACACCAGAGAAGAATTGGAGATGATTACAGGTGGATTAATTAATGTACTTAACCTTCCAATTAATGAACAAAGGGAGTTAATTAAGTTTAGATCTCAATTAAATATGTCAACGATTGAAGAGTATCAGACGATATCAGTCATATCTTCAAGACAGAATATACCATTCAAATACTTGGTAAATAATCCAGAGGTAAAAGGGAATGAAATGGTATTAAATATAAGTGACTATGTTATGTTAGGGGAGGTACAATACCTATTAGTTAAAAAAGAACGAACTATGACGGGAGACCGGTACTTAAATGAAGGTGTCATAGCGACAAAATGGAAGAGCCAGATGATAGTGAGATACGTCACAAGGACGGAAATAATTCTACACACTAGAGAGATCCGAACAACCAGTATAGAGGAAATAATGGACCACGGATAAACCAAGTGCAAACCAACTATTAGAGAAAAGGGACGGGTTTTATGGATAATGAATAAAGTATAAGATATCAAAATTCAAAATATAATAAGAACAACTTATTGAAGATAAACGAGAAAAATAATTTAGCAAGAAAAAAAATAACACTGATTAAACCTAATAAAAATCATCAAAACCAAAAAACAAAATGAGTGTATCTGATGTAATATAATAGTGAGAAATGTAATTTAGAATGTAAAAAGAATAATAATGATTGTGTCAGAAGAATATAATTAACACTAACACTAATAGCATAACACTAACCAAAATCTCATAACAAGCTGTATTAGTAATAAAGGAATATGAACCAAGGAAAATAAGAGAATGAAGAAGCCAAAATGGAACCATCAAAAGGATCACAAGAAAAGAAAAAAAATATATATATTTAAGAATTATCTGTAAGAAAGCCAATTAATAAATGTCAATAAAATAGCCAAGTATTGGAGATGAGAAGTGTATAATAGAAGGAAGAATTAATATGAAGAAATAATATGATCTGAGTTAAAGTACAGCGAATAATCCCTAGAGTATTATTATTATTAATTATTTTATTGAAGGTCATATGATGACTACCTTACGAGGTTTATTAATGAAGATTGACTGTAGAATATTCCAGCAATCATTTAACTGGGCAGAGATGATGTTACTCTGATCTCAGAAAGTATGTAATGGACGACAGTATATGGTAAGCCGATAGAGCACCACCGATTCGATTCCAGTTATAATGTTAGGGAGGTTTAGGAAAATTAAATATTAGAGGGAAAACTCACAAATAAATATAGATAAATAAATAAAACCAGATCCAAAATGTATAATTAATAAAGAATGTCACAAGAATGATTATAGAAATAAGATTTAAACTTGGGAAATAATTGATTTTAAGAAGGAAAGAAGATATAATAGTAATACGACGGATAATTTCATATATAAATAAAGGAGTAGGAATTCTGAAATAAAGAATACAGGAAATCATATCCTATACCTCAATCCCTAAAACCAGCAGAGAAGGGAAATACAGAGTATGATGGAACTTAGAAGAAGAAAACATTCACAGACACGAACTATAAGTTTATTTCAACTAAACGATATTCAGCTAAAATAAACTTCTTTCAGAGGGGGAGTATTATGTAACGTAACGAAGTTAAGGTCCCGTACGTTACATAAAAACTTTGTTACTATCGAATTAAAACAATACCCAATGTATGCCATAATTAAGGTCAGGAAGGTAAACCTCGCATAATAAATATATTAATAATACCTAGTAAGGTTACTAGGTACCGTAATAAAATAATAAAAAATGTCTATAAATATAAAATATGGAGTGATCAGTGGAAGATGTAAACAATAAACACAGTGTCTAATGAGATGAAATTACTATAGACAAGTTTGAAAAGAGTAGACTGTTTAATTGATATTTAATGTTTTATAATGATGTACATGTTGTTGTGCTTTATCATGATATTTTGTTTACATGATATTTATTCTGTGTTTTGTATGTAGCAGGTATGAAGCAATTGCTTTAAGAAAGTATTAAGTAATGGATACTAATTTCATTCATGTTAAACTTGTGTTTAAGTAATTAAATACAAGTGTACTTATTATGTATTGTATCATGTTAAGAGTATTTACTTTGAGTAATTAATGAAGATATCGTAAGATAATATTTGTAAACTTGGCCAGGAAGACAATAATTGTTAATAAATTGTCAAGGGGTCATTGTAATTATGTTATAAACAGACGAAGGGTTCAGTAATAAAATAAATAATAATAAATTGAAATCAGGATAAAATAAAATTAGAATAATTGGCCATAAGCCAGTGACTCATTGTACAGTAGGTCAGGTCAGAAAAGTTAAATTAAAAACAAAAAATTATAACACATGTAATAAAACAAATACGCCTAAAATTAGTATTTTGTAAAAGGAAAATAATACCTTTTAAAATAAGTCGATCAAGAAGAAAATGTAGTAAAATGTTGTAATAAAATAAGCTGTGGGTACTTCCTTTATTCTTAAAACCCCTCGTTGGGTTCGTCAATTTGTAACGAAATAACTAAAAATTTGCTTATTATATTTTATTAGTATTTGTGTTTAAAATATTAAAGGTCGTAGTTGTTGAAAATTGAAAGTTACTAATTTTATAAAGTAGTTAAAATGTAACATTCGAGGTTACTAAAAGTGTGTTTACAATTGCAGAATTATACTTGTCTGAAAAGAATTCCCTTAGATAAAATAAATAAAATAGTTGTGTTAATATTATTTAAACACTAAAGTTACTTAAATTTAAAAATAAAGTGTAATAGCTGGTCGCTTGCTGTTGGTAACCGTCTTGATGTTACTAGCCGCGAAACTCCTCCTCCAGGTCGATAGTCGTCTAAGTTCGTAAAGTCTAGTAATGTCTGGACGATAGAATAAATATAATACACTTTCACGTACCTGTTCGTGTTTTCTGGAAGTTCAGTAAGCTGCCAAGACGGTTTACAAAACCAACTCACTTTATCTACAAGGTTAGGTTACCTTGTTTAGTAATGGGCGCCACACAGGTTTATTTTGGGAAAATCCCGTGGAAAACCCATTAATAGAATCAAATAATGATTTTGAAAAAATTAAAATAATTGTTTATTGCCCTTATGGCAATGCAATTCAACAATATTTAATCACAACTGAAGGTTGTTTTGATTCTTCTAAATGAATTATTTATCTGTCTTCTAGAAATAAATTAAGTCGAGTTATTCTGTTAATAATGGGGTTTTATTCATACCCTTGATAGAGAATTCAAACAAATATAATTAAAAGAATACAATGATGTACAATTGCAAATATCTTGTTACATACCCTATATAACTGGCTCAGAGCATAAGAAATAATTCTGGTCAAGTCCAGGTATTTTTTACTTTAAACATTAATATTATTTAAATCTCAGGCGTAAGTTCTTTGAAACACAAAAAAGAATGCTCATGCCTACACAATAGCTAATGATTTTCTGATATAATATTGACTAGTAATGCCTTTGAGGTTACTAATATAAAAATAAAAATAATAATAACCTAGTTTATAGGTTATGCGTTCGTAGCGCTTGATTCATGATTTACAAAGTTATATTTTGAGATCACTTATGACTAACATCCAACTTAACTATGATTTACAAATTCAATAAATAAATTCAGACATGGTGTAGTACAGAAAATGTTTCAGTGTTATGCGTCAGTACAGATTTGTTGATCAAAACATACAGGTTATGGCGCTCGGAGTAATGAATAAATTGTTACACTGTTATCTTTGTGTTTTAATCTTTCGATTAAAATTCAATTACACATCAATGATCGGATTATAATCATCATTGTTATTCACTACACACGCACATGAACAGAGAATCTCGATCCACTTCTGACTAAAAGGATCTTAAATAATACTATTTAATTATTTCTTCTGTTCGTTATTTTTCCCGCACTAAATAAAATAATACTGCACTCAATTGCACTGGGTCTATGTAGAATCTCTTGAAGTTACTTTTTGTTGTTGTCGAAATGTTTCCATCGATGCACTATGACGCTATCAGTTAGTAAAAATTTTGATGAGACCAGCGCACCTTCCACGCTGGATGCAAGTAAAAAGTGTCTAACGGCAATTAGCCGCTCTTCCTTATATACACTACCGTTTGATCGGCCTTAGGTGATTGTATTAATTACTAAGCTATTTTCTGATTGGCTCATCCAGGTGTTATAAACGTGACGTATTGTCTTTTCAACGGTCACCAACGGTTTTTTAACCGACATTTGCCGGAATGATTGACAGTTGCCGTTGTTGTTAGTGTTGATAAACAGATTTCTTATGCATTTTGTGCAAATGATGCTAACACCTTTCACGCACTTATTATAGTTATGATCTGGGTCGTATCGCTATCAAATTAAAGGATATTTTGTCCTCTTTAATTTGATATAGTTTGACACTTGTTTATTTACACTTTTGCTGACATTGTTTAATAAACAATGTTCAGGTACTTGGTTTCACACTGTCGTCTGCTAATCGAAACTGGCGATTACACACACTTGTTAATATTGTTTGTGTTCCACATCGCGTTTTTTCGCTTAAACGTTTATGTTAGAACACTATTGTATCTGTACTGATATTTATTTACTGAGTATTATGATTAAACCTTAACTTATACATTGCTATGAACTATCCTTACTCACTATGACATTTCGTTTCACATTATTTTGCTCCATTCTATTAACTAACAATTGAACTATTAATCGTATAACATATTACTAATGCTTATCGCTATGTTTGAGTATAAAAATTGTTCTGTGTATGTGGTTTACACTCATATCACCTTCTACTAATCACCTTACTGATGATTGTTTGATTTAGGCATTGTTGAGGCATACCGTTTGTATCGGGTTTCTGCCTTAATAACATTTATTAGTTCACAATTCGGTACTTTGATGGGGTAGCTTATTTGTATAAGGTTCCCTCTTATAAACATGTTTACTTGTCATAAGTATATTTGAGACTGAAAATATAGCTTCATTCTCATATTGTGGCCATAGCTAATCTTAGTTCTTGGCATTAATAGTTACTAGTCATGGCTAATTAATTCTCAGCCAAATGCTGATTCTGATATCACATTATTCAGATTCTTATTTAATCATTTTTATTAACATGTCATATTCCATTTAAGTTATTCACTGACTCGCTTGACAGCTTAAAGTGAATTTAATTTGTCCATTAGTTTGTGTCAGTTATAGTATGGTTGTAGTGTCAAGCAGTATTTGGGTTTACTGCTTCTTGTGGCACTTCTTCTTCCTTCTTCTTCCATGGTTCCTCTCTTCTTGGTTACTCTTACCCTTATATTACCTATTTACATTATCGTTATGTATTTATTAAATCTGATAGTATACGTCTAGGTTATGTAACATCTGGTTATGTTACATATACTCCCCCCTCTAAATTGATAATTGGAGAGAAAATTTGATTTTTGATAAAATTATCACTTTATTTCAGTTTTTTAGTATTTTACTACTGTTTTTTGTCTCGTACTCTTTATATTGATCTTTAACATACTCTTACTGTGTTACACTAGCTTGAGTTCTTGGCTAGTGATATAATTCTTAGCTTACTAGTATTTTTTCAAGTTTCTCACATTTTAAGTCATTTACTTACAATAGATTTCACTCCTTAAATTAACAATTTCCTGTCTTATCATATTACATTTTTCTTTCTCATTACATACTTTCATTTTGGTGATAATCTCAATGGTTCTTACATTTTTTACCTCACAGATTCTGTAATAATAGTCCTTGATACATTACTATATAACTCCCTAACTTTTGTAGTGGGTTCGGAATCAGAGTGGCTCACTGTGGCTTACATTCTCTGCCGTTCCTCATTACCCATACTCAGATTCAGAGGCATACTCATCTCTGTCTGAGAAAAAAATAAAAATTGCACCTGGCAATAGTTGCACTATCACCACATAAAATATCACATAGCATTCATTTTCAATAATATAATATATTCAAGATAATATTCAAGGTATTAGAGGTTTTCATTTGTATCACATCTCCTTCTCTTATACTTTCTAACATACTTCCTTTTCACAGGTAATTATTTCTTTTCAGACTTGACATTCTCGGCCATGCTTTTCATTAGCCGTATTGTTACCTTTTTTATACTAGTTGACAATTCGTTTTGGTTTACATGAGTATTCTTAAAATTACACACTTACATTGATTCTCATATAATTATGCAGTTGGTTCTTACACATAGAGTTTATAATATTTCATTTTCACCATAGTTTACAAGTTTTTTTTTTCGTTAATAATTTATACTTATCCTGAATTATCAGGGTTTACAGTATTCACATACTAAATGTTTTTGTTAGATGCTCTCCGACATATTTTGTTACATACAATATTTGGTTATGAAATAACATTTTTCTTTCTCTTCATTCCACAATAATAATAGCCATCTTTATAATTAACTCTCTTTGTTATTCTGCCTCTCTACTCCTTCAAGTGTCTGATAATTTACACTTATTCTGGATGATTTTAATTCTTGTTTATGGAGTATACAATATTTGATAATTACAATACAATGTGATAATATAATAACAACATATTAATATCTGATTTTATAGACATTTTTGGGGTTACATGGTTCATTTAATAAACATTTTTCTCTCTCTCTACTTTCCATAATAATATCCTTCTTTCATGTTACTCTCTTTGGCTTTCTTCTTCTCTACTCCTTCAAGTGATGGTGGTTTTCACTTATTCTGGATGATTTTATATAATATTTTAATTTTATGAGAGGTATATAATATTCATTTGATAAACATTTTATTTTTTTTTTCTTAAATATAGCATAGTAATTTTAGTTATAAAATAGTAGTATCTCCTCTTTAAATTAATCAAATATAGGAGTATTAGAATAATTTTATGTCATTATCCTAGGTATACTTTTTGTTATATGCTACTTTGGGTTCTTTATGAATGAAATGATCTTTCTTCTCATTAAATTATTTGGTTTACCATAGACATTTTTCTACCATTTAGTATGATAGATCTGGCTCTTATTTAATAGGTAACAAATAGTTTGGCCTATATCTTAATCCTACACACGTTTTATAACACAATATGGCAAATAGGTTCGCTATAGGCAATTAGTTACTTTCAATACCTTGGTCATAATACATGATCATTCTAATCACTAAATGAATCCGTTTATAGTAGTTATTTTTAAAACATTTTTTATACACTAAATATTCCGGTGGTAAATGTTGCCTACCACTATAATTTATCTGCTCTTAACAATAATCACATTTATGGTCTACATATTTGGGGTTACTTTGTGCTGTTTCACTCTATTGGGTTCATTGTTTAGGACAATTACGTTTCACAGGTATCCTTTTCCAAATCTGTCTCTAGTACTACATGTTTGTGATATTTGGCACTCGGTAATTACCTATCCTAACAAATTTCCTTAATTATAGTATTTCTTCAACGACGTTTGGTTGTAGGTACCTTTGATCTTTTTATTCATTATATCAGTAAGTTCATAGGTATTGTTTTCATGGTCCTTTGTGATAGTATACGGGCCGATGTATAGTACTAGTAGTTTCTTTGCGATGCCCTCCATTGTGCTGGGCAACTCCCTATTTCTCAGTAACACCTGATCTCCTATTTTATACTTTATTACCCGGGTTGGCGCTTGCTGTTTATATTTTCTTTTGCGCTGTTCCAATTTCTCCATGATCTTGTCGTGGTATTGGATCCTATTAAATTGATACTCTGGACTCTGAGGAAACTTAATTATGTCACTAATCTCTCTGGGTGGAGGCTTCTCGAACATGGCATTGTACGGGGTGGTGTCAATTGACTGGTGGTATTCTAAATTGATAAAATCTTCCGTAGCTGGGATGTATCCACTCCATTGTCTTTGTTGACTAGAACAATAGGTCCTAAGAATCCGTCACATTTGTATCACATTAACACATTGACCTCTGACTACTTCCCTGTTTTCTTCAATTACACTGTGTTGGATGAAGTATTCTACATCACTAATTAAATTTTCTATCGGAATTTTGTTATTTATAAATGGAATGGAATATTTGGGTCCTAGTGATAAGAATTGTTTTATATCTACGGGGATGTCGTTTTTAGTCAAGTTCACAAATTATCAAAATCAAAATAAGAATAAAAATGGTATAAAACATAGGGATGTACTGATATTACAAAAAACAAAACAATTCCTACGCTCCAACCCAGACATATACATAACTAAAACTGACAAAACAAATCAAACGGTAGCAATTGATAAAGATGAATATATAAAAAAAACTCAACAATTATTAAATGACCATAATACGTACAAAAAAGTTTCACGTAACCCCACACACAGCCTGATGAATGATACAAACAAGTACGTACGGTTCTTACAAAAAAACAAATACATAGATGAACATACTTGCAGAAAACTTGTGAATAACGCACCAACTTCCCCTAAGTTGTACTCTCTAGTAAAAAACCATAAGGATGGGAACCCAGTCAGACCCATAGTTTCGTTTTTAAATTTCCCAACATATGGATTAGCTAGACATCTTGCCACTATTCTAACACGTCTCTCCACCTACAAGTATAACGTGAAGGATTCATTTGACTTCCACGATAAGATATCCAATGTTCAATTACCCCCTGGGTATCAACTTATTTCACTGGATGTATCATCCCTTTTTACCAATATATCAGTACCAATAATAACCAAAATTATTTCTGACAGGTTTGATGAACTCAGACCTCACACAAATATTCCTAAAAAACAATTCTTAGAAGCACTTAAGTTATGCCTAGAGAGGGGATATTTTCAATTCAACAATGAGTTTTATTTACAGTTATTTGGATGCCCAATGGGCTCACCAATAGCCCCTATCTTGGCTGATATATATCTTGAGTATATTCTTGATAAAAAACTTCCCACTGTACCATTTGATATACCATTCCTTTACAAATTTGTTGATGATATTATTACAGCAATACCGATTAATATGCAGAATATAATAATAGATACATTCAATGACTTTCATCCACGTATAGTTTTCACTGTAGAATTTGAAAAATCGGACAACACAATCTCATTTTTAGATGTTTTATTACTCCACCAAGCCAATGGTAAACTTGACACAAAATGGTGGCAAAAACCACAAACCTCAGGAAGATACATTCATTAAACGAGTCATTGTCCATACCACTACAAAATTAATGTTGCTAAAAATCTGATAAATCGTGCACACAGACTTACAACAGACATCTACAAAAAAGAAATTGATAATAGACTAGTAGACTTATTGCTAACAAATGGGTACCCCCACAAGATAATTTGCAAAATATTGCGAGAAAGTTACAGACATAATCATAATATGGTAGATAACACTAAAACCCAAATAAACAACTTAGACGTGACTAATAACCAAATAAATGGTAATACACCTGTAGGACAGAATACAACATCCAGTAATCAAGATAACACTACTACAACTAAAAAATATTTTTCCCTTCCATATGTCAAATCATTATCAGAAAGACTTTCCAAGATCCTCACTAATGCTAATCACAATACAAAAATAGCTTTCAAAAATGTTAACACTATCAATAATAAATGTTTTACGCATACTAAAGACAGGGATGAAATAGAACTAAGATCCAACATAATATATGAAATACCGTGTGAAGAAAACTGTGGAAAAAAAATATTACGGTTGTTCTGAACAGTATTTTAAAAGACGTATTTATCAACATAAATATAGCTGCCAGAAAGTAAACACTAACAGACCTGATCCCACGGCCCTAACACAACACGCCCGTACACACGGTCACTCGTTTCAGTTTCACAAAGCTAAAGTAATTCATGCAGAAAGTAATCACTTTAAACGGCAATTCTTAGAAATGCTAACAATAGAGAAGAATAAACACCTTTCAGTTAACAAGAAAGCGGACGTACAAAGTCTTAGCAAGTGTTATTCTAATCTTATTCGCTCTTTTTAAAATAGACAATAGTTTACAGGTATAGGAATACTGAACAACTTTCTAGTTAGGTACTATTAAAATTTTATATCGCTGGCAGTCTGTCAGATAACTACATAGCGCTAACACTATACAAATGCAATGTGTTATATGTGTATAAGTATGGAACAGTGATAAGGGTTTAGTGTAATGTGGTTGCTGTAGCTCATCTCACAGTTAATGTAAGAAAATAGTTATAGTAATGTATGACTTTACACACACCTGTACACACTTACAAATAATATAATTGTAGTAAGACTATATTTTAATGTTGTAGGCATGATTATGAGAAGAATAAATCTCGAAACGTCGCAAAACTGAGTTTTCATAATTAATGACCGAACCTCGAAATCATTAACAGTATATATATATATATATATGTGTGTGTGTGTGTATATATATATATGTATTATAACAGGACCAAATATTGTTAATTTGGAGTTATATGTTGAGAGTATATTATATTGATGTTTGAATAAATTTTAAGAGTCGAAACTCCACTCATATGTAGTAGCGATCATAATAATGCATTGTAAAAGACGCACACGCGGCTGTTACATAATCAACTCCCTGTGGAATGCATACGACCACACCCAAACTTTCAATTGTTAATATTTCGGAAACCAATAAATTCAGGCGAAATCCATTATAGCCAAAATGTTTGCCGAAATATTAATAATGGGGTGTGCGAATTTTATGCAATATAATTAAATAATAACAGAGTTAATTAATTTTATGTGAATAACTTCTGTAATAATTGAGCTACATTAAAGAGCTTTTAATATATTATAACTATAAGAATTTACAACAAACTGTATATTTTCGAATTATCACAACTTGGTTTGCAACCAAGATAATTGCAATATAAAACTGCCACAGGAAATCCGGAACGACAATTCAGTTCCGTTGTGTTAGAATATTAATAATAATATAAATTCTCCGTCTGTGGGAAACTAACTTCGTTCTCACGGACTAAGGTGATTCAAATTTTGTGTAGTAGGGAGAGTGTGTCAGCCAATCAAATCATTCGAAGAAATCCCAACCAGCGCAAAGTTTTGGGGCTGATCGAACACTCTACTGCCAGTATTCAAGAAGAACAGACGTATATCTTCGATCGTCTCAAAACCATAGTTTTGTAAAAACTCATCTGAAGACTGTACGTGGTCAACACGCATAATTACGATCATTATAACACAGATCAACTGTAACGATTCGTAATTACAGCGTCACGTCAAGATACTCTTTCTACATCAATAAACAAGCTTATTGTGCACTACAAGCTGTGGTCATAAGCACGCAAGAGATCTACAAGACTACAAGACATTACTTCAAGAATACGACAGAGAGGCCGTCTAAACCATTGTGAATCAGCTGACGAGCAGAACTACCACTCGAAACGACGCACACACACGCTGACGTGGAACGTGAATCGACGAGGGACGTGAAGCAGTTCTCGCAGAAAGCCGCAGACGTAAAAACTTCAACAAATAGCAGGAGAGGAGAGTGTTGCTGATTTTCGAGCTCAACGCCGAAACCCAGGACGCTAAAGTAGATCACTATCTCTAGCCGATTGGACAAGGACAGCGAGGGACATCTGGAGCATCTCTAAAATCCACTTCAGTATCAGGAAAGCAAAATCAAGTTATCTATTTTTCAACCGTCAATTTTTCTATCTTTTTTAATTAAAATCATTGTAACATAAAGCATTCAGGTGCCACAAATAAAAGACTCTAGTTAAATAAGAATAATTCATGTGTGATAATCTTTATAGCCAGTATAAGTAATTAATAAGCTTTAGTAAGAATTAATAGTAGATAAAACAAAAAGCGCTATACAAATCTTAAAAAAAAGAATTAAATAATTTGCTCATACTGCAGTATACGAGAGTCAAATCACTAGTAAATAAAGGGACGTGAACTAGATTGTCACGCCTAGTTTATTTTGGAATATATTCAATTAACTTTAGAGTTTTGTTTTTATTTTCATTTTAATCAAATTTTAAAGCAATTTTAATTAAATTAAATTAAATTAAATTAATTAATTAAATTTTCAGTTAAAATTAACTCTTTTAAAGTAACGAGCTCAACTTCTAAAATTATCAACCATTTAGAAAACATTATTCAAGATCTATTTATTGTTTAGTTCGTAAGAATATTTGATCATATCAATATTTTATTCTTGTGTGTCATTGGAGTAATAAACACCGTTTTATTACCCCATATTGTATTTTTTTATTGCTGTACTACGGAACCTACCAACCTCACAAAACTCTTCACTTTTAAAATAACTTATTTAGTGTGCTGTTGTCATATATTTGAGATTACATACTTGCGAAATCAAATCCAAAATCCACACGCCCTAGTCGGAAGAAAACCGCAAGATCGGACAGCAGGTAGGTGCTCATACATTCACCCAACACAACAACACGCATTTAAGTAGAGTTACATATGGCTTGCCCGGAACGTGGGGCACGACGAAATTAAATTTACATTGTATTGAATTTACGTTCAGAACGACATTTTTTGTAGTAAAGTTACATATCTCGCCCTGCACGTGGGGCCCGAAATTCAATAAATTTCAAGTTAAATCACAACGAAATTGAAACGCCACAATGATAGTAAAGTTACATATGGCGCTCCAATTTCGTGGGGCTCGATAAAATTAAATTAATTAAATTCAAATTAAATTTAATTTACGTGAAAACCAAGTTTGCTGTTTTAACTTTTAAAACAGCTGGCGTCCAACTCAACAATCCCCAAAGAAAAGTTTTGTGACTGGTAGGGTACAGCAGTGAAGTGTATTTGAAATTGTTGTGTAAAAATGGATATGGATAAAATACTTAAACAAATGCAGCAAATGAACGCAGAAATGACCGCTAACATGAAACAAGGAAACGCGGATTTAACTGCTAAAATAGACGCGAAATTTGAACAAAGTGCAGCCAAAGCTGAGCTCAATATCGCAGAATTAACGGCCAAAATTGACGCGCAAAAGTCAGCTTAACCGAAGCATTAGAGCATAGTATCGCAGACATAAATGCCGAGATAAAACAAACTAATAAAGAAATTAAAGAAAGTAATAAAGAATTGACCGCTAAAGTCGCTGAAATCGGTGAAAGTAATAAAGAATTAACCGCTAAAGTCACGGAAGTCGGAGAAAAAGTACATACGGTTGAAACCAAAATAAACGAACGGTTTAAGGTTTTTGAGACCACCATGCAGAAGTCGTTTATCGAACAAGTTACGCGTATGAAGGGCCGATTCAAAGAACACATCAGTAGGTGTGAAAACAGACCGCTGATGTTGCGAAAAAAGTTGACTCGCACGAGATAAAAATTCAAGCCGATGCGACAGAAACTCAACGCCAAGTAAGTAGACTTGACGCTTCAATTGTAGAAACGCGATCAAATATAGACTCTAATAAAGAAAGTGTATTGCAAGCACTTAATGATGAGATCTTAAAGGTACGACAAGAAGTACGCAGGAGATCAGCTCCTAATATTCTAGTACAAGGTCCTGTCGATGAAAAGAATCGTGTATATTTTACAGGGGAAAATAATGAAAACCCTATTGAATTTTTGTTAGCCTGTGAAAATGAAATGGCGAGGGTAGGTTCGAGACTCGAAGATCAAGATAAAATACAATGGGTAGTAAACGCGATGCGTGATTCGGCGCGTAAATGGTATAATATTGTACGCGATAAAGTGACCACATACGCGGAATTCAAACAGAAATTCGAAAGCCGGTATTGGAATTCTCACACTCAAAGACTGTTACGGAATGAATTAGAATATGGACGTTTTGACCGAAAATTGGGTATGACGCCGGAAAATTATATCATCCAGCAGGTCGAGCGCGCAAAGCATTTAACCCCAGCATTTTCAGAGATCGACATTGTCACTAAACTAGCCTATCATTTCAACCACAATATACGAGTAGCTGTGTTTACGCAAGGTATACGCACGGTCGATGAACTGCTCATTTTAGTGTCCCAAAGCGAGACAATTTTTTGATTTAGGCGGTTGGCGTTATATCCCAGATTTCCGCCGAAATAACGACGGTCAAAATACACGGGTGCAATACCATCCACAACCTGATCAGAGACCAAGTACAAGTTCTACTCCACCCCAGACATCGTTAAAACCCCCAGATAAGACCTTTGAACACAAAGGTAAGCCAAATGTCGGCAGACCAAAATGGCAATATAAGGGCAACGATGGGACGCAGATGAGAACTATACAAACGGTCGAAATAGCGAAGAGTGATGCAACTGCGCAAGACAGCGATACGAAAAGCATTAAGGACCCTAGTGAGAAGAAAAGAAACCGTAAATTTCCAAAAAAACTTGGAAACGGGCGTCTCCAGGGGGGAAGCGCTATAAATCATGCAAAATTATTTAAAGTTAAAATAGGTAGAAATAAAAAAAATACTAGGTTTAAGAAAGGTGATTTTTGTCCAGAAATTTGTGTGCCGGTTAATAAGGTATTCCAACCGGAAAGTACAGAACCATTGTTTGAGGTGAATACAATACAACAATGCACTCCGACAATTGTATGTCCGGTAGAGCAGGAACTTAGCGGTAGCGTTCCCACACAATCAGCCTGGGAAGACCTCGTTTTAATATGCGGTGACGCCCAAGGACTTTACGAGTGGTTAGAGGAATATTGTAGAACCACCCATAAAAACGGTTACGAAATATTGGACGCACTTTTTTAATACAATGTATAGAGTTAATAATAATGTAAATAATAATAATTAGAATTAAAATAAATTAAATGTGTGTTTTATAATATTAATAATAATTGAAAATAAATTGTGTATGAATGATAGTTCGGTAGTTGCGCGGTAAATTAACAAGCGTACACGCGTGAATAAAGCAAGGCGAGGCGAACCGAAGGGCCGGAAATTGTTATGCCACACAATGTGTACCGCTCAGCTGTTAGAATGTAGGTCAAGTTAATTAGCCTCGCGCGGTGTGTGATATCAATGTAAACAAACTCAGCGCATTCCTTCCCGCTCGTGGCACTAGTGTCAGCTGTCGGCTACCGCTTAACTCACATTCCTAAACGCTGCAATTAGCTAATAGCCGTCCTAAAAACATTTACTACACAATGATTTCAGGTATAATATTGTTATTGATTTTGTGCAATTAGAATTAAGTTAAATATGTAAAGAACATTGACACTAATGTATGTGTCCGTAGATAATTAATACAACGTGTAGTAGCAAGCATAATCATCTCAATTTACATTTAAAATAATAAAAAAAAAATTGTAAATATTAAACTCATTTTTTTTTTTAAATGGGTGGAGGAGTATATAACAGGAACAAATATTATTAATTTGGAGTTATATGTTGAGAGTATATTATATTGATGTTTGAATAAATTTTAATAGTCGAAACTCCACTCATATGTAGTAGCGATCATAATAATGCATTGTAAAAGACGCACACGCGGCTGTTACATAATCAACTCCCTGTGGAATGCATACGACCACACCCAAACTTTCAATTGTTAATATTTCGGAAACCAATAAATTCAGGCGAAATCCATTATAGCCAAAATGTTTGCCGAAATATTAATAATGGGGTGTGCGAATTTTATGCAATATAATTAAATAATAACAGAGTTAATTAATTTTATGTGAATAACTTCTGTAATAATTGAGCTACATTAAAGAGCTTTTAATATATTATAACTATAAGAATTTACAACAAACTGTATATTTTCGAATTATCACAACTTGGTTTGCAACCAAGATAATTGCAATATAAAACTGCCACAGGAAATCCGGAACGACAATTCAGTTCCGTTGTGTTAGAATATTAATAATAATATAAATTCTCCGTCTGTGGGAAACTAACTTCGTTCTCACGGACTAAGGTGATTCAAATTTTGTGTAGTAGGGAGAGTGTGTCAGCCAATCAAATCATTCGAAGAAATCCCAACCAGCGCGGAGTTTTGGGGCTGATCGAACACTCTACTGCCAGTATTCAAGAAGAACAGACGTATATCTTCGATCGTCTCAAAACCATAGTTTTGTGAAAACTCATCTGAAGACTGTACGTGGTCAACACGCATAATTACGATCATTATAACACAGATCAACTGTAACGATTCGTAATTACAGCGTCACGTCAAGATACTCTTTCTACATCAATAAACAAGCTTATTGTGCACTACAAGCTGTGGTCATAAGCACGCAAGAGATCTACGAGACTACAAGACATTACTTCAAGAATACGACAGAGAGGCCGTCTAAACCATTGTGAATCAGCTGACGAGCAGAACTACCACTCGAAACGACGCACACACACGCTGACGTGGAACGTGAATCGACGAGGGACGTGAAGCAGTTCTCGCAGAAAGCCGCAGACGTAAAAACTTCAACAAATAGCAGGAGAGGAGAGTGTTGCTGATTTTCGAGCTCAACGCCGAAACCCAGGACGCTAAAGTAGATCACTATCTCTAGCCGATTGGACAAGGACAGCGAGGGCCGTCTGGAGCATCTCTAAAATCCACTTCAGTATCAGGAAAGCAAAATCAAGTTATCTATTTTTCAACCGTCAATTTTTCTATCTTTATAAATTAAAATCATTGTAACATAAAGCATTCAGTTGCCACAAATAAAAGACTCTAGTTAAATAAGAATAATTCATGTGTGATAATCTGTATAGCCAGTATAAGTAATTAATAAGCTTTAGTAAGAATTAATAGTAGATAAAACAAAAAGCGCTATACAAATCTTAAAAAAAAGAATTAAATAATTTGCTCATACTGCAGTATACGAGAGTCAAATCACTATTAAATAAAGGGACGTAAACTAGATTGTCACGCCTAGTTTATTTTGGAATATATTCAATTAACTGTAGAGTTTTGTTTTTATTTTCATTTTAATCAAATTTTAAAGCAATTTTAATTAAATTAAATTAATTAATTAATTAAATTTTCAGTTAAAATTAACTCTTTTAAAATAACGAGCTCAACTTCTAAAATTATCAACCATTTAGAAAACATTATTCAAGATCTATTTATTGTTTAGTTCGTAAGAATATTTGATCATATAAATATTTTATTCTTGTGTGTCATTGGAGTAATAAACACCGTTTTATTACCCCATATTGTATTTTTTTATTGCTGTACTACGGAGCCTACCAACCTCAAAAAATCTTCACTTTTAAAATAACTTATTTAGTGTGCTGTTGTCATATATTTGAGATTACATACTTGCGAAATCAAATCCAAAATCCACACGCCCTAGTCGGAAGGAAACCGCAAGATCGGCCAGCAGGTAGGTGCTCATACATTCACCCAACACAACAACACGCATTTAAGTAGAGTTACAATATATACATATATATATATATATATATATATATATATATATATATTGGAGCATGACAGATAATCCACATAAATAAATTACTCAATGGTCATTAATAAAGGTCTAATATATAGAATATCCAGATGAGAATCATGTAAAAGGCACTATGAATTAATATACTCACAAGAAAAGTAAAAATAAAGGAAAAATCTGCAAATAATATATATACTACAAATTTAAAAACCCAGAAAACTAAAAATGTGAATATCAAAATTACCCAGGTAAGATAGAAGCAGGCAATTAAGTTACCCCGACAAAGAAACCAGACCAGAAGAAACAAAAGCATACACTGCGAAATGGTACTGAAGAAAGAAGAAAGAAGGAAGAAGAAATATAAAATGAACAAAAATACTGAAGAAAGAAGAAAGAAGAATGACCAAAAATACTGAAGAATAAGAAACCTGAGAAGATCCACTAGAAAAAAGGAAGTGAGACGACCCATATAAAATAGAAACCCCATAGGGAGAGAACCCAAAAACCCCAAAAATAAATGAATGTCCAAAGAGAAAGTATAACACACCAAAAAACCATATCACAATGTAAAACTGACCAAAACCAAAAGTGTTAATAGTATTAAATAACAGTGCACCCAAAAAAGTTATTGTTTAGTTTGTATGAACAGATCTTCACAGTCCCCCCATGGTTGAATATTTCATGTTGTAAAGCTAGAAAAGGACTAGTAATAATATTAATAAATCACCATGGACAAGTGTAAGTTATTGAATTATAACTGATAAACTTTAAAAATGTGCATTAGTTGCCGTACAAAGTGATAAACTTTAAGTGTTTTGTGAACAGTATCTTATTTGATATGAAATAATAATATTACTAATGAAATGCTACTGAATCTATAAGAACATTCCATAGAATGAAATAAGAAACAGATAGCTAGGGTTATACTTAGAGAGGGGGAATAAATCTTTAAAATTGGGAAATACAGAGCAGACTATCAATAATTAGTTTTAAGAAGTGTTAACCATTATATGGAACCAATGTGTTATGTTCCTGTTCCATATAATAACTAGACAAGTAAGAATTATTAGTAAGAGATATTATTGTTGCAAGCTGTTATTTTGTTGTCAATTTAATTTAGGAATGCCCTATCTAAAAGTAGATATCATTCCCCATGTTATAAAATATTTTTTAATTATGTTACTAGGTAATCAATACACATAAAAGGTATTATTCAAGGTACCAGTTTTGATAGAGATAGGTGTTATATTTTAATTGTACAATCAATAATCACTGTTATACCAGTCAAAGAACTAATTGTTAATAAAGTATATAAGGATAAGAAGTCAGAGAAGGGTATAAACTAACTACATTGGTAAAAATTTTGCAAATAGCAACACATCAAATATAAGCCATATAATGAATTTAAACTGCAGAATAATTAATAAATCTAGTCTTATAAGCCAGTTAAACTGACAATATTTATGCAAAATAAACCCAACATATAGTATACCATGTAAGTAAAGCTTTCTAAAGATATGGTCAGTAGATAAGTAAAATTACTTATTTATCTAATAAAATTACCATTAAAAATGGAATGGACTAACTGACATTATCATAGGAGGAGTCATAGACAAATGAATTGTATTTAAAAACCATCATTAATAAACTAAATTGCAAGAAATTAAGTAAGAATAGACAATTATATCAATTTCATATTTAATAGAATAATAATTATATTAGGGAAAATGGCTATTATTTGCTTAGACTACAGGAAGTATAATTTTAGGCCTACCTTCCAAAAATGTAATAAATATAATTTTCTAATGAAACTTCGTAACACTATATTAATTACTAGCAAAATAAGCAGAATAGAATAATGAAACCGAATATGTATTTAATATTTCGTACAGTTAACTAATAACGAAATTATTTTATGAGTATAATGTATTAAAATAAAATATATCGGAAGCTAAGATAATTTGAAACAATGTATAAGATATATTAAATAGGCTAAGATTTTCAGGAGACGAAGGAAATGAGTACAGTTCATTATTATACGTTGACGAGTGCACTTAACGTGATTATTAACTAGAAGTAACCTTTAATGGCGGTTACGTTATAAACCGAGTTCGGTGAAAATTTGTATAAACTTATTTTGAGCTATTTTGTTTATTGTGAACCGGTGAAGTTAACATATGAACAGTGTAACACCAGTAAACTGAACCACCTAAGACTAATTAATCGAAATAACACTAATATCACACCATATACAAACGAAAAATCGAGGTTAAAACCGACACACATAGACACAATGAGATATATCCAATAACAACATTTCACACAAAGTGAACTATTCCACCATACACCAGTGACATTCAAATGTATCCAGGACTATCATATACAATTGCTGAGACCAATTACACGAAGAAAGGACATTTTTATTTCAACAAATACTTCGTCAAAGCCAGATGCTTCATCGCGCATGCGTCAGTCGGCCATTTTGATTCATGCTGTTCTCACTTCTGCTGTGGGAAAACGACATTTGGCTGCTATTGGTTTGAATAAAAATCATATATAAACTTTTATTATTTTTAATTATCATTGTATTGTTTAATATTAAGGCATTTTATAATTGTAAGTGTTATACTTTCCTGCCCATAACCTTCTCTGGCTATATCTTAAATAACCGTTTAAAGAACCATATTTTTATAATACTAATGTAAACTTTTTATATCGACCGGCCCTGAGTGAGTCGATACTACCTTGTAACATCGATTCTAATCGAACAAATTGATTATCTTATAAAAAGGCTTAACAAGTAAATTAATCAAGAAACCCAACTAACCGAAAGGCGGTATATACGAAACAACGAACGTTTCAAGAAGAAGAAGAAGAAGAGAGCCGTCTTTCGCCTAGATTTGGAGTTAACCAGATTGTCTTTTAACAAATTTACTGAAAGTGACACTATTACCAAAATAAACATAATACCACTTCATTTCTAATTACAAACAATAAACACGATTAGTTCCTAAATGTTAGGATTAAAATTTACATAGAAAATATTTTTCCAGAAATTTTCCTTTTGAAATAAATTTTAAATTTTTTTTATTTCAAATTGTTATAACAACATTACTACAGATCTTTATACTTAGTTTTATTACAAAATTGGCTAGCCCAACAGTGAGGGCTTAACGAAAACACACTGAACGTTACAAATTTGGCGTTTCTAAGGTGGAACATTACTACACATACACACCGATTATTTTGTTTTATTACAAAATTGGCGTCCAACTAAAGGGCTGTGATTAGGGATTAAAAGGCTGTAATTACTTGCCCAATTTCTAATTCAGCTTGGCAGCGGTTATCCAGCCAGGGAACCAGGGAAGATGCAGCGTCGTGCCACATCAAAGAAGAGAGCGGCGGAGGCCGAAAAAGAACTCAATATGGATGATAAGGAGGCAACCCCAGTGGAGGACGTAGAAACGTTATTAACACGGGTGGAACATAAACAACCAGCACCACAAGAAGAACAACTGGAAATGCCAACGCAAACAGAAGAGGACAATCCCCAGAAGAAGGATAAACACGAGAAATCCAAAACGACAGAAGGTCCAATTCTGGATAAAATCATGGAAATGTTCATGCAAATGAGAGATGATAACGAATCAAATAGTAAGAAGTTGAGTAAGGAACGAAAGGAAGACAATCAATCCTTAAATAAAAGGTTAGAAGATTTGAAAAAGGACATGGAAGAAAACAGCAAGAAGATGGAAGAAAACTTGCATAAGAAAATGGATTCTACTACAGAAGAAAATAGTAAGGAAAGGAAAGAAGACCAACAGTCCTTGAAGGAAAATTTGAGTGAGATAAATAAGAACATGGAAGCAACAAAAGAAGAATTGAAGAAGGACAACCAAGCTACAAAAGAAGAATTGAAGAAGGACAACCAAGAAACAAAAGAAGAATTGGGCCGTAAAATCGAAAGGACCAATAAGAGAATTGAGGAAACCAGTAAGAAGGTGGAAAAGAAAATGGAAGAAAATAAGAAGAATTTGGAAGAAAAGATGGAAGAAACCAGCAAGAAAATAGAAGATGACAACCAACAATTAAGGGAAGAATTAAGAGAAAATAATAAGAAAATGGAAGAGAAGATGGGGGAGAGGTTGGAAGAGTTAAGAGAGGATAACCAACTATTACGAGAAGAATTACGGGAAGTTAACCAGGAGAATTTAGACAAATTAGACGAACGAATGGAACTATTAAGAAAGGAAATGAACAAAGAACTCAAAGATAATAAGAAATCTATGACCAAAAGGCTGGAAGACGAAACCATAACTATAAATCAACAGATAAGAGAAGTTGATGGAAGATGTCGGCTGACGGAAGTGGAGGTGCAAGAATTCAAGGAAGTGGTGAATACCAAGGTCACAAATCTTGAAGAATCTAGTCGCAAGAAGGCAGAAGAAAACCGAAAGGAAAGCCAGGAAGAACTCAGTAAGGTACGAACTCGAATTACGGAAAGATGTGACGGAATGGAGGAAGCGATGACTAACATCACTGGTCAAGTGAGGCAGAACCAGGAAGACATGGAAGCAATTCGGAACCGACCAACCAGCTTCACTAATATCCCCATCAACGAGAACAGAGAATGGCTTAACTTCCGCCAATATAAAAGGAAGCCGATGGAGTTCTTGGCCCGTATCGAGGAATATATGGCCAAACATAGAAATAATCGATGGTCCAATAGTCGAGAACTATTGGACGAATCATTCCGGGATATGGCGGACAATTGGTGGATGGCGAACAGGAGCGAGATAAACGATTATCAGCAGTTCAAAAGTTTGTTCAAGTCCAAGTATTGGTCAGAGACCACCCAGAATTTAAAAAGGGACAACATCTGCAATGGCCGATACAAAACCCAGTTTGGCAGTACCATGACTGCATACTTCCTTGGGAAGGTGTGCCTGGCCAAGCACCTGGAACCAGCCATACCAGAGGAATGCCTGGTGAACAAGCTTTCCTATCATTATGACGAAGAGGTCATAAGAGCTCGAAGAGGTAGCCAGATAAAGACCATACAGGCGATGACGGAGCTATTAGAAAATTATGAGAACGAAGAATATTACAGGCAGAGTAGAAGAAGAAATGAGCGGCCAGAAGTTCGAAATAATCCGTCATCGAACAATAATAGTCAACAGATCAACAGTGGGTACCAAGGAAACAGGTATAATCCAAATTACCATAATCAGCACCCCACGAACGGTAACAATAACAACAATAACCACGGTAATACAAACCCGAACATTAACCGAAATAATAACGGGTTCTCCGGTAATCGAAGTAATCATTACCCGAATAATAATGTAAATAGCCAGAGAAACCCCAATCATACCAATAACACCGAGCGGTTTTACAATAACAATAGGGGTTACCCTAATAATAACAATAACAACAACAACAGGTTCTCCCGACCCCGGGTAAATTTTATACGGGCAGAAGGAAACAGCCAACGCAGGTATAACCATCAACGGCGGAGCAGCGTCCACGAGTACGAAGATCGACGCAGAAGCCGAGAACGGGACAACTCCAGTTATAATCCGCCAAGGCGAAGTACCAGCCTAGATGACCCGGAGCGACATACAAATAGGGAACAAACATACAAACAGAGAACTGAAAGGCTGGAACCTACTCAAGGTTTCCCCACTGATGCCTCTGTTGGTCCAATTAATAACCAGGATGAGGAGAATTTAAACGGGAGGAGGCAGTAATAAACAATAAGGACCTTTTGCTGCTTCTATCGCCTGGGTATATAAAAGAATTGCCAAGAGCAAATCATCACAATAAAATTACTATCATTCGATGTAATTATTTGAAAAATATTCGAAATGAACTACTGGAGGAGGATGACACTCGCCTCCCTATTATAAACAATGAAATAATTTATATTAATGCAGAAATCGAAGGAACATTCGCACAACTAATGATCGATACAGGTGCGAATGTATCTATAATTAACACTACAGAATTGGAGAGAATCCAAGGAAAATGTGGTAAGTTATTGCCAAACTTACCTATAAATAACATAGTATTAATCGGTGCCACTGGTCGCCAAAACAAGACAATCAGAAACAAGTGTCATTGAATGTCATTAGTAAGGGTATAGCTATAAACATGGTCTTCCTAATTGCGGCAGGATTACCCTTCAACATATTAGTGGGATGTGATGTGCTGAGAAGGAACTCGGCTATCATCGATTTACGAATGGAGAAGGTATCACTTTTTACCGGAGATCTGACCTGGACGGCCGATTTAGTCGGTAGTGAGATAACACTTCCCAGCAGTATCCACCAGCAAATACGTAGCATTAATTATACGAATACTAACACCATTTCTAACACCATAGTATATGACAACACGAACGAAGATTTATGGTCCCAAAAAATACAGGAGACAAGGGATTTCCGAAGCGGAATTAATAGAGAGAAATTACCCATTACTCAAGCAAATCAGTTGATAAAAATTTATGAAAAGTACCGCTCAGTATTTTCAGATGAGCCAGGCAAGGTAAGAAATTATCAATGTACCCTTCAATTCCGAGATACAGTGGAGTTTAATAGGAAATCCTACCCTATTGCGCATTCTCGAAGGGAGGCTGTGAGAACGGAAATCAACCGAATGATTAATAGCGATTTTATAGAACATAGCCAATCCCCATACACCAGCCCTATTGTCGCTATTCCCAAGAAGAACGGCCAAGTCCGGCTTTGCTTGGATGCACGGGAAATAAACAAAAAAATCATTAACGATAGAACATCGCCCGGTGAGATTGAGGAAATCCTGAAACGCTTCCATGGTACCCAATACTTCAGTACCTGGGATACGGTGTGCGGTTACTGGCAGGTAGAGTTACACCCACGGAGTCGCCAATATCTGGCTTTCATATTCGAGGGACGCAATTACCAATTCAAAAGATTGCCCTTCGGATTGGTAAACTCATTGCCATCTTTGTGACCTGCATGGACCAGATATTGGGACAAGAAGCACTTCAGTTTACAACAGTGTACGTCGACGACCTACTAATAACATCTGAAACGTTGGAGGAACACTGTTACCGTGTGGAAGATGTGCTTGAGAAATTATCTGCCAGTAACGTCACGCTGAAGTTGGAAAAATCGAAGTTTATTGCCAGAGAAGTGCAATTTTTAGGATTTAACTTGGACGATCAAGGAATCTCACCGTCGGCAGGAAAGGTGGAGGCAATCCAGAAATTCCCGGCACCCAAAAACAGGAAGCAATTACAGTCGTTCCTGGGACTCTGTAATTATTATAGAAAGTTCCAGGAACAATATTCAGAATTAACCGCGAGGTTTCAACCTCAATTATCATCCAAAAACAAATGGGTATGGTGTAAGGAACAAGAGGGGATTTTTCAACAAATTAAGGACAAATTTCTGGCAACTATAATACTTCGCCACCCAAACTTTAAATTACCATTCTTCATGAATTGCGATGCCAGCAACATCAGTCTGGGAGCGACACTGTATCAAGAGGACGAGAAGGGTCAACATCAAGTAATTAGCTTCGCGAGCAGGTCTTTGAACCAGTGCGAAAAGAATTACACGGTGACTGAAAAAGAATTACTGAGCGTGGTATTTGCTTGCGGTAAGTTCCGCACTTACATTTTGGGATACCCTGTTACTGTCCGAACTGACCATAAATCTATTTCGTTCTTGAAAAGCTGCAAACTGAACCATGGCAGACTAACGAGGTGGATACTTGCCCTTCAAGAATACCATTTACAATGGGAATACATCCCAGGTAAAAAGAATGTAGTAGCGGATGTGTTATCCCGGGTCAATGTGGAAGAACAAACTTTCGAAGGGGAGAAGGAAAGCGTGCTAAAAATATACCATCTTCTTAGCACCAGAGCCGATTTAACAACAATCTCAACAAATATGAGCACCCACCAACAAGCGGACCCGAAATTGAGAAACCTCAAACTTCGGCTAGAAGAGAGAGACGAAACCGTTGCTCAATATTACCAAATAAATAAACAAATATTGTTCGTTAAAACCTCCTTGAAGGAAGAGATCTGGAAGGTGGTTGTTCCAACACAGATCGAAAGGGAATTGATAGTGAACTACCACATACGTTACGGGCATATGGGCGCCCTCAAGGTAATAAAAGCTCTGGAGGAGAGCTGTCATATAAAAAACATCAATAGGAAAGTCCGAATGTATATAAAAAGTTGTAAAATCTGCCAGCTGGTAAAAACAAATAATGAGAAGAAGGACGGTGTTATGATCCCAATCACTTCCCAAGCAAGATTGGAGAAGGTGTTCCTAGACATTTGCGGACCATTTCCCCGTAGTGGAGGTCGACACCAATATCGGTACCTAACCATCATAATGGACCACTTCACCAAGTATGTAAAGCTATACCCTACTAATCGAGCGACTACCCGGAAAATTCTGGGGATACTAACGGAACAGTATATCCCACACCTGGGCAAAACCATCTTCGATCATTACTGATCATGGAACCCAGTTTAAGGGTGGAAAATGGCGAGATACATTATTGTCAATGGGCATTCGTACATACAAGACCTCGGTCTACCATCCGAGCAGTAATCCGGCAGAGCGGGTGTTACGAGAAGTGGGGAGGATCCTAAGAACTTATTGTCACCATCAACAAAAAAGGTGGCAAGACTATCTAGAAGCCACGGAGGAATTCCTCAACTTGGCATACCATCCAGCTATAGGGATAACCCCATACTCTGCTATGTACGAGAAACCACCCCCACGAGAGATCACGGATATCCTCGAGTTCCCCAGTAACCATATGTACAGATTTGACAAAGCTAAATTCTACAACAAAGTGGCAGAAGACCAGATAAAACGGCAAAATAAGTATCAAAAGGCTAGTGGTAAATTAATAATATATGAAAAGGGAGAAAAAATTTGTTAAAAAATCGTGAACTACCCAGCACACTGGAAGGAATAACGAAGAAGTTATTGCTGTTATACACCGGACCATATATCATATCCAAAGTGAAAAATAATAATACTTATGAAATAAAGGAAATAGATTCAGAAAGGATAAAGGGTGTATATAACCAGGCTTCCATGAAAAAATATTATAAGTAATTGAATGTATGGAAGATTGAATTTTGTGTGCATAAATATTGAATTTTAAAAAATTCAAAAACAAAGTAAGAACAACTTACTACCTAATTTATGAAACGAATTTTGGATTAATGAAAAATAAGAAGAATTTATTTGAATTAAAAAATTCAAAAACGAAGTAAGGACAACTTACTACCTTATATTTGAAACTACTTGTGGATTAATGAAAAAGAAGAAGAATTTATTTGAATAAAAAAATTCAAAAAACAAGTAAGAACTACCTACTACCTTATATTTGAACAACTTTTAGGATTAATAAAGAAGAAAAAGAATTTGGATAATACATTACAAACCAGGGGCGTAGCCAAGGGGGGGCAAGGAGGGGCAGCTGCCCCCCCTAGATCAAGTTATAAAGTAAAAAATATAAAATAAAAGTAGATAAAAAACGCATGAGAGGAGTGCTAGAACAGGAGCAGTGATGGACAGTTATCCTTACTTTACTTTAAAGAATTAAAGAAACATATATAGTTAATTTACAGTTTTGAACTTCCCGCTTTTGTAAGTCCCTAGTTTTAAAGCATCCGCCATTTTCCTGGTGAACAGACCAGTCGCGTTATAGCTCAACTCAGCTTTGCAAGCTTCTTTTTAGTTTCCGTCTTTATTTAAATATAGTCTAACCTCATCAGAGACCTCACTTCATCCACAGTACCTACAGGACACATCAATAGTTAGTAGTAAAATGGATATACCAAAGTTTTTTAAAGGTAAATTAGCCAATAATTTTTTATGTCGATTTCTAAAATTTCAGGATATTTCTACAACGTTGAATAGTATTAAAATATATTGGTCACATAATAGTATTTATAATTATACCTATAGTGGTTACGTTATTTTGTTTGTCTCAAAAAAGTCAAGACTACAGAACTCTCCCTGAGTGAAGAAAGTTAGGTTAAGTTTCGATTATTTGGACGCTTCCAATTTCCAAAACTAAAATTTCGGATACACTAATTACAAACAGATGTGTATTTTATGATTTCAAAATACCTCTCGCAATAACAAGATATAAAAAAAGAAAAAAAATTACATTTTAATCGGCCATTTCGTCTCGTTCCACTTTGCGAATATTCACTTACTTGGCGTAATAACCAGGGTTGTGAAATTTTTGAAAAAAGATGGTGGATATAATTTTTTTACAACGCTTGTGATCAGGGTTGTAGCAGAGTAAGCATGAGAGTATAAGTCTAGTCTAGGGATAGTAGTGCTGATGCCTTAAGATTGCTGATAGGGATGGGTATCGATATATTGATATATCAAAATATTGTTATTGTCCCTTCAATTATCGATGTTTTTCTTATTTTATGATAATGTTTTCTTATTTTCTTGTTTGTCCTTGACAGCTGAATACGAGAATAGTTGACTTCGTGTAGTTTTATTTTAAAATCAGTTTCAAATTACCTTTTTTGAGTTTTTTTGTGGAACAGTTTAGGAACCACTCAGCTATTCAACATCGATTTAAATGAGTGTCCAAGTATCGATATTTAGTATTTATAATAACAATTGGTCTAAGTGATGTTTGTTTTTTACATTATTTCTATCCAAGTCACATAAAAGATAAACAGAATCAAAGACGGAACAGACTCACTTGGGGGAAATTATAAATCTCTGTACTTCCAACTTGAACTTAAATCATGACCGATATATTGATGGTTTTCTTTCGATAATATTTATATTCGATGTTAATGACTCGATATTTCATCGATGTCAAATATTAATAAGTTGGCGATCGATACCCATCCCTACTTGCTGATTGGTTTCCGCCATTTTCAAAACTGCTATGTTAATTGAGCCGGTGAGAATGAAAGTGGCATAAGTCATAAAATTTTAATATATAAAGTATATAAAAACATGCAGAATACATATTTATAAATCAGATTAATCACTTACATGTAGACAGTGATCAGTTTTTAGTATTACAGTATCTTTTTATTTGATTTTTCAATAACAATTTTAACAAACCATTAAATTTCTAACTTACGCCACTTTCATTCTCACCAGCTCAATTATATTCGCCTTGTTTCGGCATCAGCAGCGCCACCCTAGCGACTTCTTGATGAAATGTCTAAACGGTGAAAAATTATATTTATATAGAAAAAATGTAAAGTTATTTCATTTAATAAAAAAATTAAAAGAAAAGTAACAAACTAAAAGAAATTTGGACACACCTTCCTGTATGCGGTAATATAAAAATAAATTTGTTTAATTTTTCCTGCATAATCTTCTTTATTTGGGAATTCTCTTCTTTATTTTAGGGAGCAAAAAAGGGATTTAGATGACAGCGATAAACGTGAAAGCGAGAAGAAAGTTAAAACCTCACCAGCACCTTGCCCTGTTGAGCTTCAACCAGGGCCTTCTTCCATTCCAACACTCAGCGAGTCACCTAAACCTGATGAAGACTGCTGTGAGTGTGAGAATGATTTGGGTCGGTGGATCGGACGGACGTCTCAGATGACAGCGCCAAAAAAAAGGAACTGTTGACAAACTGTTGGGTTCCACCCACTACTTATGACTTTGCTAAAGATGTCGGCCTCTCAAGCAGGAATTTTAATCACGGTTGGCTTCAAACTTACTCCCCTTGGTTAGCATATTCGAAGGGGTCGAAAGGCGCACTCTGCAAATTCTGTGTGCTGTTCCCACCCCTTCCTGGTACAGTGAAGGGTGTTTTAGGATCGTTCATTGTAACTCCTTTTATACGTTACAAACATTTACATGAAAATTGCAAAAGTCATGCTTCCACCCACTGGCACAAAGCTGCAATCAGTGCAGCCAAAACCTTTATGGACGAAATTCCTGTCGATGTTCAGGTGATATCGGGCCACAAGATACTAATAGAAGAAAACAAAAAAATCTTAGCATCGATAATTTCTACAATCATATTTTGTGGTACCCATGATTTGCCTCTGAGGGGAAATGAGCAGCATGAAGGTTATTTCAAGACCTGATCCACTTCCGAATCGATGCTGGTGACCAAGAACTAAAACGTCACTGTGATATCCTTAAAATGAGAAAAAATGCAACATATATGTCCCCTCAGATCCAGAATGAAATTATTGATCTCTGCGGAGCTGTTATCAAAGATGACATTATAGAACAAGCAAAGAAGGCATTTGCCTTTAGCGTGCTGGCAGATGGGACTGCTGATATATCAGGGAAAGAGCAGCTGTCTATCGGTTTGCGCTTCTTCGATGAAAAAGAAATGCAAGTTCGGGAAGAGTTTGTGGGTTTTGTGGAACTTCCTGCCCTCAATGCCACCACGATTGCAACAGTGATAGACAAGTTTCTGGAAAAAGAAGGACTTGACCCGAAGAAATGTGTAGGTCAGGGTTATGATGGATGTTCAGCTATGGCTGGCAAGTATGGAGGTGTACAATCAATTATAAGAAATAAGTATGAGAAAGCTATCTTCTTTCATTGTGCATCACACAAATTAAATCTTGTAAATGACTTGAATAGTGTTCCACAAATACGCAACACCATCGCCACTATCAAAGACATTATAAGGTTCTTCAGACAGTCAGTGTTGAGAAGACGCTACGCCCCGAACATTCCAATGCTCTGTGAGTCGCGATGGTCCCAAAAATACAAGAGTATTTCAGTTTTTAACGAGCATTTCATAAAAATTGTTGAAGGGTTGAAGAGATTATCACTGGAAGAAGGAAATTCGAACATGAGGAATCAGGCATTTCAATTACATTCTGCAGCCACAAAACCTGAATTTATTGTTGCTGTTACCTTGATAGCCAAATATTCTGCCTTATTGGAACCTGTTGTAAATGCTCTTCAATTTAAAACCCTGGACCTGGTCCAATGCTCAAAACACATCAAACGGATCCTTGGAGTGATAACAACTCATCGTAGTGATGCAGAGAAAGTTACTACAGAGCTTGTAAATGGTGTCGACGAGATTACCAAAGATGTTAGAGTGGAATTGACAGTCCCAAGAGCTATTCAAAAACAAAAACATCGCTCCAATCCTCCAGCTTCCAGTCCTTTAGAGTACTGGAACAGATCCTTGGTAATTCCTTACTTGGATTCATTAGTTTCTTCACTGGAGGCACGTTTTTCAGATGAACACTCACCTGCCTTTTCAATTTTGTCTCTACATCCGTTAATTATGCTCGAGATAACCATGAAAGACTTTAAAATAAAAGTCAAGGAGTTCTCAGATTTTTATAACTTAAAAGATGTTGCCTCCGAAGTTGAATTATGGTACACTATGTGGGAGAAGAAGAAACTCAATAAAGAGCAGCTAAAAAAAACTGACAATAGCAGATCTAGTAAAAGAGGCTGAAATCTTTTACCCGGCCACAAAAAAAGCGCTGCTTATCTCTATTACTCTGCCTTGCACCACTTGTACTGTAGAGCGGTCGTTTAGTACGTTGCGGAGAGTAAAGACCTGGCTTAGGTCGACGATGACAGGGGAGCTTCTCAATGGACTATGCTTAATGAGTGTCCACAGAAAAACTGCTTTAGAAAAAAAGGAGCAATTGGAGAAGGAAGTGCTGAAAGGGTTTTCTGAAAATCCAAGAAAACTTATTTTAGTTTAAAATTTTTTAGTTTTTTGATTTAGTTTTTATTTTAGTTTAACTTATTTTAGTAAGTTATTTTAGTAACATGTTTTAGTTTAATACTTTGTGATAATATATCCTTTGCTAGTTTGCATACGAGAAACTAATATTGTTTTAAAAATATATAATTGTATAAAATTATACTGTACTATACTAATTTTATATCATACCGTACTATAAAACTTTAATTTTTCCATTCATCACGGTATTTGTACATAATTCTGTTTTTTCCTTGTTGCCACGTTTTAATTAAAATCACATTATTATTTGTGACTTTTGGTGATTATTTAACCCTTAAAGCATCTTGGGGTCTCAGACACCCCAGAACATCTTTTCTTGGATCAAGTGTTCCAATCTTTAATTTTACCCCTTGAATTAAAATATTTTTGAACTTCTTGCTTGCGGTATATATTGACAATCTAGGGTACCCTCTTAACGACCAAATAGAAGTAATCGCCCAAGAATATAACAGTGCCTAGTACAGCCATGAAAGTAAAATATATCAAAACTAAGTGTGCACTACTATGGTTAAATCTGAAATATTTCTTCGTAGTATTCTTCATTCCAGAGAAAAAATTCCTAAAGTTTTTAAATAAAGGAAAAATTTTATTTTTAACTCGATAACGGTGCGTGTTACTAAAAAGTAGCTAATAAAAAAAATTTTATGTGAGAGGTAACTCACAAATAAAGTAATATAAAAGTCTTTTAAATAGATCCGACAATCACTGCTTTGGATCAATAGAGTAAAACTTTTTTAAATTCCCTTTTGGATTATTTTAAAAATTTCTTTTTAGCTTAGATTCCTATAATAGGTATGCCATAGTTATACTGACGAGCCTTAATAACATACCGAGACGAAACAATTTGCTTATTCCCCCCCCCGGCGCTTTTTAGGTAACCCTTTAGTCCTCTGCCCCCCCTATCCAAAATCCTGGCTACGTCCATGTTACAAACAATTATATATGGGGCCAATTCTGAAAAACTTTCGAGAATAAAGAAATGCCAGTACAAACCATTGATACAATTAAAATGAATAAACTTATTGTGAAGTAAAATTAATGAGAATTTTATGTAAAATAAACAGAGATAATAACCACATGGAATTAATAATTAAAGAGTGCATTTGGATAAAAAGTAAGAGCAGAATAAAATTTTGAAAAAGAAAGAAAAAACTATGTATAAATAAATCCATAAGAAAAATATGATCATAGAATAAATGTCAATTATAAGAAGGACAATTAAAAGAGTAATTGCAAGAACATAATACTAGTGGAACGATTCATAAGAATTAAGAAAAGAACAAAAATATAATACAAAATATATGCTACCAATGGCCAGAAAGAGATTGTAATAACAGTCAAAATATGACAGAGAATTAAAAATAAATAAAAACTTTACACTGAATAACAAGTGATAATTATATTAAACCAGCTTCCAACCATAAGGAGAGATAAAATGCCAGCCGAGCTAACCATTGAGAAAAGTAACTGAGATAGAAATTAACTAAGATAGAAATATTAACAGATCTGAGCAAATACGAAGTGAAGTATCCAGAGATATTTAATTTTTGTTTTATAGTCATAAGGTGGACTATTCTTATATAATTTTTATTAATAACTGTCTGTAGATAAGTCCAGCAGTATTATTATGTATTGATCAGAGATGATTTGCCTCTGTAATCACTAAATGACGTAGTATGGCCAGCAGAGAGTGTAGCCTACAGAGCCCCTCTGGACACTGCCCCAGCTAACGTGTTAGGGAATTTTAGGGAATAAATATCGCAAGGATAAAGGACCAAGTTAAGAAGAAAATGGAAAAATAAAAAATAACGAACATCAGATGACTATTACTATCAAGAAGAATCCAGTTAATAATGAAATATAGATAAGCTCAAAAATATAGAAGAAAAAATTTTAGAAATGTGAAGGAAGTAAAGAAATATAATTTATAATAAAATGTCATAAGCAATTACTTCAGACAAACTAAGTATGATCTGAACTAATCACTTCTGGAAGAGAGCAATCTGTAGCATGACAGATAATCCACATAAATAAATTACTCAATGATCATTAATAAAGCTCTAATATATAGAATATCCAGATGAGAATCATGTAAAAGGCACTATGAATTAATATACTCACAAGAAAAGTAAAAATAAAGGAAAAATCTGCAAATAATATATATACTACAAATTTAAAAACCCAGAAAACTAAAAATGTGAATAACAAAATTACCCAGGTAAGATAGAAGCAGGCAATTAAGATACCCCGACAAAGAAACCAGACCAGAAGAAACAAAGGCATACACAGCGAAATGGTACTGAAGAAAGAAGAAAGAAGGAAGAAGAAATATAAAATGAACAAAAATACTGAAGAAAGAAGAAAGAAGAATGACCAAAAATACTGAAGAATAAGAAACCTGAGAAGATCCACTAGAAAAAAGGAAGTGAGACGACCCATATAAAATAGAAACCCCATAGGGAGAGAACCCAAAAACCCCAAAAATAAATGAATGTCCAAAGAGAAAGTATAACACCCCAAAAAACCATATCACAATGTAAAACTGACCAAAACCAAAAGTGTTAATAGTATTAAATAACAGTGCACCCAAAAAAGTTATTGTTTAGTTTGTATGAACAAATCTTCACAGTCCCCCCATGGTTGAATATTTCATGTTATAAAGCTAGAGAAGGACTAGTAATAATATTAATAAATCACCATGGACAAGTGTAAGTTATTGAATAACTGATAAACTTTAAAAATGTGCATTAGTTGCCGTACAAAGTGATAAACTTTAAGTGTTTTGTGAACAGTATCTTATTTGATATGAAATAATAATATTACTAATGAAATGCTACTGAATCTATAAGAACATTCCATAGAATGAAATAAGAAACAGATAGCTAGGGTTATACTTAGAGAGGGGGAATAAATCTTTAAAATTGGGAAATACAGAGCAGACTGTCAATAATTAGTTTTAAGAAGTGTTAACCATTATATGGAACCAATGTGTTATGTTCCTTTTCCATATAATAACTAGACAAGTAAGAATTATTAGTAAGAGATATTATTGTTACAAGCTGTTATTTTGTTGTCAATTTAATTTAGGAATGCCCTATCTAAAAGTAGATATCATTCCCCATGTTATAAAATATTTTTTAATTATGTTACTAGGTAATCAATACACATAAAAGGTATTATTCAAGGTACCAGTTTTGATAGAGATAGGTGTTATATTTTAATTGTACAATCAATAATCACTGTTATACCAGTCAAAGAACTAATTGTTAATAAAGTATATAAGGATAAGAAGGCAGAGAAGGGTATAAACTAACTACATTGGTAAAAATTTTGCAAATAGCAACACATCAAATCTAGGCCATATAATGAATTTAAACTGCAGAATAATTAATAAATCTAGTCTTATAAGCCAGTTAAACTGACAATATTTATGCAAAATAAACCCAACATATAGTATACCATGTAAGTAAAGCTTCCTAAAGATATGGTCAGTAGATAAGTAAAATTACTTATTTATCTAATAAAATTACCATTAAAAATGGAATGGACTAACTGACATTATCATAGGAGGAGTCATAGAAAAATGAATTGTATTTAAAAACCATCATTAATAACTAAATTGCAAGAAATTAAGTAAGAATAGACAATTATATCAATTTCATATTTAATAGAATAATAATTATATTAGGGAAAATGGCTATTATTTGCTTAGACTACAGGAAGTATAATTTTAGGCCTACCTTCCAAAAATGTAATAAATATAATTTTCTAATGAAACTTTGTAACACTATATTAATTACTAGCAAAATAAGCAGAATAGAATAATGAAACCGAATATGTATTTAATATTTCGTACAGTTAACTAATAACGAAATTATTTTCTGAGTATAATGTATTAAAATAAAATGTATCGGAAGCTAAGATAATTTGAAACAATGTGTAAGATATATTAAATAGGCTAAGATTTTCAGGAGACGAAGGAAATGAGTACAGTTCATTATTATACGTTGACGAGTGCACTTAACGTGATTATTAACTAGAAGTAACCTTTAATGGCGGTTACGTTATAAACCGAGTTCGGTGAAAATTTGTATAAACTTATTTTGAGCTATTTTGTTTATTGTGAACCGGTGAAGTTAACATATGAACAGTGTAACACCAGTAAACTGAACCACCTAAGACTAATTAATCGAAATAACACTAATATCACACCATATACAAACGAAAAATCGAGGTTAAAACCGACACACATAGACACATGAGATATATCCAATAACAACATTTCACACCAAGTGAACTATTCCACCATACACCAGTGACATTCAAATATATCCAGGACTATCATATACACTTGCTGATACCAATTACACGAAGAAAGGACATTTTTATTTCAACAAATACTTCGTCAAAGTTAGATGCTTCATCGCGCATGCGTCAGTCGGCCATTTTGATTCATGCTGTTCTCACTTCTGCTGTGGGAAAACGACATTTGGCTGCTATTGGTTTGAATAAAAATCATATATAAACTTTTATTATTTTCAATTATCATTTTATTGTTTAATATTAAGGCATTTTATAATTGTAAGTGTTATACTTTCCTGCCCATAACCTTCTCTGGCTATATCTTAAATAACCGTTTAAAGAACCATATTTTTATAATACTAATGTAAACTTTTTATATCGACCGGCCCTGAGTGAGTCGATACTACCTTGTAACATCGATTCTAATCGAACAAATTGATTATTTTTATTAATGAACGTTCTGTTTTTGTAATTTGGATTTGATTTTTCTTATAAAAAGGCTTAACAGGTAAATTAATCAAGAAACCCAACTAACCGAAAGGCGGTATATACGAAACAACGAACGTTTCAAGAAGAAGAAGAAGAAGAGAGCCGTCTTTCGCCTAGATTTGGAGTTAACCAGATTGTCTTTTAACAAATTTACTGAAAGTGACACTATTACCAAAATAAACATAATACCTCTTCATTTCTAATTACAAACAATAAACACGATTAGTTCCTAAATATTAGGATTAAAATTTACATAAAAAATATTTTTCCAGAAATTTTCTTTTTGAAATAAATTTTAAATTTTTTTTATTTCAAATTGTTATAACAACATTACTACAGATCTTTATACTTAGTTTTATTACAAAATTGGCTAGCCCAAAAGTGAGGGCTTAACGAAAACACACTGAACGTTACAAATTTGGCGTTTCTAAGGTGGAACATTACTACACATACACACCGATTATTTTGTTTTATTACAATATATATATATATATATTTGTATATTGCAACGCAACAGAAATGCGGTCCCCGACGTTACATAAAAAAAAATATGAAAAATAGAATAGGAAGTAAATATTTATATCCAATAATAAAAGTGTCAGAGAAATAAATTCATCATTGTATAAAAGTAATAAGAATGCAAGGTAGTAATAATAATAATAAATAAGCATGTAATAAAGATAATAGTGATAAATCTCAATGTTCAGTGAGAGGTAAATAAATAAAAACATTGATAAAAATTGTAAGAAAGAAAACTGATATTGATTATTTTAAAATAATTGATGGTGTTAAAATAGATAAGAATGAGTCAAAAATGTACGTTATAAGTTAATCTAAAGTACTTATTATGAATTGTATAATGTTATGTTGTTATCATAAACATGATGTTATAGTTTGTGTTATCTTATGAAAGCTTACTTGTTGATAGAATATCAAATAATGAAGTAATATATATTATTCGTTTACTGTTGCAGAACTGTGGTTGAACGCAGTTATTGAGTATTAATTAATTTCATTTTTCTTATGTGTGATCTATAGGTCAAGATAAAGTTATTGTTAGATATCATAATGATAATTATTTGTGTACATGTACGTAGTTAAAAGTTGGTTATGTTTGTAAACTTGTATAAAAAGGCTATAGTGGTTAACAAGTTAAATTCAAAAGTAGATCAATGTATAATAATAGGCCTAACAGCCAATAACACTGTATAATAACTCAGATCAGAAAGGGTAGGTAAAGAATTTAATAACAATTGCTAAATATAATTTAATGAGTTAGTAGAAACCAATAATAATTAATAATAAATAATAAACAAACTCAAACTAAACAAATTGTGATAATGCCATAGTGCAATGATATCGATAGATAATGTTTGATATCGGAAAAATAATATTTATTAAAAGAAACAGGCTGAGAGTGAAAACCAGCAGAATACATAGAAAATAGTAAACAAGCTATAAATAAGATTATATTCTGATATAATGGAAGTTTAGTAAGGAATTATTTTGATGAGTGGAAGAATATTATATGAAATTATTACTATATAACAAAATATTGAATAAGAATAAAAAAGTTTGTTGCTATGGACGACAAAATGAATATAATTTGTTGATTTTGATTATTGAATTTGATGTCATGAACGAGAAGAGATTAACCACGAGAGATGGTCAATAAAAAAATGGATTAATCTAAATTATTAAATAAATCAACATTCACAATAAAAGAAGGAATAATTACCATAATTTGGGCCAAATAAACATTAACCAAATTGTCTAATTGGATAGTATAAAACGATAATAAGTAATTAAATTCAAAGGAATGACTTGGATTGTCCAATATCAGATCATGAAACGAATGTTAATTGAATGAAGTAATAAAACCAGATAAAGAACTACCTGTGTAAAGATTTAATCCTCTAAACCAAACGAAAATAGAATACACATCAAATCACATTGGACATCGCAGTTTACATCATACAATAGAAAAACGTATTTGGATTCGGAATTTGTCGAAGCACGTAATCACAATTTTGCACGTTGGTGAACAAAAGGAACGGTATCTCTGCATCAACCCAGGACCAAGGATTCCATTTTTATTACAACTTTGAAGACAAGACTGAAGAAAATCATCTCATCTGCGTTTGATACTGAACGACAACTAACAAGGTTAGGTGCGAACAGCCTTCTCGAGTCGCATGGTCCAGCGAACGGTAAACTTCAGTTATTTAAATAATATTAAATAAAATAAACTTTAATCTTGTAATGTCTTGCATTCCCATTTATGTATTTTCTGATCTTCCCAACAGTTGAAAGAACCTTCACGCCCTGTATCTAAAATAATTATAAAAACAATCATAACTGAATTTAATATAAAACATTGTACCGATCGATAATCGATTAACTCAGACTTATAGCCTTTTCGTATCTCAAGTAAGAACAATCTTATTGGATGTTAAATATTTGAACTAATAAAGAATCATTGCAGAATTTCAAGATCTTATCATTTAAGTATTTTTTAATGAAGTGTGAATAAGAAACAAACCGATAGAGAGTTTAACCACTAATCACCGTACGCGGTGGGTTAACCTGTAAATTTCCTTTGTCTTGGAACTGCAGCGCTAGTTGCGGACTTCTCCGGTATTAAAGAGAGGAGAATTACATACGAAATTTCTCTTATTCTCTGCAAAGCAGAATAGGCTTGAGCGCAATTTTTGAATAATACCCAACATACCTAAGTTTCATTCACACCAACACTCTCAGATTAAATAGAGAGATAAGGTAGTCATAATTAACTATCCCACGACACCTAATAAATTAAGATATAGAAGAAATTGGTATATTAAATAATTAAAGAAAAGAAGGAGGTAAGTTATAAATTGGCTTCCATCGCGGGGCTCGAACGAGACTCACGTACCCGTTAAGTTATAAATTGGCGTCCAACAACGTGAGGCGTTAGAGAAGGATAGATTACCAATATAAATCAACACACGAACGAGGTACGAACGAGACACACGTACCAGGTAAGTTATAAATTGGCGCCGGCAACGTTGGGGCTGAAATAACGAGTAACGCGCAATACCCAATAAGTTATAAATTGGCGCTCAACTAGTGTACGACTTAAGTTAAGTAAAACTATAATTATATAAATATTATTTAACTAGAGCAGGCAACTGTTGGAGACTAAAGATGCATAATACCAGAGGTAGATCAAAGAAGAGGGCAGAAGACACGGAGAAGAAAGAAGGTGGACAAGAACAAGAAATAGAAGTAGTCACAGATAGTGAAATAGAACAACAGGCAAGCGATAAAGAAGAAACTGAAGTAATTATGGACACGGAAAGAGAAACAGTTGAAGAAGTTGCCCAAGGGGACCAAATAGATAAAGCGGGAGCCAGAGGAATACCAAGTTGGCAGGAGATGATGAAATTTATGGCAGAACAAAATAGACAAACTAACGAAAGTTTAAATAAAATAAACGAGAAATTTGACAAGATAGATGAGAATTTTAGGAAACAGGAGGAAAACTCAAAGAGACAGGAGGAAAAATTCGATAAAACAAATGAGGAAATTAAAGAAACCTCAAAACTAATGAACGAAAGGCTCGATAGGAACAACGAAAGCCTAATCCAAATTAACGAAAGGTTTGACAGGAATGAGGAGGGTTTAAGACAAATGAAGGAGGAGATCCTACAAACAAATGAAGAGAATTTAAGGCGAATGGATGAAAGAATTGAGAAAATAAACGAAGCAAGTTTAAAGCGGATTGAGGGTAAGATGGAGAAGTTCAATAAGGAGATAAGGGAAACTTTCGAGGGGAAGTTTGAAAATGCTAACACACTTAGCCCAAAAGTAGATAAATACAAGGAGGAGACAAATAAAGAAATGAAGATGTGTTTAAAAAAAATGAATGAAACACTAAACAGCACTTCCGAAGGTATTATAGTAAATCCAAATACAGAAGAGAGTAACAAGGAAACAGAAATTAGAGAAGACCAGAGTGCATTGCTATCTGAAAATAAAAAAAGAAAGAACAAGGAGAAGATCCAAACCATGGAAGAGAATATCAAGAAAATAAGGAAAATATGGAGAAAGAAAATAGTCAATACAAAAGAAGAAATGGAGATGAGTAAGGGTGGATTAATTAGTGCATTCAACCTCCCAATTACTGAACGAAGGGAGTTATGTAAGGGTATGAATTATAGAAGAAACTTTATGTAAATGACCAAAATAAACCACCAATAATAACAACAAACTTAAATAAATTTAAATATCATATAAATATATCGACGATCAAAGAGTATCTGACCACATAAATTATATCTTCAATACGTAGTATACCAGCAGAACATTGTGTAAATAATACAGAGGTCAAGGGGAATGGAATGATAGCATATATGAGTAATTACGTTAGAATAGAGGAGATACAATACCTGCTAATTAAAAAGGATCTAAATATAACCGAAAACCGTGATTTAAATGAAGACTTTGTATCAGCCGAGTTCCAGTACCAGAGACACGAGAGATATTTATCAAGTGTAAAAATTGGTATGAACACTGCAATAATCCGGACGACGAGTGCAGACGAATTAATGGACCATGGTTAGAAGAAGAAGTAGTCAACCAGAAATATGGGACTGATTTTCTGAAAACCGACCAGGCTACCAATTGGGAAGAAGAAATAGTAGAGGGAAAGTGAGTGTTAGAAACCAATGGCGATGACGTCACAGAGAGGCACTGGTAGCTGGCTTCCGCGGTGTGAAAACAATTGGTTGGGGAACCCCCAGTTGAAAACACTACCGGGTTCCAGTTCATGACGTCATAGAGGCACTGGCAGCTGGTGTCCGAGCTGTCCATGTGACGTCACTGTTTTGTGTGTGTGTGTGTGTGTGTATGTGTGTGTATGTGTGACTGAAACACTTCCGTGTTCCAGTTCATGACGTCATACAGAGGCTCAAGTCGCTGGCGTCCGCATGGCTAAAACCTGTTTCAAGACGTCACGGAGGCCGTGGTTTCTGCATGTCCGCAATTTGGTAGCCGAAAACAATGTGTAGCGGATGGGGGTACCCGGAATTCGGCGGTTGCCCGCAGAGGCTATGTCATCGGGTACCGTTACTCGAAATTTTGGGGGTATCGGGTACCGTTACCCGAAATGTTTAAATCAACGGATGGGGGTACCCGAAATTTGTGGGTACGCCCTAACCGGGTTCCAGTTCATGACAGAGGCCCTGGCAGCTGGTGTCCGAATGTTAAAACACTTCCGCGTTCTGGTTTATTTTGATGTAACAAAATAATCGTTCTCTCTCGAAATTTTTAATGTCAGAATTTTGGTACCCTAAATGATTAAAACAACGGATGGGGGTACCCGAAATTTGTGGGTACGCCCACATGACGCATGTATAAAACACTGGTTACGACGAAACAGGAGGCTGGGTGGATATGATAGCTGGTTCGACGACGACGTAGAGGGCGTGATGTCTGAAATGTTTAAATCAACGGATGGGGGTACCCGAAATTTTTGGTGTCTGAAATTTAGTACCCGAAATGTTTAAATCAACGAATGGGGTTACCCGAAATTTTTGGTGTCCGAAATTTTAACACCGGAATGTACGACCACATGACGCATGTGTTCAACTGTAACAATGGTATGTCATTGGATATTAATTTTTACATAAAAATAAATTACGGCCCCTCCGGGATTTGAACCCGGGACCTCCGGTACACCAAACCGGCGTGCATCCACTACACCAAGGGGCCGTTATCGCTTAACTGTAATTATTTCTGTACTTATACTTCTCATCTCTTACTTGTAACCATGAGGTGGACGAGTGATATCTACTGTCGTCCTATGTGTAAAATCATAAAAGCACAATATAAGTTTATTTATTATTAAATAAATAAACATTTCGTTATACTTTTATTTTTTTACCTCTCATCCTCTTCCTAGCAGCCTGAGGGAGGCGAATGAGAGCCTGCTACGCTTTTTTTAACGTGGTTTCCCCAACTTTACAGATTCGTAAAGCAGGCCTACTCCACGTTATCTATCGCTGTACTATTGACTAGTACAGTGGTAGATAATAATAAAGATACATTATGCAATGCTAAGCCAATGTGTAAAAGCAGTACATATTTTTTTATTTACTTTTTTATTTATTTTTTTTAATTTTTTAATCGGGTGAATATGTTGTTCATACATGATGCGTATTCACATTTGCTGTACCGTAATGAGTAATTTTCACACCTATACTGGTTCTTGACGAGTTTACAGGTATATCTACCGTGCCAGTGACCCGTCTCGAACTACCAGGACTACGTTTATGAGTATTTCTACCGCGACAGTGACGTAGTCAAGGTTAACACTCACGCACACACTACGGTACCTAATTCTACGTTTATGGACATTTCTGTCACGTAGCATTCACACTAACACCATGATGAAAACATGTTCACAACCGACTATATTTTATTTCGTTGCCGCAACCATTCTGCATAAAACAAAGCTTTGCGTAATGCACAGTGTAAGGGGGGAGTGGTAACGGGTTGACGATGAGGAACAGGACATTGTATGATGGGTACAAAGGATCTAGGAACTACAGGTGCTTGAATATCGTTTAAGTCAATCACCTCACCATGGTGATACAACTGTCGTAAGAAATTTGCCTTCTCAAACCCTTTTGTATAGACAACAGGATAATCTGAAAAAATGTCTGCAACGATGCGTACCATATTCTTGTACGGTACATTACCATCGTTCCATCGTATCCTGTGATAATGTGTTTCCAACCAGTCATTGATTTTTCGGAATTTCTGGTGCAGTCGTGCACTTTCGTATGGTGGAGCGAACAACACGATAACAAAACGTCCGGTTGTTATATCAACTGTAACGAACTCTTTGATTACATATTCATTTTTGTCACCGCGAAACGCTTCAAACTCGGCAATAACCGTCCTATTCAAGTTCATTTTTCCGAGTGACACATGTCCGCATCGAGTACGTTAATTTTTTCAAATTCCCCCTCTACTTTTCCTTCCAATACCAGTTCATCGTAAAGACGATCAAATGTTAGCTGTTGGTCGTGACGACTGCTTTCCAATCGAAAAAACGAGGGGAAAAAGAAGGATGGTGGTACATAACACCCCTTGGCTACTACCTGATTAATGTACGACTTGAAGTGATCTTGATCATAAAACAAGCGAACAAGATATTTCTTTAGTACTGTTAATAAACAACCAAAACAGATCCACTCGGGTTCTGTGAAAACAAATTTTTCGGTCTTACTACCTTTAATCCGAACAAACGTTTTCCCAAAGTTACGACTGATCATCAACTCTTCTTCTTTTCACGGTTTTCACCTTCTTCGTACAATAACATACTGGATAGTAACTGTTCACGAAAGATCAACAAGTAATTCCACTCAGAAAAGTCAAGTAATATACGTCTCTTTTTTCCGTTTGTAAACAAAACACCCGGTTCATAGTTGAGTTCTTTATACAGTCCGACGGTAACGAACTTAGAGTACGAGTTGATTGGATATGCAAGAGACAAGTAAACGTTATACTCACAATGGCTGCTGCTGCTGCTGTCACAGTCACCTTCCATCGTTGAAAAGGACTGAGGTTGTTGTTATGTAGAGATCGCTAATACCTATCTTTATAAACTAGTAGAGGGGAGAACAAGTTTTTTTATGACAAACGATGAACAGTATTCGGCAACGGTGTGTACTGTACTATCCTATCGTGTATAATCAAAGCGTAAGCGGTGGTTTTATCTGGAAAATTGTTACTGGATTCAAATTCTAAACGCACATCAACGGCAGACGACTTGATTGGTTCTTCTTGTCTGGAACAATCGATGACAAACAACGGTGCTTTCGTTATAAATTCATTAGGTGTCAAAAGAGGCGCTCTGTTGCGACGGTCGTAGTATGATGTTTGGAAACGTGTATACATGTCGTAGAACAGGGCGTAACGTTTTTTATCGATATCCTGGTTCAGGTTATCGTACGGATAGTATTTATCGTTCAGAAAAAGCTTGACATTCGTTAAATTGCAGTGATCAAATTCCGACGCGTTTTTCGCTATATTGTTCTTCCTATCCGTCTGAAATATTAATATTACATACCGAGGTTTTTCCAACTGTGACGATGTCTTCAAGGTCCACGAATGTCGATTTGTCGTCGGTAGAACGGGATACTCGTGCAATTCCCAACTGCGGAACGGCATCACTAGTTCATGATCCTCCTCGATGTGCTCCAATAGCGGTATTCGGTACTTGTTTGACACGCGCACATAGGGCATCTTCCAGTGTACTTTGTTTATTACGAGATTACCGTTTGCAGTTGCACCCGATTCTTTTAGCACCATTGCGTTCTGATCGGTAGAGGTACGCAACAGAATCAATTCTTGCTTAACATTCAGCATGATGCGTGTATAGTCTTCGTTGAAACCGAGTAGCATTTTCAACGGAAGACAAAACGTAAAATCACCGGTACTCTCGTGTACTGTCAACGACTCGTCGGTTGTCGTCACCCATCCTGCATTGATTAGATGCTTTCTTTCATGCTCATTGCTCGATAGTAACAATTTCACAGTGCTCGTAATTCCAACGTTTTTTGTACGATCCACTTCCACACCGCACACTTCGTAACGGATCTCCTCAAACAAGAAGGCCATTGCATTGTTGATTAATTTCACGTTCAACGCTGTGTCGGTAGCGTTAACCTTGGTCAATGTTCCTTCGATGTACAGAAAACTCTCCGCCGGTAAAGTGAAAACATCCTGTTGTTGGATGGGTATACGTATTTCATCGTTGTTACCGTATCGGGTGGAAGCATACGGTGCGTGCGTACGATATTCGAACTCAACGATTCTGTTATCGAAAGCCGCTCCTCGTTCGATAGCTAGAATTTCACCCGACATTATTTTAATCGTATAATTTGAATCCAAGTGAAAGTAAGAAACGCTTGTTCCTTGATGTCAATCGCTTCAACGTTGAACACCGACTACCATGTTTCTTTCGTACACACTCCCTTTTTACATGTGACGTTTGTCCGAAATACAATCCCATATTTTCAGATGCAGTCGTATCGTGATAACTTCACCGCGAAAATCGACTAAATCCCCGTCCTGATCAACGAGAGACAAAATTATATTGTCTACACGTTGTACGTTTACCGGTAAGTATATTACGTTTGTCGGTGTTTCAACTATTTTGAAACCTGGTGCCACGGTCGGATAAAACGAATGCAACGTGTGCTGGTCCTGGCCGTCCTTGTACGCACCCTGCACGATATTACTCCGTACGTGAACGGTGTTAACTTTGATTATGTCAACGGGTACGTTCGACTCGTGTGTTATATACGCTTCCAGCTGCTGATTCTCCTTGAATCCTAACATACTTGCAATGGTATTCGGTGTATGCGAAAAGTCGATGACATGCTTACAGTAAATTTCACACTTTAATGTGTTGTTGTTTGGACGTAAACTGATTGTTCTCTCGCCTAACTGTTTCTGCAGATACGTTTCGATATCACTGATTTCGTTGGTGCCGGTAGGCAACTTGATGACGGACCACTGATCCTTGGAAATTTTTACTGGAAATGCATTATTTTTTCCTTCAGTAACGTTTGGTATTGAATTATACGATGTAAAATCCAATAGTCCAACGTACCATTCACCATATAACTCGAGAGGTGGGAAAAAGTTACACACGAGATTCGCAGCGTCGGTACCCGTCACGGTGACCGTTAGCGACGACATGCTGAAGTTTACTGATCAGAAGACGATAAAAAGTCTAAACATAAATGACCGCAGATGACCGTGTTAGGAGGTTGCTTCCGTTCATAGTTGTAACGAACGTCGGCTGTATCACCAAAATATTGCATCAGCTCGAGAGGTGGACGTAAATTACCGAACCCGTCAAAATAGTGTACTCGATTTCCACGCTTCTTGTAACATACCCGGTGGGTTCCCGGTCCGCTCTCGTCGTCCAAATTTACGATGACGCTTTCGTTCTTCCACGGCGCTGTATCCGGTAATGCGTTACGCATGTAAACACCTCTAAAATACGGTATGTTTAGCTTTTTTGTGTATACACGTAATTCATCTTCGGACAACGGGCGGAGCGGTATGTGAATTAGTTTTTTCGGTACGGACGTAGATACAATCCGGACGCAGTTCTCTTCTTTTTCCTAGCGGTTCGGACAGTTCTCTTCCTCCTCTTCTTCATCCCACCACCAGCACCACGACCACGACTACTCACATTCTTTTTATTTTTACGACGTCGACCGCTTCCTATTGCTGATTTTGCTTTCATGGCCGCTGCAACTGCTGTCGCATAAGCTCGTTCGCTGATACCCGAATCCAAAGCCTTTACCCGTCCCCACGCTTTTTCCGCGAGTTTACGATCTGCAATACGTCTACTTTCGTTGTCTTTGTATTGAGCGTAAGCGATATCGTGTTCGCGACAGGCTTCGTCTAGTTGATTGATTCCACGATCACCACGCGCTAATCTTTCTTCGAGTTTCGTGCCCGGTCCACAGAATCTGTAACCCGGCAGATGTAATTCGACAGGTAGTGCGTCCACCGCTCGATTGATAACTGACGAAACAACGGACGGTACAACGTTTTTAAGCACGTTTCCGACGCCCCACCCCTTTTTCCTCTTAACGTTGTTGTACATCGTAAACCGATCTCCAGTCTTTCTCTTCTATGTTTTTATCGTATTCATCTATTAACCTTCTTATTTCCTTCGTGTCGAGTGTCCACTCGTCTTCTGAACTACGTGGCTTAGACAATTTCAATAAGTAGTAATCCAGTTGATACTGAAATGTTTTAACGACTTTATACATCTCGCTCTTTACGTATCGTCTCACGTCATTTAATTGTTGTAAGTTAACAGCATCGCTCTCCGCAAAACCATCCGCTACGTCTGTTATTCTCTTTTCCGCTGCTTTGAAAACACCGTCTTCGCCCAAGCTAACGGTGTTCTGCAACATGTATTTTACGTTAACCGCGTCATCTCCAAAAATCGGTGAACTCACTCCCGACAACCAGCTCTGCCCAAACAAATAGCTGTTCGATACTTTTTTAATGACGTTCGAGTCTACATAGTTTTTGTTAACCGCATCGGTCGCTTGTTCCGGACTTCGAACGTTGATTACCCATCGATCTCGTGCATCGATGACCTCACCTCTCTCTTGACTCGAGTGTTGTATACAGTTGTCATCAACGTAATATTTGTTGACTACGTCTTTAACGTCTACAGGAGTATCAACATTTTTCAATCTACACCCTTTAACGTCCACGCTTTTACGTTCATCATCGAGTAGCAGACAATGTGTTTGCATATAAGTCAGAGATACAGCATCCTTTGCTGCATCCGGTTCGTTCAGATTGCGGATCTTTTTGTTTTCAACATCTATATGCCCATCATTCGTAATCTTAAATCCTACAGTATCGCGTAATTGTCTTTTTGTTTCTCGTCGCACGCTCACGGCGCTTTGATGTCTCCCGAACTTGTCCACAACCATTGTACGACTGCACGCTACAAATGATGTGCTAACCGTTTTAAGTAACGACACTGTGGTGACCATCGCGTGTGTAACACAATCGGATCGTCACCCTCTTTCCAACGAAAGATTTCTATACCGCAAAATGAACATCGAACCCTGTCAATTTCATTTGTGTAATGAAAGCCTGCGGCAACCATAGCGGTTGGACTGATGAAATGCACAGGCCATGATGTAAAGGTTTTCAGTCTTTCGTTTTCGACTTCAAAGTCAGGTGTCAAATCTAACCCGCACATGTTGACAGTGTTGACGTCAATATGAGTTGTTACACCGACGTTCATAAAATTTATACGATAATGTTGGCTTCACGTAATTCCTCCACAACGGAGATGATTTCGTTGTCGTGTCCGGTGTGACCGGCGCGTTTTGAACTTACCAGCAGTCTCAACCGTTCAACCAGTTTGTTGGGATCGTTCCAGTGTACGTAATCGATACCACGTCCGCTGCGCGGTGGGAACAATCGGGCGATAATCTCTCTGTACTTTACACCTTTGTTTGTATTTATTTTAGCACCGGGTAAATGATAATGTTTATGTGCGTTAGTGTCCGACAGTATAGATTTGTACGCTGCTAAATCGTTTTCATCATAGACGCTCTTGTTGGGTTCTTTCATAAACATAAGTTCGTAGAGACCCGGTGTACCCCTGTATCGTTTTCCAGCTATGTAGAAGCTGTCGTCTTGATTGATCTCCAACACCGAATTTCCCACCATCCATTTGTCTGCAACGTTACGGATACCGTACGTATGATCCATCTTTTTTTCTCGATCATCAGATAAAGCGAGTAGTAAGTATTTCCTCGCGAGCGGACCTTCGACAGACTGTTCAACGTATTCTTGTGCTTCGTGTCGACCTTCGGGTGTTGCTAAAAACTCTTCAAGAGTCACGTTCGATGTTTCGACATCAGGAGTTTGTGCCAACACTTCCGTTCTAAGGAATCGAGGTTGTGATGGTGGTGGTGTCATCTCGACAGCTGTCTTCGTATCTTCATCTTCAACATTTATTTTTTAATTTTATCACCGGAGACATTCAACTTTTCCGAAATCTGGGTTAACGGTTCCAAAAGAGGTTTGTACTTTCTCGTTAACGCTTCATCGCTCTCTCTGATGTCATGTTTCAACGCGCGATACTTTTGTCTTATGTTATCGCTAATTGCATCGATTTCATGTGTCAATTGCTTGTCATCCATCTTGACACTGATGACTTTCTCGCACAAACTATTCTATTTATGTATAAAACGATCGAAACCCACTCTGTATCAACCCGCGTTTATCGGTGAGTCCTTGTTGATGACTATGAATCCGTAACGATCCTTCCACGCTTCGGCGCACATCGCTTTGAACTCTTCGTATTTCATATCTGTGTTAACGTGATCGTTGTAAACGTGACGTAAATTGAGATCATCTTGTCTGAACAAAACCAAGAAATTGGCATTATCACGCACCAGTTGCTTTGGCACCAGACTGTACGTCTGACAAAGGTACAAAGTGTCCACACAGCTATGCCGTCCCATAGCGAAATATTTTCGTATGTTATTCTGCCGTTCACATACCACATCATCGAACAACATGATTGAATTAGGTACAATTTCGTGCGGAGGTGGTACTTCATCGTTTTCACTGTATGTGAAGTACATCATTCCTTCGTCAGCGAGAGCATTAAAAACGTCTTCCAACATACGATATTTTGGTTGAAATAACGATTTGGAGAACACGTACAGGTTCTGAAATCGCAGTCCGTTTGAATCGAATAACATGTTAAAGGCAACGTTTGACTTCCCGCTACATGACCCGCCGCACACGATACATCGAACTGTGTTTGGAAACAGTGGACTGTGTTTATTATATGCAACTTCACCGTTGTACTTAGCAGAGTCTACGTTCTTAACATTTAACTTTAACGATTGTTGTTCAATCTTCATCTTAACTCGTTTACGTTCGGTTAAATACTGTGGTAATGTTATTATATCAGATCTTTTTTATGTATCCACGAATCGTGTTTACCGTCAAAGCCGAGCCAGCGCACTCGCACGCGATCACCTTTACGTTGTAATATTTTTTCAACGAGATACACATCACCAACGCTGGTTTTACTCAATTCTTGTTCATAAAACCCACCTTCCACAACGTCACCCGTGTGATCTTTCAACAAGTACGTAACCGGTACGGTTGGCTGAACTCTGTGCACTGTATATATCTCGATCGTCCAGTTTGGTGTATAACCTTTAGCAAATGTGATTTTGTATTTACTGATACGCACTCGATCACCTATTTTAAACTTATGTTTCTTGCTCACTTTCCGCGGAACGATATTTTTTCTTATTCGTTCCAACACAATTTGCTCGTTGCTCTTGTCGAATTGTCGCGGCTTCATCTCTATAGTTCTATGCACTCTGTCGTTGTATTCCATCACCAGTTTAGGCAAAAGCGACAACCACCGATAATGGCCTTGCTCGCTGAACGCGCGGTACATGTTCGTTTTCAACGTACGATTAAATCGCTCTACGATGGACGCTTTCTTCTCGCTATACGTTGAATAGTGTTTGACGTTGAATCTCTTTAGTAAAGCTTGTACGGTAGTGTTAAAGTACTCTTTCCCCTTATCCGTTTGCAGGTATTTCATTTTATTTTTTAACAATTATTGGTTCGAGAGCATGTGCTACTTCAACACCCGATTTAGTTTTTAAGGGAATCGCATATGCATACTTGCTAAATGCGTTTATTACCGTCATTAGATATTTGTACCCCTTGTTCAACTTGGCATGCGGTATCATTTCCACCAAATCCGCTTGGTAGAGATCGTGTAACCCCTTCACCTCCACCGCACGTCTGGGAAAGTTCCTTCTCACCGGTCTGTGCAATTCCTTTGCAATAGTTTTGCGTACGTTTTCCATATCGCCACCCGAAACGCGAATCGCAAAATTTTGGTACGAGACATACCGTTACGTTTTCACTGAACCTCACCGACTTCATCGTCGTTACTGACAGTGTGTTGCTCCTGCAAGCGAGTCTTATATCAACGTATATCGAACGCATAATTTATAACGGATTTTCTCGCTTGCTGAATTATCTCGCGTCTGGGTTGACAGAGTTTATAATGACCGTACGCCAGTGTTGTTTCACCGTCATCCAAGACATATCGTTTGTCATCGTACGGTGACAGCGATAATTTTGTAAGCTTTCTTGTGTATATGTTATGTTTTTCGCTTTGGATAGTCTGCGCCGTAGTATAAGTTTGAGAAGTGGTCTTTACACATTGTTTATAAAGTTGATGTTTCAACTGTGTAGCTATCGCGGAACGTGGCACACCTTTCGCTACCTTTTTCTCTCTATCGTTTGCCGTAACGAATGAATAACATTTTGCGCGCAACCCGACAAATTCAAGTATCGGTATTCCATTTGTTTCGTCTTTAAAAGTACCCAACTTTTTCTTGTTTGTTTCACTATAGCACGGATGTGCCTTAGGGTACTCCGACGTGTCAAAGAGTTCGAGATGCTCCTCCATGTCTTTGTACACATCGTCGGTGCGAATGTCGTACAACAGAGAGTCAGTGTCCGTCATACATAGACGTGCACGTGACCCGTACGTATTCATCGTGAATCCGTAATGGAACCGATACATAATCAGCTTACTAATATCCAATACACTGAACCCAACGTACAAAGGTCGGTTCAGTGTAATGGATATTTTTTTCATCGTGAGACCTACCAGGTCCTCGTTATAGATGAAAAAATGTTGTAGCCTGGGGTTAGCGGTTAGTTTGTGAAGTTTCTTCTCGTTTGGAACTAACTTGAAATCGATTCGCTTCCGTACGTTTTCCAACGATTTTCCGTACGGTGCGTTATTCATTAACTTAAAAAAGTCTTTTTCAAAGGTGTTTCTGGCTTCCTTTCGACGCTCCGTATTAAAATCGATGAAAGGTTTCAACCATACGCACTGTGTGAATGCTAACACACGGTGAATCGCTTTCAACTCCATTCCTAGTTCGAGGTAGAGTTTCAATGTTCTGTAATGAACAATGTATTTTGTCTTGTCCTCGAGGGACGTTATCAGTTTCTCTACCTTACCGTTACTACACACAAAGTCTTTTAACAGCTTCATGCGATAGCAGTACGGTGAAAGCATACTGTCCGTAATAGTACGCTTTTCAGGTGCTAAAGGGTAGTCACTGTGTAAGTCGTGTAGGTAATGTGGATACCCCAGATCGACTTCCAGGATATAACCGGTGTCACCGTCGTCGCGTAACGTGTGCACGTTCAACGTATCGATCACTGTACGTTCCAACCATCGAAAACCGGACAGTGGTAAAGGCTGTGTCATAGCCGTTCCGTACAGGTTGGTACAATCGAGGTAAAGTAAATAGTTATGCGGCTTGCTTGCGTCATAATCGGGAATGTACGGGTTGTTGGCCTTGGCGTACCTATTAGAAATTGCTGCTAAGCCGCCACGGATACCTCTTTCGATGTACAGGTGTACGTCTATATCGCGGAGTAACTGTAACCTAACTCCTGTCATTTTCAGCATCGCGTTCCACGCTAAACCGGCGGTGGTAAAAACGTTACACGGATCGAGTTCGTAGTACTGTAGGCTCATGTTTCGAAAGTTTTCAAATACATCAGCAAGCAGTAGTACATCCGTTTTTAAATAAAGGTCATGATAATCACCGAACGTTTGCATGTCGAAAGCCGACCAAAACCGCTCGAGCGTGCGCGTAATCTTCTTCGTCTATATCCGACTCTGTCAACCCGTTGTAAAAATGTACGCGGTCCGGTAACTGCCTCTCGTCAAATTTTGAATCGTCCGTAACGTATTCGTAAGGGTACACACCTTTACGCAACAGTAAATCAACATTACGCGTGTAAAATTGATTAAGGATTTTAAATTTATCCGCGGATAAGTTGGAGACGAGTTTTTCAAGTGACGCGTTCATGAACCGCAGAGAATCAAGAAACCGGAGCTTTCCGAGTGTAACGGAGATGTAACGTTCGCTTGTAGTAGCGATACACGTTATTTCATCTTCCTTATACTTTCCGAAACCTTGCATCAAATGATGCGAGTCATAGCCACTTAAATTATGGAAAAAAACCGGAACGTGTGTTGGTATTTTGTAATTTATATTACACGCATTGTGAGCAGCGCCTAAATAGTTACCCGTTATGTGGCAATGATTTCGAACCCTGTCGTCCGTTAACGGCTGCTTGCACAGATGACAGTGAGTGGCGTTTCGGAATGACCGTTCATCGGCCGCTGTCATTTGGATCGGTTTATTAAACTTTCTATCGAGTCGTTGAACGTCGGCTAAAAGCACACGAAGGAACGTGTCCACCACGTCTTTACCGCGGTATATTACAGGTTCCTTGACGGCGTTTCCCATCCAGTCAACTATCACATAGCAGAAACTGGCTGGTATATGATGTGCCACGTTTTTACCGGTGGTCGGAACAATAAACGATTCGAAGTCAGCGTATACCGTATAAGGTACGCGGTGACAAAGTGAAAAGTTTTTAAAATACATCCACTTTTCGTCCTCGTCAGGAAGTTTTACTTTCTGTACTCCGTGCTGAGAACAGTTGCGTTCGTGTTCTTCAACTCGTTTTCGCGCCGCGTTAGTATCTTTATTGTCCGCAAATCTGTGTAGACAGTAGTTGCAATAAAACGAAGTGCCCTTTCGTTTTGTCAACGATGAAAGCATATGCGAAAGGTTCCGTATGAGGCAGTAGTGAGTAGTGTTCGCGTCGGACAGTAGCAGTAGGTTTACGTGGTACTTTCGACCGCGGTGTTCAGTGATACGTAAAGGATATACCTCGCCTTCGTAGCCAAAAACGTTAACGGATATGTTTTCGTTTAATTTTTCGAACCGTTTTATCTTATTGACTGCGACGGGATAAGTCCTTCATGTTTATTTCTTCTTCGTACGGAAGGTAATGGCTAACGCGATGCGGGTTACACGCGATCGGGTGTATACCGGCGAGCACAGACCACAAGAAACACTTTTCATCTTCTAAATTTTTCACATTAATAATTCCTTTCTTACTGTGTGACAATTTCGATGGTGTAGGTAGAAAGCTCGACCCCACAAGAGGATTGTATTTTGTAATATTTATTTCCACCGACTCGACACCATTTTCGACCCACCCGCTTCCGTCACGCGTGAATTTGTCAACGGATTCCATTATTTTCTCGCTAGCTATCGAATACTGTTCATCGATATCGTCATACTGTGACTTAAGTTCTGTACGTGATCTAAATACCGCATTACAATAAACATTTTCGGTGTTTATTAATTTTTTAAAAGATACACGAACTGCTAAATACCACTTTATATAATTATTTAATGCAACGGCTTCGCTACAAATCTTATCAATAACCGTGTGTTTGTAATCTAATAATACTGTTTGTGTGTTTAGTGTATTGTCAAGTATCATAAATTTCATAGTAATTACATTACCATTGATAGCACGGTGTTCGCTGTTGCTGCTGTCGGTCATTGTGAAAGGAGTGAGGCCGGCTTCGCGTCGTCGGTTCCCTATATAGACAGTCCGGTGACCGGTAACGCTGTCGCCGCGCTCCGCTCGCGAGGAGCAGCTGCGCGGGGTGGGGTGCGGGGTTGTCGTGACCGATGCGGTGTGTGCTGGAGGTGCGGGGTGGGGGTGCGGGCTAGGATGTCATCGTCCGGTCGTGACCGATGACGCGCGTTGCGGAGGGCTGGGTGGGGTGGGGAGTGCGGTGTAGGAAGCCGACGTCCGTGACCGATGCGGTGCGGGGTAAAGGTGTGGGATGGTGTTGCGGGGTAGGGAGCTAGGTTGCAGCCGGTGTCCGTGACCGAGAGGTAGGCGAGGTGCGGGGTACAGGATGCCGGCGACCTTGACCGAAGCGCGCTCGTTGAGTCGCCTCCCGCGGGATGTTGGGTGCGGGTACGGGGGGCTGGGTTGTACGACCGGTCGTGACCGAAAGCAGATGGTGGCCCGAGACGACGCGAGGTGGGGTAGGAAGCTAGGTTGTCGCCGACGGACTCGATTGGGGTGCGGGGGGGGTAAACCCGGTCGTTGCGGAGCGACAGACAAAGTAATTGAACAAAATATGTAGGCGAGGTGCGGGGTGGTGGTGAGGCTCTGGGTGCGGTGTGGGGGTGCGGGGTAGGATGTCATCGTCCGGTCGTGACCGAAAGCAGATGGTGGCCCGTGACGACGCGGGGTGGGGTAGGAAGCAAAATTATAGCCGTTACCGTTGCGGTGGAGGTGCGGGGTAGGGTGTCGTCGTCCGGTCGTGACCGAAGGAGATGCCGCTTTAGAAGGAAGGAACGTGGTCGGGGGAAACAGAATAAATACGCCAGTGTTTCCCTGTGCAGTCATCAGTACTCGCCATGGAAGGAATCGTTGCGAACGCGAAGACAGTTGAACATTTTTTACCAAAACGAGACTTGTCAAGTCTTTCTTTAGGAGTAAAGTATCATATAATTCACATGAAATTTGTGAAAACGAAATTCGGGGAGTCAGTTGTGGTAGATTTGGAAGATACCGGAGCCTGTCCTCAGCCGGAGGATAAACTTTTCTATGTATACCTACCTAAAAGATGGTGTGACGTATTTACAGAGGAGCAATTGAAAGCTGTGAAGCCTTGTGTCCTATCACTATGCGTAACCTCTCACACTCCGCTGGCGAACGAGAAAGTGAGCGTGCAGTTGGATATTGATTATGTGAGTATGATATTTCAGTACCACTAATAATTACTTATACAGAAGTGGTTATGTATTAATTTTTTCTCTTTTTTTCCAGACCAAATAAACGAGAACAGGATTGATTTATTATAATAATAATAGTAATAATAACATTAATAGTAAAATGTTTTTAAATGATGAAGTAGACTTCTCTATTTTTTTGTCGTTTTTTAATGTTAACTGTTCATTTTCAGAGAAAGAACAAGGTGTTGCTTGGATCTAATATTGTAGAAAAACTTTTAAACAGAGAAATAAATGGTAATAATAGATTATATTGTCAATGCAACATGATTAAATTCGATTATAATTTTAGAAATAATCGTAAGACACTGAGTAGATGGATATCAATACGAAACGAAAAGAATATTTACAAAATGAAAGTATTTATTCGTAATGAGTTTTTCAAACTCTTCAAAACATCAATTAGTTATTGTAACAACCATAATATTGAATATCTTCAAATAAAACATTTGCTAATTGCTAAAACAAAGCTGGTTAATCAGATATACTATATGATGTATAATTTTACTGGTACAGCGTATACCTCGCTAGTAAAAAAATATGAGTGGTCAAGGCATGACTCTAGCGGATGTCCGCTTCGTAACCGTTGTCGCGTCTGTTGTTATCTAAGATATCAAAATGACTTTAATTCAGAATACATGTTTTTTTTAATACCACACTAACTATCATTTGATGTGTCTACATTCTTTTGTATTTGATCAAGTATTATTAATTGTAGGAAATTATATTCTGTTTTTAATTATTAAAAAACGTATGTGGTTTATAACATAAAAAGTTGAGATAAACAATCATTAAAGTGTTAATTAAATTTTTATGTGTAATTAAATATTTTAAAAGATTTCTTTCATAGTTACAGAAACCTTGTTTCGATGTTATGTGTTTGTGCGAATGCGAGGGAGATGTATGTCGTTCACCACCATATGGTGACCACTGTAACATTCTGAGTGCTTGTGAGTGGAGAGAATTTACACTCTGAAGAACAATTGTTTTAAAAAATTATTTTGACGAAAAAATGTAATTGGTTAAGGCATAATTCCACTGGATGTGCGCTTTATAAGCGTTGTTACCACTGTTATTATCTAAAATACTAAAAACAGTTGAATTCAAGGTTTTGGTGTACCATTTTACACATGTAGTTAACACCATATTAATTATCATTTGATGTGTGTCTACATTCAGTATGTTATTATTAATATATTACACATCAACATTGTAATATTGTATGTTATTAATTATTATTATTATTGTTAGACATATAAGGCTTGTTTTGGTTGTAGTAAATGTAATTATTATTTTGTTAATTATATGTGTGTGTGTGTATGTGTGTATATATATATATATATATAGAGAGAGAGAGAGAGAGAGAGAGAGAGAGAGAGAGAACCTTCAAGGCTGCAAAAGTGAGAGAAAGCGAGAGAGAAAAAAGATTATTTTGTATAATTATGTAAATATATATATATATAGATAAAGTGTCTATTTTGTTTATTTATGTATATAGGGAGAGGGCGTATGTTTTGCTCAATTATAATTGTCTTGTGAATATAGAACATGTGTGTGTAGAGAGAGAAAAAACTTATAGCTTATGATTTGATTGTAAAAGCTTTTGATATTATTAAAAATTATATATACATATAAACCATAACCTATGTTATTTTTATTATTATACCCCTTATACAAAACAATTATTCCTATCATACTTGAATAATCGCAAAAGCAGTAGAGATGTATGTCTCTCACATGGAATGTAACAGCAAAGAAACCGGTTTTTATAGTAGAGAAAGAGCGCTGCAAGTTACAACAGCTTGCCTGAGCCAGCTCTACGTCAACCTCACACACACACACACACACACACACACACACACACACACACATACACACACAGCTTTATAAAACACGGACGCCAGCTATCAGTTCCTCTTTGAATACATTAACGGAACGTGGTAGTGTTTCACACACACACCGCTTGTACCAGCTTAGATGCTGTTTGACTGGTTTACAGGCGAATCGTCACAGGAGTAAATATATTTATTCAGTTAATAATTTTAGTAACGCATAATAAGAATATATGTTTTCTAAACAGTATTCAAATCGATGCATCTGTTTTATATTAACACAATATAAACATTATAATAATACAATATCCGGTTTTGAGTACCGGAGGAACCGCGTCGGGATGTCATTAATCACCAAATTTCAGAACCCGTCAGGTACCTATTGTCCCAAATTTTAACCGATCAATTTCGCGTAACGGTTTCTCCTCCCCGTCCAGAGTTTAGACATACAGGACTTGTTTTAGGGTGTACCCCCCATCCGTTGATTTAAACATTTCGGGTGTCAAAATTCGGACACCAAAAATTTCGGGTAACCCCATCCGTTGATTTAAACATTTCGGGTACTAAATTTCAGACACCGAAAATTTCGGGTACCCCCATCCGTTGATTTAAACATTTCAGACATCACGCCCTCTACGTCGTCGTCATGTGGGCGTACCCACAAATTTCGGGTACCCCCATCCGTTGTTTTAATCATTTAGGGTACCAAAATTCTGACATTAAAAATTTCGAGAGAGAACGATTATTTTGTTACATCAAAATAAACCAGAACGCGGAAGTGTTTTAACATTCGGACACCAGCTGCCAGGGCCTCTGTCATGAACTGGAACCCGGTTAGGGCGTACCCAAAAATTTCGGGTACCCCCATCAGTTGATTTAAACATTTCGGGTAACGGTACCCGATACCCCCAAAATTTCGAGTAACGGTACCCGATGACATCGCCTCTGCGGGCAACCGCCGAATTCCGGGTACCCCCATCCGCTACACATTGTTTTCGGCTACCAAATTGCGGACATGCAGAAACCACGGCCTACGTGACGTCTTGAAACAGGTTTTAGCCATGCGGACGCCAGCGACTTGAGCCTCTGTATGACGTCATGAACTGGAACACGGAAGTGTTTCAGTCACACATACACACACATACACACACACACACACAAAACAGTGACGTCACATGGACAGCTCGGACACCAGCTGCCAGTGCCTCTATGACGTCATGAACTGTAACCCGGTAGTGTTTTCAACTGGGGGTTCCCCAACCAATTGTTTTCACACCGCGGAAGCCAGCTACCAGTGCCTCTCTGTGACGTCATCGCCATTGTTTTCTAACACTCACTTTCCCTCTACTAGAAATAAATAAATAATATTAAATGAAAATAAAAAAACCCTCTAAATCCAAAAAAGTATGTAAGCACACTTACTAAAAATTTTGAACAATATTATTTAATAGAAACCACAACATTCAAATGGAAGTAAGTACGTCTTATTATGTGGTTATGAAGAAAGTATTAAGAAGAGTTAATAACACCCCCAAGATTACAGAAGGAAGTAAGAAAATATTACTATATGTCTACAAAGAAATATTCTAAATACTTAACAATAAAACCCCAAGATAAAAAAAATTTTTATATCAAGAAGGACCTATGCAAAATAATTAAAAAAAAAACACTATGATCTAAAATACATGCCGAATTGCCAAACGAATTGAACAACAAAATAAATGATTGTTTATGACCAGAATAATGTCAAATGGAACAAGAAAAAATGTTTATCAACTTAATTGTTGGTAATGTGACCAGAAAAAATGGTAAAATAAGAAGAACAATGGATAATTTAATGAATATAATTACACTGAACTTAAGTAATGATAATAATTAAGGAAATTACGATTTAGAAATTCTTGGAAATAGAAGAACAAATGAAAAAATAATACTTAGAGTTACTGTCACAAAAAAAAGAAGACCAAGATTAATTACAATTAATGACTGTCAGAAATGTTATCAGAAAATAATTAAGAAAAATAAAATGGAATCACGAAGTATGAAATATATGAATAATTAAATATAAAACGCGACAATGTAAAGAATTCTCAAGATGTTTATTATTAATTAATTAAGAAGATTATTATGATATTATTATATTTTTATAGCTGACTGTAGATGAATTCCAGCAGTACTATATTGAAGTGTAGTGTGGGCAGCAGAGTATGAAGCCAAACAGTGCCTCTCTGAACTGTACCAACTCACATATTAGGGATTGTTAGGGAAATTGAATATTTAAGGGATATTAGAATCGTTGCGAAGAATGACATCAAATTCCAAAAAAGTATGACGGAAGAAAACAGAAGGAAGATAGCTGACAGAATAATAATGGAGGAACGCTTTGATAGCAGTAACTAGCAACAGAAGAGAAGTCAACCTAAAGTTTCATTGAGTATTGTGACCAACCATCGACAAATACTGTTTAAATAAAAAAAAAAGAATGTTAATATGAGTAATAAAATGTCATTAAATAGAAAATTGTAAATACAAGTCTAAACAAGTTACATTGAGAATTCCATCGTTGACCATTGAAATTAATATGAAGGAAAGGCATGTAAAAAATATAAGTTTACTTGACCTAAATTACATTCAGGTAAATTAAACTTCTTTAGGAGGGGAAGAATATGTAACGCAACAGAAATGCGGTCCCCGACGTAGCATAAAGAAAAATATGAAAAATAGAATAGGGAAGTATATATTTATATCCCACACTAATAAAAGGGTCAGAGAAATAAATTCATCATTGTATAAAAGTAATAAGAATGCAAGGTAGTAATAATAATAATAATAAATAAGCATGTAATAAAGATAATATTGATAAATCTCAATGTTTAGTGAGAGGTAAATAAATAAAAACATTGATAAAAATTGTAAGAAAGAAAACTGATATTGACTATTTTAAAGTAATTGATGGTGTGAAAATAGATAAGAATGAGTCAAAAATGTACGTTATAAGTTAATCTAAAGTACTTATTATGAATTGTATAATATTATGTTGTTATCATAAATATGATGTTATAGTTTGTGTTATCTTATGAAAGCTTACTTGTTGATAGAATATCAAATAATGAAGTAATATGTATTATTCGTTTACTGTTGCAGAACTGTGGTTGAACTCAGTTATTGAGTATTAATTAATTTCATTTTTCTTATGTGTGATCTATAGGTCAAGATAAAGTTATTGTTACATATCATAAAGATAATTATTTGTGTACATGTACGTAGTTAAAAGTTGATTATGTTTGTAAACTTGTATAAAAAGGCTATAGTTGTTAACAAGTTAAATTCAAAAGTAGATCAAAGTATAATAATAGGCCTAACAGCCAATAACACTGTACAATAACTCAGATCAGAAAGGTTAGGTAAAGAATTTAATAACAAATAATAAATATAATTTAATGAGTTAGTAGAAACCAATAATAATTAATAATAAATAATAAACCAACTTAAACTAAACAAATTATGATAATGCCATAGTGCAATGATATCGATAGATAATGTTTGATATCGGAAAAATAATATTTATTAAAAGAAACAGGCTAAGAGTGAAAAACCAGCAGAATATATAGAAATTAGTAAACAAGCTATAAATAAGATTATATTCTGATATAATGGAAGTTTAGTAAGTAATTATTTTGATGAGTGGAAGAATATTATATGAAATTATTACTATATAACAAAATATTGAATAAGAATAAAAAAGTTTGTTGCTATTGACGACAAAATGAATATAATTTGTTGATTTTGATTATTGAATTTGATGTCATGAACGAGAAGAGATTAACCACGAGAGATGGTCAATAAAAAAATGGATTAATCTAAATTATTAAATAAATCAACATTCACAATAAAAGAAGGAATAATTACCATAATTTGGGCCAAATAAACATTAATCAAATTGTCTAATTGGATAGTATAAAACGATAATAAGTAATTAAATTCAAAGGAATGACTTGGATTGTCCAATATCAGATCATGAAACGAATGTTAATTGAATGAAGTAATAAAACCAGATAAAGAACTATCTGTGTAAAGATTTAATCCTCTAAACCAAACGAAAATAGAATAAACATCAAATCACATTGGACATCGCAGTTTACATCATACAATAGAAAAACGTATTTGGATTCGGAATTTGTCGAAGCACGTAATCACAATTTTGCACGTTGGTGAACAAAAGGAACGGTATCTCTCCATCAACCCAGGACCAAGGATTCCAGTTTTATTACAACTTTGAAGACAAGACTGAAGAAAATCATCTCATCTGCGTTTGATACTGAACGACAACTAACAAGGTTAGGTGCGAACAGCCTTCTCGAGTCCCATGGTCCAGCGAACGGTAAACTTCAGTTATTTAAATAATATTAAATAAAATAAACTTTAATCTTGTAATATCTTGCATTCCTATTTATGTATTTTCTAATCTTCCCAACAGTTGAAAGAACCTTCACGCCCTGTATCTAAAATAATTATAAAAACAACCATAACTGAATTTAATATAAAACATTGTACCGATCGATAATCGATTAACTCAGACTTATAGCCTTTTCGTATCTCAAGTAAGAACAATCTTATTGGATGTTAAATATTTGAACTAATAAAGAATCATTGCATAATTTCAAGATCTTATCATTTAAGTATTTTTTAATGAAGTGTGAATAAGAAACACACAGATAGATACTTTAACCACTACACCGTACGCGGTGGGTTAACCTCTAAATTACCTTTGTCTTGGAACTGCAGCGCTAGTTGCGGACTTCTCCGGTATTAAAGAGAGGAGAATTACATACGAAATTTCTCTTATTCTCTGCAAAGCAGAATAGGCTTGAGCGGAATTTTTGAATAATACCCAACATACATAAGTTTCATTCACACCAACACTCTTAGATTAAATAGAGGGATAAGGTAGTCATAATTAACTATCCCACGACACCTAATAAATTAAGATATAGAAGAAATTGTTATATTAAATAATTAAAGAAAGGAAGGAGTTAAGTTATAAATTGGCTTCCATCGCGGGGCTCGATTGAGACTCACGTACCCGTTAAGGTATAATATATATATATATATATATATATATATATATATATATATATAAATGCTGAAAGAAATTGAGAAAAATGAAAAGAAGTCGATTTGAAATTTAACAAAGTGTAGGTCTACAGTAATATTTATTTATTCGGTGTTTTTATGTTCCTTTCTTTTTCTATTTTTCTTTTAAAAAAAGAGTGACAAGCATTATATTTATAACAAAATTATTTAACATTAATTTACATGCTGTAAAATTTATATCCACAACCCTGTTAGTTACATTTATATCCACAGCAATTAAACACTTGCTAGTAACCCTCACTTTCTTAATTTCAACGTTCTCTTTAAAGTATTTATATTTCACAGAAAGGTATTATTAGGCTTCCAAAACGAACTTGAAGCCTACATGGTGTGTATTTTTAATTGATTTTAATGAAATTAGTGAAGTACAGCTGTTATTTGCTCATTATTTTTAATTTGTTGGTACGATTTTCATTATAACACCAGAAAACCCGTATTCTACAAAAACGATAGGTGGTTGAAAAATCCCCCCCCCCCGTAATGAAATACTGGGTTTACACCTGTTTACAAGCAATGAGGTATTAACACTTTTAGTGTTATCTGTTTACTAACAGCTGTGACCTGTGTGTTCACGTCTGAGATCATAATTATGGCGTGTGTATCCAATCATAAGGCTCGATGCACACACGCGTGACTAGCAGTCACCTAGCCGCAGTCAGCAACCAGATTTTGCCACATACAGCCATCTGTTTGTATCATAGAAAACGTGTAATGTTCTCTTCTTTAGTATACAGACATTTTATTTGGACTCGGAAACGGTTTTGGGTGCACCCATTTACTGATTCAAGACTTATTAGATATAGATTTCGTATTAAAGGTACATAGTTCATTTTGTTCTTCATCTTCAGCGGCGCAACAACCCATTATTGAGCCAAGGGCTCCTTTAACAGACTCTCCCAGTTGTTCCGGTTAAGTACAGACAACTGACTTGCTGAGAAACAGATAGGTTTCTCCACATAAACGAGTTTCACAGATGGGATATGTGACTTTTCCGATCCAACCCCAAACCTGGAGGACCAGGAACTTTAATTTCGGGGTGCTCTTCCTCTATAGAGTTAATTTCACCTCAGCTGACAAGTTCTTTCTGCCCGGTCTCAGTAGGCTAACTGCCTCAGCCCATGTGTGCAGCTGTTGGGCTACTATAGCCTCCTCCGCCACCACACTAGATGCACTATCTGCTGCCGATGTGCACCATCCTGCCAGGCCAGGGCCCAGGATACTCCAGACAGCCCTGACAGAACCCCCATCTGTCGTTTGCTTACCGATCCACTCCGACGAAGGGATTGGTTACCACAACCTTGGAGTGGATTGCTCGCCGAAACAAGTTCCACCGACGTGTATCCAACACTTTTAATGGGGTAGTTCCTGAGCGGCGTCCTTAAGGCAACATATTGGCATAGATAAACGTAACGGCGTCGGATAAGTGACGGTGGGATAACTCAGACTGTACTGTTTATTGAACACTGTATTTAGTTGCTAACACTGCGTGTAGTATCTAACACTTACAATGGAGTAGTCCCTAAGCCAACATTTTGTCGTAGATAATCGTATCGACGTCGAATAACTGAAGGTGGGATAACTAAGAAAGTACTGTGTATTGAACACTGTATGTAGTATGTAACCCTTACAATGGAGTAGTCCTTGAGGCACATATTGACGTAGATATACGTAACGGCTTCGGATAAGGAAAGGTGGGATAACTAAGATTGTACTGTGTGTTGAAGACTGAATGTAATATCCAAAACTTATACTGGGGTAGTCCCTGAGCCAACATTTAAACGTAGATAAATTAACGGCGTCGGATAAGTGATGGTGGAACAACTAAGATTGTACTTTGTATAGAACACTGTATGTATTATCTAACCCTTACAATAGTGTAGTCCTTGAGGCACCATATTGGCGTAGATAAAGGTAACGGCATCGGATAAGTGAAAGTGGGATAACTAAAACTCTACTGTGCATTGAACACTGTATGTTGAATCTGACACTTACAATGGAGTAGTCCCTGAGCCAATATATTGACGTATATAAACGTAACGGGGTCGGCTAAGTGAAGGTGGGATAACTAAGGCTGTACTGTGTATTGAGCACTGCATGTAGTATCTAACACTTACATTGGAGTAGTCCTTGAGGCACCATATAGAGGTAGATAAACGTAACGGCGTCGGATAAATGATGGTGGAATAACTCAGAATTTACTGTGTATTGTACACTGTATGTAGTATCTAACACTTAAAATGGGGTAGTCCTTGAGGAAACATATTGGGGTAGATATACGTAACGGCGTCGGATAAGTGAAGGTGGGATAACTAAGACTGTAATTTGTATTGAACACTGTATGTAGTTGCTAACACTTACAATGGAGTAGGTAATGAGCCACCATATTGACGTAGATAAACGTAACGTTGTCGGATAAGTGAAGGTGGGACAACTAAGTCTGTACTGTGTATTGAACACTGCATGTAGTATATAACACGTACAATGGAGTAGTCCTTGAGGCACCATATTAACGTAGATAAACGTAACGGCTTCGGATATGTTGAGGTGTTATAACTAAGACTGTACTGTGTATTGAACACTATATTTACTATCCAACGCTTATAATGGGGTAGTCCCTGAGCCACCGTTTTAACGTAGGTAAACTTAACGGCGTCGGATAAGTGGAGGTAGGATATCAACGACTGTAATGTGTATTGAACACTGCATGTGGAATCTGACACTTGCAATAGAGTGGTCCCTGAGTTACCATAATGCCGTAGATAAACGTTGCGGCGTCGGACAAGTGAAGGTGATATAACTAAGACTGTACTGATTATTGAACACTCTATGTAGTATCTAACTCTTACAATGGAGTAGTACTTCAGTCACCATATTGACGTAGATGAACCTAACGGCGTCGGATAAGTGAAGGTGGGATAACTAAGACTCTACTGTGTATTCAACAATGCATGTAGAAACTAAACTTTAAAAGAGGAAGTCCTTGAGGCATCATATTGGCGTAGATAAAAGTACCGGCGTCGGACAAGTGAAGATGGGATAACTAAGACTGTACTGTTTATTGAACACTGCATGAAGTATCTAACCATTACAATTGAGTAGTCCCTAAGCCACCAAATTGGCGTAGATAAACGTAACGGCGTCGGATAACTGAAGGTGGGATAACTAAGAAAGTAATGTGTATTGAATACTGTATGTAATTGCTAACACTTACAATGGAGTAGTTACTGAGCCACTATTATGACGTCGATAAACGACGGCGTCGGGTAAAATAAAGGTGTGATAACTAAGACTGTACTGTGTATTGAACACTGTATGTAGTTGCTAAAACTTACAATGGACTAGTTACTGAGCCACCATATTGACGTAGAAAAAACGTAGGCGTCGCAAAATTGATAGTGGAATAACTAAGACTGCACTGTGTATTGAACACTGTATGTAGTATCTAACCCTTAAAATTTGGTAGTCCTTGAGGCACCATATTGGTGTAGATAAACGTAACGGCGTCGAATAAGTGAAGGTGGGATAAATAAGACTGTACTGTGTATTGAACACTATATGAGTTATCTAACTTTTACATTGGAGCAGTCCTTGATGCATCATGTTGACGTAGATAAACCTAACGGCGTCGGATAAGGGATGGTGGAATAACTAACGCTGTACTGTGTATTGAACACTGTATGTAGTATCTAATCCTTAAAATGGGGTAGCCCTTGAGGAAACATTATGGCGTAGATAAACGTAACGGCATCGGATAAGTGAAGGTGGGATAACTAAGACTGTAATGTGTATTAAACACTGTATGCAGTTGCTAACACTTACAATGGAGTAGGTAATGAGCCACCATATTGACGTAGATATACGTAACGGTGTCGGATTAGTGAAGGTGGGACAACTAAGGCTGTACTGTGTACTGAACACTGCAGGTAGTATATAACACGTACAATGAAGTAGTCCTTGAGGCACCATATTGACGTAGATAAACGTAACGGCTTCAGATATGTTGAGGTGGGATAACTATGACTGTACTGTGTACTGAACACTGAATGTACTGTCCAACCCTTATAATGAGGTAGTCCATGTGCCACCGTTTCAACGTAGATATACTTAACGGCGTCGGATAAGTGGAGGTTGGCTAAAAAAGACTGTACTGTATATTGAACACTGCATGTAGAAACTAAACCTTGCAATAAAGTGGTCCCTGAGGCACCATAATGCCGTAGATAAACGTAGCGGTTTCGGATAAGTGAAGGAGGTATATCTAAGTCTGTACTGTCTATTGAACACTCTATGTTGTATCTAACTCTTACAATGGAGTAGTACTTGAGTCACCATATTGACGTAGATAAACCTAACGGCGTCGGATAAATGAAGGTGGGATAACTAAGAGAGTAATGTGTATTGAACACTGTATGCAGTATCTACCACTTACAATCGAGTAGTCCTTGAGGCACCATATAGATGTAGATATACGTAACGGCTTCGGATAAACAAAGGTGGGATATCTAAGACTGTACTGTGTATTGAACACTGAAAGTAGTGTCCAACCCTTATAATGGGGTAGTCCCTGAGCCAACATTTTAACGTAGATAAACTTAACGGCGCCGGATAAGTGGAGGTGGGATATCATAGACTGTACTGTGTATTCAACACTCTATGAAATATCTAACTCTCAAAATGGAGTAGTCTTTGAGACAACATATTGACGTAGATAAACGTAACGGCGTCGGATAAGTGAAGGTGGGATAACTAAGACTTTACTGTATACTCTGCATGTAGTATCTATCCCTTGTAATGGAGTGGTCCCTGAGGGACCATAGTGACGTAGATAAATGTAAAGGTGTCGGATAAGTGAAGGTGGGATAACTAAGGCTCTACTGTGTATTGAACACAATATGTAGTATCTAACTCTTACAATGGAGTAGTCCTTGAGACACCATAATGTCTTAGATAAACGTAGCGGCGTCTGATAAGTGAAGGTGGTGTAACTAAGATTGTAATGTGTATTGAACACTGCATGTAGTATCTAACCCTTGCAATGCAGTGGTCCCTGAGGCACCTTATTGACGTAGATAAACTTAACGGTGTCGCATAAGTGATGGTAGAATAACTAAGACTGTACTGTGTATAGAACACTGTATGTAGTATGTTAAACTTACAATGGTGTAGTCCTTGAGGCACCATATTGGCGTAGATAAATGTAACGGCGTTGGATAAGCGAAGGTGGGATAACTAAGAATTTACTGTGTATTAAACACTGTATGTAATATCTAACCCTTTCAATGGAGTAGTACCTGAGCCACCATTTTGTCGTAGATAAACGCAACGACGTCGGATAAGTGAAGGTGGGATAACTAAAGCTGTACTGTGTATTGAGCACTGCATGTAGTATCTAACACTCACAATTGAGTAGTCCTTGAGGTACCATATTGATTTAGATAAACGTAACAGCGTCGCATAAGTGATGGTGGGATAATTAGGGCTGTACTGTGTATTGAACACTGCATGTTGTATCCTACACATATAATGGGTTAGACCCTGAGCCAACATTTTAACGTAGATAAACTTAACTGCGTCGGATAAGTGAGGGTGGGATTAGTAAGACTGTACTGTGTACAGAACACTGTATGTAGTATCTAACACTTAAAATTTTGTAGTCCTTGAGGCAGCATATTGACGTAGATAAACGTAACGGCGTCGGATTAGTGATGTTGGAGTAACTATGACTGTACTGTGTATTGAACACAGTATGTAGTATGTAACACTTAAAATGGGGTAGTCCTTGAGGAACCATATTGGCGTAGATAGATGTAACGGCGTCGGATAAGTGATGTTGGGACAACTAAAGCTGTACTGTGTATTGAACACTGCATGCAGTATATAACACTTACAATAGAGTATTCCTTGAGGCACCATATTGAGGTAGATAAACATAACGGCTTCGGATATGTTGAGGTGGGATAGCTAAAATTAGTATCCAACCTTTATAATGGGGTAGTCCCTGAGCCACAATTTTAACGAAGATATACTTAACGGCGTGGGATAAGTGGTGGTGGGATAACTAAGAGTGTACTGTGTATTGAAAAATGCATGTAGAATCTAACCCTTAATATTGGGTATTCCTTGAGGCACCATATTGGCGTAGATAAACCTAACGGCGACGGATAAGTGGAGGTGGGATAACTAACACTGTACTGTGTATTTAACATTGCATGTAGAATTTAGCCCTTAAAATGGGTAGTCCTTGAGGCACCACATTGGTGTAGATAAAGGTAACGGCGTCGGGTAAGTAAAGGTGGGATAACTAAAATTCTACTGTGTATTGAACACTGTATGTTGAATCTGACCCTTACAATGGAGTAGTCCCTGAGCCACCATTTTAACGTAGATAAACTTAACGGCGTTGGATAAATGGAGGTGGGATAACAAAGACTGTACTGTGTGTTGAACACTGCATGTAGTATCTAACACTCACAATTGAGTAGTCCTTGAGGCACCATATTGATTTAGATAAACGTAACAGCGTCGCATAAGTGATGGTGGGATAATTAGGGCTGTACTGTGTATTGAACACTGCATGTTGTATCCTACACATAAAATGGGTTAGACCCTGAGCCAACATTTTAACGTAGATAAACTTAACTGCGTCGGATAAGTGAGGGTGGGATTAGTAAGACTGTACTGTGTACAGAACACTGTATGTAGTATCTAACACTTACAATGGTGTAGTCCTTGATGCACCATTTTAGCGTAGATATAGGAAACGGCGTCAAATATGTGAAGGTGTGATAACTAAAACTCTACTGTGTAGAGAACACTGTATGTTGAATCTGACCCTTACAATGGAGTAGTCCCTGAGCCACTATATTGACGTAGATAAACGTAACGGCGTCGGATAAGTGAAGGTGGGATAACTAAGGCTGTACTGTGTTTTGAGCACTGCATGTAGTATCTAACACTTAAAATAGTGTAGTCCTTGAGGCAGCATATTGACGTAGATAAACGTAACGGCGTCGGATAAGTGATGTTGGAGTAACTATGACTGTACTGTGTATTGAACACAGTATGTAGTATGTAACACTTAAAATGGGGTAGTCCTTGAGGAACCATATTGGCGTAGATAGATGTAACGGCGTCGGATAAGTGATGTTGGGACAACTAAAGCTGTACTGTGTATTGAACACTGCATGCAGTATATAACACTTACAATGGAGTATAAACATAACGGTTTCGGATATGTTGAGGTGGGATAGCTAAAATTAGTATCCAACCTTTATAATGGGGTAGTCCCTGAGCCAAAATTTTAACGTAGATATACTTAACGGCGTCGGATAAGTGGAGGTGGGATAACTAAGAGTGTACTGTGTATTGAAAACTGCATGTAGAATCTAACCCTTAATATTGGGTATTCCTTGAGGCACCATATTGGCGTAGATAAACCTAACGGCGACGGATAAGTGGAGGTGGGATAACTAACACTGTACTGTGTATTTAACATTGCATGTAGAATTTAGCCCTTAAAATGGGTAGTCCTTGAGGCACCATATTGGTGTAGATAAAGGTAACGGCGTCGGATAAGTAAAGGTGGGATAACTAAAATTCTACTGTGTATTGAACACTGTATGTTGAATCTGACCCTTACAATGGAGTAGTCCCTGAGCCACCATTTTAACGTAGATAAACTTAACGGCGTTGGATAAATGGAGGTGGGATAACAAAGACTGTACTGTGTGTTGAACACTGCATGTAAAATCTAACCCTTGCAATAGAGGGGTCCCTGAGGCCCCATAATTCCGTAGATAAACGTAGCGATGTCGGGTAAGTGAATCGGTATAACTAAGACTGTACTGTTTATTGAACACTTTATGTACTATCTAACACTTACAATGGAGTAGTACTTGGGTCACCATATAGCCGTAGATAAACCTATCGGCGTCGGATAACTGAAGGTGGGATAACTACGAGAGTAATGTGTATTGAACACTGAATGTAGTATCCAACACTTATAATGGGGTAGTCCCTGAGCCAACATTGTAACGTAGATAAACTTAACGGCGTCGGATAAGTGGAGGTCGGATAACATAGATTGTACTGTGTATTGAACACTCTATGAAATATCTAACTCTTAAAATGGAGTAGTCCTTGAGACAACATATTGACGTAGATAAACGTAACGACGTCTGATAAGTGAAGGTGGGATAACTAAGACTGTACTGTGTATTGAACACTGCATGTAGTATCTAACACTTGCAATGGAGTGGTCCCTGAGGGACCATGTAGATAAATGTATCAGCGTCGGATAAGTGAATGTGGGATAACTAAGAATCTACTGTGTATTGAACACACTATGTAGTATCTAACTCTTACAATGGAGTAACTCTTACTCTTGAGCCACCATATTGACGAAGATAAACATAACGGCGTCGGATAAGTGAATGTGGGATAACTAAGGCTGTACTGTGTATTGAACACTGCATGTAATATCTAACAATTGCAATGGAGGGATCACTGAGGCAGCATAGTGACGTAGATAAATGTAATGCCGTCGGATATTTGAAGGTGGGATAACTGAGACAGTACTGTGTATTGAACCCTCTATGTAGTATCTAACTCTTACAATGGAGTAGTCCTTGAGTCACCATATTGACGTAGATAAACGTAACGGCGTCGGATAAGTGAAGGTGGGATAACTAAAACTGTACTGTGTATTGAGCACTCTATGTAGTATCTAACCCTGACAATGGTGTAGTCCTTGTGGCACTATATTGGCTTAGATAAAGGTAATGGCGTTGGATATGTGAAGGTGGGATAAATAGAACTCTATATTGTATTGAACACTGTATGTTGAATCTGGCCCTTACAATGGAGTAGTCCCTGAGCCACCATATTGACGTAGATAACGTAACGACTTGGTATAATAGAAGGTGGGATAACTAAGGCTGTAGTTTGTATTGAGCACTGCATGTAGTATCTAACCCTTACAATGGAGTAGTCCTTGAGGCACCATATTGACGTAGATAAACGTAACGGCGTCGTAAAAGTGATGGTGGAATAACTAAGACTGTACTGTGTATAGAATACAGTATGTAGTATCTAATCCTTACAATGGTGTAGTTCTTGAGTCACCATTTTGGCGTAGATAAAGGTAACGGCGTCGGATAAGGGAAGGTGGGATAACTAAGGCTGTACTGTGTATTGAACACTGCATGTAATATCTAACCCTTACAATGGAGTAGTCCTTGAGGCACCATATTGACGTCGATAAACGTTACGGCTTCGGATAAGCAAAGGTGGGATAACTAAGACTGTACTGTGTATTGAACACTCAATGTAGTATCCAACCCCTATAATGGGGTAAGCCCTAAGCCACCATTTTAACATAGATAAACTTAACGACATCGGATAAGTGGAGTTGGGATAACTAAGGCTGTATTGTGTATTGAAAACTGCATGTAGTATCTAACACTTGCAATGGAGTGGTCCCTGAGGCTCCATAATGTCGTAGATAAACGTAGCGGCGTTGGATAAGTGAAGGTGGTATAACTGAGACTGTACTGTGTATTGAACACTCTATGTAGTATCTATCTCTTACAATAGAGTAGTCCTTGAGTCACCATATTGACATAGATAAACGTAACGGCTTCGGATAAGTGAAGGTGTGATAACTAAGAATATACTGTGTATTGAGCACTCTATGTAGTATCTAACTCTTACAATGGAGTAGTCCTTGAGGTACACCATAATGTCGTAGATAAACGTAGCGGCGTCGGATATGTGAAGGTGGTATAACTAATACTGTACTGTGTATTGAACACTGCATGTAGTATCTAACCCTTAAAATGCAGTAGTCCCTGAGGCACCGTATTGACGTAGATAAAAGTCTTATTTAGAAGACCTTTAACTTTTACCTTTTTTCCAGTTATTTGTCTTACTTAAAATCATCTTGCGTTTTCAATACGGACAGTCATGTTAACAAATATTCTTATATTATTCACCTTTCTTAATTTAAGCTTTGATAAATTTCAATTTTATTTGCTTCTTTAAAAATGTTTTCCTCCTTTCATAGGTGCTGTATATTTAAACGTTCAATGAGTGTTGCTTTACAAACAATGGTAACCCTTGGGTGGGGGGATATATTTCTCCCTGAAATCCGAAAAGATTAAAAACATGTTGCAACTAAAACTTTAAAACTGGTTGCGTGTTTTTTGAAATATAATTAATTGATTTCCAATTCAGTTAATTAAAAAAAATTATTATTTTAGTCAATGACAATTTTAAATTATTATTATTATTTGGTGTTCTGCCCTAAGGCATGTCTTCAGGTGGTAGGAACCCTCCAAGCTGTCCTATCGCATGGCAGTCTTTTCGTTTCTTCGTAACACCCTCTGATCTTAATGATGTTTATTGACTTCATTCTTATACGCCCTCTTCTTTTTTCTCCTTCTATGGCACCCTCCATGGCAGTTGTAAGCAAAGAGTCTCTTCTAAAACAATGACCTTAACAATTCCTTTTCCTATTTTCTATTATCTTCAGGATTCTTCTCTGAATTGTAAGTTTAAATAATTTACAATAACAGGCCTTATACTCAATAATAAATATATCATAGATTGGCATAGAAGATGCAATTTGACAAAGGAAAAGTAAAGGAAGACTAAACTCTATACAACTACAACTTAAAGTAAACACAGTGAAGAGTTTGTGTTTTATATATATTGTAAAAACGCCGCGTGTCGGGTGTATTATTATGTTTAATGTTTGTGTAATTGGAAGTTTTATCAAACGTAAATTGTGCCGTTCGGAAGCGTCTGGTAGCCTGCGTGCCTTACCTGTCCCTTCTCGCACTTTTGTAACTCCCGATAGGCGCCAAATTGTTTTACGAGAAAACAATTAAAAGTTTTTACCTGTATGGTTTGACAGTGCACTAGTGTAAATTTGAATCGTTCGCCGACTGGCATGAAACCGATTCTCGTTTGAGTGGGGGAAAACGTGTTGCCAACTTGAATAATGTTGGGTAATGTTGACTCACTGCTATTAAACAAAACATACATATTTTATTCTTCGTATTGTTTAAATTAGCAGCCATCCTTACTTTTCTTTTATAAAATTGCTAAACTGCTATAATTGTTTTTATTATTTAGACAAAGCTTTTCGTCATTACTGACATCTTCAGGTCTTAAACCTTTCAATTTTGCTTTAATTTTTAAATACTTAAAAAATTCCCTTACATTTTTATATTTATCTGCTTGCAATTCGCATGTTTTATTCTTCGTATTGTTTAAATTAGCAGCCATCCTTATTTTCTAAGGATTCAAAAAAAAAAAAAACATACATAATATTCTCTATAAATAAATACTAATAAATACTGGACAGTTATTCTCGGTACACACTTTTTTTATTTAGGCTCTGAATTATTAGTTCTTGTTAACGCTTTATACAAAATAATAATTGATATAATAATTTTAGTCTCGGCAAAATATAGTCGTTCAGTCAGCGGATTGCTGGGTTGGCAGTACAATGTTTCTGTTAGATGCAAGACAGCGTTGGTTATTATTTACAAAATTAAAACTGCCTATAGGGTCCTTTTAAGTATGATACAGAAGTTTTTATAACAAGATAACAAATAAGAACATATCATTTAAAGTTTGTGATCATTAAAATTACACAAGGTTTGCTATAAATTAAATATTATGGTGTTGAAGTGTGACAGTGTCGTTGTGTAACATAGGTTATCATGTGTTCATTCAATGTTTACAAAGTTATTTCTTTATTTTATCAATCCTTTAAAATATATTCAGTGATAGTGAGAGTTTTATTATATAGTTAGAATTTTTGAAAGAGAATTTGTTTTATAATGATCAAATAAATTCAGCAATACTCAACGTTAGTAGATATGATGGTTATTGTCAGTCGTCCATGTAAAGTAATGGGTCGATGTTGATTCTTCCTACTTCAGTCTTGGGCTGAAAAATTGGTTGTCATCTTCTTCAAGTCGAACTACAGGTATTTTCCGGTCATCTGGATTAATTCCGAGCTGGTCCTTGGTGTAGATTAGTTGTAATGGCCTCTCCTCTGTTGTCCTGGTACTCCTTCTCAAAATTGTGGGCACTTATACTGTTTTTCTGTTGAAATTTTGGGCCCTTCACGGCGTGGCGTCTCTCCAGTTTAGCGTCACTACATAAAGTATTGTTCCTAACTGAAATTAGTTAATATTCGGTCGTTGTTATGGTTATGGTTGTTATGGTGAAGAGCTCTCGCTCGGAGGTGTGAACTGTCTGACGGCGGCATAGTAACTATTACTTGATACGACTGGTACGTTAGAACGAAGCGGAGCGAGTACTCCGCGATAATATAGTTCCAACTTTTATTTAAATATACATTATTATAACAAGATGAAACAAATTATTTATACTTATTTAATTTACAGGAATTATTTTAACTACTACTCGTACCTTCAAATTATTAATTACTTACATTACGATTTTCAGACATTTCTAAGTTACAGACGGTTCGCTAAGCACGTTTTGTCCGGAATTAAACAAGTCAACGCATGATGATTTACTAAAGGGTTAACTGTGATATTATTAACTATTTACAATACGATTTTTTATTACTTGTTTAGTTAGATTTTTCCCAATTAAATCTCATACTTATTCTGGGTTAGTACAGGGGTATTAGGTTTAATTGTGCGATTTAAAAATACTTAATTGCTTTTTCAAATTTTTTTATTTTTTTTTATTATTAAATATTTTATTATCAATTAAATCGTCACATACTCCGCCGCTTAAAATCCACATTAGGAATTTTTGTAAGGAAAATTCAAATGTGGGGACTAGGAGTATGCTTGGCGTCAATGGGTGGACTTCCTCTCCCCATTTCCTTTTCTCTCACATTGTTATGGGCATGTGTTATACACATTTATTTCTTCTCTACAATACAATATACGTATATATTTTCTTAGAAACTACCTTTTTCATTACATAAAATTCACACTTAAGATCTACATTTTAAAACACAAAACACTTTCTTATGTCTACTACTTAAATCTACTACCGGTTTTTTCTTTTTTGTTTTAGTTACTCTCTTCATAGAGTAATTTTCTAAATATTTTGTTATTTAGAGGTCAGTTTAGTGGTCATTGAGTACTCATTTTGCTTATCTTTCGCTGAACAGGATCTCAGGTTGATCAGGCCTCATTTCCAAATTCTACGATTAGCACTTAGCATGGTTACTGAGGTATAAGATAACTTGTCTACCTAGTATTACCTTTTCTATTTTTGGCTATGCTATTTCTTCTTATACAATTTTATCTCCGAAATATGTGTTCTCCGTACATATTCTCGAGTCGCAGGTTCGTACAGGGCTACTGTAACTGGAGTTAAGTACTTCTGGATTTGGTAAGGACCACACCATCGGTATGATAGTTTAGAGGTGGTCTTATCAATTGCACTACTAGTCGGGTGTGTCTTGTACATTACTAAGTCACCGACTTGGTACCTAACTAAATTGTTAGTGTTATGAACGTTTCTTTCGTGGTATTTTCTGGATTTCTCTAGATTCGCTCTTAAATTAGCGCAAGCTTTATTCCATATTTGCTTAATCTGCTTATCCTTTATTTGCGGAGGTAGCAAGTCGTGTATTTTCCATTTAGTGGAAAAGGGGTGGTTTGGTTTGTATTTATACAGTAACTCAAACGGGGTCGACTTGTGTCCTTCGTGATAAGCTGAATTAAAGGCGTATTGTATCCAGGATAGGTTCTGGTCCCAAGACGTATGATCGTTCGCATGGTAGGCGATTAATGCAGATTTGAGGTTTCGTAGATACCTTTCAGCAATATTGCCTTGCGGTCGATACTCCGTAGTGGTAATATGGTCTATTCCTAACTTGAAACACATATTCTTAAATTCTTTCGCCTTAAATTGTGGTCCGTTATCTGACACTATACGTACAGGTGTACCATAATCTTTAAATAATCTTTCCTGTAATATTTTTACAGTCGTCGACGCTAATGCTCGCCGCATGGGATACATCCAAACAAATTTGGTGAACGAATCTACACAGATGAGTAACATAGTATTACCTGATTTAGATCGTGGGTAGGGACCTGAAAAGTCTAAATAAAGTTTAGAGAAAGGGGCCTTAGGGATTTCTGAAATTAATTGGCTTACCTGACTGTTTCTTGCCGGTTTACTGAGAGCGCATAAATTACACTTTTTTACGAAACTAGCTATTTCGCTGTTCATATTGTTCCAATGAATTTCTTTTCGAATGCGATGTATGGTTTTATTGATTCCCATATGGGCTCCAATGGTAGATGAATGGAAGTACTCCATCAGCATGGGCTTAATCATATCAGGGGCGATTATTCTTAGTTCCTTTCCATTTCTTATTTTGTGGCATAGTATACTCTTACTTAATACGTATTTCTCGGATTTAATACCTTGCTCAAGTTGTTCTATAATCGGTTTCAGAAGAGGGTCTTGTTGTTGATATAGAGCAATGTTGGTAAAGGCAAGGGGAAATTCAGTAATTACGGCGTTAGCAAGGGCTGTTTCCGGATTCTCCTGGTTTCCGGGAGTATTTGTGGGCGACTGGAACATACGGGACAGGGTATCAGCGACTACATTTTGTGTACCTTTAATATGCTGCACTTTGAATTTGTAGCAGTTTAACCTCAATACCCATCTTCCAATACGTCCTAACTGTTTAGGGTGATTCAGTAACCAAGATAATGCTTGATCAGTTTCCAAAAGGAATTCTTTATGTTCTAGGAAGGTTTTAAACTTCTCAAATGCAAAAACAATGGCTAAACATTCCAATTCATATGCGGAATATTTTCTTTCTTGGTCGCTCAAGGTTCGCGATGCATAACTAATAGGTAGTCTACTGTTTTCTATCTCTTGATAGATGACTGCACCTAACGCTACACTAGAACTGTCGGTCTGCACTACGAAAGGTTTCGTGAAATCTGCTAGTTCCAATACTGGGGGAGATATGATGCTTTCGTTGAGTTGTTCAAACGCATTTTGGTGTTGTGCGCTCCATTCAAACTTTGCTCCCTTCTTTCTTAAGGAATTCAGCGGTGCTGCTATTTCGGCAAGATGGGGGATATACTTGTGGAAATAATTTACCATTCCCAAAAATCGGGCTATACCTTTTGCATCTCGCGGGGGTGAAAATTCTCTGATGGCGCGGGTTCGTTCGGGGTCAATGCTTACTTTTCCATTTGCTTTCACGGTGTGACCTAAGAATGAAAATTGTGGGACGGCAAAATTTACTTTTTTGGGGTTAACTTTTAATCCTGCTTTTTGTAACCGAGATAACACTTCACGTAGGTGTTTAAGATGTTGTTCCATTGATTCGCTATAGATAACGATGTCGTCCAAGTAGTGATACACATATTTAAATTTAATATCATGAAATATTCTTTCTAATAATCTACTACATACGGAACTTCCTTGAGATATTCCAAAGGGTACTCTAGTAAATTGGTACAGGTTAAAAGGAACGGCAAACGCGGTTAAACGTTTGGATTCTTCCGAAAGGGGTATTTGGTGAAAAGCTTGATTCAGATCCATTACCGTAAAGACTTTCGCTTTTGTGAAGTAATGAAAAGCACTATGGATGTCTGGAAGCGGGATAGATTCAAATTCTATTCGTTTGTTTTATTGCCGGTATCCACAACTAGTCTATGTTTATCGTGACCTTTTGGTACTAAAAAGGAGGGTGATGAATATGGAGACATAGAGAGTTCAATGACTCCTTGTTCTAACAACTTGTTGATATGGTTCCTCATCACTTCCATCTTGGGGGGCGACAACTTGTATGGGGGTAGGCGTATTACTTTCTGATCGCTCAGATTGATCTTATATTCTATTAATTTCGTAAGTCCTAGCTTCGGTGTAAGAACTGAGGAAAATTCTTTTATTAATTTCTGCATTTTCAGTCTATCTCTACTTTCTAGATGAGATAATTCAGACTCTTGGTGTACTACGTGTGCAGTCGATGATCTTGTTCTTTCTTGTTTGTCAGTATTACAATCAAAATTATACTTCCGTGTACGGTCGAATAGAAAATAATATTTCTGCTCATAGATGTCAAGAATCATTCCCGTTTTACTTATAAAGTCTGCTCCCAATATTAAGTCGGGTCCTAATTCATTACATACTAACATAGTAAAAAACCACGTTAGGTTCTTGATTTTAACTTTAATGGTGATGCTAAGTTTTATTATTATATTCCGTTTATTGGCGGTAGCACATTTTATATTCACCGCCTGACTCCGTTTTACTAGGTTGTGTTCGAATAATTTATCTGCTAACTTTTGACAGATTAAGGTTCTGGTAGATCCCGAATCGATTAATGCGATTGTGGAGGTAACACCTAGGTCAACTTGTATTAAGGGTAATAGACTTTTAGTCCAGTTACATTTAATTATCGCGTTACATTTTTCAATAAACTTTCTAACGTAGGGATCTATTTCTTTAGAGCTTCTTTTCCTTCCCCTTTTTTTTTTATTGTCGTACATTTCTTTAGGTTCACCGGATCTCAAGTTGCTGCGGAAGACACAGGATTTCGGGTCCCACTGCCTTACATGTTTTTTGGATTAGGGTGTTTACGTTCGTATTGCTTGCTGTTACAGTTTTTACTTATGTGTCCATATTTACCGCAATTATAACACATGTGCTTATTACGAGGGGGGTACCTAGTTTCCGTTTTAGGTGGTGTTTCATTTGACTTACCAGGGCTGCGCAAATTGTGAGGTCTATTGAATACTCGCCTTTCATGCTGGGTTGTTATATCGGGCACTAGGGCTTGCAATTCATTTCTATTCGCTTCGGTTGATTTCATCGCATGTCTATTCTGATCTGAGTACCATACATTCGAAGAATGGATACTGCATTGTTCTAGATCCGCAAAGGTGTTAGGTCGAGTTATCAAAGCTAAACGAGATCTTTCTTCTGGTGACAATCCTACTAAAATGGTGTCGACTAAAATCCTACTAAAATCTGTCTCTCATTCCAATCTACTTGTAGTAGTTGAGATGACTCCCTGATGTCTGAGATGTAATGGGCCTATCTCTCGTGATTTCCTTATACTCGTAGTACGGTCTTTCTTTTAAGTTCTTCATAAATTCCTGTGGGAATAAAATATATTATTATTGGGGTATGCAGGTCTTCTTCTGGAAGGGTAGAGCTTAATGATTCTATCACACGATTCTTTAACGGGGGTTTACATTTCGGTAGGAGAACTTGCAAAATTTGCCAGTCATTCAGCTGCTGTAGATCTTTTATCTGCAGGAGATATTTGATGAAATTCAGTAGTTTGGTGACATTTAATCCATCAGTGTATGGGATTTCAGTTAAAAGTTTCTCCACGGGATGAGTGATTTTTCCATAGAGGTCTCCGTTATAGTTCAAGTGTGGCATCGCTTTAGGAGGACGATATGATGCATTCGGGGTAGTCAATTCGTGCGTTTCGGGGCGAATCTGGAAACGATTGGGAGGAGGGGCTTCAAATATAGTCGGGGCATTTAAATCTCTATCAGGGTATTGCTCGTGAGTAGGTTGTATTTGCGATGCGGCGGGTGAGTCGCGATCCGTGTTGGGTGGAGGGTGATCTGTCGTAGGGGATTGAACTGGGGAGATGTGTAGTTTCTTCAAGGACTTCTCAATTTCATCCATTCGGAACGAGTCGGATTTTCTTCGTAACTCATTGATAATAGTGGGTAATCGACGTAAAGCTTCGTCAGCAAAATTTTGGACTTCAGGAGATATTTCCGTAAGATTAGGCCAGATCAATAAATTTTTCATTCTCTGGGTTAAATGCTCTATTCTTTGAGTAGTCCGCAATATTATCGCCGGAGATTTCTCGTCTTGGAGGGTTTGAGACAATAAAGTTTGCTCGCTATACTTGGCATTACAAATTTCTCTTTCGCTCTCATAATCGAGTCCGCTTAGGTTGCTTAATTGCGCGGGTGTATCAAATCCACTTTCGCGTATTGACTTACGCAATTCAGCGACTGTTACATTCGCATGGGGTAGACCACGCAAAAGAGCTTCATAAGACAGCTCGTCCTTTAATAGTAAATCCGGATTAAATTGTGCCATTTTTATCTTATTTCTAACACATTAAATGTACTTCAAATTGATTTTACTACACTATACACCTATTACATAGACAAGTTCTTTCTTGGGTAAATCATTTGCATTGTACACAAGAGAATAATTTCTCTTCTAAGGGAGAGACAAAAATTCCACACACATACTTCAATGTAAAATCAACGATCAGCTGTTTGCTGGAATGTAGGTCACCCTCGTTTAGTTAGTAAACAATGACAAGGTAGTTGTATGCGTGGGAGCGCGAGGATTACGCATACGTATTGTTCTCTACAACAATAGCTAAACCTATCTTTCTCGACCGGTTTCAACCGGAGAGGCCAGTCGGACTAAGGGGTGAAACTAATTCAACGAAACACGTTTTACAAGTTACAGGTGTATTATGGTTGTAACAGTCTGAGTTTGGTATTTAATTGTCTTACTTTCCACCATTAATTTTTCAAATTATTTTTAATTTTTGGTAACAAAATTAAGTTACGAATTTCTTTACACGTGATTAACCGGGTCCACTTTACACAGGAGTTTATATTTTTTTTGTTTTTACCGTGACGACACACATACACTTACGTTCTATGTAGGCATATTCAGGAAACTACAGGTCTTGAATTGTCACAATATAAACCTGTTAAAGACTGAACAGTTTGACAAGCACTAAAATTCATGTACGTACTTGAATTGGCGTCATACAATGATAGTCTGTATTATTTTGCGTATCTTAAACAAATTACATCATACGCAAGATAGTGAATAATCCTGTACAAAATAAATTCATAAGGTGAATTTATTTATGAACTTAATTTTATGAAAATTAATATTACATGAAATACAGTAACTGAGTGCATAGATCAGGTAACTAGTGCAGAGAGTTATCTATTTTACTACGTATCAATTATTTTTAATTATCAGTGTGAGGTATCTTTGTTTGCGTCACGATGCTTACAACCTTTTATATAAAACAACAGAGAAGAGCAGCTTTGTAACACTTTTACAAGACAGCAACAACACAATACACAATTAATTATTATTTACAATAAAGCATAGCAGAGTTGCGCATTTTTGTAACGTTGTGGGCTACGTTACAAATCCAGGGAACCCATCATAATTGACACTCGCCAATTATACAGGCTGCCTACGTTGTAACGAACTGAAATTAAACTCAACACAAATAATGTGACGATTTAAATTGTAACCATTATTAAAAAGGAAGAAATTAAAAAAAAATTAAGGTTGCGAGCCATTAACCATTTAAATCTCACAATAATAATAGAAACATGTAGGTATTAAGTGTGAAAGGAAGAAGTAATTAATTAGGGCAAAGAAACTGTAATAAAGAGGCATATTGTAAATAATTATTATTGTAGTATTTAACCCTTGCTTGCTATTAGGCGCCTACCTGTTGATTCCGGACTCGACATGTTTTCCGAGTCTTCTGTAATTATGAATAAAATAAAAAACTAATGTTAATAATTAAAGAATCTGAAGACACAGATAGTCACTAAAATAACTCATTTAAATTATGTATTTTTATTTAGAGATAGTTTGTATAAATAAAAATGTTTATTTAGAGAGAGACAGGGACTATATTCTCGCGGAATAAACACCCCACTACCTCTTATGCAGTACCAGTGGAAGCGGGCGAAAAATCTCTCTCTCTCGCTATGAAGACTCCAAGCAGTGCACACGCACGAGCAAAAGCTCTGTTGGAATGTTGTGTGATTTGTTGTTAGTTTGGCTTATTTCAAATGTAGTTTATTAACTGCTACACAAAAGAGTGTAACATGTAACATTAATTAAAAATCAGAAACGTGGTAACAAGAAGAAATATGTGACAACAAAAGTACGAGTATTAATAACGATGACTGCTAACTTCACCAACTGACGACACTTTTCTACATCCTACCCGGAGATGTGAACTACCCGAATTTGCAACTCTAGTAGACCCGACAGAAGATGCATTTCGAGACATCAAAGAATCTACGCCTACCATCGTAGAAGGTTCGACCTAGACTGCAGACGTTTAAGCCTTTAATGACTAAGACCAGACCTAAATGAGGACGACGCTTTTAAGGATTCCAAAGACGGACACTCACGGAGGAAATTTCTACATACCAAATTAAAGGTGACTCGACAGCACGTCTATCGAGCAATAAATAATAATTATAATTGTAACACAATACACTTTAAAAGAGAGACTTTTCAGAGACGATTAAACTTGTAAAGATGAAAAAAAGAATTAACTCTAAGTATTTAATGTAACTACTCAGACATCATACATTGTAACAGTTTAAATCTTAATGTATCGTAGTATAATTAATACCATTCTTCAAATGGAATAATAATGAAGCATAAAACTAAAGGTCTTGCAAGCTAATATCATGAAGTGAATATAATTAAAAGTTTGATGACTAAATACCTAAGGTTACCCGGATCCGTGGTATAGCTAAATAAAATCTGTTGTGATCCCAAAGTTTAAATAAAGAATTCAAATAACGTTAATAATTCAATTAGTAATGTCATGGGATCTATCTTTTGAGTAAATGTTATATTTTCAAATGTTTAATAAAGAGAAGTCTACTTGTTACACACATATACTGAGTACATAAATCAACAGTTTTCCCATTCCCTGATTCCTTTTATATTTACTCTGTGTTGTTCTGATTAAATTTCAGCTCGTCGAAGAAGGCAGCCTGAATAATTGGCAGAACCAATTATTTCGGGTTCCCCAAGTTATAACACTAGAGAAGATGTTATAATAACAGTAGTATTTACGCTATTTATTAGGTCACAAGGGGAAGGTATTTCACTGATTTATGCACTCACTTCAATGTGTAACAAGATGACATCTCTTTATTAACAAATTATTTGAAAAGATCCCATAACATAATTATTTATACTAAAATATTCAAAAGGGTTTTCTGTAAAACAAGGGATCATATTGATCATGTAATTTTACCTCGGATCCGAGTTTACTATAAATATAGTAAAGACGTCTGAGTTATACTATGCTCATCTAGGAGCTTGCAAGATTACACTAACCATTTGAAGAATGGTATTATTTACTAAAGGGATTATAATTAACATTTCCATATTAACGTTACAACGTATGGTTTTCAATTCTACAGTTTACATTTCTTCGGTTTCATTTGTTGCTTAAAGAAAATTATAGTCTTCGAAAAGTCTCTTTCATCTATAAAGTTATGTCTCAAATGTAATTAATTCTCGATAGCCAAGCTATCGAGTCACCTTTAAAATAAGCTTTGCTGTCCTCGTCCTGGGGTGTGACTCTTCGGAATTCTGGTAGTCGGCGTAGTCATCTGGGTCGTGTCTCTGGCGAATATCTTATAGCTGTATCAGGGAGGAGATTGAAGTAATGCTGGTTAAAGTTGGGTTGATCCACGTAGGTCCTGGTCAGCGTCCTATGGGTTGTAGACGTCCATATGTCCAGTTTGTGCAGGTCACATATTCACAAGTAGAGTTGTACTAGAGTTTACATCTTAAGTAGAGACGTCACCTTCTTTACGTGTTGTTAATTTTTTTAAATTATTAAATTTCTTAAACAAACTTTTCTACATCTTATATATTTAAAAATCACTAGCTCCCCACGTTTTGTAGTGGTAGCTAACAGTTATATTTAAGTTTAATTAACACATTTCTGAAGAGCTCTCGCTCGGAGGTGTGTACTGTCTGACGGCGGCATAGTAACTCTTACTTGATACGACTGGTACATTACAACGAAGCGGAGCGAGTACTCCGCGATAATATAGTTCCAACTTTTATTTAAATATACATTATTATAACAAGATGAAACAAATTATTTATACTTATTTAATTTACAGGAATTATTTTAACTACTACTCGTACCTTCAAATTATTAATTACTTACATTACGATTTTCAGACATTTCTAAGTTACAGACGGTTCGCTAAGCACGTTGTGTCCGGAATTAAACAGGTCAACGCATGATGATTTACTAAAGGGTTAACTGTGATATTATTAACTATTTACAATACGATTTTTTATTACTTGTTTAGTTAGATTTTTCCCATTTAAATCTCATACTTATTCTGGGTTAGTACAGGGGTATTAGGTTTAATTGTGCGATTTAAAAATACTTAATTGCTTTTTCAAATTTTTTTATTTTTTTTATTATTAAATATTTTATTATCAATTAAATCGTCACACCGCCGCTTAAAATCCACATTAGGAATTTTAGTAAGGAAAATTCAAATGTGGGGACTTGGAGTATGCTTGGCGTCAATGTGTGGAATTTCTCTCCCCCATTTCCTTTTCTCTCACATTGTTATGGGCATGTGTTATACACATTTATTTCTTCTCTACAATACAATATACGTATATATTTTCTTAGAAACTACCTTTTTCATTACATAAAATTCACACTTAAGATCTACATTTTAAAACACAAAACTCTTTCTTATGTCTACTACTTAAATCTACTACCGGTTTTTTCTTTTTTGTTTTAGTTACTCTCTTCATAGAGTAATTTTCTAAATATTTTGTTATTTAGAGGTCAGTTTAGTGGTCATTGAGTACTCATTTTGCTTATCTTTCGCTGAACAGGATCTCAGGTTGATCAGGCCTCATTTCCAAATTCTACGATTAGCACTTAGCATGGTTACTGAGGTATAAGATAACTTGTCTACCTAGTATTACCTTTTCTATTTTTGGCTATGCTATTTCTTCTTATACAATTTTATCTCCGAAATATGTGTTCTCCGTACATATTCTCGAGTCGCAGGTTCGTACAGGGCTACTGTAACTGGAGTTAAGTACTTCTGGATTTGGTAAGGACCACACCATCGGTATGATAGTTTAGAGGTGGTCTTATCAATTGCACTACTAGTCGGGTGTGTCTTGTACATTACTAAGTCACCGACTTGGTACCTAACTAAATTGTTAGTGTTATGAACGTTTCTTTCGTGGTATTTTCTGGATTTCTCTAGATTCGCTCTTAAATTAGCGCAAGCTTTATTCCATATTTGCTTAATCTGCTTATCCTTTATTTGCGGAGGTAGCAAGTCGTGTATTTTCCATTTAGTGGAAAAGGGGTGGTTTGGTTTGTATTTATACAGTAACTCAAACGGGGTCGACTTGTGTCCTTCGTGATAAGCTGAATTAAAGGCGTATTGTATCCAGGATAGGTTCTGGTCCCAAGACGTATGATCGTTCGCATGGTAGGCGATTAATGCAGATTTGAGGTTTCGTAGATACCTTTCAGCAATATTGCCTTGCGGTCGATACTCCGTAGTGGTAATATGGTCTATTCCTAACTTGAAACACATATTCTTAAATTCTTTCGCCTTAAATTGTGGTCCGTTATCTGACACTATACGTACAGGTGTACCATAATCTTTAAATAATCTTTCCTGTAATATTTTTACAGTCGTCGACGCTAATGCTCGCCGCATGGGATACATCCAAACAAATTTGGTGAACGAATCTACACAGATGAGTAACATAGTATTACCTGATTTAGATCGTGGGTAGGGACCTGAAAAGTCTAAATAAAGTTTAGAGAAAGGGGCCTTAGGGATTTCTGAAATTAATTGGCTTACCTGACTGTTTCTTGCCGGTTTACTGAGAGCGCATAAATTACACTTTTTTACGAAACTAGCTATTTCGCTGTTCATATTGTTCCAATGAATTTCTTTTCGAATGCGATGTATGGTTTTATTGATTCCCATATGGGCTCCAATGGTAGATGAATGGAAGTACTCCATCAGCATGGGCTTAATCATATCAGGGGCGATTATTCTTAGTTCCTTTCCATTTCTTATTTTGTGGCATAGTATACTCTTACTTAATACGTATTTCTCGGATTTAATACCTTGCTCAAGTTGTTCTATAATCGGTTTCAGAAGAGGGTCTTGTTGTTGATATAGAGCAATGTTGGTAAAGGCAAGGGGAAATTCAGTAATTACGGCGTTAGCAAGGGCTGTTTCCGGATTCTCCTGGTTTCCGGGAGTATTTGTGGGCGACTGGAACATACGGGACAGGGTATCAGCGACTACATTTTGTGTACCTTTAATATGCTGCACTTTGAATTTGTAGCAGTTTAACCTCAATACCCATCTTCCAATACGTCCTAACTGTTTAGGGTGATTCAGTAACCAAGATAATGCTTGATCAGTTTCCAAAAGGAATTCTTTATGTTCTAGGAAGGTTTTAAACTTCTCAAATGCAAAAACAATGGCTAAACATTCCAATTCATATGCGGAATATTTTCTTTCTTGGTCGCTCAAGGTTCGCGATGCATAACTAATAGGTAGTCTACTGTTTTCTATCTCTTGATAGATGACTGCACCTAACGCTACACTAGAACTGTCGGTCTGCACTACGAAAGGTTTCGTGAAATCTGCTAGTTCCAATACTGGGGGAGATATGATGCTTTCGTTGAGTTGTTCAAACGCATTTTGGTGTTGTGCGCTCCATTCAAACTTTGCTCCCTTCTTTCTTAAGGAATTCAGCGGTGCTGCTATTTCGGCAAGATGGGGGATATACTTGTGGAAATAATTTACCATTCCCAAAAATCGGGCTATACCTTTTGCATCTCGCGGGGGTGAAAATTCTCTGATGGCGCGGGTTCGTTCGGGGTCAATGCTTACTTTTCCATTTGCTTTCACGGTGTGACCTAAGAATGAAAATTGTGGGACGGCAAAATTTACTTTTTTGGGGTTAACTTTTAATCCTGCTTTTTGTAACCGAGATAACACTTCACGTAGGTGTTTAAGATGTTGTTCCATTGATTCGCTATAGATAACGATGTCGTCCAAGTAGTGATACACATATTTAAATTTAATATCATGAAATATTCTTTCTAATAATCTACTACATACGGAACTTCCTTGAGATATTCCAAAGGGTACTCTAGTAAATTGGTACAGGTTAAAAGGAACGGCAAACGCGGTTAAACGTTTGGATTCTTCCGAAAGGGGTATTTGGTGAAAAGCTTGATTCAGATCCATTACCGTAAAGACTTTCGCTTTTGTGAAGTAATGAAAAGCACTATGGATGTCTGGAAGCGGGATAGATTCAAATTCTATTCGTTTGTTTTATTGCCGGTATCCACAACTAGTCTATGTTTATCGTGACCTTTTGGTACTAAAAAGGAGGGTGATGAATATGGAGACATAGAGAGTTCAATGACTCCTTGTTCTAACAACTTGTTGATATGGTTCCTCATCACTTCCATCTTGGGGGGCGACAACTTGTATGGGGGTAGGCGTATTACTTTCTGATCGCTCAGATTGATCTTATATTCTATTAATTTCGTAAGTCCTAGCTTCGGTGTAAGAACTGAGGAAAATTCTTTTATTAATTTCTGCATTTTCAGTCTATCTCTACTTTCTAGATGAGATAATTCAGACTCTTGGTGTACTACGTGTGCAGTCGATGATCTTGTTCTTTCTTGTTTGTCAGTATTACAATCAAAATTATACTTCCGTGTACGGTCGAATAGAAAATAATATTTCTGCTCATAGATGTCAAGAATCATTCCCGTTTTACTTATAAAGTCTGCTCCCAATATTAAGTCGGGTCCTAATTCATTACATACTAACATAGTAAAAAACCACGTTAGGTTCTTGATTTTAACTTTAATGGTGATGCTAAGTTTTATTATTATATTCCGTTTATTGGCGGTAGCACATTTTATATTCACCGCCTGACTCCGTTTTACTAGGTTGTGTTCGAATAATTTATCTGCTAACTTTTGACAGATTAAGGTTCTGGTAGATCCCGAATCGATTAATGCGATTGTGGAGGTAACACCTAGGTCAACTTGTATTAAGGGTAATAGACTTTTAGTCCAGTTACATTTAATTATCGCGTTACATTTTTCAATAAACTTTCTAACGTAGGGATCTATTTCTTTAGAGCTTCTTTTCCTTCCCCTTTTTTTTTTATTGTCGTACATTTCTTTAGGTTCACCGGATCTCAAGTTGCTGCGGAAGACACAGGATTTCGGGTCCCACTGCCTTACATGTTTTTTGGATTAGGGTGTTTACGTTCGTATTGCTTGCTGTTACAGTTTTTACTTATGTGTCCATATTTACCGCAATTATAACACATGTGCTTATTACGAGGGGGGTACCTAGTTTCCGTTTTAGGTGGTGTTTCATTTGACTTACCAGGGCTGCGCAAATTGTGAGGTCTATTGAATACTCGCCTTTCATGCTGGGTTGTTATATCGGGCACTAGGGCTTGCAATTCATTTCTATTCGCTTCGGTTGATTTCATCGCATGTCTATTCTGATCTGAGTACCATACATTCGAAGAATGGATACTGCATTGTTCTAGATCCGCAAAGGTGTTAGGTCGAGTTATCAAAGCTAAACGAGATCTTTCTTCTGGTGACAATCCTACTAAAATGGTGTCGACTAAAATCCTACTAAAATCTGTCTCTCATTCCAATCTACTTGTAGTAGTTGAGATGACTCCCTGATGTCTGAGATGTAATGGGCCTATCTCTCGTGATTTCCTTATACTCGTAGTACGGTCTTTCTTTTAAGTTCTTCATAAATTCCTGTGGGAATAAAATATATTATTATTGGGGTATGCAGGTCTTCTTCTGGAAGGGTAGAGCTTAATGATTCTATCACACGATTCTTTAACGGGGGTTTACATTTCGGTAGGAGAACTTGCAAAATTTGCCAGTCATTCAGCTGCTGTAGATCTTTTATCTGCAGGAGATATTTGATGAAATTCAGTAGTTTGGTGACATTTAATCCATCAGTGTATGGGATTTCAGTTAAAAGTTTCTCCACGGGATGAGTGATTTTTCCATAGAGGTCTCCGTTATAGTTCAAGTGTGGCATCGCTTTAGGAGGACGATATGATGCATTCGGGGTAGTCAATTCGTGCGTTTCGGGGCGAATCTGGAAACGATTGGGAGGAGGGGCTTCAAATATAGTCGGGGCATTTAAATCTCTATCAGGGTATTGCTCGTGAGTAGGTTGTATTTGCGATGCGGCGGGTGAGTCGCGATCCGTGTTGGGTGGAGGGTGATCTGTCGTAGGGGATTGAACTGGGGAGATGTGTAGTTTCTTCAAGGACTTCTCAATTTCATCCATTCGGAACGAGTCGGATTTTCTTCGTAACTCATTGATAATAGTGGGTAATCGACGTAAAGCTTCGTCAGCAAAATTTTGGACTTCAGGAGATATTTCCGTAAGATTAGGCCAGATCAATAAATTTTTCATTCTCTGGGTTAAATGCTCTATTCTTTGAGTAGTCCGCAATATTATCGCCGGAGATTTCTCGTCTTGGAGGGTTTGAGACAATAAAGTTTGCTCGCTATACTTGGCATTACAAATTTCTCTTTCGCTCTCATAATCGAGTCCGCTTAGGTTGCTTAATTGCGCGGGTGTATCAAATCCACTTTCGCGTATTGACTTACGCAATTCAGCGACTGTTACATTCGCATGGGGTAGACCACGCAAAAGAGCTTCATAAGACAGCTCGTCCTTTAATAGTAAATCCGGATTAAATTGTGCCATTTTTATCTTATTTCTAACACATTAAATGTACTTCAAATTGATTTTACTACACTATACACCTATTACATAGACAAGTTCTTTCTTGGGTAAATCATTTGCATTGTACACAAGAGAATAATTTCTCTTCTAAGGGAGAGACAAAAATTCCACACACATACTTCAATGTAAAATCAACGATCAGCTGTTTGCTGGAATGTAGGTCACCCTCGTTTAGTTAGTAAACAATGACAAGGTAGTTGTATGCGTGGGAGCGCGAGGATTACGCATACGTATTGTTCTCTACAACAATAGCTAAACCTATCTTTCTCGACCGGTTTCAACCGGAGAGGCCAGTCGGACTAAGGGGTGAAACTAATTCAACGAAACACGTTTTACAAGTTACAGGTGTATTATGGTTGTAACAGTCTGAGTTTGGTATTTAATTGTCTTACTTTCCACCATTAATTTTTCAAATTATTTTTAATTTTTGGTAACAAAATTAAGTTACGAATTTCTTTACACGTGATTAACCGGGTCCACTTTACACAGGAGTTTATATTTTTTTTGTTTTTACCGTGACGACACACATACACTTACGTTCTATGTAGGCATATTCAGGAAACTACAGGTCTTGAATTGTCACAATATAAACCTGTTAAAGACTGAACAGTTTGACAAGCACTAAAATTCATGTACGTACTTGAATTGGCGTCATACAATGATAGTCTGTATTATTTTGCGTATCTTAAACAAATTACATCATACGCAAGATAGTGAATAATCCTGTACAAAATAAATTCATAAGGTGAATTTATTTATGAACTTAATTTTATGAAAATTAATATTACATGAAATACAGTAACTGAGTGCATAGATCAGGTAACTAGTGCAGAGAGTTATCTATTTTACTACGTATCAATTATTTTTAATTATCAGTGTGAGGTATCTTTGTTTGCGTCACGATGCTTACAACCTTTTATATAAAACAACAGAGAAGAGCAGCTTTGTAACACTTTTACAAGACAGCAACAACACAATACACAATTAATTATTATTTACAATAAAGCATAGCAGAGTTGCGCATTTTTGTAACGTTGTGGGCTACGTTACAAATCCAGGGAACCCATCATAATTGACACTCGCCAATTATACAGGCTGCCTACGTTGTAACGAACTGAAATTAAACTCAACACAAATAATGTGACGATTTAAATTGTAACCATTATTAAAAAGGAAGAAATTAAAAAAAAATTAAGGTTGCGAGCCATTAACCATTTAAATCTCACAATAATAATAGAAACATGTAGGTATTAAGTGTGAAAGGAAGAAGTAATTAATTAGGGCAAAGAAACTGTAATAAAGAGGCATATTGTAAATAATTATTATTGTAGTATTTAACCCTTGCTTGCTATTAGGCGCCTACCTGTTGATTCCGGACTCGACATGTTTTCCGAGTCTTCTGTAATTATGAATAAAATAAAAAACTAATGTTAATAATTAAAGAATCTGAAGACACAGATAGTCACTAAAATAACTCATTTAAATTATGTATTTTTATTTAGAGATAGTTTGTATAAATAAAAATGTTTATTTAGAGAGAGACAGGGACTATATTCTCGCGGAATAAACACCCCACTACCTCTTATGCAGTACCAGTGGAAGCGGGCGAAAAATCTCTCTCTCTCGCTATGAAGACTCCAAGCAGTGCACACGCACGAGCAAAAGCTCTGTTGGAATGTTGTGTGATTTGTTGTTAGTTTGGCTTATTTCAAATGTAGTTTATTAACTGCTACACAAAAGAGTGTAACATGTAACATTAATTAAAAATCAGAAACGTGGTAACAAGAAGAAATATGTGACAACAAAAGTACGAGTATTAATAACGATGACTGCTAACTTCACCAACTGACGACACTTTTCTACATCCTACCCGGAGATGTGAACTACCCGAATTTGCAACTCTAGTAGACCCGACAGAAGATGCATTTCGAGACATCAAAGAATCTACGCCTACCATCGTAGAAGGTTCGACCTAGACTGCAGACGTTTAAGCCTTTAATGACTAAGACCAGACCTAAATGAGGACGACGCTTTTAAGGATTCCAAAGACGGACACTCACGGAGGAAATTTCTACATACCAAATTAAAGGTGACTCGACAGCACGTCTATCGAGCAATAAATAATAATTATAATTGTAACACAATACACTTTAAAAGAGAGACTTTTCAGAGACGATTAAACTTGTAAAGATGAAAAAAAGAATTAACTCTAAGTATTTAATGTAACTACTCAGACATCATACATTGTAACAGTTTAAATCTTAATGTATCGTAGTATAATTAATACCATTCTTCAAATGGAATAATAATGAAGCATAAAACTAAAGGTCTTGCAAGCTAATATCATGAAGTGAATATAATTAAAAGTTTGATGACTAAATACCTAAGGTTACCCGGATCCGTGGTATAGCTAAATAAAATCTGTTGTGATCCCAAAGTTTAAATAAAGAATTCAAATAACGTTAATAATTCAATTAGTAATGTCATGGGATCTATCTTTTGAGTAAATGTTATATTTTCAAATGTTTAATAAAGAGAAGTCTACTTGTTACACACATATACTGAGTACATAAATCAACAGTTTTCCCATTCCCTGATTCCTTTTATATTTACTCTGTGTTGTTCTGATTAAATTTCAGCTCGTCGAAGAAGGCAGCCTGAATAATTGGCAGAACCAATTATTTCGGGTTCCCCAAGTTATAACACTAGAGAAGATGTTATAATAACAGTAGTATTTACGCTATTTATTAGGTCACAAGGGGAAGGTATTTCACTGATTTATGCACTCACTTCAATGTGTAACAAGATGACATCTCTTTATTAACAAATTATTTGAAAAGATCCCATAACATAATTATTTATACTAAAATATTCAAAAGGGTTTTCTGTAAAACAAGGGATCATATTGATCATGTAATTTTACCTCGGATCCGAGTTTACTATAAATATAGTAAAGACGTCTGAGTTATACTATGCTCATCTAGGAGCTTGCAAGATTACACTAACCATTTAAAGAATGGTATTATTTACTAAAGGGATTATAATTAACATTTCCATATTAACGTTACAACGTATGGTTTTCAATTCTACAGTTTACATTTCTTCGGTTTCATTTGTTGCTTAAAGAAAATTATAGTCTTCGAAAAGTCTCTTTCATCTATAAAGTTATGTCTCAAATGTAATTAATTCTCGATAGCCAAGCTATCGAGTCACCTTTAAAATAAGCTTTGCTGTCCTCGTCCTGGGGTGTGACTCTTCGGAATTCTGGTAGTCGGCGTAGTCATCTGGGTCGTGTCTCTGGCGAATATCTTATAGCTGTATCAGGGAGGAGATTGAAGTAATGCTGGTTAAAGTTGGGTTGATCCACGTAGGTCCTGGTCAGCGTCCTATGGGTTGTAGACGTCCATATGTCCAGTTTGTGCAGGTCACATATTCACAAGTAGAGTTGTACTAGAGTTTACATCTTAAGTAGAGACGTCACCTTCTTTACGTGTTGTTAATTTTTTTAAATTATTAAATTTCTTAAACAAACTTTTCTACATCTTATATATTTAAAAATCACTAGCTCCCCACGTTTTGTAGTGGTAGCTAACAGTTATATTTAAGTTTAATTAACACATTTCTGAAGAGCTCTCGCTCGGAGGTGTGTACTGTCTGACGGCGGCATAGTAACTCTTACTTGATACGACTGGTACATTACAACGAAGCGGAGCGAGTACTCCGCGATAATATAGTTCCAACTTTTATTTAAATATACATTATTATAACAAGATGAAACAAATTATTTATACTTATTTAATTTACAGGAATTATTTTAACTACTACTCGTACCTTCAAATTATTAATTACTTACATTACGATTTTCAGACATTTCTAAGTTACAGACGGTTCGCTAAGCACGTTGTGTCCGGAATTAAACAGGTCAACGCATGATGATTTACTAAAGGGTTAACTGTGATATTATTAACTATTTACAATACGATTTTTTATTACTTGTTTAGTTAGATTTTTCCCATTTAAATCTCATACTTATTCTGGGTTAGTACAGGGGTATTAGGTTTAATTGTGCGATTTAAAAATACTTAATTGCTTTTTCAAATTTTTTTATTTTTTTTATTATTAAATATTTTATTATCAATTAAATCGTCACACCGCCGCTTAAAATCCACATTAGGAATTTTAGTAAGGAAAATTCAAATGTGGGGACTTGGAGTATGCTTGGCGTCAATGTGTGGAATTTCTCTCCCCCATTTCCTTTTCTCTCACATTGTTATGGGCATGTGTTATACACATTTATTTCTTCTCTACAATACAATATACGTATATATTTTCTTAGAAACTACCTTTTTCATTACATAAAATTCACACTTAAGATCTACATTTTAAAACACAAAACTCTTTCTTATGTCTACTACTTAAATCTACTACCGGTTTTTTCTTTTTTGTTTTAGTTACTCTCTTCATAGAGTAATTTTCTAAATATTTTGTTATTTAGAGGTCAGTTTAGTGGTCATTGAGTACTCATTTTGCTTATCTTTCGCTGAACAGGATCTCAGGTTGATCAGGCCTCATTTCCAAATTCTACGATTAGCACTTAGCATGGTTACTGAGGTATAAGATAACTTGTCTACCTAGTATTACCTTTTCTATTTTTGGCTATGCTATTTCTTCTTATACAATTTTATCTCCGAAATATGTGTTCTCCGTACATATTCTCGAGTCGCAGGTTCGTACAGGGCTACTGTAACTGGAGTTAAGTACTTCTGGATTTGGTAAGGACCACACCATCGGTATGATAGTTTAGAGGTGGTCTTATCAATTGCACTACTAGTCGGGTGTGTCTTGTACATTACTAAGTCACCGACTTGGTACCTAACTAAATTGTTAGTGTTATGAACGTTTCTTTCGTGGTATTTTCTGGATTTCTCTAGATTCGCTCTTAAATTAGCTCGAGCTTTATTCCATATTTGCTTAATCTGCTTATCCTTTATTTGCGGAGGTAGCAAGTCGTGTATTTTCCATTTAGTGGACAAGGGGTGGTTTGGTTTGTATTTATACAGTAACTCAAACGGGGTCGACTTGTGTCCTTCGTGATAAGCTGAATTAAAGGCGTATTGTATCCAGGATAGGTTCTGGTCCCAAGACGTATGATCGTTCGCATGGTAGGCGATTAATGCAGATTTGAGGTTTCGTAGATACCTTTCAGCAATATTGCCTTGCGGTCGATACTCCGTAGTGGTAATATGGTCTATTCCTAACTTGAAACACATATTCTTAAATTCTTTCGCCTTAAATTGTGGTCCGTTATCTGACACTATACGTACAGGTGTACCATAATCTTTAAATAATCTTTCCTGTAATATTTTTACAGTCGTCGACGCTAATGCTCGCCGCATGGGATACATCCAAACAAATTTGGTGAACGAATCTACACAGATGAGTAACATAGTATTACCTGATTTAGATCGTGGGTAGGGACCTGAAAAGTCTAAATAAAGTTTAGAGAAAGGGGTCTTAGGGATTTCTGAAATTAATTGGCTTACCTGACTGTTTCTTGCCGGTTTACTGAGAGCGCATAAATTACACTTTTTTACGAAACTAGCTATTTCGCTGTTCATATTGTTCCAATGATATTCTTTTCGAATGCGATGTATGGTTTATTGATTCCCATATGGGCTCCAATGGTAGATGAATGGAAGTACTCCATCAGCATGGGCTTAATCATATCAGGGGCGATTATTCTTAGTTCCTTTCCATTTCTTATTTTGTGGCATAGTATACTCTTACTTAATACGTACTTCTCGGATTTAATACCTTGCTCAAGTTGTTCTATAATCGGTTTCAGAAGAGGGTCTTGTTGTTGATATAGAGCAATGTTGGTAAAGGCAAGGGGAAATTCAGTAATTACGGCGTTAGCAAGGGCTGTTTCCGGATTCTCCTGGTTTCCGGGAGTATTTGTGGGCGACTGGAACATACGGGACAGGGTATCAGCGACTACATTTTGTGTACCTTTAATATGCTGCACTTTGAATTTGTAGCAGTTTAACCTCAATACCCATCTTTCAATACGTCCTAACTGTTTAGGGTGATTCAGTAACCAAGATAATGCTTGATTATCAGTTTCCAAAAGGAATTCTTTATGTTCTAGAAAGGGTTTTAACTTCTCAAATGCAAAAACAATGGCTAAACATTCCAATTCATATGCGGAATATTTTCTTTCTTGGTCGCTCAAGGTTCGCGATGCATAACTAATAGGTAGTCTACTGTTTTCTATCTCTTGATAGATGACTGCACCTAACGCTACACTAGAACTGTCGGTCTGCACTACGAAAGGTTTCGTGAAATCTGCTAGTTGCAATACTGGGGGAGATATGATGCTTTCGTTGAGTTGTTCTAACGCATTTTGGTGTTGTTCGCTCCATTCAAACTTCGCTCCCTTCTTTCTTAAGGAATTCAGCGGTGCTGCTATTTCGGCAAGATGGGGGATATACTTGTGGAAATAATATACCATTCCCAAAAATCGGGCTATACCTTTTGCATCTCGCGGGGGTGAAAATTCTCTGATGGCGCGGGTTCGTTCGGGGCCAATGCTTACTTTTCCATTTGCTTTCACGATGTGACCTAAGAATGAAAATTGTGGGACGGCAAAATTTACTTTTTTGGGGTTAACTGTTAATCCTGCTTTTTGTAACCGAGATAACACTTCACGTAGGTGTTTAAGATGTTGTTCCATTGATTCGCTATAGATAACGATGTCGTCCAAGTAGTGATACACATATTTAAATTTAATATCATGAAATATTCTTTCTAATAATCTACTACATACGGAACTTCCTTGAGATATTCCAAAGGGTACTCTAGTAAATTGGTACAGGTTAAAAGGAACGGCAAACGCGGTTAAACGTTTGGATTCTTCCGAAAGGGGTATTTGGTGAAAAGCTTGATTCAGATCCATTACCGTAAAGACTTTCGCTTTTGTGAAGTAATGAAAAGCACTATGGATGTCTGGAAGCGGGATAGATTCAAATTTTATTCGTTTGTTTAATTGCCGGTAGTCCACAACTAGTCTATGTTTATCGTGACCTTTTGGTACTAAAAAGGAGGGTGATGAATATGGAGACGTAGAGAGTTCAATGACTCCTTGTTCTAACAACTTGTTGATATGGTTTCTCATCACTTCCATCTTGGGGGGGCGACAACTTGTATGGGGGTAGGCGTATTACTTTCTGATCGCTCAGATTGATCTTATATTCTATTAATTTCGTAAGTCCTAGCTTCGGTGTAAGAACTGAGGAAAATTCTTTTATTAATTTCTGCATTCTCAGTCTATCTCTACTTTCTAGATGAGATAATTCAGACTCTTGGTGTACTACGTGTGCAGTCGATGATCTTGTTCTTTCTTGTTTGTCAGTATTACAATCAAAATTATACTTCCGTGTACGGTCGAATCGAAAATAATATTTCTGCTCATAGATGTCAAGAATCATTCCCGTTTTACTTATAAAGTCTGCTCCCAATATTAAGTCGGGTCCTAATTCATTACATACTAACATAGTAAAAAACCACGTTAGGTTCTTGATTTTAACTTTAATGGTGATGCTAAGTTTTATTATTATATTCCGTTTATTGGCGGTAGCACATTTTATATTCACCGCCTGACTCCGTTTTACTAGGTTGTGTTCGAATAATTTATCTGCTAACTTTTGACAGATTAAGGTTCTGGTAGATCCCGAATCGATTAATGCGATTGTGGAGGTAACACCTAGGTCAACTTGTATTAAGGGTAATAGACTTTTAGTCCAGTTACATTTAATTATCGCGTTACATTTTTCAATAAACTTTCTAACGTAGGGATCTATTTCTTTAGAGCTTCTTTTCCTTCCCCTTTTTTTTTTATTGTCGTACATTTCTTTAGGTTCACCGGATCTCAAGTTGCTGCGGAAGACACAGGATTTCGGGTCCCACTGCCTTACATGTTTTTTGGATTAGGGTGTTTACGTTCGTATTGCTTGCTGTTACAGTTTTTACTTATGTGTCCATATTTACCGCAATTATAACACATGTGCTTATTACGAGGGGGGTACCTAGTTTCCGTTTTAGGTGGTGTTTCATTTGACTTACCAGGGCTGCGCAAATTGTGAGGTCTATTGAATACTCGCCTTTCATGCTGGGTTGTTATATCGGGCACTAGGGCTTGCAATTCATTTCTATTCGCTTCGGTTGATTTCATCGCATGTCTATTCTGATCTGAGTACCATACATTCGAAGAATGGATACTGCATTGTTCTAGATCCGCAAAGGTGTTAGGTCGAGTTATCAAAGCTAAACGAGATCTTTCTTCTGGTGACAATCCTACTAAAATGGTGTCGACTAAAATCCTACTAAAATCTGTCTCTCATTCCAATCTACTTGTAGTAGTTGAGATGACTCCCTGATGTCTGAGATGTAATGGGCCTATCTCTCGTGATTTCCTTATACTCGTAGTACGGTCTTTCTTTTAACTTCTTCATAAATTCCTGTGGGAATAAAATATATTATTATTGGGGTATGCAGGTCTTCTTCTGGAAGGGTAGAGCTTAATGATTCTATCACACGATTCTTTAACGGGGGTTTACATTTCGGTAGGAGAACTTGCAAAATTTGCCAGTCATTCAGCTGCTGTAGATCTTTTATCTGCAGGAGATATTTGATGAAATTCAGTAGTTTGGTGACATTTAATCCATCAGTGTATGGGATATCAGTTAAACGTTTCTCCACGGGATGAGTGACTTTTCCATAGAGGTCTCCGTTATAGTTCAAGTGTGGCATCGCTTTAGGAGGACGATATGATGCATTCGGGGTAGTCAATTCGTGCGTTTCGGGGCGAATCTGGAAACGATTGGGAGGAGGGGCTTCAAATATAGTCGGGGCATTTAAATCTCTATCAGGGTATTGCTCGTGAGTAGGTTGTATTTGCGATACGGCGGGTGAGTCGCGATCCGTGTTGGGTGGAGGGTGATCTGTCGTAGGGGATTGAACTGGGGAGATGTGTAGTTTCTTCAAGGACTTCTCAATGTCATCCATTCGGAACGAGTCGGATTTTCTTCGTAACTCATTGATAATAGTGGGTAATCGACGTAAAGCTTCGTCAGCAAAATTTTGGACTTCAGGAGGTATTTCCGTAAGATTAGACCAGATCAATAAATTTTTCATTCGCCGGGTTAAATGCTCTATTCTTTGAGTAGTCCGCAATATTATCGCCGGAGATTTCTCGTCTTGGAGGGTTTGAGACAATAAAGTTAGCTCGCTATACTTGGCATTACAAATTTCTCTCTCGCTCTCATAATCGAGTCCGCTTAGGTTGCTTAATTGCGCGGGTGTATCAAATCCACTTTCGCGTATTGACTTACGCAATTCAGCGACTGTTACATTCGCATGGGGTAGACCACGCAAAAAAGCTTCATAAGACAGCTCGTCCTTTAATAGTAAATCCGGATTAAATTGTGCCATTTTTATCTTATTTCTAACACATTAAAAGTACTTCAAATTGATTTTACTACACTATACACCTATTACATAGACAAGTTCTTTCTAGGGTAAATCATTTGCATTGTACACAAGAGAATAATTTCTCTTCTAAGGGATAGACAAAACTTCCACACACATACTTCAATGTAAAATCAACGATCAGCTGTTTGCTGGAATGTAGGTCACCCTCGTTTAGTTAGTAAACAATGACAAGGTAGTTGTATGCGTGGGAACGCGAGGAATACGCACACGTATTGTTCTCTACAACAATAGCTAAACCTATCTTTCTCGACCGGTTTCAACTGGAGAGGCCAGTCGGACTAAGGGGTGAAACTAATTCAACGAAACACGCTTTACAAGTTACAGGTGTATTATGGTTGTAACAGTCTGAGTTTGGTATTTAATTGTCTTACTTTCCACCATTAATTTTTCAAATTATTTTTAATTTTTGGTAACAAAATTAAGTTACGAATTTCTTTACACGTGATTAACCGGGTCTACTTTACACAGGAGTTTATATTTTTTTTGTTTTTACCGTGACGACACACATACACTTACATTCTATGCAGGCATATTCAGGAAACTACATGTCTTGAATTGTCACAATATAAACCTGTTAAAGACTGAACAGTTTGACAAGCACTAAAATTCATGTACGTACTTGAATTGGCGTCATACAATGATAGTCTGTATTATTTTGCGTATCTTAAACAAATTACATCATACGCAAGATAGTGAATAATCCTGTACAAAATAAATTCATAAGGTGAATTTATTTATGAACTTAATTTTATGAAAATTAATATTACATGAAATACAGTAACTGAGTGCATAGATCAGATAACTAGTGCAGAGAGTTATCTATTTTACTTCGTAACAATTATTTTTAATTATCAGAGTGAGGTATCTTTGTTTGCGTCACGATGCTTACAACCTTTTATATAAAACAACAGAGAAGAGCAGCTTTGTAACACTTTTACAAGACAGCAACAACACAATACACAATTAATTATTATTTACAATAAAGCATAGCAGAGTTGTGCATTTTTGTAACGTTGTGGGCTACGTTACAAATCCAGGGAACCAATCATAATTGACACTCGCCAATTATACAGGCTGCCTACGTTGTAACGAACTGAAATTAAACTCAACACAAATAACAATAGTATTTACGCTATTTATTAAGACACAAGGCGAAGGTATTTCACTGATTTATGCACTCACTTCAATGTGTAACAAGATGACATCTCTTTATTAACAAATTATTTGAAAAGATCCCATAACATAATTATTTATACTAAAATATTCAAAAGGGTTTTCTGTAAAACAAGGGATCATATTGATCATGTAATTTTACCTCGGTTCCGAGTTTACTATAAATATAGTAAAGACGTCTGAGTTATACTATGCTCATCTAGGAGCTTGCAAGATTACACTAACCATTTGAAGAATGGTATTATTTACTAAAGGGATTATAATTAACATTTCCATATTAACGTTACAACGTATGATTTTCAATTCTACAGTTTACATTACTTCGGTTTCATTTGTTGCTTAAAGAAAATTATAGTCTTTGAAAAGTCTCTTTCATCTATAAAGTTATGTCTCAAATGTAATTAATTCTCGATAGCCAAGCTGTCGAGTCACTTTTAAAATAAGCTTTGCTGTCCTCGTCCTGGGGTGTGACTCTTCGGAATTCTGGTAGTCGGCGTAGTCATCTGGGTCGTGTCTCTGGCGAATATCTTATAGCTGTATCAGGGAGGAGACTGAAGTAATGCTGGTTAAAGTTGGGTTGATCCACGTAGGTCCTGGTCAGCGTCCTATGGGTTGTAGACGTCCATATGTCCAGTTTGTGCAGGTCACATATTCACAAGTAGAGTTGTACTAGAGTTTACATCTTAAGTAGAGACGTCACCTTCTTTACGTGTTGTTAATTTTTTTAAATTATTAAATTTCTTAAACAAACTTTTCTACATCTTATATATTTAAAAATCACTAGCTCCCCACGTTTTGTAGTGGTAGCTAACAGTTATATTTAAGTTTAATTAACACATTTCTGAAGAGCTCTCGCTCGGAGGTGTGTACTGTCTGACGGCGGCATAGTAACTCTTACTTGATACGACTGGTACATTACAACGAAGCGGAGCGAGTACTCCGCGATAATATAGTTCCAACTTTTATTTAAATATACATTATTATAACAAGATGAAACAAATTATTTATACTTATTTAATTTACAGGAATTATTTTAACTACTACTCGTACCTTCAAATTATTAATTACTTACATTACGATTTTCAGACATTTCTAAGTTACAGACGGTTCGCTAAGCACGTTGTGTCCGGAATTAAACAGGTCAACGCATGATGATTTACTAAAGGGTTAACTGTGATATTATTAACTATTTACAATACGATTTTTTATTACTTGTTTAGTTAGATTTTTCCCATTTAAATCTCATACTTATTCTGGGTTAGTACAGGGGTATTAGGTTTAATTGTGCGATTTAAAAATACTTAATTGCTTTTTCAAATTTTTTTATTTTTTTTATTATTAAATATTTTATTATCAATTAAATCGTCACACAATATTAATTAACACACATTTGAAAACCATAGTAATTAGTGATTACTAATACTAACTTAAGTTTAATAATATTAGGTTGTGTAGTTACATTTTGTGTGTCTACTCATATTGGCATTTCCTCTGTCACAGTCCTTCCTGTGTTTGGCCAATATTAGATCTCACTCACACATAACGTATCACTTATAATTTAGTTTATTCACTTATAAACTTTGGACACTGTTTTATCAGTGTTTTTATCACTTTTTAAGGGGGTTTTATTCTCACTTTGGAGTCTTAACACTAACATCTTACACTCAATCTTCTTTTAGTGTTACTGATGGGTTAATATTATTGTATTGCTTACTAAAAAATTCTCTTTCTTACATCTATTTAGAAAATGTTCACCATCATTACAATTTACTACTCTCATTCTATTGTGTTTTATTGTACCACTGATATGTTAGTATCGTGCTAATGTGATTTGCCCTAGTTTACTCTATCTGTTTGGGTTATTGTGCCCTTCTATATCTTAAGTACTTAATAATTAGTATTTCTAACTTGTCTGTCCTTACAATTATTAATATTATATACAATTTTCCATTAGTGAGTCTATTTCTTTGGTTTAACACAAGTTTTGTATTCCTTCTTGGTTCACTTTATTTTGTCATACTTTATACGTCACTTCCTTAGTGTTGTGGCTGATTGTATCATTACACTTCCATGTTAATTGTTTGTTAGTCACTATTCTTCTTATTTACACACTTATGTTGGTGCGGTGGCTAGTTCTAGTCCATTTGCAGTTGTCATTATTTATGTTATTCTTGGTCCTTTGGGGCTAGTTCTACTCTCTCACTTACCATCTATTGGGCTATTCAGGTTAAATCGCTTTATTTCTGTATTTACCATTTTGGTTTGTTTGTTTGTTACTACTTTATTAATATAAGTTACTGTTCTGACTACCTTGGTATGTCTGATCGTTTTATTATTCTGATTCACCAATTCTTCAATTCTAATTCATCCCTTTTTATTCTAGTGTTAATGATTAAATAATTTATCTTGTCATGTTTTCTTCATTATGGTTAGGTGAAGATATGTACCATTACAATATATATATATATATATATATATATATATATATATATATCTATAAATGCTGAAAGAAATTGTGAAAAATGAAAAGAAGTCGATTTGAAATTTAACAAAGTGTAGTGTGACGATTTTAAAAAAGGAAAAAATGAAATAAAAGAAATTTAAAATAATTTAAAATCTCACATTAAAACAGAACATAAACCCCTAAAGAAAATGATAATGTAACCCCGCCATAATACCCCAGAATAAATAGTTTTAAAACCAAAAAGAATTCTATAATAAAATTGCGATAACACCCCTTAATAATTAACCCGGCTTTAACCTGCCGAAACCGGCATCAACACGCATAATTACCCGTGAATATGACTAATAATTGTATTAAATCGGAAATTGATAAAAAACATAATGATGTACAATAATAAAATACTAAGTGAGAGATACCGTAGTATAATTAAATATAGTTAATTATGTCAGAGAATAATCAAGTAAATATTAATCGAAAAACGGAACTACTTTTATGTAGCCTAGTAATTGTCTTGAGATTACTACGCTTCCCTTAACTATTTTCTGCCACTTGGAATGGAGAGCTCACGCCGTAAGCAGCGTAAAGCGTTATTTCGCTACGCGTTTATAAAAATGGAAAATCTTGATACAATGACTTGTTAAATAAGTAAAGTTGTGTGGTGATGACATCTCTCTATATTATAAAATAACGGACCATGTAAATAATACAGTATTACAACCAACAAGATGATAGTAAAATAATCTATCATCATGTGAAGTGTATAACAGTGAAACAAGCTTCCTATCTATGTGTTCTAACTACAAGAATTACTAAGAATAACTACAGTCGCCTGAGATGAATGTACCACACCAGGGATGATTTCACATACTTCTAGAACTTCACCACCAAAGTATGATAATGTAACGACTGAACTTCAAGAAACATCAGGAGGACCGAAGAACTAATTCTGCAGCAACTTCAGGAAACACACAGGTGACATGGAGGCTTGTCTTCCATGGTTAAGAGTTACAAAATTATAAACCCCAAAAGACAATTTAAATTATCATATTAAAGACTTTAAAAATTATGCTTTAAATGTAATAACATTAAAGACTTTAGAAAACTGACATTATAGGTAACATGTAATCTAATATTTGTTGTTTTAGAAGATTAATAAAAAACCATTCTTCAAATGGTTAGAGTTTCAATATTGTACATGGCAAGGTGACCATTATTCATTTAATGTATTTGATCCCGGATCCGTGGAATTAATTAAAAAGGATGTACATCATATTTTGAGGCCCCTTTGTAAAGTAGTAATTTATATATTTAATCATATAGTAAACTATATTGTTTGAGAACTTTCAATAGAGAACTTAATCACCAAATGTAATAAAGAGATGTCATGGTCCAAAAAGGTGAGTGAATAAATCTACAAACCCCTGTCAATATTCCTCAATTCACGGGATCCTATTTAACTTTTGTTTACTTTCCAGTTATTTATGATTATGTAAAGATAATGGCAGCCTGTTTAATTGACCTGAGCCAATTAACCAGGTTCCCGAATTGTTACGTTATGCGAAACGTTACAAATGCGCCACTCTGCTTAATTAATGAATAAATGATAATTAGCAAGATAAAATGCCCTGTGTTTGTCATTTAATATGTGGTAGAATTATTCGCTCTATGAATGTTAATTTAAAATACGCCAAAGGAAGAATTGAAGTAAGTAAATTCAGAATTAGGATAGTGTGTTTTTATAATCATTATGTGGTGTAATAATATAATATAATATAATAATTATTTAAACATTGTAAGCCTAGGGTAAAACCTGTTTAAAAATGCATTCCCCAACTTGTCTGTTTAACGACAATCTCAGACAAGAAAATGACCTGTTCCCGCTTGTACCAAACTACCCCTTTGTTACGCTCTGCCACCTCAAGTAGACAATACATCACCTCCCCCTATTGTATTACAAAGTGTGTGACCCCTTGCCCAGTAACAAAAGATTTCAGACACATGTTGAAAATTAAATCGAATAAAAAAAAAAAAAACAAGTAAATAATTTTATTATTAAAATGCGCCACTGTTTTTTTTTGTTTCATTTTGTGTAAATGGTTAGTGTACTTAGTGTCAATTGTAAAATACTCTATTCGGTATATCTATGCACTCAGTTAGGAAATTGTATGTAAAAGTAGTATATTGTACTTATATTGTACATAGAGGATATTGTACTTAGCCTTTTTCTAAGTAGCATATATGAATAATATTGACGATATTTATAAGTGTATATTTTGTGTGAGATTACGCACATACTCGTATATAATTATACGGGAAAAGATTAGATTGTATTATACCAATTCATGTATGTACGTGTCAAAGTCTTCAGTCTCTAACACGTCAATTTTGCGACAATTTAAGACCTGTAGTTTTCCTGTACAAGCCTGCATAAATGTGTAATTCGTGTTTCTATTGACACGATGAGTTATATGAACTACTGACTAAATAAAACAAGTGTACTAATTAATTTTATGGAATGATGCTTCCCGAAGTAAAGAAACGAGTTCGAAACAAAAAAGAAACCGTCTCTTAAATCAGACCAAAGTAATAATAATAAATAAGTCATTTAAAATAAAAGGTTTAATAATATCGTAAATTATTATAACACGTTAGTTTAATTATAATTATAAAAGTGTAACAAAACTCAGCTTAGTAACGGGCCGTAACTTTGCGTACGCATCGCTCACTCCACCCCTTTTTTGAAGCAAGCCTGTGCAAGTTAATAAGGTGTCCACCAGCTATTGTTAAATAGAACAATAGAGAAATATTCTCCCTCAAGAAACTTCCCCCTTTGTACGCATAAACTATGCCATTGTTTGAAGAAAACTAGTTTGACCCACATTCCACAGTAACAGCTGATCGTTGAAAGTAAAGTGTTTGTCTCCTTTTGTTTATGTATTACAGCTGATCATTTAAAAACAAAAATTATTATCTTCGTGAAATTCCGATTCTCTCAGTAGCATAAGAAATTAGGATAAGAATGAATCTAAGGTCAAGTATGGGATTGGCTTTAGATTTCTGTAGTAGAATTAAGAATTATATATAGGTAACGTGACAAGTCACAACGGCGCCGCACTGAAAAATTCTTAACAAGGGTTAAAGAAAATTCTTTACAAGAGTTAAAGAAAGTGCAGAAAACTAACTACTAGAGTTAGAGTATGCAAAATGTAATCAGTCGGGCCACGATATTGTGAGTTACGGATAATTAGGGAAATTAGTATTAAGAATTAAAATATAAATTAGCATGGTAAGAAGTGAGATAAAGGGAATTTCACGGAGGAGAACATTTAAATGAACAAGATCATTTAAAGAGATATAAAGAAAACAAATCGTGTACTAAATTAAATTTTAACACAGAAATCCCCGAGCATAATCCCAGTACGTTGCTCACAAAAAACCCGGTGTCGATATTTAAGCGGAGGAGTATGTGACGATTTTAAAAAAGGAAAAAATGAAATAAAAGAAATTTAAAATAATTTAAAATCTCACATTAAAACAGAACATAAACCCCTAAAGAAAATGATAATGTAACCCCGCCATAATACCCCAGAATAAATAGTTTTAAAACCAAAAAGAATTCTATAATAAAATTGCGATAACACCCCTTAATAATTAACCCGGCTTTAACCTGCCGAAACCGGCATCAACACGCATAATTACCCGTGAATATGACTAATAATTGTATTAAATCGGAAATTGATAAAAAACATAATGATGTACAATAATAAAATACTAAGTGAGAGATACCGTAGTATAATTATATATAGTTAATTATGTCAGAGAATAATCAAGTAAATATTAATCGAAAAACGGAACTACTTTTATGTAGCCTAGTAATTGTCTTGAGATTACTACGCTTCCCTTAACTATTTTCTGCCACTTGGAATGGAGAGCTCACGCCGTAAGCAGCGTAAAGCGTTATTTCGCTACGCGTTTATAAAAATGGAAAATCTTGATACAATGACTTGTTAAATAAGTAAAGTTGTGTGGTGATGACATCTCTCTATATTATAAAATAACGGACCATGTAAATAATACAGTATTACAACCAACAAGATGATAGTAAAATAATCTATCATCATGTGAAGTGTATAACAGTGAAACAAGCTTCCTATCTATGTGTTCTAACTACAAGAATTACTAAGAATAACTACAGTCGCCTGAGATGAATGTACCACACCAGGGATGATTTCACATACTTCTAGAACTTCACCACCAAAGTATGATAATGTAACGACTGAACTTCAAGAAACATCAGGAGGACCGAAGAACTAATTCTGCAGCAACTTCAGGAAACACACAGGTGACATGGAGGCTTGTCTTCCATGGTTAAGAGTTACAAAATTATAAACCCCAAAAGACAATTTAAATTATCATATTAAAGACTTTAAAAATTATGCTTTAAATGTAATAACATTAAAGACTTTAGAAAACTGACATTATAGGTAACATGTAATCTAATATTTGTTGTTTTAGAAGATTAATAAAAAACCATTCTTCAAATGGTTAGAGTTTCAATATTGTACATGGCAAGGTGACCATTATTCATTTAATGTATTTGATCCCGGATCCGTGGAATTAATTAAAAAGGATGTACATCATATTTTGAGGCCCCTTTGTAAAGTAGTAATTTATATATTTAATCATATAGTAAACTATATTGTTTGAGAACTTTCAATAGAGAACTTAATCACCAAATGTAATAAAGAGATGTCATGGTCCAAAAGGTGAGTGAATAAATCTACAAACCCCTGTCAATATTCCTCAATTCACGGGATCCTATTTAACTTTTGTTTACTTTCCAGTTATTTATGATTATGTAAAGATAATGGCAGCCTGTTTAATTGACCTGAGCCAATTAACCAGGTTCCCGAATTGTTACGTTATGCGAAACGTTACAGTAGGTCTACAGTAATATTTATTTATTCGGTGTTTTTACGTTCCTTTCTTTTTCTATTTTCTTTTAAAAAAAGAGTGACAAGCATTATATTTATAACAAAATTATTTAACATTATTTTGCATGCTGTAAAATTTATATCCACAACCCTGTTGGTTACATTTATATCCACAGCAATTAAACACATGCTAGTAACCCTCACTTTCTTAATTTCAACGTTCTCTTTAAAGTATTTATATTTCACAGAAAGGTATTATTAGGCTTCCAAGACGAACTTGAAGCCTACATGGTGTGTGTTTTTAATTGATTTTAATGAAATTAGTGAAGTACAGCTTTTATTTGCTCATTATTTTTAATTTGTTGGTACGATTTTCATTATAACACCAGAAAACCCGTATTCTACAAAAACGATAGGTGGTTGAAAAATCCCCCCCCTAATGAAATACCTGGGTTCGCACCTGTTTACAAGCAATGAGGTATTAACACTTTTGGTGTTATCTGTTTACTAACAGCTGTGACCTGTGTGTTCACGTCTGAGATCATAATTATGGCGTGTGTATGCAATCATAAGGCTCGATGCACACACGCGTGACTAGCAGTCACCTAGCCGCAGTCAGCAGCCAGATTTTGCCACATACAGCCATCTGTTTGTATCATAGAAAACGTGTAATGTTCTCTTCCTTAGTATACAGACATTTTATTTGGACTCGGAAACGGTTTTGGGTGCACCAATTTACTGATTCAAGACTTATTTATTATAGATTATAGACTTATTTATATTTATTATAGATTTCGTATTAAAGGTACATAGTTCATTTTGTTCTTCATCTTCAGCGGCGCAACAACCCATTATTGAGTCAAGGGCTCCTTTAACAGACTCTCCCAGTTGTTCCGGTTAAGTACAGACAACTGACTTGCTGAGAAACAGATAGGTTTCTCCACATAAACGAGTTTCACAGATGGGATATGTGACTTCTCCGATCCAACCCTAAACCTGGAGGACCAGGAACTTTAATTTCGGGGTGCTCTTCCTCTATAGAGTTAATTTCACCTCAGCTGACAAGCTCTTTCTGCCCGGTCGCAGTAGGCTAACTGACTCAGCCCATGTGTGCAGCTGTTGGGCTACTATAGCCTCCTCCGCCTCCACACTAGATGCACTACCTGCTGCCGATGTGCACCATCCTGCCAGGCCAGGGCCCAGGATACTCCAGACTGCCCTGACAGAACTCCCATCTGTCGTTTGCTTACCGATCCACTCCGCCGAAGGGATTGGTTACCACAACCTTGCAGTGGATTGCTCGCCGAAACAGGGTCCACCGACGTGTAGGTGAGAGTGCAGTTGGAGTGGAGATTCTGGTGCATTTCTCTTCTAGAAAACATATTGTTACGACGGTCTACTTGATCGTCGTAGGTACAGTGAAAAAAAAATACAAGACACCAATTAAGTCACTAATCACCAGCTTTAATTTTTACAGTTAAACAGTTCGTAATTAAAAACACAGTCTCTTACAATAAATAAAATAAAAATTTTACACACGTAATAAAATGTCCATTAAAATTAAACACAATTGTATTACAATTATCCCGCCCGATTATTAAACACTTCACTAATAACCACTTGAACGAACACAGTAATATCGCCCGATCTCTCCCCTATGGCACTACAGCCCTTGTTGGGCCCTGGCCTCCTTAAATTTTTCCCCCATTCTCTTCTGTCGGTAGCTATCCTCCTCCAGGAACGCACTTTCAATATTTCTTTTGCATCCTCATCACCGCATCCTCCCATCTTATCCTTGGTCTTCCCACTGGTATTTTTCTGTGGATTCTGGTATTTTCTGAACAACCAGACCTGATTTCCTTCTTGGAAACCCACACTATTGTTACGAATGTCATACCGAGTTTTCATTTTATAACTGGCAATCTTCAGCCGTCCTCTTACCAAAGAAATCATTTCTCGCAGTCGGTTTTCTAATTGCGAGGAATAGTTCTGCGGCTCTTGGGACTGAGTCTCAGGTGATCCGAACATTAAATAGCCAGGAAGACGAATCTCCCGCCCAAACACCAATTTTGCTGAAGTCATGCTGGTTGTGTCGTATACTGAGTGGTAGCCTCCTGATTTGGAATTCCGTAGGCTTCGACCCACTTAGTAAAATAGTCACCTACAACCAGGATGTACCGGTTTCCATCGTCAGTAACTGGGAATGGTCCAGCAATGTCTATGGCAATTTTCTCGAAAGGCAGTCCAACGTTATATTGTCTCATTTTTCCCCTGCTTCTGGTTTGTGGGCCCTTGCTTGCAGCACACATTTCACACGTCCGAACCCATTCCTCTACGTTGTGGCGAAGATGAAACCAATAGAATCGCTTCCGTATTTTGTCAAGGGTTTTGTTAACTCCAAGATGGCCTCCAGATGTTTCATCATGCATCTCCTTCAAAACAGACTGCACATTACTTCAGGGAACTATCAACTGCACGACCACGTCTCGTCCACCTGCACATTCCCAAGCCCTTTTCAGCAATCAGTTTTCTAAGGTAAAAGATTCCCATTGTGCCCAGTAGCCCTTCAGCACTTCGGAATCATGGCAGATATCTTCCAATCCAGGCGGCGACCTTCCTCTTTTGTTGTCAAGATCGGTCCAATGTCTTCATCAGTCATCTGTTCTTGTCGACAGTCTTGTGTAGTCCAGCCGTCTGCCAGGAAATCTACAGTGATGGCTTGAACATGTTCGCTGCAGTTTTGTTCTTCCTTTCTGTGGCAATGTCGGCAGTCTTCCGAGCACGGTCTTCGTGATAAACCATCTGCATTACCATACAGGCGCCCCTGCCGATGTTGCACCTTGAAGTTGTACTCTTGCAGACGTTCGAGCTACCTTGCCGACTGTCCTTATGGGTTTTTAAATCTCAAGAGCCATGCAAGCGCGGCATGGTCGGTACGTAGTGAAAACTCTCTCCCATAGAGGTATTAATGGAAGTGCTCCAAAGCTCTGACAATTGCCAACAACTCTCTCCTTGTAACACAATAATTTCTCTCTGGTTTAGAAAGCGTCTTGCTGTAATACGCTATTACTCGTTCTTCACCGTTCTGCACTTGAGACTAAACTGCTCCTAGACTGTGCGTCTGTGTCTACGATGTACTTCCCTTCGGAAGCTGGAAAAACGAGAATTGGCTGTGAACATAATGCAATCTTCAAAGTCCTAAACGCTTGGTCACAATCTCTCAACCACTGGGTTTCTTTTATTTTCCGGTAGCTCATGTAATGGTTTAGCAATAGTAGCGAAGCCTTTCACAAAATGTCTGTAATATGAGCATAACCCCAGGAAACTCCGAACTTCGTGTTTACTCTTCGGAAATGGCCAGTCTCTTACGGCGCCTACTTTATTAGGATCCATGCTAACACCCGCTGCCGAAACCAGATGGCCCAGATACTATACTTCCTTCTAGAATAGAGAACACTTCTTCTGGCTCAGCTTCAGTTGGGCACCGCGAATTCTAGTTAGAACCTCCTTAAGGTTTTCCAAATGGCCTTTGAATGTCTTCCCGATGACTATGACACCATCTAAATAAACAAGGTCAGTTTTCTATGTCAGGCCTCGGAGTACCAGGTCCATCAATCTTTCAAATGTTGCCGGTGCATTACAGAGTTCAAATGGCATGACGTTAAATTGGAATAAGCTACTTTTGGTCGAGAAAACGGTCTTTTCCTTGTCTTCTTGATGAAGACCATTTGCCATTATCGACTCTTCAGGTCCAATGTGGAAAACCACTGTGCTCCGGACAACGTGTCGAGTGTATCGTCAATGCGAGGTAATGGTCTTTCTTTGTAACGTCATTTAACCTCCGTTAATCTACGCATAAACGCAACCCACCATTCTTCTTTGCTACCAGCACTACAAGAGAAGACCAAGCACTTGACGAAGGCTCGATTACACCCTCTGTCAACATGTCCTGTACCAACCGAAACATTTCCTCTTGCTTAGATAATGCAGCCCTTCGAGGAGGTTGGCGAATCGGTGTTGTGTCCCCGGTATTGATGCGATGTTGTACGAGAGGTTCTTCCCAGTGACTGTCCCCGAACTGCAAAAGAATCTTTGAATTCATGTAAAAACCGTCTGAGTTCTTTTACCTCATCCCTTGAGAGGTTGTTACAAGATCTGTTCAATAATTCCTGCAGTTCCTCTGGTAATTTGGAAGTATCCGAAGCAAAACTGGATCTTTGTTGCCTGATTTCGGCTACCCAGGCCACAGGAATCAATTTGTCTAGGAGCGTATTGCTTTGTAAAAGTGACAGCTTGATCCAAAGTATTCGCCACTCTAATACGTACATTTCTGGTTTCATCAGGTTTTACTAAATTTCTGGCAATTATTATGCCCGGTGTGCTGACTACCTGGGGTTCGAATATAGAGCACTGGTTGCCCCTTGTATATACCGCAGTTCCAACCATGATGATCTTTTCGGAGTTTGGCGGAACAGTTACGGCCACTTGGTTTATGACGTCCATCGATTTTTCTGCTGTCGTCATTGTTCATAGCATTACCTCTTCTCCTCCGATTCTCAAGACATTGTTTTTGAAGTAGACCGTATGCTCATAACGTCCACACCAAGAATTGCTTCATCCACAATGTCTGCAACAAATACTTGATGATTAAACTCAAGTCTACTGTGGCGTAGGTATATCTCCACTTTTCTAAACACTTTTACAGGCCGTCCAATAGCTGTTCGCCAGCTGCAAGAGCACCAAATTGGCTTAAGATCTTTCACCACGTCGGGCCGCAAAATGCAAACTGTTGCACCTGTGACAACTGTAATAGAGGTTGGCCTTTCTTGAACGAATGCGGTAACTACCAAGCTTCCGCTGTTTTTCTGAAGTGTAAAAATTGCGTATTGTCTAGGGGCTTCGTTCCTCCAGATAGTCAGCACACGCCCCGTTGTACCGACTATTGCTCGTTTCCCTCCTGCTGAATTCTAACCCGACAATCCCGTTGTAGATGTCCAGGTTTCCCACATCGGTAACACTTCGGTTTTCCATCCTTTCTTATTTTATTCTGTGGCGTCGACCGTCGAGTCTCTGTTCCTTGTTCTTCTTCCTTATCGTCTGTGCCGTCGCGATCTTTTAGCGCGCACTTTATGACTTGTCCAACCAGACGCTGATTTTGAGGGCCTCAAATTGCAAAGCATGTACCAGGGCGTCCGCACTGTTTTGGAGTCTTGCCATTCGTTACACTTGCTGTAGTTCGTTATCTCGGACACCAGCAGTAAATGTCTGCATCGCAAAACTCTTTCGAAAATCTTCTGGCGCTTCAGAATAGGCCTGTCTAATTAGTCTGTCGATACTTGCTTCAAACTCTTGAAGGCTCTCCCCGGAATGATGTCGCCTTGCTCTCAGCTGGGTGCAGTACACATCTCGCAAATATTTATCACCATACCGTAATTCCAGAGCTTTTATCAACTCGGCATAGATGTTTTGGCTGTCAGGTGGGACTTTCTGTAGTAGTTCTGCCGCGGGTCCTTTTAATGAGAGAACGAGTGAGACTGCCTTCTCTTTCTCTGTCCAATTATTTGCGCATGCAGCAGCTTCAAATTGGCGGAGGTACGTTGCTTAGTGACTGCTTCCGTCAAGGGTTGGAGCTTTGGCATGAACTGTCCCTACTGCAGGCAAAGTGACTTTCTCTATTAATTTATTTTCTGCGTCTCTTTCTATCTTTATCATTGGTACAGTTTGTTCACAAATATGGTCTGGTTGTAACTTCAGTCACTGCTCGACTTCATTTTTAATCTGCTCTTTTATATTTGTAATCGAGACTTCTATTTTTGTTGACAGCTTTTTCCACACTCGTGACTGATTTTTCTACTTCAGCTATTTTATTAGACATCGATTCTTCAACACTCGAGACAGATTTTTCTACTTCAGCTATTTTTAATGTCATTGATCTTGTACCTCTGATATTTTAGTAAATTGTTTATTAAGCTCACATCGTAGGAGACCGAATTCTGCAGTACTGTGTTCCTGGATCTGTTTCTGCTCCTGTATTAATGCTTTGATGTCTTCTGTTTCACGCTTCCGTTCCTCTGCCTCCTGTCGTCGTCGTTTCTCTGTCTCTAGCAGGAGGGTTTTCTGTCTCGCTTCCGTTTTCTCGTCTTGTCGTTTTTCTACTTCGTTCGCCTCCTGTTGGCGTCTTTTCTCTGCTTCCTCTCTTTTTTGTCTTCATTCTTCTTTTGTCTCTTCCTGTGTCTGCCGTAGAAGCGCTTAGAAAGCTTCCATCATCTGACTGGCATCCATTGTTTACCGATTAATTGTAGACTTTCTTTGTATGTGCTATTTAAAAAGTGATTTACTAATACCTTGTTTATATATATTAAGACTAGCTGTTACCCGCAGATTCGCACGCGAATATTTGACTTTTAATAAGTATTTTAACATAATTTCTATTGTCTATGTCTATATGGCGTTTATGCAGCTCGTAAAACAATTTTGTACTAATTAGTCAAATTCGCTCCAAAGCTGTTTTCAACACGCGTACTATTTTAACTTGTATTAAATTATAATGTTGGTGCAACAGCCTTTGGAGATTACAGCCGTTTGTAAAGCCTTTGTAGTCATTTATAAAGTACCTTTTAAATCAAAAACGCTAAATTCTTTATTTTAAGTGGTACTGTGTTAGAAGCATTTTATAACACATTAAACGTTATGTTTTCCTCAACCATGGCTTTTATTAATTTCAGTAGCAACTAAAAACCAAAAACCGTTGTCACCTAACCTCACAAATGCGAACAACACGTATTTTTGCTTTGCATTAAGTAACAGTACCTACAATTTACAATTAGTATACTTCTTCTTTTCAACATCGTAATATATTGTGACGATATAAATTGTGACAATTATAAAAAAAAATAAAGAAATAAAAAAAATTTTAAGTTGCGAACAATTAACCATTTAAATCTCACAATGATAATAAAAAACATGTAGGTAATAAGTGTAAATGGAAGTAGTAATTAATAAGGGCAAAGAAACGGTAAAGAAAAGACATATTGTAAATAATTATTATTGTCGCATTTAACCCTTTGCTTGTTATCAGGCGCCTACCTGTTGATACCGGACTCGACATGTTTACCGAGTCTTCTGTAATTAAAATAATATAGAAAAATAATGTTAATAATTAAAGAATCTGAAGACACAGATAGTCACGAAAACAACTAATTTAAATGATGTATTTTTATCTAGCGATAGTTTGTATAAATAAAAAAGTTTTATTTAGAGAGAGACCGGGACTATATTCTCGCGGAATAAACACCCCACTATCTATTGTCCTGTACCAGTGGTAGCGTACGAAAAATCTCACTCTCGCTATGACGACTCCAAGCAGTGCACACGCACGAGCGAAATGCTCTGTTAAAATGTTATGTGATTGGTTATTAGTTTGGATTAATTCTTATTTATTTTACTAACTGCTACAAAAGAGTGTAATATGTAACGTTAAGAGAAAGAAAAATTTAAAAAACGTTGTAACAAGAAGAAATATGTGACAACCAATAGTACGAGTGTTAATAACTATAACAGCTGTCTTCTCCGATTGACGACTCTTCACAACATCCTGCCTGGAGACATGAATCATCAGAATTACAACTCTAGTAGACCCGACCGATAATGCAGTTCGAGACTTCTGAGAATCAACGAGTACCTGTGTAGAAGGCCCACTCTATCCTGCAGACGTTTAAGCCGTGAACAACTGAGACCAGACCTAGACGAGGACGACGCTCTTAGGATTCCCAAGATGTAACCATATGGAGGAGACTTCTACATCCCAAATTAAAGGTGACTCGATAGCACGTCTATCGAGGAATAATAATAATAGTAATTGTAACACAATACTCTCTTAAAGAGACTTTCAGAGACGATTGACTTTATAAGAATATAAAAATTTAAATCTAAGAATTTAATTGTAACTATTCAGGCTTCTTGCAATTGTAACAGTTTAGATTTTAACGTATCGTAGTATAATTAATACCATTCTTCAAATGGAATAATAATGAAACTTAAAAGTAAAAGTAAAAGTAAAAGTAACAGTCTTGCAAGCTAATATCTTGAATTGAATATAATTAATTTTTAAAGTTTAAAGACTAAATACCAAATGGTTACCCGGATCCGGAGAAAAGCTAAATATAATTTGTTGTGATCCCACAGTCTATATAAAGCAATTTAAACAAGTTAATAATTTAATTAATAATGTAATGGGATCTGTTTTTGAGTAAATGTCATTTGTTTTATTTTAAATGTTTAATAAAGGGAAATCTTCTTGTTGCACACATATACTGAGTACATAAATCAACAGTTTTCCCTTCCATGATTCCTTTTATATTTACTGTGTGTTGTTCTGTTTAAATTTCAGCTCGTCCCGAATAAGGCAGCCTGAAGTAATTGGCCGAACCAATTACTTTGGGTTCCCTCTGTTATAACTCAAGAGAAGAAGTTATAAATTGCGCAACTCTGCTTATTTTGCTATTTGTGCTAATTTTGCTTATTTTGCTATTTTGATATTTTCTGCTATTGTGCTGTTGTTTAATAATTAACTGTGTACAGAGTGTCACAAATAAATTGCGCCACTGTGCTAATTAGTTAAAATTTTGCTGCTAATTAAAAAAAAAAAAATTTTGTGACTTGTGTTATTAAGCAGTAATTGTGTCTATTAACCCAGACCATAATCTGTTGATTTATTTACTCATGTACTTTAAATGTGTCTAAAATCATAAATAAAATTAAACGATAATAGTTATTATAATAGTTTTGTAAATAGGTAATTTTAATTATTATTTAGATATAGCAATGAACATAATATTAAATAAAGACGCCCCGTGTATTCGATATAACATCAGGTATGTGCTTGTCAAAAGCTCATTCAACAACACGTCTGTTTGTAAACAATATCAAACCAGTTTAATTCTTGTCCAAGCCTGTGTGAGAGTGTCCTTGTCACCCAAGCGCAAAGTTGCGTTAGACAATACATCACCTCCCTCTATTGTATAAAAAGTGTGTGACCCCTTGCCCAGTAACAAAAGATTTCAGACATATGTTGAAAATTAAAACAAAAAAAAAGTAAATAATTTTATTATTAAAATGCGCCACTGTTTTTGGTTTCATGTTGTGTAAATGCTTAGTGTACTTAGTGTCAATTATAAAATACTCCATTCTGTATATCGATGCACTCAGTTAGGAAATTGTATGTAAAAAGAAAGAGGCTAAGTAGCATATATGAATAATATTGACGATCTTTACTTTAAAACCAGATCGTTGAAAGTAAAGTGTTTGTCCCCTCTTGTTTAGTGCGTTACAGTTGAGTGTTTAGTAGTGAATAAAGTTTCCCCTTCGTGACATTCCGCTTATCTCAGTAAAGTAAGCAACTAGAATTAGAAATAATCTAAGGTTGAGTATGGGATCAACTTTAGATTATCTTAAGTATAAATAAGCGAAATAGATATAAGGAACGTAACACAGTCACAATGGCGCCGCACTGAAAAATTCTTTACAAGGGTTAAAGAAAGTTCTTTACAAGAGTTAAAGAAAGTGCAGAAAACTAACTACTAGAGTTAGAGTATGCAAAATGTAATCAGTCGGGCCACGATGTTGTGAGGTTACGTAAATTAGTAGTAGAAATAAAATTAAGATAGATTTTAAGAAACGAGATAAAGGGAAGTTCACGGAAGAAAAGAAAATGAGTACCAAGAAATTACACACGGAAATCCCCAAACATACTCCCGGTACATTGCTAACCAACTTGTCAGGAGTCCGTGTTTGTTATAAATATAAGTGTATATTTTGTGTGAGATTACGCACATACTCGTATATAATTATACGTGAAAAGATTAGATTGTATTATACCAATTCATGTATGTACGTGTCAAAGTATTCAGTCTCTAACACGTCAATTTTCGACGATTTAAGACCTGTAGTTTTCCTGTACAAGCCTGCATAAATGTGTAATTCGTGTTTCTATTGACACGATGAGTTATATAAACTACTGACTAAACAAAACAAGTGTACTAATTAATTTTATGAAAAGATGATTCCCGAAGTAAACAACCGAGCTAAACAAATAAAAAACGAAGTTTCTTAAATCTGAGTAAAGTAAATAATAAGAAATAAATGACTTAGTTAACCCTCCCTTGTTAGATAAAGTATTATACCCCAAGTCCCAAAACAAAGTAAATAAAGAGTATTCTAAATAATATGGTAGTAGATAGTAAATAATTCTAGGTGCGTTTCGTAAATGCTCCAAAGTAATTAATAAATTATAAAGAAAGTAAATCAGAATAAAGAGAATAATAATTGTTTAAATAATAAGGCTAAATAATTCTTGATTTAAACTAAATGTGTGAAGTGTAGCGTAGAAGTAAGAGAAAAGAATAATAATAATACAAGTAACGTAGATTATTAAGCACCCCAGTTGTGGTGGGCAGTTAGAAGAAATAATGCGTGTTCAGGATTGTACTAAGCAGCCACCCTCTCTATTGTATAAACGGTAGCACTCCCTAAACAATGAATGCCACCGCGTGTGAAATACTATGCAGTGTGTAAAGTGTCCCCCTTCCGCATAGTTTGTCTGGTTATTGTTAAAGAGTTAAAAGAGAAGTATCCTCGTGAAATTCCGCTTCTCTCCAAGTAACTATAATCAAGAGTGTAGTATGAGAACCTCTTTGGATTATTTAAAAGTAAGTCTATGGTATATAATCAAGATAGAATTATATACCGGTGTATAATCAAGATAGAATTATATACATGTTAAGTAACGAGTCACAACGGAGCCGGCTGAAAAGGATAATGATGAGCCAAGAGAGCCAAGAGATCATTTATGAATGCTGAAAGCTAACCTGTAGTGTTAGAGTAAGCTGATGTCAGCCGGGCCACGATATTGTGAGTTGCTGAAATTAGGGAAATTAGTATTATAAGTTAGTACTGTAAAAAGTGAGAAAAAGGGAATTTCACGGAGGAGGAACATTTAAATGAGAACTAGATCATTTAAAGAGAATTTAAAACAACAAACTGTGCACTAATAATAATAAAAGAGAATAATAATAAATAATGATAATAATAAGAAATTTCACACTGTACTCCCCAAGCATACTCTCGGTACGTATCTAACCAAATTTTCCGGAGTCGGTGTTGGTTAAGAGGCGGAGTATGTGACGATTTAAATTGTGACAATTATAAAAAAAAAATAAAGAAATAAAAAAAATTTTAAGTTGCGAACAATTAACCATTTAAATCTCACAATGATAATAAAAAACATGTAGGTAATAAGTGTAAATGGAAGTAGTAATTAATAAGGGCAAAGAAACGGTAAAGAAAAGACATATTGTAAATAATTATTATTGTCGCATTTAACCCTTTGCTTGTTATCAGGCGCCTACCTGTTGATACCGGACTCGACATGTTTACCGAGTCTTCTGTAATTAAAATAATATAGAAAAATAATGTTAATAATTAAAGAATCTGAAGACACAGATAGTCACGAAAACAACTAATTTAAATGATGTATTTTTATCTAGCGATAGTTTGTATAAATAAAAAAGTTTTATTTAGAGAGAGACCGGGACTATATTCTCGCGGAATAAACACCCCACTATCTATTGTCCTGTACCAGTGGTAGCGTACGAAAAATCTCACTCTCGCTATGACGACTCCAAGCAGTGCACACGCACGAGCGAAATGCTCTGTTAAAATGTTATGTGATTGGTTATTAGTTTGGATTAATTCTTATGTATTTTACTAACTGCTACAAAAGAGTGTAATATGTAACGTTAAGAGAAAGAAAAATTTAAAAAACGTTGTAACAAGAAGAAATATGTGACAACCAATAGTACGAGTGTTAATAACTATAACAGCTATCTTCTCCGATTGACGACTCTTCACAACATCCTGCCTGGAGACATGAATCATCAGAATTACAACTCTAGTAGACCCGACCGATAATGCAGTTCGAGACTTCTGAGAATCAACGAGTACCTGTGTAGAAGGCCCACTCTATCCTGCAGACGTTTAAGCCGTGAACAACTGAGACCAGACCTAGACGAGGACGACGCTCTTAGGATTCCCAAGATGTAACCATATGGAGGAGACTTCTACATCCCAAATTAAAGGTGACTCGATAGCACGTCTATCGAGGAATAATAATAATAGTAATTGTAACACAATACTCTCTTAAAGAGACTTTCAGAGACGATTGACTTTATAAGAATATAAAAATTTAAATCTAAGAATTTAATTGTAACTATTCAGGCTTCTTGCAATTGTAACAGTTTAGATTTTAACGTATCGTAGTATAATTAATACCATTCTTCAAATGGAATAATAATGAAACTTAAAAGTAAAAGTAAAAGTAACAGTCTTGCAAGCTAATATCTTGAATTGAATATAATTAATTTTTAAAGTTTAAAGACTAAATACCAAATGGTTACCCGGATCCGGGGAAAAGCTAAATATAATTTGTTGTGATCCCACAGTCTATATAAAGCAATTTAAACAAGTTAATAATTTAATTAATAATGTAATGGGATCTGTTTTTGAGTAAATGTCATTTGTTTTATTTTAAATGTTTAATAAAGGGAAATCTTCTTGTTGCACACATATACTGAGTACATAAATCAACAGTTTTCCCTTCCATGATTCCTTTTATATTTACTGTGTGTTGTTCTGTTTAAATTTCAGCTCGTCCCGAATAAGGCAGCCTGAAGTAATTGGCCGAACCAATTACTTTGGGTTCCCTCTGTTATAACTCAAGAGAAGAGGTTATAATATCGATAAAATCGCATATATATAAAAAATCGAAAATGTACTGCAGGAATGGATAGATGTACAGTTCCGATGCCGTTAAATAACTTTTGTTTATTTACTTGTTACTATGGTAATTAATTCTATTCTCCATGGTGTTTTTGATATCTTTAGTAGTAGTATTTAATATATTTCATTACTTATTCATTGCATCATCAGAAATACGTATAAACATAAATCGTTTAAAATCGTTTAAGACAATTACAAAAAATATATAGACGTATCTGTATAAAAAATTACAAAATATATCGATACAATCGCATACTAAAAATCTCGCATACATTGCTTATGTACTTGTTACTATGGTAATTAATTCTGGTATCCATTGTGTTGTTGGCATATTTATACGCGTAAACAAAAAGGCATACTTAAAAGAACCTAAATTGTGCGAACGGGGCAAGATATCAAATTCCAAGTTAGACAGTATTTTTTGGCTTGCGTCAAAGGTTACCTGTGCAAAATTTGGTGGGATTCGGTGTAACGGTGTGGATTTGTATTCAGTACCCATAAATCCTGAGACTTTGTGTTATATATAGATTTTCCTATATAATCATTTTATATCCTTTTTAGACACTTTATTACTTTAATATTTTTATTTTCTAGAAATTAGTGTTTATTATTTGGACAGTATTGAGGCTTTTGTCAGAAGACATGAAGCTTTAAACTTACATTGTTGTGTAAATCGAGGCCTATTTTTTAGCTTTTCTGGCCTAAATAAGTTTTATTGTATTCTGGAAATTTTATTTTGTACATTCCCTTTTCACTATAACTGCTAGATTTAGTTTTAAGTTTTACTCTATTAAAATTATTTTATGTATACTGTAAGAAATGTAACAACATTTCTGTATTATAAGAAGCGTTATCAAGTGCAAAATATAACGTCTGTGTGTATGTCTACTTCTTCTTCCTTACATATACTTTGAGTGTTCATTGGTAGCACACGTTGTAGTTTTCCTTTTGCCTTCTGTTGCTGAAATATTCTGATAGTCTTCCTCGTCTTCACCTGCTCTTCTTCGACATATTCTAACAACCTGTTTGACCGGAATTGATTGTTCATGTGTTATTCTCTCATTCATTGTTTGCTCCTGAATTAATTATTCAGTTATCATGATTCTCTTTTATCAACGATAATTTTCTGTACATCACAGTCACACTTCTCTCACAATTCTACACCTCTGATAGCTCAGTATCTTATTCCTAATTTTATACTAATCTATACTAATGCAAGCTACCTTTTTCCGCAACAGCTTGGTATGTAGTCGATTGGCCTCAGTCAGTCTCTTTTCTCATGTACTCATTTTAAGTCTTGTTTCTGTACTTTTTATGTGTTTTCTAGGCATGCCATACTTCCATGTTGTACACAATATAACTAGGATGTCCTATTACACTCTTGACTTATTTTCATTTCAATCACGCATCGTGTCTCATATTGTATGTAGTGAATAGCAAACACTCAAGTTCTACTCCATACATCTTCATTCTGCTGTCTGTCTACTCTAATACAGCACATGGCAGATCACAGGAGCTTCATTTCAATTAACACACTAACACTTCTTTGTCTGTCTGTCTATCTCTCTCTCTCTCTCTCTCTCACTAACTCTCCCTCACTCTCTCGCTCCCTCTCTCTGTTTCTGTCTGTCTGTGTGTCTGTCTGTCTTTCTCTCTCCCCCACACTCTCTCTCTCCATATCAAATCCATGACTTACTAACTTATAGAAAAGCAATACAATAATTTAAACATGTAGTGGTTATAAGTGTCCATATCCATTGGTAATTCATTTGGCAAAGCTCGGGATGAATACAAATTATAATTATTTCAAATTATTATTGATGCGACTTCAAAGTGCAGTGGCTAAGGACTGGACATTCTTCCAGAGAGACTGACAGACACTTAACAAGACACAAGAACGTCTACTTTATTATTTGTAATTATATTAACAAACCAAGTAGTTAGTCGCATTTCTTAAGTAATATATAAAGTTATGTGAAAAGAGTATCTAGAGAGAGTAAATATGTAGAACACGCGCGTAAAGACGATTGAAACTTTGTTTATTTTTCACCGAAACACATTACAAGGTGACAATGAGTAGCAGAATTATACATTTGTTCTTCTGAGTTAAGTTATTTACTAGTTTGTAAATTGTGACAGTACATTTTTAATGTACTTCAAAATTATTACCAGATTTTCTTGGTTTAATTTGCTAGTGCGTCATTTAACAGATTGTTCAAACACAGGAAAAATTGGATTGCCACATAACTGTTTTGTACTGGCTTCTTCTTCTTTTGCATCTTCTCCTCGATCACCTAGTAATACTTTGCCTACATGTTTTATTACTTACATCATTAAAAATGTTTGTACGATTGAAACAAACGTATTTTGTTTTCAAAATGTTTGACATATTTGCATATTCATAACACTATAATTTATAGTTATATTGTTGATTCATCCTCTTCGTTCACTTTATAAAATATTATTATATATATAAACTTTCACATATGAACTTACTTTCTTTATCACTTCCCCATACGTTTCGAGCACTGAGGAAGAGGCACATCACCTCGAAACGTATGGGGAAGTGATAAAGAAAGTAAGTTCATATGTGAAAGTTTATATATATAATAATACTATAATTTAGTCATTTTCAAGTAAACCGATGCTAAGTCTACAGTGAAGTTACCATCCGATCAATGTATCCGCTTGGAAGAATACGGAAAATAGGCCTATATGTTTTGATTAGTACGCTTCTATTCCGGTTACATTAGATGAAACATGAGTGATGACATTGTTAACACATCCACATATCCAATCAAAAGAAGCGGTTTAACGTTAACTATTTTCAGTAGTTATTATTCCGTTGTAGATCAAATCAGATAGTTTACAGTTTGTTTGAGAAGGTGCACTAGTAAAATGCCAGCATGTAAATCATGTACTATAATATAAAACGTTTGAAAGTAACTAAAATAATTGGAATTATGACGTTAACAAAGAAGTCTCCTTTTGATTTTTGAATCAAAAAGTACTTACCACGTTTGTTAGGTTACTACAATTAAAGCGAATGAAGAGAAAACTGGTACTGAAATAGTATAATTTGCAATATAACACCAAATACGTCAGTACGTATTATACGAATTACTTACTTTGCTTCTTATTTTAGACCTGTTAAGTCTGCTGTGGTAACGCATAGCGACAAAGTGTCAATGCCGATGTATCATCGTCCCCCTATATCCGTATTGTTACATCCATATGCTGCAGAGAACTTACAAACTTACGTTGACAGTCGTTACGTATTATGTAAGCAGCAAGAAGACGCAATACCCTATTAATGTGTATTAAATTGTCCAAGAATTGTATATCAAAATGTATAAACTACACAATAGCACTTGGTATAATATATAACAGCAACGCCGTGCAGCCAACATCAATTGAGTTAATGTATTCAAAATGATAATTAATAATTTGCGTTCGTGTTAATTATTTGCTTTGGCAATTTTTATTTTTATGGTAGTGTTGTTTAGGCAATTCTATAATTACGGTAACTGTTGTAATAAGATTGTTTTGTTTTGTGTAAGTGTAAGTAAACTGTAAAATGAAATTAATTGGCGCTGAGTACCTTCCTCTACGCATGATCATGCGATGGTTGTAACAGTTGTATATCGAACTTGTACGCCAGATATTTAACAACGGAGACCAGAGAAGTCACAATTTTCATAAACAAAAATATTTTTATATGTAAAGTTATAAGCGGAAATAAAGAAAGTGAATTAAAAATTTGAAAAAAATTATCGAGGTTAATATTTTATTTTTAAATGTAGTTTTAATCGTTTTTATTTGTATTGTACGTATATTATGATGACGTTATGTTAATGATATAATTTACCTTATAATTTCCGTCAAGTGACTTCTAGCGTAATTTGAGTACGCGTTTCAGGCCATATGACCCATCTTCAGACCTTCACTCCAAAGGAGCTCGTTATAAATTAAAATCCATATTAAAACAAACATACAATAAATAAATACGTAAAATACAATGAATGAACATATTATAAGCGTACTAGTAACCGAGACGGTGCACCGCGTGTAGCATGTCAAGACTGTGTCGATGGGCACTATTATTTAGTTTTATCTTTAAGCGATCGTAGCGCGGTATCATACAGTGGGTTGGACCTGAAGTTGAGTTTATCATTGAGTATGTCGACACATATATCGGGGTTATTATGACCTCTATATATCTCGAATTCTTCGAGTGCATCCATGTAACGGCCCTTACTACAATAATTTAGAGGTATAAGGTTAGCGTTGAAATTGGTGTATGAATGATTGCTTGAAATTAGATGCCGTGTAAAATCAGAATTAATATTTTTTAGGGAAAAATCACCCCTGTCATTGTGGCTGTGTGGTGTGTGTTCACGGAATCGTTTGATAAAAGGTCTACCCGTTTGGCCGATATAAAAACGGTCACAATCGTCGCATATAAGCTTAAGCCTTGTTCCCACGGCGCGTGGCTTGGCGAGCCTCGAGTTGCTCGAGGTTCGTACTGTGGACTTGTGGTCTGTCGAATCCCGAGCTCGCGCCGTTCCCACGACGCGTGGAACGGCGCGTGGCTTGGCAAATCTCGAGTGGCCTCGAGTCGATCACTTCCCGTCAATACACCATTGCCAGACGTTCTCTTGAAGTTATGTTAGTTAAGTCTCTGAACAAGTATGAATAAAGTTTACGAATCGGACAGTGACGAGGAAGTAGCGTGTGCCGCAGCGGCTTATGTACTGTTGAGTGGTGAAATTTTGAAGAGGAAAATGGTGAAACGCAAAAGGCGTTGGTGGATGGTGTCATTAAATAAAAGTCGAAGAAGGTAATTATAACAATACCAAAACTAATAAAATAAATATAAAATTTAAAAAAGGCCGTTTAAACAAACTGCAGTCAAACTAACTCCGATTTATTTGTTTGCAGATACAAATAAATACAGCTAGTGATATGCTGAGTGACTTAAGAAAAGAACCATCTGGCAGATTTGAAAACTTTTGCCGAATGTCAGCAACTGATTTTGAATATTTATTGAGTAGAATCGGACCATTTATAGCGAGACGAGACACAAACATGCGAAAAAGTATTCCCATTCAAGAGAGACTAGCTGTTACATTACGATTTTTTGCTACTGGGGACATCTATGCCAGTTTATCCTACTTATTTAAGTTCTCAAAGCAAACCGTATCCAGATACGTAGATGAAGTGTGTACGGCCATAACACAAGAGCTGCAAGAAGAAGTAAAGGTAAGTAAATAAATAAACTCTTGTTTACATAAATTTAAAAGTTTAATACCATTTTAAAGAAATACAATAATTAATAAGTGATTAGTGTTATTATTATGAAGTGATATATTACTGCAAAGTTATAAGTATCATTTCTAAGTAAAATAATCATAAACATTAACGAAAACTAAGATTGAACTTAACTTCAAATAACAAACACAAACAATAATTTTAATCAGTGTTGAAATTTCGAAGAAGGTCAGCAACACTTGGACAGTGCTCTTCACTTTGGTTGTCATTCAGACCTTGTTGTGGTGTACTTGGAGTTGAAGGAGTATGCGCAGGCGAGGCATATGATGCAGAACTTTCACCAGATACATAAACGGGTTGATCCTGATGTTGATTCATAGCATTACCTTGTTGAACATAACTTTGAAAATATCCAAGTTTTTGATAGTAATGATGAAATGGCATGATGGGCTGTTGTTTCCTCGCGTGCTTGAATCTGAAACATCAAGTTGTCAATTTCGTGCATCGCTATTTCGCGAGTGTCATCATCTAGGGCTCTTAATTTATAACATAGTAGCTCACAAAACATATAGCTTTGGTCTTTTGCTACTTTAGGTTTAGCAGCAACTTGTTTCAAGAAAAGGTACGCCTCATCCATACGTTTATCGACGTGTCCTGCCATTTCGGCTTTCCTTTTTTTGCCTTTATTAACTGCAGTTGTTCCCGTTGTGTCATGACTCTGTTCATCTTGAGACGCACTGTTCACGCCAGAAGATTCTATCGGATCAGCAACGTTTTCATCTTTGTTATCTTGTAGATCATCTTCATTACCAGGGTCATTTTCCGGTCTCTGAAAACAAAGCATAATTGTCAGCCTTTTTGAAACCATGTTGTCCATATATTACCCTAAACCCCCATATATTAACTAAAAACTAATAATCTACTACTAAAAAAATAATAATCTATTCTCTACTATAAAGCTACTATAAGCAAATCTGTCGACCGTTCATTACATTTACAATAAGAACCCTTTTTTTTTACAGTTGCCTAAGAATGAAGATGAGTGGCTGAAAATAGCACAACGATACGAAAATCAGTGGAACTTTCCGAACTGTTTGGGTGCGATTGACGGGAAACACGTCGTAATACAGTGTCCAGTGAATACATCCACAGAATTTTTCAACTATAAAGGGACCTTCAGTGTGGTACTTCTGGCTCTAGTGGATGCCCGTTATTGTTTCACATTTGTGGACATTGGATGCCAAGGTCGGATAAGTGATGGGGGAGTTTTCAAAAATTCATCTTTGTTCCCTAAACTGCAAATGGGTCAACTGAAACTTCCATCTGATGGGCAGCTGCCTTGATCTGATAAAATATTACCGTATGTCTTCATTGGCGACTCAGATTTTGCCTTAAGTCGTCACATGATGAAGCCATATCCGGGTATCCTAGACAAAGGAAGTGCGCAAAGAATTTTCAACTACCGGTTATCTCGTGCACGCCGTGTTGTGGAGAACGTTTTCGGTATAATGGCATCACTTTTCCGAGTTTTTAGAAAACCAATGGTGCTAGAGCCCGATAAAGTGAGCAATGTTACTCTAGCGTGCGTCCTTTTGCATAACTTCATGAGGAGAAGCCCATCATCAGCATCATGTTATACTCCTCCAGGTACGTTTGATACCGAAGTAGATGGTGAAATCATTCCCGGATCATGGGAAAACGACCAAAGTCGAATTACATCCTTCATGACCATAAAGAAGGCGGCTAGAAAACCAGGAGAAGAAGCTAAGGCTATTCGAAACTCCTTTGCTGAGTATTTCACAACAAGTGGCAAGTTACCTTGGCAATACAAGTATTGTTAATTCAAAAGTATGTGAACACCTGTGAAAATAATGTTTGTAATGAAAACTGTGTAACTGACTCTTACTAAAATGTGGCTTACTTTTTTAAAATGAATCATGGATGTGAAATTTATGTCTAGTTTAAATTATTTTAAATTGCAGCCTCTATTCTTAGACATTAATTTATGCTAATGTTGTTACATAACATTTATTGTTAACCTACGAATAACCACTTGAAAAATAAAAAAATAAATAAATGAAAAGTGAAATAATATATACAAAAACCTACGTTTCGTCTTTCCACATCATACAATAAGAACCATTACGAGTATTTAAGAAATTCAGGTAAGTTAATAAGAAATGACAATAAGTGCTTACCTCAGTAGTTTTAGTTCCCCTTGGTGTGTAAACAGTGTGCAAAAATGACGCCATTTTGTCGTACGCGAACCATTCTGGCTTGTATAATTCATTAGTTCCAGCCCCAGTTCTTGAACTGTTTTTTACTTTCATCGCCAACTTCCTGTAGGTAGCCATCAGATTTTCTTTCTTCCTCTTTAGCTCTTTCAAAGAACATCCAACACTCATATTGCTTTGAATTAGTTTCTAAGCATCATAAACCTGGTTCTTATCTTTATGGTGTTCATTTTGTGGATTCCATATGACAGGTTCTCCCTCGTATAAATCCAAAAACTCAATAATTACTTCATTACTCCACTCCATAATGAACTACTGATTATACTACCGATAATGAAAATTGCTATGTTAAAACTGCGAAACTACACTTGTACAAACCACAACAGGCCGTGGGAACAGGTGCAGGAGCCGTACTGAGGCTTGTCATCCGTCGAGCCACAAGCCTTTGATGTCCGAGCATTTACCGACATTTCACGGGGAAGGGCGAGCCACACCGAGTCCCCTCGAGCATTGACGAGCCTTTACGTTCCCACGGCGCGAGATATGACAAACTTCAGACCAGGCTCGCCAAGCCACGCGCCGTGGGAACAAGGCTTTATAAACACCGGTTTTTGGATTCAATTTTGGTCTGAACGACTGGACGAACCAAGTTCCGGAGACGGTTATTTGTTTTAAAGGTAACGGTGTAACCTATTTTACTTAAGGTGGATGTTAGGATCTTAGGCATCAGCTCGGTGTATGTTGTTGAGATGAATTTGTTATTAGGTGTATTATCTTGTGTCTGTCTGGAACGACGGGCTTTGTGTTTTTTAAGGATGTTGTCAATCATTTGGCACTCATAGCCGTTGGCCATAGCTATGTGTTTAATTATGTTGAGTTCACTCTCGAAATCATCATTATTTAGGGGATCATCAAAAGCCTGTGAAGGAAACTGTTGTAGGCCGCTAATTTTTGAGAGAAAGGGTGGTGTGAATCTGCATGTATGGTCTCACGTCTGTGATGGTAGGCTTTTTGTAAATTTTAAAATTTAAGTTGTTAAGTCGCCTAGTGACGGTAAGATCGAGAAAGTTGAGTTCATTGTTGGTTTCAGTTTCCATAGTAAACTGAATATTGTGAGTAACAATATTCATATGGTTTTTAAGATTACTGATTTCAGTTTCCATAGTAAACTGAATATTGTGAGTAACAATATTCATATGGTTTTTAAGATTACTGATTTGGCGTAGAGTACCATTAAAAATCAGGAAAGTGTCATCAACATATCGGCCATAGAAGATAATATTATTGGCAAAGATGTTATCATTAAGGATGTAGTTGTTTTCATAAATATCAAGATATATATCAGCCAATAGGCCGGATAACGGTGAACCCATAGCCAGGCCATCTGTTTGAATATAGTAATTCCCGTCGAAAGTAAAATAGTTTAGTTGAAGGATGAGCCTTAGTATGGTAATTAGTTGTTTAATGAGTTGTGTGTCCAGTTTGTTAGTATCGTGGAGATTGTCGTTCAAAATATCCAAAGTTTGGTTCACGGGTATATTCGTGTATAAATTGACGATGTCAAAAGAGGCTAGTTTGTAACTGGGTTGTAATTTTATGTCGTTGACCTTGTTTATGAAATCAATATTGTTAACGATATTATGGTTGTTTTTTAGAAAGATGTTGCCCTTAATTAGCGTGACAAGTTTCTTGGGTGTTTTGAAACCCGGCGCTGTGGTAAAATTAACTAATGGCCTGATAGGAATGTCATTTTTTGTGGATCTTGGATAAGCCGGTAAGTTTTGGGGCGGCCTACAACAGTTTCATTCACAGGCTTTTGATGATCCCCCTAAATAATGATGATTTCGAGAGTGAACTCAACATAATTAAACACACAGCTATGGCCAACGGCTATGAGTGCCAAATGATTGACAACATCCTTAAAAAACACAAAGCCCGTCGTTCCAGACAGACACAAGATAATACACCTAATAACAAATTCATCTCAACAACATACACCGAGCTGATGCCTAAGATCCTAACATCCACCTTAAGTAAAATAGGTTACACCGTTACCTTTAAAACAAATAACCGTCTCCGGAACTTGGTTCGTCCAGTCGTTCAGACCAAAATTGAATCCAAAAACAGGTGTTTATAAGCTTATATGCGACGATTGTGACCGTTTTTATATCGGCCAAACGGGTAGACCTTTTATCAAACGATTTCGTAAACACACACCACACAGCCACAATGACAGGGGTGATTTTTCCCTAGAAAATATTAAATCTAATTTTACACGGCATCTAATTTCAAGCAATCATTCATATACCAATTTCAACGCTAACCTTATTGTAGTGCCCCACGTTCTTTGGGAGCCAAATATTTTATACAATCTATTATGCAAATGATGTTTGCATAATTTAATTAATCTGTGATTGTAGTAAATACAATGTGCAATTATACTAATTTGTGGAATGTAATCATGTAATTACCCAATTAGGCTAGTTATACCAAAGTACTTGAATTTACTTGATACATTAGTTATTTGATGTTAGTATAATTGCTGCAATGAGACTCTAATTTGTTGTATAAATATTTGTAATTTACTATAATTCATTCAAGTGACGTTAATGTCTGTTATGAGGTAAAATTGACAATAATGAACGCATAAATACTGAATAAAATAAACACTTATTTATTAACATCATTGAAGTAACGAAACTTCAATATATATATATATATATATATATATATATATATATTGTAACCAATTGTTATTATTTGTTGTGTTAAGCCCCACTGTTGGGCTAGCCAATTTGTAACCAAATTATAATGATAGAGTTGATCAATAAAGTGTATCGTAGGTTTCGTGGTTTGACTAAGCTCCACGTTGTATTCGTCAATTTGTAACGTAAAAAATATTATTGATTTGTTAATTTGTAACAAATAAATAATGTAGCGACTATCTCGCACTGGAGTCATCAATTTGTAATTATTAATATGTTATGTTGAACGGCGAATGGTTTTGTAATTTGCCGCTTGCTCCCACTATGCCGCTCGTTTCCGTGACGTCACTCAACGTTGCCAACTATCGTGGTGTCCGCTGTAATCTGTGAATTTATTTCCTAAATGGAACAGCAATAATAACGACGCAAATATAATATCAAACATATATCCTTACAGAAATCCTTTATTCAGAAAAACACTGGTTAACTGTTTCTTAAATTTGATTACGATAATCACAATTGTGGCGCAAATTATACATCTTCTTTTTACCAGTTGGCAGTAGTAGCCAACATTCAGTATTTTTTCAGCCAAAAGAATGCTTGGTTAATGTTTCTAATAAAAATAAAGTATCTCAGGGCGTATATGGTTCGGGGATTACATTTAAACCAAAATATTATTCTATAAATCAAAATACAAGTTTTACAGTTAAAGGATGTTACAATGTTAGAGTGTAACGTGCACACAGGCAGTCGTATAGTGGTTACCAGTTCTGATAGGTTATGTCCAGTTTAGGCGTTTAATAATTATTATGTAAATCAAAGGTTCTTGTGGTGTTTGAAAAGGTGTCAATCTCAAATCGTGTTATTAGTGAGTGTTCTTAGTGTTGGTGTGATATGGTGTCTGTAGTTTTAGTTGATTAGTATTTAAAAAGTCGTGTATACAAATGTGGGTGTTGATACACAATATAATAAGATGTTAAAGTCACCAAATCCTCTTCTTTGTATGATTCCTGGTTGAAGATAGGGCCCACGTCCACTTCAGATCTTCTTCCTGGTTCTTGGGTCTTCTATTTCATATAATGGGTGTTCTTCTGTTGGTGTAAAAAGTTCGTGTTATGTACCTCTAACTGTATTAATATGTTTGTATCGTTTTTTCACAGTTTATTTTATATTATGTAGGACGTTTTACAAACGCGTCTATCCGCTAAGATCGTTGTCAAAGAAGTCTCATTTTATTTATCCGAAATTTCTGGTTGCTAAGGGTAAACTTGGAATCTGGTTGGTTGATTCGGATATACATTGTCATATACTTTCATTATTTCAAAATCTAAATTCGTTCAAAACCTTTAAATTAATATTCCTTTTCTGTACTGATTGGGAATTTAAAACCATTATCAGCATTATTTTGATCTTTACATTTGTGACAGTTAGACACTAAACATGCCTACTTTTACTTAAGAACTACAGATGTTACAATTTTGTTATTTGAAATTTTCTTAAATAACTTGAGATGTATTATTTTGTTTCTATATTCGTTGTGTACACTATTAACTCTAAATATATTTATCATTCCACATTTGTTTTACAAAATCCCTAACATTATTATCTAAAATTTACAAAAGTTGGTTTCACCTGGCCTATGTACTGGTGTTATTTTCATTACCATGTTTAAAACCTTTAACAGTTAAATTATCTTTTAACAATCATAAAAACTGTTTAACACATAACATTATTTTAACAAAACAAAAGATATACTATTCTATTAGTTTAAATTCATGCCCACATGGCTATGATTTTACTGAACCTTTGCACAAATAAACTGTTTTTTACTCAAACTGTACAATTGTTTGACACTTAGCAATAACATCTTTTTATAGTCTATTTTGCTTTCCCAATCAATTTATCACTGTTTATCACCAGTTCTATGGTTATATTTGTTAACATAAAAAAATGAAATTAATATCATTTAATTGATATTCTTTTAAAACAACTGTTTCACCTGCTACATACAAAAAACAACACAAATACCATGATAATAAAATAATGTGCTAAAACATAATAACATGCACATTTTTATAAAATAAATTCTGCACTAATTAATTAGTCTTTTGTCAGTTAATTCATTAATTACTCTGACACTGTCTATGTTATGCTTCACATTACTTGTCACTATGTTTGTCGTTTACCCTATTCACTTAACACTTAATAGGTTGTATTTATAAACATACTTATTGGGTTTTATAGGGTTTTACATTTTATTGTCATTAAAAGGACTTTACTCTTGTTATAAAAATGTTATTGTGAACAAGTTATTATTTGTTGTTTTCTGGACAATCTTATGAACACTATTTGTTACAATTAGTTGTATGGTTCATGTATCTATAATAAGGTTTGTTTATATTTTCATTACATCAATTAAATTAATCATTTACTAATATTTCTTTTACATAGTATTACATGTTTGGGCCTATTATCCCTCAATTTTTTTTTTGATTATCTTGATATTATGATACTTTGAATGAAACCATTTGTTTCTTTATAGTACTGGTTCATAAGCCGTCTGTCTTTATAATTTTTTATTTGGTCATTATTGAAAGTTCATGTCATAATCGGGGTTGTAAGTATTTTGCATCACTTAGCCTAAATCATTAATTTGGGTACGGTCAGTTGTCTTACTAGTCAGTCTAAAATGGTTAGTCGTTCCTCTTCACTATCATCTTGGAAGATATTGTTCTCCTTGTTAGCTTCTTAACCAAAGTCTTCATTAAATCAGGTACGATATTAAGTTGTTCCAAATGTAATGTTACAATATATATATATATATATATATATATATATATATATATATATATATATATATATATATATAAATGATGCCCTGCAAATACATCCATAAAAAAAAGAACACATATATATGAATCAAATTACAATATGAATCCAGTAGGTCGTTCGCTGAAAACATACACATACATATATATAACACAATCAACATATATAAACATAAATAATCAACATATAAATCTTACACTAATGCGTTCATTTCTTGCCTCAGATGAATAGCGTTATTTAAATTTACCATGATAATTAATCTAAATTCTCAAAGGGTGTTTTCTTTGAAGAGAGACAGGACAGTAGAGTTCTTATGACAAGAATAACAAAGATTTACTTGTAAAATGGATTATCCAATATTTCCATCGGTGAAACTCCTTCCTGCAGATGATCCATATGTATGAGGTTGCGTAGCTTCGATGTCACTATTACTCAACACACGCGGATCAGATTCACTCGCGGTGTATGTGTTCCGTGATGTCGGCCGTTACTACCAGAGAGTCTATGAAGTCATGTGTTGTGTGAGTACGTTCATTATTAACTAGCGTGTGTATATATGACTGTCTATTATCGAACTTCTTTTTGTATACGTTAATGTATCGTGTTTCGATTATTAATCACTGATGTATACTGCATGATTTAGTCACTGTTGATACACTATTACTGAATAACTTGTTAATATTGAAATGTTAAGTTACTGATTAATGTACCGCGTAACTGAGCTTCAGAGTCAAACTGCTGTACGTATGTTAACTGAGATGTATTAAGACTGAGAACTTTGACTGAGAAAATAAGATTGAAGATTTTATGTAGACTGCTCAAAGTATAAGATCGAAAATTTTATGAAAACTACCCCTTCGCGTGCTCTGTAAACAGTTTTTATTAAGCATCATTTACCACAATGCAATTTCCTGGCAAACACGCCTTTGGTCAACCATGATAGGTCAGATGAACTCCTACCCTTATGCAGAACTATGGTTCTCTGCTTCTGATTCGTTGTTCGCGTTGCTATCATGACGACGGTCCTCTCCACCTGTGCTCTGGGAAGATGCCGGACTCTGGTTGGTTATCTGGTCTCCCCTCAAGTACACGTCGAAGGGCCTCCGTACCTTTTCCTGGAATGTAGAGCAATTCCGCGCCTGTCGATCAAGCTTTTGTCTAAGCATACTCTGGAGGTCTGCTGCTGTTCTCACGCGAACAATACGTCGCATTTTGTTATTGTCTGACTATCCATGACCCTTTTCCGTCAGTTATCAGGACACAGCGTGTCGTCGTTTCCAAGACGGCACTCCTTTTCTCTTGTCGTAAATATTAGTTGTCACCAGTAAGGTGTCTTCCCGCTGTGCGCACACTCGGTCCTATTCATTAGATATACGTTGTTTGTTCTCATACAGGATGAGTACTATTGTAGGACTACTCCTTTTTTTCTGCAAATCAACCTTGTAGCGTGTGCTCATTACAATTTCTCCGTAACTGTGCCACTGTGCGACATTTCATTGTCTCGCTTGTTGTGGGCTGTAAATCTCGGTTGAGACGAGTCTGTCACAGGCGAACCTTACTTTCTATTGTAATGTTGTGTCGAGCGTACTCTTATTGTTCCTGGCAAACGTCCAGTTGACACTTCGTTAAGTTGCTTCTTTATTTATTGCTTCTGGCCCGTGTTGGGGTGTCTTGGCTGGTTGTAACGTACTTTTGATCAAAATTTTAAAAATTAAAACTTTTGGTGATTACATTATACCTCTAAATTATTGTAGTAAGGGCCGTTACATGGATACACTCGAAGAATTCGAGATATATAGAGGTCATAATAACCCCGATATATGTGACGACATACTCAATGATAAACTCAACTTCAGGTCCAACCCACTGTATGATACCGCGCTGCGATCGCTTAAAGATAAAACTAAATAATAGTGCCCATCGACACAGTCTTGACATGCTACACGCGGTGCACCGTCTCGGTTACTAGTACGCTTATAATATGTTCATTCATTGTATTTTACGTATTTATTTATTGTGTGTTTGTTTTAATATGGATTTTAATTTATAACGAGCTCCTTTGGAGTGAAGGTCTGAAGATGGGTCATATGGGCTGAAACGCGTAACCTAGCTCAAATTGCGCTAGAAGTCACTTGACGGAAATTATAAGGTAAATTATATCATTATCATACAGTGACTTGGACCGCACTAATTATGTTTAAAAACGTTATGTTAGTTGCGATGAGATACAAATGTATTTTTCTAATTTTTCTTTGTTAAATAATTCGAAAATGTTAATTAAACATTTTAAACGTAAATAATAATTTATCTCACATAGTTTATTTACTATTATCTTACTCAAATTAGATTCCACATTTATACAACTTCTCATAAATATTTAGAGTTTTTAATTATATGCATTATATTATACATAATTAAAACGTGCATGCAGAGTTACTTAAAGAAATGATAAATTTATTAAAGTCTTGCCCCTTTAGATAAAGTTAACGCCACTGGCAATAAAATTTATTCTATTGATTATGAGCCAAATGGTGAGACTTTTAAATTAACAGTAAAATATTCAAATCGAATTCATCCTTATGGAAAATCTATTCAAAACCCCGTATAAAGTAGGTTTATAGGAACTTACATTAGTGAGCTTAACTTAACTGGCCTGTGTCATCTGAAATAAATATATGTTGCTGACAGATACAAGAGATCAGTCAATATTAGAAAAAACTTTAATTAAATGATATGTGTCTCCTTAAGTAAAGTAGACATATCCCACTAGTAAATAAGAAGAGTCTACAAAATATTGTTAAAAATGTAATGCGTAGTAAGTGTATTACGCGCTAATATTTTACCGTCGAACCGAAAGAGACAAATAAATTTGGATTGAAAATAAAGGACATGCGATGACATTAATGGTGCAGGTCAATACAAGCAGTCAGGCGTTTGTTGTTAGTGTGGTTGTGACGGGTAAATAACCCGTTAGGGTTCTATTGAAAAATTTTGAACAATCCAATATCAACAATGCAAAAATCAATATAAGGAGTTCTTTGTGTGCAAGCACTTTTTCAGACAGTTTCGACATAAGATCACAGATAAGATTACTTGTAGTGGACCTATAAGTAAGAGATTATTACTTTTATAAGTAAGAGATTGATTGTCTGTCTGCAACTACAGAGCATTATATTAGATGTACCTAAGTGAACGGTGTTATATTTTCTTCTCATAACAAACATTTTTATTTGTTTAATAATTCCATATATGCAATGAGATAAATGCATTCTTGTTTGTTCATCGTTTTCTAGTAATGTTTGTATGTGTACGTAATGGTATTTAATATAGTAGAAATAAATTGAAGACATTAGAAAAAGCAAGTTTCCTTAACTCACTGTAATCAAATATTTTAATGGTACTAAATTAAATTCAGTACACATACCAACAAAAACAATAATTAAGTTACCGAATGATAGTAAAACTTAATGTTTCTTCTCAATAATTAAACCTAACAAAACAAATTACATACAAAATTAGCTGCTTGAGCTAAGTTGTGGGTACGTTGCCACCTGTGAGATACGGATGATGTTGATTACTACAAAAATTATCTAATTTAGTTTGATACTAGCCGCTTTCCTGTTCACTACGCATCGTGTTTATATTGGATGAGTCCCGTCTACAACACACTCAAGATAATTAGTACGTTCTAAATGTTTCCAAAGTCACCATGAGAGTAACAACACCATCGTATCCTATTGTTACGAATAAACCAATATCTCTTTCCATACAATTAGAATATATTCTTTTAATGTGTCATCGTTAATGAACGGATTTATTGCTCTAATAGTACAACTATTTAAAAGTTATTATTACCCTTATTCTTATTTTTACTTCAAAAAATAAAAAAAAAAATAAAAATAAAAAATTTTATTCGTTTAATAAAATTTAACGGCTATTAAAAACGCTCTTCCTGTTTACGTAAATGCAAAGAAAGTTATTGAAAAATTATTTTACTAACACAAACAAATTTCTCTTAGACGATTCATATTTTTATTCATATTACAAAATACTGGTGTTTGCTACGGTAAACAGTTACCAAGAGGAGCGCTATCTGTTAGTTACTTGGCCTTAGGATCAATATAATGTTAAGTGTGCCATAGCGAAACATTCTAAATTTACGAATTTGTATTGCTTTACTTCTATAAGTGGTGTTAGAGTTCCTTCTGGTATCTTAGCCTGCAATTCTGGCCTTTAAGACTTCAGCTGTAGCCTACAACCGCCTCTAGACCGTTATTTTAAATAAAAAGACACCTGTTCAAGTGACTCCGAGATCTCCCCTGTTTTGGAGGCATACATAAATACGATTCGTCAGAGCCACGGCATTTAATAGCCTAATTTTTGTCTCATGAAAATTCAGCGTGCTTTCATATTTTACTTCAGCTGAAAGAATCGTTGACTGGCTGTTTCAAGAATCTTTGTGGTGTTTTAAAAGATAATACGCTACGTGTCACCATGAAAGCCCAAATACATAAACTCCTTCATGCGTTCATATAGAAAACTACGCCATACCAAAATGTGGAAGATGGGATGAAGCTAGGCGATTTAGAGACGACAACACCGAAATCAACTGATTTGTTACTTCAGGTTTGAGATTGACGTCGACCAGATGACCTTACTTGTAGAAAACCATTGTTTCAAAACTTGAAGAAATAAGGTGTGTATAACATACTAAATTTATTAAATTGGATTCGCTACATAAAACGGCTTATTATGTTAAATTTTTAAATTTAACCATTATATTTTGAATATGCATTAACTGCTGTTCTTAAGCCAAAGGTATTCTCCGACCAGTGAACGAGTATGTTTCCGGTAAAAAGTAAAGTAATACTTAGATATCAGCCAATACGAGAGGGGGCACAGCAGTTTTCCGCTTGTATAACAGCATTCCATGAATACCGTATTGTCTTAGGTAATAACACTGCGCCATCATACAAAATACACGTACATAAAAATATTCAAATTGTGTGAAGATTTTAAGCTATTCTGTACTCATGTAGGGGCAACTATTATTACATTGTAAAAAAATATACGTTATAAATGATTAAGCTATAAGTTATAACACTTGTAAAAATTGAACTAATTAAAATTAAACAATATCTTATATCTTAATTTTTTTGTAATAACTTCAAATAATAAGTACTTCTGCAAGCAAAATTTATTTACACCGGACGCACGTTCCACAGAAATTATACTGTATCTGGAGTCTACAAAAATTTTAAATAGGAAGTTTTTAATTTGTAAAGATATTTATATCAACGAACATTTAAACACCAGATATTTCATCTACTACTGTCCCTGCTATTTGTACTACAAGAAATTTAAAGAACTGTTATAAATTTTTCAAATCTTACATAATTTTTATTCTGAAAGTAATAAACTATCGGTACTTTACTGCTTGTTAGTATGCTTGATATCTTCACCTTTCTCCCATCTCTCCAGTTTGGTTTGTTTGACTTTTCTGTTGTTGCCAGCAAATATGTATATGTATATAGTGAAGTTAAGAAGATGGTATGCTATTTATCTACCTATATACAATGTCCACATAATGTTTGCTATAAACAGAAGCAATCAATACAAGTAGGCTTCTGCGGCCGGTGTCAATTATGTTTTTGAAGCCTTCTTCCGGTATGGACCGAGTCAAAAATGTCTTGTGTGACAACGTTTCACTCATATTACAATGAGTATCGTCAGGTCTAAGTGACAAAAACGACGGCAAGTAACTCAGTTATATAGTGTAGAAGAGACGTTGGTTGGTTCTGTGGTCTTTTGCATATTTGTATTCATCATAAAAATAATAACATGAATAGCCTGAAAGGAAAATATACAACTAATTTACTTACACGTATAATTTTGCTGATACCTTGACAAGGTCAACGAGTAAAAACCAGTTCTTATGTAGAGGACGTTTAATGACAATCTGATGTAAGACATATTTTTAACCTGGTCTTGCTATGCTATAAAATGTTCAATTTGGGAAAAAACGAAGATTATAAATCTGTGTGGTTTTTATTCCCTTATGTTAATTGTTTTCACGTGGCTGAAAGTCAGCATCTCTAAGCCCGTCATAGACAAAAAAACTGTATCAGGTACAACCCTAACACTGTTAGGGTCAACCCTAACAATCTGCACAAAAAATAACGATACAAACTCAAACTAATATATATATATATATATATATATATATATATATAACACAAAGTCTGGGGATGTACGTGTACCGGTACTGAACACAATCAACACCGTTACACCGTTGCCACCAAATTTTGCACAGGTAACCTTTGACACAATTCAAAAAACGCTGTCTAACTTGGAATTTGATATTTTTCCCCGTTTGCAGAATTTAGGCCCTTTTAATTATGCCTCTTTGTTGACGCGTATAAAGATGTCAGCAACACCATGGAGACCAGAATTAATTACCATAGTAACAAGTACATAAACAAATGATATTTAGTGGCATCGGAACCGTAACTTTATCCGTTCCTGCAGTTTTTAATATGTTTAATATGCGATTGTATCGATATATTTTGTAATTTTGTATACAGATACGTCTATGTTTTTGTAATTGTCTTAAACAATTATAAACTTTTATGTTCATACGTATTTCTAATAATGCAATGAATAAGTAATGAAATATATTAAATACTACTACTAGACATGTCAAAAACATTATGGAGACCAGAATTAATTACCATAGTACGAGTAACAAGTAAATCATTTATCTATTCCTGCAGTACATTTTCGGTGTTTTATATTGTAACGACGGTCTACTTGATCGTCGTATGATACAGTGGAAAACAAATTACAAGACATCAATTAAGTCACTAATCACCAGCTTTAATTTTCACAGTTAAACAGTTCGTAATTAACAACACAGTGTCTTATAACAAATCAAATAACAAATTTTTCACACGTAAATAAATGTCAACTAATATTAAAACACAATTGTATTACAATATACCTTCCGATTATAAAACACAACACTTAACTATTAACCACTTGAACGCACACAGTAATATATCCAGATAATCACTTGTAATCGTCCGACAATAAACTCGGACGGCACTATAAATATATTGCGACTAATACTGAAAAGTAAGGCCGCTGCCGCCATGTATTTATACCTCCGCTCACAGACCAGAACGTTGCAAACTACGTCTTAGCGCCAGTGTAAACTACGTAATTAATTGCGGTCTTGACACAGTCCGCGCGGCTTCGAGAAAACTCTCGCGAATGCGTCTAGAGTCACGTATGCCACACACATTAGAGCGTGATTCTTCTGGCACATTCGACAAACACGTAGATTGTTCTGTGATGTCGTAACAATATAATATGCGATTGTATCGTTATATTACGATGTGGAAAGGAAGAAGTGTACTAAATAAAAATTGTCCTATTACTTAATGCAAAGGAAAAATACCTGTTGCTTTCATTTGTAAGGTTAGGTGACAACGGTTTTTGGTTTTTAGTTTACTGCTGAAATAAATAAAACCAATGGTTGAGAAAAACATAACGTTTAATGTGTTATACAATGCTTCTAACACAGTAACACCTAAAAAGAAAGAATTTAGCGTTTTTAATTTAACAGGAACCTTATAAATATCTCCAAAGGCTTTATAAACGGGTACTTTTAAATCTCCAAAGGCTGTTGCACCAACATAATAATTTAGTACAAGTTAAAATAGTACAAGTGTTGAAAACAGCTTTGGAAAGTATTTGACTAATGAGTACAAAATTATTAATGAGTACAAAATTTGTATACGAGCTTACAGAACGCCATACAGACATAGACAATAAAAATTATATTAAAATACTTATTAAAAGTCAAATATTTGTGTGTGAAGCTGCGGGTAAGAAGTAGTGTTTACTATAAGATAATATAACAATAATGTACTATCCATTTTTGAGAATATGCATAAAATAATATTTTGTTTTTAAAAATTTTATGTGAATATAAAAAAAATTTAAAATCAATCGGTTCCTTACACACTTTCAGTCTTATCCTAAAACTAATAAATACTTGAATCTAACTAAAAGTTTGCTTTATATATAGATAAGAGTTTCTCTTACATGTTTCTTAGCTTCAAAGTTTCAGCTACATAAAAGTAATTTGCACTTCTGTATTTAATTCTGTCATAATTAATACATTATACAAAAGGATTTGTTTTCAGTTTTTGTTTTGCATACACATTTTCTAGAGTTTACACATTTTCATAGGCTTATATGCAGTCTTGCCTCGTATGATTTTGTACTCCTGCGAGTGTTGTTGACTTCGAATATCATTTCGATAGCGCTTTAGAGATCGCGTTTCCGTTCAACCATGAAGCGTCAATAGGGTTCCTGAATACACCATTACTAAAATTTTGGTAGTTTTAATATCTTCATTAATGACATACTTAAAGATTTTAAATTGCGAGTGGATCCAGGAATAAATAACTAATAGAACGTATGTGAATACAGTGCTGTATGCGGATCATCAAAAGTAACGAATGCGAGCACCAGAGATGGATGTTCCTTTTCCAGTAAGCGTGTTCAGATTACAGCATGAAAGTGTTTGTGCGCACAAGAGAAAACCTATGGCATTTATGGGCAAACATACCTTGCGAACTAAGATTGTATTGGGCAATAAATTATAGACAAAGGCTAACGTTTCCGTTATCTTGGTTGTGACATCACTTATGATGTGTATCAAATATTGATCACAAGTTGGATAAGTCTCAGTAGATATGTAGCACAATTCGTCGAATGTCATCAATAAAAACAAGGAGACTCAACTAAAATTTTATAAGGTAATTGTTGTGCTAGTGTTACATGTTTTGTAAATTTGGTTATGGAAAAAAAAATTTGACTAAGATACAGGTATCGGACCTGGGAGTCTTGCAATCTTTTAAAGGCTGCACACGAGGAGATAGACTCTCCAATGGAAACGTTCGTCAAGAGTTAAATTATTTTAATATCAAACATAACTTTGCAGAAAAAGGGAGATGGATTACTCATCTAAATAGAATGCCATTGGTAGGTTGTCTTAGTAAGTTTGGCAATACAGGTCTGCTGGACAACAAAGTATAGTAACACCAAGGAAGCGTTGAAGTGGATGTATTCCTTTCGGACCGGAACAGGTGATTCGTCTAGTTCTAATAGAAGAATAAGTGGGACCTTTTAAATATTTGAAAGGATTAAGCTACATTATTTTTTACCCACGTAAGGCATTGACGTTTGTATTAATATGCTACATTGTCTTTATGTTTTTTCAGATGGCATATAACTTTAGGCATTCATTAGGGATGCGTGAACACCCGAGCCCGGCTGAATGTAGTGGAAAAACCATTGTTTGTAAGATAGTTTTTAATCCAGAACAGTATGCTGAAGAAGCAAGGACACTAACCTCTGTCACGGTAACATGTGAGAACAATAATTTTCCAGATTTACAACACAATTATGAAGGGAAACGTTTACTGACTATTTTCTTAAAATATAACTCTTGGCTGTTTCTTATTTGAATTTCAATTAATTTTATTATGTCTTTCCAAATGTCGTTGACTAGTAGTTAAGAAACGATTCCGAGGTAAAACTGGACGTGATGAAAATATTCAGCACATTTCTCTGAAAAAAAACACGACTTAATCAACAGCTATTGTTACATAGGCATTGACGCGACAGATGGATAACGAAATTTTACAACTGGCTTGGCACAACATACAGAATATACTGTATAACGGATTCGTGAAATAAATAACGGTTTGTAACGGAATCTTTTCTGTAAACAATTCTCAAATATCACACTTTGTTAAACACTTTTTGAAGTCGTAACCATACAGATAAACACTAGTTTTTATTTGTAGGCAACCTGGTCTCGTTCAAAAAAGTTTTTACTACCTGTTTGAAGAATGCCTATTACTAGTCAGATTTTGTTCATTACTCGTTACTACATAACAAAACAGTTAATGAACAGTAGTATTTTGAATCAGTAAAGTCTTCTATACATGTAAACATTTACGATTATCATATACCGTATGCACCATAATTTTTACAATTCAGAAACAATGCTGTTTGACTGGTTTCCTCCCACAATCATTCTTTTACTTGCTTCACGTATGCGCGGGCAAGAACACACTAACTAATACAAATACACAAACACAAACACGAACATGTTAATCGTTTACCAATCCCTTAACATTTTATATGACTTTTTATGCATAATACATATAAATATTGGTATGGAAAACCATACATGACTTCCGTGTTCTAAGATTTATATTTAAAATAATTTTCGAAATGACGTATTTTCATAGAAACTACTCCTTTCTTCAGCCTTAAACACGGTACTGTGGTCACTAACGTATACCACCTCACGTTCGCGCACTCGATTTTCACTGATGATGGCAGTCGATGGGAGTGTCGAAACGTCTGGTTTTCCAGAAAACGTTGGCCAAATAGTCCGGGAAGGAATTTTAACAACAAACTACTTCTTTGTTGTCGATAACGAAAAACACATATAAAAAAATATCCCCTCCCCATTCAACTATCATTGTCATTTATAGAAAATTACCCCCTCCCCCTTCAACTACCCTTTTCATCTATAGATATTTCATCTTTTTTTTCTTACAGTGGATTACTTGGGGACATATGCAAAAAATTATTTGATTCTGTTTATATTTGCGGCAATTATCGTTCGCCGTAGAAAACATTCTACACATAGACACTTTTCAGAATATAACATTTTTTCATGTTTTGAATGTAGTACAATCAGAATCAGTCCTTATCCCGAACACGATTTTTTCAGCATCACCATACTTCCTTTTTTTATGGAACATGGAAATAAAAATAATGACAAATATAATAATGTATTTCTCTTTAACCTTTATCAAATCTTCGAAACCTTTGTGGTACTCTTCTGTTGGTAGCAACTTCTTTCAACCGTATGTCCTACCATAAGCATTCACCATTTTTTCACTCCCACTTTGATGATTTGGTAATCCACACATCTGAACCAGAAAGATATTCTTAGAGTCACAGTGTATTCCATGATTTTACATAATGACATTATTGTCAACATTTAGAGTTGCCATTTTCTTTTTATTTCAGGAGGCTTTGAAAGGCAATTTTAGTAATTACATCTTAGTTACATCAACTGCTTCACTTGCTGCCTCATAAGTACCCTCTCATTGACTGTTCACTTGCTTATCTGACCAACTTAACACTGCAAATAAAAGGGAACATTCAAGAAAATGGTTGTGTTCTTATAACATTACACATTTAACAGAAACCCAAAGGAAAACCTTTTGTATTAAGCCTTCATTTCTTCCAGCTTTTAATAGGAAAATGACAACTTACATGAAACATATGACAGCTCAATTATAAAGCAAGCAGGTATTTAATGGCATAATTATATACTCTCACATTTTGATGTAATACTTTGTCAGGCATTTAATTTTTTCAAGACATGTGAATCGTATGTAGATAATAGAAGTTGATGAATGCACATGCTACACCATTATGGAAATTTCGGTATGGAGAACATGACTTCCATGTTCTAAGATTTATATTTCAAATCATTTTTGAAATGCAATATTTCCATAGAAACTACTTCTTTCTTCAGCGTTAACCACAGTACTGTGGTCACTAACATATACCAGCTCACGTTAATGCATTCGATTTTCACTTATGATGGCAGTCGATAGCACTGTTGAAACGTCTTGGACCATGTCAAACAGCCCGGGAAGGAATTTTAACAACAAACTACTTCTTTGTTGCTGATAACGTAGTACACATATAAAAAATTATCCCCTCCCCTTTCACCTATCATTTTCATTTATAGAAAAATTACCCCCACCCCTTCAAATAGTCTCTTCATTTTTAGACATTTCATCTACGTTTCTAAAGTGGATTATTATGATCTTCTTTTCAGGACACTTTATTTATCAAAATTAAATACTTTACTCTTGTTAAAACATAAAACCTTGCAGGTAAACTACCCTTTCCTCATAACCGATCTTCACCAAAATCAATGGACCTTGAGCTCTCTACAACTCAGGCACATATGCAAAAATTAGTTGATTGTGTTTGAATTTACGGCAGCTATCGTTCGTTATAGAAAAAAATTACTCTTGTTAAAACAAAATGTTGCTGGTAAAGTACCCCTTACCCTTAATCGAGCTTTACAAACAAAAATCAATAAGCCTTACTCTACACTTCAGGCCCATATGTAAAAAATTATCTGATTATGTTTGAATTTACGGGAGTTATCGTTTGTCAACAAAATTACTCTCCTTAAAACATAAAACGTTGCAGGTAAACTACCCCTTTCTCTTAACCGATCTTCACCAATATCAATAGACCTTGAGTCCTCTACAATTCAGAGACGTACGCAAAACATAAAAATTATTTGATTATGTTTGAATTTACGGCAGTTATCGTTCGTCATAAGAAAAATTAGCCTTGTTAAAACATAAAACGTTGCAGGTAAACTACCCTTCCCCTAACCGATCTTTACCAAAATCAACAGGCCTTTAGTCCTCTACAATTGAGGGATGTATGCAAAAAAGTATTGATGCATATTGATGAATTTGCGACTGTTATCGTTAGCTATAGAAAAAATTCTGCACACAGATAGACAGACAGGCAGACAGACACTGTAACTAAACTCGGTCGTACTACCCTCCTGGGTACTCTCGACGTTTTACCAAGTTGTCGTGAGTTTATATTTTATCTCACGCTGACGAGGTCCGTCACGAACGCACGAATAACCAGTACCGATATCCTTACCTGTCCTTATTTGATGTATTTAATTCCCGATCGGCGCCAAATTGTTTTTGAGAAAACAATTAAAAATGTTAAATTGAGCGGTCGTTCTATGCGGTGTTGACTAATTCAAATTACCCTTGCAACTGGCGGGCATTTGAATCTCGCTTGTAGTTCGTTGTGCTGCCGACGTCTAACGCTGGCAGACAATTTTGCTCGTCGCTAAAGTACACAAACTTTATAATGCAATTTATAATGAAATAAAGGACGGTTATTACTACTCAGTACTAGTTTATTAACAAGAAAAAGTTAATAGTTATTCAATGAAATACAAAAATATACTGTTATTAAATAATGTTGCTCCGGCAATAAATAGACACTATTCTCAGGTTGGCTAAGTTGATTAAAACGCTTCTAAATCGACATGGCTGTCGTCAATGTTTATTTTCTACTGTTCGTTTAATCATTGAGTTCTTTTGATTAGGAAAAAATATTAGCAAGATGATAATAAAGTACACTACCTTACATCAATGGTACTTATATATTATTAGAGTTAAATACAATTCGTTTTCTAAGAGTTAACAAGTGTGTGTGAATAATTCGTAATTTGTACATAGGTTATTTCATGTTTACATACAAGTTTAGTTTTTATTGTCAATCAATCCTTGAAAGAAATTTAGTTACCAAGTTCGGAGTGAGAGTTATTTATGTTGTGAGAAAAGTTAATTAGAATTTAGTTCGTAAATTCGGGTAGTTCAGATATACTTAACAAATCTTGTTGAATTCTGGTGAAGAGTGACTTAGTTCTTAGTTAGGTTGGGTCTATACGATCATTAATCTTCCATCATTTATATTTTGGATTGCATCTGGCTTCTTTTTCAAATAATTTGGATAAAATAATTAATTTTGAAGATTAAAGTCTGGTCTATTACCTCTGTTGGGTTCATTAATTCTTCATTAGGCTTCTTGCATCCTCATCTCGTTAACTTTTGCTGTATTTATTATTATTTTAATTGAAAATTGAGTCGAATATGGTTTGGCTTCTGTATCTCTTGTCGTCAATAACGGACTAATGTTTTATAACGGAATTATATTAAATAACGTTCCGTTGTTATGGCAACTGTCTATACTCTCATTGGCTACTTATATTTTATGTCTATTGTTATAATATTTAAATATAATATTTGAACCAAATAGTCGGTTACACAAATATTTGAACAGTATTAATAGTAATATACAGTTTACGCTAGAGAACGAGGACAATGGGAAATTAAATTTTCTGGATTTGACTGTCACTAGGAACAATAATAAATTGCAGTTTAACATTTACAGGAAACCTACAGCAACTGATACCGTTATACATGCCACATCTTATCATCCACTGTCCCACAAAATGGCCGCTTTCCATAGCATGACATGATTAACCGCCTTCTGTCATTGCCCCTCAGTAATGAGGACTACTACGATGATCTAAATACTATTAAACACATTGCAATGACAAATGGTTACAAAGAAACAATAATAAATAGTATCTTCAAAAGACATAAGAAACGAAAAAACACGGACATACGTAGGGCACCTGTGGACAATACATGTAAATAAATCTCAACACCATACACGTCCTTTATGCCTAGAATTCTAACTTCAATTTTAAATAAAACTAATAATATTAATATCACTTATAAAACTACAAACAACATTTTAAATAATCTTCGTGTTCGTGAACCAACAGCCCTTGAAACTAAAACAGGGATTTATAAATTGGTATGTGATGATTGTGATGCCTTTTATGTGGGCCAAACGGGCCGAAATTTTCTAAAAAGATTCGTTGAACATAAGTCACCTACATACTTCCACAACTTAGAAAACATCAGATCTAAATTTGCAAAGCATCTTATCGCGGAGAATCACAACTATACTGGCTTTAATACTAACCTAAAACCCCTTCACATTTGCAATAAAGTGCGTTATATGAACGCCCTCGAAGAATTCGAAATATATAAAGCATACAATAATGCTGATACCAAGCCACATGTTTTTAATGATCAGCTGCATTTTAAATCAAACATCCTGTACGATATTGCTTTGCAGTACCTGCTATGATACGAGTTTGATATGAACCAGTGCGCGGTCTGTCGCCGTACGGTGTACACCTTAATACCGTTGTGCGCGCTATTTGTATATGTGTATTTTTATCATTTCGTTTTATTTATAATGGTGATTAATATTTCTGGAAATATTTGACGACTATGCAATCGCACGATGGGATGAGAAGAAGATTTTAAATTCTGATGATGGGACAAGGTCCCGAAACATGTAAATTTTAACATCAAAATACAGTTTGCTGTAAGTCACAGACGGTAAGATATACATTACTAATTTGATTACTTCTTTTACATTTTATAAATCTATTTACTTAGACTTTTCTTGTTTACTTATATATTTGATTTCATTTATTTGGGACATATTGTTAGTTATTAGGGGCTCCCATTATGTCACATTACAATATGCACATTTAAATTAAGCAAATTAATTTATACAATATTTGCATATACTATTTGTCTTTATTCGGAGGAAGATACTAAATACTGTTGAAACAGTTTAAATATATAAAAATACGTAAATATATAAACATACGGTATATTGTTAAAAACAAGTATTACTTATTAATAGCAATAATGATTATTACACAAGTGTAATTGTGAGAAAATGTAAATATAATATGTGTGTGTACATAGTGTACATTGTATACGCTAGCGAGTGTGTTCTATGTACAATAAAACCTTTAATTGTCACAGGACAGCGAGTATGTTCTATGTACAATAAAACCTGAGCTTTAGTTGTCACAGGACAATTGGCGCCAATCTACACATCATCGTTTTTGAGGTTCTCAAAAGGACCGTTTGGCGAGGACGCTGACTCGTTTGCATACGCCGCCCGAATCGCGCTGTGATGTTCAGCGGCTGCCCCCGCTGTTCCTGGCGTACTGCAGTCCTTTTCTTTCGACAGCGGTATGTCGAGCCCGCTGCCGTCCCAGTCGATGTCCATCACTGGTTCTCCTTTGTTCTCCATTCTTCTTCCTTCTTCCTTATCCTTCGGGCTGGCGTCGCGACATCCGATGGAGTTCACCAAAAAATTTTTGCATTGCATTGCATTACGTAGTGGGGGATCTTTGCACCCATGACTGAATTACAGCTTCCGGGACGTGCCCGATGGCTGTCAGATAAAAACAGTGCTGGACTTTCACAATACAGGTGGCCTAAAAATCAGGAGGGACACGCCAACCAGTTAACTGAGAAGGCGGCGGAAATTTTCCAAACATCTTTATTTTATATAGGTATCGGGTCATGGTAACATTGCCACCGGTGACGGGGCGAACGGCAGATGCCGCACGCGCCCGGTCGGATAGGCAGGCGCCTTGTGGCGCCGGTCATGCCCCGCGAGGCAGGGAACCTCCGTGTCGGTGGCAAACGGTAACAGCGCCAAGCAGTGTGCCAACATACTTGGGGAGGGAGAAGACTTAAAAGGAAGGAAACAAGGAAGTCAAGTTGCTAGTTAACCTAAATAGCAGCAGACAGAATTATGGGGTGTCGTCTAAAATCGCCCGAGGGCATTTGATTCGTATAGGGGGAGGTGGTGCTGACGTGGTATGGTACGTAAGTAGGGAAAGGACGAGGTCACTGCAGAAGCAAAGAGAGATTCGGCAAGCGACCGGACAAAATCGGCGATGGTAGGAACTCGAAGGTCTCCACGAATAACATTATTTCTCACATACCATGGAGACCCTGACAAGGATCGGAGGGTACGGGACTGGAAGGCTTCCAGCCTACACTTGTTAGTGGTCGACAAAAGCGACTACCATGCGGGACCAGCATAGGTCAACACTGACCGGAGAAACAAGAGATAGATGGTTACTTTAGTGCGCAAAGCCAGGCGGTTGCGGCACGAGAGCATGGGAAATATTTTGGCTCGGACGCCTCGAGCTTTATTGAGGGTGTCAGTCACGTGGGCGTTGAAGCTAAGGCGCCGGTCAAGCCGAACGCCCAAATACTTCACCGACTTCTGCCAGGCGATAGGCCTCAATTCTAGTGAGAGGGACAGGCACCGGGAAGTATACTTACGGGTGAAGCAGATCGCCTCGGATTTCTCCGTGTCACTTCCGTGATCATCACCCGCCACTTTCGTAACCAGTCCGGAAGCTGATTCAACTGACGCTGCAGCTTTGTACTCGCAAAACGCGGGGACAGGGAGCTGCAGTGATACATTGCATCGTCAGCGAATAAATATAACGTGACTCCAGGAATAATAGGCAGGTCGTCCGTGTACACTAGGTACAGAACGGGGCCGAGGACAGATCCCTGCGAAACGCCAGCGGCGACGGGTCGAACTGATGAACAGGACCCTTCGACGCTAACCCTGAAGGTGCGATCGCTGAGGTAGGACCGCAAGAAATACACAATGGACGTTGGTATGGGGGAGTGAGCCAGTTTATAGAGAAGGCCTTCGTGCCAGACTCTGTCGAAGGCCTTGCTCACGTCCAACAGACAGCGCCCGTAGACTCTTTCTTGTTGACGGCGTCGGACAATGCTGTGACAACTCGGACGAGTTGTAAAATTGTCGAGTGATCTCTACGGAACCCGAGCTGTTCGCTCAGAATAAAATTATCCAACAGCGGCCAGATGTGGGCTAGTAGGAGACGCTCAAACACCTTTGAGATGACTGGCAACAACGATATGGGACGATAGCTGTCGCAAGCATTCTAGGTTTGCCGGGCTTGGGAATCATGCAGATGTTGGCATTTTTCCACAGGCGGGGGAAGTAGTGCAGCCGGAGACAAGAGTTGAATAGATCCAGAACCAGTTCAACGCGCGAGGCCGGTAGATACTGCAAAGCTCCGACCCCTATCCGGTCAGGACCAGGGGCGCGACGACGGTTCAGACGACAAATAGACGAAACTAGTTCGTCCCTGTCGAAGACAGCGGGAGGGTCAAGTGGAGGGCGGGAAAAATAACCAGATAGGAAGTCCCGAACCACTACCGAGTGGGCAGGGTTCGAGACGCCTCGATGGAGGGTGAATTGAGTCTCCATGCAGTAGGCGAAGACCTCAGCCTTGCCTTCCGATGAAGAAACAATGCTGTTCGGGGTATCCAACGGGTTGCGAGTACGCTTCTCGCGGGTAAGGCGACTCGTTGCTCTTCAGACGAAAGCGTAGTCGATTTCAAGGGACTCAAGATATGAGTCCCACTGATCAGAGTTTACGTCCCGCAGAAGCTGCTGGACGTAAAGAGACTGGACCTGAAAATGCCGTTTGACGAAGGGATCTCGTGTGCGTTGCCATCTGCGGCGGAGCTTGCGCCTAAGACAGATGGCGTGGATAGCTTCCGGAGGAAGGGTCGATTTGCAATTGTTCACCTCAACGTTGTATGTGTGTCGATCCATGACACCCTGGACCAACTCCTGAAGATGAGTGAGCTCTATAATTGACTACATGATCCAACCGCAAAACTCAACTTACAGACGCAAGACGTTCGGGTGTAGAGAAGTGCGGAGTGTAGATCGCATCATTTCATGTTGAAAGCTAAGGTACTGGTAAAATATCAAAGAAACAGAAGATTAAGTATTGTAGACAACAAGAACGAAGTGATGGAAAACGTTAAGTTCAATATAGAAAGTTATAATATGATTAAAGAATCCATACATAGTGCAGCGAAAGAAGCATTAGGTGAACAAATTATAGACAGGAGGAAGAACCCAGAATGGTGGATAAAAGATATAGAACGAAAAGTGAAGGAAAAGAAACAATTGTATCAGAAATGGCTAAATTCAGGAGACAATGAAGACCGAAGTGCTACGCAAGAAGTAATAGAGAAGTTACAAAGGCAAAGCAGGAATTATGGGGCAAAAATGTGATGAAGTTAACAAATATATAGGAGGGACAAAAGTACGAGAGGCCTGGAAACTAATAAAACATCTTCGAACCGAAAAAAAGAAAAAGCTAATATGCCAATAATTAACATGAGTAAGTATAAAAAGCACTATGAAAAACTATTAACTGAGAACAGAAATGAATATAAATAAATTCGAGCCTATACCGAATAAGAGAGGAAGAAAGAGAGAATGTGGAACCCATTTCATCAAGAGAGGTAGAAAATACAGTCAAAGAAATGAAGAACAATAAATCCGCTGCACCGGGAGGCATTCCTATTGAACTGATGAAATATAGACCAAGTATTTTGTGGGAACTATTAGCAAATATTTTTAATAAGTTAGCGATTAAAGGAGAAGAATTACCACAAGATTTTAACATCTCTTTGATTAGTTCTATATATAAAAAAGGGAATAAGCAATATCGTAATAACTATAGGGGGATTAGTGTAACTAGTTCAATGGATAGGCTCTATGGTCGAATCCTAAAAAACAGAAGTGAAGGAGAAATTGGTAATGTGGAAGAACAGAGTGGATTTAGAGCAGGAAGATCCTGTGTCGACAACATATTTTCGTTGCGACAAATAACTGAGAAACGAACGGAAAGGAATTTAGAAACGCATTTGGTATTTGTAGACCTCGAAAAGGCTTATGACAATGTCCAACTAGTCAAATTATTTGAAACTTTAGAAAATAGTGGAATTAACCCCATATACGTATTAAGTGTTTACAATATCTACAAAAATGTTCAAGCCAGAGTGAAAATAGGACGAGAAGTGTCCGAGTCGTTTAATATTAATAAGAGACTTTATTTAAAGTAAATATACAAGGAGCTTTAGCGATATGGAAAAACAAGTGCAGCAGAATGGGAATAGAATTAGAATGGAAGTGTTTATACACTCTTTTATTCGCAGATGATCAAGTGGTGGTAGCCAGTGATGAAGAAGATATCACTTATATGATGAGAAAATTAGTAGAAGAATACGATAGATGGGGATTAAACTTAAACTAAAAAAAAAGAGTACTTAGCCACAGGTAGTCGAACATCAGATCTTCAGTTATCGGATAATACTTCCTTCAAGAAATGTGAAAAGTATAAATATTTAGGAAGTATAATTAGCAATGTAGATAGCATGTGTATATTATATCATATATATTATATCATATATTAGCATATGTGATGAAGATATAAGACGTATATTAGTTTCAGGAAAAAGCACCATACGCTAATTAAACTCACTTTTATGGTCCACCAAAATCGTGCTACAGACAAAGATCAATATTTATAAAGCCATTGTTGAACCAATTACCACCTATGGGTCAGAATGTTGGACAATGAACGAAAAGAACCGCAGGAAGATTGAAGCTGCAGAAATGGACTATCTTAGACGAGCTTCCAGAGTTTCTTGTCTGGAACGTGTAAGGAATGACGTAAGGGAAAGAACAAATAGAAAATAAACTGTGATAGAAGACATAAAACATAAATAGCTTTCCTGGTATGGACACCTAATGAGAATGAGTGAACCAAGAATACCTGTAAGTGTGTTCAAATACAGACCTAGCAACAGAAGGAAAAGAGGCAGACCTAGATTAAAATGGATAGAAGGGATCGAAAGGAGTATGGAAGAAAAGAATCTGAAGAATGAAGATACACAGAATAAGTTGATATGGAAACTGAGATGCGGGATGCGGCAGTAGCTGTGGGATCCCCGCAAATATATATATATATATATATATATATATATATATTACTATAATACTTATAACTATTTTACCTCAAGATGTATTTTTTCCTTTAGGGACATGTTTCGGGAGATCCTGTTCTCCCATCTTCAGCCTTCGCCATCTTGCTTCTGGTGCAGTATTTGTGTGTTGGCTTCTGGATGTTATTATGGTGGTTTGTTGGTCTTTGGTCCTTCAATGTTGCATTATTGTGTGTGGGTTTTGGTATCTGTTTTTGTATTTTGTGTATTTTCGATGTTGAGTGCTTTGAATATTGTGTCATGTTTTGTATTGATTTGTATTTGTTCTGGTATTAATTTGTTTTGTGTTTTATGTTTGTAAATCTGTAAATTTTCCCAAATGTTCATTATGGTGCCTTTGTGTGGTATATGTTTTATTAGTGTTACATTGGTTATGTCTGGGAATTCATGTCCTGTGTTTATTGCATGTGTGGCTAAATTGGATTTATATATGTTTGGTTTTTTGTATGCATTTAGGTGTTCAAAATAACGTTTTTTCAGCTGTTTTTTTGTTTGTCCTATATAACATTTATTGCAATCTTGGCATTCAATTTTGTATATACCGTTGGTTGTTGTATTATCTTTGTTGTGTGAGCTATTTAGATTTTGTAATTTATTTTTATTAGTTTTGTATGCTATTTTTATATCTGTGTTTTTAAATAGTTTTGTTAGTTTTGACATTTTATTATTTATATATGTGAATGTGGCCCATTTGTTGTTGTTGTTATTATTTATGTGTTGTTCAGTTTGATTAATTCTTAATTGTTCAGTTTTTATTTTGTATTTGATTTTATTTTCTATTTTTATCATAGTATTTTTATTGTATCCATTTGCATAACCAATTTGGTATATTATATTTCTTTCTTTGTCAGTTTCTTGTTTGTTTAGGGGTATTTTGTATGTAGATGATGGACTATATGTATCAAATAACAAAAACACAAATGCAGAGAACATACTGAAACAAATCAATAACATACATCCCAAAATACAATTCACAGAAGAAAAAGAAAAACATAACAAAATCAACTATTTAGACATAACCATCACAAGATACAACAAACACATACAATATGCAATATATAGAAAACCAACTTCCACTAACATCATTATACCTAACCATTCTGACCACCCACCACAACATAAAATGGCAGCATTTTATTCGTTATTTAACAGAATGTACAAAATACCCCTAAACAAACAAGAAACTGACAAAGAAAGAAATATAATATACCAAATTGGTTATGCAAATGGATACAATAAAAATACTATGATCAAAATAGAAAATAAAATCAAATACAAAATAAAAACTGAACAATTAAGAATTAATCAAACTGAACAACACATAAATAATAACAACAACAACAAATGGGCCACATTCACATATATAAATAATAAAATGTCAAAACTAACAAAACTATTTAAAAACACAGATATAAAAATAGCATACAAAACTAATAAAAATAAATTACAAAATCTAAATAGCTCACACAACAAAGATAATACAACAACCAACGGTATATACAAAATTGAATGCCAAGATTGCAATAAATGTTATATAGGACAAACAAAAAAACAGCTGAAAAAACGTTATTTTGAACACCTAAATGCATACAAAAACCAAACATATATAAATCCAATTTAGCCACACATGCAATAAACACTGGACATGAATTCCCAGACATAACCAATGTAACACTAATAAAACATATACCACACAAAGGCACCATAATGAACATTTGGGAAAATTTACAGATTTACAAACATAAAACACAAAACAAATTAATACCAGAACAAATACAAATCAATACAAAACATGACACAATATTCAAAGCACTCAACATCGAAAATACACAAAATACAAAAACAGATACCACAACCACACACAATAATGCAACATTGAAGGACCAAAGACCAACAAACCACCATAATAACATCCAGAAGCCAACACACAAATACTGCACCAGAAGCAAGATGGCGAAGGCTGAAGATGGGAGAACAGGATCTCCCGAAACATGTCCCTAAAGGAAAAAAATACATCTTGATGTAAAATAGTTATAAGTATTATAGTATTATATACATCAAGAAACGGACTGTAGCAGAAAGTGATTGAAATAATATAACCATACAAGGTAAATAAGCCTACAGTGAAAAAACGAAAAGTGAGGTTATAAAACAAAGCAAAAACAAAAGTGTATAGTGAAGAAAAAAATAGTGAAGTGAATAACAAATAAGTGAAATCAACTACCAAATAACAGATAACAAATCATCTCTCACATAAATATACAATAACATGTACACAAACAACATAACCACAATTCCATATAACCACATTACCAAATTGTTAAACAAATTTCAAACACGAAAAAAACAACTAATGAACACAAACATAAACATATACTTCAATAGACAATGCCAAAAACATAAATTAACACCTAAATACATCAACATAAACACAAACAACAAAAATATGACTGCACAAAAAACTATAAAACAAGCACAAAGGCTACGGATACAAAACGAAATTAATCAATTATACAGTAAGAAAAATAGCATAACACTAGACATATACAAACTACACTTAGAGCTAACAAATTTATTACATCCAATCACTTGGAACAATAAATACAATAACATAGAAAATAAAATAAGATTTGAGAAAAACAAAAAGACTTATACAATCAACAAAAAACTTAACACATTAAAACCACAAAACAAAAATCAAGAACAAAAAAACAAAAATAAACACACATTTTACCCTCGAACCATTAACCTCAGCAATACAGAATTTAACAAAAAAGAAACAGAATATTTAAACAATATGTCAAAAACTAACATAACCCAAAATGCAAACAAAAATCTAGAAAATTTAATAGTAGAAACAGAATTTGCCATTAACCTAATAAAAGACAATATACAAGAAGAAAAAAGAACAGAAGCAACACATATAATTAAAAAAATAATCACTAGCGAAATGAAAAACAAAGATAAACAAAAGAAAAACAATAAAACAATAAAAGAAATTAAAAATAAAGTAAAGAACAATAATTTAATAATAACTAAAGCAGACAAAAGTCAAGCAACAGTAATCATTGATAAAACAGACTACATCAAAAAAACCGAAGACTTCATCAACAATAATAAGTGCGTACAACTAGATAAAAACCCAACAGAAAACTATCTTAAACAAACAATAAAACTAATAAAAACAAATAAAAACATTTTCAACAATAAAAACATAGACATATATATAAACAATAATCCAGAACCACCTAAAATGAACAGCCTAATAAAAATACACAAATTAAACAACCCAATACGTCCATTAATCAATTTCAAAAAAGCTCCTACATACAAAATAGCAAGAATAATAGCACAAAAACTAAAAAATAACCATCTAACAAATAACCATCATAACATAAAAAATACATACGAATTAATAGACAAACTAAAAATAATAAATATAAATGAAAATACATTTTTCACATCATATGACATAACAAACATGTACACTAATATCCCAGTAGAAGAAACAATTGACATAATAATAAACAAACTTAAAGAACAAAATGAAAACAAACAATATATAACCGAAATAAAAAATAGTCTCCAACTAATACTAAAACAAAATTACTTTGAATTTAATAGCAAAATTTATCAACAGAAAGAAGGTTTAGCAATGGGATCACCATTATCAAGCATAATAGCAGAAATATTCCTACAACATATAGACACCAAAATACAAAATATCATAAAAACATATGACCCAGATGTAATATGGATAAGATATGTAGATGATGGACTATATGTATCAAATAACAAAAACACAAATGCAGAGAACATACTGAAACAAATCAATAACATACATCCCAAAATACAATTCACAGAAGAAAAAGAAAAACATAACAAAATCAACTATTTAGACATAACCATCACAAGATACAACAAACACATACAATATGCAATATATAGAAAACCAACTTCCACTAACATCATTATACCTAACCATTCTGACCACCCACCACAACATAAAATGGCAGCATTTTATTCGTTATTTAACAGAATGTACAAAATACCCCTAAACAAACAAGAAACTGACAAAGAAAGAAATATAATATACCAAATTGGTTATGCAAATGGATACAATAAAAATACTATGATCAAAATAGAAAATAAAATCAAATACAAAATAAAAACTGAACAATTAAGAATTAATCAAACTGAACAACACATAAATAATAACAACAACAACAAATGGGCCACATTCACATATATAAATAATAAAATGTCAAAACTAACAAAACTATTTAAAAACACAGATATAAAAATAGCATACAAAACTAATAAAAATAAATTACAAAATCTAAATAGCTCACACAACAAAGATAATACAACAACCAACGGTATATACAAAATTCAATGACAAGATTGCAATAAATGTTATATAGGACAAACAAAAAAACAGCTGAAAAACGTTATTTTGAACACCTAAATGCATTCAAAAAACCAAACATATATAAATCCAATTTAGCCACACATGCAATAAACACAGGACATGAATTCCCAGACATAACCAATGTAACACTAATAAAACATATACCACACAAAGGCACCATAATGAACATTTGGGAAAATTTACAGATTTACAAACATAAAACACAAAACAAATTAATACCAGAACAAATACAAATCAATACAAAACATGACACAATATTCAAAGCACTCAACATCGAAAATACACACAATACAAAAACAGATACCACAACCACACACAATAATGCAACATTGAAGGACCAAAGACCAACAAACCACCATAATAACATCCAGAAGCCAACACACAAATACTGCACCAGAAGCAAGATGGCGAAGGCTGAAGATGGGAGAACAGGATCTCCCGAAACATGTCCCTAAAGGAAAAAATACATCTTGAGGTAAAATAGTTATAAGTATTATAGTATTATAGTATTATATACATCAAGAAACGGACTGTAGCAGAAAGTGATTGAAATATATATATATATATATATATATATATATATATATATATATAGTTAAATTCAATCACTTTCTGCTACAGTCCGTTTCTTGATGTATATAATACATTTAATATTTATAAATAAATTTACTTCAAGATATACCTTTTTTTTCCTTATTAGGAACATGTTTCGGGTACCATGTTGTACCCATCATCAGCCTTGATGGTACCCGAAACATGTTCCTAATAAGAAAAAAAAAGGTATATCTTGAAGTAAATTTATTTATAAATATTAAATGTATTATATACATCACGAAACGGACTGTAGCAGAAAGTGACTGAATTAATAAAACCATACAAGGTAAATAAGCCTACAGTGAAGGGAAAAAAACGATAAGTGAAGTTATCAAACAAATTCAAAAACAAAAGTGTATTGTGAAAAAATAGTGAAGTGAACATCAATATGAAATGAAATCAAGGCTGAGGATGGGTACAACATGGTACCCGAAACATGTTCCTAATAAGGAAAAAAGAAAGGTATATCTTGAAGTAAATTTATTTATAAATATTAAATATAGTTAAATATATTCTAATTTCTTACCGTTTTGGATTGGTTAAAAGCCACACGTTGGTTGCGTCAATATATTAAAAAACAGGTTACATCTAGGTCTGTTAATTTAAATAAATGATTATTATCTATTTCATTAACTCATTTGTATTTAATCGTTATTTTATGGATTTACTGGTTTAATATGACACTAGTGGTAAGAGTATAATTATGCTGAATTAGAGTCGTATTGAAACACTCCTCCCGTAACCATCGTCACTTGATGTTGTTGTATTAATTAATTCTGTGATGGTTTTAAACCATTAGGTTGTTGAGAAAACTAAGTACTTACTTCTGGTTTATTCTCCACTGGTTACCACTATTCATTTAACTATAGTCCTTGAAAGATTCATGAAGTGTTTGTAAATTTAAAATTCATCAATTCGGCGGGTCATGGGTGTTACCAACTGACCCACATGTAAACATAACTTAAGCTCAAAACCACTAATAACTCGTTAACTGAATAAAATAAATTCGTGCTTCATTAATTGGGTTCACAGGTTTTTTATTCATCATAAGAAGTAGTAATAAATCCTTTTTTAAAACAATTAATTATTTAATTTTTTCAATATAAGTTGAATAAATACTTAACCTAATACAATAAAGTTCGGCTACACATGAATGTCACAATTGGAGGTTATCGTAATACTAGAAAGTTGAACATGTTAATTTCAATTTGCCTTTAAATTACGTTTAACAAGATGAAAAGTGCTTAGAATAATAATGTTTGTTTGTTGTGTAGTGTTACAAAATATTTACAAGTGTTTAACAATGTCGAATGGCATTATCGTATAATGTTCTAAATTCATTAAGTATTCTTATAAGTTTCACTATACTTCCTTAATTCCTTTTTATATTTGTGATATTCACGATTAATACTTTAATAAGCATTCATTGCTGTATTAATAAATCACTGCACTACACTGTATTCGAATTCTTTTCACTTTCCGTATTGAAGGTTAGGTTGTCCGTGTTTACATTCGAAACCGCACTTCATTGTGGGTGAATCGCGAATACTTTAGCGCGGAGCCCGTCATCTGCACGGCTTTGAAACTGGTGAAGAACTGTTCAAAATTTGCGCGTCGTCTCTCGCTGTTCCCAAATACGTCCAGCGCGGAAATCTCGATAGAGGTGATTTGATTGGTCAGAATTGATGACATTCCTTTGTTGACACATCACCCCCGCGTTTCCAAAATTATTTAATTCTGTTCAAAGCGTGGGTCTTTAGGTTTGAGAGTCTAAAAGTGACGCCAAACGTTTTATCTAAAACTAATAAAATACTTTATAATTGATAACAATTCTTTATGCTACTTGTGAGCTCCAATCTAGTTTTAACCTCATCTGGCATTATCCTGCTGAGCATTTAGACAGCCTACAAAGCATAATTCTTTTCATGATTAACAAAGATAACAATTTTAACTTACATACTATTACAATTAATTCTTTTATAAACTTAATGTCCTATAATTATTTAATTAACAATTGGTTATTACTTATATTGGATATAATGCATTCCAAGTCCTTTTCTATAATTATTTGACATTATTAACACTTAATTGTAAATAAAACAAAGTCTGAATTTCATTAGGCCTAAAGCACTATGATTTAGATTTACTTCTTACAGTTTAATAGTTGAATCTTAACAGTTTAAAACATTTCACACTTACTTCTAAATAATCATATCAACTTTTGGTCAACATAGTTTTGATTAAGCGATGCCTTTTTTATTGTATTTTATCATTAAAATCACATGACTTTTTGGTACAACTAGGCATCTTGTTATTCATTCTTATTTTAATATAATACGTTTGTTATTATTTTAATGTCTTCTTCCTAATTAAACTTCTTAGTTATTAGTAAGATTTACAATATGTTTTGTCATCTTGACATTCTTATTTTTGTTGTTATTTCAACTAATGATCCTTGCCTCTTGTTGCAATAGGTCATGTGTATTATAGGTATATTATTAATGGTTAATTCAGTGACCATTATTAATTATTTACATATCAATAGTTAGTTCACATATCACTGGTTATATTGATAGTATTTACTCTTTCTTTTTATTGGTATTTCTATGGGTTTTTAGTGTACAATGTGAGTCTTTCATACTCTGTCATTTTCATTCTGTTAATATACATTCATTTCAACAATTATAACATCTTAGGGATCTAATCTCTGTCTTAGAAATGTCTTTATATACTCTAGTTTCATCTAAGTATAATATATCATAGTTTTACATCATTTTTAATATCTATTTTTGTATTTACCAGTGTAATTTTACAACTGTTTAGGTTAGGTTTACCCCTTTCACTTTCATTGACAACATTTATTTCACCTGCTTGGTTTTTATTAGTTATATACTCACTTATTATTATTTATCAATAGTATTCTCTATTATTTATTGTTCTGATCGCCATTGTTCAGTTTATCGTATATTCTATGTACATTTTTACTCATTAGGTCTAATAAGTTCTTTCTGATATACATTTGGTTACATTAATAATTTTTTTTAAAGATAAGATACAATCTTATTGTTTTCTATTATACATTATCATATATCTCGTAATCACAAGGTTATTACCTCATTTTCCTAATCTTGTTGGGTATCTTTTTATTTTACGTCTCAGTATTGTTATGTTATTTAGTAGGTTTTGTTTGTTATTTTAAATAATTATTTTTTCTTCAATTTAGAGTTCTATTTTCGTATTCTCTTTATCTTATAGATACTCGCTTCTTTATTTATAGTGTTTGTGTTATGTTATTTCTCCTTTACCTTATAAACTTAATTGTTTTTTATGATTCATTTGATCTCATTTATTTTTAATTGTCATCCCTCCTTTACAAGGTATTTTTCGATTGTTCTTATTTTGTTCTCTGCATAGTTTCATAATTAGTCTGCTCACAATCCTAATCTACTGGGTAATTATATAGTCACATTTGGTCTAGTCTTTAAGTCAGTTCGTCTTTATTATTATAACATTTATGCTCATTGACAATTAAATTATATTTTATTCCTCTTAATCATCTTCATAATAAATTTTTTCTACTTCAAAGGGTTATACCTTACTGTTTTTTATGGTAATTGACTGTTTTATAGAGTTCATCTGTGTTTTGTGACGTTTTGTAACGTTACAACACACACACACACACACACACACACACTCGCAGACGTATGTCTATGTATTGTGTGTGTGTGTGTGCGCGCGCGCGTGTGTAACACACATACTCTCACATTTGCACTGCACAGAGGGAGATAAACAAATAGACAGACAAATAGACAGAGTAATTTATGACAGTTGCCTACTACATCATACATCAACAAAGTTTTTCAAACTCAAACGCAACTAGATTAAAGGATGGTGGTTTAAGGCAATTGTCAAGAATTTATTAAAAGGACATAAAAAATAATTAATTGTTTTGTTAAACACCATCAAATTTAATAAAAACAAACATATACATGTGATCGTGTGATGGAGAGATTACGTAAGCGGAGAAATTGTTGACTGGTCAACACAAGGGAAGTTCTGCAGGAAAAAAGAGAAACGCCTTTGAACTTCTGTAACAAGTTTAAATAATTATTTAAATACAAATCTCACCGAGGCTCAATAACTTAATATTTAACATTAGGTTTGTTAACTTCGGGGACACATTTCTACTGCAATAACTTGAGTTGTTTTGTCAAATGTATTACCTTGTCGTGTGAACCACAGACAGATTTTCGACCTTCTTGGTGTAGGTTGTTTTTTCCAGTCCATGCCTGGAGGCTTTAGGTTAATGTGATCTATGTACTTGAAAGCAAATATGTGGAGCACTAATATATCATTGCTAAACAACTAGAAACCCAAGCATTGTAAGAACATGGTTAAAAAACCATCGTTTCACCACCCTCCCACGAAACGATTAACGATGTTATAGATTCTTTACCAGGAATATAGCAGCAGATCAATGCATTTAGCTGCTTTTAACAACAAAATATAAATGTTGTTGGTTGATAATCAACATTTTCTTCTCGAAGGTTTCCTGGTTCCAGTCATTATAACCGTACCTCATGACATGAAGTACATTGTACATTGTACACGATAAAGACGACACTGACATCACATGTTAACCTATCAAATTTTGAGTGTTATAAATAAGTTTGTTTAATTGTTGTTCATTGTATTGTTTACTATATAGCTATAATTTCCCTTATATACTTTGATTCTTTAAATCCTTTTTAACAACAGCGTTATATTTTTTTTTTTTTTTGTTACGTATCGTCTAAAGAATAATATGATTACCAATATACATTTGAAAAAAATATGTCCGAACAAAGCAATACGAAGATTTGGCAACCTGGTACTAACGTAGAACTTTTCATGATTAAAATGGAAAATACAAGGCCCTGTCGCCACTACTACAAGTTAACATTACTGCTACTAAGATCCATATTGTCTAAATAAATCCTTATTGAATATTTTGAATATTTTTTAAAACTTATATTTAAAATTTAAGTTTAATAGAATTAGAATGGTATCAGACTACCACGGCAACCTTGTCGGGCCAACTTTTTTACAGGTGTTACAACAACAAAATTACTAAAAAATATTGGTGGACCTTGGATTACGACACACTTATTATAAAAAGTTCTTATATTGTTATTAATGTGTGTGTGTGTGTGTGCGTGTGTGTGTGTGTGTGTGCGTGTTTGTGTGTATTTTGTTCTTATTTGAACTTGTTTCGTGCACTTCGCACTTTGTTTGACTACAGTTGCTGGTTAAATTGATGGAATTGTGTTGGGGTCATTGTCGCGATTAGTTTTGATAATAATTTTCTGTGGATGTTTTCAAAAAAAAAGTTGGCATAACTTTGCTTCAAAAATTTAGTCCTTTAAAAATTGTGTCATGTTTTGTATAGACTTCAATTTGTTCATAGGTATTAATTAATTTATGTTTGTATATATCCAAGTTATCACAGTGTTTCTTAGTATTTTTGTAATGTTCATTTGCACGATATACATAATTAGTGACATATTGTTAATGTTTGAGAATTTATGTCCTATATTTATAGTGTATATGCTAAGTTAGCTTTATGAATGTTTTATTATAAAAAGATCAAAGTAGTAATTTTTTGTCCAGCCTATGTAAAATTTCTGACAGCCTTTGCATTAAGTATTGGATATTTGTGTGTGTGTACGTAAGCTTACGTACGTACATATATATACATATATATATATATATTTTTTTATTCAAATATTTTTTAATTCACTTTCTCTCACCAGTGTTGTAGAAAATTCAATATATTTTGAAATCCACTTTCTCAAAGAACTCACTTTTTTATAGTCAGAGCGTTTTCGGGGGGCCAGTAGTATTTCGGGGGCTTGGCAAGCGTTGTATATAGTTTTCAAAGCACTGAGGGGGGATCCTACTGGTTCCCGAAAGCGCTCTGCATAATAAAAAGTTAGGTTCTTTGAGAAAAATTTTTCAATTATTACAATTGTATATAATATGTGTTTGATATGTCCGTTTTCGTAATGTGTAGGCAGAACTCAACCCGAAAAATCCCATATCACACTCGTCAAAATCTAAGACTTATAATTGTAAGTCTTAAATAAGACATGTATAATTACTCATTTATTTGTTCTGAAAGTTTAGTTATAATGACTGAAAATAAACTACTACTTTAAGTAACAACGAATTCACACAAACGAAATTAGTACAGGTGTGTGTTATGGTACCTCTTCAATTTTTATTGTTCTTGATATGGTGTACATTAAAACAGTAGGCTATAATTACAATAGTTTTCTTTTGCAAGTGTAATATTATATTGTAAAAGTAATTTAACAGCAAAGACGAACTCCCCACACATAAGCCTACACAAATGCACGAAATTAATAATAGGTTGTAACTTAACTCAAAAGAATCCACTTTGTGTTAAAAAAAAAAACATGACGGCAGCCTGTTATCCTTGTAAATATATTTGCACAGTTCCACTGACCAGCAACTTTGTTCTGCATTCAATAGTGCAATGTTTTGTGACTGCTAAAATTTGTTTAACAAATAATTTATAACTGTACTCAAGTCAGTATGTTCATTTCAGTTGGAAAACTGTCTAATTAAATTACAGTATGTTTGTAGTGTGATCAGAGTTAGCAGACAATCGTTTTTTTTTAATTTTCAATTTTAATTTTACCAACTTGTATAGCTACCTTATACAGTATAGCCAGTTCAATACAAATGTAGTGTCTACTGCAGGCTCAGTTCAGTTTAAACAATAGCCGTAGTCCATTACTCACAATACAGGTGGCAACATTTTTATCTTATATTGGTGCAGTTTACGTTGGGGAAGGCAGCATTATCCAGAACCCGTACGAGTCGTATACCGCTGTAGTGTCAGGCGTGAGGCAAAATCTTGAATCCAAATTAAGGCAGTGTTTGTTTTTCAGATGCACTAACCCATTTGTATAACATTCGGACGTAAATAAACACGTTATAAGCACTTAGCATGTAACATATTAATATTAAACGTATAAAAATATTAATATATAATGATGTTTTTAAATATGGCCTACTAATCTGTGGCATTTATTGTTCTCACTCTAAGCTACTGTAACACTGATAAAGTTTTTACAAGCAGGCAGAATAAATGTTTAAATTAAGTTTTTAAGCATACATACACACACAAAGTCGCCACATTGCCTAGAAATTTCAAATTAAATGGTGTCCAAACTGTATTATATTATCTTTATACGAAACAAAAATAACTACTGTTAGTTCAACAACTACTACAACTACTATTACAACAACAACAACTACTACTACTACTACTACTACTACTACTACTACTACTACTACTACTACTACTACTACTGTCATTATCATCATTCTCATCATCAGCGTCATCATCATAGTCATAATCATCATCATCATGTGCACATATACAACTTTACAACAAATGTTTGTCCAATTCTCACAAAAGCCTATGCCGCTTTTTCGCCTGCGATATCATAGTCATTTATAGATAATTTCCTCCTTAATTATTTTCAAGATCCATCTATTTTATAGTTTTCCCAATCAATCATCTTTTCGAGTTCGGGGACTACCGCTGATAGGCTTACATGATGAGTACAAACGTGTATAGATATCAAACAAAAGCCACCACAGTGATCATCATGCAGGAAGCAATAAAGGCTGAAGATAAATGGTTGAAGATCAACCATAACGACCGATTTTAATGGCACACATGACAAATCGAATTGCCCTGGATACAATTATTCAAGAAAATAGACCAATTAAGTAACATAAGTTACATTGTGTTGGGCATCGGTGCGAAATAATGTGATATTTCAACAAGAGGTTAAAATTGTTGTCAGATACACAAAAGCTTTAGAAAAAATATACCGGTAATATATAATTTTGTAGAGAAGTCAAATTATCTTATTTTAGCTCGATTCTTCTTTCTCCGTCATGACCTTTACTGCCTAGTTGAATGGGTGGGACTAAGTACTGTACTGTGTAAAACATTACATCCAAAATATCGTAGTAAATACTTGGGCTCTCTCAACAAACAGAAGGCTCACCCACATACTTGACGAGCGACAACTTTAACCAAACCGACACCATTAGTTCTCATAAAAAATACATAAAACCTTTTACAACTTTCTTTATATTATCACATTAACTTAACTTAATTTTAAATACGGAAACTACAGTGAATAAAAAAGTAACCAACACAACAAACAACTTATGCCCACTTAGAAACAGAAGTTCAATGAGAAGTGTTTGCATTGAACGTACCAATTTAAATAAATTTTAGCATATTTAGAAGTCAAAAGCAGTGTTGCTTGTTCACACGTCTCACGTAAGTGTTAAGAGTTTACCGTGACAATTTAATATAAGAAGGAAAAACAAATTATCAGGTAAAAATCATACACAACACAACATTATTAAACTAACTGTAAATGAAATCAATTGTGATATACATAATCATTTTCAGTTTGTGTTTTCATTTACGCGGAGAAAAGTAATATCTTCAGTTTGTGTTTTCATTTACGCAGAGAAACGTAATTAGAAACATTTTTATTTTCAGTTTTACTAGACGTAATCCATCCTTGTATAAAGTTTACTTCTAAGGAAACGACCATCATTAACACCAATACTATTCACCCTAAATATGTACCAAGACATAAATTACCAACGGAAACAAAATAAAACCAAATTAAAATATAGCTACTGGATACTTCAGTACTATACTATAGTAGACTATATAATAGTATAAAAGTATACTATAAAACTTAGTTGTTACATACTGCCTACCTTTTATTATAGTAAGTACTAGCGACATGATATATTGAATGAAAAGTTTTTAAAATTAGACTTCATCAACATCATCTTCACAACACGGCATAGGCAAGGTGCCTATTAAAGTTCAGCCTTTAAAAATCCTCCAGCCTCTACCCATACACCTGTGTCCCATTGCAGAATTGATTGGCCAGTCTGGAATCTGACATTATTTCTAAGTGTTCTTTCCACCGTTGTTTATAATCCCTTAATTTTTCGTATAAGTTAAACACTTGCAACTCTTCTCTTATGGTCTCATTTCTTGGTCAAGTTTAGAACACCTTTTAACTCCTTTTGATAATGCCATTTCCGAGGCCTGTATTTATTGCCTTGTTTTTAGGTTGTTGTCCATAATTCGCACCCATAGGACAGTACGGGGACTGCCATAACTTTAATTTTGTATCGCGACGTACCTTGTTTCTAAAAAGACGATTTATTCTCCCGCAGATCGTCTGGAACGTACCTAACTTAACATCAATATCATAATTTCTATCACACCCAAGATCATTTCCCAAATAATTAAAATGGCCCTGTTCTAGAACTCGATCATTAATCATTATTTTTGTTCTTATTAGCTCCTTACCTCGAAATGCCATTACCTTTGCTCTATAGCGGAGATTTTTGTATTGTATTGTTTGCAAATCAGAATATGTATTTTGAAGTCCGAGCAAGTCGTCAGCAAGCAACAGCACATTCAAATATCTGTCTCGTGATATCTTATTACCAGCGTTTACTAGATGTTTCCATTTACTTACCAGCTCGTCAATCTCGTAAATAGTAAAAAGAGTAGGTGATGTACTGCACTCTTGTCTAACACCTTGTTTGACAGATATTTGTTGAGATATTCTACAATTATTTTTGACAGCTACTTACGTGACACTTTTTTTTAGGTTAGACAAGCACTAGTTTTCAGCAACGTGTCCAGCTGCTAACTGAGGCGTAGGCAGTAAATCTATTAATATGAATGAAGCACACTTTTCTTCAGGTTAGACAAGCACTATTTTTCAGCAACGTGTCCAGTTGCTAACTGAGGCGTAGGCAGTAAATCTGTATAGTATATAAGGGGCTAGTACATCGTTGTGTGCGCGCAGCTGTTAGTACGTTGTAATATTTAGAAATTATGGAGGTCACATTATTGCACAACCTTATACAAACGTTTTGTAAGAGACTACAGCTTTGAGTTCACTTCCGTTACGGTGAAAGGAGGTCATTCTGCGTTTCCCTGTTCTGGATGAGAACAATGCTCTACTCTGTTTGCGTTCAACATTCATGCTCACTCAGCGAGGGGTCATTTGCACCGTGGTGTTTCACAATTGTTTATATAATTTTTTCTTATTCCCACGATATGGTGGCCAAGGGTTTTTTATCAAACGTCGACAAGTGTGTGGTTCATACGGATCGAAATATCTACCGCTCTGTCCGCTGTGTTTTTTTTTTTTATTCTTGTGCGTAATGGAATTTTTTTTATGGTGACTGTGTTGTTGTTGTTGTCGAGCACAAACATCGTCGGGCTGAATACCTACCTTGTGAAATTCCAAGCAAAAATACATTCATTATAAATGAAAGTGATTAAATTATGAAGGTTGTTATTTCAGTTCATGGAATGGGTGCGGTTTAAGCAGTACCTATGTGTCTACAGAAAAGTGAGTAGGCTACTATACTCCTACTATTTTACCACTTACCTTATATAGATATAATGAAAACTGAAGACACATTTTTATTGTGTAAATAATTAATAATTTTGTTTTTTTATTTGTTAAAATTATTTCATTAATTTGTCTTTCAACAATTCTTTAAAAAGAAATTAAAATAGTAATTATTATAGCCACTTAGACAGTTACATAAATTTAGTTTTATAAAGCAGATTGCAACCAATTTTGTACTGAGAACCCCCAAAATACTCTACTCTGTGCAGGTTGAAACAACGTTTTTTTTACTTACTGTAAAAATGTTTTTACTATTTCTTTGTCTTTTCTTTCCGATTGTATACACATGTAATTTACTTTAAGGTTAACACACAAGCTACGTTATTATAAAAGTTTCCTTTAACTGTTTTCCATAGACATGCAAATTTCAAGTTGTTACGCTTCTAAACATGTGTGTGTGTGTGTGTGTGTGTGTGTGTGTGTGTGTGTGTTCATTTCGCTTGTAGAAATCGACTAAATCACGTCATGCGCACCTCCGACAATTGTTTTTTATGGTTTCTGCTTCTTACTTTCTTTGTTAGGAGAATGTTTTTTTACATCACTTTTACTTAACTATTCATGTATTGTTATTATTTTTATGTTTTGTACTCTGTAGTGTATATAGTAGTGGTATGTAAGTAGTATGTAGTCGTAATAATTATACCGAATTTAGGCTAATACTAGTAATAATTTTCCCTTGTTACAGATATTTTCTAAATAACACGTATCACAAAATTATTTTATTAATTATTCAATATTGCTTGAAATTTTGGTAAATAGAAACCAATTGTTTGATGGATATTTTGGTTAAGTGATGAGAAAGTTATATTTCCAAACGCCTGTTCTTCGAACTAATTGGGGTTGTCTACACACAACACACACACACACACAGACTCACGCCCTTCGCCGGCCAGCCTCCGCGAGGGTGAGTTTGTCCAGATTTCGCTATATGAGGGGGTGAGGCTGTTATGTGTTTCTTTCAACGTTGCGTGCTTTTGAGGGCGCACGATCGCTCGCGTTTATATTTTTTTTTACCGCATTGCCGTATTGTTTCCTACTTATAATACACTTCTTCAATGGGATAAGGAGCCTACAAAACACTATCAAAACCTTTAAAAATTTTGTCTTAATTTACCAGTGTCTGTGTCTTCTTGTGAAAGATCGTTTAGTAAACTTAAATTAATTAAATCGTACGTACGATAAACAATACATGCACACAGTATCGTTACGCAACACCGACGCGCAACTCAACATCGTGATATAGCATCGCAACAGGACATGGTCGTGACGCATACATGGACAAGCAACAGGACATGGTCGCGTAACAGATGTTCGCAACACTACACCGTTCCATCCATCAGTTCTTGTTGAAAACGTCTACAAGTGTAGTGTAAGTTTACATGTAGTGTGCAGGACAAAAATATGGATATTGCTACGGCAGTCTGTACAGACATAGACTATTTAGTAAAAAAGAATAAACGTCGGGAAAGACGATGGTCGTATACCCAGTTGTATAATAGAGGAATGTACAGTGATATTCAGTTACTTTTAGATTTAAAATTTCAAACATTTAGCGGGCTCTACAAAATTTTTACCAGAATGTTACCGAGTTTTGTATCCCAAAATATTACTTTGCTGCGATAAACTTTAATAAATTGCAGCGTAAGTTCTTCAGTCTACTCCAAGTTGCGTAGGCTACTAATAAAGCACTGGTCACGCAGTCCCGTCCAGACATGCAAAGAGCATCCGTAACGTGAGTGCGCAACATTCCTTTGCTGCGACGTTGGAAAACCGATAAGCGACGGAACGCCCCGACGTTACGATGTTGCGTAGGCTACTGATAAAGCACTGGTCACACAGTCCCGTCCAGACATGCAAAGAGCATGCGTAACGCGAGTGCGCAACATTCCTTTGCTGCGACGTTCGAAAACCGATAAGCGACGGAACGCCCCGACGTTACGATGTTGCGTAGTCTACTGATAAAGCACTGGTCACACAGTCCCGTCCAGACATGCAAAAACATGCGTAACGCGAGTGCGCAACATTCCTTTGCTGCGACGTTCGAAAACCGATAAGCGACGGAACGCCCCGACGTTACGATGTTGCGTAGGCTACTGATAAAGCACTGATCACGCAGTCCTGTCCAGACATGCAAAGAGCATGCGTAACGCGAGTGCGCAACATTCCTTTGCTGCGACGTTCGAAAACCGATAAGCGACGGAACGCCCCGACGTTACGATGTTGCGTAGGCTACTGATAAAGCACTGGTCACGCAGTCCCGTCCAGACATGCAAAGAGCATCCGTAACGTGAGTGCGCAACATTCCTTTGCTGCGACGTTGGAAAACCGATAAGCGACGGAACGCCCCGACGTTACGATGTTGCGTAGGCTACTGATAAAGCACTGGTCACACAGTCCCGTCGAGACATGTAAAGAGCATGCGTAACGCGAGTGCGCAACATTCCTTTGCTGCGACGTTGGAAAACCGATAAGCGACGGAACGCCCCGACGTTACGATGTTGCGTAGGCTACTGATAAAGCACTGGTCACACAGTCCCGTCCAGACATGCAAAGAGCATCCGTAACGTGAGTGCGCAACATTCCTTTGCTGCGACGTTGGAAAACCGATAAGCGACGGAACGCCCCGACGTTACGATGTTGCGTAGGCTACTGATAAAGCACTGGTCACGCAGTCCCGTCCAGACATGCAAAGAGCATCCGTAACGTGAGTGCGCAACATTCCTTTGCTGCGACGTTGGAAAACCGATAAGCGACGGAACGCCCCGACGTTACGATGTTGCGTAGGCTACTGATAAAGCACTGGTCACACAGTCCCGTCCAGACATGCAAAGAGCATGCGTAACGCGAGTGCGCAACATTCCTTTGCTGCGACGTTCGAAAACCGATAAGCGACGGAACGCCCCGACGTTACGATGTTGCGTAGTCTACTGATAAAGCACTGGTCACGCAGTCCCGTCCAGACATGCAAAAACATGCGTAACGCGAGTGCGCAACATTCCTTTGCTGCGACGTTCGAAAACCGATAAGCGACGGAACGCCCCGACGTTACGATGTTGCGTAGGCTACTAATAAAGCACTGGTCACGCAGTCCCGTCCAGACATGCAAAGAGCATGCGTAACGCGAGTGCGCAACATTCCTTTGATGCGACGTTCGAAAACCGACAAGCGATTGAACGCCCCGACGTTACGATGTTGCGTAGGCTACTGATAAAGCACTGGTCACGCAGTCCCGTCCAGACATGCAAAGAGCATGCGTAACGCGAGTGCGCAACATTCCTTTGATGCGACTTTGGAAAACTGACAAGCGACGGAACGCCCCAACGTTACGATGTTGCGTAGGCTACTAATAAAGCACTGGTCACGCAGTCCCGTCCAGACATGCAAAGAGCATGCGTAACGCAAGTGCGCAACATTCCTTTGATGCGACGTTGGAAAACTGACAAGCGACGGAACGCCCCAACGTTACGATGTTGCGTAGGCTACTAATAAAGCACTGGTCACGCAGTCCCGTCCAGACATGCAAAGAGCATGCGTAACGCAAGTGCGCAACATTCCTTTTCTGCGACGTTCGAAAACCGATAAGCGACGGAACGCCCCAACGTTACGATGTTGCGTAGGCTACTAATAAAGCACTGGTCACGCAGTCCCGTCCAGACATGCAAAGAGCATGCGTAACGCGAGTGCGCAACATTCCTTTGCTGCGACGTTGGAAAACCGATAAGCGACGGAACGCCCCGACGTTACGATGTTGCGTAGTCTACTGATAAAGCACTGGTTACGCAGTCCCGTCCAGACATGCAAAAACATGCGTAACGCGAGTGCGCAACATTCCTTTGCTGCGACGTTCGAAAACCGATAAGCGACGGAACGCCCCGACGTTACGATGTTGCGTAGGCTACTGATAAAGCACTGATCACGCAGTCCTGTCCAGACATGCAAAAAGCATGCGTAACGCGAGTGCGCAACATTCCTTTGATGGGAAGTTGGAAAACCGACAAGCGACGGAACGCCCCGACGTTACGATGTTGCGTAGGCTACTAATAAAGCACTGGTCACGCAGTCCCGTCCAGACATGCAAAGAGCATGCGTAACGCGAGTGCGCAACATTCCTTTGATGCGACTTTGGAAAACCGACAAGCGACGGAACGCCCCGACGTTTCGATGTTGCGTAGGCTACTGATAAAGCACTGGTCACGCAGTCCCGTCCAGACATGCAAAGAGCATGCGTAACGCGAGTGCGCAACATTCCTTTGATGCGACGTTGGAAAACCGACAATCGACGGAACGCCCCGACGTTACGATTTTGCGGTTGCGGTGTGCCGTCTAAATGTGACACGCGACGGTGTTGCGTTACGATACGTTGTTGCATGTCTTGACGCACCTTAATGTTACTGCAAAGTACACTGTACTTACAACGCATAATTACCTGTGCTTGGGTTTGCCTGTACGTGTTTATAAATAGCAGAACTCATTGCGCTGCAATCTCAAGGCCATGAAGCTTTTTAGGGTATTTGCAGAAATTCAATAACTTACTTGGTCGTCCTATGATATGTGTGTTAGCATAATATATATTACTCTGTATGTTTGCATTGCAATACACAGAGTATTTACACAAGTTACTTAAACAAGTAGGCTGCTCCTGTTGTATTTTACGAGTTGAAATACTGTCGAATTCTCAGTTGTGTTATTTCATTTTGTCCTCTTCCTTAAGATTATACTTTGTTGCTAAGTTTTATAAATGAAATATATTTTAGGTTGCATAATAATATTAGTTATTGTAACATTTTTTTGTTGTAAATTTGAAATTCTTTGTGAAATAGATCTATACCGTATACATTGTAATATTCATCTAACAATTTAGAAAACACATGTATATTAATGAGTACACGAGTAACTATAACACAGCAATAAAAGTTATTCAATGGGACCAGAGATTCTCGTAATGTTAGAATGAATAACGTAATTGTATAGAATACTCTACTAAGACCTAAAACGTAAATGAAACTGTTAACAATACGTCGTATGGTGACGTCTGGGTGTGTTTGTTAGACTAAACACTCTCAGGCTAGGAGTCAATGATACTATATCGACCTACAATGATGAGGAAGTATATCCAAAGTGAAATTACTTTAAACAGGAAAATTGATCCTAGTAAAAACATGTAGAAACTTCTGGAAGAAATTAACATAAGGCTCATTGAGCATGGAGAGACTATTACTTAAAACCTTTTGAAGACAGCATGAGTAGAAACAAATAAAACAGCGAAACAAAGGAAAACTAATCTTCAGTACTTATTAAAAAATTTCTTAAATGCACGTGTACGTAGTATACAATTTTAAATAATCTTAGTTGTTAATGAATAGCAGAACCTAGATTCTTAACTGCTTGCTTTCCAAAAGTTGTATTACTTCATAATATATATGTCATAGACGATTTGGAAAATCCGGCTTATTGTAAAGGGCGCCGTCATTTTGAAATGAGCCAGCACAATGGGAAAAATATCTAGCATTTTCTCATGAGTCTGATTATTTGTAGGCTTACTGTAATAAGTCCTTACAGTTTTATGCTAATTAAGAAATTAAGAATTGTTTGCTAAATCAGCTTGAGTTTATCGGTGACCTCTAGATAGTGTAGGTTGTTTAAAAATTATACAGATATGGAGATATTTTTCCTAATACTAGAATAAATCAGTATTCAGCAAAAGAAAATCCACAAACATCAACATCAGAATCAATTAACAGAATAATTTTTGAACTGGTTAAAATGAATAGAAATAAAATAGCCAATGTCTAAAACAAAACACGTCTGGAAAATTTAGAAACAAAATTATCTAAGAAACATGTCAACAATACTACAACTGACATATCAACAGCATTAATCAAACCTACCATGTATACGATACGAGATACAGCTCATACCTCAGCTGTCAGTATTGAGGAATAAATAATATGTTTGTGTCCACTGCCCGATTTGAAGCGATTAGTGGTTGACCAGTATGAGACTGACGAATTGCGTGCTGTAGAGGAGCGCATTTTTGTTCTTTAACTATAATGGCGTTTCTGTCACGTCGCAGGTAATGCACTTTTCTATACGTCTTTTTTTTACGACAGGCATTTCTGGTATTCTAAATTAAGTGTTGAACTACTTACAAGCAAAATTCCGCACACGAAACATGTGGAAGCGAAGAATATTTTATATTGTTTGAACTCTTGACTAGTAGATATCTTAAAATAGATTTGACATGTCGTAGGCATAATTAAAATCAATTTTTCTGAGGCGTGGTATTGTTACGGCCGTCTCACTGATCATCGTATGGTACAGTGGAAACAAAATACAAGACACAAGTGAAGTCACTAAAAACCAGCTTTAATTATCACAATTAAACTGTTTGTAAACAACAAGTTATTCAACAAGATTATACTCGAACAATAATTTAAGTTAATCTGTCCACACAAAAAATACTGTCAAATATAAAAGATTCTGCACTACAATCACTTTTCACTAATACACCACTTGAGACGCACTATGTAATCGCCGACATAAAACTGAACTGACTATTGGCCGACGTAAAACTGACCTCTAAGCGGCAGCTTTCTTTGTTTAAATCGATAGCACAATACTCGTCAACGCGTAAATAGATAGCACAATAAATAGAATAATCCATAATACGCGTCAACACTACTCGAAAACACTACAGCGTAATTGATTGGGGCCTAGAACACAGTGCGCCGACCGGTATACTCTGGATTGACCGATATACCTCATTTGTTGACGCGTGTTAAGGTTCACGTACGCACACAAACATTACACGTAGAACATTCTACAATGGCGTAAGAATATATACTGTATTTCTATTTAAAGCTATTTGCTCAAATTAAACTTTTTTCAATGGTAACTTAAATGACCTTAAATGTAAACAATATTTTAACTTTAATTTTTAAACGGCTGTACATTTTATCTTATCTTAGCTGCCTCAAGAAACGGGTCATACAGTAAAAGATCGTGTACATCATGTGTCAGTTTACGAGAGTTATATCTTTGTAGGTTAGTGACAAACCTTGAAACGCAAGGTATAGAACGATACAGGCTGTTGAATTAACCTTTAGCAGCGTTTCCTAGGAAGGAAAGAACAGTGTCTTAACATACGTGCTCTGTTCTTCATCTCCTTAGCCGAGCATGCCCGGTGTGAGTTACCAGATGAACCAGTGAAACAACAGTCAGTTTTAAGTGAGTTTAACATCATTGGAGAAATCAACAGCTGTTCCTAGTCGTGTGACTCTATGGACGTACTAACATGTCTCCTCAGTTAGTGTCCACGTAAACACCAAAATCAAATTAAGTTTATTAGTGACAGTCACTTCAGTTAAGTGTGAGTGATGATAAGAGGCATTAATGAGGGATGCGCAGAAGTACGCTGACCAAGGAGGAGTATGGAATTTAGTTTATATCAGAATTACTCGTCAGAAATGTCTTTCAGAATTATCAAAAATGCGGAATTACTAAGTTTTGTGAAGAACAGGTACGCGCGTGATGGTAATATAAAAGTTAATAATTCTGGATGAATAAATTCTGATCTCAACTTGAAATCCTATAAGAAAATTGTTATTTTACCTTTTATTACATTATTATTTGTAAAAAACAATACTACCAATTACTGGTCTTAATTCTAAAATATTTTTCCAAACAGTGAAAAGTCATTTCGTATTTCTCAAGGTAGATAAAGAATTATACCAGTTCTTGGTATTTTTGTTAAAATTTTAAGTTCTTTACAATACAAGTTACTATCTGTGCTGAAAATTGGTTTAAAAATATTATAGTTTTCTAGTACATGAGCAGTAACTCTTTCAATTAAATTTAGGGAGAAAATATATTTTTTACTTACATATTCTTACAAGTGAATTTAATTAAAGCACTAATCTTCCGGATTGTTCTTAGTGCCAATGAAGGACACAGAAATGAATTTCTCCAGTCATTACTTATATTATTTGCTTTAAAGTAAAATGAGTTTGAATGCTTTTATTAGGTGTTTAAATTTAACTGCTTATAACAATTTGGCAAACATGAAAGTAATGCAATGCAATAGAATAACATTATTCTCTGTACAAAATATTTATCTTCTTTATAAGCATAAATTACTTTCAAGAATTTTGGCGTTATTAAAAGTTAGAAATTATTCCTGCTTCGTGTTTCAATATTAGTAGTTATGCTATCCATTTCAGTAAGATGTAAAGTAATTACCAGTTGCTCTGTTAATCTCAAGCAAATACGTAACCGATATAAGTCTATCGGTATCTAAACTTATATGCATCTCGCGTACTTACTGAAGGTATCAACAAGTCGTTGAGAGAAATGTGTTTGCATAATGTTAAATATGAGTTTTAAGTGACACTTGAAACAGTATTGACACGTTTATACGAATCGTTTAACCAAAAAGAAACATTCATAAACCAACGGTTAACTTGTCTAAGGATTCGTAGTATTCTCTAAGAATGAAGAACTGTAATGGAACGAAATTAGATTGTTAAATAAGGATGTAAGTATATTCTTTCTGTCTACATTTGTAATATTTGTGTTTAATATAAAACCTATTCCTTGACACTAATATATTGATGTAATTGTTTTAAGTTGTTGGAAGCCCGATAGCAGTAGGTCTAAGTAGTTAACATTACTACTACTACTACTACTACTACTACTACTAATGCTACTACTACTACTACTACTACTACTGCTACTGCTACTACTACTACTACTACTACTACTACTACTACTACTACTACTACACTATATTCCATTCCTTTTGTGATGCGCTTGAAAACTAGGGTCTTCATTCTGTTTGTTAACATATAAACAGTCCTGGGAAATAGGAATGTACTTCACTTCTTGTTGATATTATGTACTACCGACAATAAATGTTTCACAACCGGTTGAACAAGTTGCATAAGGTTTGCTATACTTGCTGCTAAAGTATCGTGAATGTGGCGGAAATCTTCAAATCGGCGAGTCTTATATCAAGGACGCCGACTTCAAGATATACGCAGTGAATAATAATTATCCAGCTGAATCAACGTCTTCGTTGCCCTTGGTGACTACAGGGCTTGCCACTCGTACAAATGTGTATTGCAAAACCTTATATTGCAACACATGACACAGGGCCTCTGTCTGTTGTTCAGGCGTTTCGGGAATATTCTAATGACTTACTTATTTTAAAAATTACAACTGAACACTTTAACTTTGCATAACATTCTCACCAAATAACTATAGAGAACAAATAATCTGCCATATGTCTTCTCTCTCTTCTCAAACGACTAGTTAAGGAGACGTTTTCATTCCAGAGCGAGTCTTTCTTTTTTTCACTGTGACCAAGTTCCTGACATAAGTGGGAAAGCTGCAAGGGGAACACCAAGATATTGCTTTATTTGTTTTCCACAGAATACCACGTTCTCAAAAACTCTATTTAAATATCATACCAATATGATATACAAATTCCTATGTAGCCAAAGTATTACTGATATTAATTTACCTTTCACAGTTTTAAGTCAGCTCTCTGTTTTCCGTCTCTTTACTTTTCTTGGATTCGACAAGTTAACAAGGGCAACAGACCAAACTCTTCTGTGACCTAAGTTGTTTGTGTTTCTCTCTAGATGTTTCTTCCATACAAATGACGGAGATCTTTAGTTACGGAACACAGATTACAACAAACATACCTTCGTTTATTATCAGTAAATGTTTCTACAACTTTTATAAGAACAACCCGCTATTATCTGCGCTAAAGTAAGCTCAGCGACTTCAAATCTTCTAACAAACTTTCATTAGATTGACGCCAACAAAACTCAGCGAAAGTAATGCCATTTGCATATATAAGTGGTACAAGATGACGTCTTTCTCCCGCCCCTAAATGTTACAGTTGTGTCCCGCATGGAAATTCTACTAATAGTGCGCTTCCAGCTCGCTAGACTGTTTAACTAAAATTACGTGGTAGGAGTCACATTTAGCGACTTTATAATTTTAGAGCGACTTTCTACTTAGCGGTGTGTGTGTGTGTGTGTGTGTGTGTGTGCGTGTGCGTGTGCGTGTGCGTGTAATATTTCAGTAGACTGTAGTTTATGGTGTCTATTTCGCTACGTAGCTTGGTCCCAGGCTGATCTATAGAGTCTATGCACTTTCTTGCCTATAAATTTAAAATCATCAAAGAATGTATAAAATCTGTCGTGGTGTGTATCTATTCGTGTTTCCTTTCAAAAAGGATTACGTCACTGTCATGACGTCTTTTCTATTCTTTGTGTAGATGAGTAATATAAGAAAGTATGATTTTTACTTCCATGTTCCGTAAGGAAATAGAAGTATGGTGATAGCGAAAAAAATCGTGTTCGAGATAAGGGCTGATTCTGATTATACTACCATCAAAACATGAATAAAATTCATTTTCCGAAAATATCTCTGTGTGTGACTGTTAAGAATGTTTTATGGCAAACGATAACTGCCGCAAATTCAAACAAAACAAATAAGGTTTTGCAAGTGCGCCTGAGTTGTAGAGGACTCAAGGTATATTGATTTTGGTGAAGATCGGTTAAGGGGAAGGGGTAGTTTACCAGCGACGTTTTATGATTTAACAAGAGTAATTTTTTCTATGACAAAGGATAACTGCCGTAAATTTAAACAGAATCAACTAATGTTTGCACATACGCCTGACTTGTAGAGGACTCAAGGTCGATTGAGTTTAGTCAAGATCGGTTAAGGGGAAGGGGTAGTTTACCTGCAAATTTTTATGGTTTAACAAGAGTAAAGTACTAATTTTGTTAAATAAAGTATCATGGAAATAAGGTCATAATAATCCACTGTAGAAAGGTAAATGAAATATCTATACATGAAAAAGGTAGTTGAAGGGGAATGGGGTAGTTTTCTATCAATTAAAATGATAGTTGAAGGGGGAGGTGATAATTTGTTATGTGTACTGTGTTATCGGCAACAAAGAAGTTGTTTGATTTTATAATTCCTTCCCGGGCTGTTTGGCCCTGGTCCAATCTTTTCTGCAAAACCAGACGTTTTGGAAGTGCCTTCGACTGCCATTATCAGTGAAAATCGAGTGCGTTGACGTTAGATGGTGGTCAGTGACCACAGTACTTTGGTTAAGGCTGATGAAAGAAGTAGTTTCTATGGAAATATTTCATTTCGAAAATTATTTCAAATATAAACCTTGGAACATGGAACTCCATATATGGTTCTCCATACCGATATTTTAAACTCTACTCTCAAGATTCTAGGATACATTTAATAATAACAGTGAGGTTTGTTAAATTCAAAAAAGAAACTCTTTTGTGAATTGCTGAGTTTTAATAATTGTAAAGAAGATTGTTTTAAGTTGTTTAAAAACAGTTATTTTTTTGTTACTAAAAGAATTTAAAATTTTCCAATTATCAAACGCGTTGTCCATTTTACCAGGTAAGGAAGTAGAAGCATACTGAATAAATACGCTAATGGAACCGTTGTAGATGCCTGGTTGTTAAATGGCAGTGGTGATGTTGTTTTCAACAATCACTTATGTTAAATAAGAAGTTATTTACAATATTGGTAGCAAAGGAATAAACGTGGCAGAATTATATACATTCTAAGGTTTCAGTGTCCCACTAAATTACACAAGTTTCCATTTTTTGTATCGGCCATCTAAGAACCACATGCAAATTTCAATTTATTATTCTTTGTTCTTTTCTTTTTCTCCAATATTCTGTCATCTTATCTTTTTACTATGTCTCTTCTTCCTGTCTTCAGTTCACTTAGAACCTGCGTTTTTCTTTCTTTTAACCTGGACTCCTTTCATTTTTAACACTTTTGCCCAAAAAACTTCTCTTTTAATTGCTTCTTCTGTGTTTATATTATTTTTTTTTTAAATCCTTTTAGACGTCTTTAAACCAACTTGATGCTGACTTCTTCCCCCACAGATATTTGAAGATCTGCTTTGTTAACCTATTGTCGTCCGTTCTATATAAATGTCCAAAAAATAATAGTCTTCTTTTTCTCATTGTTTCTGTTATATATTCTATACTTTGATATATTTCATCATTACTTCTGAGTTTCCAACCTTCTGACGTTTTTCGGGGGCCTAATATTTTTCTAATAATTCGTCTTTCCAATATTTCTAGTGTGTTCAAATTAAAATTCAATGCTAGTTATTCACTTGTATATAGGAATTCTGGCTTCACTACTGTACTGTAATCCTCTTTTTTTCGCAATTTTAGATATGCACTTCTTATTGTAAATGTCTTTAGTTATACCAAGCGCCCTTTCCATCTTATGAACTCTTTCTTCTTTAGCAGATTTTTCTAAACCGTATTCTTGAATTATTTTTCCTAGATTCTTAAAATTTGAACCCTCTCTATTCGACCAATATCTGTTACCAGGAATTTTGGCGCATTTCTAATGTTCTTGAGAAATTTGTTTTTTGTTCTCCAGAAATGCTTAAGTCTGTTCTACTGGCTAACAAGTTTCCTTTAACATAACGCTGATTGATTGAGAATGTAAATTAAAATTTAATAACCATTCACAAAGGCGGAAGCTGTCACGGGAGCTCTTTTTCTACACGATGTTGACGAAATAAATTATTTATCACTAAGCACTTGCCGTTATCAAAGTGACATTGTCATTATACTTAATACAAGCTCATCAGATAAGTGTGAGACTGTAATATAATTAAAGCTTCTATAGCACCGCCATTACTTACTGAACTTAATTTAGTTGAGTAATCCCTCTCGTATAATATTTTGCGTACTTGCCCCGCCGGCGTATTTATACGGATAGTATTGTAAGAAATTTCCACTTAATGAATTAAAAGATGAAACGTTTTAAACAAAATATTTTCTGTGTATTTCTACTATCTCATTTACGTTTATAAAAGGCTGAATTTCTGTTGTTATTTTATTTTAAATCGCGTATGTAAATTTAAATATGTATGTATTTCTATGAAAGTGTATGTGTGTATGTGTGTGCTCGCGCCTGTACCTTAATGTGTGATTGTTTTTATGTATACAGCAGTTAGTGATAGAAATATATCTCATTGTATTAACAGCATAGCATACCATTGTTTGGTCTATCTGACTTGTTTATTTCAAACTTCTGAGTAACAATTTGATGTCCTTAGAATACTATACTTTATATAGTATATCATATAAAGATCTATCATGTAACAAAGTTTCTCTAAAAGTAAACTCCCCTGTCCTGGTTTTCATTGCCCAGATAAACACAATACGCAGTAGTTAGTATTCAGGTGTATACCTTCAATATACGACACACGCTAGAGCCACAAAACTAACTATTTGTCAAAATAGCAGAGTCAAGTTCAGTAAACGCACGTGTGACTGCGACTTTTGCAAAATGACAGATTTAAACTAAAGGAATCAAAGACAGCCTACTGAACAACAATAATATTACAGTTATGCCAGTGCCACACAAAAAGAAATGTTTCCAACCAAGGAACTAGCCATAGGATTAGAATCAAATGACGGTGTACCAATCAACGACTACATGTTAGCTTATGGCAAGACTACTGATCTATCCAATGTTTGACTTGCTTCCAAACTATCAAAGAATATAGCTTGAATATAGCCTTCACGCAAAGAAATAGTTCAGAAACTGACCGATTACAAAACAATCGTATCCACAGAGAAAAAGTATATATACACTTAAGCATCTTATAACCAAAGGTAAGATGCAGATTTCATCAAATGTATAACCAATTATTACCAGGCAACCCCGCATGTGGAGCAGAGATGCATTAAAGTAAGGTAGTTTTTTAAGAACAATAACATGTAGCATGTTTACGGTCTGTTTTAAATGCGTTTTCTGAAAAATGTAATTTTTTTAGTTAAAGGTACACTTTTCTCAGGAACCGTAAGACATAATTGCATAATTGTTTTCTTGTTTTGTTTCTCATGCTTAGCTTTACATTTTAAACAGAGGGATTTGTAAAATTCTCATTACTTTAACAAATATGTAAAAATTACTTTATTTTTTTTGTAATTTTTGTAATATAGGCCTAATTTAAAAAAGTTTATAAAATTTTTTTCTAAAATTATTATAAAAACCCTCTGTTTAAAATGTAGAAAATAGTATTATCTTTAAAGGATTAGTAAATTAGTAATATAATAATCTTATTATTAGAAAATTAGTATTATCTTAAGCGAAGCCAAATTTGATTCTAGCTTTAATGATAGCTTAATGAACTAGCGAAGACACAGAGCTTAGAATGTGTACGTAAATTTCGTTTCAAATTTACTTTTATACTCTACAATTATGTAGTCACACTATACTCTTTGCGACGTTTTAGGAGCACATAAATTAATTTTGGCTAGAAAGTAATTTCTGTAAGCCACACTTCTGCCTCAACATATGAAACTCTTGAGTTACCAGAAATAGTAAAGTTCATCTAGAATTTGTAGATCAGAAATCGATGGTGGGAAAAGAGAATAAATTTGCTAATAAGATACAGCATTGTTGTATGTCAACACTAACAGTTACAGATCAATTTAAATAGACAACTTGAACAAATGGACAAAAACAGATAGCAAGAAACTGTTTCAATTGCAAACACTTAAAGAAATACTTCACAAAAAATGTCTAAAATGCTCCAGAACGATTGAGTATAAAATTAATTGCAAACAGGGAACCTAAAGAGATGGACAGGAATGACCGGCTATCGTGATGTAAGGAAATGATGTGCTGCTGAAACCAAGCTTAAAACTAGGTAAAATCTTATGACAGATTGCACGTACTATTGTACATTTCGATCTTTCTAATCTTACTTACTTACTAGCCAACGCCCACCCTTGGCTGTTGGGCCATTAGGCGGCGCGCTGACCAGTAGAGACGTGAGAGCCTTGCCGTACCATCTTTGTCTTGGACTTGCGTGTCTGAGATCAAGGCTGGACATGTAATTAGGTGATCCGCATTCATGGAAGCGTATCCACAGAGACCACATTCAGGAGACGACAACACGCCAATGCGGTGCAGGTGGGAGGCCAGGTAGTCATGACCGGTTGTAGTTCTAAAAAGGGCAACACTAGTTGCTCGGGGTAGAGTTCTGTTGATGGGGCCGTCCGTAACCAATTTTGCCCATACTTTTCCCACACCGGCTCTTAATTGTTTTTCTTTTAGCCATAGGCTTATTGAGCAGTTTATTCTTGCTTTCGCAGATGCATATGAGCTGGGGATCTCCGGCTGAGGTAGTGCTGCGCCCATTTTGGCGAGGATGTCGGCTTTTTCATTTCCCATGATGTTGACATGGCTGGGTACCCATTGCAGTTCAATCTGCCAGCCTAATTGTACAAGGTTCTGTAACGTTTTTTGCCACGTTACAAATCCAAGGAACCCATCCTAATTGACAACAGCCAATTATATGGGCTGCCTACGTTGTAACGAACTGTTATTAAACTCAACACAAATAACAAAATTAATTAAGCTAATTATTAGGAAACAAGGGAAGGTATTTCACTGATATATGCACTCATTTTCATGTGTAATAAGATGACTTCTCTTTATTAACAAATGATATGAAAAGATCCCATGACATAATTAATTAGATTAAAATATTCAAAGGGTTTTCTGAAAACCTAGGGATCACAATGATCATGTACTTTTTACCTCGGATCCGAGTTTACTTTAAATATATAGCAAAGACGTCTGAGTATTACTAAGTTCATCTAGGTGCTTGCAAGACTTCTTTTACCATTTGAAGAATGGTATTATTTACTAAAGAGATTATAATTTACATTTACATATTAACGTTACAACGTATGATATTCAAATATTACAGTATACTCTTAGTTGGTCTCATTTATAGTTTGAAGAAAATTATAGTCTTTGAAAAGTCTCTTTCATCTGTAAGTTATGTCTCAAATATAATTAACTCTCGATAGGCAAGCTATCGAGTCACCTTTACAATAAGTCGTGGTGACCTCGTCCTGGGGTGTCACTCTTGGGAATTCTGGAAGTCGGCGTCGTCATCTGAGTCGTGTCTTCGGCGAGTACTAGATAGCTGGTTCACTGAGGAGATTGAACTTTTTCTGGTTAAAGTTGGTGTAGATCCACGTAGGTCCTAGTCAGTGTCGTATGGCTCGTATACGTCCACATGTGAAGTTTATGCAGGTCACATCTTCATATGTAAAGTTGTACTGGAATTTATCTCTTGAGGGGAGACGTCATCTTGCTTACTACTTGTTAGTTTTTTTTTTTTTGTTTAACTTATAATATTTCTTAACACAACTTTCTACATTTTACATATTAAACTTGCTCGCCACGTTTAGTAGTGGGTAGCTAACAGTTAAGATTAAATTAACCAATGCATTTTTGTAGAGCTCTCGCTCGTAGGTGTGTACGGTCTGACGGCTGCATTGTCACTCTCTTCTCGATTCGACTGGCACCTTACAACGGAGCGGGGCAAGTACTCCGCGATAATATAGTTCCTATTTTTTTTTAAAGTGACATTATTATTACAAGGAACAATACATTAATTATACATATGTAATTTACGTGAATTATTTTAACTACTACTCGTGCCTTCAAATTACTAATTACAAACATTATGATTTTTATATTTTCCTAAGTTACAGACGACTCGCTAAACACGTTGAGTCCGGAATTAAACAGGTCAACGCATGATGACTAGCAAAAGGTTTAACTGTGATATTAATAGCTTTTTACAATTCGATTTTTTTATTAATAGCTTTTTACAATTCGATTTTTTTATTAATTGTTTAGTTATATTTTCCATTTACATCTCATACTTATTCTGAGTTAGTACAGGGGCTTTAGGTTTAATAGTGCGATTTAAAAATACTTAATTGCTAGTAAATTAATTTTTTATTTATTAAAGATTTTATTATCAATTAAATCGTCACAGTTCTGCAGTTCTCGCCTACACTCAATTGTCAGGGAGCAGTTTGTGTCACCATTTGAGGTCACGTTTTGAATCGCTGCAGTTGAGTCTATGAGGAAGACGGCTTTGTTAGGTGGTGAGATCTTGACAAGCTCAATAGATGCTGCCTTTATGGCTGCTACCTCTCCGTCATAGTTGCTTAGGCGGCCTCCTACAGCGAGGTGGCCTTCAAATAGAGAGCTGTAGAAACCAGCCCCTGTTGCCCCTGTAGATGGTATAGAGGATCCGTCTGTGTAGATTCGTATCCACTGCTCAGCGGGAAAACGTTTTTGTACAGTGTGTAAGGCTGCTTGACGAAGCTCGGCTTCATTCGACTCTGTTTTTGTCTTATTATGGTCGAAGAGTTTCAGGTTAGCATTTGGGAGTTGGCTAAAGAATTCACGGTGATGTATAAATGGTGCTGCCTCATTTGGTTCAATGTCATATTTGCGTTGGAGTTCTTCATAGATCGCAATCGGGCATTTCTGAGTTTTCAGCCTTTCTGCCGCTGTTTTATAGTTATTCCACCGTTGTTGGTAGGCTCTTTTACATCTCTCCCAGGATATGAGGCACAGCTTTTCCCGTCTTACTTGGATAGGTTCGACTTGCAGTTGTGACTCCATGGCAAGTATAGGAGTTGATTTGGGGGGTGAAGTTGATCGCCTGCACGTGGTGCCCCCTGCATAAACTAAAAGATCAACAAAGGTTCGCCTAAAGCACGCTGACCAAAATGACACAAAAGAACCTCGATATGTCTAATCGGCTGAGCCTGTACAAAATATTGCTTACAGTAGGCCTATTTGTATTGATCATATGGTTTCAGTCGCGGTACATTAATCTGTGTTTGTACCAATATCTTTTTCCTAAACTTGGATAATAATAACGTCTCCTATATTTTATTAAATATTATGATTTTTAATCATTATTTTAGTTACGGTGATTATTTTTGGAGAATGTGTATTATTATTTCTCTAAATCAGTTGGTGATAATAAGTGAACAAATGTGTTCAGAACAAATATAATTATTATAGGGTTTATATTCCTTCTATAAATATTCATATTTTGTTAGAAAAGATTCTATGCCAGTTAAGGTAGTTATGTAATATTTTAGCTTTCTGTATTGCTTTTACAGAATAAGTCGTATATTTTATATAATGTGTGGTGTAATATGTGTACGCAGTAGACAGAGGAATTAGTAGACACGTGATCTCGTAGTCAATTGAATTTTACATGTGTAGGAATGCAGAGAAGTTCATTTTAAAGGTAATATCAAAGAATCGATGGCAGTAAACGAAGAAGACCTTAAAGGTAAACAAACACAAATACTAAAAAAGAGAGAGAATGTACTGTATGCTCGCCAACTTTGCAGCCGTGACCCCTGATGAGCGAGGTGGGTACTGAATGAATGTGTGTTCTTGTATTGGCAGCATATTACTGTTTCTGTAAATAATATTGTTCTGTTATTCAGAATACGTATTTAGTTGTAATTTGGTTTATCTATTAGTTTGAGCGTTAGATGTTGGTGACTATTATTTTTAATTTGCGTAATATTTTGTTAAAATATGTTTTCTTACTTACTACGAATTTATACTATTAGCCTTGTGTTTAATTAATTTTTCTTTCGTTGTCATTTACTAAGCAGTTAATTTTACTTTACAAGATATATTTTTATGAGTAATTCCGTTAAAAAGAAATATTAAAATGACATCGTAAAGAAATAACAAAACAATTCAGTAAAAAGGACGAAATTATATCGGTTATATTGCAAAAGTGTGATTAAGAATCAGGAAAAGAGCCTATTTCTATACTGTCAAAAACGCTACAGGAAAAGCAGCATATGACACTCTCGTTTCAGAATTCAGAATTTAAAGACCCAGAAATAAAATAAAACGCGTTACAAAATTGACCACTTCAGCATTTAGCTAGGAAAAAGCAGAAAATCCAGACCGCATCATACTCTACTAAACGGTACTCTAGTTGAAGGGTTTGACAGATGTATTAATTGTACTTAAATGTGTCGTATTACATTGACGCGTGCAGTGGAATGGCATACATCATCATATTCCTTTCTCTGTAGCAAAACTCGTGCGCTAGTAATACATGCACAGCAGCGTCACCTCAGATGAGTAAAAACAAATTAATCCCCACTGGCTGCTGAAAATTTTTAAAATCTAAAATTTAACAAGACTTAGTGGGGAAGAAGGAAATGCTTTGTTCATTAAGGACTGATTATATACAGAAATGATTTCCCATAACAATACTAGCAACCATTTTTGGCGCCTTCGCTTTAAAAAATGTTGAAAATGAGGTCACCAGAATTGTTTCTACGTCTAGAGAAAAGTAGCCTGTAAAGTGCTATGCTCCTTACCTACTTGTAGGCATACAATCTTTGCTGTCTTTTTTCGATTTTTATTCTCCATGTATCTGGTCGACTCCCCCCTTCCTCACAATTCTCAATCTAACCTGTAAGCCTAGCCTGCAGTTTACTCTTGATGGGAAACGGTACTCACTACTGTATTCCAACACATCTAATGTTATTTCACTGTTGATTACGTTGGTTTACGCTAATTGATCTATTTCCTTGTGTATGTGTCAGCTTGGATTAGGCTACGGATGACCTACCTCTATGATAGGTTACTTCACGCTTCTTGTTACTGGAGCCAGGCTAAAAACTGCAATAAACGTGTTTCATTCACATATAGACGCAACACGACAGATTTGTGTTCAAGGGAATGACAGTCTACTGTGAGATGTATAATGTTACATTTCAGAAATTATAAACTAATTGCGTTATGTTTATAATCGAATTAATCCCACAACTTACAATTATAAATATGACCTTAGAAAAGTAAATTAAAATTTTAAACCAATTGCGTATTCCTTGCAACCCACGTAAGTGGTTATCCGTCTAAAGTTTTCTCTACCAACACAAAATATCAAGTGAGTGAGTACTCTAGGAAACTCTTCGTGCCTGCAACAAACACACTCTGTGCAGAGCGCTAGTTACACCTCAGCAACGCTGTGTAACTCACCTCGTCTTTGATAAAACAACTTAAAATTGGCTTCAGAATTTTCTCACTCTAATGTATTCCTACTTCAATACGCATCTTGACAAACGATTTCATATTATGGTTAAATACCGTGACGCAAAGAAGCTGATGAAAATGAAAGAAGATGATGATGTTATTACTCAGCTGGTATCTTTGATTTGTATTTAGTTGTTTAAAAAATATATTGTAGACATAAGCAGAACGAGTACAAGCGTACGGTTGTACCTAAATCATACATTCCATGTCATAGGCCTATGTAGAATAAACGTTTAGTGATTATTAAATTGAAACAAATATTATAACTTTACAACTTTGTTAACTTCGGAAAACCCCAGGTTCAGGGCAACATATATAACTTTACTGAACTTGCAAATTTTATAATTGGACAGCCCCACGATCTTGGAGCGCCATATATAACTTTACAAATTATGGTGTGTGAACTGACCTACCTGCTGTGCGTTCCTGCGTCTTCTTCTTCCGACTAGGGCCGTAGGAATTTGTGTTTTGAATTCGCAAGTAGGTTAATTCAAAAGTACAAGCACAAAGTGTATCGTTATAATAATTGTGAATAGTTTTGTGATGTTGGTAGATTTTGGAGTACAGCAATAACAAAACAGTGTTGGGTATAAAATTGGGGTTCATTATTCTAATAGCACATAAAATGAAAAACTTACATCTAACGCAATTCTTACGTACTAAAGAGTAATGAGTAATTTGATCAATGTTTTCTGAATGAGTATTAGCCTTCGGAGGGAAAGCTTATAAATACGAATTAATACGAACTTGTTTCTTATTGCTTTTTAAAGTTAAATTTTAAAATAATTTAATTAATGATTTTTCAAGACTTTAATACTGATTTTACTGCTTCAAGATGCTTCTAAAATACTGTTAAATAAATTAGCCGTGAACCTTGTTCTACGTGCTTTTTATTTACTTGTGATTGGTTTCACGTATACTGCAGTTAAGTTTCTTAAGTGATTCAATATTAAGATTTGTATAGCGCTTTTTATCTAAGTCTATTTCTTATGTATTGCTTCTTACTTAACTTATACTTGTTCCACAGATTGTCACAATATTTAAGTTCTTTAATTTAGAGTCTCTGTTTTTATAGGCATCTGAATGAAGTTAACTTTACATTTGATTTTAACAAAAGAAAGAAAAATGATCTTTTTATATAAAAAGGTATAAATGATTTTTGACTTTCCTGGTACTGAAGTTCTCGAAGATGTCCTCTGGGGTCCCTCGATGTCCTAGTCCAATCAGCTAGTGGCGATGATTTCCGCTGCTTCCTGGATTCCAACGAAGAGTTCAGGGATCAGCAACTCCGTTCCTTCAGCAACTGTTGATGGATTTAACGTGTGTGGTTTAACTGCTGCAACTGCTTCAGGCCCTCGGTCCGGATACTCTGCACTTGTGTGTGTGTGTGTGTGTGTGTGTGTGTACCTCGTCTCAGGAGTCGTTCTGCGTCGTCAGTTCTTCAGCTCGTACCACGATTTAGACGGCCTCATTCTGTTGTACTCTGGGCGTGGCTTCTAGTAGTATATGGTCGATCTCTTATGTGCGTACGCCAACAGTATGGTGTATTGCGCTGTACGCTTATTTGTTGATGAATAAGACTATCGTACGTAGACGCCGTCACAGTCCAGTCGTTATAGAAGAGTGTCTGTGTTGTTCAGAAGTTGAATCTTTACAGAAGTGTGTGTGTGTTCACTGTTTGAGTCCTGGCGGAAGAGTATGTGTTGACTGCTTGAGTTCTAACAGAAGAGAGAGTGTGTGTTCACAGCTTGATCGCCAACAGAAGAGTGAAGAGAGTTCAGCTCGAAACAAACGGTTGTTCAAAATTTTTAGAATGATCTGATTGGCTGAAACATTCTCCCTTCTACTTAAAATTTAGTCACCTCATTCCGTGAGAACGAAAAATAATTCCCACAGTCCGAGAATTATTATTATTTTTAATATTCTGGAATACACCGGAACCAATTGTCGGTCGGACGTCCGGTTGCAATTTGTATTGCGATTATCTTGGCTGCAAGCCAAGTTATGCTTAATCTAACATATACATTTGATTCGTAATTTTTACAATTATAACCTATCCAAATCTGAACTCCCTAGCTCACTTACTATGGAAGTTATTTAAATAAAATGAATTATCTCATTAACTCTTTAATTATATTTAATGAAACTTGCACACCCTATTATTAATATTTCGGCAAACATTTTGGCTATTTTGGATTTTGCCTATATTTATTCGTTTCCGAAATATTAATGTTTTAAAGTTAGGGCGTGTCCCTAATTTATAACGGTGTGTGTGTGGTTACATAACACCACCGGAACATATCCGCTGGGCGTTTTACAATTGCTTCAAATGCTCGCTACAGCGCGAGATATGGTTCTATCGATTTACATTTACTTTATATTTGATTTTTAAAACTTTCTACATATAACCCCAAATCTATGGGATTTGGTACGTTATAATATATTATTTAATTTATTTAAAATAAATAGGTTTTCTGATATAATCGAGTTTAACACATATCATGTTTATCATCGCGTGAGAATATTGTAGAATAATGTTACTTAAAAGACACGATATAACACGAGTTTCAAATATTACCAGTTATAAAATACTGTGACTCCTACAGTAGCGGTAAAAAATTAGTCCAGTTGAGAAAGTTATTAGACAACAATAAGTGACTTAATTTAAATCCCACACTTATCTAATAGCAAGGACGAAACAGGCGTCCTACTTAAACATCTATACCATAGCTGCGTTATCCAATAGTGAACATTTGCCGTTTGTTGTAAGTTAATATACCATGTTATTTCTTTGTGCAAAATAAAATATATATTAATGGGAATTGTTATTATTATTATCATCATCATCAGGATTATTATTATTATTATTATTATTATTATTATTATTAGTAGTAGTAGTAGTAGTAGTAGTAGTAGTAGTAGTAGTAGTAGTAGTAGTAGTGTTGTAGTCGTAGTAGGAAATGTGGATAAACATAAGGGTAACTAGTATTACATAACACTCAATGAATGTCTGAAATACTGGGAAAACGATAATTGTTTATTCTTGGTTGATTTACAAAATGTTTCTGCCTCCACCTTACTTTACTACTGTTTCGGAAAGAATACAGAATATCAATGCGTAATCTCTGCAAGGTTGTGTGCCTGGAATAAACTTATCGACAAACACAATGTCACAGTAGTAGGCCTACTAAATACGCCTTACCAGAGTGAGACTTGCCTCGTAATAAAACACACCGTAACTGAGCAAAAGTGATCGCGTCTACTTAGCTTAAAAACCCGTTTTTTCTCAGGAAAACTACTGGTGTGTTACATTTTGGAACCTTTATTTGTTTACAGGAAAACTGGGATTACGCAGTGTTACTTTAAAAGCGAAAAGTTTTTAGTACTGTACTCCACATGCATTGGGTTTTCCGTATACATTTTTCACACAACGTAGGCTGAGTCAAGACAGTCAAAAGCTATAGGCAACGGTCACTTCATAATGTGAATTAAATATGGAAGTTTTCATGGGCAGTATAAAAGGACACACACACAGTAAATGCATACACACACATACAAAATACATTCACATACATACGAGGATTCTTCTTGAAAAATAATTCTCATAACATACTATTTCGAATTATTACTAATATCGTAATTTTTGTTGTCGTTACGATTATGACGATGATGATGATTATTATTATTGATAATATTCTGTTGACATGTAGAATGTTTTATCAATATAGTCTTTTACCTTTTTTTTCTGTATTCTTAAATTTGATTTCAGGAAAAATTGTCTTCTCCTCTTATTACAATTTTTTGTTGTAAGAGTGTAACGTCATTGTACACTCTAAGTTAAAAGAATGATTTTATTTCTGCTTGAAGAATCTAAACTGCTGTATAACAGTAGTAGTGTACTAAAAACCTGATTTACCTATGTTACAGAAAACATCTGTATTTGTTCTATGTATTCTATAATAGATTTTTTTAAGTTAGCACTAAAAGAATTGTACAACCAAATGGTACATTAACTTTACTAAATAGTTATTTATGAACTATAATTTACTGAAAGGCAGCAAGCAGAACGCCAACAAAATGTTTCACCATTTTCTTAACTGTTTTATTGTGTGCACTCAGAACGTTCCGCTCTTTTAAGAAGAGAAATTAAAACAGTATAAAACAGAAAAAAATAATTCAGAAATTTTGGGTATTTTTGGGTATTGCTAGACTCAAGACAAACGTTAGTGTCTCATTTTTCCTTCGTAGTAGATTTTTAAATTGTCGTAACAATTTCAGTAAAGGCACCATTAATTAATCTAACGACAAGTATTTTTATCCTACTCTGTTCATTACACTCACTTCTGCTGCCACAATATGGGCGTTTATATGCCTACTAGATATGAATTTCTTTATCGATAACTTTCTGGGTTCGTAATACTTCAGTCTTTATATTGTCAAAGTGACGCAGAACAGAAATAGCCTATATAATGTTTCAAGGCCAAGTGTGTTATTTTTTGGAATGGTGGGATCTGATATCTTCCGAAATATGAGTGTAATTGACTAAACATCAGGTATACGTTTGGAGCTTTATTGTCAAATAAGTTGCAAATTGTAAGTTTTCAGTAGAATTATTGAAACTGGAAAGAAGAAATTAAATTGGATCACCTCTCACTACCAGGAAATTTTAAATTAATACCGTTAGATTGTAATACTCTAACTTTTTTAAAGCTTCATACAAATATCCAGAGAATTTCTGTGGTATTGAATTAAACTTTATACACGACTGGTAAACATGGCTAAGCTTAATGTGGCGGTAGTCATTTTAGTTTTTCTTATGTAGAACTTTGTTAATTACCAGATCCTTAATCCTAGTTGTAAAGTTACAAGGAATGTCTACTCTCAAATGAAAAACTTCAAAGTAGAATGTAAAACGTTGTAAACAATGCTGAATTTTTCCACAGAGTGTAATTAACAATTACATAAACAATTACATAAAAATGATATATAATGAAGAACGTGTTAGTGCTTATAATCACAAACAGAACTATCACTGTTGCACACCACTATGGAAAAATTATTCCGATTAGCGCTTAAAAGCTTCATGAGCTGTGAAGCTCGAAAGCGCTAATAGGAATAAATTTTCTATAATGGTGTGTAACAGTGATAATTCTGTTTAAAATGAAATAAATTGAAGTGAATTAATTAAATGACATTACACTATATTTGTATTATGCTAGTGTAAATTCCTTGGAGACTGTTTTTTTATTTTTAAAAGGGAACTTTTATTAGGAGTTTGGATAGCTAGTAACTCCACATCTTGCAACATTGTAGGCGTATGTAAAAGGTTGTCTCTTGTCCGTTTCTCGTTAAATGCTAGTTTTGATATAAACAATTATTAATTAATTTAATTCATCCATGTACTAAATTCTGTTGAAAAATTTGTTTTGTTCTGTTGTTTCTGTTTGTTTAGTCTTGTTCCAAGTTGATGTATGTATACATAACGGAACAATCACTATTTGTTTGTGGGAAAGTACTGACAACGGAAGCTATAACGAAACAATGCTTCTGTAACATACTGACTACAACAAAATTTTATTGAATTTTAAGGACTGAGAGGGCAAACAGGGGGGGCCAAGTAAGAATACAGTGTGTGACGTCATCATCGAGCTTAGCAAGAATTGCCTTTAGAAAAATAAGTTCGTCAAACAAGTACACACAGAAAATAGTTAATAAGTATAAAAGGAAAGAAATGCAAAGATAGTGTGCTGCAACCTATTTTAAGTAGACAACTGTGTAAATTATATTAAAAACATTATCTGTTAAATCTATAACAGCCTGTAATAGCCTGTAAAAAAACGTATTTCATTAAAATATATTTGATATAATAATCCTCAACCAATAGCAGGTACTGTTCACAGGCACTGCTTACTTTTTAAAATATAGACATGCATCAAGCGCAGTGGTTGGGTAGCTCAATGAATGAGATCTTATATTGCACATCGTTCTTTCGTCATATAGTGCTGTGAAATCTGACGAAATTCTAGTCGTTGTAAGTTCGTCTGTTTGTTGTTTGGAGAGCAAACCTCAGTCTGTAGGAAATAAACATATAGACTTATAGTAGTAAGGTGGAGGCTGTGCTCCGGTTAAAGGAAGCACAATTCCTGGAGGGATACCTAAGACGCCTTAATACTTAAGGCAAGACGATGTCGAGAGTCAATTAAGAATAATCTTCGTTGCGCTGTACAGCTTCAAAGAATTACGTAAAATTCTGTAGAATACAATTCATATATATATATATATATATATATATATATATATATATTTGTTAAATAACTATTAAATAATAAACCTTTAAATTTATCTGGTTTTTCTCGAATTACTATCCTCTCTTTAGTGTGTTTGGAAAATACAATATTGCAAAGTAGACGGTAGTGCGTATGCACTTATGTGAGCTGATAATTTTTCTTTCAAGTCGACACAGTTTCACATTCTTAGTACGCAGGGAGCACGTGGAAAGTACCACGCGGCACTGGCCGAGTATTAACCATAGTTTGTTGTTTGTGTGTAGTAGAGATCATGATGATATCCTTTGTTGTCTCTCCTTCACAATGTGCACAGTTTATTTTCACTTATTATTTCAATTGATTTTTAAAAATAAAAATTAATATTTTGTTTACTTATGGTTTCGTCTCGTCATGTGTTAAAATTAATAATGCATACCATATCTACTTTGCTTTGCGGAATAGTCATGTGTTGCCAGCAAAACATGGAAACAGAAAAGTTTTATTAATTTTAAAAATTTTGTTGCTCACATCTTGTTAGTGTCGGCACGTGTGTACCAAAAAATGTTGTTAGGAAGAATGATGCTTGTGGTGCTATTGCCAGGATGCAGAATAATGACGATAGTGGACTGTATTTAATACATTTATTAAGTTTTTGTTGCACACTTAAATCATAGTGTTGAGATTGGCTAAGTCTGAAGAGATTTTAACTTTGAATGAACCGAGTCGTTAAGAAAGCTACATGGTAGATGAGGCGCAAATGTGCGACACTCAGACTACATCGAGAAAATGTTGAGGCCTAAGGCCTAAATAATTGTCGTATGAATTGTCGTACGACTTGAGGCGCGAGTACGCGGCACTCAAGCTACATGAAACCGAGAAATTAGCAATGTATTGCTAATGTATTGCAAGTATGCAATATAATGTTGTGGCCTAAGGCCTACATAGATTGTCTGACGACAAGAAATGATGATTGACAGAACAAGCAAGCAAACGTTATGACGTCTGCCGCCTGCCGAAGCTCGGAGAACTGTGTCGTTGTATAAACATGATAAGCGCAATTTCAGAAAGTACAGATTAGCCAACCTATGAATGCGAAAATTACCACATTACTGTCCACATCTGTTGTAATTGATCACTTAAAATAAATTATGCTTTTGAGATTCTAACCAGTCCATCGTCGTAATAAGGATTGCAATTGTAAACTTAATGTGAGCTCCTAAATTAACTAAAATTTAACGAAATTTTATTTTTTTACTTCGTGCTGTATTTGCAATGTATAAATGAATATATATACTATATTTTTATGGCTAATTGTTATAAAGTAGAAATTTGTATTGTGAACAATTTCTAAACCCACGAGAAAATGTTTAATTGGAGTTAAGCAAAGAATGATTTTAGAATACGCTTTTAATATTTTGAATGCTTTTTATACAAATATATTCAGAGAAAGGACACTTATGTAAGATATGAGAAACTTCGGAAATTATATTTTACTGTGCTTTTTGTGTTTTCATTCCACTGCATTCCCAGCTCCTGCAGAGAGCATCTCACATTGTCATCCCAAGTCTCTCTATTCTCTGGCCCCTGGGTCTTCCCCCAGCAATTCTTTCCTCACACAGTTGTTTTGGAAGTCTATTTCCTTCCATTCTTTGAACGTGTCCAAACCATTAATATTCTTCTCAAGGATGCTCTCCATGCTGGATGTCGGAGAATCACTTTCGATGTTCTGTACTTACATCTCTGGCTTTCATCATGGTTGGCATGCTCTGCCTGTTCACCGAGGTGACGGAATATGCTTTGAGTTCTTGTGACTCCAGTGCAGTTGCATTTCCTCTTCAGTGCAATTTAGTAAGTCACGGCACACCACCACTTCCTTTATAGTATTCGTAGTGGTATAGGGAACTCATTTCAACTTCTGGCTCCAATCTTCTTTAACATAAGCAATCATGACCCTTGCTGGTGGATTAAGGTTTTAATCAACAGACCACTAGCCTCTTCCCTAATGTCTGTGACAGGCAAACCAGTACAAGCATTTACAAACTTCTCACTTTCATAAAGTACCCTACTTTGTACTTTGCTTTTAGCTATAAAATATTTAGAAGCCACAGGAAGACTGACAGTACAACGTAAAGTTTTTTGCAGTCTTTTCACTCCATTTTGTATAGTAATTATTTTTGTTTTATGAGTTATTTAATATATTTATATCGTTTTTGTTTGTTTTGTATGTTTCTTCAATGTTTTCAATTTTGAATTGTTTTGTAAGTTTTTTTATCATATTGCTTATATTCGTGAACACAGCCTATTTTGTGTTGATGTTTTTTATTAATACTATTATTATTATTTGTATGAATCTTTCTGATCAGTATTAAAATGAGCTGTCTTCATTTTATGTTCTATTTATTTTGAATTTTGTTTGTGGCATTTTTTTTTTGTTCTAGTCGTTGCAATTTAGAACATAATATATTTTTTCTAACAGTTTTGGGTGGGATATTTTATAAATTCTATTGAAGAGTGAGTGGAAAGCTGATGTTCTGTGTTCTTGTTGGGTATGTTTGTTTGTTTATATATTTCATAGTATAAATCATCGTTATTTCTTTAAGTAATTAGATATAAATAACTGATTATGTTGTCTTATTTTTTTGTAATGTGAAATGTATGTTTGGGTGTATTTCGTTAAAGTGTTTTAACTTGTCATCGGAGTTTTTGTCTTTGTTGTTAGAAGCATATAGGACATCATCTCAACGGATCCATATTCTACTTGGGTCTAATGATTTCATAATTTTGCGAATCTTGATATTAATGTGTTAAAGCTGTGACGAAATGTCTGCAATTATACTTGATAAAGGAGATCTCACCTAAGTTAAAATAATAACTTGGAGGGAGAAAAATAGGGAACACACACGTGTGTATCCAACTTGATAATTTTGAAAAAAGTATTGGGTCGTTTAGATGCAAAACATTGCTGAAATTATTTTATTTTTAATTTTTATAATTCGTTCAAGTATACCATTCTACTAAGACTTTTTGTCTTATGTATTTTTACGATTTTACTTAACGTCCTGTTCTGTCTTGAACCGTTAGCTAACCTAGTCCATGTTCTGTATCAACTACACTTATGCGATACCTTGTAGATTCATACATGTTTTCTTTATTTAAAAAAAAAATGACGTGGTTTCTATCAAAGAGCAAAATTTAACTTGGCTCAAGACAATAAAATTTTATTTTGTCATAGAAATTCATTTGCAACGCCTAACGCAGGGGCGGAGACTGTAAATGACAGTAATTTGTATATATTTGAGACTGTTACGAGAACACTTTTATACTATGACGCTGAAGTCACAACATAATCCGGCTAAAAACTGGATTAAGTGAACCTTCTGTCATTACTGTAAAAGCTACTGCAATCACAATCTCCGTTACACGTGTTTTTCCACATATTTTGTGAATTCCGGAAATTGCATCTTTTAGCTAATATAAGTGCAGTATTTATTATAGCAATTAATGTATATTTCCAGTGTTTTGATCTAAAGTCTATGCATTGCCACTGCAATAACTCCTTCTGATGACTGCTGGTTTCCTCATTAGGAAGTGACTCTCACATTCCAGTTTTAACTAAATATTTTTTAAATAGGTTTCCCTACGTTTTCAATCTTATTCATTGCAATAAGTTTGTACCCAATTAAGGCATTATGTGTTATTAAATATATTACAAATACACTCTTCATTGATAAACGTTCCTTGCATTAACTTACTTTTACCACTTAGTTCTTTTTACAGCTCAAATTTGTTATCCCGTCAGTCAAAGTATTCAAACAATTTTCCGGAATTTATATAATTTGCATACACGGTACGTAACCTTCTGCACTTCTGGTCAAACACTACTTGTGCAGTATTTGTAAAATACTATACTACAGCATTATTATTTTAATAATAAATACTAGTTCACAGACATCTGAACTTGCCAAATCAACAATGGCCAATTATTAGTTAGAAGTAATACAATATGACAAACTTTGTCATGTATACTTGATAAACCGCTACATTTCATATTCCGGATGAGGCCTTTCAGTGTTTCCATTATTTTCAAGTCCTACTAAACCACTTATCGTGGTTTGGAAACACTGAAAGGTCTCGTCCGAAACATGTCATGTATCTGTTTAGCAAGTAAACACGACAAAGTAGGAATTACTGAGACTACTGGTTCAAATAACAAGATGAACAATTAAATGTGAATTAATATGTGTAAGATTTAAAATTGCTAGTAATCTGTTATTTAGGTACAACGAGGTTAAATTTTATTTAGTAATGATTAAGAAATTAAATAACATAATATTAGAAAACAACCAAATAGGTATGTAGTAGTACATACATTGTTATAATTAGTATATTACGTCTCTTTTGATAGAATGTCTGATCCACTTTGTGTGTAAACTGCTTACAAGTTTTTACAATACGTGGTCCAAGGTCTGATTTCGTTCTGACTACATATAACTACGTAGTGAAGTCACATGCTGAATTTAAAGGTGTAATATTTCCTCATTACGCAATAGAATTTTATCGTGTTTGCTTTGTTTATATAACGTACTATTAACGTTTGCATGTTACAGTACAATATATCACAAGCCGACAACACTTTTGTATGTTAAACATTCATACAAGTACTGGTAACGAGGGACAAATTTTCAAGTGATTTTGAGATTGTACCAGTCTCATCTACAATCATTAGATCATGAACCAGTCTCATCTACAGGACACAAGCGTACTTTCTACAGCCTTATTTAAAATCAAACAATGATTGCTTAATATAGCTCCGATTAAGCAAATGGCTTTCAATTTTACGAAAACAACGTTCTTTAAAAGTTCTTCAGCTAGAAATAAACAACAAATAATAAGCAAAATTCAATACTGCAATTACATCTGTCCAATTCAGTTAGACGCATATGGCGCATCTAGTTTAATATGGCACATTTGTTGAATGTTGAACGCGAATGTGCTTATTTAAAAATTTGTTAAACAAACGAAGCGAATTCTCAGTTGTAACTCGAAATCCAAAATCTTGAAAGAATTTAAGAATTCTATGTGGAGTGCCAAATGTTAAAGGTAACATTAATCTAAACATAAATTTAGTATAGATTGTAGAAAATCATAAAATTTTGGGACACCAGGGCCCACAAAATGTGGCAAGCGTTTACCAAATAAAGCCACAAAATAGTACCAACATTTTGAAAAAATGTGTCATCCTTCAATCCTAAAACTAACTTTAACTCAAATCCGATTGTTTGGAATGTTTGCGTTTATTGTACGATTGCTCTAAAATTGTTACATTACTGAAGAGAAAAATAGGAGGTTAATCGAGATTTTCGTAATTTTCAAGACACTTTCAAAATTATGTATTATGAAAACTTATCCAATAATAGGTGTATATTTGTCTTTGAAAATAATAAGCAAATTCTACAGCTCAGAGTGCATGCTGACTGTTATGTAAAAATTTGCTTAATTGTTGTACTTCCTTTCAGTTGTTTTTGCTGCTGTTGCTGTTGTTTTTGCTTCTCCCTATACTACGTATTATTTTTGTTCCCCTCTTCTGTTTTCTTCTATTCTATGTTTTTTTCGTATCCATGATGTTTGTTATCTATGTCATTGTGCCCGTATTCTTGTTCAAGTCCATCGCTTATCGTTCCCTAATATTTCTATAAATTTGTTCACAGCTGTAGTCACTGTATCTTACCTTTTCTAAGTAGGGAGTCCAAAAGTGGAGATTCGTGAGTAATATTTAAAGCAATGAGAAAATAAATAATACCAGAGAAGAAGAGAACCATGACAATTCTCTCATATGCTTTACGGACTCGCTCGGAATCCGTAACCTACCGTAACCCACTAGTCCACTAGTATAAACCATAGATCAGGTGAAGATTAAATTTAATGTTTGAACATCGTTTTATGTTTACTTTTTATGAATACTGTATCGTTCGTGTCGTTCGAGATTAACTTTGTATTGTGATCACATATAAGATATAAACAAATAGCAGATTGAAGTTTGAACAGACTATTGGTTTCATGTCCTTTCTTTGACACACTGGTATAGAGGAATGTGCAAAACTAACTTACCTGCACTTAAAATGTATTATTTAAAATAGATATTGTTTATACTTGCCAGTAAAGGGTAAAACTACTAAAGAGAGCTACACTAAAACACTAACTGACGAAGCTGTACAGAGATAAAAGCAGGTTCACCTTTATTACCAGCAATACCGGTAAATAGAAATGTAAAAAATGTAATTCATAATGAGGAACATTAGTACGGTATGGATGAAGTTATGAGAGAGCAATTATGGGAGATATCTCACAGTAATGAGAAATTCTGCACTTTCACATTTGCATTTGCGTGGGACCGCTTGTGATTACATCGGTGTATCCGCTTACACGAAAGCTCCATTGACATTGATTACTAACACAAAGCAGCCAACTGGGTATAAATATCTTTCAAGTTGTTCAGTTGTAAGAAATTGTTTCCTGTTCTCATTGCGAAAGCTCACTGTTTTGAACAGTGATAAATGCTTCAAGTGATCGACATCACATATGTTATAGTGTGTTAGCGCATTGTAAAAAAAAATTTATCTCGTAGTTTTTATACAAGAAAGTAATTAAATTTCGTAACACAAAAGCTTTTGACACTATAAAGGGTGAAAACGCTTGTTTGAACTACGTTGGCTCTGACTATAAGGAAATATAAAAACAATTCTGCAGAATGTTTAAAAACCTCCAGCCGTACTATTTAAACAACTAAGATAACATTTTGAGTTTCCTGTTTAGTTACTGTCAAGTTACAGAACTATTTTAGAAGATAATAATGATGTAAAGACGAGTGGATGCATTAACAGTAACGAGTTGAAAACGACAGGACAACTCGTTTTCTCCAATGAAAGTAACGAAAAGTTCTTTTAAAAGCAGATTTAATGAATAAAATTTAGAATATACAATTAAACCAATTTACGTACTTGCTAAAAATTATTAATGCCGTAATTAATTAATATTATGACTATACTGTACAGTAAATAAGTAAGTAGATTTTATATTAAAGGTTTAGTTCTGTTACTATGGTTCACGGGTCGTTATGTTCTCCAGTGGAAACAGATTAACTAGTGACACCAATGAAGTCACTAGTTACAAATTTTAATTAGACACAAGCAACAGTTAGAAATCAATAAAGGCTATCTTATACTTAATTTAAGTTAAAGTTGTCTAACACACAACAATAAATGTACAATATTACAGGTTTCAACTAATTAACACAATAGACAGTCCCCACTGAACCGCAAAAATCATTATGATCCGCACTCATAAAATCACCAGTTGCTATCCTAAGGGTAGCAAAACGTTGGTTTTATTTATCTAAATTTTCAATATATTTATATATATACAAGATTCTACTGACTGCGAGATATAATATCTTTATGTCTAGATTTCATGCATTCAACTAGATTAGTTAACACAAGATTGCTTTCTACACAAGTTAGTTGTCCACAAGACTGCTCAGGTTTAAATTTAGCTAGACTAGAAAATACTATCTGAGTTTTGTAGAAGAGGCTAAATGACTTGCATTTTTCATAGGATCATATTCTTAGTAGCACAATAGGAGGCATTGGGAAAGCTTTAAGTGGAATAACGAAAGAAGCGAAAGGCAAAATATAAGTTTAATGGTAGTTCGCAGCGGAAGATCGGTGTTATACAAGTAATAAAGTTAGCTAAGGCTATAGATCCGCAGGGAAAGAAAAACAAGGAATCTTTAATTTTATGCAATACACCGTCATTATCATCATTTTCAAGGATTAAACCTAGGATGGTTTATTCCAGTCTCAAATAGGCAAAGATTAAGTCTTCTCCAGCGCTTCCTCGGAAGTCCCACCCCTTTCCGTCCCCTCGGCTTATTGTTCCATATTTGTTTGGGGATGCGGTAGTAATCCATTCGGCAATGATTTATCCACCAATTGAGCCGATACTGGGCAATCCTGTCGAGTATACTCATAATATTCAGTTCCTTCCGTATATCTGTGTTTTTTCAATGACCATGGAGTGTATACCCTGCCATGCCTGAGACATCTCATTTCAGCCGCTTGGATACAACTGACCTGTCCCCTTCGTTAACGTCCAATTCTCAGACCCATAAAGAGGTGTGGGAAGAACAATACATCTTCACGTAATTAATAAACGGAAGTGGGCCAGTAAATAAAGGTTTATTGCTTTATTATTGTGTTTATGCTTTTATAGTTTATGGTTTATAGAGCTGTGTTAACGTAGCAAAAGTCAAACTATATTACGATTATATACCAACACGCTAATCTTTGAACTCTAATTCCAACTCATGCGTATTTTTGCAAAGCTTTTTCCAATTTGTACCTAACCGAGTTTGTCTTTCTGCATGTATTAGTACTAGGCCTATTCTTGTCCTTTTTCGTGTAATTTGAAATCTACAAAGCAATGGTTGTCACCACTGACATGTTCTCAAATCAAAATGAGTATCATCAGATTTGCTGAAAGGTTATACAATTAGATTATTTAATAGCTAGCAGTTGTTAATAATAATAATAATAAGTTGGAAGAGATTTAATGGCTAAGAGAACGATTCTACGTTAGCGGCAACTTTGGCAGACGGGTTGTAATTTTTAAAGTTCAAATTCTTTTTATGATATTAATTTCCTCATAAGCATTTTTAAGCTTAAGTTCAAAATTTAGTACCCTAAAGCAGACAGTGGTATTAAGAAATAATTTCTTTGGAAGCACCCGAAATGAAGACACACCGTGGTTTGTGACTGTGGGCAAGCCTCTCTTATGTCAATCAAAATTAACACGTTTAACTGTTCCTAACAAACTAACAATAATATGTTGTTATTAGAGTCTTTTAATATTTATAAAGTACGTTAAATTTTTAGAAGCTTAATCCATTTGTATTTATGTTATTGTGTGAAGTACTTGATTTGAAATTTAACTTTAAAGTTAAACTAATTCGTTTGCAATGTGACAGACGTTTCAGCATATATGTAACAAAAAGAAAATAATTTATTATGGATCTAAATCATAGTTACCTATGATAGTTATCATAGTCGAAGATGCAAACAAAATAAAATTGTAGTCAATAGGGTAAGACCTGTTAAGACGTTATTCACGTAAACTACAGACTAGTGGTAAACAAAATGTGTGTTATTGAAATAATGTAGTGATGTCAGATTATTTTTAAAATGACCTTTTTTAAAACATATATCGTTAAAAATTTGACTATATAAAAAATGTCTATGAACCAACAATATTATTTTAATGCAGCTACCTGCTATATTATTTTGATTTTTTTTAATATATAAAAGATAGAATGCTTGTTATTAAAATAGTCTAGTGTTGTCAGAATATTTTTAAAAAGACTTACGTGCAAACATATGTCCTTTCTTCTTAAAAAATGTGGCTATAAAAAAACATTATGTCGATTAACAGACACTACGCGTGTCAGTTTAACGTGCCTGTTTACGTCATTATAGATATAAAATTGGACCATTATTTTATTTCAGCTTTCTTCAGTTAAATCTGTTCCATTGGAAATGTTTGTTGAGACTTCTATTTCATTTCCCACTCGTATTTCAATATTCACATAACTGCAACCCGACATAACGATATTAGAGTTGTGTAGTATATTCATGTTTAAGAGTATGTAAACATCAATTTTAAGAATCTGACCAAGTTGACGTGAGCTAAACTCATCGGTCAGTACATCAAACCATATTAATACTGTTACAGCCTCTGCAGCATTGTAAGAGATTTTTAGCTTATGGCTGTCTAATTAAGCAAAAACATAGGCAAGATCGAAGGATTGTATTCCAGTAATATCCCGGAAGACCGGCAGGAACATGCAAGGACGGAGGGGGCAGCGTTTTATCATTTTTGCTCTCTACCTGCGTCTCCAACTCTAAAGAAGAGACAAACTTGTTATTTTGAAAAACCCGTTATTTGTAATTTATAAAACGCCGTTATAAAAGCGTTCAAATTAATTTTAAAGGCATTTGCATTAACTGTAAATACACAAATTTTAACACAGAATTGAGCGACTATAGTTTTAATGTCGTTCATATTGATCAATATGAAGTCAGTAAGACTTACATGAACTGTTTCAGAAATTTGTAAACTTTATTTTTGGAAAGGAGTCAATTTTAGTTAGATTTCTTACCAATTAGTTTCTTTTACAAATATTGTTGTCTTTATTTTAAATTGAATTAACCATTAAAATTGTCATTTATTTATATTTTATAGAAAGATCAATGAATACAATTTTTGTTTATAAAATTTTAATGAATAAAGTTGTGTTAGTGGTTAAAATCACAAGCAGAAATATCACTGTTGCACACCACTATATAAAAATTATTCCTATTAGCGCTTTTAAGCTTCACAGCTCATCGTCAGATCGGAAATCTGATATTTCTGCTTATAAAATTGTATGTATAATTAAATTTATTAATCAGTTGCGTATAAACATTTTCAACTTTCATTTTGATATGGACTCCAACTTACCTGGTGTAATTTATTAGTCACTGCACAAGTAAATAATAGAATTAGTTATTTCAATAGACTTGCTTGAAGGTAGAGCATTCAACTAATAATTATAAATAATATGCGCATTTATAATTTTAATTATAATAATTGCATCCTACACAGTTAAATGTTCAAGTTCTTATAGTAACAGTAATAAATAAATACAAGCATTTTCGAATTTACTAACGAATACGATAACTGACTTCAATAGAAAAACCAGACACTCTCGTTTATTCTTATGAACATAAAAACCCTAATGGAATAAAAATACGTAAAGCTGATTCAATTTAGAAACTAAATAAAACTAACTTAAAATAAGTATATATATATATATATATATATATATATATATATATATTAAGTAAATTCAACGCTGCAAAAACCTGATCAAGCGACTAATGTTGATGTGGAAAAAAAAAATATTGTTACACTCAAATTCAAATTGTATTATTTCGTATTCATGCAATAATATACATGGTAATCGACAGTAAAATATAAATAACTAAATATGTACACAAATTAGACATACACTCTATTATAGGTCTATTATATACATAGGCCTACACATTATTATAAGTAACAATAAATCCTACTTCCTACAGCCGAATTTATTCATGTTACCAGTAGTCGTAATCTTAGTAATAGGCCTAATAGTTTTAACCTTTCCTTGTATGACATTTGTCAATGTAAACAAACCTATAATAATTTTTAAAATGATTTTAAGAATATATTACTGAATGCGACTACCCTACAATTATAATTGGTGATATTAGTAATTGTATAATAAATAAGAATAAGCATAACTCATTAAGCATACAATTATGTAAGAAAATGTAACCACAAACATGCAAACTTAAATATTAACATTTTAAATTAATGGTACATAATTATTAATATTAATCATAACAGGGTAATGAACTCATTATGACTGTAAAGGGCAGTGATTGCTAGTTGATAGTTCTTGTTTGGTATCATTTTTCTTAGAATTTTGCGCAGAATTCAAAAACAATAACGAGCAAAAAAATGCACAGTAAAAATTTAGCACAGTAAACAAATGCTCTTGCGCTTAGAAATGTCCAGTATGAGAGTAACGGCGGCCACCAAGGGCCAGGTTTAATCCGCTGCGTGTGTGTTAGTGAGGGTGAAAGTCGGTCTGGCCTGTTCCAACCGCCACCGTTCATTATACAGACTTTACACATTATTTTTATTTAGTTAATCTTAGCAGCTCTTTAAAAACAGCCTAATAGGCTGAAACAATTGTCAGAGGTAAGAATAAATTGTGAAACTACAAATTTTTGTGTGTTTTTAAAACCTCTGCAGTAATATGTCTTAATAAGTGAACAACGAATCTACAGTCAATATAGCAAATTCTCTTATATTGCCTTGCCTCCAAGGGAATTTTAGGTAGCATAAATAAGAGCCATAAAGAGTATTAGAGAAAGTGTATTCCAATGCAATTTTAATCTGTTTTCTTAACAAGACCCAAAGAAAGGGATAAAATTAATTGCTGACAAGTAAAGGTAAAATCAGTTTAAAATTTTATTTTACAATTGTTAATTGTAATTATTAAGAAGTAATTCTATAAAGAGTAAACAACAAACAGAAGCCAGGAAACCACAGATTTCATTTAACGTGTTTAGAGTAAACGAAAAGTTTTGTCAACTTAACGGTCTCGAATTAGTGAAGGAAACCCTGCAGTGGAAACAACGTAGGCGCTAATGACTCTTGGGTTGCTTTAGAATGATAATGTTGTGATCAAAGCATCAAGTTAGAAAGCAGTTCAAAAGATAGTTTGTGATGTAGCAATGGTGCAAACGGAGAGGAGCAAAGTTAGTTTTATTTTTAATAAAGTCAAGGTGCACAACAGGAAAAATATAATTAACTTTGAATCTTACGTGACTGATGAAGGTTGTTCTACTAATTTATTGAATATATTGACTGGAGAGAGTATACTGATAACCGCTATTTGGTTACAGCCTGATATTGTATGTATTTTTATTATTTTTTGACGTATTATAAAGTCCTGCGACGCATTTACTTACTCACCTGAAAGACAGCCGGAGACTTATAAATAAGAAACTGTATACCAGGATACCTGCTATATAGTATGTTGTAATCCCAAAAAATAGTTATAAAAAAAATAGCCTTTCCTGCGTGGGACCAATTACCTCAAAAGCGGGCACTAACCGAATGACAGTATATAGTACATAAAGCAGTTCAAAAGATAGTTTGTGATGTAGCAATGGTGCAAACGGAGAGGAGCAAAGTTAGTTTTACTTTTAATAAAGTCAAGGTGCACAACAGAAAAAATATAACTAACTTTGAATCTTACGTGACTGATGAAGGTTGTTCTACTAATTTATTGAATATATTGACTGGAGAGAGTATACTGATAACCGCTATTTGGTTACAGCTTGATATTGTATGTATTTTTATTATTTTTTGACGTATTATAAAGTCCTGCGACGCATTTACTTACTCACCTGAAAGACAGTCGGAGACTTATAAATAAGAAACTGTATACCAGGATACCTGCTATATAGTATGTTGTAGTCCCAAAAAATAGTTATAAAAAAATAGCCTTTCCTGCGTGGGCACCAATTACCTCAAAAGTGGGCACTAACCGAATGACAGTATATAGTACATATCAGCCTATGAAGCCTTTATGTGGCTACAGTATTACAAGCAAAAGCTGAATACATTTGACAGGAAGTTGTAATTAAAGTAGTACCGTAATATGACTTGAAAATATGTATATTGCTTCAAACGTAATATCAACACAAAAAGCGGATGACTTCTGGAATTTGAGACACTTCTCATACACTCATTGAGATGACGTAGAGATAGAATTTTTCGGTTAACTAAATACTCTTAAACAACTGCTTTCCTTGTTTTCCTTTACGACATATATACGACTATTTAGTTTTCCAAAAGAGTGGTATTTGTAAAGTTACCAACCTTATTCCGCCTCAAAGTATTTGTAAAGTTAAATATTATTTATTAGAAGTGATTATTTATCCCTTGCTTATTTATTAAAAAACCATTTGTTGCTTTTTTAAGAATCTATAGTGTTGAACGTTGAAATAACCAATTAAAAACAAAGAAGGCTTCCACCACGCAGTTCACAGAAATTCCACAAAAGATGCGAATGCGTACATTTATACCACGCAACCAATACTTCCACCTTCACGATGTTTACTAAATGTGCTTAACCCGTTGGAGTTTAAGTTGTGTTTTATATCAGTACTTATATACATTAATTTAGAGTGTACTTTACACACAAGCAAACTGCATACTGTCAATACTACCCAATAAACATAACAGGACAAGTTGTGTTTACAATGTTAAGCGCATAGCCAGATGCGTAATGGAATACTGTGTTCCAAAAAAATGCCTTTTTAGACATAAGAATTATAAAACATATGAATCAAACTAGTTTAAATTATCTGTAGAAATCTCAAATTTTGTCGTTTTTACTGAGAATAGCTGCTTAATTTCTCCAGTTCACTTGTAGTAGGCAGACACACTCCGTAAACAGTGTAATGCATTGGTTTAAATTGTCTACTTGTTTTATTTTAACTTTTGTAAAGTTATTAATTTATTAGGTCGTTATTGTGTAGTGCTTATAAATGCAAATAAATGTAATAAACAATGAAACGTTTATGGAACAGTAAATGTAAGAGAAATACATGTGGGTTGGAAACTCATATCTTGCAATGTTTTGGAACTAAATGTCCGTTTAATTTTACTTTGTTGTGTACTTAGATGTACGGAACATGTATGAACATGGACTACGTTAATTTGTTGCATTCATCATTCAAAGTTTAGTATTCACCGAATGTGTTACCTAGATGAAAGAATACTGCAATGCAAGCAGAAAACCTAACTATGCAATATACGTACAGAGTCATGGGATGATATATATTACAAAATATATAGTGTTATTAGCTAACTGTCTCGAGGTACAGTTCGCGCCTAAGCTATTCAAAAACCCGGCTTTTACTAAGCATATCTGCCGCGAGGTAGAACGTTTGCTTTTGGTGCCAGAGGAGGTCACTGAGCAAACAGTCCAACTCAAGCTCCGGAAAGAGCCAGGTCCAAACAAGATTACGAATACCGCACTCCTGCGCCTTCCGGAGCGTGGAAATAAATTCCTGACCAAGCTGATTAACTCTTGTTTCAAGCTGACTTTGAAATGGAAAACGACCACCGTGATCGTAATACACACGTCGAGAAAGAATTCTTCTCGTGCGGAGAGTCTCAGACCCATTGCAATCACTCGGAACTTGTAAAGTCTAAATATCTAGACTTTCTAAAGAAAAGCAATACTTATGTTACTTATGAAAACTTATGTTACTTGAGTGCGCAAGTAACATCCCGACGGTGTACACCGGCTATAAACGCAACGCAAACACATCATGTTGTGACAGTGCGTGCTCCTCTGTGTTTTTAGTATGTTTTAATATTTTTGATGCTTTATTGTTTTAAGTATTGATTTTAATTTTTTTATTATATTTTAATCTTAATGTCTGACGTTCTTTAAAGAGAAATTATTCTGAAGATGGGGCATATGCCTCGAAACGCGTCCAGTTTAGCGAAATTACAAGTAGGGCCTAAGTCACTCAACGGATTCGGTAAGCAATTATATACTTTCTAAAGAGCTTTCTTCCCGTTTTTAGCAAAAGTTTAATTTACAGGCTTAGCATGGAATTCCACTTGTTTGGAAAATGCGGTAACAGGGTCGTAATTTAATTCAACAGATGTGTGGATATTTATTTTCAGCGGGTCCTATGCTTTCTGTGGTAATATTTTTATAAAAACTATTAATAAGATATAGTCAATTTACTTACTTCGTAACGGTTTATCAAAAATTCAATTTTCTCTATCGCCATTATTGTTATTGTTATTATTTATAGTTGATTGTAACTCGTTAATTTCCTATCAGTGTTACAAATCTCATATTATTAATAATTATTAGTTATTTTGAATATACTACTAATTACTATTTTAAAGTAATTCTTTTGTGTACTATACTGCCATACAGGAAACTGAGAACTTGAAATCTTCAAATATTTCATGGTACCTGTGTGAATATGGTGCAATCAAAATAGTATACGCGTGGGTTTACGGAACAACACCCACACGCACACCCACCCACACACACACACATACACACACACACACACAAGCAGAGAAGTACTTCTCTGATACCAAATTATAGCTATAACGGTTATTCAACTAATATTAATCTTATGGTGTTCAATAGCAGACCAATATATAACAGCCTAATACTTTACGTAAATGAAATTAGTGCGCATAACAGTCTATGGATATCAATAATAGACGTAATAATCAAGCAATTTATAACGAAAATTGTATATCCTGCCATTTATCACATACCTATTGGGGACCAGCAATGTAATGAACACAGATCTATTCAGAAATGTGATAAATTATAACTAAATTATTTTCCCTTTTGTCTTCTAAACCTTTAAAAAATTGGCGTAGGAATACACAAACTATGAATAATACTCGCATTATCCAGCCTTTCACTGTTAATGGCAAGCATTTTGACAATCTTGTATCAAACAATCGTGTGCTGGTACGAATGTTGTAATATGTCAAGAGGGTTCGTTGTTACACAAGTATTTTTCTATTCCACTTAAGGCATCAAAGACACTTAATCGATTTCTTATTCTCATTACTTAAGAAATTTTGAATTTTAATATACGGAATTAAAGACAACTTTTATCGTAAACGAAATAATTTATCCGAAATATTGTATGCTTGTACACAAGTACAAGCATTTTCAAATTTCTTAATGTTCCATATTAACATTGTATATTTTATATTTTTTATTTAAATTGACATAAATTATTTCAATAATGTTTGAAAAGCTTAGTCATTCGTAGTGTGTAATACTATATAGATTATGTTATTTTTCTAGTTTATAATACATTTTTGGAGAATTATATAATGTTTGATGTTAGCATAAACGGTTATCTTAAGACAGTGGAATATACTCTATTAATACAATCCAGGAAAGTTGGTACAATAAGATTTACAAACAGTTCCTTAACTGAATCATGAACGTACTGCAATAGTTTCTTTGGTATCGTACAGCTACAGTACTCTCGAAACACATCAAGCAGTAACATAAAGGAAACAGTTTTTTCAATCAGGAACAATATCAAACACTTAGGCATGATTAGGTAAGAAGACGTGGACTCTATACGCAAATATAAAGGTACCCTAACCTGACATAAGTGATGAATCGGACTGTAGATATTTCAAAATTACTGAAATGCACCGGCCATAAATTTATAAAGTACTCCAGAAATACAGAAAACCTCGGGTTGCAACTAAACCATTATATTTCATTCAAAAATAAAATGACAAATTAGTGAAGATAGGAAAATATATTTCGTATATGAGTTTTTCGCTCGTGTGTACTGCGTGACTGTAAAAATTTACTCCCCAATAACTTGAAGTTACAAAATTATAATTTTCAAACTTTCATAATGTGGAAATCATTATTCTCAATCGTTCCTCAAAATCATTGTGACTATAAACAAAGCTATGGCCTAAAGTAGAAAAGCTACAAACTGTACGCCTCAACAGGTTTTTGAAATGTAAAACATAACTCATCGTATTTCCGTTGTTAATTAACGTAAGTGGATTGTTTCTGCTTCAGTTTGTAGATTAACATAACAGTAATGTGGTGGAATACTTGATTTTTATCTATGATCTTTATGCATGTCAAAACAAATTTATACGTAATGTTTGGTTAAGATTTTTTTGATTAACATCATAAAAGTTACTCGGTAACAAATGTTTTTGTTGTTACAAATAGGTATAGGCTTACAGTTTAGACAAAAACCTTATCAGAATCGATTGAATATAATTTTTATTTAGTTTACGAGGATGATTTAAGTTAGCTTCTATAGTTTTATTTCCTGGATTGGATTTCTCCGTACGATTTTAATATTAATGGCGTTTTTAATTTTCATGTTTTTTGACCGTATGATTTTAGCTTTATTTTATTTTTGATTTTATTTGTGATTATAGATGTCAGGATACGTACAAGGTATACCCCTGACGTATCACGAGATTGCCTCAATCCAGGTAAAGTCGTGATATCATGAGTATCGCCGAGTGTTGACACGAGATTACCAAGCAAAAACATTGTCAGGATACGTACAAGGTATACCCCTGACGTATCACGAGATTGCCTCAATCCAGGTAAAGTCGTGATATCATGAGTATCGCCGAGTGTTGACACGAGATTACCAAGCAAAAACATTAGATGTCAGGATACGTACAACGTATACCCCTGACGTATCACGAGATTGCCTCAATCCAGGTAAAGTCGTGATATCATGAGTATCGCCGAGTGTTGACACGAGATTACCAAGCAAATTGAAAATATTGTTTACCAAGCTTACTATGAAACATTGTTTCATAACTTAATTAAAATAAATATAACATGTTGTTTTATCCAAAAACATTTTAGTGGAATAAAGTCTTTAGAAACATTCTTTGCAAAGATTAAATTAGAAAAAAGAATTAAAAGTTTCTGGTTCCGACTACTGATATTTTATATACTTTATCACACGTTTAACCTAGTTTACTATAAGCTTATAGGATAAAATCTGTCGAAATTTTAATGTTGTAAAATTTAGGAAATTTGCATTACATTCTTAATATGAATATGAGTTATAGTTTTATTCAACTAAATTGGTGATAACCGACACAAGTTTCTTTAAAATTCGTTTGAATTCGTAAACTTATACACTCTGAAACTGCAGTAAGGAATAGATAAGATTTTCGTTTATGAAGCATTTTATGGTTTTTGTATACTAAGACCTAATGAGCAGCTGAGCAAATTAAGGTGAAATGACGGAGACGTTCTTAGCGCTGTGCTAACCAGGGTCCGTGGGTGCTATACCGACAAGTATAATTTGAAACCTAATTGTATATCAATAATCATTTGAGAACACAAAACCATGTAAAAATGGCATGTGCTGTGTATATTATTGCGTCACATTAAAGTAGTTTACAGTTGACGCTGTCTACCAGTGACAGTTGGATTACAGCCAGAAACCCAGAAACCCTGGAGGCAAAATATCGGCGTGTCGCTTCACTGGTTCATTACGGACTGCACTGTTACAGACGTATTATTTGCCAAACTTCACTCTCTTTACTTGTCGAGAAAAATACCGTTCAGTGTGTGGAACAGATAATTAAAATATTCTATGCTTATAAATACTTTTACATATCAAAGTTGATTATTGCCAACTTTATATGAAAGATTAAGCTAGTCTATATATATATATATATATATATATATATATATATATATTGTAACGTTACATAACCCGGTCCCAATAAATTAACTCATGATAATATAAAGGTCAGAAATGGGTAACCTGTAACTAGCTCTAAATTAAAGTATATCATTAAAAATGATAAACAATTCGAGTGATATATGGTGCAAAGTGAGTTATAGTGTACCCATTGAGGTAAAAAATAAAAGTGAAGGTAACTTATTACAGAACTGTGCTGTAGGTTTAGAAATTATAAAACTATGAGAGTAGGCTATAATACTACTAACTGATTTTGTATTTTTATTTATTTATTGTAATATTTATATTGTATGAACAACCAATTGTTATACATAAGTTAATGTTATATTTTTTAAAATATTTGTGTTATAATATAGGATAACCCAGGGTTAGTTTAAAAAAAAAACATAAAAATTTAAATATAAAAGGATAATAAAAAATTAAAATAATACTATGAGGGAAATGGCAACAGGAAGTAGTGCAGTGTAGGAATACTATGAGAAACTAATAAATAATATATATAAATTTATTTAAAGATAATAAAATTATCAAATATTTATATACATGGTCATAAGAAAATGAATAAAAACTTATTATGTAAAACAAATTAATAAAGAAACCGGAATGGAAAAGAATTATTTTTCGGTAAATAAAATATAAATTTATAATAATTACAAACTGCCTGTATAATAAAAATACTATGGGTTACTAAGAGTGACGGAAATAACAAGTATTGTTAATAATAATAATTTTGAAATAAAACCAGAGAGTTGAAGAAATGATGCGACTACAATTATAATAAAAATAACCTTTTTGGAACTTTGTAGGAGTGAAAATTAATACTAAATTAACAAGCAACATGACCACTATATAATCATCCATAATTTATCAAAATTAAATGGTTATAATCCTTACTAAACAGTGAAAGAAAACCTTCTGATGATTCAACCTGGCTTCGCCATACTTCTAGTTGACGATCGAAAAATTCGCCAGACGGTAAGGAAATTATAACGCAAGACGGACCTCACCAGAGAAAAAGCTTCATTCCAATAAGAACCATACGGAGCGAGGTAATATAAACATTTCATTTAATAGTTCAGGAAGAAAACGCATTCCGAACGTTGATATAAAACACAAAATAGTCATTTAATCACATGTTTTTTTAAAGTAAACAAAAGCACGCTGCTCTCTGACGGACATTCCTGGAACTACATACTACACGAAAAAATAAACAAATTTATTTAATATTTTTCGGTATTTGTAAAGCTTAGTAATTATCCATTTCTGACACTCTCGTAACAAAAAGAAATTACCCTGAACCCTGGGGAATTATTAAGAATTATATATTAATTGATGTTTTTTTTTTAATATAATAGAATTTGGTAAATAAGACCATATATGTTTTTCTCTTTAGATAATTCCATGTTTGCTCTGTGAAGTCCAGATTATGTTTTATTTAAGGAAAGATCAATTGTGATAATTGTATTTTGGTGGCAGGAAACAAAAACCAATAATATAAATAAATAATATTATTGAAAAATAATTTTGAATAATAAAGTGTGTTATAATTTTTTGTAGTGGGTAGTTGTAATAGGTTTCAGCACGAAAAAGAAGAAATCAACACATCGGATCAGATTTTGCTATAGTGTAGGCTGGTTAAACTAGGCGTGGAAACTTGTCTTACAGTCAGTTGATTTAAATCACAGCGAACAATTTGAAAAAATCAGAAATCATCTAAACCGAGTGTAAACAATTGGTACTTACTCTCTCTCTTCTTCATAAGGCTGAACAACTTCCCTCCTTGACCCCAAATCACACACTATCGATTTCTGTTTAGATTGAGTAACACATTAGAAAAATCCTTTATTTATTTTTTTAGAAAAACGTCAGTTATTATAATTCATAAGTGGCGACTGCGGAGAGGCGGAAACTTTAGTATCTCAAACCGCTACGTTACAGAATTGGCGCTCAACGTAAAAGGGCGGTAATTAGAAAAGAATTTTGATATTTAATAAAAATATATACCAAAAAATTCTAATTATCGTTGGCAGTTATGAGAAAACAAGAAATGCATAATACCCGAGGCAAATCGAAGAAGAGGGCAGAAGAAAAGGAGATTGAAGAAGGTGGACAGGAACAAGAAATAGAATTAGTCACGGACAGTGAAATGGACCAACAGACAGGCGATAAAGAAAAAACCGAAGTAGTTATGGATACGGAAAAGGAAATAGTGGAAGAGGATGCCCAAGGGGACCAACCAGATAAAGCGGAGGCCAGGAGAGAACCAAATTGGCAAGACATGATGAGATTTATAGCCGAGAAGTTTGATAAAATAGATGAGAATTTTAAGAAACAGGAGGAAAACTCGAAGCAAACCAATGAGGAAAATAAGGAGAATTTTAGAAAACAGGAGGAAAAATTTGATAAAATAGATGAGAACTCAAGGAAACAAAATGAAACCTTGAGCGAAAAATTTGATAAAATAGATGAGAATTTTAAGAAACAGGAAGAGAACTCAAGGCAACAGAATGAAACCTTGAGGGACAGTTTAAAACAAATGGAGAAAATAAACGAAGAAAATTTAAAACAAATTGAGGGTAAGATGGAGAAGTTCAATAAGGAGATATGGAAAACTTTCGGGGAGAAGTTTGAAAATGTTGATACACTTAGACAAAAAGCAGATACATACAAGGAGGAGACAAATAAACAAATGGACCATAGTGTCAATAATTTGGATGAAACATCAGACAGTACTTCAGAAGGTATTAAAGTAAGTCCGAATACAGAAGAGAGGAGGAAGGAAATAGAAATTACAGAATACCAAGGTGTAATGTCATCGGAAAATAAAAATAGCCACAACAAAAAGGATGCTCAAACCGTGGAAAAGAAGACCAAGAAAATAATAAAAACATGTAGAAAGAGAATAATAAATACCAAGGAAGAATGGGAGATGATTGCAGTTGGATTAATTAATGTATTCAACCTTCCAATTAACGAACAGAGGGAGTTAATTAAGTTTACATCCCAGTTAAATGTGTCAACGATGGAAGTGTATCAGACAATATCAGCCGTATCTTCAAGACGGAAGACAACATTCAAATATTTGGTAAATAATCCAGAGGTAAAAGGGAATGAAATGAGATTAAATATGAGCAACTATGTTATGTTAGAGGAGGTACAATACATGTTAGTTAAAAAAGAACGAACAATGACGGAAGACCGGTACTTAAGTGAAAGTTTCATAGCAGCAAAGTGGGAGAGCCGGATGGTAAGAAGATTATCAAGGAGAGAATTAATTCTGAATACTCCAGTAATCCGAGAACATGTAGTACCTGAATTAATGGACCATGGTTAAACCTAAATGATCACAAACCAGAAAAAAGGGACGGATTTTATGGATACAGGACCAAGCAACCCATTGTAAATAAAAACCCCAAAATTCTAAAGCATGTAAGGACATCTTACTCAAGTTATTTTGAAACCATATAATTTAAAATGAAAAGACTAAAACCCCAAAATTCTAAAAGCATGTAAGGACATCTTACTCAAGTTTTTTGAAGCCATATAATTTAAAAAAAAAAAAAGAACTGATTAGTAGATAAGAGTTATAAAGAATTGATTTAAAATGAAATAATAGGAAAAAGTAATATTTTTAATGGTAACAAACAGAAGAAAAATTATATAAATAAACAATTAATGGTAATGTGCTCAGATAAGAAGGTACAATAAGAAGAATAACGAATAATTTAATGACTCCAATGAAACTGAAGGAGGATGATAATTAATACAACAAAAATTAGAATTTCTCGGAATTGAAGATTATATAAGAAGAAATGATACGGAGAAATATGTCACAAGAAGTAAAGTCAAAAGAATTTTAACATAAGGCCTATCAATAATGTTATATGCTATTAATTAATGGAAAAGAAGAAGGAATCAAGGAGAAGAAGAAATATATAAATAAATGCAAACAGCTACAGTATGAAGAATCCCAAAAGTGTTTAGTACTAGTCGCTAATTGACTACTACTTGTAATTTTTTTATTTTTATGTATTGACCGTAGAAATGTTCCGGCAATAATTTTTATGAGCAGGGATGCTGTTCCCCTGGTCTCAGAAGGTGTAAGGATGGACAGCGGTGTATGGACCCAGAGTGGCCACCCGACTGGAACCACCGCACAGGATAGGGAAAAATGTTAGGGAAATTGAATATTTAAGGGATAATAATTATAAAATAGCTGAAAAGAGTGATATTAGATTCCAGAAGTATAGATGAAGAAAATAAAAGGAAGATAGCAGACAGAAGCTTAATTGATAAAGCGAGTATATAAAAGTAAGTAGAAATGAGTGTTAAAACAAGTTTAATATGATTAGTGTGACCAGTCCTTATCAAATAAAATGTAGAAGTACCACTACCCAGAAATGAATAATTGATGAATTTGCCTCCAAGAGAGAGAGAGTATAGTAAGAAAACAGCAATTACCGCCAGTCGGAATTACCAGTCAGTTTATAACCAGTTTGAAATGAAACACTATTATGAAAATAAAGCCAAGACTATTAAGAGAATGGAAATAATCAACAATTTATTTTTAATAAACGAGTTAAACTAAAATAAATTTGTTCTAGTGGGGGGGCTTTATGTAACGTTACATAACCCGGTCCCAATAAATTAACTCATGATAATATAAAGGTCAGAAATGGGTAACCTGTAACTAGCTCTAAATTAAAGTATATCATTAAAAATGATAAACAATTCGAGTGATATATGGTGCAAAGTGAGTTATAGTGTACCCATTGAGGTAAAAAATAAAAGTGAAGGTAACTTATTACAGAACTGTGCTGTAGGTTTAGAAATTATAAAACTATGAGAGTAGGCTATAATACTACTAACTGATTTTGTATTTTTATTTATTTATTGTAATATTTATATTGTATGAACAACCAATTGTTATACATAAGTTAATGTTATATTTTTTAAAATATTTGTGTTATAATATAGGATAACCCAGGGTTAGTTTAAAAAAAAAAAAACATAAAAATTTAAATATAAAAGGATAATAAAAAATTAAAATAATACTATGAGGGAAATGGCAACAGGAAGTAGTGCAGTGTAGGAATACTATGAGAAACTAATAAATAATATATATAAATTTATTTAAAGATAATAAAATTATCAAATATTTATATACATGGTCATAAGAAAATGAATAAAAACTTATTATGTAAAACAAATTAATAAAGAAACCGGAATGGAAAAGAATTATTTTTCGGTAAATAAAATATAAATTTATAATAATTACAAACTGCCTGTATAATAAAAATACTATGGGTTACTAAGAGTGACGGAAATAACAAGTATTGTTAATAATAATAATTTTGAAATAAAACCAGAGAGTTGAAGAAATGATGCGACTACAATTATAATAAAAATAACCTTTTTGGAACTTTGTAGGAGTGAAAATTAATACTAAATTAACAAGCAACATGACCACTATATAATCATCCATAATTTATCAAAATTAAATGGTTATAATCCTTACTAAACAGTGAAAGAAAACCTTCTGATGATTCAACCTGGCTTCGCCATACTTCTAGTTGACGATCGAAAAATTCGCCAGACGGTAAGGAAATTATAACGCAAGACGGACCTCACCAGAGAAAAAGCTTCATTCCAATAAGAACCATACGGAGCGAGGTAATATAAACATTTCATTTAATAGTTCAGGAAGAAAACGCATTCCGAACGTTGATATAAAACACAAAATAGTCATTTAATCACATGTTTTTTTAAAGTAAACAAAAGCACGCTGCTCTCTGACGGACATTCCTGGAACTACATACTACACGAAAAAATAAACAAATTTATTTAATATTTTTCGGTATTTGTAAAGCTTAGTAATTATCCATTTCTGACACTCTCGTAACAAAAAGAAATTACCCTGAACCCTGGGGAATTATTAAGAATTATATATTAATTGATGTTTTTTTTTTAATATAATAGAATTTGGTAAATAAGACCATATATGTTTTTCTCTTTAGATAATTCCATGTTTGCTCTGTGAAGTCCAGATTATGTTTTATTTAAGGAAAGATCAATTGTGATAATTGTATTTTGGTGGCAGGAAACAAAAACCAATAATATAAATAAATAATATTATTGAAAAATAATTTTGAATAATAAAGTGTGTTATAATTTTTTGTAGTGGGTAGTTGTAATAGGTTTCAGCACGAAAAAGAAGAAATCAACACATCGGATCAGATTTTGCTATAGTGTAGGCTGGTTAAACTAGGCGTGGAAACTTGTCTTACAGTCAGTTGATTTAAATCACAGCGAACAATTTGAAAAAATCAGAAATCATCTAAACCGAGTGTAAACAATTGGTACTTACTCTCTCTCTTCTTCATAAGGCTGAACAACTTCCCTCCTTGACCCCAAATCACACACTATCGATTTCTGTTTAGATTGAGTAACACATTAGAAAAATCCTTTATTTATTTTTTTAGAAAAACGTCAGTTATTATAATTCATAAGTGGCGACTGCGGAGAGGCGGAAACTTTAGTATCTCAAACCGCTACGTTACAGAATTGGCGCTCAACGTAAAAGGGCGGTAATTAGAAAAGAATTTTGATATTTAATAAAAATATATACCAAAAAATTCTAATTATCGTTGGCAGTTATGAGAAAACAAGAAATGCATAATACCCGAGGCAAATCGAAGAAGAGGGCAGAAGAAAAGGAGATTGAAGAAGGTGGACAGGAACAAGAAATAGAATTAGTCACGGACAGTGAAATGGACCAACAGACAGGCGATAAAGAAAAAACCGAAGTAGTTATGGATACGGAAAAGGAAATAGTGGAAGAGGATGCCCAAGGGGACCAACCAGATAAAGCGGAGGCCAGGAGAGAACCAAATTGGCAAGACATGATGAGATTTATAGCCGAGAAGTTTGATAAAATAGATGAGAATTTTAAGAAACAGGAGGAAAACTCGAAGCAAACCAATGAGGAAAATAAGGAGAATTTTAGAAAACAGGAGGAAAAATTTGATAAAATAGATGAGAACTCAAGGAAACAAAATGAAACCTTGAGCGAAAAATTTGATAAAATAGATGAGAATTTTAAGAAACAGGAAGAGAACTCAAGGCAACAGAATGAAACCTTGAGGGACAGTTTAAAACAAATGGAGAAAATAAACGAAGAAAATTTAAAACAAATTGAGGGTAAGATGGAGAAGTTCAATAAGGAGATATGGAAAACTTTCGGGGAGAAGTTTGAAAATGTTGATACACTTAGACAAAAAGCAGATACATACAAGGAGGAGACAAATAAACAAATGGACCATAGTGTCAATAATTTGGATGAAACATCAGACAGTACTTCAGAAGGTATTAAAGTAAGTCCGAATACAGAAGAGAGGAGGAAGGAAATAGAAATTACAGAATACCAAGGTGTAATGTCATCGGAAAATAAAAATAGCCACAACAAAAAGGATGCTCAAACCGTGGAAAAGAAGACCAAGAAAATAATAAAAACATGTAGAAAGAGAATAATAAATACCAAGGAAGAATGGGAGATGATTGCAGTTGGATTAATTAATGTATTCAACCTTCCAATTAACGAACAGAGGGAGTTAATTAAGTTTACATCCCAGTTAAATGTGTCAACGATGGAAGTGTATCAGACAATATCAGCCGTATCTTCAAGACGGAAGACAACATTCAAATATTTGGTAAATAATCCAGAGGTAAAAGGGAATGAAATGAGATTAAATATGAGCAACTATGTTATGTTAGAGGAGGTACAATACATGTTAGTTAAAAAAGAACGAACAATGACGGAAGACCGGTACTTAAGTGAAAGTTTCATAGCAGCAAAGTGGGAGAGCCGGATGGTAAGAAGATTATCAAGGAGAGAATTAATTCTGAATACTCCAGTAATCCGAGAACATGTAGTACCTGAATTAATGGACCATGGTTAAACCTAAATGATCACAAACCAGAAAAAAGGGACGGATTTTATGGATACAGGACCAAGCAACCCATTGTAAATAAAAACCCCAAAATTCTAAAGCATGTAAGGACATCTTACTCAAGTTATTTTGAAACCATATAATTTAAAATGAAAAGACTAAAACCCCAAAATTCTAAAAGCATGTAAGGACATCTTACTCAAGTTTTTTGAAGCCATATAATTTAAAAAAAAAAAAAGAACTGATTAGTAGATAAGAGTTATAAAGAATTGATTTAAAATGAAATAATAGGAAAAAGTAATATTTTTAATGGTAACAAACAGAAGAAAAATTATATAAATAAACAATTAATGGTAATGTGCTCAGATAAGAAGGTACAATAAGAAGAATAACGAATAATTTAATGACTCCAATGAAACTGAAGGAGGATGATAATTAATACAACAAAAATTAGAATTTCTCGGAATTGAAGATTATATAAGAAGAAATGATACGGAGAAATATGTCACAAGAAGTAAAGTCAAAAGAATTTTAACATAAGGCCTATCAATAATGTTATATGCTATTAATTAATGGAAAAGAAGAAGGAATCAAGGAGAAGAAGAAATATATAAATAAATGCAAACAGCTACAGTATGAAGAATCCCAAAAGTGTTTAGTACTAGTCGCTAATTGACTACTACTTGTAATTTTTTTATTTTTATGTATTGACCGTAGAAATGTTCCGGCAATAATTTTTATGAGCAGGGATGCTGTTCCCCTGGTCTCAGAAGGTGTAAGGATGGACAGCGGTGTATGGACCCAGAGTGGCCACCCGACTGGAACCACCGCACAGGATAGGGAAAAATGCTAGGGAAATTGAATATTTAAGGGATAATAATTATAAAATAGCTGAAAAGAGTGATATTAGATTCCAGAAGTATAGATGAAGAAAATAAAAGGAAGATAGCAGACAGAAGCTTAATTGATAAAGCGAGTATATAAAAGTAAGTAGAAATGAGTGTTAAAACAAGTTTAATATGATTAGTGTGACCAGTCCTTATCAAATAAAATGTAGAAGTACCACTACCCAGAAATGAATAATTGATGAATTTGCCTCCAAGAGAGAGAGAGTATAGTAAGAAAACAGCAATTACCGCCAGTCGGAATTACCAGTCAGTTTATAACCAGTTTGAAATGAAACACTATTATGAAAATAAAGCCAAGACTATTAAGAGAATGGAAATAATCAACAATTTATTTTTAATAAACGAGTTAAACTAAAATAAATTTGTTCTAGTGGGGGGGCTTTATGTAACGTTACATAACCCGGTCCCAATAAATTAACTCATGATAATATAAAGGTCAGAAATGGGTAACCTGTAACTAGCTCTAAATTAAAGTATATCATTAAAAATGATAAACAATTCGAGTGATATATGGTGCAAAGTGAGTTATAGTGTACCCATTGAGGTAAAAAATAAAAGTGAAGGTAACTTATTACAGAACTGTGCTGTAGGTTTAGAAATTATAAAACTATGAGAGTAGGCTATAATACTACTAACTGATTTTGTATTTTTATTTATTTATTGTAATATTTATATTGTATGAACAACCAATTGTTATACATAAGTTAATGTTATATTTTTTAAAATATTTGTGTTATAATATAGGATAACCCAGGGTTAGTTTAAAAAAAAAAAAACATAAAAATTTAAATATAAAAGGATAATAAAAAATTAAAATAATACTATGAGGGAAATGGCAACAGGAAGTAGTGCAGTGTAGGAATACTATGAGAAACTAATAAATAATATATATAAATTTATTTAAAGATAATAAAATTATCAAATATTTATATACATGGTCATAAGAAAATGAATAAAAACTTATTATGTAAAACAAATTAATAAAGAAACCGGAATGGAAAAGAATTATTTTTCGGTAAATAAAATATAAATTTATAATAATTACAAACTGCCTGTATAATAAAAATACTATGGGTTACTAAGAGTGACGGAAATAACAAGTATTGTTAATAATAATAATTTTGAAATAAAACCAGAGAGTTGAAGAAATGATGCGACTACAATTATAATAAAAATAACCTTTTTGGAACTTTGTAGGAGTGAAAATTAATACTAAATTAACAAGCAACATGACCACTATATAATCATCCATAATTTATCAAAATTAAATGGTTATAATCCTTACTAAACAGTGAAAGAAAACCTTCTGATGATTCAACCTGGCTTCGCCATACTTCTAGTTGACGATCGAAAAATTCGCCAGACGGTAAGGAAATTATAACGCAAGACGGACCTCACCAGAGAAAAAGCTTCATTCCAATAAGAACCATACGGAGCGAGGTAATATAAACATTTCATTTAATAGTTCAGGAAGAAAACGCATTCCGAACGTTGATATAAAACACAAAATAGTCATTTAATCACATGTTTTTTTAAAGTAAACAAAAGCACGCTGCTCTCTGACGGACATTCCTGGAACTACATACTACACGAAAAAATAAACAAATTTATTTAATATTTTTCGGTATTTGTAAAGCTTAGTAATTATCCATTTCTGACACTCTCGTAACAAAAAGAAATTACCCTGAACCCTGGGGAATTATTAAGAATTATATATTAATTGATGTTTTTTTTTTAATATAATAGAATTTGGTAAATAAGACCATATATGTTTTTCTCTTTAGATAATTCCATGTTTGCTCTGTGAAGTCCAGATTATGTTTTATTTAAGGAAAGATCAATTGTGATAATTGTATTTTGGTGGCAGGAAACAAAAACCAATAATATAAATAAATAATATTATTGAAAAATAATTTTGAATAATAAAGTGTGTTATAATTTTTTGTAGTGGGTAGTTGTAATAGGTTTCAGCACGAAAAAGAAGAAATCAACACATCGGATCAGATTTTGCTATAGTGTAGGCTGGTTAAACTAGGCGTGGAAACTTGTCTTACAATCAGTTGATTTAAATCACAGCGAACAATTTGAAAAAATCAGAAATCATCTAAACCGAGTGTAAACAATTGGTACTTACTCTCTCTCTTCTTCATAAGGCTGAACAACTTCCCTCCTTGACCCCAAATCACACACTATCGATTTCTGTTTAGATTGAGTAACACATTAGAAAAATCCTTTATTTATTTTTTTAGAAAAACGTCAGTTATTATAATTCATAAGTGGCGACTGCGGAGAGGCGGAAACTTTAGTATCTCAAACCGCTACGTTACAATATATATATATATATATATATATATATATATAAAGCATATATAGATATATACAATTAGCAAATCAACAAATAAGTAAAACTCTTTCTTGCCACATATTGTTAAGTTCTTATAACATGCCATTGTTATTCAGAATCCGTTGTAGAACAATTTAACTATTATTATTATTAGCGGGGGTCCTACAGTCTATGCCGCATCCCGCATTTCGATGGCCATTTCTCCCTAATCTTTCCAGTCATCGTCTTCAATAACTCGATCTCTCATGCTTTTCCTAATTCCTGTTCTCCATTGTGTTGTCAGTCTTCCTTTTCTTCTCCTGTTTTGTGGTGTGTAAGTCAATGCTTTCTTTGGCCATCGCTTCTCCTCCATCCTCATTACGTGACTATACCATAGCAACTTTCTGGATTTTATTCTTTCTGCTGTTGTAAATATGCGCCGTGTTTTCTTTCTTATATCTTCGTTTCTAACATGTTGCATTCTAGAAATATTTCACGCTCTTTTTAAGAAATCCATTTCCACAGTTTCTATCATCTTTTAGTCTTTATCTGAAAGTTGCCAGCATCCGCAGCCATAAGTTAAAATGGGCTCCACAATAGTTGTGTAGATTGTCAGTTTAGTTTGAAGTTTCATTTTGTTCGACCAAAGTAATGAGTTTAGTAAACGACTAGCCTTTTTTCCCAGTTGTATCCTTTTTTTTATGTCATTATTTGTTGTTCCATCTTCTGAAATATTGCTTCCCAAATATACAATTTAACTACTACGACTAAGCAACGTCAGCAGTGATGTATTTGTATTTACTTAAGCATATTGTAATAGAACAATTTATAATGTTGTTTACTGGGGATTTAATCAATCTGTTATTAATGAAAATATTTATTATTTTGTTATTACAACTTTTATGTAGACCATAACACGGTTTTACCTAATTACTCAATGTTTACTCAATGTTAATTCTATATTTCGAGTATTTAATTAATAAATTGAGAATTCTCTCCAACCCTAGTCAGTTCGTATTGTGTAAATCAATTCAAAAATTGTGTAGGAAACACGCTAGTTCGGTAATCTCACGTTCTACCAGCTGTCGAATATAAGCGCTGTTGTTGTTATTTTGACTTACGCTTCTAGGTTAGCTTGTTCGCCAGATTTTAATCACCCTTTTGACTTGTAAATTACTCCACCCACAACATACAATACCTATTCTACAATAATATAAAACATCATCATATACAAGAAGGATTCTTTATTTGTGTTACCTTTTAATTCAACTTCTAACAGTACTCTTCATGGTTATAATATAGTAATATCGATTGTACAATGATGAATCGATTGGTTAGTTGACTATTCCCTTTTTTATTTTATACAAATTAAATATAATGTTAATTATCTCTTATCCAGGGTACGTGTGATTCTTTTAACGATTAGTAAGGCCAGGTAATGCAAAATTAAGGTTACTTAGTATTACAAAATGTTATTAGTTCTTACTATATTAAAATTAAATATAAGCTGGTGTTACCGTAATGGACGATTCTCAAGGCAGCAGTGCTTGTTTGCAAACGGTTGAAGATTTACAGTTGAGGTTACGTTAATCCAGAAAAGGTGTTCCGATTATTAATAAAATTGAAGGGATGATGTCCTGGAAGGCAACGGGAACTCTTCTAATCTTCTTTCTCCTTCACGATCCTTGTGGTTGTCGGTCCCGGTGGAATTGGTGTCGTATTATAATTTCTTTCTTGAAAGTGAGGTTTATTTCTTCAGAAACAAAGGTCGTTGAGTATATTTTTTCTATAATTCCATTAATTTAGACTTTTTATTCCATCAATGAGTCTCCTGGTTAGATGGGAAATCGAGTTCAATACTAAATCCAATGGAATTATCTTGACGAGTGAAATAAGAATTCCTCGAACTTTTGGAGGTATATGGTTAAATTTTTGAAATCTAATTCATTGATTATTCATCGGTTTAGTTTACAGGAATTGGTTTTTACTTTTGAATAATATATTAAAGTTTTTTATAAATTCTTTTCTGTATTTTGTATGAATTCAACTTCACCCATTAGCATATAACAATTGAATAATTGAAAATCAACAAGATTCTTTACAGTTTAGTTACCCTAACAACCACTACTTTCTGACATTGGATGATATTTGATATCCTAGAGCCAGAATTATAAAATATTACTACTCTTTTCTAATAAAATACTCCATGCTTGGAATTATACCAAATTACCTAAAACTCTCACCCAATCTACCTTATTGAACCGTATATATTTTACTATAGTTTCATTGGACTGGACTTATTAAAAAGGTATTAATTTCCTTTTACAAATATTAAATTTAGGCCTATAGGTTTTCTTACAACTGTTATAATATTGTTTGGTTTTTAACTTAATTTTTCCTGGTTTTAATTCATTATATTAATTAGTTCATTCTTTAACCCTTTATTATTTTATAACATAACTATAAGAACTACTTGCCAACTTTTTAACACTTATTGCCTTCCTGGCCAAGTTTACAAACATTAATTCAAACATCTTCATTAATCAATCACAGTAAATACATTCGACATAATATAATACCTAACACATGTATCTATACTTAATTATCTAAAGACAATTTTAACATAAATGAAAGGAGTACCACTCACTAAGTACGTCCTTAAAGCAACAACTCCGCTCTTACTATCCACAAAACATAAGATAAATATTCTGTAAACACTAAATCATGTTACAGCATAACAACAAGTACAATTTGCAACACATTAAATATTAATTTGAATAGTATTTTATACTTCATTACTACATATTAAACTCCTCCCATTAGATACAATGTTTATGTTTTACATCCCATATTATTTATTACATCTTTTATATTTAGGTACACTTCAGATGTCTTAATTACTTAGTAACCTTAATATTTTGGGTATTGTTCTAAACCATATTTACTTCGTTTTTTATGTAACGCTGGGGACCTCAAATCTGTTACGTTACATAACACTCCCCCTTCGAAAGAAGTTTATTTTGGCTCAACTAAGTTTAGTAAAATAAACTTATAGCTCTTCTATGATAAGGTTATCTTCTCTTTCTATCCTTCAAACTTTTAATTGCACCGGAAAACTGTGTTGATACTCCTTGTGTATCTGGTCATTAATTCACTACTGGTACCTCCCTCAGTTGTAGACCTGTCCTTTTCTCTGGAACTCATAACTTCTTCTAGCTTTTTACGCTATTATTACTTATTATTATTTTTATATTTATTACCTCTCTTGGTGCATAATCCCTAAAATACTATATTTCCCTAACATTTTTCCCTAATATCATAGCTGGTACGGAATCAGAGGGGCACTATTGGCTTCCATTACTCTGCCGTTTTCCTAACTATATCTTCTGAGATCAGAGGAACTTCATCTCTGTCCAGAAACAAAATAAAATAAATAATTTAAAAAATTAAAAAACACGACTGCCAAAAAAATAAATGAATAAATAAAAAATAAATTGATAAAAACACTAAATAAAAAAAAACTAAATAAAAATAATATTTTTATATTATTTTTAAATAAAATATATTCAACATCGAAAAGTAATTTAAATCTAATAAAATTACTATGCGTTTAATCATTCATAACATTTTCGTTAAATCTGATCAGAGCTGAATTTCAATACCTTGTTTTTGGCTTTTTAAATCGACTTTATTTAGATTTTGTGATTTTTACTAAATATTATTTTTATTTAGTTTTTTTTATTTAGTGTTTTTATCAATTTATTTTTTATTTAATCATTTATTTTTTTGGCAGTCGTGTTTTTTAATTTTTTAAATTATTTATTTTATTTTATTCCTTTTTGTGTTTAAAAAGAGTATAATGGGAATGTGCAGTGTGTGCGTGCGTATGTGTGAAGTGCAAAAAAAATTTCAATTTTTACATAGTTTTATTAGAAACTTTATTATGTACATAGTATAATTAGCGTATGAACTTATAAACTTATAAATATAGTATAACTTTATTTTATATACTATTATATAACTAGTATAATACAAACATTTCGATAAATTGTTTTATAAATTATATAATTAACTAAATAATTTCATTTATTAGAAATGATAAAGAAAAAGCTTTGGTCTACAGATTTCTGAGTTGATTTAATTCCTCAAGTGAGTTTTTATCGTGCGGTTCATGCAACAATTTTCGTGGATCCAGACAACTTATTGCTAATCCCTCTAATGTTTTCACACGACTTAGTGCGACGTAGGCCTGACCCTTGGCAAAAATATTACTACTCAAATCAATGACTGCTTTGTCTAAAGTAGTGCCTTGGAGTTTATGTACTGTTACAGCCCAACACAATATTAATGGCAGCATACGTCGTTCTACTTTGCCCTGGCCTCGCAAAGCATCATATTCAACAGTGGTGGGCTCTATCTTTACTCCAATACCAGCAGTATTTCCCCTAATTGATCTGTCATCAAATTATACAAATACGGCTTGTGGAAGCTCACCAGGTTGAAGCTGATCTCGACGTAGTGCAGGCCACTCAATTTTTCTAATGATGCCGATTGCTCCGTTGACCAGACCATGATTAACATTAATGTTTTTTCGCAACATTACCCTAGTTCCGACTCCGATTACTAAAGTGTTTGGAATACCTCCAGTTTTGTTTGGATCCGTTGGTATGAAGTCTTTCTTTAACTTTTGTCCGTAATTCTTAGCTTCGACAGACACATCCACCGCTGCAATATCGTAAACTTTAGATGATGTTTTCAACTTTTCAGTCATCATAGCATTATATTCTTCTAACTGTTTAGTGGTTGGGAAAATACGCAGACACTCGCCATCAGCAAATTCATCTGTCAAATGAACTCTTCGACGATCTAAAATTTCTAGCTGCTGCATGGTGAGTTGGCCGACTCGTAAATTATTTAGAATGTCTATAAAAGTAGTGTCGTTAGCTTGCCGCATATTTTGAGGTAATTCACAGAAACTAAACAGTGTCCACAAATTAATTTCAGCTGATAAGTAATGAGGCTGCTTGAAGCAGTAGGTACCACCAACTGCTTTTGATACAGGTGGCAACTGCATTAGATCGCCAAACAAAATAATATCGATACCCCCGAAGAGAGCATCATTCATTTTAAGCTGTTGCAACCTTAAGTGAATATTTCTTAGGGTAGTATAGGGTACCATTGAGATTTCGTCAATGATTAGCCAATTAATATGCTTCCACCTTAGCCGTTCCCTTTGAAGACACTCATCAGTAAGAGGGCGAAGAGCTGTCACCTTGCCTTTTTCGATAGGAAGGGCAAAAGTAGAGTGCAAAGTGTTACCTCCAATCAGTCTTGCAGCGACACCTGTGGGTGCTGCCACCGTAACAGCTCTGCTTGCAGGTAAATGAGAAAGACGACGAATCTGTTCTACAATAATTTTCAGAGTAAAGGTTTTGCCGGTGCCTGCTCCTCCAGTAACGAACACACGTAATGGCTCAGTATTATTTTCACTTGGAACCAATCTGTCTGAAAACATTTTGAACAATTGGCGCTGCTGAAAATTCATTAAGTTTACTGCTGCTTCATATTGTTGATCCGTCATTTCATGTATTTCAGGTTCACCATATTTCGCAGAGATAAATATATATAGCAAACCAATATATATATATATATACTTTCAGATCAGCTGTTCTCTGTTTCTCACGGATTGCACATCTATACTCTCACACAATAGCGCGCTAACATAGTATTAGTGAGCGCGGTCTTAAATCGCGAGCACTATCTGGAGTGAACTTTACAGAATACCTTCCACTAGCGCCACCTGATGGACCAATAAACGAACAAAAAAAAATCTTTAGAACCGATCACTTGTATTCTCTTCCGGTCAAAACCGGAAGTCAACTCACGGTGATATATAGCCTATGACACTTCTGGTGAAGTAAGGAATCCATCGAGCCATCGAACATCAAAATCGGTGAAGCCGTTAAAAAGTTATAGTGGAACAAACATACATACATACATACATACCCTATCACTGAAAACATAACACTCCTTTTTAGCAGTCGTGTAATAAACGTTGCACTATCACAACACAATACATATAATAAAATTATTACCTATAAGGTAGCTCCTTCGCTACAAACTTATACTCAAGGGATGATTACTATTATTTCTGAGGTATCCTAATACTTTTCTTAAATCCTTATCTCGTTGTTCTGTAGTTCCATTTATCATATTATTCACCAGTATATTAGTTAAAACTGTTCAATATTCATTTTAAATTCTTCTTAGTTCCGTGCTGTCAATTAATTATTTTTTAGCATACGTATTTTACTATTTTTAATTCACTCCCATTTACTTCTGCAATTAAGCACTGAATCTCTTCCTTATCATAAATTGTATGGCATATTCTTCCTTCATTTAACTCATTTCTAACTCTTCTTTCTCTTCTTTCATTTTTATTAGTTTAAAATAATTTATTCTGAATTATATAGTGAGGTGTTCTTACTCACTTTTTGATTTTTGGGGTTTTTTGTTTCTTTATTTTAAATTATATTGTTCGAAATTACTTGAGTAAGTTGTCCTTACGTGCTTTTGGAATTTTGGGGTTTTTTATTAAATCATATTGTTCCTGAATAAATTAAGTAAGTTGTCCTTACATAGTTTTTGAATTTTGGGGTTTTTTATTTTCTTCTTATTTATTCTTCGTCTCCTCTGCCGGTTTGGTTCGTTTGATTCTTTCATTTCCCGTTAACCTGGGTTCCGGTCGTTGACGGTCCTCTTCGTAGTTAACCCGGCTGTAGTCCTCCTGACTCCGACTCCTGCCTCCATTAGTCCTAGTATCTCTTCTATCGTTATTGTTATCTTGGTTCCAGTCGGTGTCCCTATTAAAACTCCGACGTCCTTGGTAGTATGCTCTCCCGTTATCGCTATTGTACGCCCCCACATAACTCTCCTGTAGTTTTGATTTTGGTTGTTCGGGTTGCGGTTATTGTTATCATAATTCCGGTTGTTTGTGTTCTGATTCTGGTAACTCGGGTTGTACGACCGGTTATATTGGTTGTTTGGAATATTCTGTCTATTCCCGTAATTGTTTCCGTTGTTCCTTTGGCTGTTGTTGTTATTTTGCCGTTGGTATGTCTCATTACCATAATTACCTGGCCTGGCATTATAGTTCGGCCGGTTATGCGTCTCATGGTTGTTATTGTTATTGTTTCTGTTGTTGTAGTCTGGGATATCCCTGCTCCCGTACCGGTCGTTTCTCTGCCGACTCCTTCTATAATGCACCTCACGCTCGTGCTCTTCCAATAGCGTTGACATGGCCTGTATAGTTTTTATCTGTCCGCCTGATCGTGCTATTGATATCCCGTTATCATAGTGGTATGCTAACCTGGTGACGAGGATTTCCTCCGGGATTTTTGGTTCAAGGTGTCTCACCACGCACACTTTTCCCAGGAAGTAGGCGGTGAGCGTTGTCCCCCTGCTGGCGTCATACCTTCCATAGCTGATGCTCTCCCTTACTACGTCCTGGGTGGCGTCTGACCAGTACCTAGCTTTAAATGCCATTTTAAATTCTTCGTAGCTTCGGATGTCGTGCCTGGTGGCTCTCCACCAGTTATCATAGGTTTCCTTGAAATGTTCGTCCAAGTAACGACGAATTACTGGCCACCTGTTTTCACCAATTCTCATTAGTTGTTCGCCGACCCGTTCCAAGAATTCCATTGGGTTTCTCTTGTACGACTTAAAGTTGATGGTTTCCCGGTCGTCTATATGTTGTGTGTATGGAACAGTGATGGTTCGGTTGTCAACTGACCGTTGTAGGTTCTTGATTCTCTCCTGGTTATGTTGTCCTTGTTCCTGTACTTCGTTCACGACCGTATCTAGGTTTCGATGCTGGTTTCCGAAATCTGCTCGTAGTGATTCCACTTGAATCCGGTTTTCCTCTTCTATATGGCCTATCTTGACCTCTAGTTCAGCCCTATTTTGTGTAACAGCTTCATCGGTCACTCTCAGTTTTCTATTTGTTTCAGCTATCTCCTGTTTTCTTTCGCCGTCGTTCTTACCTACCTTCTGGCTGATTGCCTCACTGACGTCCTCGATTTTCTTATTGAGAGTTTGTCTTAATACTCCATTCTGTTTATCAACAGTTTCCCTTAATTCCTTGTTAGAATGCTCAATTCTCTCATTGATTTGTATAAGATTGTCCTCATTGATTTTCTTAAGATCTTCTTTCATTCGTTTATTGTTTTCCTCAAGTTTTTCGTTCATTAGTTTGTTATCGTCCTGAATCTGTCTCAAACTCTCGTCATTCCTGTCAAACTTTTCATTCATTTGTTTGATTAAGTTTTCTTCAGTCCTGTCAAACTTTGTGTTTATTTGTTTTAAACTTTCATTAGTTTCCTCGTTATTTTTGTCAAACTTCTCATTCATTAGTTTGATTAAATTCTCTTCGATACTGTCTATTTTTTCATTAGTTTGTCTTAAACTCTCATTAGTTTGTCTATTATCCTCTTTGATTTGTCTTAAACTCTCATTAGTTTGTCTTAAACTCTCATTAGTTTCCTCCTTGGTTTGCTTTGAGTTTTCCTCCTCTTTTCTGAAATTTTCATTATTGCTTTCCTTAATGCTATCAATTTTCTCCATCATTAGCCTCATCATTTCTTGCCAAGCTGGTTCGCTTCTGGCTTCCACTTTATCTGGTTGGTCCCCTTGGGCATCTTCTTTATTGCTTGTTTGTTGTTCCATTTCGGTGTCTGTAACTACCTCTGCTTCTTCTTCCCGTCTATCTTCTTCTGTTTCTTGCTACTTCTCCATCCTTTTAGTAACACCTCTCGTATGCATTCCTGTGCCTCTAATGGTTGCCTGCTCAAGTTAAGTAATAATTAAGATGATTTTTTACTTAACTAAAGCCCACTCGTTGATCGCCAATTTGTAATAGAACAATTTATAATGTTGTTTACTGGGGGTTTAATCAATCTGTTATTAATGAAAATATTTATTATTTTGTTATTACAACTTTTATGTAGACCATAACACGGTTTTACCTAATTACTCAATGTTTACTCAATGTTAATTCTATATTTCGTGTATTTAATTAATAAATTGAGAATTTTCTCCAACCCTAGTCAGTCCGTATTGTGTAAATCAATTCAAAATTGTGTAGGAAACACGCTAGTTCGGTAATCTCACGTTCTACCAGCTGTCGACTATAAGCGCTGTTGTTGTTATTTTGACTTACGCTTCTAGGTTAGCTTGTTCGCCAGATTTTAATCACCCTTTTTACCTGTAAATTACTCCACCCACAACATACAATACCTATTCTACAATAATATAAAACATCATCTTATACAAGAAGGATTCTTTATTTGTGTTACCTTTTAATTCAACTTCTAACAGTACTCTTCATGGTTATAATATAGTAATATCGATTGTACAATGATGAATCGATTGGTTAGTTGACTATTCCCTATTTTATTTTATACAAATTAAATATAATGTTAATTATCTCTTATCCAGGGTACGTGTGATTCTTTTAACGATTAGTAAGGCCAGGTAATGCAAAATTAAGGTTACTTAGTATTACAAAATGTTATTAGTTCTTACTATATTGAAATTAAATATAAGCTGGTGTTACCGTAATGGACGATTCTCAAGGCAGCAGTGCTTGTTTGCAAACGGTTGAAGATTTACAGTTGAGGTTACGTTAATCCAGAAAAGGTGTTCCGATTATTAATAAAATTGAAGGGATGATGTCCTGGAAGGCAACGGGAACTCTTCTAATCTTCGTTCTCCTTCACGATCCTTGTGGTTGTCGGTCCCGGTGGAATTGGTGTCGTATTATAATTTCTTTCTTGAAAGTGAGGTTTATTTCTTCAGAAACAAAGGTCGTTGAGTATATTTTTTCTATAATTCCATTAATTTAGACTTTTTATTCCATCAATGAGTCTCCTGGTTAGATGGGAAATCGAGTTCAATACTAAATCCAATGGAATTATCTTGACGAGTGAAATAAGAATTCCTCGACCTTTTGGAGGTATATGGTTATATTTTTGAAATCTAATTCATTGATTATTCATCGGTTTAGTTTACAGGAATTGGTTTTTACTTTTGAATAATATATTAAAGTTTTTTATAAATTCTTTTCTGTATTTTGTATGAATTCAACTTCATCCATTAGCATATAACAATTGAATAATTGAAAATCAACAAGATGCTTTACATTTTAGTTACCCTAACAACCACTACTTTCTGACATTGGATGATATTTGATATCCTAGAGCCAGAATTATAAAATATTACTACTCTTTTTTAATAAAATACTCCATGCTTGGAATTATACCAAATTACCTAAAACTCTCACCCAATCTACCTTATTGAACCGTATATATTTTACAATAGTTTCATTGGACTGGACTTATTAAAAAGGTATTAATTTCCTTTTACAAATATTAAATTTAGGCCTATAGGTTTTCTTACAACTGTTATAATATTGTTTGGTTTTTAACTTAATTTTTCTTTACCTGACCTACTGTACAAATAGTCACTGGTTTATGGCCACTTACATTAATTTTAATTTCCTGGTTTTAATTCATTATATTAATTAGTTCATTCTTTAACCCTTTATTATTTTATAACATAACTATAAGAACTACTTGCCAACTTTTTAACACTTATTGCCTTCCTGGCCAAGTTTACAAACATTAATTCAAACATCTTCATTAATCAATCACAGTGAATACATTCGACATAATATAATACCTAACACATGTATCTATACTTAATTGACTGAGTCATGTATATAACTGACTAAGTATGTCTTTAAAGCAACAACTCCGCTCTTACTATCCACAAAACATAAGATAAATATTCTGTAAACACTAAATCATGTTACAGCATAACAACAAGTACAATTTGCAACACATTAAATATTAATTTGAATAGTATTTTATACTTCATTACTACATATTAAACTCCTCCCATTAGATACAATGTTTATGTTTTACATCCCATATTATTTATTACATCTTTTATATTTAGGTACACTTCAGATGTCTTAATTACTTAGTAACCTTAATATTTTGGGTATTGTTCTAAACCATATTTACTTCGTTTTTTATGTAACGCTGGGGACCTCAAATCTGTTACGTTACATAACACTCCCCCTTCGAAAGAAGTTTATTTTGACTCAACTAAGTTTAGTAAAATAAACTTATAGCTCTTCTATGATAAGGTTATCTTCTCTTTCTATCCTTCAAACTTTTAATTGCACCGGAAAACTGGTTTGATACTCCTTGTGTATCTGGTCATTAATTCACTACTGGTACCTCCCTCAGTTGTAGACCTGACCTTTTCTCTGGAACTCATAACTTCTTCTAGCTTTTTACGCTATTATTACTTATTATTATTTTTATATTTATTACCTCTCTTGGTGCATAATCCCTAAAATACTATATTTCCCTAACATTTTTCCCTAATATCATAGCTGGTACGGAATCAGAGGGGCACTATTGGCTTCCATTACTCTGCCGTTTTCCTAACTATATCTTCTGAGATCAGAGGAACTTCATCTCTGTCCAGAAACAAAATAAAATAAATAATTTAAAAAATTAAAAAACACGACTGCCAAAAAAATAAATGAATAAATAAAAAATAAATTGATAAAAACACTAAATAAAAAAAACTAAATAAAAATAATATTTTTATATTATTTTTAAATAAAATATATTCAACATCGAAAAGTAATTTAAATCTAATAAAATTACTATGCGTTTAATCATTCATAACATTTTCGTTAAATCTGATCAGAGCTGAATTTCAATACCTTGTTTTTGGCTTTTTAAATCGACTTTATTTAGATTTTGTGATTTTTACTAAATATTATTTTTATTTAGTTTTTTTTATTTAGTGTTTTTATCAATTTATTTTTTATTTAATCATTTATTTTTTTGGCAGTCGTGTTTTTTAATTTTTTAAATTATTTATTTTATTTTATTCCTTTTTGTGTTTAAAAAGAGTATAATGGGAATGTGCAGTGTGTGCGTGCGTATGTGTGAAGTGCAAAAAAAAATTTCAATTTTTACATAGTTTTATTAGAAACTTTATTATGTACATAGTATAATTAGCGTATGAACTTATAAACTTATAAATATAGTATAACTTTATTTTATATACTATTATATAACTAGTATAATACAAACATTTCGATAAATTGTTTTATAAATTATATAATTAACTAAATAATTTCATTTATTAGAAATGATAAAGAAAAAGCTTTGGTCTACAGATTTCTGAGTTGATTTAATTCCTCAAGTGAGTTTTTATCGTGCGGTTCATGCAACAATTTTCGTGGATCCAGACAACTTATTGCTAATCCCTCTAATGTTTTCACACGACTTAGTGCGACGTAGGCCTGACCCTTGGCAAAAATATTACTACTCAAATCAATGACTGCTTTGTCTAAAGTAGTGCCTTGGAGTTTATGTACTGTTACAGCCCAACACAATATTAATGGCAGCATACGTCGTTCTACTTTGCCCTGGCCTCGCAAAGCATCATATTCAACAGTGGTGGGCTCTATCTTTACTCCAATACCAGCAGTATTTCCCCTAATTGATCTGTCATCAAATTATACAAATACGGCTTGTGGAAGCTCACCAGGTTGAAGCTGATCTCGACGTAGTGCAGGCCACTCAATTTTTCTAATGATGCCGATTGCTCCGTTGACCAGACCATGATTAACATTAATGTTTTTTCGCAACATTACCCTAGTTCCGACTCCGATTACTAAAGTGTTTGGAATACCTCCAGTTTTGTTTGGATCCGTTGGTATGAAGTCTTTCTTTAACTTTTGTCCGTAATTCTTAGCTTCGACAGACACATCCACCGCTGCAATATCGTAAACTTTAGATGATGTTTTCAACTTTTCAGTCATCATAGCATTATATTCTTCTAACTGTTTAGTGGTTGGGAAAATACGCAGACACTCGCCATCAGCAAATTCATCTGTCAAATGAACTCTTCGACGATCTAAAATTTCTAGCTGCTGCATGGTGAGTTGGCCGACTCGTAAATTATTTAGAATGTCTATAAAAGTAGTGTCGTTAGCTTGCCGCATATTTTGAGGTAATTCACAGAAACTAAACAGTGTCCACAAATTAATTTCAGCTGATAAGTAATGAGGCTGCTTGAAGCAGTAGGTACCACCAACTGCTTTTGATACAGGTGGCAACTGCATTAGATCGCCAAACAAAATAATATCGATACCCCCGAAGAGAGCATCATTCATTTTAAGCTGTTGCAACCTTAAGTGAATATTTCTTAGGGTAGTATAGGGTACCATTGAGATTTCGTCAATGATTAGCCAATTAATATGCTTCCACCTTAGCCGTTCCCTTTGAAGACACTCATCAGTAAGAGGGCGAAGAGCTGTCACCTTGCCTTTTTCGATAGGAAGGGCAAAAGTAGAGTGCAAAGTGTTACCTCCAATCAGTCTTGCAGCGACACCTGTGGGTGCTGCCACCGTAACAGCTCTGCTTGCAGGTAAATGAGAAAGACGACGAATCTGTTCTACAATAATTTTCAGAGTAAAGGTTTTGCCGGTGCCTGCTCCTCCAGTAACGAACACACGTAATGGCTCAGTATTATTTTCACTTGGAACCAATCTGTCTGAAAACATTTTGAACAATTGGCGCTGCTGAAAATTCATTAAGTTTACTGCTGCTTCATATTGTTGATCCGTCATTTCATGTATTTCAGGTTCACCATATTTCGCAGAGATAAATATATATAGCAAACCAATATATATATATATATATATATACTTTCAGATCAGCTGTTCTCTGTTTCTCACGGATTGCACATCTATACTCTCACACAATAGCGCGCTAACATAGTATTAGTGAGCGCGGTCTTAAATCGCGAGCACTATCTGGAGTGAACTTTACAGAATACCTTCCACTAGCGCCACCTGATGGACCAATAAACGAACAAAAAAAAATCTTTAGAACCGATCACTTGTATTCTCTTCCGGTCAAAACCGGAAGTCAACTCACGGTGATATATAGCCTATGACACTTCTGGTGAAGTAAGGAATCCATCGAGCCATCGAACATCAAAATCGGTGAAGCCGTTAAAAAGTTATAGTGGAACAAACATACATACATACATACATACCCTATCACTGAAAACATAACACTCCTTTTTAGCAGTCGTGTAATAAACGTTGCACTATCACAACACAATACATATAATAAAATTATTACCTATAAGGTAGCTCCTTCGCTACAAACTTATACTCAAGGGATGATTACTATTATTTCTGAGGTATCCTAATACTTTTCTTAAATCCTTATCTCGTTGTTCTGTAGTTCCATTTATCATATTATTCACCAGTATATTAGTTAAAACTGTTCAATATTCATTTTAAATTCTTCTTAGTTCCGTGCTGTCAATTAATTATTTTTTAGCATACGTATTTTACTATTTTTAATTCACTCCCATTTACTTCTGCAATTAAGCACTGAATCTCTTCCTTATCATAAATTGTATGGCATATTCTTCCTTCATTTAACTCATTTCTAACTCTTCTTTCTCTTCTTTCATTTTTATTAGTTTAAAATAATTTATTCTGAATTATATAGTGAGGTGTTCTTACTCACTTTTTGATTTTTGGGGTTTTTTGTTTCTTTATTTTAAATTATATTGTTCGAAATTACTTGAGTAAGTTGTCCTTACGTGCTTTTGGAATTTTGGGGTTTTTTATTAAATCATATTGTTCCTGAATAAATTAAGTAAGTTGTCCTTACATAGTTTTTGAATTTTGGGGTTTTTTATTTTCTTCTTATTTATTCTTCGTCTCCTCTGCCGGTTTGGTTCGTTTGATTCTTTCATTTCCCGTTAACCTGGGTTCCGGTCGTTGACGGTCCTCTTCGTAGTTAACCCGGCTGTAGTCCTCCTGACTCCGACTCCTGCCTCCATTAGTCCTAGTATCTCTTCTATCGTTATTGTTATCTTGGTTCCAGTCGGTGTCCCTATTAAAACTCCGACGTCCTTGGTAGTATGCTCTCCCGTTATCGCTATTGTACGCCCCCACATAACTCTCCTGTAGTTTTGATTTTGGTTGTTCGGGTTGCGGTTATTGTTATCATAATTCCGGTTGTTTGTGTTCTGATTCTGGTAACTCGGGTTGTACGACCGGTTATATTGGTTGTTTGGAATATTCTGTCTATTCCCGTAATTGTTTCCGTTGTTCCTTTGGCTGTTGTTGTTATTTTGCCGTTGGTATGTCTCATTACCATAATTACCTGGCCTGGCATTATAGTTCGGCCGGTTATGCGTCTCATGGTTGTTATTGTTATTGTTTCTGTTGTTGTAGTCTGGGATATCCCTGCTCCCGTACCGGTCGTTTCTCTGCCGACTCCTTCTATAATGCACCTCACGCTCGTGCTCTTCCAATAGCGTTGACATGGCCTGTATAGTTTTTATCTGTCCGCCTGATCGTGCTATTGATATCCCGTTATCATAGTGGTATGCTAACCTGGTGACGAGGATTTCCTCCGGGATTTTTGGTTCAAGGTGTCTCACCACGCACACTTTTCCCAGGAAGTAGGCGGTGAGCGTTGTCCCCCTGCTGGCGTCATACCTTCCATAGCTGATGCTCTCCCTTACTACGTTCTGGGTGGCGTCTGACCAGTACCTAGCTTTAAATGCCATTTTAAATTCTTCGTAGCTTCGGATGTCGTGCCTGGTGGCTCTCCACCAGTTATCATAGGTTTCCTTGAAATGTTCGTCCAAGTAACGACGAATTACTGGCCACCTGTTTTCACCAATTCTCATTAGTTGTTCGCCGACCCGTTCCAAGAATTCCATTGGGTTTCTCTTGTACGACTTAAAGTTGATGGTTTCCCGGTCGTCTATATGTTGTGTGTATGGAACAGTGATGGTTCGGTTGTCAACTGACCGTTGTAGGTTCTTGATTCTCTCCTGGTTATGTTGTCCTTGTTCCTGTACTTCGTTCACGACCGTATCTAGGTTTCGATGCTGGTTTCCGAAATCTGCTCGTAGTGATTCCACTTGAATCCGGTTTTCTTCTTCTATATGGCCTATCTTGACCTCTAGTTCAGCCCTATTTTGTGTAACAGCTTCATCGGTCACTCTCAGTTTTCTATTTGTTTCAGCTATCTCCTGTTTTCTTTCGCCGTCGTTCTTTCCTACCTTCTGGCTGATTGCCTCACTGACGTCCTCGATTTTCTTATTGAGAGTTTGTCTTAATACTCCATTCTGTTTATCAACAGTTTCCCTTAATTCCTTGTTAGAATGCTCAATTCTCTCATTGATTTGTATAAGATTGTCCTCATTGATTTTCTTAAGATCTTCTTTCATTCGTTTATTGTTTTCCTCAAGTTTTTCGTTCATTAGTTTGTTATCGTCCTGAATCTGTCTCAAACTCTCGTCATTCCTGTCAAACTTTTCATTCATTTGTTTGATTAAGTTTTCTTCAGTCCTGTCAAACTTTGTGTTTATTTGTTTTAAACTTTCATTAGTTTCCTCGTTATTTTTGTCAAACTTCTCATTCATTAGTTTGATTAAATTCTCTTCGATACTGTCTATTTTTTCATTAGTTTGTCTTAAACTCTCATTAGTTTGTCTATTATCCTCTTTGATTTGTCTTAAACTCTCATTAGTTTGTCTTAAACTCTCATTAGTTTCCTCCTTGGTTTGCTTTGAGTTTTCCTCCTCTTTTCTGAAATTTTCATTATTGCTTTCCTTAATGCTATCAATTTTCTCCATCATTAGCCTCATCATTTCTTGCCAAGCTGGTTCGCTTCTGGCTTCCACTTTATCTGGTTGGTCCCCTTGGGCATCTTCTTTATTGCTTGTTTGTTGTTCCATTTCGGTGTCTGTAACTACCTCTGCTTCTTCTTCCCGTCTATCTTCTTCTGTTTCTTGCTACTTCTCCATCCTTTTAGTAACACCTCTCGTATGCATTCCTGTGCCTCTAATGGTTGCCTGCTCAAGTTAAGTAATAATTAAGATGATTTTTTACTTAACTAAAGCCCACTCGTTGATCGCCAATTTGTAATAGAACAATTTATAATGTTGTTTACTGGGGGTTTAATCAATCTGTTATTAATGAAAATATTTATTATTTTGTTATTACAACTTTTATGTAGACCATAACACGGTTTTACCTAATTACTCAATGTTTACTCAATGTTAATTCTATATTTCGTGTATTTAATTAATAAATTGAGAATTTTCTCCAACCCTAGTCAGTCCGTATTGTGTAAATCAATTCAAAATTGTGTAGGAAACACGCTAGTTCGGTAATCTCACGTTCTACCAGCTGTCGACTATAAGCGCTGTTGTTGTTATTTTGACTTACGCTTCTAGGTTAGCTTGTTCGCCAGATTTTAATCACCCTTTTTACCTGTAAATTACTCCACCCACAACATACAATACCTATTCTACAATAATATAAAACATCATCTTATACAAGAAGGATTCTTTATTTGTGTTACCTTTTAATTCAACTTCTAACAGTACTCTTCATGGTTATAATATAGTAATATCGATTGTACAATGATGAATCGATTGGTTAGTTGACTATTCCCTATTTTATTTTATACAAATTAAATATAATGTTAATTATCTCTTATCCAGGGTACGTGTGATTCTTTTAACGATTAGTAAGGCCAGGTAATGCAAAATTAAGGTTACTTAGTATTACAAAATGTTATTAGTTCTTACTATATTGAAATTAAATATAAGCTGGTGTTACCGTAATGGACGATTCTCAAGGCAGCAGTGCTTGTTTGCAAACGGTTGAAGATTTACAGTTGAGGTTACGTTAATCCAGAAAAGGTGTTCCGATTATTAATAAAATTGAAGGGATGATGTCCTGGAAGGCAACGGGAACTCTTCTAATCTTCTTTCTCCTTCACGATCCTTGTGGTTGTCGGTCCCGGTGGAATTGGTGTCGTATTATAATTTCTTTCTTGAAAGTGAGGTTTATTTCTTCAGAAACAAAGGTCGTTGAGTATATTTTTTCTATAATTCCATTAATTTAGACTTTTTATTCCATCAATGAGTCTCCTGGTTAGATGGGAAATCGAGTTCAATACTAAATCCAATGGAATTATCTTGACGAGTGAAATAAGAATTCCTCGAACTTTTGGAGGTATATGGTTAAATTTTTGAAATCTAATTCATTGATTATTCATCGGTTTAGTTTACAGGAATTGGTTTTTACTTTTGAATAATATATTAAAGTTTTTTATAAATTCTTTTCTGTATTTTGTATGAATTCAACTTCACCCATTAGCATATAACAATTGAATAATTGAAAATCAACAAGATTCTTTACATTTTAGTTACCCTAACAACCACTACTTTCTGACATTGGATGATATTTGATATCCTAGAGCCAGAATTATAAAATATTACTACTCTTTTCTAATAAAATACTCCATGCTTGGAATTATACCAAATTACCTAAAACTCTCACCCAATCTACCTTATTGAACCGTATATATTTTACTATAGTTTCATTGGACTGGACTTATTAAAAAGGTATTAATTTCCTTTTACAAATATTAAATTTAGGCCTATAGGTTTTCTTACAACTGTTATAATATTGTTTGGTTTTTAACTTAATTTTTCTTTACCTGACCTACTGTACAAATAGTCACTGGTTTATGGCCACTTACATTAATTTTAATTTCCTGGTTTTAATTCATTATATTAATTAGTTCATTCTTTAACCCTTTATTATTTTATAACATAACTATAAGAACTACTTGCCAACTTTTTAACACTTATTGCCTTCCTGGCCAAGTTTACAAACATTAATTCAAACATCTTCATTAATCAATCACAGTAAATACATTCGACATAATATAATACCTAACACATGTATCTATACTTAATTATCTAAAGACAATTTTAACATAAATGAAAGGAGTACCACTGACTAAGTACGTCCTTAAAGCAACAACTTCGCTCTTACTATCCACAAAACATAAGATAAATATTCTGTAAACACTAAATCATGTTACAGCATAACAACAAGTACAATTTGCGACACATTAAATATTAATTTGAATAGTATTTTATACTTCATTACTACATATTAAACTCCTCCCATTAGATACAATGTTTATGTTTTACATCCCATATTATTTATTACATCTTTTATATTTAGGTACACTTCAGATGTCTTAATTACTTAGTAACCTTAATATTTTGGGTATTGTTCTAAACCATATTTACTTCGTTTTTTATGTAACGCTGGGGACCTCAAATCTGTTACGGTACAATATCAATTTAAGCATTTGATTAAACTAAATTTTTTTTATTGCTTACTTAAACGACTGTGTCCATACAACTACCCAAAATCTTTCCTGAAAACGTACTTAAGTACTGACATTGCTACTTACACATAATTTGACACCCCAAAACATACTTTTGACGATGAATTTGGTAATGTTATCCGAATGTGAAAATAATCCTCTAGTTTCAACCACAAACTTAGACAACCTGATGACTTTTGGTCACTGAACTTGTAAGCCTCACGGATTAAAGAAGGATATTACTTGAACTCTCTATACATTAAAGGAAGTTTAATTTTTAAAGCCTACAAGAAGCCTACTAAGGAAACCCCACCGCCCTAAGCTGAAAACGTTCTAATTAGTTTCTGTTACTTAACACTCTTCTACAAGGTAAAGGAATTATCCGTAACAATTCACTATATTTCACAAAACGCATAGTGTTAGTGTTAGAAGTAATTCAAAACTAGCAATGGTGGGTCAACCCCACCATCAATTCAAAACTAGCAATGGTGGGGTTGACCAAGGTAGAAATTTTGTATAGAACTATCCATGGCTGGAAGAAGACGATGACAGAAGTAAGCGTTATTAGAATAGTAAACGTACGTAGTAATTTTAAGAATGGATACTGAACTGCAAGTTGTCAAGTAGATAAATTACGGCAGATGGAAACAGCTAACTCTTAGAAAAACGACGTTTGTCACAAAGAAGGGAAATCCGTTAAACGTAGGTTATCTTTTTTCTTTTAACTTGCTTAGACATTTGCCATTAAACTTATCGCTCATTTTTATAATAAAAAAATTATCATTCTTGCGATTCTCGTGACGTAAGTTAATGCATAATTTTAATTAACTATTTAATTAGCTTAGCCGTGGAATCGGAAATAATACGCATAGTTTTCCTGTAAACAATTTCTATAAGTAGTTGTTACGGATACTTGTATAGCATATTCCTTTGTACGTTTCATAAAATTTTCGTTTCGCTGTAAACAAAACTTTTTGCGAAAAATGCGGAATTTTTTTATAAACTTTGATTTTTTTGAATTTTTGTTGTCTTGCTTGTACTACAATTTTCAGTGCTACACATAGATAGTCAAGACGAAAGTAAATGTCAGACATTAAAAACGATTTCATATGACACCTGCTAAGCACACCGCACACATAATTTAGCGCAATTTAAGCAATATATGTAATATTAAAAAATTCAAAAGATGAAAACTACAGTTTTTTAGCTATGAGAATATTATTGTTTGAATCTATGCTTTACAAGACAATTATCATGATGATCGAAAATTCTAGCATAAATGTAGATACTATATACATAATTTGAATTAAGGTATCGAAAATTTTGCAGAATAATCAAATTGTTTAATTAATTAATAAAATCTGACACAATAATTAAATTGCTTTACGTTAGGGATGTAAACACGTAACGTGTTCACACGTGACAAGTGACAGTTATATTTGTGTGGCATTGTGTGTGTGTGTGTGTGTGTGTGTGTGTGTGTGTGTGTGTGTGTGTGTGTGTGTGTCTATGCAATGACATTAGTAAATTTTGATGATGATGATGCATTAGACACATTGGTAACTCATTCTGTCACAAAATGTGATATTTATTTTATAATGTTATTATGCAAACGATTGTACATGATTCTGGATTATGAAAAGATCCTTATAAGTCGGAGTTTCGATCGCCAAGTTCAAGTAAATTTGCAAAAAAATGTTCAGTAACTTTTATTGCGTACAATAAGCGTTTTGGTAAAAAAGTAAATGGTTTACGTTTTCTTTAGAATAAATACAGTAATTTCAGAGTAAAAAGATACCTTTTATTTTACATAAAATATCAGTATTTGCGATACGCTAAAAATGCAAGTAACTTCACTGTACAAGTTAAATGAAAATATTAGGCTATCACATATTTACAAAAATTAATAAAGCTGCTAATACTAAATAGCCTACTAGAATTCTCTGATTACTGCTATATTATTACACAGAGTTTATTGTCTCTCCAAAGTAAATAATAACACGTAATTTGATACTGTCGCTGAGCAAACAGATAGTGATTGCACTGTGTAAATACTGAGTACAGTTGAGTGGGTTATTGCATTTAGTAACATTCCTACTGCGTGTACATTCAATAAACAGTTACTACAACTCTAGCTATAGTAACATTTTGTTAAACGTGGTTAGTGAAGTAATGTGACTATAGCACTGTAGTAAAAAGCAAACCATCTCAGGCACTAAAGGATTAAAGGATTAAAATCTTTTAATCTAAGAAACAATCTCAGATAATAGAGGAGTATAATATTTACTATATATTTTTTTCATATTTTTATTATTTCAGAAGTTTTATACCCTTCTTTTAATATTACCAATAGATTTTGACTTGTAATTCTTCTTGTCATAAAGCTTCGGTTATTTTGTCTTTTGTTGTACGCAATTATGACATTCTCTCAGTGCTGTGACAAAAATATTTTTGGTTAAAGAGAACATGATATAGTTATTAGAAATCAACAAGCTTTAATATTCAAATGTCCATCTGATAATATGTGATCTAATGTTAGCTATACTTAAAAAATTTTGTTGAGTTTATATGTTTAATTCAGTCTTATTTGAGCATATCAAAATTGATAAGGATAATTAATTGGTGTGTAACTTGTTCCAATCTCTCCATCTTTGGCTGACCATTTTGTACTTTGGCATTGCCGATAAACGCATTTACTGGAACTGCCACTGGAACGCTCTGGAAACCATGTAAATGTTCTATTTTTACACATCTCTAGGATCCAAAGCCGGTAGAATAATCTACGAGTGCCTGGAAGGCGTGTCTAGAATAATCTCGAGCGTTGATTAATCACGCAGCGTTTGAAGCGTCTTGTAGAAAATTTTCTATATATCATCTCAACTTAGCACTATTATACTTAAATCAGCACTTTCTTCTTGACCTTTATCTCTTTATATATACGACATCTGTGCCTTCCTAATTAGTGTACTCAATACCATGAGTTCCAATGTCTCTACGTCGTACTGTCACACTGTTCAATTGGAAATATAAACATTATTTTAGCCCACCGTGTACTTCGTTGAAGTGAAAAGGAGTTAAGGAGAAAATCTTGTAATATAACGTTGTGAGCTGCAAATACTGGTTCCATGTTTTAATTTTGGCAGCGAAATAATTAAATTATTTCCGCATGGCGTTTCATTCAATTTGCAAACGTTGGAAGTGAAGTATTACTGTTGATGTGAATACTGGTAACACAGTTGGTATATCGCGTAGAAAGGAGTCCCCATGATATGCCGTGACCGACCCTTTCCAGCCGTATCAATAGGCGAGAGTGAGAGATACGAACCGTACGTGAAGGAATTATGATTCATGACGTCTTGAGGATCATCAGATGATATTCACGTGATGGAAATTTTGTGACGCTTGTTGTGTAACTGTCGTAGTTAAAAACAGGATAACCTTGGTTTTTCTTGGAGATAACGAAACCATTAAAAACACAAGTAGGCTATAAACAATTATTTTCCTTGTGGGTTTTTAACGGGTTAATGTGAGTTGGCACTACACCGAGTTCAACTTGTAGCATTCGCGTGATGTGAGGCTTATTATTACACCATGGGCAGAGAAACTATAAAAAATGTAATGGTATGTCGTTACTTGTGGCAGAATAATAACTAGTTTCGTAGATTTCCTTATACATAATTTCCTTATACCAGTCTTCCTCAGAAAAAAGGAAGACACAGAGTGTCTTTCTTTTTACATTCATGTTATTAATAAATGCCATTTTTCATATTTGGTTAATCTTTATTTAAATCTACTATCTTATTCGCTGAAATACAATTCTACGTCTATTTTAAGTTTAAGAAAAGTTAAACTTGAGTTCACATATTTGTATCATTAATTTATAAAGAATGCATGTTTCTGTTCAGTTTTTTTATTATGTCTTAATAACGCAATTGTCAATTGTTATACACTTTGTTTCATTTTACAGTTTTATCGGGCTTTTAGCATTATTCACACAAAGCAGGAAAGGAATTAGGTCTACACATACACAAAATTGAAAGGAACAAAACAAAAAAAAAGAAACTATCAGTATTTTATGTACGAACTAATAAAGTCTTAAACACATTTCACTAAACACATACGTGTACTTTTTTCTTCGTTTCCATGGTCTTAGGTCAAGGTCGACAATTGTCCGACAGCAAAGCGTGTTATGGTCTGCCGTTATCTCGTGAGAGGTCATACACATGCACAGCTGTTGGCATAGGGTGGAATGATTCAGTGTCAACATCCTATTGTGGTTGGTTTGGTTGGCGGGTTCTACAGCCAGAGACGTAGCGTAGTGTGCCAACGAAGGTCACACAGCTAGTGATGTGAATAACAACAATGATTATAGTGAGATAGGTGAGAAAGTAGTTGTTGTGATCAGCTTTAAGATTTCTTATCTCCGTCAACTTCCGATGTAAATAATCAATTGAAATTGTGTTGAATCTTTCCTTTTTTTCATTTATAAATTTTTATAATTCAGAAATTTTATTATGTTACAGCGAGTCATTTGCTGACAAGGTTAAGAAGATAATTCAGATAGTGGGAATGTATTTTATGCTGACGGAACGACAATAGTATCTGTTTTAGTCTGAACATATGTTTGACCAATAGAATGTGTTAAGAGTTTGAAGTATTTTGAATAAATGTAGCAGTTTCGAGTATTCGACATCACCCCTGTACCGCTTATTGTTTGCGTAATTGCCTTAGAAAGTTTGGTAATTGAGTTGGGACGAATACATCGCCAGATAACTCTGGTTGCCTCAGGTATTGTGTATTATTACTATACACCCAGTAGTCTCCATGGGGTCTTTGATATAGTGTTGTGGTCGTGTAGCTGGGTACAACAGCTCGTCGGCAGTACTTCTGGGCCTTGACGTCGTCACCAAAGAACATACCATGTAGACAACTCTCGCTTTCACTGGTAAATAGTACTGATACTCTGATCGACCACCCTTCATATATGGTGGAGTGGAACAGTCTCTCACTTGATTGTCTTCCAAGGAAACGTGCAATTGTCTACCACCGGATGTCGCGAAGTAATTTGCCTCTTTAGTTGCTACACACTGCATCAAAGTATCATCATACGCCGATCGTTCACACTAAATAACTAAAAATGTCTATTAAACAATTGCAAGGATATTTCAATAATTACCCTTACCATATTTTGTATAGATACAGCATGCACTCTCGCTAATCTATGATATCTATAAACCTTGTCTAATTCTACATCCGTTAACAATGATAAATCAGCTGGTAAATTAGGTACAATTTCTCTTAATGTTTAAAACAACTTAGTAGCTGTTAACAACATCGAACTTAAATGTCCAGTGGCAGTGACATCCAGCGCCTCCTGCATTTAAACTAATTGTTTATTCACTAGATGTAAGGTTATTTCAACGTCACAAAATAATGAGAGAATTCGTGCTTGGTACTACAATTTACATTTTAATTGAATTATCTCTGTCCAAATTGAAAATTTAGTAGACTTAACTGTCTCAATTGTTGATTTAAGAGCACTAGCTATAGTTTTAATTGCTTCAGAATTTTAGTCAACTTCGCTTGTTAATTTCTTTATATAAGTAAGTATTTCATCTTCAACATAAACAAATGCATCAGACTGGTCATCTAGACTGTTATTTTAAAATTTATAGCTTGTAAATCGTCGCCATCTATAGTTCTGAAGAGGAACTTCAAGACAGAACCAATGCAGTTAATCGCACCTGTACGAGATCGAGTAGTGGAGAGAAGTAGTTTCAAATTACTGACTTCTTGCTTCGTAACTTGAAGAAAAGAACGGAGTTGTGTAATTTAATAGAAAGGAATTAAGTCGTTTATACCAATAGTTATATTATCGGATTCAAGATATTGGAGAATTGATTAAGTGTTATGAAGAACCTGGTCGTAATCTCGTAATCTTCAGTATCAACTGAGACTATAATAGTCCAAACATCTGTAGACAGAATTACGTCACGTTCCTTCAGAAATATGAGGCCTTTATTGAGCAATTTGAAGAGTTTTGTAGAGAGAAAGAATCAGGTAAACAATACATCTGGTTGCCCACGAAGAGTAGTAACCCAAGGAACAAATCTGGAATACGAAAAGTTTTAATTACTCTCTCCTACGAGAATCTCTAGGTCTGACTAAAAAGCATTACTCTTTCTTACAGCTGATTCTAAACAGAAACTTTACTTAATTTTAAGCAAAGGTAAAGCAACGTTTTTCTATCGTAACCTATGAGACAGCTCCATTATATTTTCCCACATTTTCAGCATTTTTGAATTTTACATTTGCTGTTATCCAATATTTCTCTACTGAGAAATGGTTTACCTATGTAATTCTGTACATTTCTGTTGTTATAAAATATTGTAAACATTAACCAATATATAACATTACCTAAATGCGTTTGTTTTGGTTGAATGATCGAATTCTTGTTTCATGTAGCTTAATATAACTTTTCGGCATTTTAATTATGTAGTACAAGATTTGTTTGTAAGTGTCTTCCTTGAATGCCTGCTATTACTCGTTGTCATGTGTTGTTTACTGAAGAGTTTTTTTGTAATTTTTCTGTCTTTACTTTTCGTGTAGTTCCTTAAGGAACACAATTCTAACAACATTCAGTCAAATTTTACTTCTTTTTCTTATATGTTCTTTGGAAATTATTTATATTTAGTAGCTTATTAAAAATAGAAGCAACTTATTTTACATTACACATGACATTTCTACTCAAAATATTATTTCAGAAAACTGCACACGTTATCAGTGCTACCTATTTTGTCACATTTTTGTATCTTTTATATCACTCTCACCTTTTGATCCTACATGCTTAGATCACATTATATGCTCCGTAATGAAGACCACATATTAGGTTTCTAGAAAAAAATAATAAAATATGCTAAATAGGTTAAAATTCTTTTCAATAGAGAGGAAATTTTACACATATCGCTTTAAAGTAAAGCAGAATTAACAAATTACTTAGAGTTCTTAAAATTTACATTTCAAATTTTAAGTTCCTAATCAAATAAATTAAATTTACTAACTTTTTGCCTCAACCATCTACTAAAATTAACTTTTATAAGACAAAAATAAACACAATCTATGTTTATCATCATCATCATCATCATCATCATCATCATCATCATCATCATCATCGTCGTCGTCGTCGTCGTCGTCGTCGTCACCATCATCATCATCATTATCATCTTCGAGGACTAAACTAAGAATGGTTTGTACCGGTCTCAAATAGGGAAAGACCTACACTCCTTTGTCCCATCGGCTTATAGTTCCATAGTTCTTTGTGGATGCAGCAGTCATCCATTCGGCAAAGATGTTCCCACCAATCCAGCCGATACTGGGCGATCCTGTCGAGTATACTCATAATAATCAGTTCCTGCCGTATATCTGTGTTTCTTCTATGATCATGGAGAATATACCCTGCCACTAAATCCCTAGTATCCTCCACTAAACTTTCTAATTTCCCATATACTAAAAGATATTCAATTATTGAACGAGATTCTCTTGCTTGCAAAGTAATTGAACTTGCTTGTATTTGTATATATACAAATATATTATGTATCCCTTTATGCGGGAAAATTGTGTTGGTTATCCTAAAATTGTTGAATGTGGTAAAATCGATGAGGCATTGTCCATTTCCATTTTCCATTCTTTCACCGTGGCATCCCATGATATTTTTTTAGGAGAATTTCCAAAACGTGCATTGACATCACCTGCTATTATCACATAATCATTCATACACATAACATGTGTATATTATTGACAACTTTCTGTAAGATCCTGTAAAATTCTTTTGAGTCTTCCCTGCGACCATATTCTGGGCTATAACAGCTAACTATGTTGTGCACCCCCTTATGCTTTTGAACCCTACAGTTAATATACCCTCGTTTACAAACTGGTAACTATGAATCCTTTTTTTCAACCGCTTGTCTATGTTTATCAATACATAATTTACAGGCCTACAATTAATTGTTATAAAAATAAACAAAAAACAGTAATATGCCTATGCCATCGAAACCAATTATAAGTGAAAGAGAGAGGCCTAGCTTCTAGAATGCCTTAAGTAGTGCGAAGTTTTTTCTTGCTTTAAATTGAACAAACTGATCAATAACATCTGAAACTTCAGATGTTAGCCACTTCATTTTCTATAACTAAAATTGCCAAAAATTAAGCCTTTCTTCGGAACCAGTGCTTCTCTGCCAATTTTTCAGTGAATTCGCTAGTCTGCTGAAAGATCTATCAGCAGACAAACTGCTGAACTGGAATAGTACAGAAACGTTTAAGGGCTAGACAGAAGTTCACAAATATAGCTTGAAAGATTTTGTCATAAATAGATTCGAGTAGACTTAGTGGAGTCTTTTCAGATTCAAACATTATTTCATAAATATCCTTTGAGTGTAATATTTCTTCAAAGAGATCCATTGGAAAGCACTTTTTAAACTTACTAACATGAACTTTTACTTTCAATTCTAATTCATCATTTTTCATGTCCGTAAAGTTCAATACTGGTGCAAACAAGTCACGAATTGGACTAACTGCAGTCAATGTTCTTTTGTGTGTCGCCTATTACAAAGTGTAACACTGGGTACATGACTGAGATTTTAAATTTATTTTCTTGATCTGTGTTTACTAAAAATCACTATTGGATTAATCCGTACTTTTATATCGCCTTTTGGGAGATACAGAAGGAACTTTTATTAATTTTTATATATTTTTTCAACCAATTTTGCTTTTTAAATTATTCTGTCAGGATTATCACGCAACAATTGCAATTCAGCCTCAAATCTTCCATTACAGATATTTCAACATTAAGTGCGATTCCTTTGCTTTGAATAACAACAATTTTTTGTCAATTCAAGAAATTACTTTGAACCAAAAACACGTTAAAATTAATCCTCTTTTAAAATTGAAATATTTCTTAAGCACTAATATGATGTTATAGGCAGACGGAGTTAGTCTAGCAGACATCTCTTCTAAAAATATATTAAACAATTTAAGTACCCCTGAGTAGCGCTTAACTATCGGTTTGACAGCTTGGATCCTCTTACTCCACATTGTTTCAAAGAGGCTCTGAAGTGATAAAGGTATGTGCTTTTTCTAAACATCCCAATGTGCAGGGCTGCTGGAGAAAATGAGTAAAAGAATTGTATTTCCAAAAAATGTCATCGCACCATCATTGAGTTTTGCAGCATTAACACCCACACAGTTCAAAGAATGCCCCCCATATGATGAAAATATTGCACATTCGTTCTTTTCAAGAATTTTGTTTTGTGCTCCTTTAATTGCTTTCCGCATATTTGCACCGTTATCGTAACCCTGAGAATGACAATCTTGTTGGCAATCACCTCTCCCGTTTTGCTGTAAAATTCATGAATTTTATGAACTTTCACTTACTTGTAATTTATCTGTTTCTTCATCATCATGAGAAACAAAATGTGGTAGCAAGACATTTTGTTGTTCATGAGAAATATCTGAGTTTCATAATAGTTGATCAACTCGAGTCCATTACGGACTGACTCCAAACCTTCTCTTTGATTGAGTGTAGTTTTAAGAAGTTTTTATACACATATACTGGTGAAGTCATTTTATGAGCACCACGACACATAATGCGCTTGCCCTTTTATATGCTTTCCTTCCAACTATTGTTTCTTTATTTTTGCAAGGTGCTTACGTGTGATTTTTTCGTACTTAGCAATGAGCTCAAGTATCCCTAATAAGTTCTCATTATGAATGTCCCCAATATGAGAGTTATCTCCTTGAAAATAATACTTGAGGGTGATTTCCAAACTTCTAGAGGACCAAAATAAAGTTTCATCGAAAACTCATTGTAGGACCGCCTTCCACTATTTTGCCTCACTCAGAAAACTTGGAACTCTTTGTCGATTCCATGTCCTTTTGGAGAAATCTGCAACGACTTCCAAGGCAAATAGTTTGTCTTCTGCTCAAAACTGTTTTCATGTCTTGGAAACAAGTTATAACGTATTTTTCTGGCTTTTACTTTGGGAGGAAATTCTTCTTCTGCCAAAATAGAATTTCATTACAAGAAAATGGTTTTATTTCCACTAGCAAATAGTTTATATAGCAGACAATGAAGAGGGTTGAATGAGAAGACAATGAGCAGACTTTCATGAGAATTGCTGACTTATTCGTTTGTCAACAGTTTTAGAGTAAAGCAAGGAATTTTGAATTTTTTACCTAGTACACTCTGCAGGAAGTGATGTTGACACACTTTCTACACTAATAAAATCAATATAGGTAGAAACAATATTTTATCTCATGTCAGCTGATGTTGCAGTGGCCAAGTCCCCGGATCATCGTATTTTACATTACACGAGACAGTTGTAGCATAACAGAATTATCACCTTAAAATTTAACTTAATACAACATGAATAAAGAAGAAAATGTCAATAGTGAGTGAGAAAAAATAAATGGTTAAAAAATAAACTAAATAAACTGATCATTAAGTCGATGAAATGTTAATAAAATTAAACTGAGCAACAAAGAAAACTCTTGGTCCATATATAAATAACCAACTATATAAAAACCCAGTACAACAGCAGTATACCCAGTAGGTTGGGGAGCAGTAAATGAAAAGACAAAAGTCAAAAGTAAACAAAATATTAATAAGGGGAAATTTATTAAATCAAGAAGCAGAAAACCCCAAGATACAAAACCAACAACAAGTTAATAAGGAGCTGTAAATGAGAAAAGGAATGAAACCGAATAATCAAATCAGATTCATTGAATTAATAATATAAGGACATGAAACCACTAGATAAAGAAATACTTATATAATAATAAGGAAAAGACAAAATATGTCAAGGTTCCTAAAAGGAATATAGAAACAAGAGAGGATATCCACTAAAACATTATGATGAATGAATATACCCAAGTTTTACATAATTCAAACCAATAATAAATGTCAGACCAAATAACTCAAGTTACAGTATACAATGCAATTAGAATAAAATTGTAAACTAAAATGTAAGCCTAATTTAAGAACAGAGTGAAAACAAACCAAAAGACTACCAATAGTGTAGAAACCAACCAAAACTTACCATAGTGTAAGAAATCATTTAAAAAGTCTGTTAGGAAGATTAATGTTTTAAATGTTATGCCAGGATGCAGAAAATAATGTTGGGCGTGGACTGTATTTTAATACATTTATTAATGTTTCATTACAATTTAGTTGAATAGTAAGGTTGGCTACGTCTGAAAGCATTTGAAATTTGAAAACCCACGTCGGGTAAGAAATGTTACATGATGAATTGAGGCGCGAGTACGCGGCACTCCAAGCTACAGTAATGAGTACTGTAAGGGCCTAAGGCCTACATAAATTTGTCTCGACGACAAGAAAAATGAAAAAATGACAGAACGAAGCAGAGACACGTTTACGTCCGCTGCTCGCCGACGCACGTTGCACTGTGTTTTAGCCTGATCGCGATAAGCGTAATGCAGAGCGTACAGATTAGCCAACCTTTAAATGTGAAAATTACCACACTACTGTCCATAGCTGCCCGCAAAAAATCAAAAGATTTTTTAATACATTTTAATAATTTATTATACGAAAACACAACGTGTGTTCTTAATAATAGATGTCAACCTCAATAAATTGTATTGAACCTTGAGATTGAAATGTTAGATAACAGTTATAACATTAAACTGGTCAGAGATAAAACCTGAATAATGATGATAACAGTTGAGCAGGCCATAGTTGGCTTACAAACTGATTTATACATGAGTATAAATGCAAGAATTAGCAATGTATTGCTAATATATATTGCAAGTATACAATATAAGACAATATAAAACATCAATAATACATAGTTTGACAATGTTTGATGATGAATAATCGGTGACTCATCACATGATGGGCCCGATACAAATTGCAAATATTTTATGCAAGTCATGATGGATAGCTTAAACCAGTCAAGGCCAGTTGACTTATACATAATAGTATTTAGTGTAAAATGAATAGACAAAAATTATTACAAAATTATACATGTAAAAACACAGATTTAGCATAACGCTGTAATATAATAATTAAATGGTGCATGCTATGCCTGACAGTTGCAGGAATGCACAATAAATTGACATGTGAAAACAGATTATACATTGTTGAATGATTGCAAGTACATAAGTGTAATGACATGTATGTCATAATTGAAAGCATGAATAATAATGGTGCAATACGTGATCGCAAAATACAAATACAAAATATAAAAATATGTGCGTGGCGCATGATTATAGACAGTAGATGCGGGTAAAACAATGTGTTTTACATAGATACAAAGTTATACATAATAAATACAATAGAAATCAGTTTGGATAATTACAAATACATGAATACAAGGCACAATAGCATAAGTGACAAGTACAGCAAATGTGTTTATACAAATTGTAATGCATGTGTTGAACAATTGCGAGTAACATATAAATTCATAGAGTAATAAAATGGCACACATATTAACAAAAAATGTGCAAGAAAGATGCATACATGGTTTGTATAGCTGCAGACCATGTGAATATTATAACAAAATTATTACATAAGAACAATACTAAGCAAAAACATGACGCACAAATCAAATGTTGTATACACAAAAATACAAAAATTAATTGAAGTTTGCTTATTAAATAAACTGACACTTGCTTGAGTAAAACAAACAGTTTCTGAATTGAAAATATACAAATTACTTATGCTCAAAATAAAGGTGCTTATAACTAACAAAATCTTCTTAGAAAATTTGATTTAACACATGTTTGACAAGTACATACATTTAATTTTAAAAGGAAAATAAACTCTTTTTTACTGTTCGTCTCTCGCAGGCACCAAACATAACTTATGAATTGGTCTGCGATAGGTGCCAGTAGGCGTACGAACGTCAACTACACTAATTAAGTCGTCTGGGCCGGGAAATGTGGCGGTGATTACCCCAAATTTCCATGCTAATGGAGGCAAGTTATCCTCGATCAGCAAAACCAGGTCACCAATGGAAACGTTTTCCTTTGCGAATTTCCATTTGTGACGTTGTTGTAATTGGTGTAAGTAGTCGCGAGATTAAGATTTCCAAATGACTTGGACAAACGTCTGGAGAAGTTGCCAACGTCCAAGACGAGAGATGGGAACGTGAGATAAGTCAGGATCGGGTATTGCCGTTAATGGTGCGCAAATTAAAAAATGGCCAAGGGTAAGTGGCACTGGATCGTTTACATCCGATGAAACGGCAAATAATGGACGTGAGTTTAGACAGGCCTCTACCTGAGACAAAACCGTAGTAAACTCCTCAAAAGTGAGTATGGACTTGCCGACCACGCGGCGCAAATGATACTTTAAACTCTTTATACCGCTCTCCCAAAGACCACCAAAATAAGGTGACGAGGGCGGAATAAATGACCATCTAATACCATGAGAGGTCGTAAAGGAATGGATTGATGAGGTGGCATCCTTATTATGCCAAAGATTGTAAAGGTCATGCAAAACGTTGCGGGCCTTCCTAAAGTTCGTGCCATTATCAGAATATAACTGGCTGGGTATGCCCCTATGGGCCATGAAACGACGTAAGGCAGCTATAAACGCGTTGGCCGTAAGGTCGGAAACCAATTCCAAATGAATGGCCCTGGTGGCTAAGCAAATGAACAAAGACACGTAGGATTTTGACAGAGTCCTAGATCTCTGCCCGCCATGACGAATCATGAAGGGACCACCATAATCAACTGCGCAGAATAGAAACGGCCGCGAAGGAGTGACCCTAGGAGATGGCAAAATACCAAACCTTTGTACCTGATGTTTGGTGTTAAATCTGAGACACTTGACGCATCTACGAATGATGGAACGAATGACTATCTTGGCGTTAATGATCCACCAACGTTGACGAAGTGAATGATGGACAAGTTGAGCACCAGCGTGGAGTAGACGAATATGCTCGCACTCGATTATAAGGCGAGTGATGTGAGCCGATGGATGCAAGACAATAGGATGCTTATTGTCATAGGGTAGCTGCGACTGCTGTAAGCGTCCGCCGACACGTATGACGCCAAACTCATCAAGAAACGGGTCCAGAGAAGACAACTTACTCCTAATAGAGACAGAAGACCCATTACGAAGGCAATTAAGCTCAGCAGCGAAGTGGACGGACTGGGATTGTTTTATGAAGAAATTAAGAGTAGAATGAATTTCGGCGGGGGTAAGAACACCCGAGATTTTCTCAGCCCTAGAGGGTCTAGTATTTTTTATGAATCGAAAGCAATAGGCGTATACGCGAGTCAGACGGTGCAATGAAGAAAAGTCCTTTGAAAGATCAATAGATAGGGTAGAAATTAGAGAGAGTTTGGGGGTTTGTTTTTCCTCCGCAGAGCATTCAGGAGACGACAGATTAGAAGGTAAGAAAGGTGAAAAAAGATTGGGCTCAGAAGACTGAGACAGACAAGCGGGACCATGCCACCAAAGCGAACAATCGCGCCAAACGTCGGGGTGACATCCCCTAGAAATAATGTCAGCAGGAATATGTTGCGAATTGATGTGATGGCACGTGTAGGCTTCAGTAAGACGCTGAATCTCGGCAACACGATCAGCGACGTAGGTCTTCCACCTAGAAGACTGGGCATGAATCCAGTGAAGGGATACCACGGAGTCAGAGTACAGGTGAACGCTATTGATAAAGGAATGAAGAGCAGGGGTGACCTTGAATAAAAGTCGCGATAACAACAAGCAAGTACAGAGTTCAATGCGGGGTAATGACACCTGTCGTAGTGGAGCCACGCAAGATTTAGAGCACAAAAGGTGACAAGAGGCCGATGAATCTTGATAAATGACTCTAACGTAAACACAATACCCATAGCCCTTTTCAGAAGCATCCGCAAACCCATGTAATTCAACTATCTTTGCCTTGGACTTGCTGCGAATAGAGCATGGGACAATAATTTTACCAATTAGATATAACTTATCGCATAATGAACGCCAATGCAAATATAATTGCCCAGAAATTGGCTCATCCCAACCAAGATTGCACAGCCACAGTTGCTGCATAAACTGTTTATAAAGAAAAACAATTGGACCGACGAGTCCGAGTGGGTCGTAGATACCCGCGATAATCGACAGGATTTTCCTCTTAGACATGCTTGACTCAACTGGAAATGACTTGATGTCAAACAAAAATGAATCTGTAGATTTGTTCCAAAGAATGCCCAACGTACGCACATTGCGTTGTTTGTTTAATGGGAGTGATAAATTATTATGATCTGCGACCACATTGGGTTCATTTGATGCCCATTTATGCAGAGTAAGGCCATATTGACTCAACAACGTACCCAAGTCAGATTTCAACTTGGTCAGATTAGAAATGGTGTCTGCACCGCTTAACAAATCATCGACATAGAAATCATTAATTATAGCTGAAGCAGCGTCAGGAAAAGAAGCTTCATGATTCTTACCAATCTGAATAAAGCAACGAGTGGCCAAAAACGAGGCACTAGCAGTACCGTATGTTACAGTTCGCAGTACAAAATCTTTAAACTGTTCAAGGGGAGAATTACGCCACATAATACGTTGATAATGACAATCCTTATCAGACACTAGAATTTGTCGATACATCTTCTCGATGTCGGCGATCAGAACATAGTTGTGCATGCGAAATCGCAAGAGAATAGAAAAAAGATCTTGTTGGACATTTGGGCCTACCAACAAAATATCATTGAGAGAAAGACCATTGGTAGTTTTGGCTGAGCCATCAAAAAGGACGCGAAGTTTTGTAACCCCTCTTTCAACTTTTAGACTTTATAAAAAAAACTTTTTTTTTTTTTTTTTTTGAAAGAAGGGCCACTAGTTATTTAAAACTAGGCAAGAGCCTAGGGAAGCCAAAACTGCGCTGGGTCCAGTATGACGGGACTTGCAATTAAACTCGTTGTTAAGCAACAATAACAATTTTATTCAGCCATTTCAAATAACATGCAAGTATCACTCCCAGTATACAATATACTTTTATAGAATTGAAAAAAAAAACTTCGCTACAAACTTTTACTCCCCTCCCTGTCATTACAATCCTGTGAAAATATGCACGTGTAATCTCACAAACTTAGAATCATCAGCATAGAATCATACATGTAAACATCAGCATAATAATATCTCCCAAATATAAATAAATAGAACATAAATCAATATAAATACATATAAATAAATAGTTACATAAATACACATAGCGCACACATATCTATATACACACATATATATATACTACACACATGTTCACCTGGCAGGCAGCCCATATACATTTCACCATGCTTCCGAAGAATACAATCCTCAGTATCTGTGACCTAGACCCCCATCCCAAACTACTGTAAAAGGGTAAAGTGCCCAGCCTCCATAAAAAACTTTTCATAAACCAATCCATTAACCCGTCCGGGTATGACTGCTTGCAACCAATGAAATTATTACAAGTATTCAAAATTTTAGAAAGGTTCCCCCAGATAGGAATGTGCCATCGCCAGGTCAACATGGCTGCACGGCCGTACAAAATGTATAACAGAATTTATGGTTGGAAGTAAGAATCAATAGTGTACTCATATTAACAACTGCACTAGTAATACACTGGCTATGGCAGTAAAAGAAAATGAATGAAATTTCACTTATACTGAATTATTACAGAGTTAAGATAAATTTTATAAAATATATATAATAAGGTTTATGATTGAAAAGTAAGAACCAATAGTGTGCTCATATTAACAACTGAACTAGTAATACACTGGCTATGGCAGTAAAAGAAAATGAATGAAATTTCACTTATACTGAATTATTACAGAGTTAAGATAAATTTTATAAAATATATATATATAATGACCATTTTAATAAAAACTTTATAACATCAGCCCCTAATAAAACACATTTGAGGTGTTCCAACAGAATTGGCTTGGCCACAGGCGAGACCATGCGCACCACCAGATCCAGCAACCTAAAACATGCTATAGACCTGTAGCTAACGGCACCTACAGGTGACGTCCACAGGTTACAGCACCTCCCCAAACCTTTAAATCTACTAAAAAAAACAAAACCCATATAGCTATGAATACCCTTAATCAAAGCAAGCATAATTCACCCCCCTATAAATCAGTAATCTTAAGTCACCCACACCTTTACCCTAAAAGAAAATTTCGCAGCAAAATTCGGTGACGCATGACCTCGTCCGGGCTCACACTTACTCAGGGGGCATAAGCCTTAGTAAAATACACTGACAAAATTTACAAGCACTAATTGTCTCGCTGGACTTGTGTCCCAACAACTTTAACTGGAGATGTTCCAGGAAGAGAATAAGATGTTCTACATTGTAGAGGCCAAAAATATATATAAATGGGTTAAATGTCACCTGGTATAATCCGGAATAAAACCTGAGGTACTCATGATGTATTGTCCATTTCTTCCTCCCGACGGCACAGACGGAGAATCACTCGTGTAATACCATTGGTGGCAGATGTTCGGCCACCAGCAGAAGTGAATCGGGAATCGTCTTAGGTCGGGAACCCTGAACAATTATATATATTGACAATTACTCAAATGTTACCCAATTCACGATCCCCCTAATATTCATGACTCCAGCATAATTCACACACTACCACATGCTCAGATTAAAGGAAAATTTTGAAATTTTAAGAAAGCACAGAAATTACCTTCAGTAAAAAAATTTAGAATTAAATGACCAGTATTTATAGACAGTTCGTCAACTGAATAATCCCTTATTACAATTTCGAGATGAGTTGCAAACTTAAACAGGTTCATAATACATATACAGTTTCATATACCTCTACATTTAGTTAATAAAACATTCTCTTACGCCCCCCTTTGATTATAAAGAAATTATTATGATATAATTAGGAAAAATACACAGCCATAATTACGTTATAAATACTTTAGCTCAGCCAGTCTTAACTTTCAAGACATGCATACACAGAATTTAACCCGCGCTTGCCACGTGGTGACTTTCGTATATATATCGCATTGCATCGGCATTAATTTAAGCTAAATTACAATTCTTTTATTAAATAATAAGTAAGTTACCTTGAACAGACTTACCGGCGAGTCGCGTAGTCGATTATCTAATCATGATAGATTTTAGCAGACAAAAATTCAAACAGTTCGCCGCCGGGAGATAGAATGGTTAATGCTGCGTTGGCTGCCAGACGGAAACTGCTCACCGCAGACACAGGAAAAATATTCCGTATCGCTCCACACAGAGAGCGCGCGGATCGTCAACAAGCATTCAGATAACAGCGTATACTCCGCTCAAATAATTAATTGACAAACCCCCGCAATGACAGTCACATAATTAACTGGGAAAGGGCCGAGTATTCCAAAACTCGGCACAGTTTTGTCGTGGAACTAGAATGTTTAAAAACGGCATGGTGAGGCAAATAGTAGGTATTTGAAACCCTGGAATTGACAGAACAATCGTCGACAAGCGCCATGTGGCCAACATCCCTATATTCTTGAATAAAGTTTGCGTATTCACGCGCAAGCTCAGAATCACGCATGAACCGGCGTTCTAAACTTAAAAATCTCGCTTCAGCGGTAGCATAGGACTCACCCAACTGGGGATTGTAAGACTCAAATGGTAAAGAGACAACGAACCTACCCTCATCATTGCGATGAGTGGACTTAACAAAATGTTCCTCACAAACTGAATCGTTACTAATGGGTGTATTATCATGGATGGTTTCGGTCTCCCAAAATTTCTCGAGAGACGCTAAAATTTGACTGTCGTTGTTCCTTGCCAAGAACGAAACAGCAGGACCCTTATAACGGCAATGTTTGAGCAGATTGCCTGCTAGAATGTAGCCTAACTTCGTTTCTTGTATAATAGGAAAGTTAGGACCACGTACATATTTGTTAGCTAAAATCAAGTCTAAATAAAATTGCGCTCCTAAAAGTATATCTATGTCAGCTGATATGTTGAAATGTGGGTCAGCGAGGAAACGTTATGTGGGATATTAAAATGATTTATGTCGAAAGATTGTGCTGGCAGTTTATGAGTCAATGCAGATAAGACTGCACACGTAGCGTCAAAGCTGAACCCTTGATAACGAGAAATTTAAAAACTGTGTAAAGCTTTGAACGTTAGGAAGATTATCAGGATCTATAGACTCCTTCCATAATTTAAACGTGGAATGGTCAAGTTTTGCTGACAATAGTTGTACAGTAATGAGTTCAAATGAATCCACTGACAGTTGCATAGCTGCCAGCGAATTGACTGAAGACGTTATTGTATTTATGAATTCTGCCAAGCTTTGTACAGAGTCTTTGATTGTCGACTTTACTTCTAGCAAATTTTGAATATAATATTTCGCTAATATGAATTTGTTATCATATCTAGCGGACAGCAAACTCAACGCTATTGAATAGTTTTCATTGCAAATAGGTAAGGTCTTAATTAGATCTAATGGCTCATTTTTGAGCGACGAATACAAATAATGTAGTTTTTGCACTGAAGTTAGATCAGATCTGGCATGTACCAAGTCCAGAAATATTGAATAAAAGTGCTGCCATTCTAAAATGTTGCCTGTGAAGCAGGGCAAACTTATAGGTTGTAATTGCACATTGCTAGTTAATACTCGAGATCCAGTCTGAACATTGAAATTTTCTATTAATTGCAAGATGTTAGCTTCGGTTGAGTATAAAAGTTCTTCAACCTCAATTCTGTCTTCTTGAGCAGCGTTTATGTCCTTAGAAATTAGTTCAATTTCAGACTGTACCTCATCGTATTTTGTTGCTAAACTCTTTAGACTTTCCAATCTAACCGTTAAAAAATGTTTAGTGTTACTGCTTTTATCAAAATTAATTATAGCAGAATTGATTCGCACTATGGCAGACTTTAAGCCGCCTCTCTTTCTGACCAACACTTTGAGACCTTCTTCCGACATTCTACGCACCTGTTAGTGATGTCGTTGACGTCGTACCTTGTGTGAGATGTCCTGGAGCGTCGAGGCCGTGGAATGGATGGCAGATACACACGGACTGGATAGATGACTGCTCAATCTGGTGTGTAGACGTTAACACATGGATGGTCTTGTAGTGGTGTTGTCACGAGGCTCAATGGCGACGAAAGAAATGCTGACTAACTCCCGACACGGTCGGATCAGCGAACATGCTGAATCGCCCGTGATGGCCAGAAATTGAGGTAGAAAAAATGATGAAAGCCGCTCTGGTATAAGTTGAAGGAAAGTAAAATGATGAATCCGGCCCGGAGGACCAAAAAAATGTTAGGAAGATTAATGTTTTAAATGTTATGCCAGGATGCAGAAAATAATGTTGGGCGTGGACTGTATTTTAATACATTTATTAATGTTTCATTACAATTTAGTTGAATAGTAAGGTTGGCTACGTCTGAAAGCATTTGAAATTTGAAAACCCACGTCGGGTAAGAAATGTTACATGATGAATTGAGGCGCGAGTACGCGGCACTCCAAGCTACAGTAATGAGTACTGTAGGGCCTAAGGCCTACATAAATTTGTCTCGACGACAAGAAAAATGAAAAAATGACAGAACGAAGCAGAGACACGTTTACGTCCGCTGCTCGCCGACGCACGTTGCACTGTGATTTAGCCTGATCGCGATAAGCGTAATGCAGAGCGTACAGATTAGCCAACCTTTAAATATGAAAATTACCACACTACTGTCCAAAGACTACCATTAGTGTAGGAAATGTAAGGTGAAATACCGTAATAAAAACAATACAAGTTAGAGACTACAGTGAGTGCAGAGAATCATAAGTGACACACTATAATAAAGAGTAGTGTAGGAAATAGAAATCATTTAAAAAAGACTACCATCAGTGTAGAGAAATACCCTATAAAAAAACCTAAGAATAACAGACAGTCTAATGACTAAGAATAGTTTTAATGATAAAAGTGTTTTAAAGATTAAGCATAATGAAAATATAATAGTTATAAGATGTTTTTATTTTATTGTTTTATCAAATTAGGTATAGTGAATACAAGAGACCGTTAATAACTGAAAGTGTTATTAGTAATAATATGTTTTAATATGATGAAATTTGTTATAAAAGGAAACATAAAAACAAAGGACAGTCAGTGACTGAAAATATTGCTAATAATAAGATGTTTCCATTATAGTTCAATGATATATAAGAAAAAAATAATAGGCATAAGATATTTTTGTTATAATTAAGTGATGTAAAAAAAATTAGTAGATATAAGATATTCTGTTGTATTTGAAATAATGTTCAATAATTTTCAAGTTTGTTAAGGCAGAGAAGGCAAGTAGGTAATATGAATATTGTATTATTATTAAACTGTAAACCATATAAAGAGTAATAAGGCAAAATAACTAAAAAACCCCAATAGAAAAACAAAACCGTATTTTTAAACCAAAATCAACTATCATAGAGTCAAACCCAAATAAATAAATTCAATCAAACTGTATATAATGAATAGAAAATAGTCCATGCAAAACAAAGATATGAAAATGTAATCAGTACAGAAACAAATATTAGCAAAAGTAATGACAAAAGAATAAAATTAACTTTATTTGAAAATATGTAATACTAGGCCTAAGGGGTACTCAACTCAGATAAAAAGTAAATTAATCAATATTGGAGTATTATAACAACAAATTATTAACAACAAGCAATAATCATGGAGTGAGTAAAATTATTTAAAGGAAATATTAACATAAAATCACTTGTAAACCATTTAATTACTAAAATTGTAAAAAATACAAGGCCTATAATATATATCAAAAAACTGTAAATTTTAGTCTTATCTGAACTTAAAACAGACCCAGTTATAGATCAAATTATGTAAAATTAGCTTAATAATATTGCTGAATAGTTAGATTTTCATAAAATTAATAAATAATTAAGTTACAGCAATAAATAGGAAAACTTGTCATGTATTTTTATGAGTTGAAATCAAATCCAAGACATGTAAATTTGTAAAAAACAATGGGAAGAGGAAAAAGACATTTTATAAATTACCACAAAAACGACGACTTTAAGTCATCAGTCTATTGTTACTCGTGAAAGTCTACAGATCAGAATTTACGAACGGAAGATCTAAAAAATATAAATAGTGCATAAACATTAACGTACAACCTCAAAAAATGTTACAGAGGTTACCAAATGGAAAATAACACCACTACACCATAACTAACACCAAACGGAACCAGGACAACAGCAATAGTAATATCCATTACTAGCACGAGACATCAACTGCCATTTTGAGCAAAATTTAACAAATATTATCTGGACACGAACTCAACAGTTTTGAACATAGAACACTGCACCAACAAAATATCACAGAACAACATCGCCGAGGAGGGAAGAACACTTCACACCATTTTCCAGAGGTACTACGACATCGCAGAGGAAGGAATACACATTTATATTTGAGGGAGCAGACCGAACATCGCAGTCGGCGTGTGTAGCAGAACCCGAGGTGACGGCGGCCATTTTCATTTGCATAGCGATCAGCATAGGCACAGCCTCCACGTGCCAGTGACGTCATTCTACGAATTGGTTCGAATCTTTACTTAATAATTGACAATTTTCAGAATCCTGTTATTTTTTAGCGAATAATAATTTATTTTAAGATAATTGTAAATATTGTATCTTGTTCCTTGCCTCTCTGACCATTTCGACAGTTAAAAGAACTCGAAACAATTAATTTTGTAACATTATATTTTGTCATTTTTTTACAATCGACCTGAGCGAATCTCAACAAATGCCACAGGCGATGCGCGTAAGATTGGCGCACAAATTCAAATTTTAAGAAAATAAACATCAGAATTACTCAATTACTTTGTGTCCATAGTTATTGGTATGATAAATATTAGCTTTTTCTTTCTTCTAACATAATTTAGAAATATTAGAGAAATATATCAAGAAGAAGAAGAAGAGGAGCTAAGTTAGAAAAGAGAATATTTGATCCGACTAAATAACAAGATTATCTCTAGTGAACAAATATTTAAAAAACACAATAACTAATTTACTCACTTGGAAGTAATTAAAAATTTACAATTAATTAATTATTTAATTAATTAATTAATCACATAAAAAAAGGGATTCTCTATAAAACATTAATAAAAAATTATTTTTATTAAAATTATAAACACAACAAAATTTTTTCTTATCAACATAATAAATTATTTATTTGTAATTGGGTTTTATTACACAGTAGATGATGATGTCAATTGGGAATTACTCTCGAGTTCCTGACTGGAGTCTTTATATTTTGCATTGTTGAGGTAGAAGGAATTCGCGCAGTTTGGCAATCACTCTGAACTTTCTGCTCTCTCGAGTTATCAGTATACAAATTCATTTTTGGTTTGCATTTGACACGTTTGTTTCTCCGTTGGTTGATGATTCTGTTGCAGAAGTGCAGAAAGTAGGTTTACTAGTTGCGTCCAAATCCCTAGGAGAGTCCTTAGCCACATTTTTAGTCATCAAACATTTTTTTATTGACTGACATCAAATATTGTCTTTTAATGGCCTGTATTTTTCTCTTTTGGGCCCGAGATTTATGCTTACAAAATGGGCAAGACATAGTAATGATTCCAGATTAAATCGCCAAGTTATTTGTGAATCTGAAAAATGTAAGAAAATAACTGTTATTGACGAAACACGACAGACAAATGTTGTCTCACTATTTTATCAACTCAATGATTGCTGTTGTTTGTTGTCGGAGGTGGCCCTGAAAAGGCTTGCGGCAGATTCCTTAGAGGAAAGAGAGAGAAGCAGGTACTCATGTAGCCATGTGGCAGTCTCCTCAAGAACAGAAGAGGAGCGAGGTCCGGGAGTTGGCAAGGATATTCTCCTAGCCGTACGGTTGATTCCTCAGGGAGCAGGATCTTAGGGATGAGAGAACCATGATATTCTCATGAGAGATTCTCATGGTGCTTGGAAAAGAGGAGTAAAGAATGGAAAAAACGAGTAACCTGAAAAAAAAGGTTTATTCAAGACGTCTGGTACACTGGAGGGAAAGTTAGATTCGACGGCCTGATAGATTGTCGAGGTGATCACCCACCGGTCTTATAATCCCTTAGAAGTACATTTTTATTACAGAATTCATGCGTTATCTAGCGGTTTCGACGCGAAACAGGTAAGTTGCACACATTCAGCCACGATTCCCAGTGATCGGTAGTAAGCGTGATAAACAATACATGAATGTGCGCAGCGGTCGACTTACTATAAGTGTAACAACTCGACCATGTACATGACCCCCTTAGACCCACGTACGGAAGAATCAAATCTTCATCAAAAACAAAATATTATTACCTTTTTTATAATGGTTATTTTCAATTATTGTAGGTAGCGGCATGGATTGGTTTAAAACGTGTTTTTGGAATATAAGCCTAAAATCTTGTATATAACATTAACAAACTAATTCCAATAGGTAAATGTGTGTTTTAGAGTATAATTAAATAGTCCCTTATACAGATTTATAAGTTATATTTATTTTATTCAATTTGTAATTTTGGCCATTTAACCGCTATCTGCACATAAAATAACTGTTGATTATGAACTCTTTGAATATAATAATAGATGATTAAACATAAATTTAAGAAATAATAGATAGTTCCATCCAATTGCACTTTAACACTATATTTAACATTTATTTTAGGTGCAACCACTGTTTTAGTCATAAAATATAAGCAGTGACTGAAATATAACCTATAACTGAAAAACCATTGCAAATCACATGTAGCAAATACAATTTTTATTTTAAAAAATAGTGTATAAGTCCAGTAATATGTTCATAAACTACTTCAATTGATAAACCACTGATTGGAGCAGTATTCCAATAGACTCATGTTTCTATCCTAACCTAACATATCTTTCACATCTATAAAGTCATGTAGGACCAGTGGCGGCTCGTCCATAAGAACACAAGAGCATGTGAACCCCCTATAAAAATAATTATACGATATAAATTATACATCTTTATTGACGCAGTACTAAAATGGCTTATCTTCAGTAAGTTTAAAAGAGCGGACAATGAAAAACAGCGTAGAGCGCGCCAAGTGACTAGGAGCGGACTGAATGCGCCGCTCTCGAAGCTGTACACACGGGATATGCGACAGACGGGCGAGTCCATTTGCTCGTGGTAGGGGGGGGAAACATGTTTACAAGCGGCTTAACGTAGAATACCGATGAGCTGCCTCTGCCACAGCTCAGCTCAGTAGCTGCACGGACTTGAGTCTGCAGACTGACAGCGTGAAGCCACTCGGGCAACTTCGGCTACCTTCGTTTTCATCTATGCCCGCCTATATTCTGTTGTCAGATGTGAGTTTTGTAAACGTTTGGTTAAAGTTTGTGTATTTATTTTAGCACAATAATTTTATTACGTTCACGGCTTCAAATACGTAAACCCAAGAGTAAATTTTTCGTGTATTCAAGTGTCTGTGTGTATTCGTGTCTAACCTACCTATACATGTCCTGTAAGCATTTCGATGTTTTATTTTAAAGTTTTGTCATTTTATTTTTAGTGTAACAGTTTTTATTAGGTACACGCACTGTAAGTGTTCGATGTGAAGTTCGTATAACATTTCAAAGAAGTCTTGTCAATTTAAGGGGGGGTGGGAACCGTATATGTTAAAATGTCATTTTCTCAGCATCTATTTTGTGCTACAGACTTGAAAATTGTACAAGTTAATCATCACACTTTCAGATTGAGATTCCTCAGATTGTTATGGCACTAGAATAATAAATTTAGAAAAGATAGAAGGATGGACTTTGTTTACAAAAACTGTACTTAAAGAAAATATTTGTGTAAGCTACCATCCAAGTAAATTTGTGTAAGTAAATACTAGACCTTACCATCATATGCAGCGGCTTTGATTATTTTCCTTTTTCTGTGTGTTTAATAATCTAATCTAATAATTGAGAGCATGAGGCCTTATGACTAACTATCTAAATATTTAACACTTAAAACAAGCTTTCTGTTTTGCGTTTATTTTACTACTTTAAAATTAAATGAAAATAATTGTTATAGTAAAAAAGAACAATTAGCATATTATAACAAGTATGATCAATAAAGTAATCCTTCATTATTAAGTTGTGAAATAGTTAAAGTACAGTAATATCTATAATAACATTTCGTTTCAAAATTAATACATTACATCAAGGTATAGCAGCGCCTAAATTATATGAATATTGCAAGCGACACACAAGTGTTTGACACAGTGTATCTCAAAAACTGCAAATTATTAATTGTGAAGCTCCTGTAGATGTACTCACGAGCCGCCACTGTGTAAGACATTAAAAAATGCATATTTTATTAACTACTATTCTAACCTAACATACAAATTATCGGAAGTAATAGCTATTAGTAACTTGAAACATAGAAAATTATAGTTAAAATAAGTCCTAGGCCTTAGTCTTAGAACTAAGTTTCAATATAAAGTTCATATTTCAAGAACCATCTTACTTAATTATTTCGACTTTCATCGTAACTTTCATGAGAATAATTTAATGTGATGAATGAGGGCCCGTCTTTTTTTCACAATTATCATGTGAAATTAAAATAAGATCACTATAAACAAAGATTTTATATTGTATAATAAATATTATTGTATAATAATTGTATAAACAAAGATTCTATCTACACCACAGACAAAACAAATAATAGTGTCTGCTGTTGTAGTAGTGTCGTCTACTCCAGGTCGTCAGTGAGAAGTGTTGCCAATGTTCACCAAGAAAGTAATAAAATTACAACTCACAGCAAAGACCAAATTTTAAAATACCGTGGTCTTTTGTGCTCATACTAACCAATTAATTATATTTGTTGCTTTAGTTAGATTGTCCACGTGATTTACTTAGATTGTTCTTTATCTTTATATATAAAAGAAAATATTATAATCTCTAAAACAATTTTCGACCAGAAATTTACTTTAATCGGTAACATCTTAAAGTCACATGCTATAAATATTGTTGATTTTGATGTTTTTTCCACGGTATAAACTACCCCCCTCTTGTGGGGCCATCAGTCAGACATCTGAACACAATTCAAAACTGCTTTATAACAAATGGTAACTAATATTGTTCTACTGTGAACCAGTCAGTCAGCCTGCCAATCTGTTTATCAAGCCACAACATCCGGAGCGTGCGGTAGACACGACGTCTTTTTGTTACCCACATAAATTCACACGCACAGCATATCCATTACTAAAATATATCAAATCAAGCTGTAGACTACATAAGGCGCTCTAGCAACGAGTTCTTTAACTAACATGTTCAGCAATAGCGTATCATTTTAACGCTACTAAATACGAATTGGGTCATACTTATTAGTTTGTATTGACGGCCGAGCGTGTTAAGTTACATGGTAGGCTACACGGTACTCAGTTCTCCAGTTTCATTTCAGAAGCTCTCGCACGCGTTTATAATTGAGCGCACAGTTGAGACGAGTGAGCTGTTGAGTGATAGGCCTATTCGTCGAGTCGCCGTAGCCGAATTTGTCAATATTCAAAACTCCAGTGTCGTAACTGTGCGCTTCCTAGGGGTCGTCCTCACCTCGTGTGAATGTGTGTGTCATCCTCACCCTTTACTCAATTCCTCTTCACTCCTGTTCTCTTTCCATCGCATCCTTCAAACGCTCTACAGGTCACTACTATCTCATAAACGCACACCTCAATAACAGTAAAGACTAAGTCCCTCTCCTCTCTCAGATGCAACTCACGTAAGACCGGAAAACAAGACTCCTGACCTATAAACGGTCGGAGAAAAAGTCGTGCGGACTAACTCAAAAGTGCAGAATACAGGAAGTAAGGCGGAGACGTCTGAGAGAGACAGTCGAGCAGCCCAATCCCGGAGACTTCCTAAGCTGAATACAACACGACACTTACAACACTACATAAAATTCCCTTCCAAAACACCTCAAGCTTCTCTACTTTACCCTTCTACTACCCCTACCCATTTAATTTTATTTATTGATTAATTTTTTTTAGAAAATAGAATTAAAAACTGACGCCAACTTTGTCACCACGTATTGCAAAACTACTACTCGCATCGCTATCAACTAGGCTTTTTGACGTTTCCACCATCTTCAGGTCTTGAAAGACCTGAAGGAAAGTCGATCAAGACCTAAAGATGATGGAAACACCGAAAGGCCTTGTCGAGAGTAAAGTGACTAGCAGTTTTGCAATACGTGGTGACAAAGTTAGTGTTAAGGTGACTACTAATAAATCTAAATTGGTTGTAAACATTTACGCTTAGACGAGAATTTATAAAATAAAAATATATAAATTTTTATACAAAATTATATAAAATATATAAATGTATAAACATTTTTTTCTGGGAAAAATTTTAATTAGCTTTAAGTTAGACTGCAGGAACTTTCTCAACCTTTGATCCTTATAGATGAAACTTTAATTTCCACTTTTATTTTCATTCTTAATGATGCTATCATTTAACTTGGAGAGAAATTTATATTTAACTTTATATTCTTCTAGATGGATAATAATTAGATAATAAGGGTATCTATTTCGTTTTCAATATCTCAAACTTTCAATTTTATACTCTGTATTGAATATTTTTAAACTCTTTGAATATTCTTATTTAATATTCTTAAACTCAGTTACGTGCATTCTTTGATCTGATTAATTGCGCTAGCTATTTTCAGTTATGCGTATATAGACAAAATTTTAGTTTCGGCAGTTAGTGTCAGTATGTATTCCAATAAAGTAATAAAGTAGACACCATGAGAGACTGGCCAGTTCCGAGGAGTAAACACAAAGTTCCGAGTTTCCTAAGGTTATGATCGAATTACAGAAGTTTTGTAAAAGGGTTTGCTACTACTTGTTACTAAACCACTATATGAGCTGACGGAAAATAATCAAAACTTCCAGTGGTAGACAGAGTGTGATCAATCCTTCAAGACCTAAAAAATTACATTATCCTCGCAGTCAATTCTTGCTTTTTCAGTTTCCTAATAGAGGTACATCGTAGACACGGATATAAGCAATACTTGTCTAGGAAATGTTTTGTCTCAAGAGGAAAAAGTTGAAGAACTAGTAATAGCGTATTACAGCAGGAAGCTTTCCAAAGCGGAGAGATATTAGGCTATTGCGTTACAAAGACAGAGATACTAACTTTCGTCCAAGCTTTGGACGCTTCCATACATATCTGTATGGAGGTAGTTTTTACTCCGTACTGACCATCCTGCTCATGCTTCGCTCACGAAGTTTAATAAACCGGAAGCACAGTTGGCAAGGTGGGTTGATCGTTTGCAAGAGTACAAATTTAAGATCCAACATCGGCTTGGGCGCATTGATGGTAATGCAGATGGCTCATAAGAAGACCGTGCTGGGAAAATTGCCGACATTGCCGCAGAAAGGAAGAACAGAACTCAAATGAAGAAGCCCGCACTGAAATAAATCGCAACTCAAACGTACTGTACGCCGCTGACTGCGTATATTTATAAACCCTGAAATACCAGGATATCACATAATACGCGTCAATAACGCTACTAGAAAACACCATAACGTAATTGATTGCGGCTCTGCACACAGCGCGCGCGGACTGATGAAATCTGGACCAGTCTCGGACACGTGAGAAGCGTCACGTAATCGTTCTTCATCTCAGTAGCAGCAATACGTACGCATACACACACACATTACAGCAGGAAGAGCTGAGAAACACGTAGAATGTTCTGTAAAGGTGTAATCGTTTTTCCGCATTACGTAATACTGCCCCCTCCTTAAGACTGTTTGTTCAGAACTGGCAACCCGTCTCTAAAGTAAAATTTAGCCAGGCGATCTAGATGGATGACCTCGAACTTTCGGTGCCCTTCCTGTTTGAATCCAATAGAAAAATTCGTTCATTCTTTTTTTCAGAGTGTAAGGTCCTTCTCAGTTAGTATAGAGTTTAGGTGAGCTACCACGATGGCGCTTTGGATTGTACAACCAAACCTGATCTTCTTCTTAGAAACCCACATTATTGCTGTGAATGTCATACCGAGTTTTCATTTTATCACTGGCAAACTTCAGCCATCCTTTTACCAAGCAATTCATTTCTCGCAGTTGGTTTTCTAATTACAAGGAATAGTTATGTGGCTTTTGGGTCTGAGTCTCAGGTGACCCGAACATCAAGACGCCAGGAAGACGAACCTCCCGCCCGAACACCTTTTTCTGGAGTCATGCCGGTTGTGTCATGTACTGATGACCTATACGCCATGAGGGTAGTGGTATACGTTGGTCCCAGTCTGTTTGGTCCTCGTCAACAACCTTCAAAAGATGCTGCTCAAGTGTCCTATTGAACCTCTCAACCACCCCGTCCGTCTGAAGATGGAGAGGCGTTGTCCTAGTCTTTTGAATTCCAAGTAAATGGCATAATTCTTTTAAAACTCTTGATTAAAATTTCTCCTTTGATCCGTGTGGATTTCCATAGGGGCTCCATAACGGAAATACAAGATGTGAACTACAGTGGTATACTCCTGATTTGAATTGCGTAGGCTTCTAGCCGCTTAGTAAAGTAGTCACCTACATCCATGATGTACCTGTTTCCATCGTCAGTAACTGGGAATGGTCCAGCAATGTCTATGGCATTTCTACCGAAAGGTAAGTCTCCAGAAAAGCAAATTTATACTGTCTCATTTTCCCCTGCATCTGGTTTGTGGGCCCTTGCTTGCAGCACATATTTCACATGTCCAAACACATTCCTCTACGTCGTGGCAAAGATGAAGCAAATAGATTTGCTTCCGTATATTCGCAAGCGTTTTGTTAACGCCAAGATGGCCTCCAGACGTTCCATCATGCATCTCCTTCAAAACAGACTGTACTTTACTTCGGGGAAGTATCAAATGCATGACCACGTCTCGTCCATCTGTACTTTCCCAAGCCCTTTTCAGAAATCCGTTCTGTAAGGTAAGAGATTTACACTGTGCCCATTAGGCCTTCAGGACTTCCGAACAATGGCAGATATCTTGCGAATCCGGGCGGCGACCTTCCTCTTTTGTTGTCAAGATCGGTCCGATGGCTTCTCTTGTCGAAAATCTTGTGTCGTCCAGCCGTCTGCCAGGAAATTTACAGTGATGGCTTGAACATGTTTGCTTGCGTTTCGTTCTTCCTTTCTGTGGCAATGTCGGCAGTCTTCCGGGCACGGTCTTCGTGATAAGCCATGTGCATTACCATGCAGGCGCCCTCGCCGATGTTGTACCTTGAAGTTGTACTCTTGCAGACGTTCAAGTCACCTTGCCAACTGTACTTCCGGATTTTAAATTTCAAGAGCCATTCACGCTCAGCATGCTCGGTACGTAGTGAAAACTCCCTTCCATAGAGGTATTTATGAAAGTGCTCCAAAGCTCGGACGATTGCTAGCAACTCTCTGCTTGTAACGCAATAATTTCTCTCTGGTTTAGAAAGCGTCTTGCTGAAATACGCTATAACTTGTTTTTCACCGTTTTCTACTTGAGACAAAACTGCTTCTAGAACAGTATTGCTTGCGTCTGTGTCCACAATGTACTTCACTTCGAAAGCTGGGAAAGTAAGAATTGGCTGCGAACTTGATGCAATTTTCAAAGTCCTACATGCTTGGTCACACTCTCTTGACCACTGGAAGTTTCTTTTATTTTCTCTTAGATTATCTAATTGTTTAGCAATAGTTGCGAAGCCTCTCACAAACTGTCTATAATATGAGCATAACCCCAGGAAACTCCGAACTTCGTGTTTACTCTTTGGAACTGTCCAGTCTCTTGCAGTGTCTACTTTATTAGGATCCATGCTAACACCCGCTGCCGAAACCAGATGGCCCAGATACTGTACTTCCTTCTGGAATAGAAAACAATTCTTCGGGCTCAGCTTCAGTTGGGTACCGTCAATTCTATGGTTTTTCAAATGGTCTTTGAAAATTTTCCAGATGATTATGACGTCGTCTAAATAGGCGTAGGTGTATCTCCACTTTTCCATACACTTTTACAGGCCGTCCAATAACCGTTCGTAAGCTGCAAGAGCACCAGATTGGCTCAAGATCTTTCACCACGTCGGGGCGCACAATAGAAACTGTTGCGCCTGTGTAAGCTGTAATCGAGGTTGGCCTTTCTTAAACGAATGCGGTAACTACCAACCTTCCGCTGTTTTTCTGAAGTGTAAAAATTGAGTATTGTCTAGGGGCTTCGTTCCTCCAGAGAGTCAGCACACGCCCCGTTGTACCGACTATTGCTCGTTTCCCTCCTGCTGAATTCTAACACGACAATCCCGTTGTAGATGTCCAGGTTTCCCACATCGATAACACATCCACGTCTTCCATCCTTTCTTATTTTATTCTGTGACGCCGACCGTCGAGTCTCTGTTCCTTGTTCTTCTTCCTCATCGTTTGTGCCGTCGCGATCTTTTAGCGCGCACTTTATGACTTGTCCAACCAGACGCTGATTTTGCGGCCTCAAATTGCAAAGCATGTACCAGGGCTTCCGCACTGTTTTGGTGTCTTGCCATTCGTAAAACTTACTGTAGTTCGTTATCTCGGACACCAGCAGTAAATGTCTGCATCGCAAAACTCGTTCGAAAATCTTCTGGCGCTTCAGAATAGGCCAGTCTAATTAGTCTGTTGATACTTGCTTCAAACTCTTGAAGGCTCTCCCCGGAATGCTGTCGCCTTGCTCTCAACTGGGTGCAGTGCACATCTCGCAAATTTTTATCACCATACCGTAATTCCAGAGTTTTTATCAACTCGGGATAGATGTTTTGGCTGTCAGGTGGGACTTTCTGTAGTAGTTCTGCCGCGGGGCCTTTATAATGCGAGAACGAGTGAGACTGCTTTGTATTTCTCTGTCCAATTATTTGCGCATGCAGCAGCTTCAAATTGGCGGAGGTACGTTGCTTACTGCTTCCGTCAAATGTTGGAGCTTTGACATGAACTGTCCCTACTGCAGACAAAGTGACTTTCTCTATTAACTTATATTCTGCGTCTTTTTATGTCTTTATCATTGGTACAGTTTGTTCTCAAATTTGTTCTGGTTGTAACTTCAGGCACTGCTCGATTTCATTTTTGATCTGCTCTTTCATATTTGTAATCGAGTCTTTTATTTTTTGTTGACATAGCTTTTTCCACACTCGTGACTGATTTTACTACTTCAGCTATTTTATTATACCTTAATTCTTCAACACTCGAGACAGATTTTTCTACTTCAGCTGTTTTTAATGTCATTGATCTTGTACCTCTGATATTTTAGTAAATTGTTTATTAACCTCACCTCGTAGGAGACCGAATTTTGCAGTACTGTGTTCTTGGATCTGTTTCTGCTCTTGTATTAATGCTTTGATGTCTTCTGTTTCACGCATCCGTTCCTGTCGTCGTCGTTCCTCTGTCTCTAGAAGGAGGGTTTTCTGTCTCGCTTCCGCTTTCTCGTCTTGTCGTTTTTCTGCTTCTTTCGCCTCTTGTCGGCGTCTTTTCTCTGCTTCCTCTCTTTTTTGTCTTCGTTCTTCTTTTGTCTCTTCCCGTGTCTGCCATAGAAGCGCTTGGAAAGCTTCCATCATCTGACTGGCGTCCATTGTTTACCGATTAATTACGAATTACATTCGTCTTGTACAAAGTGTCCACTGTTTCCACTGTTAACCGTTCTATCCCAGTTCTGACACCACTGTTACGACGGTCTACTTGATCGTCGTGGGTACAGGGGAAATAAAATACAAGACACCAATTAAGTCACTAATCACCAGCTTTAATTTTTACAGTTAAACAGTTCGTAATTAACAACACAGTTTCTTACAACAAATCAAATAAAAATTGTTCACACGCAATAAAATGTTCACTAAAATTAAACACAATTGTATTACAATTATCCCGCCCGATTATTAAACACTTCACTAATATCCACTTGAACGCACACAGTAATATCGCCCGATAATCACTTGTAATCGCCCGACAATAAACTGACTGAGCATCCTTGAGTAATTGTATTTATAGCCCGCCGAAAATCTAGACGATTCCACATACCACGTATTACCCCTAAACTATGACGTAATTGATTGCGACCTTGACACAGTGAGAGCGGCCGCGGCCGGGCGAATTCTCACACCGTCTAGCAAATGCGTCGACAAGCACGTACGCCACACACGTTACATCCCGGATCCCTCTGGAACATTCGATAAACACGTAGATTGTTCTGTGATGTCGTAACAATATGTTCGCGTCACACCCCATTTAGACCCCAATTCATTTTGTTCAGCGTAATTTTTCTGGTCAAAATCTTAAAAAGGAAAAAACACGACAATCACTAGCCCACACTGCTCTCTTTTTCGTTCGATTGTGATACTCCTCTACAGGATATTTTCCGGATACTACTCCAAATTTCGGGAAATATTTTAATTTCCTCGGTACGAAAATGTAAACGGCCGAGTGAAATACCGGCCGATAACATGTTGGCCTACGCTAAAAGAGATTACAGGAGAGAAGAATATTTAACATTTCAGGACAGTAACAATTTATTTTAAAATCTCTCATTAGAATTTTTACCGAACAGTGGATAATTCGGAGTGCGGTAATCGCGTCAGTTATTCGAAAGATAAGAAATTTAAATATGAGGATACTGTAAGAAATTTAATGCAGTCTATAAATAATACTACTTATTATTTCTTTAAACTTTGTATTTACTACTTGTATTTACAATATTTAACTAAACATAACTATAATTCTAGTACGTAGGCTTTCACGGCCGGTGTCACTGTAATTACAAAATTGTAGCTTCTTATAAAGTTTCCTAACTAGATGTATCAATATACAATAAATATACGAGCATAACAGTAAAGTGTATTACTTAAAGATAAATTGGATTTTAAACACCCGTCTTATGGGAGAAGGAGCTTCAGGAAGAAATTCGCCCCGGGCCACCTGTGTTCTAGGTACGTCACTGGATCCAGCCATAATTACGATTACGTCAGATCAGCGGACGTGTGCACTGCTCAATAGACAACAATGTACGAAAGGCGGAGTAGTGTGTGCGGCGCCGCTGCGGTAAGGAGGGGAACTGCATGCACAGTGGACGTGCGGTGCCTGAGGTATGTGTACAGTCCAGTGGAATGCTCAAGTACTTTTTTTAAGACAGTAAAATTAATTTAACAGCTGCACTAGTAATCACTTAAAACTGTTGTTTCGGGTAAACAGTACTTTTTTTTTTAAACTACATGAAATTATAGTTAAAAAAGTTAACTTATGTATTAATGCGCTGAAATAGAATGTGTTGTTGGCATAATTTATTTAAAATTAGTAAAGCCAAATGCGACTCTTATATTACTGGTAAATTAAAAAAAAAATAAACACAAAAGCAAGGTAGCAAGCGAGGCCTTTTTGTCCAAAAAAAGTCAACGTTCACGGACACGTCAAGGTCTGCAACCTGCACCTGGTGGTGTCGACCATTGCTGGGATTGTGCCAAGCAATCTGTCCTACAAGTGGCTGTGCGATCAGTGTCAGTGTCAATGCGTCCTTGCGAGTGCCCGTCCATGGATCGGTCAGCTATGATACTGCTACATATAGCATTATGTCTGACAGGTACGTACACACATTACCCTGCTTACATATAAGTTGTTTGTTTCTGTACAAAACAAGTGAAGAAAAATAATTCAATTGATTTTAACACAAAAGGAAACGTTAAACAAAATTAATCAACAAAGTCAATGTTAGTTGTAATCTAACAAAGTTATTCGCGTATAGAAATCCCTTTAATCACAGAAAAGTTACCCGTACTTTTCTTAAATGTTTAATATAATTTGTTTCGTTGTGTGTTGAATTCATACGCACGCTCACGCGCGCGCGCCAAAACATTTACAATTTAAGTGATTTGATTCCTTCCTCGCTTTTTGTAAATCTAGTTTTTCCTACAAGCAATAATCACGTGACTGCATCTCAGTGGCGTACCTAGTCCCGGCATGGATTTCTTTCTGAGGCCCCCTCCCATAAGACGGGTGCTTATAATAGAATTTATCTTTAAGTAATACGTAGCAAAAACACTATAGTATTATATATTTGTTATATACTTACTGTATTAATACATCTAGTTAGGAAACTTTATAAGAAGCTGTAGTAATGTTTTATATAAAAATCGACTTTCATATTGTAAATTCAAAGTTTAATGAAATAATAAAAGTAGTATTATTTATAGGCTCGATTAAATGTATTTCAATACTTTATAATATACAATAAACTTATATATTGCAAAACAAATTTATCATTTCTGCAAAGAATACTTGTTAATTTTTTTTTCAAATCAGTTAGCAGTTTTAGTTCAAATTAGATGAACTTTCTAAAACGGCCGTTTTCTAGTTTTGGCCTCATAAAATTTTCGTTCTTTCGAGTAACTAACACGATTCCGCACTCCGAATTTTCACTGTTCAGTAAAAATTCTGTTGACAGACTTTAAAAAAGTTAAATATAATTATTTCACTATGGACTCGGAACACAAAGTTTTTACGGGTAAAAACGTAAATTTTATCTTATAGCCTGAACCGGTTTTCGCTTTTAAAAACTGAAAAAACTTACCTGCTTACCCGTAAAAGCTTTGTGTTCCGAGTCGGTAGTGAAATTTAGTTAAATAACGGACACGTCATGGACAACGAAATCCAAGAATTTAAATAAGTTGTTGGTGACCTGAAATATTAGATATTGTTCACTGGTGTAGGCCTACATGTTATCGCCCGCTATTTCACTCCGCCGTCGTACAGAGGCTCGGGCTTCTTGAGTCGTTGTCGGTGTCGTTGTCCTCCGTGCTGTTCGTGGTTTAATTTGTGACTTTCCACTGCATGGTAAGGCATTGACGCCAGGTACAACTGACGCTTCTTTGTTAGTACGAATATAGGCCTATAATTATCTAATAAAAAAATTTACCTTTATAATTTTATTTTTTAATATCTGTTGAACACTTTATGAGGTAGGGTTGTAAGGTATGTAGATTTCAAAATAATATGAAAAAAATATTTGGAATCAATCGATTAAATCCTGGAACTCTCCTAGTGTTACGTTTCAAGACGTGACACTAGATCATTTGCAGATACAAAATTTTCCAAAAAACTTAATGTTCCAAATCTGGAGGCCACCTACTAAGTGGTGCCAGGGGTGGTCCGCCCCCTTTATTCCGCTACTGCTGCGTCTTCAAAGTCTTCAGCGTCTTCTCTTTACCGGTTTACACCCAATGTTTACATTTAACCTTAAAACGAAAATTAGTTCAGGCTATAAGGTAAAACTTTTACGTTTTAACCCATAAAAAACTTTGTGTTCCGAGTCGGTAGTGATTTAATTATATTTAGTAACTTTGAATTTATTGACATCGCCCGTGCGAGCTGCAGACAAAACTTATAAGTAATTTAGTTAGTTATTTAATGTTTTTTCTAATGTGAATTTTATTTTGTTGTGTAATTATTAATAGAATTTAATATATAATATATGATAATGTCTTTATTTTCTTAAACATATATGGAGTGTCATTAGTATATCTAAAGTAGCATCCTAAGGGGGTCGTTCAATTTTATTATGTTTATTATGATGTTGATGCTTCCATATGAAACGCCACCTGTGTGGTGGTTTAGTTTATTATTATACTGCAAACAATTTTTAAAAAATAATTTTTGAATTTATAGTTAATTGACTATTGTTTGTATCAGTTTCATTATTTGTTTGGAGTGTATTTGTTATAGAATTATGTATAAAACCTTACTTTATTATTTATTAATAATTATTAATTACGTAATATATTTACAGTGAAACTATACATAAAATAAATAACCCATGCAACTATGAAGATCCTTTACACAATAGCATTTACAAAATTGAATGCAAAGTCTGAAACAGATTGAATATAGGCCAACAATAGCATTTAAAAGCACAATATATAAATAAAGGCTCTCTCCGTCCTACTCTCTGTCTGTCTTTGTCTTTGTCTGTCTGTCTGTCTGTCTGTGTCTCTCTCTCTCTCTCTCTCTCTCTCTCTCTCTCTCTCTCTCTCTCTCTCTCTCTCTCTCTCTCTCTCTCTCTCATAGTTGTAAAATACTGTTACGACGGTCTGCTCGATTGTCGTAGGTACAGTGGAAACGAAATAAGTACAAGACGCCAATTAAGTCACTAATCACCAGCCTTAATTTTTACAGTTAAACAGTTCGTAATTAACAACACAGTCTCCTACAACAAATCAAATAAAAATTGTTCACATGCAATAAAATGTCACTACTATTAAACACAATTGTATTACAATTACTGTCCGATTATAAAACACAACACTTAACTAATAACCACTTGTACGCGCACAGTAATTTCGCGCGACAATAACTCTGGAACCGCGCTGTCAATATATCGCACTAATACTGACTTAAGGCCGCTGCCACCATGTATTTATACCTGCGCTCACAGACCAGAATGTTCCTAATTTTGTCTTAGCGCTCGTGTGAACTACGTAAATAACTACGGCCTTGACACAGTCCGCGCGGCTGGCGCCTTCGAGAAACCTCTCGAAAATGCGTCGACAAGCACGTACGCCACACGCGTTACATCGAGATTCTTCTAGCACATTCGAGAAACACGTAGATTGTTTTGTGATGTCGTAACAATATTGTATGTTTTAGTAAAAAGGTAATCACTGAGATGCATTTCAAAATAAAGGTTTAATTTGCTATCTGAAAAATTCATATCCATATTGCTCTGTATAAAGTTGGTTACTTCTCAAATATACTTCCCTTCTTATAAATGCATATTAATATTCATATTTCCCTATATAAAGTTGGTTACTTTTCAAATGTATTTCCCTTCTTATAAATTCATATGCATATTCGGATTGCTCTGTATAAATTTAGTTACTGTTCAAATGAACTTCCTTCCTTATAAATTCATATTCATATCCATATTCATATTGCTCTGTATAAGGTTGGTTACTTTTCAAATGTACTTCCTTTCTTATAAATTTATATTCATATTTTCAAACAAAATATTTTTTAAGGCTGATAAAGGTTATATAAGTTTATCATTGTCCTCTTTCAAAATCTACCACTTCTACACAGAGAAGATTCGCTTACTATTATCACAGTGCGCCTGCTGTATATGCTGGTTATATCATACTTATATTGTTTGTTAAGTTGGTTTTGTTATAATATTATCGTTAGTTCATTTGCTATTCTAAAAGTAACTGTACGATTTAACAATTCATGTGTTTAGCTGTAAGGGAGATTTAGGACAAGCTGTGTTTGTTCTTACTTATGCAACGCTTTATATAAATATTCGTGAAAATATTTTGTTTACTCTAGAAAGACCTAAGACTTCCCAAAGGATACTTTCTCATTTATTCTATAATCGGAATAGTAAACAAGTACACTATAAAAACTGACAGGATACAATGTAAAAGCATCAGTTCCAGCGAACTGCTTGGCTTCGCTTGGCTCGAGCTTGTGGCTTGTGCCGTATTGTACGTGTTAATTGTTTGTTAGATTTGAGTGGACTTGAAGTTATAATAATTGTTTTAGCTTAGTAAGTTCTTGAAGTATTAAATTTGTTCAAACTATAAACTGATATCAATTTACAAAAGTATAATGTTATATTCAATAAACCTGTTGCGTCTTAGACGCTCTCGATGAATCTTAAGTTGGTCTTAGAACGCTTATTGAGGTGCTGGTGTGAAATGAAATGATGAAGTGGACTGTATATATTCTTGAGATAATAGTTTCTTGAAAAATTAACAAGAAATAATTGCTGGCGCGTGCAGTTTTAGCGCGGCATAATGCCGATAATTAATATAGAATTAAATATTGAAAACCCATAACAGAGTGTAGAGGCCGAGATCGCCCAAGTAAATTATCGCATGATGGTCATGCTAAAATTATGAAATATTGAAACCTTATGTACCCGCGGCTTGCGAACAAGCCGTGTTGCCTGTACGGAGTCTTGCAAGGAACTAACTTAAATTTGGCTGCTGTCGGCCTGTATCAAACCGGCAGCAGATAACAGATATAAAAATGACGTCACTACACGCACCTGCAATGCGGCACTTTACAGTACAAAGTTTTCATAGGTACAAAGTTTAACCATACTGCCCGCACAAAATCGGGGCGATTTTGCAACTTAAGTAATTGTGTGAATAGTACATGGTAATTGGCATTACATGATATCAAATTCAATAATAAATAACAATTGCTAATACAATAACAACGACATAACAATTGACATGTATAACAGTAGAGCAATGACACCCAGCAAATTAATAGTAGATAACAATATGATTAACATACCAAATTCTTGTAAGGATACATAATACATAATGATTTACGTTACATAGTAATAGAACAATAATAATAAAATTCCATAACAAATAATAACATGGTAATGATACATGATAATACAACAATCAGGCAGACATAATAGTTGGGAGTACATAATAATAGGATAATGATCACTACATAACCATAGAATAAATACAATAGTGAAAGACATAATAATTGATACAATAATATTAGAATCTTAATCCCCAAAAAATTCAAAAATACCCAAGAACATGATAGTGATACACAATAGTACAATAGACATAATAATAGTGTAGTAATCATAACAATATAAATCATGTGATCGCCTGGGGAATGTCCCGGGCGTGACGCACGATAATGCGATAAAGTTAACATTACTGATACGTGTCGCATGAATGCTCATGCGCTTAGTCTAATGCCACCGGAAGTGGACATAATTTATGAATGGGTCGACGTAGGATACCATTAGCGGTGCGAACATCCGCGACGCGCACTATTGAATCCTGACCCGAATAGACGTTCGTGACTACCCCGCGTTTACACTGCAGTGGGGGGGAACTGTCATCTAGAATAAGGACGAGTTGTCCGGGAGTCAAATTTTTTGACGGGATGCGCCATTTGTTGCGTTGTTGTAACTGGTGCAAGTAATCTTTCGACCACCTGTTCCATATAGATTGGGTGAATCTTTGGAGCAGCTGCCATCTGCCCAGACGGCTAATATTGACTTGGGAATAGTCAGGTTCCGGGAGTGCAGTGAGCGGAGAACCAACAAGGAAGTGTGCTGGAGTTAAAGGTTCGGGGTCCCTAGAGTCATTGGAGATGGCGAACAAAGGGCGTGAGTTGAGGCAGGATTCTATTTGAGTTAGGATAGTGTAAAATATTCCTCAAACGTAAGAATGGTTCCGCCGACAACGCGCCGCAAATGGAATTTGACGCTCTTGACTCCGCTTTCCCACAGGCCACCGAAATGAGGTGCTGAGGGGGGGAATATGGACCATTTATGGTCCCATGGTAACATGGTATCCCATGTTATGGGAATAAAGGACCATTTGATGCCTTGGGCAGTGGTAAAATCCTGGGTGGTCTGTTCAAAACCATTAGAATGAAAAAGTTTGTACAATTCGTGAAGTGAGCTACTAGCACGACGAAAATTTGTACCATTGTCGGAAAATATCTGATCAGGGATACCTCGACGCGCTATAAACCGTTTTAATGCTGCTATGAAGGCGTCTTAGGTAAGGTCTGAGACTAGTTCCAGGTGAATAGCTTTAGTGACCATGCATATAAATAGAGCAATATAAGCCTTTGACGTCGATTTTGAACGCTGCCCGCCATGACGTATAAGTACGGGACCGGCATAGTCGACTGCAGATTGAGAAAATGGCTTAGCAGGCGTAACCCGGGAAGGGGGTAATTGTCCTAATAATTGGCTTGCGCCCCTAGCACGGAAACGAAAACAAGTGATACATTTGTGTATTACTGATCTTATATATGATTAATTATCCAATATTTTTGCCGTAGAGAGTCCTGAGTCAATAAGAGACAGGCGCAAAGTTCAAGTCTGGGTAATGTTATCTGCATCAAGGGAGCAACTCTAGACTTAGAACATAACAAGTTTGATGAGATGACGTAGTTTGAATAGACCGTACGCACATAAATACAACACGCGTACCCCTTCGCTGACGCGTCGGCAAATCCATGGAGCTGGAATGAAATGATTTGCGATTTATTCAAACTCTTTACAGACCTTGGAATTTTAAAGTAAGTGTCTGAAATCAGCTGAGAATAAAGTTCTACCCACTGATTAGATAATGAATCTGATAAGGGTTCGTCCCAACTTGTACCTGTCAACCACAATATCTGCATAAAATGCTTACACCAGAATGTAACCGGGACAATGAGTCCCATAGGGTCGTAAATTCCTGCGGTAATTGATAATATCCTTCTCTTGTTGAATACCTCTACATTAACATGCCTCTGGACACTATATACGAAACTATCTTCGTCAATGTTCCATTGAATACCTAAAGTACGAACAGTTTGATTTTTGCTAAGGTCGAGGGAGGAATGAGCGTGCGAAGCTATAATGGTCTGATAATTTGAAAACCATTTGTGCAAGATAAAACCGTATTGGCTTAATAAATCTGTGATGTCGGATTTCATTTTAGATAGGACGTGCGGGTTATCTGAACCGGTCATGAGATCGTCCACATAAAAATCGTTTCCGATGGCTGAGCAAGCAATAGGGTGTTTAGTTTTATTTTCCTAGGCTATTTGAGCCAGACATCTTGTAGCAAGAAATGACGCACTTGCAGTCCCATATGTGACTGTCCTCAAGGCGTAATGTTGGAGTTCCCTATGGGGGGCGTCGCGCCAGACAATACGCTGCAAATTGGAATCCTTGGGTTTAACTAAAATTTGCGATACATCTTCTCAATGTCCGAAATGAGGACATATCGGTGAGTGCAAAATCGAGTCATAATAGAGAACAGATCCTGCTGGACCGTGGGACCAACCATCAATGTGTCGTTCAAGGACAAATTATTTGTCGTTTTGGCAGAGCCGTCGAAAACAACTCGCAATTTGGTAGTTATACTAGAGCCTTTAAAACCTGAGTGGTGCGGCAAGTTAAAAGTGTCTGACTGGTTAACTGACAAATCGTATGCATCAAGCAAAGATATGTGACCAAGTGACCAAGAGTTAAATATTCATGCATGAATGTGCTATAGTCTTTGTGAAGAGCAGGGTTCTGCTTGAATTTGAGTTCCAGTGCTTGAAATCTGCGGATAGCTCCGTGAAGAGAATCGCCCAAATGAGAATTGTATGACCTAGGAGGTAGGGATACCACAAATCTGCCATCATTATTACGGAAAGTATTAGATACAAAATGACTTTCGCATTCCGAGTCCTCAGCGGAGGGAGCACGAATAGCAACGTCCTCTAACTTCCAAAAGTCCTTTAGTTGCGAGGAAATGGCATTATTATCCTCACATGCTATGAATGATGAGACAGGTTTTGCCATGTCGACATTAAATGGCAAGTTACCCGCGAGAATGAATCCCAATTTTGTCTCCTGTAGTATGGGAAAATGTGGGCTACGGATGAATTTGGCAGGTACAATTAATTGTAAGTAATACTGAGCACCAAGCAATAGGTCGATTTGCGAAGAGACGTTCAGTTGTGGGTTGGCTAGGAATATGCCTTTGGGTAAATTTAAAGATGAGATGTCAAATGATTCCACAGGGAGATTGTTCGTGATACTGGGAAGCACAGCGCAATGTATGTTTAAACTAAAATTCTTATAACGTGAATGCAAACTTACCATAGTACTGAAGTCACCTTGAGATAATGAATTATTTATACCGGTGATGGGCAATTGAGATTTAATTAGTTTTAGACCCATGCGACGTGCGAAATTCATGGTACAGAAGTTAGTTTGCGATCCTGAGTCCAATAAAATCCTAACTGGGTGCTTCCTACCTGCATGGTCAGTTGTCATGCAGACAGCGGTGTATGATAATATAGATTTGTTAGTTTGCAGTTTTAGTGAAAACTGATTGTTGCTGCACGAAGCGTTATTGCCTGATACGTGGATCATTGTGTGGTGGCGTTTAGCGCATGTCCTGCAAGCAAATTTGGAGGGACAGTGTGCGAGATCATGGCCTGGACGTATGCAATTTAAGCAGAGTTTATTTTTAATTAAAATATTTTTTCGTTCCATGGGAGATATAGCTACGAATTTTGGACAGCCAGAAAGGCGGTGTTTACCACGACACAGCTGACAGATGTTATTACTGATATGAGAATGGAATGTCGACCTCGTTATATCAACCGGTTTAATAGCTTTGCAATAGTGATTCTTATCGGTAACGTGCATTCTGCTTACTGAGGTGGTCGTGCTGTTGGCTTTTTGCAATAGCTGCCTTCTATTATTTAAAAATTTAATAAAATTATCGAAATTTGGAAATCGCTCATCTGAAAGACTTTCTTTCCAGAGCCGACACGTCTGGTTATCGAGTTTTTGCGTTAAGTATTAAACGAAAATGATTTCAAATGTATTTACCGTTAAACTCAATGAATTTAAAGCATTTATATTCGCGGTGATCTCGTCAATGAACTTGGAAATGCTAACCATGGACTCTTGTTGAATGGACTTCACGCTCAAGACATTCCCTATGTGATAGGCTGAGACAATTAATTTGCTGTCATACCTGGCTCTTAATAGATCAATAGCTACCGCATAATTTTCATGGGTGATTGGAAGAGATTTTATTACATTTAACGCCTCGTCCCTTAATGAAGAATGCAAGTAGTGCAATTTCTGAATGTCCGTCAGGTCAGTTCTGACGTGCACTAATTGCACAAATATATTATAATAATGTTGCCAATCAATAATGCTGCCTGAGAAGCAGGGCAGTTTAATCGGCTCTAACTGTATAGGGGGGGGGGTTTAATTGGTGTAACTTGAACTTGAACCAACGGTTTCTTGTTCACCTCCTCTACCTGCTCTAATAAATGGTGTAACTTGCACTCAATATTACAGAGATCATGCTCTGTTTGAACTCTGTCACTGACTGATGCGAAATCGGAATCGCCACCCTCAATCTGAGTCTGAATTTTGTCATACTTCGCGGACAATTCCATCAAATGGCGGAGTTTAATTTTCAATGCATGATGATCGCTTAAGTCCGGGTCGAAATTGTCAGCGAAATATTCACACGGGATATAGATGCCTTAATTGTGCCCCGTTCCTTAATTAACGCCTTCACATCAGCCATGACCGTAATGTAAAATATGATTTGAAAACGATAGTTAAATGTAGAGCAGGTGAACAATTGTTGTAATTGTGAATAATTTGCTGAAATCTGATATGATGCGGGAGCCAGTGATCTGTGTACACCTTAATATATAACTTACTATAATAGGTACTTCATTTACTTAAAAAATAGTTATGAAAGTTATTGAAAACATGAAGTATTCAAAATGACAATATACCTATAGCCTTATCACATCACTTAAATTTCTTAATACATTATAGTACAGCTACGTAAATGAAAATTTATGTACGTATGTACATATGAAAATCTAGATAAAAATACAAGATTATGGCCACTTGACAATAATATCTGTTCATGTAGAAATTATTAAACGCTATTAAATCTGTGCAAAAATATTACATAGTTTGCTGTACCCATCAATTATACATGAAAAATTATAAAAAATGAAAGTCTATAGTCACGTGGATGTTGAATACCTGCGTGCTCAAGCTGGCTTCGATCCCGTTGTTCGATCCTGTTCGGCAATCCTTAGAAGTTGGCGCACCGCCTGTTTCTGCTGGTCGGGTGACGCTGAAAGTTGTAGCTCCGTAATTTTAAAGTTGTGGAATTTCGTTGCTGTAGAACAAATGATGCTATCTTGCCGTGTCTTGTTGTCTCAGAGTTGCTGCTCTGCAGAATCTTGTAGTGTTGAGTATGAAGTAGTTTTTAGAACAATGGAGGCACGCAACGGCCAGCAATCTGAAGTTTGAAAATGTTGGGGTTTGAACCAAACGTCGTTTGGGCCCATTAAATGAAATATTTCTGAAATCGTAGTGGACCAAAATCCGGTCGCGGTGGACCAAAAATGTTGCGTCTTAGACGCTCTCGATGAATCTTAAGTTGGTCTTAGAACGCTTATTGAGGTGCTGGTGTGAAATGAAATGATGAAGTGGACTGTATATATTCTTGAGATAATAGTTTCTTGAAAAATTAACTAGAAATAATTGCTGGCGCGTGCATTTTTAGCGCGGCATAATGCCGAAAGTTAATATAGAATTAAATATTGAAAACCCATAACAGAGTGTAGAGGCCGAGATCGTCCAAGTAAATTATCGCATGATGGTCATGCTAAAATTATGAAATATTGAAACCTTATGTACCCGCGGCTTGCGAACAAGGCGTGTTGCCTGTACGGAGTCTTGCAAGGAACTAACTTAAATTTGGCTGCTGTCGGCCTGTATCAAACCGGCAGCAGATAACAGATATAAAAATGACGTCACTACACGCATCTGCAATGCGGCACTTTACAGTACAAAGTTTTCATAGGTACAAAGTTTAATCAAAACCAATAATTCAGATTATCTTGAATTACTAAATTCTTTATTTAGGCAACGTACCTCTAACGGTTACTTCACTTAGCCACTCGAGTGAGTGATCGCGGTGTTTTACATTCAGGTAGAATATAAATGGTGTCAGAGGTGTGCGGTACGCCTGAAAGATATCCTGAATAAAGGTTGTTCGAATAGAAGAAAGAAGAAAGAAAAATCTCCATCGCCTGTACCTAAAGGACATCACTTGAGACTTGAGACTTGGCAGCACACACAAGTAAGTGACAACTAGTAGGTTAGTGTGGAACACCACAGAGAAATACGTAATTTCAAGTACTGAGTATAATTACCATAATGTCTCTTATAAAATTAGATACCGCTTTACAATTAATAATTTAATGCACTTTCACTTGTGAAAAAACTTACTTTTTGTTATATCCTCAAACGTAGGTTTCGGAGTGGTTTGCTCCTTTCTCAGTGAGGAAACCTCAAGGAGCAAACCATTCCGAAACGTACGTTTGAGGATATAACAGAAAGTAAGTTTTTTCACAAGCTAAAGTGCATTAAATTAGTAATTGTTAAAGTGCTGTGAAAGAAGTGATGATCATTCAAAATAATATTATCACCGCTTTACAACTAATGTGCTGAACTTTGTCGTGCAGCTCTGTCAGTCAATTCCAATCAGAGAGTGCACCGATACCTAGCGGTAAAACGATGCGAAATTAATGTATCTACCGTTGATAGTTAAGGGCAGTACTGAATTAAAGTAATAATTCGTGCTGCGCTCTTGTATCGAAATAAGACAGTCTTATTACAGTGCCCGATCGCTGTCGCTATCTGTCGGCTTGTTGAGGCATTATAAAAGCCAGGTGCCGCTACCTGTCGCCTGATTAAAGACGGGCGAAGTGCTTCACCAACTGCGTTCCTTGTGCTTGTCTCGACTTGGAATTCTAAGTGATTGCCTCGTGGTAAATTCCTTCGGTGGAGAGAAGAATTAATTCCATCTTCTACTTCTAACAACTATGGAAAGATAAGTTCTTAAACGACTGCGGTGAGTCTTAATTACATTATATTTTATTATATACTAAATTTCACGGGAGAAAACGTTTTTTTTAGTAAGCCTGAGTGAGCGTGCCCACTTGTTCAATCGTGCATTCTGAGATACGTAATTGTTGTAAAGTTTTTATAAACTAATAAAACTAGATTATTGGAGTGTCTGAATCTCGGCCCTAAAACCTAAAGTACATTAACAACAAAATAATTAAGTTTGAACTTTCATTAACACCGATGTGATGAGATACGTGTACATCAAAATGTTGCACAATAGTTGTTGGTTAGGTGGTATAAAGTTTTGCTACAAGATTAGTAAAACCTTATACATATATATGGGAACTTACTCAGGCACGTTTTAAATGTAAATCATGTCACATTCAAATTAATGGTGTTCTCAAATTATATGTAGTAAGAAAACTATGTGTTTTAAATAAATTCTGCACCACGTGGTAACCACAATTTCACTCAAAGTAATAAGTTCATAAGATGTTGCAGAGCCAAAATAAATTTTTATATTGCAAAAAGTAACTCACATTAGGTGAGGTTCAGTTATAAAGAATCATTGTTAGAGAGTTTTTAAATAAGGCATGTTGGCCAAAATAATATTACCAAGTTTCATTATGTAGCACATAATTAGGTGTTGTTTTTATATATGTATTTTGGAGGGTGTCCAAACAGTGGGGGCATTTGTGTGTGGTCTCTCACTAAAAATGTAATGTGTGAGCAGGGTTCGCCGACCAGAGACAAAGTCCTGCTACATTGCTGAACGAATTCCATCTTAAAAAGCTCCACACTCGCCACCGAAGAGAATTAGCTCACCACAACAACAACAACATGCCAATCATAAGATCGCCACGTTACCAATAAAAGACCATCCTTCTGGACCCATAAGCAGGTGAAAAACAACCATTTATAATTAACACGTAGAATCAACATGGCACCACCAGTTATACATAACCATCAGTTTCTACCTTTCAAGTTAAACATTCATTTGGATCCCCAATTGATGGGACAGTTTAGTGTGTACACTAAGAAAAAGAATTAATTGTAAAATTTCAATATATTTATAGTAAATTGTCAGTTCAGAGACTGATATGGTTACAAGACAGCATCCAACATAGATTTCCACTCATTTAATTATAGGGGTTTCTCTACAGAGTTAAAGTCAGTTTTGCTATTAGTAATTTCACATGTTCAATTCACTATGCATAAAAACATATATATATTCTCTTAATTTAAAATATCAGTTTATTTCATTTGTATAAAAAGATTACTGGGGAGGTAGGCGAATTTTTAACTAGTTTCAACCAAGCTATGCATGTCGAAACACTTTTCAACTTGTTTGTCGAGACTTTGTCGAGACTTGTTTGTTGAAACAAGCCGAAAGTTGAATGAACATGTCCGTCTCTGACCCAAGTGTATTTTTTTATAAGGTGCTAATATTGTGCAATTTTTCTCTTTTCATTAATTGGCCCTATTTAAGTATATATAAATTCTTTATACTAATTCTGATAACTGGGGGGCGTTAATTATTTTAAACAATTTTTATTTCTCACCCTAATTAAGTATTTTAGCACTTAGGCACTTACTTTTAAATTTTTATGTCCTGGGGAGCACTGTGCGCTTTAACATTCTCTTATACACATGACGTGCAATTAACCCACACCATGTGGGTACTATTATAAATGTAAATTTCTAATCCTAATTCGGATTATTATAAAAGGAAAAGTTAGAATTTATATACACCAGAAGGGTAATATAACAAAAGGGCGTGGCAAGAGACCTTTATGTATTTTATGTATTTTATGTATACTATTGTATAATGTATTTTTGTCTTGTGGAACATGTTATGTGTGTATATTTCTGTGTACATTTTGGGGGTTATAAATATTATACATTTTCTGTACTTTTGGTGGGAACTTGGGATATAGGGATTTATTATTCAGGGTCTTTTACAACAGAAAGTTAACACATGTAGTCATGTGGATATATCCTTTTTAGTTTTTTTTAAGGGAGGTATTCTATCTCAATAATCGTGGCTGATCATTTCTTTAAGGAAATTAATTATTTTATTTAACAAGTATAGGAATTGTCACCTTTAAAATTTATTTAATTTGTTGCGTAATTATTTTATTATTAATAGTAACAAGGAATGAAATTATTTATCTTCATTGGTTCATATACAGTATTCTAAAAGGAACACATGATATAAATTTTATATTTTAATAAATAGTTTAATGGGAGCTTTATTTTGAGGTTAATGATTATTTTAAATTTTCAATTCATTGATGGTGTGACATAGCAATTATTTTCTTGGATTCAGTTAATATTTTTCAGGTGGCCTTGTTGAGAGAGTATACTTATTTATTTAACTATTTTAAAGGGGAATTAAAGATTACTGTTGTATTTATTTATTCATTATATTTTTATTATGAGATAGAATAATAAAAAGGGATTTGTTAATTATTTAATTCTTGAGTTTTCATTGCAAGTCCCGTCTCAATGGATCCAGCGCAATTTTTAGCTTCTCTAGGCCTTAGCCTAGTTTTAATTAACTTGTGGCCCCTCTTTACAAAAAGAAATATTCTTTTTGTTTTAACTACTCAAGATGAAGTAGGGGTTACACTAATACCAGAGTATGGTGATGATAAAAACACAGATTTACAATCGTATATTGATGGTGTAAATTTTGTCTTACAAAACGTAAAAACTGAGGAATATAATAACTATTTACATGTTGCAAAAATTAGACTTAAGTGTGAGATAGGAGCAGCAGTGTGTAGATCCGATATTGAAACGTGGAACGAATTAAAAGGATTTTTAAGGAATAGAATCGACAAACAACAAAGTATAACGTCTTACCTACGTTATAACATCGGGAACCTGTGCTTAATTGCCTCGGATCAATTGCACGGGCTGCCATAGTCGTAACGAACTTTTAATTATTAATGTTACAAGCTGTAGTTAGAATTAAAGGAAATCTTACATGGGTGTCTGATGATTTATTCACTCAGGAGTATGTGTTATGTAATGACATCTCTTTATTAAATGATTTGTTTAACAATTCTACATGAGTTTTTCACTATAAGGTTTTCTTAATAAATAGTTTACGAAATATTTTCTGAAAGGGGCCCACAACAAAAGGATTGTTATGTGCTAGCTTTTTCCACGGATCCGGGATACTAAATTGGTTTGTAAGTTAAGCTCACTTACTCATATACTATCAAACTATTTGGGGGCCATTTGAAGAATGGACTTAATTTAACTTTTAGTATCTGTGAAGCTTTATAATAGCACTATGTGCTTATATTAGCACTACTTGCTACTACAAATATTTTTAGTCGTATGACGTACTACATTTTACAAAGTGACTATTATTAAAGCCTTTTATATTGTTATTTAAACTGTCTTTTACAAATCATCTTTTTTGAATGGTAATTAACCACGGAAGACAAGTCTCCGTGTCACCTGTGATATCCTGAAGTTTACTCCGTGTCCTGGTCCTTGGTCCTTGGGGTGTCCACAGATGTTTGATCTTTATTGTAGTTTACTTTCCTGCTGAAGTTCCTGAAGTGATTCGGTAATTATGAAGCTGGTATGCTGTTCTCAGAAGTCTGGTAGCTAAGCACCTTTAGTAGTATAACTCGAGTAAATGTTTTTGTTTACCACAGAAATGCACGTCACATCGTTATATATAAAATGTTCTCACTTTTGGTACCTCGTACCTTTTTAATTTAAACAAACATTGAGATCTTACACTTAGTCAATAGAGATGTCATCCCTCACACTTATTTATTCCTTTTTGTTTTAAATGGTTACATGTTTACTTTATAACACACTAATTTACCGCTACATTCCTCTGCACATTGTTAAAGCTGCACACTAAAATAAACAGCTATTGTCGTACTTTGGGGCATGTTTCAGGTCTGTAGTGTTTACTAAGAGAACGCTCCATCTCGACTGATGTACTATGTTAGGACAGGTAAGTTAACTGCGCGGAGTTTACGCATCATCATAAAATAGTTCCACCTTTATTTGATATTTACGGTATTAATGTTTGACCTTTTAATTATCCAAAGATATGCTTTACTTCAGAATTAATTATAGTATACTACTGTTTTGTTGTTTATTTATTTATTTAATTTCAAATTTACAAGTATTATTAGTTTAGTTTATGGGTCGGTATGCAAGTTGGTTCCGGTTATCGCATGTCAATGCATGGTAAATTATTAAAGGGGTTTCTTTACTTTTACACTCGCATTCCTTTTTGTCTTTTTAAATTTCTTTATTAAATATTATTTTGAGTTATTTAAGGGATTTAAAATTAGTTTAAATGTGCGATTTGAGAAAAATTTAAATTTCTCTCCTTTTTACATTTCCTATTTTAAAATCGTCACAAAAGCGAATCCTTTTTAGAAGACCAACTTATTTGCATTAAACAGAAACCAAACCAAACTATTCAACATTTGGCGGACAGAATAGAAAAAATAGGACATAAGCAAATAATAGCCTTATGCAGAACGGGTATAGGCAGTAAAATGGCCGAATTAAGCACTGAAAGACGCATACACAAAAGTTGTAGGCATCTGCATTCACAATTAGACGGAATGCAGTACTTCTCTACGGTAGACTTATAATCAGGTTTTCACCAGATCGAGATAAAAGAAAAAGATAAGGAAAAAACGGCATTTAGTACGCCTCAGGGTCATTTCGAATACGATCGCATGCCTTTTGGATTAAAAGGAGCACCAGCTACCTTCCAAAGACTTATGAACGAAGTATTAAGAGGTTTAATCGGTTCTATTTGCATTGTGTATATTGATGACATCGTATATTATGGTAGAAATCTAGAAGCTAGCCTTGCTAATTTAGAATCAGTTTTTAAAAAATTAAGAGAACACAAGTTACTTCTAAATGCAGAAAAATGTTCATTACTATGTACTAGTGTAACGTATTTGGGACATGTCATAAGTAAAGACGGTGTTTTGCCGGATCCTTCTAAAGTAGACGCTGTAAAGAAATTCCCAACCCAAGTAATTTGAAAGAATTAAAAAGCTTCTTAGGTCTAGCAAGTTATTACAGTAGGTTCATAAAAGACTTTGCAAAAATCGCTAAGCCACTAAATTCACTATTTAAGGTCGGAGTTGAATTTCAATGGAAATCGGAACAAAACCAAGCGTTTAAAACTTTGAAAGAGATACTAATAACTGAGCGTTTGTTACAATACCCAGATTTTAGTAAAGAATTTGTGTTAACCACTGATGCATCCAAGGAAGCATTGGGGGCTAAACTGTCACAAGGGGACGTAGGAAAGAACAAACCAATAGCATATGCAAGCCGAACTCTAAACAAAGCCGAAAAGAATTACAAGACAACGGAATAAGAGTTACTTTCCATTGTCTGGGCAGTTAAACATTTTAGACCCTATTTATGGGGTAGGCATTTAATAATAATAACCGATCACAGACCGCTAAAGTGGTTGATTAGTTTAAAAGGCCCCGGAAGTAGACTGACCAGATGGACTATTAAATTAAGCGAGTATGATTTTGAAATTATGCACAGACCAGGGAAGTCCAATCAAAACGCGGACGCACTTAGTCGAGTAGCTATAGCGAAAGTAGGTATAACGCCAGCAGACATATTAGCCAATCAGAAAAAGGAAGAAGATCTGCAAGAGATCAACAAGACTTTAAAACAATATGAGAAGGACAATCAGGGGTAACTGTACTACATAGACGATAAGGACCGAAGGAGGCTTAGAGTTCCTAGAGATAACCAAATAAAAATAATGGAGGCTTACCATGATACACCTTTTGGAGGCCATCAAGGAGTTGACAGAACTACCGACATTATTAAGGAAAGATATTACTGAAAAACATGGATAAGGACATCGCAGATTACGTACTAACCTGTAAAAAGTGCAACGAAAGGAAAACTTTCAACCATGATAGAGCTCCAGTATCCATGAAAATAACTACACCTTTGAAAAGACCGTTCCAAAAAGTTCCCTTGGATATAGTAGGCCCGTTACCAAAAACCTACATGGGAAACCAGTACATCTTTACCTTCCAAGATCATTTCTCTAAATATCCTGAAGACTTTGCTTTACCTGACCAAAAAGCAACTACGATAGCAAAGGTATTTGTAGAAGAAATTATATGTAGACATAGCACTCCTGAGACATTGCTTACGGACCAAGGAACGAATTTTACTAGCGAACTGTTTCAGGAGATATGCAAATTATTAGACATCAGTAAAATCCAAGCTACCGCCTATCACCCAGAGTCAAACGGAATTTTAGAAAGAAGCCACCAGACGATAATGGCGGGACTAAGTCTGTTTATTGACGAAGATCAAAGAAACTGGGACGTGTGGTTACCTTATGTAATGATGGTTTACAGATCGACGCCCCACACTACAACAAAGTACTCTCCGTATTATTTGTTACACGGACGGGAAATGCGCTTACCAACAGACTGGGTACGAGAAGAAATACAGCAAGATTTAAGCGAAGATGATCTAATACAAGAAATTAAACGAAGAATACAGATAGCAAATCAGAAGGTGATAGATAATATTCAACGGAAAAAGGAAAACAGTAAAATACTGTACGAGTTCATATTGAGAGTTTAGAAGACACGATTACAAAACGTAGTACAATTTTAGATGCGTTGAAGCTAACTGAATCAGCTTGTAATGATATAGAGAGAGAAGTGAACAAGTTCTATTTAGGCATTGACGCCATGCGCCAAGGTAAACTTAGTACGATGTTAATACCACCAGAAAAACTCAGTACGTATCTAAATAAAATAAATCAACAATTAAGGACAAGTTCCACACTGCCGCTTGTTGTCACTCAACAAACAATATATATGTACTATGACTTTATAGAATCCGTAGCGTTACTAGTTAATGGCCACATTATCCGCATTTTCCTAAGAATCCCACTGTAATATGTTGACCGTACCTTAACCCTATACGAAGCATTACCTATTCAAACTCCCACTCCTAAGACTAAAGAAAATTCACTGTATACTTTTATCAATCCTGGAATGGAGTTTCTAGCCATCTCCATAAACGAACAACACTTCATCCCGATGACACAGAGACAAGTAGACGAGTGCAAAGGAGGAAGTACGAAGATCTGCAACGGCCCGAACGTTGTTAATCATCTGAACTCTGGACTGGAAACCTGCGAGATAGCCTTCTTCAAGTGAATAACACCTCCGCTGAACAGATGCGGCACAAGAGTGACTTACATTGGAACGTCCATGTGGGCAGAGGTTCCGAAGACAACAGGTTGGCTGTTCGTCATCGCAAAAGAAAAGAGCCTCACCATTACCTGCATAGGCCGCGATGGACATCCAGAACATGATGGGACTGAATGGGTTCACGGAACAGGAATACTAGAATTACCAACGAAATGCCAGATGACGGGATCATCCTTCACGATTTACATTAGATTATAGATCTTTAGAAAAAGAAAATATCAGTAATGTAATTACCATACCAAATGTAAATTTTAATAGTTATTACTTCCATATTCCTTAAGGAATGGAAGTATGGTGATGGCAAAAAAAATCGTGTTCGAGATTATTGCAGATTCTGATTGTACTACACTCAAAACATGAAAAAAAGTCGTTTTCCGAAAAGTGTCTGTGTGTCTGTCTGTCTTGTCTATGTGTAGATTTTTTTCTATGGCAAACGATAACAGCCGCAAATTCAAGCAGAATCAAATAATTTTTTGCATACAGCCCTGATTTGTAGAGTACTCACGACCTGTTGTTTTTGGTGAAGATCGGTTGAGGGAAAGGGGTAGTTTACCTGCAACGGTTTTTTTTTTATCAAGGGAAATTTTTTTTTGTTGGCAAACGATAACAGCCGCAAATTCAAACAGAATCAAAAGATTATTTGCATACAGCCCTAAATTGTAGAGTTCTCAAGACCTGTTGTTTTTGGTGAAGATCGGTTGAGGGAAAGGGGTAGTTTACCTGCAACGGTTTTTTTTTTATCAAGGGAAATTTTTTTTTTTTGGCAAACGATAACAGCCGCAAATTCAAACAGAATCAAAAGATTATTTGCATACAGCCCTAAATTGTAGAGTTCTCAAGACCTGTTGTTTTTGGTGAAGATCGGTTGAGGGAAAGGGGTAGTTTACCTGCAACGTTTTTTTAACAAGGGTATTTTCTATGGCAAACGATAACAGCCGCAAATTCAAACAGAATCAAATAATATTTTGCACACAGCCCTGATTTATAGAGGTCTCAAGGACTTTTGATTTTGGTGAAGATCGGTTAAGGGAAAGGGGTAGTTTACCTGCAACCTTTTACGTTTTAACAAGAGTAAAGTACTTGAAAATTCATTTAAACTTTTTGAAACAATGGTAATTGTTAAAAATAAAATAATTTTGTTGCCAGGCAATAAAATTATAATTTTTTCCATTTAATTTAAATTATGTATGAGTTAATATCTTTATATATATAATTCTTCTGTACGTGTGTATGTCACTGAACTCCTCCATGTATAAAATAATATATCGTTCGTGGCAGGTAAGCATATCTCAGTTATGTAATGTTTACGTTTCCATTTTATTATTATGCCTACAGCAATAAAAAGGCAGGTAAGACACACACACACACACACACACACACACACACACACACACACACACACACACACACACAATTCACGTTATTTCTGGCCTCACTCATGTTTATTTTCTTACATTTGCACGCTTTTTAAATGGAAAGTGCCGAAACCCACACCAACATAACGCGTGCAAGCCGAAAAAATGGACATCAATTTGCTTACTGGCGAAGCTAGTTGTTAATGAATGGGTAGGCAAAAATCTTATCTTAAATTTTTTTTTAAGGAATCACTAAAAGGACGGTGGTTCAAATCGGACGCTGAGGTAGAGTTTGGTGTAACCGAATGGTTCCACAAACAGACGTAAGAATTTTACTAGCAGGGAATCTACAGATTAGCGCAACAGTGGAACTCATGTCTTAATGTTATTGGTGACTTCTTTTAAAATCGTTGAATAAAAAATGCTTTACAGCTCTATACGTGTTTCTATTGAACAATCCTTGTATTAGTCATACACAATAATACAACTGATTGAACTTCAAATTTTTAAACTTGATTAGTTTCTATATATATGTTTAATGTTACAAATAATTCAAATAACAATCTTGATCATCTGTTAGTTCAGCGGAATAACAGTGACACTTTTAATAACCGCATAAAATAAACACTTAGAAACAACACAGGCGCTTTAACTTAACTGTTTGGACCACAGAAGTAAGGCATGCCTCAACGCTCTATGTGTACAGCGCGGGACAATCCCCCCCTCCCTTCACTTCCCTATCACACCACTACATTGCTTACATACGATGTATACAAAAAACTCTGAGGCAAGTTCAGGTTGCCTCATTCGCTTTAAACGAACTATGCCGAATCTCACCTGTCACCATCTAGCGGTCGCTCAATAAAGCACGTTTCGGTTTAATAAATTTGACAGTCGCAGTAACAATGTATAATCTTTACGTTATGTAGTTCATACGTATTTATAATTTTTATTCTACAAAATTTTTTAGGGTAGGCATTGCCTCAATTGCCTCCATGTAACTTCGCCACTGATATATATGTGTACAACGTTATCGGCAACAAAGAAGTAGTTTTTGTTAAAATTCCTTCCCGGGATATTTGGCCGTAGTCCAATGTTTTCTACAAAACCAGACATTTCGGCAATGCCATCGACTTCCATCATCAGTGAAAATCGAGTGCGATAACGTGAGGTGGTATACGTTAGTGACCACAGTACTGTGGTTAAGGCTGAAGCAGTAAGTAGAAAGAAGTAGTTTCTATGGTAATATTTCATTTCGAAAATGATTTTAAATATAAATCTTAGAATATGGAAGTCATGTATGGTTCTCCATACCGATATTTTTAATCTTAGCGATAAGATGTATTATGTAATCTCCAAGAAATTGGCTGAACCTAGTAATAATTTCAAATATGTGACTAGTAGATTTCAAGATCTACAAACAGCTAGTATTAAACTAAATATGTTAGATGATATTATGCGTCAGTATGAACCAAATAATTTTGTTCCAGAACCTAGGCATTATATTTCAGCCACAGTTTTAGTGATCCTCATTGAATTAGCTTGGTATTTTAGAATAGATAAACTATGTAGACACAAGAAACATGTAAAATTTCTCCCGATTACTTTTAAAAGAAATAGAAAAAGCAAAGAAGACTAATTAACAGTTGATGAACTAGAGAATATTCCGTTAGAAGAGAGAATAAAAATGAATAGGAGGAATTAACTTTGTATTTAGGAGCAATGCGTCAGGCAAGACGCATCGTCCTAAGTAAGGGGCAAAGTGTTATAATATTATCGTTAGTTCACTTGTTATTCTAAAATTAACTATACGAATTACCTTTTGATGTGTTTAGCTGTAAGGGAGATTTAAGACAAGTTGTGTTTGTTCTTACTTATGTAACGCTTTATATAAATATTCGTGAAAATATTTTGTTTGCTCTAGAAGACCTAAGACTTGCCAAAGGATACATTCTCATTTATTCTATAATCGGAATAGTAAACAAGTACACTATAAAAACTGACAGGATACAATGTAAAAGCATCAGTTCCAGCGAACTGCTTGGCTTCGCTTGGCTCGAGCTTGTGGCTTGTGCCGTATTGTACGTGTTAATTATTTGTTAGATTTGAGTTGACTTGAAGTTATAATAATTGTTTTAGCTTAGTAAGTTCTTGAAGTATTAAATTTGTTCAAAATATAAACTGATATTAATTTACAAAAGTATAATGTTATATTCAATAAACCAATAATTCAGAGTACCTTGAATTTCTAAATTCTTTATTTAGGCAACGTACCTCTAACGGTTACTTCACTTAGCCCTCGAGTGAGTGATCGCGGTGTTTTACATTCAGGTAGAACAGTTTTAACATTGTGTGTTGTCCAAAAAAATTATTAAAATCACAAAGCAAATAAATTGCGTTCAGGAATTTGTCAGTTTAAGTTTCAATGATAAAAATGTATAGTAGATTCGGAGATTCTGAAGTAGTTGAACTTTTCAAGTTAATTTACACATAGTTTAGTAATATGTAATTCATCGTGTGATTATCTTTACGTACAAAATTGCCATAGAATCCATGCTATGAACTTAGCTAATATTCTTTAAGATATTTTTTATCTGAATAGGTGGTTAAATAAAATATTGTAACGAGTATGGTATCGAACCTCGTAGAACAGCTGAGAACATGCTCCACTCCCCCCGACAAGTATGGCAGGCGTTGCCTCATTCAAGTATATGTTCTAGTGTGTTCAAGGACACTTGAGATATACATTAAGCCGGCGGCGTGTAGTAAGGAGGGAAAGCTCTACTGGTCCTCTGCGTGACCTATATAAAGCCACAGCAGCCGGATTGTCAGCTCACGCCCCCTCGAAAAGGCAGAGTTCTTGGCTGACAGTTTCGAGCGCCAGTTCGCTCCCAACCCATCCAAGGACCCGGCCTTCACTGAGCGAATCTGCCGCGAGGTAGAGCCCTTTCTATCGGCCGGTATCGCAGTCCAACCAGAGCCCATCTCGCCGGAGGAGGTCTCTGAGAAGATAGTTCAGCTCAAGCCCCGGAAGGCGCCTGGCCCTGACGGAGTCATGAATTCTGCACTCTACCGCCTTCCGGAGCGAGGAATACGGTTCCTCTCTGAGCTGTTCAATGTCTGTCTCAGGCTGGCCTACTTCCGGCGAAATGGAAGACGGCTACAGTTGTAGTGATACCCAAGCCGGGAAAGAATTCTTCTCGCACGGAAAACCTCGGACCCATTAGCCTCTTGTCCGCGACATCTAAGATTTCTAAGGACTCGGTGTCCGCTCTTTTGAAGACACCGTGAGACACCTGGCGCGTAGATTCTATGTTCGATCAGCACGTGTGACCCACAATTCCCTCATTGGCGGGCTTGGTAACTACACTCCGTGACCAGGTGAGTCCTGGAAGCGACCCCGTTTACTAGCCCCGGTGGTATAATCCACCTTCGAGGGTCGCTTCAGGCCCTCCACAAGTAGGAAATAATATAATACAAATTAACTCAAACTGACCCAGTGGCAGAAGTCCTAACTGAGACTCGGGACACTCCACAACTCGCGACTCGCGCCAGTCGTGTATTGTCAGCTCAGTTATGTGAGCGATTTTTGCTAGTGCGGATCCATTGTTCGTCGAAGTGAAGAACTATTGTGTTAATAATTGTGTGGGACTCTATTAATTGACATTGTTATTGCGTGTGGACAAATCTAACTGAAATTATTGTACGAGTTGATTATAAACTGTTATTTGTGAAAATTAAACCTGCATATTAGAGACTTCACTGGTTTCTTGTATTTTGTTTTCCAGTATACCGTACGACGATCAGTTCGTTACGGTTATCGTAACAATGTTTTAAAGCTGCGCGAGATGTAAGTTTCGAACCTGCAAAAACAGTGAACGTTGACGTTGCCAGCAGGCTGGTCTGCACAAGTAAATATAACTATCTGCACGCTATTAGTGTGATTTACAAGTTTAGAATATTTTCAGTCAGTAATTTTTATACACTTCAGGATTAAGGTTTATCCAGAAAATTTAAGTATACTAGTCAAGTCTTCAGAGAAATTTCAGTGACAATTATGACACTAAGTTGTCAAGAACCGATCAGTTAAACTTTTATATTTACAGGTTAATTATATCAGATTGTAAATCAAAATGTATCTGCTCTTCTCTAGGAACTGAAAATGTAAAAATTATCATCAAGCGTAATATACAAGGTAACACATGTAGTGAATATGATTCATGCACCGACCACATCCTGTAACAGGCCACAGTTGGTCTTTAGATGATCAAATAATAATTTATAAAATTCAATAAGTGACAAACAGCTTAACTGCCTGTCTTCAAACAAGGAGCAGTCGTAAGGCAATTGACCACAACTTGACCTGACTAGTATGTAGATAATATTGTTTTCAGCTATTATAATTGGCGAATGTATCTGTTTTAATAAAATTCATCCTATTGAACATGAGTGTGCTTCAAGTGTTTTAATAATGCGCGGGGTTGTCTACTATAAGATTTTCTCTTCAAGTCAGCAGAGAGCAAGCCTACAAAATGTAGTCCATTAGCGGACTAAAGAGGGGGCGTGTGGGGCGGACCGCCCCTGGCTCCAATTAGTAGAAGGCCTCCAGATTTGAAAAATTAATTTTTTTTGGTAATTTTTTAATTTATTTACAAATGTTATATTTTCACGTCCTGAAACGCAACATTAGGAGAGGTCCAGGATTGAATCAATCGATTCCAAAGATTTTTTCAAATTAGTTTGAAAACTACCTTACAACCCTACCTTCTAAAGTGTTAACAGATTAAAAAAAAAAACTTTAAAGGTAAGTTTATTATTAGAAGTATATTATACTAAAAAAGAAGCGTCAGTTGTTCCTGGCGTCAACGCTTTACCACGCAGTCGGAAGTAGCAAATCGAACTCCAAACGGACGGCAATGGCAGCAGCAGCGAGTCAAGAAGACCGTGCCTCGGTTTGAAAATGTAAACGGCGGAGTGAAATACTGGGCGATAACATGTAGGCCTAAGCTAAAAGAGATTTCGCCAGTGAAAATATTTAACATTTCAGGACACCAACAATTTATTTAAAATCTCTTGTGAGAATTTTTACCGAACAGGGGATAATTCGGAGTGCGGAAATCGGATCAGTTATACTCAAACGAACGAATTCACAAAAATTGCATAACATGTTGTGTGAGTGAACAAAACCGTGAGTGACATCGAAGACAACAGCACCTACAACTTTACAGATATTATAAAGTATTGTAATAAATTTAATGCATTCTATAAACAATAATATTTCTATTATTTTGTTTAAACTTTGTATTTACAATATGAAAGTGAAATTTCATTTCAAACACTACTACAGCTTATTATGAGGTTTCATAACTATATGTATCAATAGAGTTATTAGACAATAAATATATAACAGTAACGTGTTTTTGTTACTGTATGTATTATTTAAAGATAAATTGTATTATAAACACCCGTCTCATGGGAGAATCACGATAATCACGTCCCGGGCTTCCAGTGGCCTTAGTACGCCACTGATGTACAGTAGTTTGAGTGCGTTGAAATAATATACTGGATTAATGCTGTGAGTAGTTACAGTCTTGTAACAAAAACGGGCAGTATAGCTTTTAATAAAGTATATTTATGACGTCATTTCTTTGCAGACAATGGCGTACCCTCGGCCCCACGTTATCTTGCAGTATTTCTTTACCAACTCTTTACGATATGTTTTTAGCTTACCGTACGTATTCTTTCTTAATCACATCCCATATGGTTGAAAATAAAAGAAAAGTTATTGCAACCATTATCTTTTGTTCGGTCTCTGTCAGTTGCGACGAAACAACGTTTTAACCTATTCTTTCGCGGTCAATTGCGCCCCGCACTTTCAATTCCTGACCGAATCTGTCATGTAGCAACATAAGATTTCGATAATGTTTCAATTCTGCAACTTTTCAAACTTTTCATTTTTTCGAGTAACCTCTTTCTTCCAATCTTTTTGTTGAGTTAAGTTATGTTAAGTTAGGCTAGAAGTAATTAGGCTAAATATAATTATTACGGTAATTTCTGTATTGTTATAATAATAACATGAAAATGCAATTGATCGCAATTGATCGGGTTCAAGTTTCTACCTCGGTCACAACTGACTGGGTTTTAAACGATTGGGTCGCAACTGAGCACTGTCCCTTTTTGTGTGGTTATTGCGAGAGAGTTTCTTTTGAAGGTAATACATTTGCTTACTAAAAATGATATTTCTTAGGACACTTTATGTACTTATATTTGTAGGGTAAAGAAGAACTAAATACCCTCTTCTTGGTGACGTCTCGTAAAGGATATTTCACTTTGCTAAAGCAAGGTGATATTGTAAATATATTATTCGGTGAGAGTTTTAGGACTTTAAGTTGGGATTAACCAATTAGTTAATAGCGAAGCGAGAAGGAGAAGGAAGAGAGGGAGAGAGGTGGAGAGAGAGAAAGAGAGAGTGATGTGTTTGTGGATGACTGTGAGAGGAAGTACGCACGCAGACGTGGTGAGGAAGGGGTAGTAAGGGTCTGTGTTTATGACTGAAACAGTTACAGTGAAAAAGAGAAAACAGTATATTCGTGTGTGTGTGTGTGTGTGTGTGTGTGTGTGTGTGTGTGTGTGTGTGTGTGTGTGTGTGTGTGTGTGTGTGTGTGTGTGTGTGTGTGTGTGTGTGTGTGTGTGAGGGAGAGAGATAGAGAGAATACTTACATACAGAGCTAAAATAGCAGACGTCTGCAAATTATAGTTTGAGCAAATACAATATAGTTGAGTTTTCCTCTGCTGGAGAACTACATGCTTGTGGACAATATGCAATACGTAATTTTAGAGAGCCAAGCACATTAATCAGTTTTTTGTTTGTTTATAAGATATAGATAAGCAATAATGCACTGCGTCTAAGATTATAGAACATGCCATCACAGGCCTCCAGCACAGGGAAAAACCTTTACATTTATTTGTCAAAATCCCGCCAAGAAAGTGCTCAAGGTTATATAATATCTGGTAATGTCTTAAAAACACTTTGGTGTATGTTTATAAAAACATTAATATCATTTCGGCTGGCACTCGTAACCGGTTCTAACGTCTGAAATATGCAACGTCTTCTTTAAATTAACTGTCTGTGTGTGTGTGTTATTATACTGCGTACTTCACTCGAAACCTGTTTGTAATCGCTTAGCAAGGACACCATGTTAAGTTAAACCTGATTTGGCATTTTAGTGTGATAAATCAGGTAATTTTTAATAATAAATGGATGCTAACTTTTACGGCCGGTGTTTAGATTATAACAATTTTTTGACTGTTAGGCCGTGATCGCGATTGTCTATATGTACCTTTACAAGTTTCATCCGTACCGATGACGGACACCTTCAGTGGCGCGGGAATACAAAATCACATCACTCGCGAATAACACGAAAAGTGCCACGGGAACACAGATTACAAACACCCGCGAACGAATCCAAAGACTGTTCTGCACCTTCTTTAACGAGCTGCTTGGTCTTTTTTTTTACCAATCACATCACTCTCCTTTTTTTTTTTTGATTGACTCGTTTATTTCACCAATTCTAAATGCTAAAGTCTAGTATTTGTTGAGCGGTAAAGACTCCTCTTTCTTACGTCTTAGCTTCAACGCCTACGTGACTGACACAATCAATAAAGCTCGCGGCGTCCGAGCCAAGATACATCCCCATGCTCTCGTGTCGCAACTGCCTGGCTTTGCGCACTAAGGTAATAATCTATGTTTTGTTTCTCCGGTCAGTGTTGACCTATGCTTACCCTCCGATCCTCGTCGGGGTCTCCATGGTTTGTGAGAAATAGTGTTATTCGTGGAGGCCTTCGAGTACCTACTCTTACCGACTTTGTCCGGTCACTCGCCGAAACTCTCTTTGCTTCTGCAGCGACCTCGTCCTTTCCCTTCCTGCGGACCATTACTACGTCTGAGCCACCACCTATAAGAGTCAAACGCCCTCGGCCGATTTTAGACGACCCCCATATTTCTATTGATTCTCTCTAAGTAGTCCCAGCAACTTCATTTTTCTTGTTACCTTCCTTCTAAGTCCTATCATTCCCCAAGTACGTTGGCACACTGCTTGAAGCTGTTACCGTTTGCCACCGGCACGGAGGTTCCCTGCCTCGCAGGGAACGACCGGCGCCTTAAGGCGCCTGCCTACTGGGTCGGGCGCGTGCGGCATCTGCCGTTCGCCGCGCCACCAATGGCAGTGCTACCATAACCTACACCCCACATACATAAAATTTTTTAAAAATTTCCGGCGCCTTCTCAGTTAACTGGTTGGCGTGTCCTTCCTGATTTTTAGGTACCCATCTGATAGAAAATTCAGCACTGTCTTCATCTGGCAGCCGTCATCGGGCACGACCCGGAAGCTGTAATTCAGCCACGGGTGCAAAGACGCCCCACTACCTGACGCATCGCAACGCAACGCAACCTCTTTCTTACGGGCTGGGCCACGTACCGTATACGTTCAAGTGATTAGTGGAAACGGCCACGGGTGTAGTCTACTGCGCTAGTGTAGACTCAAGCGGAAACAGCCGATGTAAGGCCTGCTATAAAACAAGTTCACCCTACTTGGGCACGGGGAGCTGCAGAAGGTAGCTCACAAGTCAGCTTCCCAAGTGGTACGTCTCTGCGACGCACAACCACACAGCCCAGGGTCAGTGCTGCGGTCACCGTCCTAATAGCTATATTTTAACTGCCTCCTTCTCCAATCGAGCACAGTTCCGCCGAGTCGAGGACAAGACCTGGATCTCACCAAACAAAATTGTATGTTCTTCTGTAGATAGCACATGCCCCTATAGCAGACTTCCGTGTTAGGCCTAGTCGGCAGTGTCTCTTGGCTTGTGTTCACTTAAGCGAGTCTTGATGCTGCGTTTCGTGGTACGTATATGTAGGCCTACATTTCCACTCTACATACCCCACACGAGGAAAGCACTAATCTTAGCCCACTAATCGCAGGCATTGTTGAACTTTCTGTGCCGGCAGAAAAAGAGTATGTACCCTACGTGGCTCGAGCAACTTCCCTGTGCGGTTCGTTACACTCCTGACAAAGGGTAAGAACGCCGTGCCGACCACCTGATGTTCCCCTGACACATCCGTTCGGCTAGACGTACGCAGCTGCATTGCTCTTCTCACCTCCCTAGTAGAATATCTGTTTGACTGTAGCGCTGTATCAACATGTTTAAGCTCTTCGTCAACGTATTAAGGTTTACAAATACGCAAAGGTGAGTCAATCAGAGTGTTTATGAAGGCTCGCTTTTTTCTGGGTAAATGCAAAAATGCGGATATACAAAAATACCGCTTGTGTTGTTACGTTCGTTGCGATGGAAGGCAATTACGTTACGCTATGGAAAATCCGAGATTGCCCTTCTGTACGTTTTGAGCCGAGGTTGTCCTAACCACTCTAACTAGGCCTACATAATTATTTTCGACACGCCGCCGGTAAAATGGGAACTGTGTGAAGTATATAGGCCTATAAGCGACAGAGGCCGGAGGATTAGTTAGTTAGTTACACTTGGCGATTTTAGAAGTGCGGTTCGCAGTTTTCTTGTTGCGGTTTATTGAGAAATGATTATTTTGCTACCAATAATAAAACTACTAACTTTTGGGTAGTTTCATTTAAATCTGAAAACACAACTCTCACTTCATAAACGCTAAAAATATAGCGTATACACTAGAGCCTTTGAAAAGAATCTACAAAAGAGAGCGATGTAGAAATGTTCCAGGATGCATGTCGCCTAAAACGACATACATTCCAATAATTTTAACACTTAAAATATGTACCTGTTAATGCACCAAACACGTACACATTAGTTCTGACATATTACATAGGCTACTATTGGTGCTACAGCAATTTTGGTAATACAACTTTCTCATCACTTAACCAAAATATCCATCAAACATTTGGTTTCTATTTAGTAAAATTTCAAGCAATATTGAATAATCAATAAAATAAGTCTGTAATGCGGTTTACTTAGAAAATATCTGTAACAATGGCTAAGTAGTGTAATACAATACCAAACAAGAAACAATTATTACTAATATTACCTTAAATCCAGTAGGCCTATATTTATTACGACTACATACATACAGACTACTTATATACGACCACTATATACACTATAGAGCACAAAACATAAAGAATAATGACAATACGAAAATAAATAAGTAAAAGTGAGGACAAAAAACATTCTACAAGCAAAGAAAGTAGGAAGCAGAAACCATATAAAACACTTTTGGGAGGTTCACGTGACATGATTTACTCGATTTCTACAAGCGATATGTTCACACACACACACGCAAATACGTTTGCAGGTGAGACAACGTAAACTCGTATGGTTACGGAAAACAGTTGAAGGAATTTTGAATTTCACGTCTACAAAAAGGACACCTCTCAAGTCGTCGAGTGCATACAGAACAAACCAAATGACCACATGGGTATACAAATTGAAGTTGTCTGACCTCCAAACATATTCGATACTTACCACTTTCACACACTCCCGCACTTATCGATGGTAATGGCAACGATGATGACGATGTCGAGGGAAGGAGCATCGCTGAGATTACCTTCCTCTACGTCCATCCGTCCGTCATCATCATCATCATCATCACCATCACCACCGTCATCACTATCAACCTCCAATTCTTCATCGGAGGAAATGAGCATCTCGTCTGTAGAAAATAACGCGGTATCATACATGGCGACCAGATCATGTAATTCCTCCCGCGCCTGCATGACTTTAGCATACAAATCATTGTCTACCGAATCATGACTAGGTCGCGGAGCAACGTCGTCATTACCGGTCGAAAATTTTTAAAAAAGGCCAGGTGAATCATCAAAAACAAGTTCCCCTTCTTGGATATCGTTGCCAGTACCTTCCGTAGAAACGTTTACAAAGTCGGTGGAATCAACGACAGTCCCCCCCTCTTGATTATCATGCCATGTGAACCGTCGAAAGCGCCATAATCACTGACCAGACTGTTTACTGCGTTAACACTAAATTCTGCAAGAGAATGGAAGAATGGTGAAGAGGACGAATCTTCAATAAACAACCTAACATACGATACTGGATAACATACGATACGATAGTTGTACATTATACAACTCCAGTAACGGATGACTTTCCTGTAAATCAAAGATCCGAACCTCGAGTAAATGAGTAGCCGACGGAGACCTGGGCGCGCTGAAAACCAGGTGACCCGCAGACGACTCCGTCGACTCCTCTCGCAGGTAGAAGGAAGAAAACCCGAAGGCGGACGCAGTCTATTGACGAGTGAATTTCGGTTAGGAACGGCAGCCAGTAACTGCTCATCTACGCGTCCGTCAGCCTGCCAGATGGCGAGCAATGACTCGCACCCGAGACGTACCACGTTTTTAAACTGATAAACAAAATGACATACATTATTACACATACATTATTAAAATCTGAATTCAGAGCAAAATAGTCCAAAAGAAAAATCGAATACATATATATATATATATTGCATCGTCACAAGTATTAACAAAGTAAACGAATACTTGATCATGCACATAACGTAACTATATAACAGGGAAACACCAAGCAGGTAGGAAGATTTTGAGCTCGTCTCGTTTTCATGTAAATATTCAACAAAATCCGTCACAGGCGGGTCGTCAATTTACCGAGTATTTGCTAAGAAAACGCACTCCCAAGTTTTCATATTCTTGAAAAACCCAAAACACCCGTTACAGCTGCTGCCGTCTATTTTGTTTATAATTGGATTCTTAAGTTCATAAGTGGAACTAGTGCGACGTGCAATCAAACGCTAGAGAGAGAGAGAGAGAGAGAGAGAGAGAGAGAGAGAGGAGAGAGAGAGAGAGAGAGAGAGAGAGAGAGAGAGAGAGAGAGAGAGAGAGAGAGAGAGAGAGAGAGAGAGAGAGAGTGTGTGTGTGTGTGTGTGTGTGTGTGTGTGTGTGTGTGTGTGTGTGTGTGTGTGTGTGTGTGTGTGTGTGTGTGTGTGTGTGTGTGTGTGTGTGTGTGTGTGTGTGTGTGTGTGTGTGTGTGAGAGAGAGAGAGAGATAATGTCATAATCTTAAATACAAGAGAACAGTAAGTAAATCCCCCAACGGTTCACCAGAACAAACCCCAACGCTCGCGTCTACCTAACACTGCGCTGCACAACATTTGATTCATGTAAACTAATAATAAGGCGAAAAAGTAATTAAAACAAGATAAAGCGAGAGAGCACGAGAGCGGGAGTGCATAACACAGGTAGGCCTAAATGGGTAGATCCATGAACTTTGATTGCGGAACAGCCGGCATCGTGCCTACACCCTCTCGTGAAAACGATGATAGCGAGAATGCAGCAAATTAATGTAGGAATAGTTTTATTCTGAGAATGCGGTTTCGGATTACGCGAGAAAGAGTTTCGCTGTAACCTTTTCTCCCTTCATGAAACATAATAAAAGACAGCTAAGAAAATAGAAACAAACATTTTAGAGGAGCCGTTAAACCTACTACGCGTGCAGTTGAATTCCACACACATTGCACGGAAATATCTAGTGTACTGAAGAATAAGAGAGAGAGAGAGAGAGAGAGAGAGAGAGAGAGAGAGGAGAGAGAGAGAGAGAGAGAGAGAGAGAGAGAGAGACAGACAGACAGACAGACAGACAGAGACAGACAGACAGACAGACAGACAGATAGACAGACAGACAGAGTGACAAAGTGAGGTAGGTACTCATCTAATGTTATAAGTCTAAATAAACGGTTTCTTGCATGAACTGAAAACTCAACAAATAGACCATAGACCATAGATACCCGGTAAATGAGTATTTGGTAAGAAAACTCAAAATTTTTTTAAATTACAACAACCTTTATAGGTAGTCTCGCCCATCATGTCGTTTTTACAATTGGAGTCGAATCATGTGGAACGGAACTACCACGTCTGACAGTAAAGATTAGGATGGTGGTTGGAAAGAGAGAGAGAGAGAGAGAGAGAGAGAGAGAGAGAGAGAGAGAGAGAGAGAGAGAGAGAGAGAGAGAGAGAGAGAGAGAGAGAGAGAGAGAGAGAAAGACTTAGCGGATACAAAATTCCACAACTGTCGGCCGATGGGAGGGACGCGAAATGCGGGGGGTATACGAAACACTAGCGAGCGCGTTTTTAACGTTACAGTGTACCGAACATAAGTTATTGTTTTCATTTTATGTCTTCTGTACACTTTGTGATGACTATACCATCAAAATAATACAATACAATACCATGGATGAAATAAGTGTTACCTTTATTAGCCTAAATTCAGTAAATTTATTATTACTACATAGTACTACTATATACTACAAGATGAAAAAAAATGGTACGTAATTATCTAAGTAAAATTGATTCGGATAAACTTGTTTCCAACAAAGAATGCAATAAGCAGAAACCACAAACGCTCTCCGAAGGTACATGTGACGTGATTTAGTCGATTTCCAAATGTGAAATGATCACACACGCGCTCGCTCGCGCACACATGTGTAGAAGCGAAACAACTTGAATGGTGTATGTCTATGGAAACAGTGAAAGGAATCTTTAATTCTTCATCTACACAAAGGGCGCCTTACAAGTATTGTGACGCAACCCGAACAAGCACTATTAGCCTGAATTCAGTATATTTATTATTACTACATAGTACTACATACTACAAGGTGAAAAAAAATAGTATGTAATTATCAAAGTAAAATTGATACGAATAAACATGTTTCCAACAAAGAATGCAATGCAATTCTATGAGGGTCATCTGGAAAGTATTACCCAATTCCGCATAAGTGACAGAGCGCACAGTGGTGTCTAATTAGTCACTGTGAAGTTTTGTTGCGTTCCTCAGCTCAAATGGTTATGGCTACTGTTTCGAGGGCCCTATTGTCTAGCAGGATTTTGTTTCTTCATAACAGTGCAGAGTTTCTGGCAAAGTTCAAGTGGGAAGGCAATATTTAAGGAGGGGCAGTGTTACGTAATGCGGAAAAAGTGGCACGTAATACGGAACGTTCTACAAGTTTATCGAATGTTCCAGTGGAATCCGGCTGTAATGTGTGTGCGTACGTGATTCTCAACACATTAGCTAGGCTATGACAGAAGCCCCGCGCACTGTGTCAAGGCCGCAATCAATTACGCTGTGATGTTTTCCTTTATTGTTAATGCGTAGTATGGAATATTCTGGTATCTAGGCGGGGTATAAATACAAGTACTCAGCGACGTTCAGTTCAGTTTTGAGTTGCGAATTATGGTCGGAGATTACTCTGCGCGTTCAAGTGGTTATTATTGAGGTTCGTAATATTGTGGCGAAGTGTTATGTGTTTTATAATTGCGCGGGACAATTGTAATACAATTGTGTTTTATGTTAATAGACATTTTACTTCCATATTCCTTAAGGAATGGAAGTATGGTGATGGCAAAAAAAATCGTGTTCGAGATTATTGCAGATTCTGATTCTACTACACTCAAAACATGAAAAAAGTCGTTTTCCGAAAAGTGTCTGTGTGTGTGTGTGTGTGTGTGTGTGTGTGTGTGTGTGTGTGTGTGTGTGTGTGTGTGTGTGTGTGTGTGTGTGTGTGTGTGTGTGTGTGTGTGTGTGTGTGTGTGTGTGTGTGTGTGTGTGTGTGGATTTTTTTTCTATGGCAAACGATAACTGCCGCAAATTCAAACAGAATCAAATAATTTTTTTGCATACAGCCCTGACTTGTAGAGTACTCACGACCTATTGTTTTTGGTGAAGATCGGTTGAGGAAAAGGGGTAGTTTACCGGCAACGGTTTTTTTTTATCAAGGAAAATTTTTTTTTTTTGGCAAACGATAACAGCCGCAAATTCAAACAAAATTAAATAATATTTCGTATACAGCCCTGAATTGTAGAGTTCTCAAGATCTATGGTTTTTGGTGAAGATCGGTTAAGGGAAAGGGGTAGTTTACCGGCAACGTTTTATGTTTTAACAAGGGTATTTTCTATGGCAAACGATAACAGACGCAAATTCAAACAGAATCAAAAGATTATTTGTATACAGCCCTAAATTGCAGAGTTCTCAAGATCTATTGTTTTTGGTGAAGATCGGTTAAGGGAAAGGGGTAGTTTACCTGCAGCGTTTTTTTTTTCAAGGGTATTTTCTATGGCAAACGATAACAGCCGCAAATTCAAACAGAATCAAATAATTTTTTGCATACTGTCGTGATTTGTAGAGTATTCAAGACCTGTTGTTTTTGGTAAAGATCGGTTAAGGGGAAGGGGTAGTTTACCTGCAACATTTTTTTAACAAGCGTATTTTCTATGACGAACGGTAACTGCCGCATATTCAAACAGAATCAAATAATTTTTTGCATACGTCACTGAATTGTAGAGTACTCAAGGCTTTTTGATTTTGGTGAAGATCGGTTAAGGGGAAGGGGTAGGTTACCTGCAACCTTTTACGTTTTAACAAGAGTAAAGTACATGAAAATTCATTTAAACTTTTTCAAACAATGGTAATTGTTAAAATAAAATATCGGTATGGAAACCATACATGACTTCCATATTCTAAGATTTATATTTAAAATCATTTTCGAAATGAAATATTACCATAGAAACTACTTCTTTCTACTTACTGCTTCAGCCTTAACCACAGTACTGTGGTGCTGGAGGACACTTTTCGGCTTGCATTTGTTATGTTGGTATGGGTTCGGCACTTTCCACTTAAAAACCGTGCAAATGTAAGAAAATAAACATGAATGAGGCCAGAAATAACGCGAATTGTGTGTGTGTGTGTGTGTGTGTGTGTGTGTGTGTGTGTGTGTGTGTGTGTGTGTGTGTGTGTGTGTGTGTGTGTGTGTGTGTGTGTGTGTGTGTTCCCTGCCTTTTCATTGCGGTAGTCATAATAATAAAATGGAAACGTAAACAGTACATAACTGAGAAAAAAATATATAAATGAAAAAATTATAATTTTATTGCCTGGCAACAAAATTATTTTATTTTTAACAATTACCATTGTTTCAAAAAGTTTAAATAAATTTTTAAGTACTTTACTCTTGTTAAAACGTAAAAGGTTGCAGGTAAACTACCCCTTCCCCTTAACCGATCTTCACCAAAATCGAAAGTCCTTGAGACCTCTACAATTCAGGGACGTATGCAAAATATTATTTGATTCTGTTTGAATTTGCGGCTGTTATCGTTTGCCAAAAAAAAAAATTTTCCTTGATAAAAAAAACCGTTGCAGGTAAACTACCCCTTTCCCTCAACCGATCTTCACCAAAAACAATAGGTCTTGAGTACTCTGCAAATCAGGGCTGTATGCAACAAATTATTTGATTCTGTTTGAATTTGCGGCAGTTATCGTTTGCCATAGAAAAAAAATCTACAGACAGACACACACACAGACAGACACACACACAGACACTTTTCGGAAAACGACTTTTTTCATGTTTTGAGTTTAGTAGAATCAGAATCTGCAATAATCTCGAACACGATTTTTTTTGCCATCACCATACTTCCATTCCTTAAGGAATATGGAAGTAATAATTTTGTTGCCAGGCAATAAAATTATAATTTTTTCATTTTAATGTAAATCTGTACATAGTATAAAGTAAAGTCGGTGCGTTTTCTCTCTGTGTTTGAAATCGCTAATCTCAGGAAGTACTGAACGGATTTTATTCAAGTTTTCACCAATAGATAGAGTGTCTATCGAGGAACATTTATGTGTATAATTAATACATATATGTTGTACATTAGCTTAGCTATAACGGTTTATGTCAAGTAAGTGGTATAGTTTACATCTTATATGTAAAAATGAATGTTTTTTTGTTTGTCCCGTATGCGTTCCTATACCATTCATCCGATTGCGATAAAACTTCGGTGAGTTGTTGTGCGCACGTCCGCGAAGGTTTCTTCCACATCTCCTCCTAAACCACTGTACCGATTTCAACCAAACGTGGCACAAATATTTTACGCAACGGGAGAACCAACATAGGATAGGTGTTTTTTCGATGTGGTCCTTTTGGGGGTTCTTTGGGGTCTTCCACTTCGCCTCCTAAACCACTGGACCGATTTCAACCAAACTTGGCACAAATATTTTACGCAAAGGGAGAACCAACATAGGACAAGTGTTTTTTTCGATACGATCCTTTGGGGTCTTCCACGTCTCCACCTAAACCATTGGACCGATTTCAACCAAACTTGGCACAAATATTTTACGCAACGGGAGAACCAACATAGGACAGGTGTTTTTTTCGATACGATCCTCTGGGGGGTCCTTTGCGGTCTTAAAAAACTATTAGATCTGGTTACTATGGCAACCCAATAGAATAGATTCTGTTCTAAATATATTATCGCATTAAATTGAAGACCACGCGAACGAAGTTGTGGGGAACAGCTATTTATTTTTAAGAAGCCTACTTTAATTAAACTTTATTAATTAAACTAACATTTTCATTACGTACAAGTGAAACTCCGTAGCGAAGCACGGGTATTCTGCTAGTCATGTATAAGAGAAAATATATCGTGCGTGGCAGGCAAGCATATCTCAGTTATGTACTGTTTACGTTTCCATTTTATTATTATCACTACCGCAATAAAAAGGCAGGGAAGACACACACACACACACACACACACACACACACACACACACACACACAAAATTCGCGTTATTTCTGGCCTCATTCATGTTTATTTTCTTACATTTGCACGGTTTTTAAATGGAAAGTGCCGAACCCACACCAACATAACGCATGCAAGCCGAAAAAGTGTCCAGCGTGGATAGCGATTTGCTTCCTGTGGATCGCTGGGCAGTGTAACTGCACGTGTTTACAGAGGAACGATTCATAGGCAGACTTTTCGTCTTTAGGGAATGAACCCTCTGCAAGATGCTGAGGGTCCATGAGTGACTTCGGAGCGCTCCTTCTTTTCCGCGTGTTTGTTCTGTGAAACGTACACTGTAGATTCGCAGATTTATTCTAAGCAACGCTCAATAGGAAATGTTGAAAATTTTTGTCCACGGTGAACCCTCATACACACTAAACCTGCTCTGATGTTTTAATTACGGACATCATAATATTAAAACTTTGGAAACTTGAGCACTATTTAATGGAGATCAATCATTAACTTATACAAGCCATTAATTTTATGCATATTTTTTATATATATATGTACAACGTTATCGGCAACAAAGAAGTAGTTTTTGTTAAAATTCCTTCTCTGGATATTTGGCCGTAGTCCAATGTTTTCTACAAAACCAGACGTTTCGGCAATGCCATTGACTTCCATCATCAGTGAAAATCGAGTGTGATAACATGAGGTGGTATATGTTAGTGACCACAGTACTGTGGTTAAGGCTGAAGCAGTAAGTAGAAAGAAGTAGTTTCTATGGTAATATTTCATTTCGGAAATGATTTTAAAAATAAATCTTAGAATATGGAAGTCATGTATGGTTCTCCATACCGATATTTATTGAGTGTGAGCAATTTTTATTTGGGTTATTGTAAGAGACTATCTTGTTGATTACAAACTGTTTAATTGTGATAATTAAAGCTGGTCATTAGTGACTTAATTGGTGTCTTGTATTTTGTTTTCCACTGTACCATATGATGATCAGTTAGACCGTCGTAACAATATTTATTTTTTCGTTTTTTACCTTTCTGTCTTTTTATATTTTTACTTTTGAAAAATACACAATAATTATGTTTTTTAACAAAATCATTTGACATTATTTTGCATGCTGTAAACTTTATATCCACAACCCTGTTGGATACGTTTATAGCCACAGAATTATATAGGCCTACATGCTCGTAACCCTCACGTTCTTCACTTTCTTAATTTTAAAGTTCTCTTTAAAAGTATTTATATTCCACAGAAAGGTATTATTAGGCTTGAAAGACAAACTGGAAGCCTATCTGATGTATGTTTTAATTTATTTTAATTAAATTAGTGAATTACAGCAATTATTAGCCTATTAGTTTTAATTTTTGGTACGATTTTCATTATAGCATGAGAAAAACAATATGCTAAGAAAACGATGTGACTGAAAAAATTCCCGCCCACCAAAATGAAATCCTTGGTTCGCCCCTGGATCTGATGTAAGTCAGGCTAAGAGTGTATGCATTATGAATGGGAGTCATGATGGACTGTCCCTGGTAAGTAGATGCACGAGGTACAGTGAACCGTAGTAACAGGGGTGAAATGGAGCCAGGGTTCTGCCGTCCCTGGTAAGTAGCCGCACAATGTATGGTTAATCTGGAATAGTGCCACATGTTTGGGAACCAGGGCCATCTTCCCTGGCCAGTAGTCTTATGGTGTTTCATTCTATGGGGCGTCACCACATAAATCCATTCATCTACTTGAAAAAGGCGAGCGGGAAAGGTTTGTGCGACTGAGTAGTAAACCCCACAGGTGATCGGGGAGGGGCCCCAGGGACTCACAGTTGGGGATCAGTGCTGATTGTGGGTGGCCTCCCGTGGGTCCAAGAACTCACCCAGATACACACTGCTTTTTAGCGCAGAGGGTACCCTGGCATTAGCAGTGATGGTTGGATACTGTGTGTATAGCTGCGTGAAAGGTTTTAGAACTCACTAGATTTTCGGAGACGTATAGCATCACTACCGTTAAACATAAAATAAAACATCACTAAAATACTGAGAGCGCAAACAGCTGATCAACGAGCACGAATTTTCAACGAGACGCATAAAACTCAGACGTTTCAGGTAGGAGAAACTATCGTTCTTAAAGCCAGTTCTGTAGGCAGATCTAAAGACAATGCTTCAGCTAAATTCTTCAGATTATATAATGGACTATATAAATTAAGGATATATCTCGCAAATAAAACATATTATGGATTAAAAAATTACCTGAAATCTAGCTTCATCTCAAGAAGCACGAAAAGCAAAGTTTACAAAACACTTACCAGGCCAGTGCTGACATATGCTTCAGAAACCTGGACAATGACAAAAAATAGCGAAAGACTTATAGGTTGCTTTGAAAGGTGGATTATGAGAACAGTATTTAGAGGAGTACAAGAAAATGGAATGTGGCGCAGGCGCTATAATTATGAACTACACCGTCTTTACAAAGAGCCAGACATTGTCAGGCTAATCAAAATATACAGGCTAAGGTGGGTTGGACGCATAGAAAGAATGGAGGAAGGACAGCCTACGAAATATATTTTCTACCAGAAACCAATGGGTAGTAGAAAACGGTGAAGACCCTGAAGTAGATTCAAAGACCAGATAGCTGATTATCTGACCTCGGAAAGCTGAACAAAAGAAACTGGAAAGCCAGGTCACGCAATAGGGAGGAATGGAATCGACTCTTGGAGCAAGCCAAGACCCACCACGGATTGTAGAGCTACGGCTAATGATGATATAAATTAAGGGAACAGGTTGGTAGGAACACATTTATAGTTGTGGATGAGAGTAAAAACAAAGTGATTGGGAAGTATCACGGTGCATCATAAACAAATTGTGTGCACCCTTGGTAAGGGTATCATATAGACTATATACGCGTTTTAGCCTATATTATTGTGATTTTGTATCTGATCTAAAGGTGGGCTGAAAGGCTTGAAAGCGTTTATCGAGAGTACCATAAATAGAGGAATGCAACACGTGGTTTGGTTTTTGCAATTGTCAAATTTTATATATACCTACTTATTTTTTTCTTTGTTGAGAAGAAGAAAGTTAAAAGTAAACCAAAAAATTTAAACTTCATGGTTTTTTATACTGAAGCCACTAAAATTTCATTGCCTATAAATAAAAAAAGAATCTCACTGCATTCTCATTAGTCGATTCTGTTTCCGTTTCTTATCATTATAATTTTCATTTGTGTTTCGAAATATTTTTACTTCCAACATTCCAGGAAAGTTACAATATTCTATGAGATATCACGGCCCAGCAGCCTATAAACTAGTCAAAAAGCTAAACACTTTGGTATCTATAGACTGCAAGTACTCTGTTTAAAAATTATGTTTTTTTTTTAATACGTCTACTTGGATTTCAAGAAGACAGAATTGTTTCAGAAAACACTTATGTTCAAAAAACATCTGGGGAGTTATATAATGTGCTTACCATTATTCCGTAATCATTTATCTTATCATAATATTAATATAATGAATCCCTTCCATGGATCCTGCTGACATAGACAATCTACACTTTATATTTACACTATGTACATTTTACTAATTTACACTAATCTACGCTTTATTAGGACATTTTGTCAATTACTGCTTGTTTACTATCAGCTCGCCTTTGAATTTCCATTTCTCTGAGAAAATCTTCTTCCAAAATGAAACTAATTTATTTAGAGTAGATAAATCAATTTTTGTGTTACGTACTCTATGTTTTGAAACAACAAATTCAAGACGAAGCAACCAGCTAACCAAATTCCAAGTAGGAATGTGAATTCGATTGCTGTACATATATACAAACAATGAAATGTAGGCCTAAGTAAATACTAGAAAATATTGGGTATAAACCGGTAAAGTGTAGAGACTAACAAAAATTTTTGAAAATTCAGTAATGTGAATTCAATCGCTGTACATATAGGCCTATACAAACCACGAAATGTAGGCCTAAGTAAACAATGGAAAATATTGGGTATAAACCGGTAAAGTGCAGAGACTACCGGTCACGTGAAGATTCAGTCACGTGAATATTACTTGTAGGAAATACTTGATTTTTAAACGAACAAACAACAAACCGGTGTTAGACGAAGGAATCAAACCGTAATTGTAAATATTCTTGCTCGCGAGGGTGGGTATAGTTTCAATTGACTAGGAAAGGAATTATAGAATGCATAACTTTTTGTGTGGCTGAAGAGTTTTTTATACGCAAATAACTCATTGGCTTACAATTAAGTTTAAATTAACTTTATTGTTTAATTTTGTTTAAAGCTTCATTCTGCTGAAAGTCAACTGGATTGTTTTGCACTCGTTTTGTAGATAAACAAACAAAATCTGATATGCAAGCTCAGTGTAACTCCTATCAGATATAAAGTTGTCTGTAGGAGTATCACAGCTGATCGATCCATGGACGCACACTGATCGCACAGCAACTTTAGGACAGGCAGCTTGAGACAATTACAGCCATTAAATTACGTACAATTACGTAAATTACACCAGCTTTGCTTTCGAGACACCTGAGGAGCGGAGGGTCTACTAAATCATAGTGCGAGCTTGTGTTGGTCCGGTATTACTGGTTCTGAAGGCTAACTGCTGATAGTACGTCTTCCTTCACCTTCACCAAATGAACGTCGCTGTCCTTGACTTACCCTTGAACTTTGACTGGCTTCGGCCAACATGTCCTCGCTTCGTTTTTGATTTTTATAACGTTTTCAGCTCGTGCGCCGTCTTCGTTCGTATACCTCTGTAAAATATAACAGTGTGTCTGAGTGTAAAAGTGTGTCTGTGTTTCTTACCACTGCGTCCTCGCACGGCGGTGTAATTCACGATGGTTGGGCCCGTAGTGAACGTACTGGGGCCAGGTATCGTGGTTCCCGATCTGAGGTTCAAACGTAGTGGATAATCTCCGGGTGGCGCCAAATTGTTTATATGAAACAATTAAAACTGTTTCCTTATCAACGTTCTATTTGAACGAGGCGACGAATTCAATCCGTCCCGCCTTCCCTCACTTTTTTGTCAATCGAGTTAGCAGTTGCAGTATTCGCTACTTGCGCGCTAGACGTCGCATCAGAAACCTTCACTATACATTATATTTTTAAACATACACTTTGCTAATGAAAATAAAACACGATTTAACACACACAGTATAGATTTATTATTAATTTGAAGTTAATATTTTATAGACACAAGTGGTAATTAATTTTTCATATATAATGCTGCACCGGATAATTCTTTATAAGACTCTCTCCAGGGTTAAACAATCGACTTTTGAATACAAATAAACACAGTATGGCGTTTCATTTTGCCAATCAACAAATATTTCGGTCGATGTTTGTGGGTTGTTTGGATCACGTTAAAAGGTTCAGATGCAGTTACAATATTAAAAATACACAACCTTACAATGTTTTTTCCTTAAGTAGGATAATGTGTAGTGGTAATTGTTTTGTTTGAGTGTCATACAAGATGTTTAAAAGTCGTACATAAATATGAGGATAGTTCTATAGTTAACAAATTTTCCGTAATTAATATTACGATTCAATCCTTGCAAGAGAATAAAAATGATTCAGTGGTATTCAACATATATTGAGAAATATTCAAAGTGCGTTTATTTTTGGAAGTTGAAATAATTTAACTGATACTTAACAGCATTGCAGTACGGTATTACTCGGGATGTCGAGAAGGAAGGATTGTGGCATCAATATAATTCATTTGTTCTTTATCCAAGCTTCGGCATCTTTTTCAAAGTTGTTTGGACTTATTTAGGTGTTTCGTCTTCAATTAATAGTCTTCTCCCTCTGGTAATGGTATTCCGTATCCATCAGACTTCTTTACGATCGATTTCTATACTTGGTTTTACTTTTAAGATGTTTTAAATATGAAAATGTGTTGTACAGAAATTTCGCATCTGGCTTGCGATAGCGTCACTTTCCAAGTAATTGTATTCAACGGTAATAACCTCGTTAAACGGTCGTTTCCATGGTTACATCGTTAATTTCATTGGGCGAGCTGAACATGAATACATTGTTATCAATTGTTGAATTCCTTTCAAATCTTCCCATATCTTCGGACTTTCTTCCTCCTCTTATCTTCCTTCTTAGTTATTATCTATTTGCACTGTCATTTATATTTTCTCACAAAGATTATTTTGGTACCCCACAATATTGGGTTTTATCAAGTTTTCTAAGTTTACAATTAATTTCATACTTACTAATTACATTTCTTTGTTTATATAATTCCTTAATTTAATATTTGGTTTTTAATAATAACTACCATTCATCCTTGGTGAATTAGTCACCTTGCATTTGTCCATTACATGTTGATTTTTATACAATCAGTAATTGTTTATGGTTGACCGTTAGGCCTGTTTCACATTTAAGTAGCCATTACTGGATTTTTATGGCTTCATACACAATATATTTCATTTAGTCCTAAATTGTTATTTTGCATTTATAATTAGGTTTAATGTCTCTGGATGTGTTTGAATTTAGTCTTTTTGTGATCTTGGTTAGTAAGAACTGTGTTATTAAATCTTACTTGCTAATTATTTGCTATTCATTTCCAATATAACATATAACATCTAGGTCTATGGTCTGTATGACTCTTACAGCCATATCCAATTCATAAACAATAGTTTATACAATTACTTAATTCTTATTTGTTGTTCTGGTGCTAAACAATCTCACCTCTATTGAACTTTTTTCGTTAAACTCCCCTTATAACATGGGTATTTACTTAATGTTAATACAGACTTATTTTCTAATGCTTGTTGCTCTCCCTTCCATGTTAACACCATCTTATTACCTTTCCTTGTGTAACACACCTTTAAATTTTTACAATACATTCTGAAGTTATAACAATACTATTTCTTAGTCATCACAGTGAATATCACTACTTAGTGTTCATTTTTTACTGAATCAATGTTCTATCCTAAATACTATTCATTGTAACTTTGTTAAATGTTATTGTTCACTCTTAAAACTTAAACATAGGTTATTTTACTAAGTCTTTGTCTTAGCCTACTCTCCTCTTACTATTTTTATGATAGACAATATTTGTATTTATTTTTCTCTTGCACTTTCTTAAATTATTTAGTGTTTATTATAATTTATTTGGTGTTTCTTTAGTATTATATCACTTTAGGATAAATCACTTTCACTAGTTCAACTTCCATTTATTTCTCATCATTTTATTCTCTTTCTCTACACACTATCTATTTAAAATTATTAATATTATGTCTTTCTTTGTTAACAAATTACATATATCCCTAACTCTTTGGTTAGTGTACTTTTATCTATTGTTTCATATTACTGACTGTTTATAATTGTCATTTTATCAATACTAACATTCATTAACAGTTTTGGTTCTTAACCGATTTTATTTTCTTTATTATTTTGGATTACATTACTTCTCCCTTCTCTATTTTTTTTCTTGTCTAGTTTTCTTGACGCGTTTCATTTTGTTTTCTTCCTAGTGGGTTTGTTCCCTCTTGGTTTTCATTCTTCTTCTCCTTCATTCGTCTTGTTTTCTTTATTTTGGTTTCTTAACTGGCCAATCTCTGGGGTTGGGTCAATGTCGTTTGTCTGTCAGTCTATTATTTGAGTTTCTTTATTAATCACTTTCGGTTTATTACTCCTTCTCCTTCCATGTTAATTACCTTTTATTTATTTTTTACTCTCCACATAATTTATTTATTCAAACATAATATCATTTAGCATTTTTTATACATACTTATTGTTATCAAAATTTATCTGAATTTGGTGATGTTATATTTTACATTCGTTTTTCTAATTTACTGGAAATACAAAGTCGCCTTTCTCTTTACTAATTAAACAATATATGCCAACTACACATTCCAATTTCATTTTATGAACGCACATGTTAGCTTGTTAAACTATAATTTCATGTAGTTTTTAACCATAAATGTTTTATATTATATTAAATTTTTATATTAAATATCATAATAAAATATTATAATTTTATGTCATATATAAAAACCGTAAAGTTTTTACACGAACTAACAGTTCTAAGTGATTACGAGTACCCATCGTTAATTAACATTCTCTTTATATATGACCATTCTACTGCTTATAATTGTAAGTACGTGCTAGTGGGAAGAGCCAGAGTTATGATGTCACGCGTGGACACACGCGCGCGCATGCCATAGCTGTTTGTAAACAGATACGACCAAAACGTTTTCATCCATAATTGCGTGTAAAGTAACTTTCATTTTATATCCATGCCATGGATTTAAAAACGCTTTAAAGAACATTTACCTAAAAAAGAATTTAGTAAAACTGTGTCAAATTACGCGCGCCATCTCATGGACTTTTTGTGGTTTTTCCATAATTATACCGATTTCATGACGAATGTTCAACCCCTCCACGTATGCAGGAAAGGAAGTTATATGAATGCTGTCGAAGAATTCGAAATATATAAAGCTTATGAAGATAAAAACACAAAAGAAGTTCTTTTTAATGAACAATTGAATTCCCTATCAAATCCACTGTACGACACAGCGATAAGAATACAAAACAAGGTCCATAGTGCGCGACCTATAACAACATGAGCACAGCAGTCGACTGTAGTAATTCGTGGTGCGCACCAGCGATATCCCATGTGTTCTCACTTTTGGGGGTTTTTATGTGTTTTATGTGTTTATATTTATATTTATTGTGATGTGTAAAGTTGTATAAAAAGTTGTTTTTAATATTTTAACTATTGACGAACTTTACCAAGGGATATTCCTGATGATGGGACATATGTCCCGAAACTCGTAGTTTCGTAGAGGATAAAAGCCACCAGACAGAAAAGAAAAAGGTAAAACTGTGTTACTATTTATATATCATTTTATGTTTAAATACACAGTAGGCATATCCAGTGGCGGCTCGTAGCTTCGAGGATAGGTGACAATCGAGGCCCTAAAAGACCAGATATTAATATTTGCCATTGGGAAAAGAAAATACATTTTATCAATGTGTTCGTCGTTTTTCATCGACGGAACGTTTAAAAGTTCGAATAAGCAGTTTGTGCAATTATTCATCATCTACGTCGATCTTGGAAGTTCGTGAGATGAAAACAAAACTATTCCAGCCGACTACGACATATGTTTGTTTTTTTAGTGCCGTTAAAAACAAAGTGCCTGGAGACGACCGTAATGGACTTCGAGGTTGCCATCGTTCGCTCAATTAATGTTTTATTTCCTGCAGCTAACACGTCTAGTTGTAACTACCATTTTAATCAGTGTCTATGGTGGAAATTACAGGAATTTGGCATAGTTCCCGAATATAAAGAAAACGAAGAAGCTCGGTTCCACATCCGTATGTGCTCTGCCTTGGCTCAAGTTCCGCTAAATGTGATTGATGAATGCTTGTTGTACACTCAGGAAAGCACGCCCGAAAAACCAAAACTTCGAGTATTTAAACGACCACTTCGTCGATCAGGAGCTAGATAACGAATATGTGCCAAGAAAAATGTGGCACGCACCGAACTAACTATATTTCTGAATGCTGTAATCAAAGAATAAAGAGACTTACTTCTAAACCATACCCAAATATTCAGGGACGGATTTATACTTTTGCCGCCTAGGGGCTACCGGCAACTTGTCGCCTCCCCCCACTTCCAACCACCCCTCAAATAACAAATAACAAGTAAAAACAATAACAAATAATACACAAAACAAAATATGTAAACAATGCGCGCTGCGAAACCAGATGACAAGACAGCGGGCTACATAGAGTAAACGGTAGTCTGTAGTGTGTTTTTTCTATCAGTCACGGGTCGGTTGTATGCGTACACTGAAAAATGTTTCAGTAAAAACTAGTATGGTGAGCGTTTTAAGTTACTAGGTATTTTAGTAAACATTGTCCGAGTGACGAGCGTAAAAATTTGTACTGCACACCTAGTAAAATGTACCGCTTTTCGGTACATTACTACCTTACCGACTGAGCATTTCTACGTCAACTGAGCATTATTGGAAACGAGCAGTTTGTAGGTTAAATTTGTAATATACAACTCTTTAGCAAGATTTTCTCCATTTTTATAATTAAACTAATTCACTATTTAAATTACTTTATATTATACAAATTTTCTTATTTAAACATAAATAAAATATATTCAATTATACAAAATAATGCTCAATTGAAGGTAGGTAAGGTAGAAATGTACTGAAAAGTGGTACATTTTACTAGGTGTGTAGTAAACATTTCCATGCTCGTCACTCAGATCATGTTTACTGAAATACCTAGTAATTTTTAAACGCTCGCCACACTAATTTTTACTGAAAATTTTTCATTGTATATTTCCAACAAAACGGGTCGGTAGCTGGAGTACATTTCTCCATTAATGCTACTGGTTGGTTGCCAGTCAATATAACGTAACCATTATTGTGTACTGTACAAAATGCCGAGAGTCTCGCTCTCGCTATGCGACGCTGCCAATTTTCGCATAACCATAGTGAGTCACGCTCCGAGACTCGAGGTATTCGCAGCTACATATAATTATTTCACATTCGCAGCATATATAGGCTATATGGAAAGTCGCGGACAGCGACTCCTGGCACTAAAGGGTTATTTGGGTAAGGTTTTTATTTATTTGTTTATTTATTTTGTGTATGTATTGTTGTGCTTTTAGGTATTTTTCAAAAATTTTCCACCCCTGGATTTTGCCGCTCTGAGCTATAGCCCTTATAGCCCTTTGGGCCCCCCCAAATCCGCTTTGCAAATATTTATCCATTGGTTAATGCTCTCCAAAAATATATGCAGATTATTATGGTTACACGTTTGACAGGATATCTCTAAACCTTCAAGAAAAGAAGAAAAGAAACTCTGTTTGGAAATTAGATCAGGTTTTTCTACTGCTTTGAAAAAACTTTAAGATAATAGGAAACTAAGAACGTTTATACAAAACTTGGCATATATCCAAAAATTACAGTAAAAAACAATTTTTGAATCAATTATTACATTTAATAAATTTTAAAATTGACTCAAATTTACAAATATTTTAAATTGTAATTTTTAAATCGTAACTTGTAATAAAAAAATTGAATAAATTGTAAACATTTCAAAAACCTATAAAAAGTACAATATAAAGAGCACAGAAAAAGTTTGGGGACCTATGGAAGACTACCTCCTCAAGGTGTTCCCTGGTAACGACATTCTGTCGCCTACGTCTCTACAAAAAAAAAAAAAAATTGAAGTAAAAGTAAAAATCTAGTAGGTAGGCCTATATGCCTTTCCCGCTGTTGTTTTTTTTACTTCCATGTTCCATAAGGAAATAGAAGTATGGTGATGGCAAAAAAAAATCATATTCGAGATAAGGACTGATTCTGATTGTACTACCCTTCAAAACATGAAGAAAAGCCATTTTCTGAAAGTGCCTGTGTGTAGAACTTTTTCTATGGTGAACGATAACTGCCGAAAATTCAAACAGAATCAAATAATTTTTGCATATGCGCCCGAGTCGTAGATGACTCAAGGCCTATTAATTTTGATGAAGGGATAGGGGTAGTTTACCTGCAACGTTTCACGTTTTAACAAGAGTAAAGTACTTAATTTTGATTAGTAAAGTACCCTGAAAAAATGTCATAATAATCCACTGTAGAAAGGTATATGAAATATCTATAAATGAAAAGAGTAGGGGAGGTGATAATTTTCTATAAATGAAAATAATAGTTGAAAGGGGAGAAGATAATTTTGTATATGTGTACTGCGTTATCAGCAACAAAGAAGTAGTTTGTTGTTAAAATTCCTTCCCAGGCTGTTTAGCCGTGGTCCAATGTTTTCTGCAAAACCAGACGTTTCGGCAGTGCCATCGACTGCCAACATCAGTGAAAATCGAGCGCGCTAACGTGAGGCGGTATGCGTTAGTGACCACAGTACTGTGGTTAAGGCTGTAGAAAGAAGTAGTTTCTATTGAAATATTTCATTTCGAAAATGATTTTAAATATAAATCTTAGAATATAAAAGTCATCTATGGTTCCCAATACCGATAAGTTTTTATGTAGTAGTCCTTTTGTATAATTAACAAAGAGATAAGTGTTTGCTTCTACCGACCGATGCGATTCCTGGCCACAATTTCAATCGAGCGCCTCATCATTTAAATGTCAGATCCTGCTGCACCATATTGGCGAATGTCTTGAGTGGTTCCACATGACTGATTACCTTATTAGGAGACGGCTGGTTCTCTTCGGCGCCTGGCTGTTATCGACTGATTCAATCACTATTAGCTTACGTCATCATCCCATTCCTGTGTTGCATCTCGGCAGCCTGGCAGTTGTTTAAACAGAGATAGCAGTTTTGTCTCACGGTCTTCTCTTGCCATTTGCGTTTCCGCTGCCATATCAGCACAGAGAAGATGACGCTCATTTACAGGACGTAGGTCTACACCGCAGCATCAGTTCTAGTCATGTTAACGACGAATCCTCCGTACAATCGGAAAGTAAAAAAAATTTACATATTTTTTGTTCATTAGGTTGTAACGGCGTCGGATAACTGAGACTGTATATTATAAAACCCTTACAGAGAAGTTGTCCCAGAGGCACATCGTTGATGTAGACAAAAATTTGACACAAAAGCTGATTATTCTGACACAATGTCTTCTTACCTTCTCATTTTCGCAAAAACATGTTCTGCAGTTAATACTGAAAACATTTTCATGAATTTTCTAAATGTTACATGCTTTCATTGATTTAAACGTTAACAAATTTCAATTTTATTAACTGCTTTTATTATAGGCCTATCTTTTTAAAATGTCTTCCTTATTTTATAACCTATAGAAGATACTGTGTATTCAAACACAAAATAAGAGTTACACGCAATAAAGAATTACAGAACACGTCTTTGTTGTATCTGTTTACAAACAGCTGTATCGCGTGTGCCCATGTATGAGGTCATAATTCTGGCTCCTCCCACCAGCGTGTAGGCTATTTGCAATCATGAACACTGGATTGACCAAGTACGAGAGTGTATTTCTGTTAAGAGGGTAAGCTGATTTAACACCTGTACTAGTAATCACTTAGAACTGTTCGTTCATATAAATGTTATTTATGGTTAACGACTACATAAAAGTACTGTTTAAGAGACTAAATTATGAGTTCATTAACTGAATTAGAATGTGTCGTTGGCGTAAATTGTAAAAATTAATAAAGGAAAACGCTACTCTTGTATTGACTTGGAATTTAAGAAAACATGAGCTTGTCCGAAGCGTGCGACAGTTCACGCATAAGTCAAGGTCTGCAACATGGAGGAAGACGTACGTCATTTACTGGCCGGGTTTTCCTTAAGCACCCTGTCCTACAAGTGGCTGTGCGGTTAATATCAGTTTGACTGCGTCCGTGAGTCTGTGTTCATCCAATGGATCGGTCAGCTATGATATTGCTACAGATAACATTATGTCTGACAGGTACGTACACTGCTTACATTTAAGTTGTTTGTTTCTCTACAAAACGGGTGAAGCAATACAATCCAGTTGACTAGTAAGAGAAAGAAGGTTTAAACAAAAATAATTAATAAAGGTAATTTAACCTTAATTGAAAGCAAACGATTTATTCACGTATAAAAACTCTTTTTCATACACTAAAGCTTACCGTGCTGTTTTTAAAGGTTTTATATAACTTGTTTCCTGGTGTATTGAATGCATACTCAAGCGAGTGAGCAACTATATTTAAAATTTAAGCGATTTGATACCTTTTTTATTAAACTATTTTCTACAAGTAATAAGCACTAAAATGCGTTTTTAAACATTTTTATTAGTCTCTTCACTTTACCGGTTTACACCCAATACTTCCTAATTTTTACTTAGACCTGTATTTCACTATTTCTATGAATAGTACTCAAATGAAAATTCATTTTCTTACTGAAATGAGACACTTGGAATTTGTTTGGTGGTTGCTTGGTCTTGAATTTATTGTTTCAAAACAGAGAACGTAAGACAAAAACGACTTGTCTGTTCTAAATAAATTTGCTTCACTTTGGAAAGGGGTTTTCTTAGAGAAATACAAAAATACAAGGTGAGTACCAAATAAGCAAATAGTATTTGTTCCTTGAAATTAACAAAATGCCCTGATAGAGCATCAGGTACACAGTGTAAATATTATAAGTATTGATAGCCCATCCATCGATAGTATCGATAGATAGTACGATAGCACTATCCACCTAGTATGGCATCTGGATCCATGGAAGCGATTCTTTATCATAATATTACAATAAGATAATAGAATCCATAATCTAGAATGATAAGTAGGCCTATACTTGTTTGGGTTATAGGCCTACCTTCACAAATGTTTTTTGAACCGTAGTCTTATTCTGAAACAGTTCTGTCCTCTTGAAGTCCAGATAGCTGTATAAAAATAATAATAATAATAATAATAATTTTCTAAATAGACTATTTGCAATCTATACACACCAAAGTGTTTTGCTTCTTGACTACATTATACTGGGCTGTGACATTTCCTAGAAAGTGGAAAGTAAATATATTTTTAAACATAAATGAAAATTATAAAGACGAAAATGGGAACGGACTTGTTTTATCAGAATGCAATGACATTCTTAGTTTATTAACACGCAATGAAGTGTTGTTAGTGGCTTCACTATTCAAAAAAATTATAAAGATTAAATTATTTTTGCGTTTGTATATAAGTTTTTTCACCTTAAAAAAAGAGGAAATTAAATAAGTATGCCTGTATAAAATTTCACAATTAGGCTACAGACACCGAACCACGTCTTGTACTCGCACTGTTTCCAGTAGGTACTACCGATAGGAGGTTTCAGCCTTTCAGCCCAACTTCAGGTCAGGTACACAACATAATACCTATTTCTATCCTTTGCAAGGTTGAACACAATTTCGTAAACAATCTTCATCACTAACTGCCGGCCAAATGTGTGCGGTGTCAACTCGCGAAATTTGTAAATCCACTAACAAATGTAAGTTTATTATACAGTTTATTATATAAATATATAAAACATATCTAAAATAAAAATATTTATCACTTGTTATCTGAATGTAAATATATATAAATATAATATTATATTACGGTGATCTTAGGAATGGCAATGCTTCTGAAGAGCAACACTAGATCTGGATCTCGTTAACGATGCCTAAACGCCATTGGATTTACTTTACATAATACAACTTCATTATTTAGTACTATTTTATTCTGTGCTTAACAGAGATATTTTGTCATCAAATCGCCTCTAACGTTTCTTACTTGTGTCAACCGGAAAAGTAATTTAAAAATATGTGCTGCACAAAATCACGGAAACAGAATCACGAGAATCACGGAAACAGAGATAAGATAAACAAATGTTATAATGTTTACTTGAAAATAAACACTCTCCTTACTGAAATACACTGTACAACGAGTTACTCTCTCAGCACACAAGTCAATTCGCAGAGTTTATTAAAGTTCCAAATTGCGTTGATTACGACAGTGTAACGGACACGGTGCTATGACACGACATGAAGCTACTGAGTTTCCTTATCATACGTAAAGTTCTTCTCATTAACATCTCCACTCAGCAATGTTCCTTCCGTTGTTAATTTACTTGTTCGTTATTTACCTTTTGTTATATTCGTTTGTAGATAGAGTTGTAAATATTATTATCTTTATACTTGATATACTTTATCACATCTACATTGTTTTCTCTCTATGTAGTCTACTCAATACAGTCACAATGTATGTTAAGCCTTTACATAGAAACCGTCGTTAATTTTAATAAACATTTTGCCTCTCACGTATTTACAATTCATAGGTTGCTGGATTTTTAATGCTAATTTGTTATACAATAATATACAATATAATAAAGTGGTCTCTCTCTTATCAGACTTGGATGGGACCGGGTAACGGTCGGATAATGGAAAAGTTGGTTAACAGAACTGTAGCTCATTTATGACCGTCGAGGACAAAGAACCGTCTATATTAGAAGTACATGTACGTACAACACACTTTGTATTGTATCTATAAATGAAATGCGTACGACAAAACTGGATAAATGGTTTAATTATAATTGCTTTTATTATCTGTGAGTACAGTAAATAGAAAAGTAAATAAAATATATACGGTAGTGTACTTGAATAACTTACCTTAATTATGAGAACAAGAAAGAAATTACAGTCTGCTTTCTTTTGGCTTATGTCGGTTCCAATTTATAAAAAAACGAAGATTTTGGGTGTTAAGTAAACTTTTTGGGTAGAAAATTAAGTTGTAACACGAAAACATTAACGTATATTTTACTGTACAATTAATCTACGTAAAAACAAATACTTATGTTTGTTTTAAGTGCACACTGTACACTTAAAAAGTTTAAAACCCTCGGATTTATGAGGAAAAGTCTGTCATTTTCTTTTGTTTTATGTTACTCTGGCGTCTGTCAGCTGCACAATCTCCCCACTTTTTCAGATTCAATACATCGACTAGCACTGAAGTAGACCGTTCAACATATCGAAGTCTATTTCTAGAGCGTCTTTCCCAGCAGCGTGAGAAATTTTTCTTTCTTGATCCTCGTTGGATTCATTCTCACTTTCATGATCCTCATTAGTATTATTAACAGTGGTAATCATTAAGTATGCAGTATTTCATCATTAACAGAATATAATTTACTGTACAAAATCTTTATTTAAAAAAAATATTAACGTATTATTAGTGTACGTATGTATAGTTAATTTTTTCCACTCTCTCTAGTGAAACAGTCGGTGAATGGAATGGTTGGTTAAGAGAGAGGCTACTGTAATGCTGTTGCCAGGTGTTGAGCCTCCAGCCTGGAAGCTAAACGGTTACATCGGTTTAAAAATTAACATTTTCCTGGCTACACTGCAGTAACGTCAGTTATTCTGTATAAGTTGCAGTACACTAACTATTAATTGAAGATTATTACGTTTTATGATATAACTATTACAGTTGAAGAACCAACAACGAAACTAATTTTTACCCACTTCACCCAGGAAATAATATTTAATTAGAAATGTTGCTTACTACTGTCATGTTGCACCAGATTTAGGTTCCCTAGACTTTGTCATGTTTTAATTAGGGTTTAAAACTAACAAGGAAAATTTTAATTTTAAAAGATAGCAAAAATGTTAAGCAAGTGTCGTGATTGGGGAAAAAATGAAAATGGATGAGGTGTTACATAATATCTTGTACAACGGAAATGATTTTGTAATACGATAAAGTAATAAGTTGTTTAAATAATACATTTTATCATCATATTATTATTATTTTAATTCTTTCTGTGTATAGTACAGTCTGTCCGCATATTGTACACAGTAAATATCTGCCGAGATGGGAAACCACGAGGCAAGTTTGGCCGTAATGACTTATCATAGACGTCACAAATCTCACTGTGATACTGCACTGGACATTGTACTGGCCAGAGCATATTTTAAGGAATTTGCGATAAACACAAATCCTTCAGACTTCAGGAAAATTAAAAAAAACACTACAAACACTCAAATGGATTCGTTATAATTAATTATGTAATATTCAATAAGTACATTACAGTGTGATGTGCACATTACTACAACATGGGGGCCTGTTACAAATTCAAAGCCTTTATCACTGGTCCACTTAAAAATATATAAAGTACTGTAATTATATATATATATATATATATATATATATATATATACACACAGACTGAGTTTGGCAAAAGCTTAAACACTATAAGTTTGTTTAATTTTATGTATATTTTTTAATGAAAAATGCATAAACATTTCATATTAAATTGCGTTACAACTAAATAAGTTAGTTAAAAAAGAAAAAGGATAAAGTATGCCAAAAGTAATAAAAAAATAAGCGCCCAATTCGCACACTGTACAGACAATGCTGAAAGCTAAAATACGCAAATGCAAACGCGCCTTCGTGATTTGCTGATTTCTCCCCTTTTTTCTCACTTTTCGGCACCGACACTAATACCTGCCACTGCCTTAAGACAGTAACGCTGTTTCACACACACACACGGGGGGGGGGCGTGAACTACAGTTTGTTCCCATAATTTGTGTTAAAACATGTACGCCTACTAATTACCTTAAACAGTTTGTTACATAACTAAACATGATTAATGTGACTTGACCTGTTGGTTGTGACTTGAATTGTTGTTAATACTTAGACACTACCACACAATGTAGGCCTATAATATTTCTGTTTTGGATTGGCTAATCAGTGTCAAGCTATAAAATGAAATTGTGCCAGTAAATTTTCTTTACTTAATAAATTATTGAATTCCGCGTGAGTCTTTTGTATGGGAATCACTTCCTAATGAGTGAGTGAAGTTTCCTTCAGTGTTTCAGCACTGCACAGCACTCAAGACCCAACTAGGCAACTTACAAAGCATATGTAGGCCTACATCTAATCAATAATTTATAACGAAAATTGTTGACATTAATACTCATTTAATAATTATTATTAATGATATTTGCCTGCCAAGAAAGGTAAGAGACGACAAATTTTATATTATTAATTATAGGCCTAATAATATACGCAGAATTTAAATTTATGTATTGATATTGTGTATACTTGTATATAATATTGGCATGAAGCTTGTTTTAGCCCGATAAGTAGACCTACTGAATTCATTCGCTAGTCAGCAGCTTTGGCTTAGATCTTCCTGAGTAGCAAAAGCTGTGTGATCATTAGACTAAGATTAAAATAGTAGCCTGTAACCTTTTAAGAGATTGTAGTCCTATAAAAATATTAGAGATGACAGATAACTATTATCCATAAGGAACTCATAATAAATATTTTTCGTAATACAGTGTTCATAAGTTCATTATCGAGTAACAACAATACCAATAAATACTCATTTAAACAAATGTACAGCAGGCAGTTAGCAGTTAGGCCTATGTACCTTTACAGTAGCGCTTATTACATATATTTATGCAGAGTGTAACATAAAAGTATCTTCACTATAGGCCTATATAGCCTATATGTTGTAGCAGGTTTTTGGGTACATCCGTTTATATGATGTTCACATTGCCGACGTTTCGTTCCGTAATCTCGTAACATTTTCAAGTCGTACTGAAGTTGATTTAGCTACGGCGCACGTTTTATATCTACCTTCCCTTGTGATTTGTTGCTGGGGGAGGGTTCGAGCGTGGGGATGAGTGTGTTGTGGCCATATGTTGTTTGTTAATTTGAGATCTGTCAGTTAGGAATTTCCAAGTAGTCGCTAATTTTGTACGTACGTTCATTTCTGCCGTTGACCGCTGTCTTCCTCATCCGGCCGATTTCCATGCCTTCCCTGTACTGTCTGATTTTCTTACTGTTTGTTCGTGCCAAGAATTTTGTGTTTTTGAAACCGAAAGTGTGTCCTGTTTCCTTGGTGTGTTTCGTTTCGTCAGGGATGTGTTTTCTTTTGGTTTTGTTACTGCCAATTCGTGTACATGGACGCGTAGACGGATATTTCTTCCAGATTGGCCGATATAAAATCGGTTGCAGTTTTTGGACGGTATCTGATATACACCTTGTCCCTCCAAGTGTATGCGGTCCTTTGGATTTTGTAGAGAGGCGTTGACTTTTTGTGCTTGTTGAATGTTGTCCTGATGTGATGTTTCTTGAGTATTCTCCCTATTATGTCTGTTGTGCCCTTTATATATGGTAATGTTAAAGTGGTGATGTACTCCTGTGTTTCTTCCTCCGGTTGCGTCCCCTTCGTCTTCTTTTGTTTGATGACGTTGTTTAAATCCGATGTAAGGTGTATCCATTGAAAACCAGCGTCTCCTTCGAAGTGCTCAGCTCCTGTTTCCTGTGATCCTCGTCCTCTGTGTGTAAGTGTCTTCACTACATATTGTAACTGCGCTGGATGAAGATCGGACTGTCTATGTAAGTATCTGTTTGTGTGTGTGGGTTTCCTGTATGTGGAAAAGCTATGGTGACCGTTTTCTTTTCTTTATGAAAAGGTCAAGGGATGGAATGTCGTTGTCTGTCTCCATTTCTATAGTGAATGCTATTTTTGGATTGATGCTGTTTGTATGTGTCAAGAACGCTGTTAATGTGTCCTTTATGTGTAGCCAGATTACGAAACAGTCGTCGACGTAACTAATCCACAAGGAAGGTTTTAGCTGTGGTGTGTTTATTGCCTTCTTCTCGAGGTTGTCCGTGAAGAGGTTTGCGATGACTGGCGATAACGGTGAGCCCATTGGTGCTCCTTCTATTTGCCTGCAGAAGTGACTGTTGTATGTAAAGTAGGTGGAGGTCAGACAGTGCTTGTTAGTCCCGTGAGGAGCTGAGGCGGTTTGTATGTAGCTTGTATTATATAGAGCAGTGGTTCCCAAAGTGGGATCCGTGTTTGGACCCTTGGGGGTCCGCGACAATGTTTCAGGGGGTCCGCGGACACTTTTATGAAAAAATAGAATATACTGTAATTTTCTCCGATTTGTTGTAGTTTAAAATATAAATTTTAGAATCTTAAAACAATTAGTAGAAGATTCCAGTATTTTTTCTGTACAAACTAATTGCAATTGTAAAGTAATTTCAAACTTAAATCATGTCCTGTAGCAGCTCTGTTTGTCAGCCGAACTGACTAGAGCACCGCATCAGTGCAGAACTGATCGCGCTGTTTTAGTTCACGTATAAGCACTGTATCTAACCAAAACGTTTTTCCGTGTAGCTGGTTTTACGCCTAAGTAGCTGGATTTCGACACGTGTGGGGCTGGCAAGATAGAGCCGAGGTTGGCCAAGTTAAGAAATGAACTTGATGTCGAGAGTGACTTAATATTGAAATTATCAGACATTAAACCTAATATTGCAGAGCTAATTGTTCAGAAGCAGCTTCATTGTTCACATTAAACTATGTTTGATATCATTAATATTACAATTTTGCAAGTTAAAAGAATTTTGATTTTAATAAATTTTAATTAAAATAGCCTATAAGAGCTATATATTTACTGTTTGTTTTGTTTAATAACTCAGACGGGGTCCGTGAAATTTTTAATTTTTTGAGACTGAAATGTTTGGGAACCACTGATTAGAGTGCTTCTAAGATTGGTAGGCCTATGTTAGTGAAAACTGATAGTACATCAAAGCTGACCAGGATATCTGAATACGAGATGGCGAAGTTCGAGACTCCTTCTTTTAAAGTAAACGAGTTTTTTATTTACTAATCCATTTTTTCGGCTAATGGTTGGAAGTATTCGGCTAAGAATGCCGAATAGCCTATATGTATTCGAGTTCTGTGCAACAATATAAGGAAAACATTTCCTATAAACATAGGTACGGAAACCTCTCGTTTTCCGTCTGGCCTCCATTTTATGGAAACTTTACAGGCCTATCTCAAAAAGCGTTTGAAATATCTTAATAAACTTTAGTGCAAATATTTAAATTAAAGTTCTTTAATAAATTAAAAAATCGAAGTTATTTTGTGATCTCAAATTTTAAATGGTTGACACTTTATTGCTAAAATGTTTGGTCACTAATAGTTCTGTAAATTTTAATTTTACCAAACTATTGTATGTTAAGTAGGTAAAATGTTAAGAATTTTATTTTGGACACAGTGACGTCTTGCGTGTTCAAATACAATTAACGAGTAAACAAATTATGTCGGAAAGCGGGCTACCCATAAATTATAGAATTTTGTGCTGGATTTTTCCTCCAGTTTAAGGAATTATTGGAATCCAATTTATTTAAAGTTATTGTTATGTTTGTCAAGCTAACTCAAATATAGCTAAACAAATATATGATAAATATTACTAAAACTATATAAATAGGCTACTACTGTACTAATCACAATAAAAATTAATAGAACATATAAATTTATTTCGAATTAATAGATAATTGATAATGGCATTTATTGATTTGTAAATCGTCTGTTTACTTTATTGAGTGCAGTTTTAATACGAGTAGTTTAACTTCCGGATTCAATTCCCGGCGTTAAAATCTTGAAGTGAATAAAAGGAGAATTGCTGTGGTTGAAGGTGCGAATCACACGACTGTGTTTACACCGCACCATCTACAAAGTCTTATAAGCTTTAAAACACGTTGACTATGAACAGACACGGGCATTTTGTTTTATTTTTCTACACAAAATTGAATTTGAACCGTACTTATTTGGTCTGTGTCGTGCTCACTGGCGAAACAAGATTTACATGAAATGGAATTAATAATGTCCATAGTAATCATTATTGAGGCAGAAGAAATCCCTCATACCAATTTCACTGAAAATCGGCCCTCTATTTTGCCATAAATTACTGTTAATGAGTTAGCTTGAAAGACACAGAAATAAATTTAAATAAAGTTATTATAAACACTTTCGGGGCTATTAGATTGTGGTCCAATGTTAGAAATCGCGAACGTTCCAAGCACTTCATTGGTGGCCATCTTGAGTGGCTGGAAGGACTGAAAGTACAGTACACAGTCTATAATCCGGCATTACGGTAGTCCGGCGTATTCAGGCGGGTGCTGGCGAGAGTGGAGAGGGAAACAAGTCTCTGACGATAGTCGGCAGTTGCATCATTAGTCCCTCGCTGTGTACAATACCGTTTATTTGCAGTCGTTTTATTCTTGGTGTAATTATTTGCCGTGTTTACGTAATTTAAGATCGTGAGTGCAAAATGTCGTCACATGCTGAACTGCACGTGTTGCGAGATACAATCGCTGAGAAACTAGTAGGCAAAACAGGTGATTTGACAACAGACAATGCAAACAAATGGCTGGCGGGTTGCGAAGATAAAAAAAAAACAGTTTATGACAGACGATGTCATGACCAGAGAAGAGAAGAGGAAGAGAAGGAAGACGGAGAAGCAGCGAGAGCTTTCAAACAGTAGGCCTTGATATGGCAGTGGAGGCCTTTACAACTTCTACTAAGTAGGCAGAAGAAAATGGCGTGTCTACTTGTGAAATTTTCGTGTTGGAAAAACTACAAGAAAAAGGGTTAAAAGTGTCGTTTCAAACAAAGAAACAGAAGAAAATTTACAGCTTTTTCATTCCAAAGGAATAGTATTGTACATTACTCTACGAATTTCATTTCTTCTTACGTTTGACTAAATTATAAACATAAAACTAAAATCTAATTAAAAGAAAAAAATAGAAGATAATTTACTACATTTTTAAGCCGATGTTTTAATCAGGTGTAATTTTTTTCACGTTTTCCATTATGTACAATATACGCTACTTTTTGTCATTTAAATGTGTTTTTTCTAATAACCATCCATTAATCCAGCATTTCCACTGATCCGGCACTACTCTGTTCCGATATCTGCCGGAACTGTACTGATAGCGGTCTCCGTCAGTAAAACCACAGCACTGTGGCTAAGGCCGAGGCCTTAAACTTTAAATAATTTTTACCTATTCTGGAGGAATAGAAGTCTGGTACACAAAAAATAAAGTAGCCATAATTTATGAGTAGAATGCTTTCCCCCATAATTCGATTATTTGTTATTGTATTTGATCAGACAAGATGCCATTCAGTACAAAATAAAAGTCGTAACATTTTACTTAATAAATAATAATTGTACACAATTAAAATTTACAAAGCTATTAGTGATTAAAATTTAAAGTAGCTGCCATTTTAAAATTTGATATCTCAACAGTGAAGGTTTTTTTTAGAGAACATTAATATTAATATGTGTACCAAATTTTATTAAGATATCTCAGTCCCTTCTTCAGATATACAGTTTTCCTTAAATAACACAAAATCGCGGTCAGGCGTAAAACGAAATGTTTCTGAACTTAAGTTTATAGGAATATTTTTCTTACAGTATATTGATGGGCGTGGAATCCGAATATGTACATTGAGGTCACCTTTACGTTATACTCTGTAACCTATATACATAAGTAGATGTTATATACCCTAGCGCAGTGATCCCAAAGTGGGGTCCACGAACTCCTGGGTGTCCGCGACAATGTTTCAGGAGGTCCGTAGACACTTGTAAGAAAAAATAAAATATATTATAATACATATACTATATAATATTAATATATAATACTATACTATAATATATAATTTTCTCCGATTTTTATGTTCGAAAATCTAAATCTACATTTTAGAATCTTTAAACAATTAGTAGAAGAATCCAGTATTTTTTGGTTCAAAGTAATTGTAATTTTAAAAGTAATTTCAAACTAATGGCTTTTATAATGTCGTGTAGCAGATCTGTTTGTCCTCCGAACAGACAAGACTTCTCTCTTACAGTACAAGAAGAAGATTCATTGGCAGAACTTTCAACTGATAGTTCATTAAAATTACAATTTTCGAAATTACAGGTAGCTGACTTCTGGTTATATGCAATAACTGACTATCCTGAACTCGGAAAAAAAGTTCAGAAGTGTTTAACTTTGTTTTCCTTTAATTACTTGTGTAAAACCGCAGTCTCCCTGTTCACTTACTTAAAGTCAACGTTAAGAGATAAACTTGATGTCGAAAGTTACTTAATATTGAAATTAACGAACATTTAAAGATACTAAAGAGCTAATTGTGCAAAAGCAGCTTCATTGTTCACAGTAAACTATGTTTCTTATCATTATTATTATAATTTTGGAAATTAAGAGAATTTTGATTTTAATACATTTTAATTAAAATATAAGAGTTTCTATCATATTTACTGTTTGTTTTATTTCAGAACTCAAACGGGGTCCGTGAATTTTTAAATTATTTGGGGGGGGGGGTCCGCGGACTGAAAAGTTTGGAAACCACTGCTCTAGCGCACATATAGGCCTACATAAGTAGATGCTGGATCCTAGCGGAATTTAGGAGTCAACAGAATATCAATAAAATTTAAAGAAGAAACCTGCACAACAATATGTAAAATAATACTCGACAAATTTTGGGAGGGACCGTCTATTTACCTAGCATTTTAAAAAGGCATTTATCAGGGTTCCTTTTGCGATTACTTGTAGTGTCCTTTAAGATATATCTCCAACAAGCACTCCAAGACACATAAGAAAGTTAGATACCCAAGACATCTATAGAAAAGTCAAAGGGAAAGAGTATACTTTCAATTTTATACTCTTTATTGAATTCTAAATCGTTTAAAAAAAACATTAAGTTAGTCAGACACCGAACACTATACAATAATTCGTTACAAAACTGTTTAATAATTAGGTTAAACATAAGATAAAAAATATTTTGTATTGTGAATTAGACAGACGGCCGCGCAGCCTCTTAGTCAAGCCACAACTTCCGGGCATGCGGTAGATTTCTATACCGCAACATCTTGCGACTCATAAATTCACACGCACAGCGAATCTATATCGAAATATATTGTCAAGTTATTGGCCTACATAATGCCGGCTAGTAATAAATTCTTTAACTAACGCATCATTTTAACGTTAATTAATACGAATTGTGTTATCCTTGTTAGTTTGCTTGTGCTGACGGCCGAGTGGATTAAGTTACAAGGTAACTAAGCGAGAGTTCTCTGGTTGTATTCTAGAGACTCTCGCACGCGGGCGGGCAAAGTTGAGACGCGTGAGCTCTTGAGTGATATTCAGCGAGTGGCCATAACCAAATTTCGTAATATAGAAACTTCAGTTTCGAAACGGTGTAGGCTTCCTTGTGGCCGTCCTCACCCCTCCCCCTACCATTACTCATTCACTATACCCACTTCCCTCTTCACCCTGTTCTCTCTCGCATCTCATTCTTATCCAACATCTACACGTTACTACTCTCTCTCTCTCTCTCACAGCACACATTTCTAACAGTAGGGCCTAAGTCTCTCTTCTCTCTTAGATTAACTGACGTAAGACCCGAAAACAAGACTCCTGACCTATGAAGCGTCGGACAGTAGTCGTGCAGGCCACCTTAAAATGCACAATAAAGAAAGTAAAGTAGAAAAGTAATGTAAAGAAAGTAAGGTGGAGACGTCTGAGTAGGGATTGCCTATAGTAGAAAAATCTGTCTCTCAAATAAAGAACAAACAATGTCAACAAACATATGTGCAATATAAGACTTATCTGCAATTGCAAACATAAGAGAAAAAATGTATGTGAAGTCAAACAGAAGTTTAATGAAGAAAGCTGTGTTAGTGGTTATATCACAAACAGACGTATCACTGTTGCACACCACTAAAGAAAAATTATTCCGATTAGCGCTTTCAAGCTTCTCAGCTCATCGTCAGATCGGAATTATCACTGTGTGCAACAGTGATAATTTTGTTTGAAGTCAAACAGTTAATGAAAATACAACCATGCGTTTCAAAACTAGTTGCTGAACAGAATGTACCACGGTAAAACAGAAAAAAAACACATAAAAATAACACAATAGATAAAGTCACTTTGCCTGTAATTTGGGCACCTCAGGTCGAGGTCCCGACATTTGATGGAAGCACTCACTGGACAACGTATCTTCGGCAGTTTGAAGCCGCTGCATGCACAAATACTTGGACGGAGACTGACAAAGCTGTCTCACTATTTCTCGCTTTAAAAGGACCTGCCACAGCGCTACTACTACAAAATGTGCGCTTGATAGCCTGAACATCTATGACGAATTACGGTATAGTGATAAATATTGCGAGATGTTTACTACACTCAGTTTGAGAACAAGGCAACAATGTTCCGGGGAGAGTCTGCAAGAGTTTGAAGCAAGCATCAACAAACTAATTAGACATTGTATAAAGACAAATGAAGTGACTAGAAAACCTACTTTGGTCGTCGAGGAAAGGCCTTGCTTCTTCCTGAGTTATTGAAGGACCCTGGGCGAGAAGTGGCTGATGATGACTTTTCACTGACTTTCAATAATTCTAAACATAAATATGATACTTTCACATATGTAGGGCTTTTGTACACTGAAACTGTGTTACAATGTTTATCATTTAAATCCAAAAAACGAAACAGTTCAGTGAGTTTTAATTTAATTACATGTTTTCACATAAGTATATTAAAATTATAACTACATAATAAACATATAGGCCCTATGCATGCTGCCAGAATTCAATGTATCAATGTTATTTAAATAATTTGTAAAATTTAAAAATACTAAAACATAATTTTATTATGATGAACAGCCTTATTTCAGCATAGATTTCCCCAATTTCGACAAAATTTAGTACCATATGCAACTTAGTTTTTGTCCTCATTACTGCTAACTGTAATACCAAGCGTCTATGTTATGCACCTTTACGGTAATGCTTTGCACTTTTTCTGAGAATTCAAATTAACTTTCCTTGCAGTCATCACTACAAATTACTGAAATCAACATGTTAATCCGTACTTGTACTCAACGTGTCTGTTACTCACGGAACTAGGTACAGAAATTATTCTCCATTGCAGCTGAATATTAAGTTCAGAATGCGCCTTAATATATTTTTGCTAGTTTAAAAGAAACAAAATCAAGGTAGATGTATTATTTTAGTAGAGAAATAATTTGTTTGACACAAAAACAGGATATTTAGTGATGCAATTTAGTCATTCATCTTAATTTTTTTTTCCTTGCTAACCAAAAAGTATCTCCACCGAAGAGGAGATATCTCCAAACCCACGTGTTCTAGATATATGACATGATACGCATTTCAAGAATTGATCAGTTTCATCACACACACACACACACACACACACACACACACACATGTTTACTGTAATGGGAAACAGGTTAAGGAAAGTATATAAGGTATACACAGTATAAGAACTTATAAATTGCAACAGTTCAAATTTGAGTATACTAATATAAGGATATGGTAAGTGTGCGAAATTTACAAACACGTCAATAAGGAAGAGATGAAAAATTATTTATTATACACACAAATATAGTTTTTAAATATGTATATTGTATTATAAATTGTCATGTATTGATAATATAAATAATAGTTTGTATTGTTCGATAATATAAATCGATTTTACTTGGCTGCTGCAACGTCCTCCTCTCCTCTCGTCGCTCCCGTCCTGGCGTCCTCTTCTTCAGTGTCACTCCTTCCTGGTGTCCTCTTCGTCCTGGCGTCCTCTTCATCTTGTCGTCCTCTTCTACGGCAGGCGGCTCCATCAGCGATATTTCAATGAATCTCGTTGTTATTATGTTTGACTGCTAACATTAATTAATTTCTTCATAAATTTTTCACTCACAATGATAATAAATTTCACTCGTACAGTTTATTATTAACTTATACTTTATATTTTCTTAATCTCAGGATTAATATGGTATTAATTAGTGCGGTGCATTTAATGTACACCTTCCACGTTATCTTGAAGTGTCTTTAAATTCCCTAAGCGGATATCTTAACTTACACGAAAACGTCACTATTTTACATTATAATTTGTATCTAAATATTTTACCCACTCGGTTCTTAACGCAAAACTTCGTTAAGAATTACCAAGGTTTATTTTATATATGACATTTCTATGTTCGTAAGAGAACAACTCTCTTCACCGGGCACAACTTCCCTTTGCAGATGCTAAAGCAGAACTGTGACCATCCTAACTCTACAACGAATAAATCTTACTGAATTTAGTGTATTCTGATTGGCTAAGCCCAAGTCACATGATTGATGGAACAAACAGATATACAAATTTCCTGAAAAACTTTGTATAATTTAGCAAAGGCCTGCATGGAAATTACCTACAAATTTTATTACCCTATCATTGATAAGAGTTACAATTGAGTTTTCCTTCACTTAAAAAAAACCAAAAAAAAACATATTTCTAAAATAGTTATAACCCTCAGAGTATACACAAATTGAAGCTATTTACCTAAATAATTCCTTGTCAAAGTTTCACGTCAATCGGTTTACTACGCGGAAGATATCGCGATCACACTTTATCACACCCGCACACGCGCAGAAATTCACTCAAAAATACATGACCATATAGAACACCTTTTTATGAAGAGTTTGGTATACCCTACCTGCTAATCCATTTTTAAATACAAAACTTACGGATAAAAGACATAATATTACATAAAACAAATTTAAACAAGAAAATGCTCGTCATCCATGTGCTCTGATACAAACAGCATAGCTTATCATCCTGTGTTCCGTTGCAAAATATTAAATGAAAATGTATTATTGTAAAGACAATTGAGGTTATATTTTATGTTATGTTTTATAGTGCTGGTGGTAGAGACTTATTCCAGCATGTCAGGGACAAGAGAAATTTTACACAGAACCAAACGACAGGCAGAATGCAAACCGTAAGTGACATATTTGATGTAAACTGTTCTTTATACAAATCAAGTATTTAGCAGCATGCATGAAGACAAATTGAAGATACGTGAATAATACTCACAGGTACACAGGACACTCGGTTCAAGATACTCACAGATACTGATCAATACACACATTTATCATCAACAATAAAACAATAACATATCTACAATAAATAATTCATTTACTTTACATCTTTTATTCATGTACTGTCAAGAAATATGTAACAGGACTTTGTACATTTTCATATTCAAATTTTATTTGTGACTGTGTGTTATGAAAGAGACCATATTGTCCATGGTGCTTGTTTGTGTTCTGAGCCATGATGTTGTCCATGGTGAGAATGTGTTATTACTGAATTTTCATTAGGTTTAAGAACACAGGTATAAGATAGGATTAAGACAGAGTACTGCTCAAATTATTTCTCTCATAGGTATTATATTAAAGATTTCAGTTGTCCATAGCTTTCCGTATGAGGTCCACTGATTTCATTTCTCCTGGTTTCAACTAGAATGTAATTTTTATTCTGGTCAACATTCTTCTGGCATCCTTGAAACTTTCTAATTCAAGTTTTAATTAGGTAGAAAACTAAAATTAATTAACTAACACCTTTTTCCGAAAAAAGATATACATAAATACACATTGAGTGCGAGAAGCCAAAAATCCCTTATAGAATATATTATCGCAAACGATATAATTAAAAACTTGGTTCAAGACGTAAGAGTTTATAGAGGCAGCGATTTAAATACAGACTACTACCTACTGGTAGCCACAAACTCATCGTTAGCAAGATGGAGAAAACAAAAACGAGAAGAACATCTGAAAATCAAGAAGTATTTAAAATATATCTACTTTGAGAAGAAAGCGTGGAACATCTTTACCGAAACAGATTAGCTGAGCATCTAATACAAGTGCCAATTAGTAATGACATTGATAAATAGTGGGATAATATAAGAACCTGTATTGAGAAAGAAGCAATAGAAGCAATACGAAAGAAGAAAAGGATAAGAAATAAGAAAGGCCTAAGGGTATGGAACGAGGAATTACAGATAGCTATTAATGAAAAACAGAAAGCATATATAGAGTTTCTACAGAAAAACACTCAACAAGCGAGAGATCTGTATGCATTCAAGAGAAATTATGCCAAACAATTGACCCGTAAAGTTCACAGAGATTCCTGGGGTAAATTTATCTCTGATATCGAACACAATGTACACGGAAGACAGTCATTCGCATATAAAGTTATGAGGCATTTAAACAGAACAGAAAAAGATGTGCCGAAACTTAATAATATCATTAAAGAAGATCAGTGGATTGGACATTACAAAGAGCTGTGGTGTAAACAAGAAGAAGAACAACAAAATAATAACCCAAACCTTAATGACGAAGGAGAAATCATGGACGTTGTAAGATATCAATGAGTGAATTACAAGATGCACTAAAAGCAACTAAAGACGTGCGAAATGAACTAAATGTATATGCACTAAATGAAAAAAAACTGAATATAAAGAAAGATGGAAACATCATGTAAATAGAATGGGAAATGGGAGAATACCCAAAAAGAAACTTAACTGCAACCTAAGAGGGAAAAGAGATATAGGAAGATCACAAAAACAGTGGTCGTAAGTTTGTGAGGACGGAACAGGCAAATGCCTAATCCTTGTAGTGCAGAAGAAGAAAATTAAAATTAATATTGTAATATTATAATATTAATAAATATTAGAAATAAATATAATGTTACACACACACACACACACAAATACAGGCCTGCTGTATATTGTACTGCTGAAAATTAACAACAAATCATAATAACTATTTAAAAGAAGCAAATGTTGTAAACAATTTTACGTTTCTAAATCGAACATAGTCCATATTACAAAGTTTGATAAAGGTCTGAAACCTTTTAGAAGTAAATATGTTGGTCTGAAATCCTTGTAAACATGTTGAAAAAATAATATAAAGAAGAATGAATATGTGAAGAAATTGTAATAAACTAACTTAAATTATGTATGTAATGTGTAAATTCTAAAAAAATAGATAAATCACAATTTATTAGATATTAAACATTTAAAAAAAATAGAAAGTAGGCCTAAATTAAGACAGAATAATCAAGGTACTAGAGGCATTATGTAAAGTTTGGTAATATAATAAAGTTCATAAGTAATTAATGGTTGCAAAATGTTCAAACACATGTAAATTATGTAAAAAGATAAATAGATAAGCTATACACTGGGCATAAAAGACTTAGTGATTGAACAAAATTAAAAAATTTGGCGTTATAGTGCAATACTATGTAAGATGAAGAATAAGAAGTAGGCCAACTACTTCATAACAACAATACAATTTCAAGAACACTATTCTAACTTGAATCTTTAATGAGATTACTTCAAATAAGAAGCATGTTGCCATAAATTGAGAAAAGAACAATTTCCAGTTTTAATAGTGTTTAAAAAACCAGTAAAACATAAAACATAATCAAATAAATAAATAAGTGAAGTAAGAAGGTACAAGCTGAGGCATACAAATGTGTAAAAAACAATTACAAAAACGAAAAGAGTAAGGGTCAGTAAAACAAGATTAAACAACTACAAACCAGGTAACAAATAATAAAAATATATAAGCAAACACTGAACTGAAAGATATACAAACCATAAGCTTGTAACCATAAACTTGACACCATACACTTCACTAGTGTAAAATAACCAGAAGCCGCTTGTGACAGAAACATTTGTGTTGTTCTTAATGTCGTTAACAACAGTCTACTACATACAAAGTTTATAGGTATATTATTTAACATGTATGCAATCATTAGATATTTGCCTTATTGTTTAAATTTTTTAATGTAAAAGAGACAGTCACATTCAATGTGTCCAGGGAAATATTTGCACACATTAAAATCGCATACAAATCCAAAGTGTATTACGTACTTAACAAAACATATTAAATATTTAATGATAAAGGATATTCTTTATACACAAAATCTATTTGCCTGTCTTTCAGTGACATGAAATTTTTGATAACATTTTCATCAAAATTACTTATGTTGTGGATTGTGTCTTTATTAACTGATATTACTGCTTATGAGTATGTGGAGCGTGTAGACAATCTTCATTCATCGTATTCCTTAAAAATCCTTTAATTCTTTTAAGGGTAGAAAAATATTGTTCTGATTTTAGTTTTTTAAGGTCAATTTAAGGACTTTTTAATATTTCAAATCTTTATATATTTATATTATATATTATATAAATATTTCAACTCAATTTTTTCTTATTAAGAGCCGTAATCTTTTTCATATTGTAGCATGACAGATAAGCCCATAAAAATGAATGGTGAATTGATCATTAAAATAATATAATAACATGTTTAAATCCGAAGAAAGCAATATAATAAAGAATTAATTCAGAACAACCGTGCAGTACAATCATTGATTTAAAATATAAGTTCATATAAAATAAATGTTACAAGTGATGAATCATCAAAACCAATTTTAATAGCTAAAGGTGAAAAAATATAATCCAGGAAGGTAAGGAGTAGATAAGGAAGAAACCCAGGACATAACTAAACCCACAACGAAAGTTAGGAGTAGATAAGGAAGAAACCCAGAACAAGGCAAGATCCACCATAAAAGGTGATGCATTTGAAGAAACAAGAAGAGTAGGTGAAGAAGGAACCCAAAACCCGATGACATCCACAAGAAGCTAAAGAAAATACAATTATAAGAAACCAGAAGAAAAGAAGACATCGAAGAAGAAACAAGAAGAAGACAGCATCCACAAGAAGAAGGAATGCTCTTGTAAAAAACACCCATATCCCAAAATAAATAAAAATAATAATAATAAAAAAGTATAACAAAGTATTAATGCAAAAACCCACATGTACAATAGATATAAGACCAAAAAAGTGTATAGAGTAAGAGTTGAAAGTGGACCAAGGTGAAATAATAATATAATACCAAAGAACAAATCTTCATTGTAATCTACGAATAGATCTCTTGATTTTAGTAAGACTATATAACCATTTAGAACTAGAATCAAGGAGTGTAAAGAGAACCAGTGCAAGTTTTAGTATTATAAAAAATGAACCTTATGTTTCATTATTGGCATTCACAAACTATGTAAATAATGAAATAATACAACCTTTAAGTGACTTAATTTCTGTACAGGGGTAATATAATACATGTGTTAGCAAAGAATTGCCAATCTGTTTAAATGACATTCATTTAAATGATTAATAAAACAAAAGAAGACACAGAATAAAAAGTGAAGTAACAGGGTACAATTACCCAAAACCCAATTAAAAACAGTTAAAAACTGCTAATTAAACTTAGTATAAGGAATATAGAGAATAAGAGTATAGTAAATAAGGTTTTGTTTATGTAGCATAAGATATTTAAAAATGTATTAGGAATAAGAAAATTTAAACAGTTCAGAACCACTAACATTCTTTAATTGTAAAATATTTATTACAGGTATTATTGTTAATAATTAAGTAAGATGTTAGAATGGAAAAACATTCTTTATAAATAATATTTGTTATGTTTTATTATTAAGCTTTGAGTATAAAACATGTCTGATTTGTTGAAGACAATTATTATTTGGAATTATTTGTTATATGTTAATAGTATGAAACAAATACTAATTGTTATTTTGTTTAATAGAAGAAAATGTTTAATTTATGTTACAATGTCAAAAAGTCAGAGAGGGTATAACTCAATATGTATTATTTATATAAAAATTTGTATGAAAAAACTGTTAGGAATCTAGGCAAAATGATAAAAACTAAACAGCATCAAAACTGAGAAACTAAGTACTTAAATACATTTAAACTGAAGGGATTTAGATAAGGTAAACCAGAAACAAAGCCAGGTAATTAGAAATATAACTAAGAAAGATTTTGTAAAATTATAGCCAGAATTATTGACAAAAATGGAAATGACGGAACTCAAAAATTTGGAGAGGGGAGTCATATATTCCAACATAATATTATAAAACTTAACCAATTCATCTAATTACAGGAAATTAAGGGAAAATAAACCTTTTATTACAATATGAGATTTAATAATCATAAATATAACTTGATAATGGCAGAATTTGGAAAACAACAGGAAGCTAGACCTTAAAATTTAGAATATACAAAATGAAGGAAAAATTATCAATTTTAGATCAAAAACTTAATAAAACGGCATTATTTGGTATCAAAATACGCCGAATGAACTGAAGGATAAAATTAAGTAACAACTAACTAATAAATTTGAAGAATAACCAAAGTATAATCAGTTATATAATGTAACTTTATTACATGCACAGGATGCAAAATAAAATTCGAACAATGGAAGGAATAATATTGCTTTGGCTAAGGTTTTGGTCGGAGATGAAGGAAGTTATTTAGTTAATTATTGAACATTGTACGGGACACTTGACACGAGCATTTTAACCGTATTAACCTAGTTACGAATACCGTAATGGCGAATAATTGTACGATCCGAGATTGAAAATCGCGAGTTGCGGAAAAAATATTTTTAAAGTCATACACAGTGAAATAAACATCTACAAACACCGAACTAACATTATACAGCACAGAACACCAGTGGAAATAACATTAAACCCGATAAAACAGTAATAAAACTTAACCAAAAAGTGACTAACATATGACATAACCGACAAAAGTGAAATTGACTTATAACTACACCAATTTTCCGAATACAACACCAAAACTGAACCAGAGACACTACACCAACACCAGAAGGAAGATTTGCAGACACCAGGACGTAAATTCACAAGGAAAACATCTTTATTTGAACATCAAAACTGCGAGGTGACGATTTCCAACTTCAACGGCAGCCATTACTGATTTCCAACAACTCAACTGAACACAGCCCATCTACTGCTGCTGGACGGTTTGCAGCATAATTATTTATTTCTATACTTAAATCGAATATATGTACTGTTATAATTAAGAATTTACATTGTAATGTTATACTTTTTAATCTTTGCCCTATTTCTCTGACTTTCCCTAACATAGCTGTTCAAAGAACCTTTATATAAAAAATTTGTAATAACAAAACGATACCCTGAGAATCGATTTACATATCGACAAGAGTCAAAACACCTAATTGTTAATAAAATTATTAATATATTTCATATTTAAACAGTTTTTCATTTCTAAACATAGCTATTTAACACAATACCTTAATTTAAACAGAAATTACTACAAGAATTTCACCACCAGAAGGAAGATAACCTCCAAAACGAAAATAAACAAGGATCGATTGCTATTGGAGACAATCCTATAAGTGGCTGGAGGTTTTAACAAATACCCAAAAGCTTATAAAACATTTAAATTAAGTGATAAACGTTTCGGAACATCACGAAACTTAATTAATTAATTGTTCTTAATTAATTAGTTAATAAAAAAAAAATTAATTAAAAATTGTTTTTTAATAAACAATTTCTACACTAACACATAAATATATTTTGTAACACAACACAACACACATTGCACAAAATTCGTTACAAAGTGGCGCACAACTGAGGGACTTTAATTAGCGATTGAAAGGCCACTACAATCTGCCCAATCCCTAATTGGAGCTTGGCAGCAGCTATAAAGCCAGAGAAAGGGAAAACTGCAATGACGTGCAACCTCAAAGAAACGGGCGGCGAAGGCCGAAAAGGAAGTTGAAATGGATATGGAAAATAAAGAGGCGACGCCGGTGGAAGATGTGGAAAGATTATTACCACCAGTATTATCTAAACAACCCGCACAACCAGAGGAACAACCTGAGATGCCCACACAAACAGGGGAAGCCAATGTCCGGAAGGAACGGTTAGAACAACCCGAGAAACCATCACAAACAGAGAACATGACAATACAAGAGATGTTAAGAGTGCTGATGGAAGACAATCAATCCTTAAGCAACAAGATGGAAGAACGGATAGGGGGAAAATATAAGAAAACAGTAAGAAGATGGAAGAGAAGATGGGAGAAAACAGTAGGAAGATGGAAGAGAGGATGGGAGAAAAATTAGAAGAATTGAAGAAGAATAACCAATCCACGAAAGAAGAATTGAGTGGAATGAATAAGAACATGGAGGAGAATAGTAAAATGTTAGAAGAATTTAAGGAAGACAACCAATCTTTTAAGGAAGAATTTAAATCGACTAAGGAAGAATTGATTAACAAAATTGAGAATACCAATAAGAGAATTCAAGAAAATAGTAAAAAGATGGAAAGTGACAACCGACAGTTGAAGGAAGAGTTGAAGGAAGATAACAAGAAGTTGGAAGAGAAGATAGGGGAGAAATTGGAAGAATTGAGAGAGGACAACCAAATGTTAAGAGAAGAATTAAGGGAGGTCAATCAGGAGAATCTGGACAAGCTAGACGAAAGGATGGAATTGTTAAGAGAAGAACCGAACAAGGAAATCAACGTTAACAAGAACGCTATGAATAAAAAATTGGAAGAAGAAAACATAATGATGAATCAACAAATCCGAGAAATTGACGGATAATGCAACCAAACCGAAAAGAAAGTACAAGAATTCAAGGAAGTAGTAAACATCAAGTTTATGAATATCGAAGAGCATAGTCGCAGGAAAGTGGAAGAACAACGGAAGGAGACTCGGGAAGAATTTGGGAGAGTACGGAGCCAAGTCGCGGAACGGTGTGATGGGATGCAAGAGGCTATGACCAATATCACGGGTCAGGTATGGCAAAGCCAAGAAGAGATGGAAGCTTTGAGGAATAGACCCACTCATTTCACCGGATTACCCATCAACGAAAACCGAGAATGACTGAACTTCCGGCAATATAAGAGCAAACCAATGGAGTTCCTGGCGAGGATAGAGGAGTACTTCGCCAAACATAGAGGGAGTCAATGGAGCAATAACCGGGAGATACTGGACGAGTCATTCAGGGAGATGACAGATAACTGGTGGATGGCGAACCGCAGCGAGATTGCCGACTACCAGCAGTTCAGGAAAATGTTTAAATCCAAATACTGGTCCGAAACAACACAGAACCTGATCAGAGACAATATTTGCAACGGACGATACAGGGCCCAAATAGGCAATACCATGACAGCCTATTTCCTAGGGAAGGTGTGCCTGGCAAAACACCTCGAGCCGGCAATACCCGAAGAGTGTCTGGTGAATAAACTGTCATATCATTATGACGAGGATATTGTCAGGGCAAGGAGAGGTAGCCAGATCAAGACGGTGCAGGCCATGACGGAGTTGTTAGAAAGTTACGAGAATGAAGAGTACTACCGCCAGAGCAGGAGGAGGAATGATAGATCGGAGGCGAGGACGAACCAGTACCCTAGTAACGGCAATAACCATCCCGGAAACCGAAACCAACCAAGTAATTACGACGGCAATAATAACCCGCCGCGTAATAACAACAACTTTAACGGCAACACGAACGGTAAAAGGAACAATAACACACATCCTAATAACCGTAACAATTATTATCAGCCCCCTAACAGCCCGTATAGTCAGAGAAATCCCTACCACGGTAATAATGAAAGATATTACCAGCCCAATAGAAATTACCATAATAATTACAATAATAATAATAATAATAATAGAGTTTCCCGCCCGAGGGTTAATTTTATAAGAGCGGAAGATCGAGGTCCGAGAAGGTACTACCAACAACGGAGGAATAGTTTCCACGGTGGAGATCGAAGACGGAGAAGTGAAGAACGGGACGGTCCACGCCACGAACATGGAAGAAGGAGTACCAGCCTGGAGGATCCTGGCCGACAACAAAACAGGGAAATAACCTTCGAACAGGATACAGTGCGGCAGGAACCGACACAGAGTTTCCAGAACGATGCCTCGGTTAATCAGAGTCCTAACGATGACCACAAAATTTAAACGGGAGGAGGCAGTAATAAACTATTACGACCCGTTGCTGCTTCTACTTCCTGGGTTTTATAAAGATGAGTTGCAAGAAGCAACCAAATTAAAGAACATCACAATAATAAGTAACAATTATTTAAAAAATATAAGAACAGAACTTCTAGAGGAAAACGAAAAGAGCCTCGATAATAATAACAATGAGATATTGTATATAACAGCGGAGATAGAAGGAATTCCCGCGAAAATCATGATTGACACCGGTGCAAATATTTCTATCATAAATGCAAATGAACTGGAAAGAATCCAGAGAGAATGTGGGAAAACTTTGCCTATGTTACCAGTGAATAACATTGTTTTGATAGGTGCAACTGGCCGCCAGAACAAAACTATTAGGAAGCAAGTTTCCTTAAGTGTCGTTAGCCGTGATATAGCTTTAGACATGGAATTTTTGATCGCCACCGGATTACCATTTGATATACTGGTAGGTTGCGATATTCTAAGAAGGTACTCCGCCATTATCGACTTTAACCAAGAGAGAGTATCACTTTTTCCAGATGGAATAACGTGGATCGCAGATTTGGTAGGAGGCGCAAATATACTTCCCAGCCCAATACACCAACAACTTCGTAAAATAAATTTCGTAAAGAACAGCCCCCTTCATAAACCAATTGTATACAACAATGGAGGAGAGGATTTATGGTCAGTAAAGATACAAGAGATACGGAGAGATACGGGATTTCCAGTGCGGAACCAACAACGAAAAAATACCTGTACACTTAGCAGATCGTTTAATCAATGTATACGAGAAATACAAATCAGTGTTTTCAGACGAGCCAGGTAAGGTTAAAAACTATCAGTGCAAACTTGAGTTCAAAGAAAACGTGGAGTTTAACCGGAGGTCATATCCAATCGCGCATTCGCTTAAAGAGGCCGTGAGAACAGAAATTAATAAAATGATCGACAATGATATAATTGAGATTAGTCAATCTCCTTACACTAGTCCAATTATTGCTGTTTCCAAGAAAGACGGACAAGTCCGGCTCTGTTTGGATGCGCGCGAACTAAATAAAACCATTGTGAATGACCGAACATCACCCGGTGAAATAGAGGAGATACTAAAACGTTTTCACGGCACTAAGTTTATCAGTACCTGGGACACTGTATGTGGTTATTGGCAAGTGGAGTTGCATCCACAAAGCCGTCAGTACGTGGCGTTCATTTTCGAAGGGCGCAATTACCAGTTCAAAAGACTGCCCTTCGGACTTGTAAATTCTGTAGCCATCTTTGTGGCCTGTATGGACCAAATACTTGGACAAGAAGCACTCCAGTTTACCACAGTCTATGTAGACGATTTACTCATTACGTCAGAAACCTGGGAGGAACACTGTTATCGAGTAGAATATGTACTCAGAAAGTTATCGCAAAATAACATAACTTTGAAATTGGAGAAATCCAAGTTCATTGCGCGCGAAGTACAATTCTTAGGTTTCAACCTAGACGATAGAGGTATTACCCCGTCAGCAGAGAAAGTGGAGGCAATTCAGAAGTTCCCGCAACCAAAAAACAGGAAACAGTTACAATCTTTCCTCGGACTCTGTAACTATTACAGAAAGTTTCAGCACAAATATTCCGAGTTGACAGCCAAGTTTCAACCACAATTGTCTGCGAAAAACAAATGGACCTGGGGTGAGGAACAAGATATTACCTTCCGACTGATAAAAGAAAAGTTCTTGGAGAGCGTTATACTTCGTCACCCGGATTTTAAGAAACCATTCTTTTTAAATTGCGATGCTAGCGACATCAGCTTAGGAACAACATTATACCAGGAAGATGAGGAGGGTCACCATCTGGTAATAAGCTTCGCTAGTCGCACACTGAATCAATGCGAAAAGAATTATAATGTGACCGAAAAGAAATTGCTTAGCGTGGTATTCGCATGCAGCAAGTTCCGAACATACATTCTCGGGTATCCAGTCACTGTTCGCACTGATCATAAATCTATCTCATTTCTACGTAGGTGCAAACTGAGTCACGGCCGATTGGCTAGATGGGTACTCGCCTTACAAGAATACGATTTAAAATGGGAGTATATTCCGGGAAAAAAGAATGTGGTAGCCGATGTGTTGTCACGGATAAATTTGGAAGACCAGACCTTCGAGGGAGAGAAGGAGAGCTTAGTTAAAATTTACAACTTATTTAAAACCAGATCCGATCTACAAGCTCTATTAATAAACATCCGTATCCACCAACAGTCTGACCCTAAACTGAAAAACATAATCAGTCGATTGGAAGCCGACGATGACACCGTTTCCAAATACTACCATCTCACTAAAGGAATACTATTCGTAAAAACGGCATTGGATGAAGAAACATGGAAGGTGATAATTCCGCACCAAATCGAAAAGGAAGTTATAATCGATTATCATATAAGGTATGGCCATATGGGAGCGCTAAAAGTGATACAGGCTTTAGATGAAAACTGCAAAATAAAGAACATTAACCGAAAGGTAAGAAATTACCTAAAGTCTTGTAATATTTGCCAGTGTGTTAAGATTAACAATGAGAAGAAAGAGGGTATAATGATACCAATAACATCAAACGCAAAACTAGAAAAAGTGTTCTTAGATATCTGTGGGCAATTTCCCCGTAGCGGCGGTCGACACAGGTACAAGTACCTAATAATAATCATGGACCATTATACTAAATACATAAAGCTATATCCGGTTAATCGGGCAACCACAGCGAAAGTTCTTGCGGTAATCACAGAGTTGTATGTGCCAGAGATCGGTAAACCATCTTCAATAATTACCGACCATGGTACTTAATTTAAAGGGAGAAGATGGCGAGAGACATTATTATCACTTGGGATCAAAACCTATAAGACGTCAGTCTACCACCCAAGTAGTAATCCGGCTGAGAGGGTACTGAGAGAAGTGGGTAGAATCTTGCGAACGTACTGTCACAACCAACAGAAAAAGTGGCAAGAGTACTTAGCAGCAACAGAGAAATTCCTAAATTTCGCCCACCATCCAGCTATAGGAATTACCCCTTACTCCGCCATGTATGAGAAGCCAACTCCCCGAGAAATTGAAGAAATAATAGAGTTCCCAACAAACAATGGTCGTAAGTTTGACCAGGTGAAATTCTATAACACAGTAGCTGAAGACCAAGAAAAACGGCAAGCCAAATATCAAAAGGCAATAGGACCTATAATAACTTACAAAGAGGGTGAGAAAGTTCTATTACAAAATCGAGAACTGCCCAGCACCCTAGAAGGGATAACAAAAAAGTTATTATTACTATATACAGGACCATATGTTGTTGTAAAGAATAATCATAATAATACGTACGAACTGAGAGAAATAGTTTCCGGAAGAGTTAAAGGTGTGTACAACCAAGCATCCATAAAAAGTACTATGAAGAATGAATTAGAATTTAGAGAAAAACCACTAAATCCAAAAATAATTGTAAGATCAACTTACTACAAACAATTTTGAAGAGAAACCATTTGGAATAAATAAAGGAAAGAATTTTGAATTAAAACAAACAAATTCAAAAAATGAAGTAAGAACAACTTACTACCAAACAATTTTGAAGAGAAACCATTTGGAATAATTAAAAATACAAGAATTTAGAACAAAACAAACAAATTCAAAAATAAAAGTAAGGCCAATTTACTACAACTAATTTTGTGAAAAAACTTTATGGTAATTAAAAAGGAAGAATTTAGAATTCTATAAATAACTAAAAAAATTCTAAAATGAAGTAAGACCAACTTACTACACACAATTTTGAAGAAAAACCATTTGGAATAATTAAAAAGACAAGAATTTAGAATTATATTATAAAAATTAAAAATTAAGTAAGCACATCTTACTACAAACAATTTAGCAAAAAAAAATTTGTAGATAAATGAATTAAAAAGAATTTGAATTTTGATAAAAACGTCAAAATTTTAAAATAAAATAAGATCAACTTATTACAAATGATTTATGAAAGATGTTATGGAAATAAATAAAAAAAAATTTGAATTTTGCATAAAATTAACAAAGTTCTAAGAATAGATAAGATCCATTTATAAACAAATTTATAAGAAGATAATATGATTAATTCAGAAAAAAGAATTAAAAATAATCCAGAATAAATGTGAATATCTAGCATTTGAAGGAGTAGAGAAGAAAAACAAAAAAAAAGAGTGTGATATACAAGAGAAGGCAATAATTTGGAAACAAAGAGAAGAATCTGTTATTATAAGCAAATTAATGAAAATATAGAAAAGAAAAAAAACAATAATATAATGAGAACAACCTATTACTAACTACTTATAAAACGATAATGGAAACAGTTAATCAAAAAAATGATTATGATATTACTCAGTTCTGAAGAAACAAAGAAGAACAACTCATACCAAACATATGGAGAAGACGATTTTGAACAAATAATAATAATAAGACCTATATGAAACGCAAAGAAAAGAAGTACCACATGAAATATAATAAAAATAAATTAATTTTAAAGAATGCGAAGGTGGATTAATAACTTTCTAAGAGAAAGGAAAGAACAAAATATAATTAAATGAAATGATCACAATAACAACCTGAATATCAATTACAAAGAAATTTTTGAAACAATTAAATATAATAAAATAAGACCATTCAAATAATGAATAAGAACCAAAGAGAAAATAATTTATATAAAAACTATGCTAACAATGTGATTAACCAGAAGGAAGTATAATGAGAATTCAGATGGAGTAGGAAAAAAGTTACACTAAAACTAGTAACAAGAAGTGTTAACAAAACTTTCCAACCATAATTAAAATAAATATATCAGACGAACTAAGAGTTTAGAAAAATATATATAATGAGTATAATAAGAATTAAGAAGATTTATTAAGATAGAAAATGTGAGATAATCTGAGAAACTACGAAGTGAAGAATCCAAAGATATTTTTATTAGTCGACAATGAGACTACTTTTTATTTAATTTATTCGATGACTGACTGTAGATAATTCCAGCAGCATTATGTTTTTTGAGCAGAGATGAATGTGCCTCTGGACTCAAATTGTAGAAGTGGTGTATGGCCAGCACAGTTGTGAAGCCTACAGTGCCCCTCTGAACTGCCCCAGCCCACATAATAGGGAACGTTAGGGAATTAATATCCCAAGGATGCAACACGAAGTTTATAAGGAAAGAAAATGTATAATAATAATAATAATATATCTCAGAAGACAATAACTATACAAGAAGGATCAAAAGTCAGATAAGTGACTATATATATATAAAATTTATTAAGCTCAACTATAAAAAAGTCGATATAGACATGGAGAGAAAAATGAAGTATATAAAAAAATAAAATAAAAAACAAATAAATAAAATTATCATAAGAAATTATTTCATCCAATATCAAGTCTGAAATAATTACTTCTGGAGGAGAGCAATCTGTAGCATGACAGATAAGCCCATAAAAGTGAATGGTGAATTGATCATTAAAATAATATAACATGTTTAAATCCGAAGAAAGCAATATAATAAAGAATTAATTCAGAACAACCGTGCAGTATAATCATTGATTTAAAATATAAGTTCATATAAAATAAATGTTACAAGTGATGAATCATCAAAACCAATTTTAATAGCTAAAGGTGAAAAAATATAATCCAGGAAGGTAAGGAGTAGATAAGGAAGAAACCCAGGACATAACTAAACCCACAACGAAAGTTAGGAGTAGATAAGGAAGACACCCAGAAACAAGGCAAGCTCCACCATAAAAGGTGATGCATTTGAAGAAACAAGAAGAGTAGGTGAAGAAGGAACCCAAAAACCGATGACATCCACAAGAAGATGAAGAAAATACAATTATAAGAAACCAGAAGAAAAGAAGACATCGATGAAGAAACAAGAAGAAGACAGCATCCACAAGAAGAAGGAATGCTCTTGTAAAAAACACCCATATCCCAAAATAAATAAAAATAATAATAAAAAAAAGTATAACAAAGTATTAATGCAAAAACCCACATGTACAATAGATATAAGACCAAAAAAGTGTATAGAGTAAGAGTTGAACGTGGACCAGGGTGAAATAATAATATAATACCAAAGAACAAATCTTCATTGTAATCTACGAATAGATCTCTTGATTTTAGTAAGACTAAATAACCATTTAGAAATAGAATCAAGGAATGTAAAGAGAACCAGTGCAAGTTTTAGTATTATAAAAAATGAACCTTATGTTTCATTATTGGCATTCACAAACTATGTAAATAATGAAATAATACAACTTTTAAGTGACTTAATTTCTGTACAGGGGTAATATAATACATGTGTTAGCAAAGAATTGCCAATCTGTTTAAATGACATTCATTTAAATGATTAATAAAACAAAAGAAGACACAGAATAAAAAGTGAAGTGACAAGGTACAATTACCCAAAACCCAATTAAAAACAGTTAAAAACTGCTAATTAAACTTAGTATAAGGAATATAGAGAATAAGAGTATAGTAAATAAGGTTGTGTTTATGTAGCATAAGATATTTAAAAATGTATTAGGAATAAGAAAATTTAAACAGTTCAGAACCACTAACATTCTTTAATTGTAAAATATTTATTACAGGTATTATTGTTAATAATTAAGTAAGATGTTAGAATGGAAAAACATTCTTTATAAATAATATTTGTTATGTTTTATTATTAAGCTTTGAGTATAAAACATGTCTGATTTGTTGAAGACAACTATTATTTGGAATTATTTGTCATATGTTAATAGTATGAAACAAATACTAATTGTTATTTTGTTTAATAGAAGAAAATGTTTAATTTATGTTACAATGTCAAAAAGTCAGAGAGGGTATAACTCAATATGTATTATTTATATAAAAATTTGTATGAAAAAACTGTTAGGAATCTAGGCAAAATGATAAAAACTAAACAGCATCAAAACTGAGAAACTAAGTACTTAAATACATTTAAACTGAAGGGATTTACATAAGGTAAACCAGAAACAAAGCCAGATAATTAGAAATATAACTAAGAAAGATTTTGTAAAATTATAGCCAGAATTATTGATAAAAATGGAAATGACAGAACTCAAAAATTTGGAGAGGGGAGTCATATATTCCAACATAATATTATAAAACTTAACCAACTCATCTAATTACAGGAAATTAAGGGAAAATAAACCTTTTATTACAATATGAGATTTAATAATCATAAATATAACTTGATAGTGGCAGAATTTGGAAAACAACAGGAAGCTAGACCTTAAAATGTAGAATATACAAAATGAAGGAAAAATTATCAATTTTAGATCAAAAACTTAATAAAACGGCATTATTTGGTATCAAAATACGCCGAATGAACTGAAGGATAAAATTAAGTAACAACTAGCTAATAAATTTGAAGAATAACCAAAGTATAATCAGTTATATAATGTAACTTTATTACATGCACAGGATGCAAAATAAAATTCGAACAATGGAAGGAATAATATTGCTTTGGCTAAGGTTTTGGTCGGAGATGAAGGAAGTTATTTAGTTAATTATTGAACATTGTACGGGACACTTGACACGAGCATTTTAACCGTATTAACCTAGTTACGAATACCGTAATGGCGAATAATTGTACGATCCGAGATTGAAAATCGCGAGTTGCGGAAAAAACATTTTTAAAGTCATACACAGTGAAATAAACATCTACAAACACCGAACTAACATTATACAGCACAGAACACCAGTGGAAATAACATTAAACCCGATAAAACAGTAATAAAACTTAACCAAAAAGTGACTAACATATGACATAACCGACAAAAGTGAAATTGACTTATAACTACACCAATTTTCCGAATACAACACCAAAACTGAACCAGAGACACTACACCAACACCAGAAGGAAGATTTGCAGACACCAGGACGTAAATTCACAAGGAAAACATCTTTATTTGAACATCAAAACTGCGAGGTGACGATTTCCAACTTCAACGGCAGCCATTACTGATTTCCAACAACTCAACTGAACACAGCCCATCTACTGCTGCTGGACGGTTTGCAGCATAATTATTTATTTCTATACTTAAATCGAATATATGTACTGTTATAATTAAGAATTTACATTGTAATGTTATACTTTTTAATCTTTGCCCTATTTCTCTGACTTTCCCTAACATAGCTGTTCAAAGAACCTTTATATAAAAAATCTGTAATAACAAAACGATACCCTGAGAATCGATTTACATATCGACAAGAGTCAAAACACCTAATTGTTAATAAAATTATTAATATATTTCATATTTAAACAGTTTTTCATTTCTAAACATAGCTATTTATCACAATACCTTAATTTAAACAGAAATTACTACAAGAATTTCACCACCAGAAGGAAGATAACCTCCAAAACGAAAATAAACAAGGATCGATTGCTATTGGAGACAATCCTATAAGTGGCTGGAGGTTTTAACAAATACCCAAAAGCCTATAAAACATTTAAATTAAGTGATAAACGTTTCGGAACATCACGAAACTTAATTAATTAATTGTTCTTAATTAATTAGTTAATAAAAAAAATTAATTAAAATTTTTTTTTTAATAAACAATTTCTATTTCTACACTAACACATAAATATATTTTGTAACACAACACAAAACACATTGCACAAAATTCGTTACAATATGTACAGGGTGATTCACGAAGATATGCAGAGACTTTAGGAGCTCATTCTACATGTAAAAATAAGAAAAATTTCATATAAACATAGGTCCGCAAACGGACGAAAACCCACGAGACTGCCCCCAAGACAGGACCAACATACTTTTCATTTAATGTGTGGTGTGGTCTTCTTGGTGATAATCTCTTAGGTCAGTTTTTTTTTACCACCAAGGCTTAATGGAAGACAATACTTACATTTTCTGCAAACGACTGATGGAACTCTTGGAAGATATTCCACTTGCAGATGGAGTGCAGACGTGGTTTCTGAATGAAGGTGCATCTGCTCACTACTGTCGTAATTTGATGAACCATTTAAATAATACATTCGGTAAGCGATGGATTGGTGGAAACGGACCAGTAAAATGGTCATCTAGATCTCCTGATCTCGCGCCAGCAGATTCTTTCCTTTGGGGTTGAATGAAGTCGTTAGTTTATTCCACTAGGATTGGCACACAAGAAGAATTCATACACGCATAATAGAATATGGAGATCCTGTTAAGAATAATCCTGATGCTACAAAACGTGCCCGGCTAGCATGGATTCCCCGAGCTGAATTCTGGCAGTCAACAAAATGGCCACATTAAACAACTGCTTTGAACTAACTTTTGCAGCCATATCAATTTACCAATTTTGATATTTAATCATTTGAAGGAAAACTTCAATAGTATAAGTTTTTAGTTTGTTTACAGTTACATTTTTTATGAAAACATTTACGAAAACCTTTGATCTGTTTAAAATTGTAAGACTTTTCTGGGTAATTCGAGATAGCCATTTTACTGGTCCGTTTCGACCAATCCATCGCTTACCGAATGTATTATTTAAATGGTTCATCAAATCACGACAGTAGTGAGCAGATGCACCATTATTCAAAAACCACATCTGCACTCTATCTGCAAGTGGAATATCTTCCAAGAATCGTTTGCAGAAAATGTAAGTATCGTCTTCCATTAAGCCTTGGTGGTAAGAAAAACGGGCCTAAGAGATTATCACCAATAAGACCGCACCACACATTAAATGAAAAAGTATGTTGGTCATGTCTTGGGGGTAGTCTCGTGGGTTTCCGTCTGCCCAAGTGTAGGTGTTTCGAAAGTTTACAATGATATTCCTGTAAATTGTAACACTTTTCTGGTGCATTTTAGTCTGTTTTGTTTTTAATTACAGTCAAATTTCTCAAATTTGTCCTTACTTTTAATAGACATTATACATATCAGTTTTCTCATAATTAAATTATCTACAAAGTTAGTTAGACATTTTTATTTGTTTATAAGCAAATTAACAAAGTTATTTTATCCCAAATCTAAAAATGTGTATTTTTCCATTCCACTTTTTTGTGTTTTACCCAGTTTTTCTTGAAAACTAATTAAGATAGAGGTCTGGCACCTCTTTTATTCATTTTTTCAGATCAAAAATTATAAGGAGCCACCAAATTTACCCTTCACTTTATACCCCACGGATTTCAGTATGGCGTCATTTTACCGTGGGACCAGAAATCAGGGCGAACTGGTTCGCAAGCCGTAACTCGCTAACGAAAAGTTTTCGGACCTATGTTTATATGAACATTTTTTCTTATTTTTGCATGTAGAATGAGCTCCTAAATTTTATGCATATCTTCATGAATCACCTTGTATATTTACTAGTTAATTTTGTAGAAAAATGTAGTAAAATCTTTACAGTCAACAGAAAATTGTATAAGCATATTTCTGATTATAGTATAGTATAGTACACTGTCTGAATTTTCTCACATTTTTGTGAAGCTTGTATTCTTTTTCAATATTCATATAATATGAATACGACATTCACAGACAATATGTGTTTACACAATGAGTCTCACAGCTAACTGAATAGTCCACGTCGAAATGCCTCATCTCGTTGGATCGTTTACAGACTTACAATGCAGTTGCACGATGGTGGGATATACTTTTTGGCCTTATCACAGATATGCTTTCTGCAACTGACTGTGTTAAATATAGTAATACAGAAATTATGTATGTGTCTTTAAACAATTGTATCATTTATTATTGTATCTTTGTTATTGTATTTTAAATTAGTGTATCTTTTATGATTTGATTTTTGTGCTAGTGATGAGTTTAAATGTACATCTGGGGAATGCATTGATATTGTTTCTATGTGTGATGGAACCAAGAAATGTGCAGATGGATCTGATGAGACTGAAATAACTTGTAAACAACTGAATATTACAGGGTAAGCTTCAAATAAATTCTGTTAATTCCAAAATATACTGAGGTATTAATTTGTCTTTCAACTATTATTTACTAGAATATTTTACTTTGTATAATAATTGGATGTATAAAACATTTAAGATCTACATCCAACTTTAATAAACAAGAGTGTGTGTGAGTAAGTGAGACAAGGCACAGTGTATTCTTTGGTTTGTTGTCCACAGTACTGGATTTACCAGGAGCTCAGAGGGGGCTGCAAGCTACAGATATTAACATGATAATGTTTTATGCTGGGGGTCATTCCACAAAATGCGTGATGCGTCATCGAAAAATGTAACGCTTCCACACTTTCGATTCCCCATAGTCTAGAAAACTTTTGTTTACAAAACATTATCATGCTTCGATGTTTCGGTTTCATCGAAATTCTTTATGCGCGCGCGCGCACGCGCGTGTGTGTGTAGAGGAGGGAGGGAGAGAGATTTTTTTTAATTTTTAACAGAAGTATTTTTTTAAAAGCATAAAAGGCACTTTGATTTATTTAAGTATGGTTTTTTGAAATTAAATCATCAGTTTTTGTTAATAATACAAATGGAAGACAGTTGTTATTTAAATATTGTGTGCTTATTTTTAAGGCATTGGCATCTTTGTAAATTAATAATTAATTCTATATTAATTCCATTAAGCTACATAGTCACTGAATATTAGTTTATCATTATCTTGTTGAATCTTTAGTCAAAGAATAAAAAAAATTTAGTTCTATTTTTTAATTTTATAAAAATTATAAGAAAGAAATTAACGTTATACCTAGACAATAAAATATAAATTTTCTATGTTAAATTTCTAAATAAGCTTAGTTAGGCTTAAGTTACTCTACTTAAAATATAAATTCATTTCCTCAATTCTTTTGCATGGTTCTTAATATTTTGAAAAAGTGTGCTAAATGAAGGGACGCTTTCGTATAGTAGCCTACTGGTTTTAAATTTGATAGTATTCATCTGACATCAAATTACTTCTGCAGTTCATATTGTTACGATGGTCTAGTGATCATCGTATGGTACAGTGGCAAACAATGAAGCAATGGTACAAGACACCAATGAAGTCATTAATTACCGGCTTTAATTATCACAATTTGTAAACTAAAACCGTTTGTAATCAACAAGATCATCTCTTACAACTAATAAACTAAAAATTGTTCACACACAATAAAAATGTCAACTAATATAAAACACAATTGTATTACAATTGTCCTGCACAATTATAAAAGGCATAGCACTTTGCCGCAATACTTCGAACCGCACTAGAAGAAATCGCCACTAAAACTGAACTAAGCGCCGCTGTGGCCTGTGGCCTGGGTAGCTGGAATGACGCAACAAAGATCCGGTGCTTCGGATACTTCCAAATTACCAGAGGAACTGCAGGAATTATTGAACAAATCTTCTAACGACCTCTCAAATGGTGAGGTAAAAGAACTCAGTTTTACATGAATTCAAAGATTGTTTTGCAGTTCAGGGACAGTCATTGGGAAGAACCTTTCTTGTACAACATCGCATCAATACCGGGGACACAACACCGATACGCCAACCTCCTCGAAGGCCTTCATTACGTAAGCAAGAGGAAATTTCTTGGTTAGTACAGGACAAGTTGACAGAAGGAATAATCGAGCCTTCGTCAAGTGCTTGGTCTTCTCCGGTAGTGCTGGTAGCAAAGAACGATGGTGGATTACATTTTTGCATAGACTATCGGAGGCTGAATGACGTGACAAAGAAATATTGCTATCCATTACCTTGCGTTGACGATACACTCGATACGTTGTCCGGAGCACAGTGGTTTTCCACATTGGACCTGAAGGGTGGATATTGGGAAGTGGGTCTTCATCAAGAAGACAAGGAAAAGAATGCTTTCTCGACCCCAAGTGGCTTATTCCAATTTAACGTCATGCCACTTGGACTCTGAAATGCACCAGCAACATTTTAAAGATTGATGGACCTGGTACGCCAAGGCCTGACGTGGAAAACTTGCCTTGTTTATTTAGACGATGTCATAGTCATTGGGAAGACTTTCAAAGACCATTTGGAAAACCAGAATTCACGGTGCCCATCTGAAGCTGAGCCCTAAGAGGTTTTCTCTATTCTAGAAGAAAGTACAGTAACTGGGCCATCTGGTTTCGGCAGCGGGTGTTAGCATGGATCCTAATAAAATAGACACCGTAAGAGACTGGCCAGGACCGAAGAGTAAACATGAAGTTCGGAGTTTCCTGGAGTTATGCTCATATTACAGACGTTTTGTGAAAGGCTACGCTACTATTACTCTACATCCTCAGTCGGACGGAATGGTTACGAGATTCAATAGGACACTTAAACAACACCTTTCGAAGGTTGTTGACGAAACCAAACAGACTGGGACCAACGTATTCCTCTATTCCTCATGGGGTATAGGTCATCAGTACACGACACAACCGGCATGACTCCAGAAAAATTGGTGTTTGGGCGGGAGATTCGTCTTCCTGGGGACTTACTGTTCGGATAACCTGAGACTCAGTCCCAAGAGCCACAGAACTATTCCTCGCAATTGGAAAACCAACTGCGAAAATGAATTGCTTGGTAAGAGGACGGCTGAAGATTGCCAGTGATAAAATGAAAACTCGGTATGACATTCGCAGCAATAGTGTGGGTTTCCAAGAAGGAGATCAGGTCTGGTTGTTCAACCCAAAGCGCCGTCGTGGTTGCTCACCTAAGCTTCAGTCTAACTGGAAAGGACCCTATAGTGTAAAAAAATAAACAACGATGTTGTTTATTGGATTCAACAGGAAGAACAGCGAAACTTCAAGGTTGTTCACCTAGATCGCCTGGCTAAGTATTACTTCAGAGATGGTTTGCCAGTTCGGGAAGAAAGGCTTAAGAAGGGGGCAGTGTTACGACATTACAGAACAATCTACGTGTTTCTCTAATGTTCCAGAAGAGTCCAGCTACAATGTTGTGTGCGTATGTGATGTCAACATGCGCTCGCAAGACTTTGCTAGATAGAAGCCATGCGCACTGTGTCAAGGCCGCAATCAATTACGTCATAGTGTAGAGCTAATACGTAGTATGTGGAATAATCTAGATTTTCGGCGGGGTATAAATACAAGTACTCAGGGACGTTCAGTTAAGTTTATTGTCGGGCGATTACAAGTGATTACTCTGTGCGTTCAAGTGTTATTGTGGCGGAGTGTTGTGTTTTATAATCGGGCGGTATAATTGTAATACAATTGTGTTTTATATTAGTTGACATTTTATTGCATGTGAACAATTTTTATTTGATTTGTTGTAAGAGACTATGTTGTTAATTACAAACTGTTTAACTGTGATAATTAAAGCTGGTGATTAGTGACTTAATTGGTGTCTTGTATTTTGCTTCCCATTGTACCATACGACAATCAAGGAGAACGTCGAACAATATAATCTGTTTGTTTCTATGTTGCCTGTGCTCTCTTTGAGTAAAAAGTATTGTTATGACAGTAAGAGCGATTGTCATGTTGTACAGAATAAGTGACACCAATAAGGTCACTAATTACAAATTTTAATTGGACACATATATCACAACTCAACAAAGGCACTCTCACACAATGATTCAAGTCAAATTTGTCTAACAAAGAACAATAAATGTCACCTTATTTCAGTTTTACAGTAGGTAGCACAGTAATCACTTCTCTCTAAACCGCCACAATAATTTTGAACAAAAATCTAATATTACCAGGTCTAAATAAACTAAACTGACCACCACTGAATGCTTATATTTATACTCTGCTGAGATTCCAGAATAATCTGTCACTTTCCAGATGACATGTTGAGCAAGCTGTGTATTACAGGCGTTATAGGATGTGTTAGAAACTGTGACAGTGTCTGTCTTTAAATGCATTGTGCTGACCACTGTGGTCTGGAACAGCCTCAATTGTTGATGCATGAAGTGTCACGTAATTGTCTGTCATTTCAACATAGTAGTACCGGTATAGTCATTCAGTCTTTGACTGTGTGCTTAATGTTTTAGTTAATGTTTGTGCACTTTCAAGCCTTACTACGCTACTTTCTAGTACATTCTGCATTAACATTGCACTGTGTTGTGTTGATACACATGTGGGTTTTAACTGTTGTTTATTTTTTTTAATTCTGTGTATTATTATTAGTGAAAAAACTTGTTTTCCATTGTAAAAATGTATCAACATGCTCAGAATAAATTTGTTGTAAAAACTCATGCCTAAAAGTAAACTGCTGTATACCTTCCCACCTATTCCTATCCCAAATAGTTCACCCTAAAATGTGAGTTATCAGGAAAGACTACTTATGGTAAGGAGGGGACCTCCCAGATGGCACCAGTCTGCTAGCTGGATTGGGGTGCCATTGTTAATAAGGTATTTTGCAAAACATGTAAGGAAGCAGAATCTCGCTGCATCTATCAAGCATGGAAACAGAGGACACTTTCAGCTCTATATGGTTCTCAACTCGAAGAAAGGTCTTGAAACATTACTGGCACATGAGAATACCCAAATTCGCAAGGAACCTACATCAGCAGTTTTGGCTACCTATACTATTTACAGGATCTGTTGCTACCAGAGATTACAAAGAAACTGCCAACTGACTACAAACAGCAGACTTCAACAACATCCACAATGAAACAGCTGACTACTGAGAGAAAATGTTCGTCATTCAGTAACAAGCCAAATGAATATCTGCAAGTGTATTTCCATTGTGGTGCCTAAGGCATGTGACACCTCCATTCATGGGTAAATCACCTTGGCTATGAAGTGTCTGTGTTAAGGTTGGCTATGTGTATGTTAAGGTTTCATTGGATAGTAAAAAACTGCTAGTACTACAGAAGAAAATCCCTTTGAGGTCATAATGAAGAATTTATCATTGGATTTTGTTATCCATGACGTGTCCGTTGATTTACTAAATATAATTATATCACAATTATAGCGCTGACAAATGTACTACCGGTACTACTTGACATTCCTGTAATGGTGTGAGAGCTTAAAATTGTTTCTGTTCAATATTTAACAGGACATAATTTACAACAGACATCTTGCTCAACCCTCTGTGATGTTCCCATCTGGATAGCAGATTGTTACAGGATAATACAGAACGCAGCCCACAATGCAAATTCACTCAGCCAACAGCAATTGTAACGACAATTACGGAACACTTTTGAACAATCGAGAGAGTGTCCTTACACACGATTCTCGGCTAGCCAAGCAGGTGCAGTGCTGAGCAGAAAAGTACCACTCCAGACTGTTATAGTACTTGTAATTACGCAAATTATGCTGGCACGCCACCAGAAGAATGGAAAATTATTCTGAAACATCTACGGGCTATATATAAGCAACAGCAGCTGGCTTAGTTACATCTGGTGAAAAACATAGTGTGTGGATCAAGTGATAGTGTAAAGTGATTACTGTGTTATAATTAGTGCGTAACTCATAATAGTTGACATTATTATTGTGTGTGGACAAATTTAACTTGAATTACTGTATAAGAGTATCTTCTTGATTTCAAATCGTTATTTTGTGACTCATTAAAGCCAGTAATTAGTGATTTCATTGGTATCTGCATTTTGTTTCCACTGTACCATACAACAATAGGTGAGACCATCGTAACAATATTATACAAAAATGTTGTACTATACAACAAATTTGTGTAGCTTTTCCCACCACAAGCAATTAACATTGTAGAACGTTTCCTACTGCTAAATCCAGAGAAGGAAAAAGTAGTCAAAAAAGTATGCCTGGATGTCTGTCAATGAGAACTAATTCTACAGTCATATTATTATCATTATTAATGATTCTGTGAGCCCATTTCCTAAAATAAAAATTGAAGTACCAGAATGTGGAATATTAATGCTAAGAAAGCTCCAAACACTACGAAATAATAAATTTTAAGTTGCAGCTTATAACACATGGGAGCATCCCTTAGTGCTTGTGTCAACAATAAAAAATTCCTGATGAATCTGGAAAATTTAAGATTCCTACTACATATTTTCAGAAGACTACTTGATGGTGAAATCAAGACTTCAAAGTGTAGGCCTATTAACTTTAATATGTTGTAAACAATCTTAGTCTGTTAACTTGATATTAATTTAATATGATATAACTAACTTGTTAAAGTTTTAATTGACTAAACACATAACGATATGTAAAAAAATCTTTATTTGATATCTGTTTTAACTAGTAATTTCTTTTGAACATCAATAAGATTATATTAGAAAGTAGATTAGTATTATATTACTAGATTATGTTAGTATATTACTTGTCATATTCAGAGATTAGAATTAACACAGGCATCGAGAGAGAGAAAGAGACAGAGAGAGTGAATGTGTGTGTGTGTGTGTGTGTGTGTGTGTGGTTGGTTGTGCACACGTGCGCGCAGTCACAAGTATAGGTGAATGTGTGAGCATGCATACATATGCCTCTGTATGTTTGTGTGAAAGCCTGTGTACATTCATAACTTGATAGTGATTAATAGTTAGATAGAGTTATGGATATTAGTTTAAATACTCATTTAACAACTGGATGAACACTTTTAAAATTTTGTTTAGTTCTCCATCCCCCCCAGAAGGAGGCTGTCTTCTTCCTCGTCCTCCAGAATTTGGAGCGTATACTTCACCTTTATGTCAATTTGATAAAAAAACAGCAGCCTGTAGGCAGCTACCTGAGACATCTGTTCCTCAAAATTGGTTGCTGTCATTCAAGTGCAATGAAGGATACTATCTTAAGGAAACTCAGGATGCAAATATTTATGTTTTCTGTGTTGATGGAAAGTGGTCTCCAAAAATTCCAGTCTGTAGAAGTAAGTTACTATTTGCTTGAAGATTTTTTTATAAAATATGTTGGGAAGGAGATAACAGTAAAGAGTAGTTTGCTTTGAGATGTAGCTAATATACTTTTAGGAAAAATGTTAACAAGTAACATGAGTGGCAGACATTTAACTCATTTAGATGTAGATATATTATTATGGTGACCAGATCTGGAATTGAGATGTAGGACACTCCCCGCTCAACTCCTCCCTAACTACTCCTCACTGCCACTACTAACCTCCCCTGAAATCTCACTCCAACTGCGATAATAGTACAGCACTACTTTAAATTAAACTCAACAATAAACACTGGCTAATAAAGTAATTGATACAGAAAAGAAAGAAATGAACATTATTAAAGCTAAATTAAACAATATGGATTTCATTAATTATTGTCTAGAAAGATTTGCTAGGCTGCTCCATCTTAGACATGTATGGTTCTGCTGTATTTCTCTGGTTTTCAAAATACCATTAAAAATCTTTTGGTTTTAATGGGAAAGCCATGAAACTCTATATACTGAATGACTTATAGTCTTAATAATGATAATTGATTTTATTCTATCTACTTCATCATCATCATGCAGTGATTCTGTTATGGTCATTGCTGATTCTCACATTCTAGCTTCTATTCTTGCTGATACAGTTTGCCTGCATAAGGCCTTCTACACTCATGGCATTATCTTTTCTCCAGAAATGTTTAAGCCTTCTTTTTTTACTTATGTAGGGTGTCTATTTTACGACAGTCTACTTGATCGTCGTAGGTACAGTGGAAAACAAAATACAAGACACCAATTAAGTCACTAATCACCAGCTTTAATTATCACAGTTAAACAACTCGTAATTGACAACAGAGTCTCTTACAACAAATCAAATAAAAATTGTTCACACGCAATGAAATGTCGACTAATATAAAACACAATTGTACTACAAGTATACCACCCGATTATTAAACAACACTTCACTAATAACCACTTGAACGCACACAGTAATATCGCCCAATAATAACTTGAACCGCACGTAATATATCGCAACTATAATTGAAACTAAGGCCGCTGCCACCTTGTATTTATACCCCCGCTCACAGACCAGAACATTCCAAACTACGCGTTATCTCTACCTACGACGTAATTAATTGCGGCTTCTGGCACAGTTCAGCTAATGCTTCGAGAATCGCGTACGCCACATTCATTACATTCTGGATCCTGGATCCCTCTGGAACATTCAATAAACATGAAGATTGTTCTGTGATGTCATAACACTATTATTATATCTTCTTTAGCCATCTTTCCATTGGCATGTGCTTTAGGTATCCAAACCAATTTAACCAATTTAGTAACACCAATATTAATAACTTTTTGTACCGTTGCACTGGCTTTTTTAAACCTGCATTAAAAAGTGACTTCTGCTGCCAGTGACTTCGACCAAATTGTCACTCCTATCATAAGTTTGTCATCGTTTTCAAAGCGCTGAGATTGCAGCCACTGCTTTAAGTGACGGAACAGGTGGTAGTTACTTGGTGTGAGGTCTGAGCTGTAGGGTGGATGGTCAAAAATATCCCTTCCAAATTTCTCGATAAGGTGAACAGTTGATCGAGCAGTGTAAAGGCGAGCGTTTTCATGCAAAAACACAATTCCAGATGACATCATTCCATATCTTTTGTTCTGAATGGCACGTCTAAGTTTCTTCAAAGTTTTACAGTACACAGTGGCATTAATTGTGACATTATGTTCAAGAAACTCTTCAAGCAGCACACCATTTTGGTCCTAGAAAACTGTATTCGCCTCAAAACTGGCGGGATTTTTTATTACGGCACTCATTATAAATCATGCGTATTCAGCAAAAACAACGACATGACCAAAACACAACAATGAACTGCAAGCGTGTGAGTTACATTACACTGCAGCGCATGTACGTCCTCACTCTTCTATCCCACCATGTGTAATAACAAAAGGGACCTTACTTTCGGGACACGCCTTGTACATAAGTATGATTGACGTTTTCATTCTTAACATAATATGTCAAGTCTAAAAGAACAATATACTTTCTTACTCTGAGTTTAACATAATTTTTGCACATTCATTTCTTTTTTCAGAAATGTGTTCACCTCTGGTTTCATTAACTGTAGATACAAGATGTGTTAATAAAGGTGGTGAAACTGACTGTAGCAAGCCAATGCGTCCTGGAACACGAGCAACAGTCCAATGCAAACCATCATATATTACAACTTCGCCTAATCCATACAAAGAAATATTCTGCACAGACAAAGGCCAGTGGAGTGGTGAATTGTTTTATTGTGAACCAGGTAAAAACCTTGTGTTTTAGAATTTCCCCAATGTGTCACTGATGAAACCAAATGAAATTGCACATATTAAATTAGAACTTGAACATTTATGTAAACACATCTGAAGATAAACTACCAATCAATCTAAACGTTCATGTGTAATGTAAAATACAATTAAAATTTACCTATGTTAGATTAAATTTTTAATTCGAATCGTGAGAAACACAAAAGATAATTTACCGACTGTGCTAATTAATCAGTTAACAAGTGTATTTACAATTAATTGTCATATGCCACAGTTGCTCTGATCTACATAATACCGATTGAAAAAATTAGAAAATAGTTTAAACACACAAATAAATGGATACATTAAATAGTTTAAACACACAAATAAATGGATACATTATTTATAATATAGTCTTTGGCCACTGTCTGAAATTTTAGACATAGCTTACACACATGTACACAATTCATGTATTGTTCACAGTCAATATTAATTAATTGTAATGTTACAAGTTCATCTTGATTCCTCAACATGTGAGTCAAGACGAGTCAAGTTGTTATATTTTAAAATTTGACAATGGATTTTATTTTATTTTATAATTAAATCACTACCGACTTGGAACACAAAGTTGTTTATGGGTAAAAATGAAAAAATTATACCTTATAGCCTAAACCAGTTTTAGTTTTTAAAAAGCTTCATCAGAAGTTGCCACTGGCAGCACTGTCCGTCTTGTTGTTAGAGACGGTATCGACTTTTGAAGGATCGATGTTGTGTGTGTGGGGTGTGATATGTTCGAATAATGTGTGTGATTTGAATTGTGTCTGTTCGTTTAGAATGTCATTCTTATGTGTTTTCGTGTGTTTGTATATTTCCAATTGTTCAAGAGTGTCTAGTTTTCGGCCTTTTGTGTGCACGTGTAGAATGTCCATGTTGTGGTCGATGTTTTTGTATGTGTGGTTTGCTTCAATGAGGTGGTTTGCAAAGGTGGATTCGGTAGTGGAGTGTAGTGCCTTTGTGTGTTCAATGTATCTTTGTTTGAAGCTACGTCCTGACTGGACTATGTAGAATTTGTTGCAATCTGAGCAATTTAGTTTGTAAACACCAGGTAAACGAACAGACACAATTCAAATCACACGCATTATTCAAACATATCACATGTTTTAGATTTTTAAGTCATTTTTGTGTAATTTGCAGCTTGTGGAAGAAGAAATTGGAAAGGTGTAAATACGCCTCTAATTGCACATGGTTCAGCTGCAAAACCAGGTGAATTTCCATGGCACGTGGGTATTTATGCGTGGGTAATTGGTCCTAATGACTGGGAACAATATTGTGGAGGAAGTCTTATTTCACCGCACATTGTTTTAACAGGTTTGAATGAGCTTTTCTATAAGTAGTAAGGTGTCTATAAACTGTGTGTTAGATAATTGATTTAAAAAGCAAAATTGTAATTGTGTGCTTATTACGATTATGGAAATTGTGCTCCGCGTATTTGTGGCATCAATTATAATTATTATTTTAAAAGAGCTCCACTCAAATTTATATTATTAATTATTTACTTGGGCACCAGACCAGGAGATCTCAGGTTTGTTTATGAAATAATAACGAGTTGTTCAGATACTAATATTTGTATTGTTAGATTCTTATCATTTAATACATCGGAAAAATAAACATTTATATCAACCTTATAATCAATAATAATACCAAAATATTATTAATAATTCTAGTCGCGGCTTCCTTTTGAATTATATTCTTTAAATAACACACATAGGAGTTCTTTGTATATTCAAATTTACTCCATTAACATATTTAGATCATCGCTATCAATCAAACACATATATATCATCAATTCTTAATTGCTACGGCTTCTATACTCTTCAGTATATTCAATTATTTAATTCATCTATCATTTCAATAATTATTAATATTTGTTTCTTACTATACTATATCATAATTCACCCAAACATGTCATCTAGCATAAATTGAATGTTTAGTATCTGAACTCGTGGGTCCTTTTAAAATGAGATGAGTTACTTTGAGATGTTAAAATTATGTTAATTGATTGTATTGTAAATTATAAATGAGATATTGTTACTTGTTGCTGGGTTCCTGACAGACGAATGACGAATTGTATTCCTGCGTTAACCATTACACTACACTTTCACTGATCACGCTTGATAAACTTTCTTTAATCACATCACACGCTCGCGTTATTACTATACGTCGTGCACATTAAATAAATATACCTTTTGTTGCGATTTACGCGCACAATTTAAATAGCTTCTTGTCCACACGTACTTTCGCGCACATATCTAAATAAACTTCTTGATGACTGATACTATTGAACCAAGAGAATATTGATTTGAACTTAGAGTAATTGTTATTTAGTTTGCTCACATCGAGTGACGCAGGCTTCACGTGTTTTGCTTGAAATTTAGACTTAGACTCCCCTGCTGTTGCTTCGCGTGTAATTTTTTTGATAGTTTTTTGAAACCTACCCTCACTACATCTTCTGTTGATCATCTCTTATTGGTCTGACATTCAAATATTTGCCGGTATTTTTGAATGTATCCATTCCGGTGTCTTATCTCTTTCGCGCTCCATACTGACGCTATTGGTGATTGGTTTCCAAAGTGTGGGCGATAAATTTACGCCGGTGTTCGTTACACACCCTAAAAATGACGCGACTTTCTAAAATCGTCATATTTACTGGTGTGGCATCTTTTGTCTGTTGAAGGACACAGTACCGTTAACCTAACGGTACCTGGGCGTTTTTTGCTAGTTTTACACTACAAAACAATTTATGCGTTTACGACATGTAAGGGTGTTTTAGGTCTATTGTACATACTTTTGCCGGCGTCGGTCTGTCGCACTGCCGAGCCTCTTTAGATTCAACTTTTCATTTATATTTTTACTTAAATCTACGTACATTTCAATACTATAAATTATTATATATGGTTATATTTATCATTAATATTTGCTTAATTATTACAGGTATTTACATACATATTAAATTATGATACAGTTACACAGTATCGTTTCATTTGTCCCCCGAAATGATTCCAATAATTGTTTTTTATAATTTGTGAAATCATTTCGTATGCCTCTAACAGCACCACCATTCAATGAAAGTTACACTTTTGGTGTAACACAGTTTAACACTATGGTCAAAACCGGTCCCCTTAGCTAGTCACTCTCGCTTTCGCTCGGAGGGTTTGCGCGGTCATGCACATCTTACCACCCTTACTTCTAATTTACATAACATTACTTTCTCACACCCTCGCTTACTTGCTACGTTAACACACATTTTAAACAATCACTATCCCTTTCTAAGATTTACGTTACTTTCTCTCCTTATAATATAACATTAGATTACTAGATTACTACTTTTAAAATTTTATCCATTTAGTTCAACACATAAAACTTCTTTGTACATTCTTTACATACATAATATTTAAGTTATGTTAATTACATATAAATCTTAATACTTTATCCATATCAAGTTAAATTAATTACATACATTTTTTCTTTTTTTCCCCTTAATTTTGTAACGTACAATAAGTATCACATTAAGTTAAGTTACATACAACTTTGTTTTATGTCAAGGAATTTCAATATATATTTTTATCTTTAAATTCCCCATTAATTATATTCCCAAAATTAAGTAACATTTCACGATTATCTGCGCGTGTATAATGCTGAGCATGATTATGATCATTTCTTTCTTCCGAACTACGTAATTTTGGTCTTTTCACCCTTTCCTTTACAGATTCTTCTGGACTTTCAGTATCAATAGGCTGTATCAGTCTTACATCTTCTTCCTTGATATCTTATTGCTTCCTGTTCTCTTTTGTTTCACAGATTTAGGAATGTCACATCTTTTGATTCTGGGTACAGTCTGCTCCCGTTTTCTATGACATCCTCGACCTCACTTTCTTCTTAAAACGTTCTGCCACAACTTTCCCTTTTCTACTTCTTGTTTTTGTTACGTATTCTGGTTCTATACGCACCATCTCATAATTCTCATTTTCAAAGCATTCATAATTACTATCTTTAAACTTATTGTTTTTGTATCTCACCTTTTCATTATCTCTCAGTTCTTCTTTGTCTTCTGATAAATATCCGTCTCTTAATAAAGTCGCATGTTCGCCTAATTCTCCTTTACACATGATGTTGAACACGGTTTGTGTCTGAATGCAGCTCTTTGCGTCTTGATGAGCATTCATATGTATTTTTAATCTGTAATTTGTTTTGAAGTTTTTGTTACACCTGTAACAATTCCATGGGACTTCATCACTATGAATTGTTAAGTGCCTTTGCAGTATGCCTCTTGACGTAAAACTGCGTCCATCCCGTTCACACGACAATGGTCTCTCTCTAAGATAACTTGTCTTTAACTGTGCTGATACCGCTGACTTACTGCTAAACCCTTTATGACGTAGATGCCGTGTAGAAACAATGCGTTCTTCTTTTGGCACATGAGACCTAGCATGAAGGTTCAACAAAGACTTTGTTTGAAATAATTTTTCACATTTATCACATTTTATCTGAGCTTGAGTCTGATGAAATTCCATAAAGTGTGTACACAATGTATTCCAATTCTTACAAACATAATCACACACGTGACATTGAAAACTGAAAAGTGCAGGTACAAAATTTTTAAAATCAGACCTTTTGAGTTTCTTAGACTGTTTATAATTTTCCTCCTTCACTGCTCGTTCTAAGGGCTTATCATTAACATCACAGTCTTTATCTGCTACTTCACTTTCTTCATTCACTACTTCCATCGCTTCCGATCTCGCTTCTATCGATACTTCTCGTTTCTCGTACTTATTCTCACTGATTGACTGTTCTTCTTGTATTCTGTGCTCGTTTATCTGTTGTGTGAATTTTAGTTCCATATTCTTTTTGATTTTGTCGATTCTTTCTGCTAATTGTTTCAACTGTTCATTGTTTTCTGTAAATTTTTCTGTCAAGTTTTGTTCTAATCGTTGACTGTTTTCTGTCATTTGTTTATAGTTTTCCGTTATTTTTTCTGTCAAGCTTTCTGTCATTTGTTGTAATAACGTTACTATATCTATATTTGTTTGTGTTTGTTGTACTTCGCTGCGGACGTCTTCTTCTCGCAGTCCCCTTGCCTCTGAAAGAACCGTCGGGGCGGGGTCTCATTGTCCGTCAATTCTTCACCTATTCTGGTCTCTTCCATTTGGTTGTTGACCTCGAATACCACCTCATTATCACTATTATAGTTACTTGCCATTTTTACTTCACTATTTTTAATTCTATTAAAATTCCTTAACTCTCTAGTCTTACTTCTAGTTAACATTAATTTTAAATTTTATATTATATTTCGTATTCTCTACTCATCTCATTTTACCGAGCTTACATAAATTTATAATCAAGCCCCACGTTGGGCTCCAATATTACGATTATGGAAATTGTGCTCCGCGTATTTGTGGCGTCAATTATAATTATTATTTTAAAAGAGCTCCACTCAAATTTATATTCTTCTTCTTCTTTCTATGGCACTACAGCCCTTGTTGGGCCCTGGCCTCCTTCAATTTTTCCCCCCATTCTCCTCTGTCAGCAGCCATCCTCCTCCAGGAACGCACTTTTAATATCTCTCTTGCATCCTCATCCACCGCATCCTCCCATCTTCTCCTTGGTCTTCCCACTGGTCTTTTTCCATGGATTCTGGTATACAATAGTTTTTGTGGTATCCTTTCTTCTCCCATCCTGGCTACATGACCAGCCCACCTTAGACGCTGTAGTTTTATGTACCGTGTTAACGGTGGTTCTTTATACATTTGATACAATTCATGGTTATATCTTATTCTCCAGCCATGTACGTCATTAACTGGTCCCAGGATTCTTCGTAATATTTTTCTTTCAAAGGTATCGAGAGTGTTTGCTGCCTTGGAGTTCAGGATACACGTTTCGCAACCATATGTTAGGATGGGTCTTATTATTGATTTGTATATCCTTAGTTTCGTGTTTCTGTGGATGTCTTTGGATCTGAAGATACTTGATGTGGCGAAATACGCTTTATTGGCTTGGACTATCCGGTTTCGGATTTCGGCTTCTTCTGTGCCGTTTTTTTCTAATATGGTTCCCAAGTATTTAAAGTTGTCCACCTTTTCGATATTGTCGATTGTTCCGTAGTTTCTTTGTCTTCTAGTCTGCACTAATATTTTTGTTTTATCTATGTTGATTTTGAGGCCTATATTGCTAGCATTTTCTTTGAGTTCAGAATACGTTTCCTCTGCTGCATTTTTTGTCCTACACATTATATTGATGTCGTCCGCATAGGCTACTAATTGGACCGATTTGTTTGTCAGTACGTTGTTTCTTCCTACTGACAGTTTTCTGATAACATATTCTAAAGCTAGATTAAACAAGGTCGGGGCCAGCCCATCTCCCTGTTTTAACCCTCGATTGATTACAAATCCTTCTGTTTTGTGTCCTTGTATTCGTACCTGAGCTTCTGTATTAGTCATTGTTAAGTTTATCATCCTTACCAGTTTCACTGGTATGTCGAATTCGTATAAAATATTAGACAGTTTATCCCTATCTATCGAATCATAGGCTTGTCTAAAATCAACAAAAATATTATAGACGTCTATATCTTGTTCCCACGCTTTACTCAGAACTTGTCTGACTGTATATATTTGATCTATGGTGGATCTTCCTTTTCTGAAACCGGACTGGTATTCGCCGATAATCTCTTCAGCATATGGCTGTAATCTTTTATTGATAATGTATGTAAAAATTTTATATCCGGAGCATAGTAGAGAGATTCCTCTGTAGTTCTGGCATGATAGCTTGTCCCCTTTTTTATGATGGTTTTCCTCCAATCGTCAGGGATTTGTTCTGTACTCCATATAGTGAGTATTAAGGCATGCAATTGTTCCACGAGTTTTTTCCCACCCCACTTAAGTAGTTCAGAGGGAATTTCGTCAATTCCTGGAGCTTTGTTATTTTTCTGTGCTTTAATTGCCTCTTGTATTTCCTGCATTGATGGTGGCGGTTCGTCATCGTGTTCATTTCCTCTTCTAGGCTCTTGTCTATTTCTGTCTTTTGTTTCGTCCGTTAGGACCCTTTTGAAGTATGTTTTCCACGTTATCTTAATTTCTTCTATGTCACTGATTATTTCTCCATTTTGATTTTTGCATATATTTGTATTTGGTTTATATCCTTGTTTTAAATTTTTAATAAATTTATATGCATCTCGTGAGTTATTTTCTATAAAGTCTTTTTCCATTTTCAGTATTTTGTTATTCTCGAACTTTCTCTTTTTCTGTCTGCAAGTCTTATCTGCCAGCTTCCTTTTTATTCTGAACTCTTCTTTTCTTTCTCGTGTCCGTCTTGTCATATATAATCTGTGTGCTTTGTTTCTTTCTCCAATTGCCCTTTTGCACTCTTCGTCAAACCATTGGTCCATTTCATTTCCTTTGTTTATTCCTAATATTTCTTTTGCCGCTGTTTTTATAGTGTTTTTAATGTTTTCCCAGTGTGATTCTAATGTTGGGTTTTCCTTCTCTTGAAGTTTTTCGCTGATTTCTTTTTCAAGTTTATCCCGGATGTCTTGGTCTTTCAGTTTATCTATGTTTAATCTTTCTTTTCTCTCTGTTTTACTGCTTTTGTTCTGGTTAATTTTGCACCTGAAGGTAGTTTGCACTAGCATATGATCTGAGTTACAGCATGCCCCTCTTCTGCTTCTTACATTTAATATACTTGTTGCTGCCCTTTTGTCTATCAGAACGTGGTCTATCTGATTTCCTGTTTCTCCGTCTGGAGATATCCACGTTATTTTATGTATATCGCGGCGGGGGAAGTATGTTGAGCTAATGACCATATTTTTACTAGTCGCAAAGTCTATTAGAAGGTTTCCGTTCTCATTGGATTCGTCATGCAGGCTGTGTTTTCCAGTTGTTCTTATGTATTCTTCTTCTTTCCCGATTTTGGCGTTCATGTCTCCTATAATCATTTTTATGTCATTTCTAGGTGCTGAGTCATATACTTGTTCTAACTTTTGATAAAATTCTGTCTTTAAAATCTCATCTTGGTCTTCTGTGGGACAGTGCACATTTATTATTGTAAGATTAAAGAAATGAGTTTTTATTCTGATTTTGCACATCCTTTCATTGATTGGTGTAAAATCCTTTATATGTTGTTTTATTTTGTTATCTATAATAAAGGCTACTCCAAATTCTCTTATTCCACTATTTTTTCCACTTTGGAGTATAGTGTGCCTCTTTGTGTCTCTTATTCCTTGTCCTAACCATCTTGTCTCTTGTATTGCGGCAATTCTTATTTTATATCTTTCGAGTTCATCACAGAGTTCTCTTTGTGCTCCGGGTCTGTTCAATGTTCTGACGTTCCATGTTCCTAAAGAGTATTCCATATTCCTTTGCCGTAGTCGTTGCCATTGTTTCCGTCCAATCCGAGGCTTTCTTGAAGGTTCCGTGGTGTGGTATTTTTTCCGGGGGTAGGTTACCGGCCTACTGCCCAACCCCCAACCTGGAGGACCAGGGATTTTTCTGTTAGGGTTCCCTTCCCTTAGCCGATGGGTCCCAGTTTTCTGGTGCCGGGAACTCGCCATTCACCCTCTCTCGTCTGCTACATTACTTACTCAGGGGCCACGCAACTTTCGTCTTCGAGAACGTGAGAGTAGGATTTGTGGGTAGAGCTGAGTTCCCTTCCGGAAACCTCTGACTCTCTCGTCACAAACAGTCGGCGTTTCTCAGAGTTTTAGTGTTGCATAGTAATCGGCATCCTATACAACCTCCGAGACCTGTAACCCCCCTTCAGCCCTCCAAATTTATATTATTAATTATTTACTTGGGCGCCAGAGCAGGAGATCTCAGGTTTTTATGAAATAATAACGAGTTGTTCAGATACTAATATTTGTATTGTTAGATTCTTATAATTTAATACATCTGAAATATAAGCATTTCTATCAACCTTATAATCAATAATAACACCAAAATATTATTAATAATTCTAGTTACGGCTTCCTTTTGAATTATATTCTTTAAATAACATACATAGGAGTTCTTAGTATATTCAAATTTACTCCATTAGCATATTTAGATCATCGCTATCAATCAAACATATATATATGTTTGATTTTATATATATATATATATATCATCAATTCTTAATTACTACGGCTTCTATACTATTCAATATATTCAATTATTTAATTCATCTATCATTTCAATAATTATTAATATTTGTTTCTTACTTTACTATATCATAATTCACCCATACATGTCATCTAGCATAAATTGAATGTTTAGTATCTGAACTCGTGGGTCCTTTTAAAATAAGATGAGTTAATTTGAGATGTTAAAATTATGTTAATTGATTGTATTGTAAACTATAAATGAGATATTGTTACTTGTTGCTGGGTTCCTGACAGACGAATGACGAATTGTATTCCTGCGTTAACCATTACACTACACTTTCACTGATCACGCTTGATTAACTTTCTTTAATCACATCACACGCTCGTGTTATTACTATACGTCGTGCACATTAAATAAATATACCTTTTGTTGCGATTTACGCGCACAATTTAAATAGCTTCTTGTCCACACGTACTTTCGCGCACATATCTAAATAAACTTCTTGATGACTGATACTATTGAACCAAGAGAATATTGATTTGAACTTAGAGTAATTGTTATTTAGTTTGCTCACATCGAGTGACGCAGGTTTCACGTGTTTTGCTTGAAATTTAGACTTAGACTCCCCTGCTGTTGCTTCGCGTGTAATTTTTTTGATAGTTTTTTGAAACCTACCCTCACTACATCTTCTGTTGATCATCTCTTATTGGTCTGACATTCAAATATTTGCCGGTATTTTTGAATGTATCCATTCCCATGTCTTATCTCTTTCGCGCTCCATACTGACGCTATTGGTGATTGGTTTCCAAAGTGTGAGCGATAAATTTACGCCGGTGTTCGTTACACTCCCTAAAAATGACGCGACTTTCTAAAATCGTCATATTTACTGGTGTGGCATCTTTTGTCTGTTGAAGGACACAGTACCGTTAACCTAACGGTACCTGGGCGTTTTTTGCTAGTTTTACACTACAAAACAATTTATCCGTTTACAACATGTAAGGGTGTTTTAGGTCTATTGTACATACTTTTGCCGGCGTCGGTCTGTCGCACTGCCGAGCCTCTTTAGATTCAACTTTTCATTTATATTTTTACTTAAATCTACGTACATTTCAATACTATAAATTATTATATATGGTTATATTTATCATTAATATTTGCTTAATTATTACAGGTATTTACATACATATTAAATTATGATACAGTTACACAGTATCGTTTCATTTGTCCCCCGAAATGATTCCAATAATTGTTTTATATAATTTGTGAAATCATTTCGTATGCCTCTAACAGCACAACCATTCAATGAAAGTTACACTTTTTGTGTGATACAGTTTAACACTATGGTCAAAACCGGTCCCCTTAGCTAGTCACTCTCGCTTTCGCTCGGAGGGTTTGCGCGGTCATGCACATCTTACCACCCTTACTTCTAATTTACATAACATTACTTTCTCACACCCTCGCTTACTTGCTACGTTAACACACATTTTAAACAATCACTATCCCTTTCTAAGATTTACGTTACTTTCTCTCCTTATAATATAACATTAGATTACTAGATTACTACTTTTAAAATTTTGTCCATTTAGTTCTACACATAAAACTTCTTTGTACATTCTTTACATACATAATATTTAAGTTATGTTAATTACATATAAATCTTAATACTTTATCCATATCAAGTTAAATTAATTACATACATTTTTTCTTTTTTTTCCCCTTAATTTTGTTACGTACAATAAGTATCATATTAAGTTAAGTTACATACAAATTTGTTTTATGTCAAGGAATTTCAATATATATTTTTATCTTTAAATTCCCCATTAATTATATTCCCAAAATTAAGTAACATTTCACGATTATCTGCGCGTGTATAATCCTGAGCATGATTATGATCATTTCTTTCTTCCGAACTACGTAATTTTGGTCTTTTCACCCTTTCCTTTACAGATTCTTCTGGACTTTCAGTATCAATAGGCTGTATCAGTCTTACATCTTCTTCCTTGATATCTTATTGCTTCCTGTTCTCTTTTGTTTCACAGATATAGGAATGTCACATCTTTTGATTCTGGGTACAGTCTGCTCCCGTTTTCTATGACATCCTCGACCTCACTTTCTTCTTAAAACGTTCTGCCACAACTTTCCCTTTTCTACTTCTTGTTTTTGTTACGTATTCTGGTTCTATACGCACCATCTCATAATTCTCATTTTCAAAGCATTCATAATTACTATCTTTAAACTTATTGTTTTTGTATCTCACCTTTTCATTATCTCTCAGTTCTTCTTTGTCTTCTGATAAATATCCGTCTCTTAATAAAGTCGCATGTTCGCCTAATTCTCCTTTACACATGATGTTGAACACGGTTTGTGTCTGAATGCAGCTCTTTGCGTCTTGATGAGCATTCATATGTATTTTTAATCTGTAATTTGTTTTGAAGTTTTTGTTACACCTGTAACAATTCCATGGGACTTCATCACTATGAATTGTTAAGTGCCTTTGCAGTATGCCTCTTGACGTAAAACTGCGTCCATCCCGTTCACACGACAATGGTCTCTCTCTAAGATAACTTGTCTTTAACTGTGCTGATACCGCTGACTTACTGCTAAACCCTTTATGACGTAGATGCCGTGTAGAAACAATGCGTTCTTCTTTTGGCACATGAGACCTAGCATGAAGGTTCAACAAAAACTTTGTTTGAAATAATTTTTCACATTTATCACATTTTATCTGAGCTTGAGTCTGATGAAATTCCATAAAGTGTGTACACAATGTATTCCAATTCTTACAAACATAATCACACACGTGACATTGAAAACTGAAAAGTGCAGGTACAAAATTTTTAAAATCAGACCTTTTGAGTTTCTTAGACTGTTTATAATTTTCCTCCGTCACTGCTCGTTCTAAGGGCTTATCATTAACATCACAGTCTTTATCTGCTACTTCACTTTCTTCATTCACTACTTCCATCGCTTCCGATCTCGCTTCTATCGATACTTCTCGTTTCTCGTACTTATTCTCACTGATTGACTGTTCTTCTTGTATTCTGTGCTCGTTTATCTGTTGTGTGAATTTTAGTTCCATATTCTTTTTGATTTTGTCGATTCTTTCTGCTAATTGTTTCAACTGTTCATTGTTTTCTGTAAATTTTTCTGTCAAGTTTTGTTCTAATCGTTGACTGTTTTCTGTCATTTGTTTATAGTTTTCCGTTATTTTTTCTGTCAAGCTTTCTGTCATTTGTTGTAATAACGTTACTATATCTATATTTGTTTGTGTTTGTTGTACTTCGCTGCGGACGTCTTCTTCTCGCAGTCCCCTTGCCTCTGAAAGAACCGTCGGGGCGGGGTCTCATTGTCCGTCAATTCTTCACCTATTCTGGTCTCTTCCATTTGGTTGTTGACCTCGAATACCACCTCATTATCACTATTATAGTTACTTGCCATTTTTACTTCACTATTTTTAATTCTATTAAAATTCCTTAACTCTCTAGTCTTACTTCTAGTTAACATTAATTTTAAATTTTATATTATATTTCGTATTCTCTACTCATCTCATTTTACCGAGCTTACATAAATTTATAATCAAGCCCCACGTTGGGCTCCAATATTACGATTATGGAAATTGTGCTCCGCGTATTTGTGGCGTCAATTATAATTATTATTTTAAAAGAGCTCCACTCAAATTTATATTCTTCTTCTTCTTTCTATGGCACTACAGCCCTTGTTGGGCCCTGGCCTCCTTCAATTTTTCCCCCCATTCTCCTCTGTCAGCAGCCATCCTCCTCCAGGAACGCACTTTTAATATCTCTCTTGCATCCTCATCCACCGCATCCTCCCATCTTCTCCTTGGTCTTCCCACTGGTCTTTTTCCATGGATTCTGGTATACAATAGTTTTTGTGGTATCCTTTCTTCTCCCATCCTGGCTACATGACCAGCCCACCTTAGACGCTGTAGTTTTATGTACCGTGTTAACGGTGGTTCTTTATACATTTGATACAATTCATGGTTATATCTTATTCTCCAGCCATGTACGTCATTAACTGGTCCCAGGATTCTTCGTAATATTTTTCTTTCAAAGGTATCGAGAGTGTTTGCTGCCTTGGAGTTCAGGATACACGTTTCGCAACCATATGTTAGGATGGGTCTTATTATTGATTTGTATATCCTTAGTTTCGTGTTTCTGTGGATGTCTTTGGATCTGAAGATACTTGATGTGGCGAAATACGCTTTATTGGCTTGGACTATCCGGTTTCGGATTTCGGCTTCTTCTGTGCCGTTTTTTTCTAATATGGTTCCCAAGTATTTAAAGTTGTCCACCTTTTCGATATTGTCGATTGTTCCGTAGTTTCTTTGTCTTCTAGTCTGCACTAATATTTTTGTTTTATCTATGTTGATTTTGAGGCCTATATTGCTAGCATTTTCTTTGAGTTCAGAATACGTTTCCTCTGCTGCATTTTTTGTCCTACACATTATATTGATGTCATCCGCATAGGCTACTAATTGGACCGATTTGTTTGTCAGTACGTTGTTTCTTCCTACTGACAGTTTTCTGATAACATATTCTAAAGCTAGATTAAACAAGGTCGGGGCCAGCCCATCTCCCTGTTTTAACCCTCGATTGATTACAAATCCTTCTGTTTTGTGTCCTTGTATTCGTACCTGAGCTTCTGTATTAGTCATTGTTAAGTTTATCATCCTTACCAGTTTCACTGGTATGTCGAATTCGTATAAAATATTAGATAGTTTATCCCTATCTATCGAATCATAGGCTTGTCTAAAATCAACAAAAATATTATAGACGTCTATATCTTGTTCCCACGCTTTACTCAGAACTTGTCTGACTGTATATATTTGATCTATGGTGGATCTTCCTTTTCTGAAACCGGACTGGTATTCGCCGATAATCTCTTCAGCATATGGCTGTAATCTTTTATTGATAATGTATGTAAAAATTTTATATCCGGAGCATAGTAGAGAGATTCCTCTGTAGTTCTGGCATGATAGCTTGTCCCCTTTTTTATGTATAGGACATATGATGGTTTTCCTCCAATCGTCAGGGATTTGTTCTGTACTCCATATAGTGAGTATTAAGGCATGCAATTGTTCCACGAGTTTTTTCCCACCCCACTTAAGTAGTTCAGAGGGAATTTCGTCAATTCCTGGAGCTTTGTTATTTTTCTGTGCTTTAATTGCCTCTTGTATTTCCTGCATTGATGGTGGCGGTTCGTCATCGTGTTCATTTCCTCTTCTAGGCTCTTGTCTATTTCTGTCTTTTGTTTCGTCCGTTAGGACCCTTTTGAAGTATGTTTTCCACGTTATCTTAATTTCTTCTATGTCACTGATTATTTCTCCATTTTGATTTTTGCATATATTTGTATTTGGTTTATATCCTTGTTTTAAATTTTTAATAAATTTATATGCATCTCGTGAGTTATTTTCTATAAAGTCTTTTTCCATTTTCAGTATTTTGTTATTCTCGAACTTTCTCTTTTTCTGTCTGCAAGTCTTATCTGCCAGCTTCCTTTTTATTCTGAACTCTTCTTTTCTTTCTCGTGTCCGTCTTGTCATATATAATCTGTGTGCTTTGTTTCTTTCTCCAATTGCCCTTTTGCACTCTTCGTCAAACCATTGGTCCATTTCATTTCCTTTGTTTATTCCTAATATTTCTTTTGCCGCTGTTTTTATAGTGTTTTTAATGTTTTCCCAGTGTGATTATAATGTTGGGTTTTCCTTCTCTTGAAGTTTTTCGCTGATTTCTTTTTCAAGTTTATCCCGGATGTCTTGGTCTTTCAGTTTATCTATGTTTAATCTTTCTTTTCTCTCTGTTTTACTGCTTTTGTTCTGGTTAATTTTGCACCTGAAGGTAGTTTGCACTAGCATATGATCTGAGTTACAGCATGCCCCTCTTCTGCTTCTTACATTTAATATACTTGTTGCTGCCCTTTTGTCTATCAGAACGTGGTCTATCTGATTTCCTGTTTCTCCGTCTGGAGATATCCACGTTATTTTATGTATATCGCGGCGGGGGAAGTATGTTGAGCTAATGACCATATTTTTACTAGTCGCAAAGTCTATTAGAAGGTTTCCGTTCTCATTGGATTCGTCATGCAGGCTGTGTTTTCCAGTTGTTCTTATGTATTCTTCTTCTTTCCCGATTTTGGCGTTCATGTCTCCTATAATCATTTTTATGTCATTTCTAGGTGCTGAGTCATATACTTGTTCTAACTTTTGATAAAATTCTGTCTTTAAAATCTCATCTTGTTGTTTAAAATCCTTTATATGTTGTTTTATTTTGTTATCTATAATAAAGGCTACTCCAAATTCTCTTATTCCACTATTTTTTCCACTTTGGAGTATAGTGTGCCTCTTTGTGTCTCTTATTCCTTGTCCTAACCATCTTGTCTCTTGTATTGCGGCAATTCTTATTTTATATCTTTCGAGTTCATCACAGAGTTCTCTTTGTGCTCCGGGTCTGTTCAATGTTCTGACGTTCCATGTTCCTAAAGAGTATTCCATATTCCTTTGCCGTAGTCGTTGCCATTGTTTCCGTCCAATCCGAGGCTTTCTTGAAGGTTCCGTGGTGTGGTATTTTTTCCGGGGGTAGGTTACCGGCCTACTGCCCAACCCCCAACCTGGAGGACCAGGGATTTTTCTGTTAGGGTTCCCTTCCCTTAGCCGATGGGTCCCAGTTTTCTGGTGCCGGGAACTCGCCATTCACCCTCTCTCGTCTGCTACATTACTTACTCAGGGGCCACGCAACTTTCGTCTTCGAGAACGTGAGAGTAGGATTTGTGGGTAGAGCTGAGTTCCCTTCCGGAAACCTCTGACTCTCTCGTCACAAACAGTCGGCGTTTCTCAGAGTTTTAGTGTTGCATAGTAATCGGCATCCTATACAACCTCCGAGACCTGTAACCCCCCTTCAGCCCTCCAAATTTATATTATTAATTATTTACTTGGGCGCCAGAGCAGGAGATCTCAGGTTTTTATGAAATAATAACGAGTTGTTCAGATACTAATATTTGTATTGTTAGATTCTTATAATTTAATACATCTGAAATATAAGCATTTCTATCAACCTTATAATCAATAATAACACCAAAATATTATTAATAATTCTAGTTACGGCTTCCTTTTGAATTATATTCTTTAAATAACATACATAGGAGTTCTTAGTATATTCAAATTTACTCCATTAGCATATTTAGATCATCGCTATCAATCAAACATATATATATGTTTGATTTTATATATATATATATATATCATCAATTCTTAATTACTACGGCTTCTATACTATTCAATATATTCAATTATTTAATTCATCTATCATTTCAATAATTATTAATATTTGTTTCTTACTTTACTATATCATAATTCACCCATACATGTCATCTAGCATAAATTGAATGTTTAGTATCTGAACTCGTGGGTCCTTTTAAAATAAGATGAGTTAATTTGAGATGTTAAAATTATGTTAATTGATTGTATTGTAAACTATAAATGAGATATTGTTACTTGTTGCTGGGTTCCTGACAGACGAATGACGAATTGTATTCCTGCGTTAACCATTACACTACACTTTCACTGATCACGCTTGATTAACTTTCTTTAATCACATCACACGCTCGTGTTATTACTATACGTCGTGCACATTAAATAAATATACCTTTTGTTGCGATTTACGCGCACAATTTAAATAGCTTCTTGTCCACACGTACTTTCGCGCACATATCTAAATAAACTTCTTGATGACTGATACTATTGAACCAAGAGAATATTGATTTGAACTTAGAGTAATTGTTATTTAGTTTGCTCACATCGAGTGACGCAGGTTTCACGTGTTTTGCTTGAAATTTAGACTTAGACTCCCCTGCTGTTGCTTCGCGTGTAATTTTTTTGATAGTTTTTTGAAACCTACCCTCACTACATCTTCTGTTGATCATCTCTTATTGGTCTGACATTCAAATATTTGCCGGTATTTTTGAATGTATCCATTCCGGTGTCTTATCTCTTTCGCGCTCCATACTGACGCTATTGGTGATTGGTTTCCAAAGTGTGGGCGATAAATTTACGCCGGTGTTCGTTACACTCCCTAAAAATGACGCGACTTTCTAAAATCGTCATATTTACTGGTGTGGCATCTTTTGTCTGTTGAAGGACACAGTACCGTTAACCTAACGGTACCTGGGCGTTTTTTGCTAGTTTTACACTACAAAACAATTTATCCGTTTACAACATGTAAGGGTGTTTTAGGTCTATTGTACATACTTTTGCCGGCGTCGGTCTGTCGCACTGCCGAGCCTCTTTAGATTCAACTTTTCATTTATATTTTTACTTAAATCTACGTACATTTCAATACTATAAATTATTATATATGGTTATATTTATCACTAATATTTGCTTAATTATTACAGGTATTTACATACATATTAAATTATGATACAGTTACACAGTATCGTTTCATTTGTCCCCCGAAATGATTCCAATAATTGTTTTATATAATTTGTGAAATCATTTCGTATGCCTCTAACAGCACCACCATTCAATGAAAGTTACACTTTTGGTGTGACACAGTTTAACACTATGGTCAAAACCGGTCCCCTTAGCTAGTCACTCTCGCTTTCGCTCGGAGGGTTTGCGCGGTCATGCACATCTTACCACCCTTACTTCTAATTTACATAACATTACTTTCTCACACCCTCGCTTACTTGCTACGTTAACACACATTTTAAACAATCACTATCCCTTTCTAAGATTTACGTTACTTTCTCTCCTTATAATATAACATTAGATTACTAGATTACTACTTTTAAAATTTTGTCCATTTAGTTCTACACATAAAACTTCTTTGTACATTCTTTACATACATAATATTTAAGTTATGTTAATTACATATAAATCTTAATACTTTATCCATATCAAGTTAAATTAATTACATACATTTTTTCTTTTTTTTCCCCTTAATTTTGTTACGTACAATAAGTATCATATTAAGTTAAGTTACATACAAATTTGTTTTATGTCAAGGAATTTCAATATATATTTTTATCTTTAAATTCCCCATTAATTATATTCCCAAAATTAAGTAACATTTCACGATTATCTGCGCGTGTATAATCCTGAGCATGATTATGATCATTTCTTTCTTCCGAACTACGTAATTTTGGTCTTTTCACCCTTTCCTTTACAGATTCTTCTGGACTTTCAGTATCAATAGGCTGTATCAGTCTTACATCTTCTTCCTTGATATCTTATTGCTTCCTGTTCTCTTTTGTTTCACAGATATAGGAATGTCGCATCTTTTGATTCTGGGTACAGTCTGCTCCCGTTTTCTATGACATCCTCGACCTCACTTTCTTCTTAAAACGTTCTGCCACAACATTCCCTTTTCTACTTCTTGTTTTTGTTACGTATTCTGGTTCTATACGCACCATCTCATAATTCTCATTTTCAAAGCATTCATAATTACTATCTTTAAACTTATTGTTTTTGTATCTCACCTTTTCATTATCTCTCAGTTCTTCTTTGTCTTCTGATAAATATCCGTCTCTTAATAAAGTCGCATGTTCGCCTAATTCTCCTTTACACATGATGTTGAACACGGTTTGTGTCTGAATGCAGCTCTTTGCGTCTTGATGAGCATTCATATGTATTTTTAATCTGTAATTTGTTTTGAAGTTTTTGTTACACCTGTAACAATTCCATGGGACTTCATCACTATAAATTGTTAAGTGCCTTTGCAGTATGCCTCTTGACGTAAAACTGCGTCCATCCCGTTCACACGACAATGGTCTCTCTCTAAGATAACTTGTCTTTAACTGTGCTGATACCGCTGACTTACTGCTAAACCCTTTATGACGTAGATGCCGTGTAGAAACAATGCGTTCTTCTTTTGGCACATGAGACCTAGCATGAAGGTTCAACAAAGACTTTGTTTGAAATAATTTTTCACATTTATCACATTTTATCTGAGCTTGAGTCTGATGAAATTCCATAAAGTGTGTACACAATGTATTCCAATTCTTACAAACATAATCACACACGTGACATTGAAAACTGAAAAGTGCAGGTACAAAATTTTTAAAATCAGACCTTTTGAGTTTCTTAGACTGTTTATAATTTTCCTCCTTCACTGCTCGTTCTAAGGGCTTATCATTAACATCACAGTCTTTATCTGCTACTTCACTTTCTTCATTCACTACTTCCATCGCTTCCGATCTCGCTTCTATCGATACTTCTCGTTTCTCGTACTTATTCTCACTGATTGACTGTTCTTCTTGTATTCTGTGCTCGTTTATCTGTTGTGTGAATTTTAGTTCCATATTCTTTTTGATTTTGTCGATTCTTTCTGCTAATTGTTTCAACTGTTCATTGTTTTCTGTAAATTTTTCTGTCAAGTTTTGTTCTAATCGTTGACTGTTTTCTGTCATTTGTTTATAGTTTTCCGTTATTTTTTCTGTCAAGCTTTCTGTCATTTGTTGTAATAACGTTACTATATCTATATTTGTTTGTGTTTGTTGTACTTCGCTGCGGACGTCTTCTTCTCGCAGTCCCCTTGCCTCTGAAAGAACCGTCGGGGCGGGGTCTCATTGTCCGTCAATTCTTCACCTATTCTGGTCTCTTCCATTTGGTTGTTGACCTCGAATACCACCTCATTATCACTATTATAGTTACTTGCCATTTTTACTTCACTATTTTTAATTCTATTAAAATTCCTTAACTCTCTAGTCTTACTTCTAGTTAACATTAATTTTAAATTTTATATTATATTTCGTATTCTCTACTCATCTCATTTTACCGAGCTTACATAAATTTATAATCAAGCCCCACGTTGGGCTCCAATATTACGATTATGGAAATTGTGCTCCGCGTATTTGTGGCGTCAATTATAATTATTATTTTAAAAGAGCTCCACTCAAATTTATATTCTTCTTCTTCTTTCTATGGCACTACAGCCCTTGTTGGGCCCTGGCCTCCTTCAATTTTTCCCCCCATTCTCCTCTGTCAGCAGCCATCCTCCTCCAGGAACGCACTTTTAATATCTCTCTTGCATCCTCATCCACCGCATCCTCCCATCTTCTCCTTGGTCTTCCCACTGGTCTTTTTCCATGGATTCTGGTATACAATAGTTTTTGTGGTATCCTTTCTTCTCCCATCCTGGCTACATGACCAGCCCACCTTAGACGCTGTAGTTTTATGTACCGTGTTAACGGTGGTTCTTTATACATTTGATACAATTCATGGTTATATCTTATTCTCCAGCCATGTACGTCATTAACTGGTCCCAGGATTCTTCGTAATATTTTTCTTTCAAAGGTATCGAGAGTGTTTGCTGCCTTGGAGTTCAGGATACACGTTTCGCAACCATATGTTAGGATGGGTCTTATTATTGATTTGTATATCCTTAGTTTCGTGTTTCTGTGGATGTCTTTGGATCTGAAGATACTTGATGTGGCGAAATACGCTTTATTGGCTTGGACTATCCGGTTTCGGATTTCGGCTTCTTCTGTGCCGTTTTTTTCTAATATGGTTCCCAAGTATTTAAAGTTGTCCACCTTTTCGATATTGTCGATTGTTCCGTAGTTTCTTTGTCTTCTAGTCTGCACTAATATTTTTGTTTTATCTATGTTGATTTTGAGGCCTATATTGCTAGCATTTTCTTTGAGTTCAGAATACGTTTCCTCTGCTGCATTTTTTGTCCTACACATTATATTGATGTCATCCGCATAGGCTACTAATTGGACCGATTTGTTTGTCAGTACGTTGTTTCTTCCTACTGACAGTTTTCTGATAACATATTCTAAAGCTAGATTAAACAAGGTCGGGGCCAGCCCATCTCCCTGTTTTAACCCTCGATTGATTACAAATCCTTCTGTTTTGTGTCCTTGTATTCGTACCTGAGCTTCTGTATTAGTCATTGTTAAGTTTATCATCCTTACCAGTTTCACTGGTATGTCGAATTCGTATAAAATATTAGATAGTTTATCCCTATCTATCGAATCATAGGCTTGTCTAAAATCAACAAAAATATTATAGACGTCTATATCTTGTTCCCACGCTTTACTCAGAACTTGTCTGACTGTATATATTTGATCTATGGTGGATCTTCCTTTTCTGAAACCGGACTGGTATTCGCCGATAATCTCTTCAGCATATGGCTGTAATCTTTTATTGATAATGTATGTAAAAATTTTATATCCGGAGCATAGTAGAGAGATTCCTCTGTAGTTCTGGCATGATAGCTTGTCCCCTTTTTTATGTATAGGACATATGATGGTTTTCCTCCAATCGTCAGGGATTTGTTCTGTACTCCATATAGTGAGTATTAAGGCATGCAATTGTTCCACGAGTTTTTTCCCACCCCACTTAAGTAGTTCAGAGGGAATTTCGTCAATTCCTGGAGCTTTGTTATTTTTCTGTGCTTTAATTGCCTCTTGTATTTCCTGCATTGATGGTGGCGGTTCGTCATCGTGTTCATTTCCTCTTCTAGGCTCTTGTCTATTTCTGTCTTTTGTTTCGTCCGTTAGGACCCTTTTGAAGTATGTTTTCCACGTTATCTTAATTTCTTCTATGTCACTGATTATTTCTCCATTTTGATTTTTGCATATATTTGTATTTGGTTTATATCCTTGTTTTAAATTTTTAATAAATTTATATGCATCTCGTGAGTTATTTTCTATAAAGTCTTTTTCCATTTTCAGTATTTTGTTATTCTCGAACTTTCTCTTTTTCTGTCTGCAAGTCTTATCTGCCAGCTTCCTTTTTATTCTGAACTCTTCTTTTCTTTCTCGTGTCCGTCTTGTCATATATAATCTGTGTGCTTTGTTTCTTTCTCCAATTGCCCTTTTGCACTCTTCGTCAAACCATTGGTCCATTTCATTTCCTTTGTTTATTCCTAATATTTCTTTTGCCGCTGTTTTTATAGTGTTTTTAATGTTTTCCCAGTGTGATTATAATGTTGGGTTTTCCTTCTCTTGAAGTTTTTCGCTGATTTCTTTTTCAAGTTTATCCCGGATGTCTTGGTCTTTCAGTTTATCTATGTTTAATCTTTCTTTTCTCTCTGTTTTACTGCTTTTGTTCTGGTTAATTTTGCACCTGAAGGTAGTTTGCACTAGCATATGATCTGAGTTACAGCATGCCCCTCTTCTGCTTCTTACATTTAATATACTTGTTGCTGCCCTTTTGTCTATCAGAACGTGGTCTATCTGATTTCCTGTTTCTCCGTCTGGAGATATCCACGTTATTTTATGTATATCGCGGGGGGGGGAAGTATGTTGAGCTAATGACCATATTTTTACTAGTCGCAAAGTCTATTAGAAGGTTTCCGTTCTCATTGGATTCGTCATGCAGGCTGTGTTTTCCAGTTGTTCTTATGTATTCTTCTTCTTTCCCGATTTTGGCGTTCATGTCTCCTATAATCATTTTTATGTCATTTCTAGGTGCTGAGTCATATACTTGTTCTAACTTTTGATAAAATTCTGTCTTTAAAATCTCATCTTGTTGTTTAAAATCCTTTATATGTTGTTTTATTTTGTTATCTATAATAAAGGCTACTCCAAATTCTCTTATTCCACTATTTTTTCCACTTTGGAGTATAGTGTGCCTCTTTGTGTCTCTTATTCCTTGTCCTAACCATCTTGTCTCTTGTATTGCGGCAATTCTTATTTTATATCTTTCGAGTTCATCACAGAGTTCTCTTTGTGCTCCGGGTCTGTTCAATGTTCTGACGTTCCATGTTCCTAAAGAGTATTCCATATTCCTTTGCCGTAGTCGTTGCCATTGTTTCCGTCCAATCCGAGGCTTTCTTGAAGGTTCCGTGGTGTGGTATTTTTTCCGGGGGTAGGTTACCGGCCTACTGCCCAACCCCCAACCTGGAGGACCAGGGATTTTTCTGTTAGGGTTCCCTTCCCTTAGCCGATGGGTCCCAGTTTTCTGGTGCCGGGAACTCGCCATTCACCCTCTCTCGTCTGCTACATTACTTACTCAGGGGCCACGCAACTTTCGTCTTCGAGAACGTGAGAGTAGGATTTGTGGGTAGAGCTGAGTTCCCTTCCGGAAACCTCTGACTCTCTCGTCACAAACAGTCGGCGTTTCTCAGAGTTTTAGTGTTGCATAGTAATCGGCATCCTATACAACCTCCGAGACCTGTAACCCCCCTTCAGCCCTCCAAATTTATATTATTAATTATTTACTTGGGCGCCAGAGCAGGAGATCTCAGGTTTTTATGAAATAATAACGAGTTGTTCAGATACTAATATTTGTATTGTTAGATTCTTATAATTTAATACATCTGAAATATAAGCATTTCTATCAACCTTATAATCAATAATAACACCAAAATATTATTAATAATTCTAGTTACGGCTTCCTTTTGAATTATATTCTTTAAATAACATACATAGGAGTTCTTAGTATATTCAAATTTACTCCATTAGCATATTTAGATCATCGCTATCAATCAAACATATATATATGTTTGATTTTATATATATATATATATCATCAATTCTTAATTACTACGGCTTCTATACTATTCAATATATTCAATTATTTAATTCATCTATCATTTCAATAATTATTAATATTTGTTTCTTACTTTACTATATCATAATTCACCCATACATGTCATCTAGCATAAATTGAATGTTTAGTATCTGAACTCGTGGGTCCTTTTAAAATAAGATGAGTTAATTTGAGATGTTAAAATTATGTTAATTGATTGTATTGTAAACTATAAATGAGATATTGTTACTTGTTGCTGGGTTCCTGACAGACGAATGACGAATTGTATTCCTGCGTTAACCATTACACTACACTTTCACTGATCACGCTTGATTAACTTTCTTTAATCACATCACACGCTCGTGTTATTACTATACGTCGTGCACATTAAATAAATATACCTTTTGTTGCGATTTACGCGCACAATTTAAATAGCTTCTTGTCCACACGTACTTTCGCGCACATATCTAAATAAACTTCTTGATGACTGATACTATTGAACCAAGAGAATATTGATTTGAACTTAGAGTAATTGTTATTTAGTTTGCTCACATCGAGTGACGCAGGTTTCACGTGTTTTGCTTGAAATTTAGACTTAGACTCCCCTGCTGTTGCTTCGCGTGTAATTTTTTTGATAGTTTTTTGAAACCTACCCTCACTACATCTTCTGTTGATCATCTCTTATTGGTCTGACATTCAAATATTTGCCGGTATTTTTGAATGTATCCATTCCGGTGTCTTATCTCTTTCGCGCTCCATACTGACGCTATTGGTGATTGGTTTCCAAAGTGTGGGCGATAAATTTACGCCGGTGTTCGTTACACTCCCTAAAAATGACGCGACTTTCTAAAATCGTCATATTTACTGGTGTGGCATCTTTTGTCTGTTGAAGGACACAGTACCGTTAACCTAACGGTACCTGGGCGTTTTTTGCTAGTTTTACACTACAAAACAATTTATCCGTTTACAACATGTAAGGGTGTTTTAGGTCTATTGTACATACTTTTGCCGGCGTCGGTCTGTCGCACTGCCGAGCCTCTTTAGATTCAACTTTTCATTTATATTTTTACTTAAATCTACGTACATTTCAATACTATAAATTATTATATATGGTTATATTTATCACTAATATTTGCTTAATTATTACAGGTATTTACATACATATTAAATTATGATACAGTTACACAGTATCGTTTCATTTGTCCCCCGAAATGATTCCAATAATTGTTTTATATAATTTGTGAAATCATTTCGTATGCCTCTAACAGCACCACCATTCAATGAAAGTTACACTTTTGGTGTGACACAGTTTAACACTATGGTCAAAACCGGTCCCCTTAGCTAGTCACTCTCGCTTTCGCTCGGAGGGTTTGCGCGGTCATGCACATCTTACCACCCTTACTTCTAATTTACATAACATTACTTTCTCACACCCTCGCTTACTTGCTACGTTAACACACATTTTAAACAATCACTATCCCTTTCTAAGATTTACGTTACTTTCTCTCCTTATAATATAACATTAGATTACTAGATTACTACTTTTAAAATTTTGTCCATTTAGTTCTACACATAAAACTTCTTTGTACATTCTTTACATACATAATATTTAAGTTATGTTAATTACATATAAATCTTAATACTTTATCCATATCAAGTTAAATTAATTACATACATTTTTTCTTTTTTTTCCCCTTAATTTTGTTACGTACAATAAGTATCATATTAAGTTAAGTTACATACAAATTTGTTTTATGTCAAGGAATTTCAATATATATTTTTATCTTTAAATTCCCCATTAATTATATTCCCAAAATTAAGTAACATTTCACGATTATCTGCGCGTGTATAATCCTGAGCATGATTATGATCATTTCTTTCTTCCGAACTACGTAATTTTGGTCTTTTCACCCTTTCCTTTACAGATTCTTCTGGACTTTCAGTATCAATAGGCTGTATCAGTCTTACATCTTCTTCCTTGATATCTTATTGCTTCCTGTTCTCTTTTGTTTCACAGATATAGGAATGTCGCATCTTTTGATTCTGGGTACAGTCTGCTCCCGTTTTCTATGACATCCTCGACCTCACTTTCTTCTTAAAACGTTCTGCCACAACATTCCCTTTTCTACTTCTTGTTTTTGTTACGTATTCTGGTTCTATACGCACCATCTCATAATTCTCATTTTCAAAGCATTCATAATTACTATCTTTAAACTTATTGTTTTTGTATCTCACCTTTTCATTATCTCTCAGTTCTTCTTTGTCTTCTGATAAATATCCGTCTCTTAATAAAGTCGCATGTTCGCCTAATTCTCCTTTACACATGATGTTGAACACGGTTTGTGTCTGAATGCAGCTCTTTGCGTCTTGATGAGCATTCATATGTATTTTTAATCTGTAATTTGTTTTGAAGTTTTTGTTACACCTGTAACAATTCCATGGGACTTCATCACTATAAATTGTTAAGTGCCTTTGCAGTATGCCTCTTGACGTAAAACTGCGTCCATCCCGTTCACACGACAATGGTCTCTCTCTAAGATAACTTGTCTTTAACTGTGCTGATACCGCTGACTTACTGCTAAACCCTTTATGACGTAGATGCCGTGTAGAAACAATGCGTTCTTCTTTTGGCACATGAGACCTAGCATGAAGGTTCAACAAAGACTTTGTTTGAAATAATTTTTCACATTTATCACATTTTATCTGAGCTTGAGTCTGATGAAATTCCATAAAGTGTGTACACAATGTATTCCAATTCTTACAAACATAATCACACACGTGACATTGAAAACTGAAAAGTGCAGGTACAAAATTTTTAAAATCAGACCTTTTGAGTTTCTTAGACTGTTTATAATTTTCCTCCTTCACTGCTCGTTCTAAGGGCTTATCATTAACATCACAGTCTTTATCTGCTACTTCACTTTCTTCATTCACTACTTCCATCGCTTCCGATCTCGCTTCTATCGATACTTCTCGTTTCTCGTACTTATTCTCACTGATTGACTGTTCTTCTTGTATTCTGTGCTCGTTTATCTGTTGTGTGAATTTTAGTTCCATATTCTTTTTGATTTTGTCGATTCTTTCTGCTAATTGTTTCAACTGTTCATTGTTTTCTGTAAATTTTTCTGTCAAGTTTTGTTCTAATCGTTGACTGTTTTCTGTCATTTGTTTATAGTTTTCCGTTATTTTTTCTGTCAAGCTTTCTGTCATTTGTTGTAATAACGTTACTATATCTATATTTGTTTGTGTTTGTTGTACTTCGCTGCGGACGTCTTCTTCTCGCAGTCCCCTTGCCTCTGAAAGAACCGTCGGGGCGGGGTCTCATTGTCCGTCAATTCTTCACCTATTCTGGTCTCTTCCATTTGGTTGTTGACCTCGAATACCACCTCATTATCACTATTATAGTTACTTGCCATTTTTACTTCACTATTTTTAATTCTATTAAAATTCCTTAACTCTCTAGTCTTACTTCTAGTTAACATTAATTTTAAATTTTATATTATATTTCGTATTCTCTACTCATCTCATTTTACCGAGCTTACATAAATTTATAATCAAGCCCCACGTTGGGCTCCAATATTACGATTATGGAAATTGTGCTCCGCGTATTTGTGGCGTCAATTATAATTATTATTTTAAAAGAGCTCCACTCAAATTTATATTCTTCTTCTTCTTTCTATGGCACTACAGCCCTTGTTGGGCCCTGGCCTCCTTCAATTTTTCCCCCCATTCTCCTCTGTCAGCAGCCATCCTCCTCCAGGAACGCACTTTTAATATCTCTCTTGCATCCTCATCCACCGCATCCTCCCATCTTCTCCTTGGTCTTCCCACTGGTCTTTTTCCATGGATTCTGGTATACAATAGTTTTTGTGGTATCCTTTCTTCTCCCATCCTGGCTACATGACCAGCCCACCTTAGACGCTGTAGTTTTATGTACCGTGTTAACGGTGGTTCTTTATACATTTGATACAATTCATGGTTATATCTTATTCTCCAGCCATGTACGTCATTAACTGGTCCCAGGATTCTTCGTAATATTTTTCTTTCAAAGGTATCGAGAGTGTTTGCTGCCTTGGAGTTCAGGATACACGTTTCGCAACCATATGTTAGGATGGGTCTTATTATTGATTTGTATATCCTTAGTTTCGTGTTTCTGTGGATGTCTTTGGATCTGAAGATACTTGATGTGGCGAAATACGCTTTATTGGCTTGGACTATCCGGTTTCGGATTTCGGCTTCTTCTGTGCCGTTTTTTCTAATATGGTTCCCAAGTATTTAAAGTTGTCCACCTTTTCGATATTGTCGATTGTTCCGTAGTTTCTTTGTCTTCTAGTCTGCACTAATATTTTTGTTTTATCTATGTTGATTTTGAGGCCTATATTGCTAGCATTTTCTTTGAGTTCAGAATACGTTTCCTCTGCTGCATTTTTTGTCCTACACATTATATTGATGTCGTCCGCATAGGCTACTAATTGGACCGATTTGTTTGTCAGTACGTTGTTTCTTCCTACTGACAGTTTTCTGATAACATATTCTAAAGCTAGATTAAACAAGGTCGGGGCCAGCCCATCTCCCTGTTTTAACCCTCGATTGATTACAAATCCTTCTGTTTTGTGTCCTTGTATTCGTACCTGAGCTTCTGTATTAGTCATTGTTAAGTTTATCATCCTTACCAGTTTCACTGGTATGTCGAATTCGTATAAAATATTAGATAGTTTATCCCTATCTATCGAATCATAGGCTTGTCTAAAATCAACAAAAATATTATAGACGTCTATATCTTGTTCCCACGCTTTACTCAGAACTTGTCTGACTGTATATATTTGATCTATGGTGGATCTTCCTTTTCTGAAACCGGACTGGTATTCGCCGATAATCTCTTCAGCATATGGCTGTAATCTTTTATTGATAATGTATGTAAAAATTTTATATCCGGAGCATAGTAGAGAGATTCCTCTGTAGTTCTGGCATGATAGCTTGTCCCCTTTTTTATGTATAGGACATATGATGGTTTTCCTCCAATCGTCAGGGATTTGTTCTGTACTCCATATAGTGAGTATTAAGGCATGCAATTGTTCCACGAGTTTTTTCCCACCCCACTTAAGTAGTTCAGAGGGAATTTCGTCAATTCCTGGAGCTTTGTTATTTTTCTGTGCTTTAATTGCCTCTTGTATTTCCTGCATTGATGGTGGCGGTTCGTCATCGTGTTCATTTCCTCTTCTAGGCTCTTGTCTATTTCTGTCTTTTGTTTCGTCCGTTAGGACCCTTTTGAAGTATGTTTTCCACGTTATCTTAATTTCTTCTATGTCACTGATTATTTCTCCATTTTGATTTTTGCATATATTTGTATTTGGTTTATATCCTTGTTTTAAATTTTTAATAAATTTATATGCATCTCGTGAGTTATTTTCTATAAAGTCTTTTTCCATTTTCAGTATTTTGTTATTCTCGAACTTTCTCTTTTTCTGTCTGCAAGTCTTATCTGCCAGCTTCCTTTTTATTCTGAACTCTTCTTTTCTTTCTCGTGTCCGTCTTGTCATATATAATCTGTGTGCTTTGTTTCTTTCTCCAATTGCCCTTTTGCACTCTTCGTCAAACCATTGGTCCATTTCATTTCCTTTGTTTATTCCTAATATTTCTTTTGCCGCTGTTTTTATAGTGTTTTTAATGTTTTCCCAGTGTGATTATAATGTTGGGTTTTCCTTCTCTTGAAGTTTTTCGCTGATTTCTTTTTCAAGTTTATCCCGGATGTCTTGGTCTTTCAGTTTATCTATGTTTAATCTTTCTTTTCTCTCTGTTTTACTGCTTTTGTTCTGGTTAATTTTGCACCTGAAGGTAGTTTGCACTAGCATATGATCTGAGTTACAGCATGCCCCTCTTCTGCTTCTTACATTTAATATACTTGTTGCTGCCCTTTTGTCTATCAGAACGTGGTCTATCTGATTTCCTGTTTCTCCGTCTGGAGATATCCACGTTATTTTATGTATATCGCGGCGGGGGAAGTATGTTGAGCTAATGACCATATTTTTACTAGTCGCAAAGTCTATTAGAAGGTTTCCGTTCTCATTGGATTCGTCATGCAGGCTGTGTTTTCCAGTTGTTCTTATGTATTCTTCTTCTTTCCCGATTTTGGCGTTCATGTCTCCTATAATCATTTTTATGTCATTTCTAGGTGCTGAGTCATATACTTGTTCTAACTTTTGATAAAATTCTGTCTTTAAAATCTCATCTTGGTCTTCTGTGGGACAGTGCACATTTATTATTGTAAGATTAAAGAAATGAGTTTTTATTCTGATTTTGCACATCCTTTCATTGATTGGTGTAAAATCCTTTATATGTTGTTTTATTTTGTTATCTATAATAAAGGCTACTCCAAATTCTCTTATTCCACTATTTTTTCCACTTTGGAGTATAGTGTGCCTCTTTGTGTCTCTTATTCCTTGTCCTAACCATCTTGTCTCTTGTATTGCGGCAATTCTTATTTTATATCTTTCGAGTTCATCACAGAGTTCTCTTTGTGCTCCGGGTCTGTTCAATGTTCTGACGTTCCATGTTCCTAAAGAGTATTCCATATTCCTTTGCCGTAGTCGTTGCCATTGTTTCCGTCCAATCCGAGGCTTTCTTGAAGGTTCCGTGGTGTGGTATTTTTTCCGGGGGTAGGTTACCGGCCTACTGCCCAACCCCCAACCTGGAGGACCAGGGATTTTTCTGTTAGGGTTCCCTTCCCTTAGCCGATGGGTCCCAGTTTTCTGGTGCCGGGAACTCGCCATTCACCCTCTCTCGTCTGCTACATTACTTACTCAGGGGCCACGCAACTTTCGTCTTCGAGAACGTGAGAGTAGGATTTGTGGGTAGAGCTGAGTTCCCTTCCGGAAACCTCTGACTCTCTCGTCACAAACAGTCGGCGTTTCTCAGAGTTTTAGTGTTACATAGTAATCGGCATCCTATACAACCTCCGAGACCTGTAACCCCCCTTCAGCCCTCCAAATTTATATTATTAATTATTTACTTGGGCGCCAGAGCAGGAGATCTCAGGTTTTTATGAAATAATAACGAGTTGTTCAGATACTAATATTTGTATTGTTAGATTCTTATAATTTAATACATCTGAAATATAAGCATTTCTATCAACCTTATAATCAATAATAACACCAAAATATTATTAATAATTCTAGTTACGGCTTCCTTTTGAATTATATTCTTTAAATAACATACATAGGAGTTCTTAGTATATTCAAATTTACTCCATTAGCATATTTAGATCATCGCTATCAATCAAACATATATATATATGTTTGATTTTATATATATATATATATATATCATCAATTCTTAATTACTACGGCTTCTATACTATTCAATATATTCAATTATTTAATTCATCTATCATTTCAATAATTATTAATATTTGTTTCTTACTTTACTATATCATAATTCACCCATACATGTCATCTAGCATAAATTGAATGTTTAGTATCTGAACTCGTGGGTCCTTTTAAAATAAGATGAGTTAATTTGAGATGTTAAAATTATGTTAATTGATTGTATTGTAAACTATAAATGAGATATTGTTACTTGTTGCTGGGTTCCTGACAGACGAATGACGAATTGTATTCCTGCGTTAACCATTACACTACACTTTCACTGATCACGCTTGATTAACTTTCTTTAATCACATCACACGCTCGTGTTATTACTATACGTCGTGCACATTAAATAAATATACCTTTTGTTGCGATTTACGCGCACAATTTAAATAGCTTCTTGTCCACACGTACTTTCGCGCACATATCTAAATAAACTTCTTGATGACTGATACTATTGAACCAAGAGAATATTGATTTGAACTTAGAGTAATTGTTATTTACTTTGCTCACATCGAGTGACGCAGGTTTCACGTGTTTTGCTTGAAATTTAGACTTAGACTCCCCTGCTGTTGCTTCGCGTGTAATTTTTTTGATAGTTTTTTGAAACCTACCCTCACTACATCTTCTGTTGATCATCTCTTATTGGTCTGACATTAAATATTTGCCGGTATTTTTGAATGTATCCATTCCCATGTCTTATCTCTTTCGCGCTCCATACTGACGCTATTGGTGATTGGTTTCCAAAGTGTGGGCGATAAATTTACGCCGGTGTTCGTTACACTCCCTAAAAATGACGCGACTTTCTAAAATCGTCATATTTACTGGTGTGGCATCTTTTGTCTGTTGAAGGACACAGTACCGTTAACCTAACGGTACCTGGGCGTTTTTTGCTAGTTTTACACTACAAAACAATTTATCCGTTTACAACATGTAAGGGTGTTTTAGGTCTATTGTACATACTTTTGCCGGCGTCGGTCTGTCGCACTGCCGAGCCTCTTTAGACTCAACTTTTCATTTATATTTTTACTTAAATCTACGTACATTTCAATACTATAAATTATTATATATGGTTATATTTATCATTAATATTTGCTTAATTATTACAGGTATTTACATACATATTAAATTATGATACAGTTACACAGTATCGTTTCATTTGTCCCCCGAAATGATTCCAATAATTGTTTTATATAATTTGTGAAATCATTTCGTATGCCTCTAACAGCACAACCATTCAATGAAAGTTACACTTTTTGTGTGATACAGTTTAACACTATGGTCAAAACCGGTCCCCTTAGCTAGTCACTCTCGCTTTCGCTCGGAGGGTTTGCGCGGTCATGCACATCTTACCACCCTTACTTCTAATTTACATAACATTACTTTCTCACACCCTCGCTTACTTGCTACGTTAACACACATTTTAAACAATCACTATCCCTTTCTAAGATTTACGTTACTTTCTCTCCTTATAATATAACATTAGATTACTAGATTACTACTTTTAAAATTTTGTCCATTTAGTTCTACACATAAAACTTCTTTGTACATTCTTTACATACATAATATTTAAGTTATGTTAATTACATATAAATCTTAATACTTTATCCATATCAAGTTAAATTAATTACATACATTTTTTCTTTTTTTTCCCCTTAATTTTGTTACGTACAATAAGTATCATATTAAGTTAAGTTACATACAAATTTGTTTTATGTCAAGGAATTTCAATATATATTTTTATCTTTAAATTCCCCATTAATTATATTCCCAAAATTAAGTAACATTTCACGATTATCTGCGCGTGTATAATCCTGAGCATGATTATGATCATTTCTTTCTTCCGAACTACGTAATTTTGGTCTTTTCACCCTTTCCTTACAGATTCTTCTGGACTTTCAGTATCAATAGGCTGTATCAGTCTTACATCTTCTTCCTTGATATCTTATTGCTTCCTGTTCTCTTTTGTTTCACAGATTTAGGAATGTCGCATCTTTTGATTCTGGGTACAGTCTGCTCCCGTTTTCTATGACATCCTCGACCTCACTTTCTTCTTAAAACGTTCTGCCACAACTTTCCCTTTTCTACTTCTTGTTTTTGTTACGTATTCTGGTTCTATACGCACCATCTCATAATTCTCATTTTCAAAGCATTCATAATTACTATCTTTAAACTTATTGTTTTTGTATCTCACCTTTTCATTATCTCTCAGTTCTTCTTTGTCTTCTGATAAATATCCGTCTCTTAATAAAGTCGCATGTTCGCCTAATTCTCCTTTACACATGATGTTGAACACGGTTTGTGTCTGAATGCAGCTCTTTGCGTCTTGATGAGCATTCATATGTATTTTTAAACTGTAATTTGTTTTGAAGTTTTTGTTACGCCTGTAACAATTCCATGGGACTTCATCACTATGAATTGTTAAGTGCCTTTGCAGTATGCCTCTTGACGTAAAACTGCGTCCATCCCGTTCACACGACAATGGTCTCTCTCTAAGATAACTTGTCATTAACTGTGCTGATACCGCTGACTTACTGCTAAACCCTTTATGACGTAGATGCCGTGTAGAAACAATGCGTTCTTCATTTGGCACATGAGACCTAGCATGAAGGTTCAACAAAGACTTTGTTTGAAATAATTTTTCACATTTATCACATTTTATCTGAGCTTGAGTCTGATGAAATTCCATAAAGTGTGTACACAATGTATTCCAATTCTTACAAACATAATCACACACGTGACATTGAAAACTGAAAAGTGCAGGTACAAAATTTTTAAAATCAGACCTTTTGAGTTTCTTAGACTGTTTATAATTTTCCTCCTTCACTGCTCGTTCTAAGGGCTTATCATTAACATCACAGTCTTTATCTGCTACTTCACTTTCTTCATTCACTACTTCCATCGCTTCCGATCTCGCTTCTATCGATACTTCTCGTTTCTCGTACTTATTCTCACTGATTGACTGTTCTTCTTGTATTCTGTGCTCGTTTATCTGTTGTGTGAATTTTAGTTCCATATTCTTTTTGATTTTGTCGATTCTTTCTGCTAATTGTTTCAACTGTTCATTGTTTTCTGTAAATTTTTCTGTCAAGTTTTGTTCTAATCGTTGACTGTTTTCTGTCATTTGTTTATAGTTTTCCGTTATTTTTTCTGTCAAGCTTTCTGTCATTTGTTGTAATAACGTTACTATATCTATATTTCTTTGTGTTTGTTGTACTTCACTGCGGACATCTTCTTCTCGCAGTCCCCTTGCCTCTGAATGAACCGTCGGGGCGGGGTCTCATTGTCCGTCAATTCTTCACCTATTCTGGTCTCTTCCATTTGGTTGTTGACCTCGAATACCACCTCATTATCACTATTATCGGTATTATAGTTACTTGCCATTTTTACTTCACTATTTTTAATTCTATTAAAATTCCTTAACTCTCTAGTCTTACTTCTAGTTAATTTTAAATTTTATATTATATTTCTTATTCTCTACTCATCTCATTTTACCGAGGTTACTTAAATTTATAATCAAGCCCCACTTTGGGCTCCAATATTACGATTATGGAAATTGTGCTCCACGTATTTGTGGCGTCAATTATAATTATTATTTTAAAAGAGCTCCACTCAAATTTATATTATTAATTATTTACTTGGGCGCCAGAGCAGGAGATCTCAGGTTTTTATGAAATAATAACGAGTTGTTCAGATACTAATATTTGTATTGTTAGATTCTTATAATTTAATACATCTGAAATATAAGCATTTATATCAACCTTATAATCAATAATAACACAAAAATATTATTAATAATTCTAGTTACGGCTTACTTTTGAATTATATTCTTTAAATAACATACATAGGAGTTCTTAGTATATTCAAATTTACTCCATTAACATATTAAGATCATCGCTATCAATCAAACATATATATATATATATATATTACTATAATACTTATAACTAATTTACCTCAAGATATATTTTTTCCTTTAGGAACATGTTTTGGGAGATCCTGTTCTCCCATCTTCAGCCTTCGCCATCTTGCTTCTGGTGCAGTATTTGTGTGTTGGCTTCTGGATGTTATTAAGGTGGTTTGTTGGTCTTTGGTCCTTCAATGTTGCATTATTGTGTGTGGTTGTGGTATCTGTTTTTTTATTTTGTGTATTTTCGATGTTGAGTGCTTTGAATATTGTGTCATGTTTTGTATTGATTTGTATTTGTTCTGGTATTAATTTGTTTTGTGTTTTATGTTTGTAAATCTGTAAATTTTCCCAAATGTTCATTATGGTGCCTTTGTGTGGTATATGTTTTATTAGTGTTACATTGGTTATGTCTGGGAATTCATGTCCTGTGTTTATTGCATGTGTGGCTAAATTGTATTTATATATATTTGGTTTTTTGTATGCATTTAGGTGTTCAAAATAACGTTTTTTCAGCTGTTTTTTTGTTTGTCCTATATAACATTTATTGCAATTTTGGCATTCAATTTTGTATATACCGTTGGTTGTTGTATTATCTTTGTTGTGTGAGCTATTTAGATTTTGTAATTTATTTTTATTAGTTTTGTATGCTATTTTTATATCTGTGTTTTTAAATAGTTTTGTTAGTTTTGTCATTTTATTATTTATATATGTGAATGTGGCCCATTTGTTGTTGTTGTTATTATTGATGTGTTGTTCAGTTTGATTAATTCTTAATTGTTCAGTTTTTATTTTGTATTTGATTTTATTTTCTATTTTGATCATAGTATTTTTATTGTATCCATTTGCATAACCAATTTGGTATATTATATTTCTTTCTTTGTCAGTTTCTTGTTTGTTTAGGGGTATTTTGTACATTCTGTTAAATAACGAATAAAATGCTGCCATTTTATGTTGTGGTGGGTGGTCAGAATGGTTAGGTATAATGATGTTAGTGGAAGTTGGTTTTCTATATATTGCATATTGTATGTGTTTGTTGTATCTTGTGATGGTTATGTCTAAATAGTTGATTTTTTTATGTTTTTCTTTATCTTCTGTGAATTGTATTTTGGGATGTATGTTATTGATTTGTTTCAGTATGTTCTCTGCATTTGTGTTTTTGTTATTTGATACATATAGTCCATCATCTACATATCTTATCCATATGCCATCTGGGTCATGTGTTTTTATGATATTTTGTATTTTGGTGTCTATATGTTGTAGGAATATTTCTGCTATTATGCTTGATAATGGTGATCCCATTGCTAAACCTTCTTTCTGTTGATAAAATACACAAAATACAAAAACAGATACCACAACCACACACAATAATGCAACACTGAAGGACCAAAGACCAACAAACCACCTTAATAACATGCAGAAGCCAACACACAAATACTGCACCAGAAGCAAGATGGCGAAGGCTGAAGATGGGAGAACAGGATCTCCCGAAACATGTTCCTAAAGGAAAAAATATATCTTGAGGTAAATTAGTTATAAGTATTATAGTATTATATACATCAAGAAACGGACTGTAGCAGAAAGTGATTGAAATATATATATATATATATATATGTTTGATTTTATATATATAATTTTATATATATATATATATATATCATCAATTCTTAATTACTACGGCGTCTATACTATTCAATATATTCAATTATTTAATTCATCTATCATTTCAATAATTATTAATATTTGTTTCTTACTTTACTATATCATAATTCACCCATACATGTCATCCAGCATAAATTGAATGTTTAGTATCTGAACTCGTGGGTCCTTTTAAAATGAGATGAGTTAATTTGAGATGTTAAAATTATATTAATTGATTGTATTGTAAATTATAAATGAGATATTGTTACTTGTTGCTGGGTTCCTGACAGACGAATGACGAATTGTATTCCTGCGTTAACCATTACACTACACTTTCACTGATCACGCTTGATTAACTTTCTTTAATCACATCACACGCTCGCGTTATTACTATACGTCGTGCACAATAATAAATATACCTTTTGTTGCGATTTACGCGCACAATTTAAATAGCTTCTTGTCCACACGTACAAGCATTTAAAATACTGTTGCTTCGCGTGTTATTTTTTTATAGTTTTTTGAAACCTACCCTCACTACATCTTCTGTTGATCATCTCTTATTGGTCTGACATTCAAATATTTGCCGGTATTTTTGAATGTATCCATTCCGGTGTCTTATCTCTTTCGCGCTCCATACTGACGCTATTGGTGATTGGTTTCCAAAGTGTGGGCGATAAATTTACGCCGGTGTTCGTTACACTCCCTAAAAATGACGCGACTTTCTAAAATCGTCATATTTACTGGCGTGGCATCTTTTGTCTGTTGAAGGACACAGTACCGTTAACCTAACGGTACCTGGGCGTTTTTTGCTAGTTTTACACTACAAAACAATTTATCCGTTTACGACATGTAAGGGTGTTTTAGGTCTATTGTACATACTTTTGCCGGCGTCGGTCTGTCGCACTGCCGAGCCTCTTTAGATTCAACTTTTCATTTATATTTTTACTTAAATCTACGTACATTTCAATACTATAAATTATTATATATGGTTATATTTATCATTAATATTTGCTTAATTATTACAGGTATTTACATACATATTAAATTATGATACAGTTACACAGTATCGTTTCATTTGTCCCCCGAAATGATTCCAATAATTGTTTTATATAATTTGTGAAATCATTTCGTATGCCTCTAACAGCACCACCATTCAATGAAAGTTACACTTTTGGTGTGACACAGTTTAACACTATGGTCAAAACCGGTCCCCTTAGCTAGTCACTCTCGCTTTCGCTCGGAGGGTTTGCGCGGTCATGCACATCTTACCACCCTTACTTCTAATTTACATAACATTACTTTCTCACACCCTCGCTTACTTGCTACGTTAACACACATTTTAAACAATCACTATCCCTTTCTAAGATTTACGTTACTTTCTCTCCTTATCATATAACATTAGATTACTAGATTACTACTTTTAAAATTTTGTCCATTTAGTTCTACACATAAAACTTCTTTGTACATTCTTTACATACATAATATTTAAGTTATGTTAATTACATATAAATCTTAATACTTTATCCATATCAAGTTAAATTAATTACATACATTTTTTCTTTTTTTCCCCTTAATTTTGTTACGTACAATAAGTATCATATTAAGTTAAGTTACATACAAATTTGTTTTATGTCAAGGAATTTCAATATATATTTTTATCTTTAAATTTCCCATTAATTATATTCCCAAAATTAAGTAACATTTCACGATTATCTGCGCGTGTATAATCCTGAGCATGATTATGATCATTTCTTTCTTCCGAACTTCGTAATTTTGGTCTTTTCACCCTTTCCTTTACAGATTCTTCTGGACTTTCAGTATCAATAGGCTGTATCAGTCTTACATCTTCTTCCTTGATATCTTATTGCTTCCTGTTCTCTTTTGTTTCACAGATTTAGGAATGTCGCATCTTTTGATTCTGGGTACAGTCTGCTCCCGTTTTCTATGACATCCTCGACCTCACTTTCTTCTTAAAACGTTCTGCCACAACTTTCCCTTTTCTACTTCTTGTTTTTGTTACGTATTCTGGTTCTATACGCACCATCTCATAATTCTCATTTTCAAAGCATTCATAATTACTATCTTTAAACTTATTGTTTTTGTATCTCACCTTTTCATTATCTCTCAGTTCTTCTTTGTCTTCTGATAAATATCCGTCTCTTAATAAAGTCGCATGTTCGCCTAATTCTCCTTTACACATGATGTTGAACACGGTTTGTGTCTGAATGCAGCTCTTAGCGTCTTGATGAGCAGTCATATGTATTTTTAATCTGTAATTTATTTTGAAGTTTTTGTTACACCTGTAACAATTCCATGGGACTTCATCACTATGAATTGTTAAGTGCCTTTGCAGTATGCCTCTTGACGTAAAACTGCGTCCATCCCGTTCACACGACAATGGTCTCTCTCTAAGATAACTTGTCATTAACTGTGCTGATACCGCTGACTTACTGCTAAACCCTTTATGACGTAGATGCCGTGTAGAAACAATGCGTTCTTCTTTTGGCACATGAGACCTAGCATGAAGGTTCAACAAAGACTTTGTTTGAAATAATTTTTCACATTTATCACATTTTATCTGAGCTTGAGTCTGATGAAATTCCATAAAGTGTGTACACAATGTATTCCAATTCTTACAAACATAATCACACACGTGACATTGAAAACTGAAAAGTGCAGGTACAAAATTTTTAAAATCAGACCTTTTGAGTTTCTTAGACTGTTTATAATTTTCCTCCTTCACTGCTCGTTCTAAGGGCTTATCATTAACATCACAGTCTTTATCTGCTACTTCACTTTCTTCATTCACTACTTCCATCGCTTCCGATCTCGCTTCTATCGATACTTCTCGTTTCTCGTACTTATTCTCACTGATTGACTGTTCTTCTTGTATTCTGTGCTCATTTATCTGTTGTGTGAATTTTAGTTCCATATTCTTTTTGATTTTGTCGATTCTTTCTGCTAATTGTTTCAACTGTTCATTGTTTTCTGTAAAATTTTCTGTCAAGTTTTGTTCTAATCGTTGACTGTTTTCTGTCATTTGTTTATAGTTTTCCGTTATTTTTTCTGTCAAGCTTTCTGTCATTTGTTGTAATAACGTTACTATATCTATATTTCTTTGTGTTTGTTGTACTTCACTGCGGACATCTTCTTCTCGCAGTCCCCTTGCCTCTGAAAGAACCGTCGGGGCGGGGTCTCATTGTCCTTCAATTCTTCACCTATTCTGGTCTCTTCCATTTGGTTGTTGACCTCGAATACCACCTCATTATCACTATTATCGGTATTATAGTTACTTGCCATTTTTACTTCACTATTTTTAATTCTATTAAAATTCCTTAACTCTCTAGTCTTACTTCTAGTTAACATTAATTTTAAATTTTATATTATATTTCTTATTCTCTACTCATCTCATTTTACCGAGCTTACTTAAATTTATAATCAAGCCCCACTTTGGGCTCCAATATTACGATTATGGAAATTGTGCTCCACGTATTTGTGGCGTCAATTATAATTATTATTTTAAAAGAGCTCCACTCAAATTTATATTATTAATTATTTACTTGGGCGCCAGAGCAGGAGATCTCAGGTTTTTATGAAATAATAACGAGTTGTTCAGATACTAATATTTGTATTGTTAGATTCTTATAATTTAATACATCTGAAATATAAGCATTTATATCAACCTTATAATCAATAATAACACAAAAATATAATTAATAATTCTAGTTACGGCTTCCTTTTGAATTATATTCTTTAAATAACATACATAGGAGTTCTTAGTATATTCAAATTTACTCCATTAACATATTTAGAGCATCGCTACCAATCAAACATATATATATATATATATGTTTGATTTTATATATATAATTTTATATATATATATATATCATCAATTCTTTATTACTACGGCGTCTATACTATTCAATATATTCAATTATATATTTCATCTATCATTTCAATAATTATTTATATTTGTTTCTTACTTTACTATATCATAATTCACCCATACATGTCATCTAGCATAAATTGAATGTTTAGTATCTGAACTCGTGGGTCCTTTTAAAATGAGATGAGTTAATTTGAGATGTTAAAATTATGTTAATTGATTGTATTGTAAATTATAAATGAGATATTGTTACTTGTTGCTGGGTTCCTGACAGACGAATGACGAATTGTATTCCTGCGTTAACCATTACACTACACTTTCACTGATCACGCTTGATTAACTTTCTTTAATCACATCACACGCTCGCGTTATTACTATACGTCGTGCACATTAAATAAATATACCTTTCGTTGCGATGTACGCGCACAATTTAAATAACTTCTTGTCCACACGTACTTTCGCGCACATATCTAAATAAACTTCTTGATGACTGATACTATTGAACCAAGAGAATATTGATTTGAACTTAGAGTAATTGTTATTTAGTTTGGTCACATCGAGTGACACAGGTTTCACGTGTTTTGCTTGAAATTTAGACTAGACTCCCCTGCTGTTGCTTCGCGTGATATTTTTTTATAGTTTTTTGAAACCTACCCTCACTACATCTTCTGTTGATCATCTCTTATTGGTCTGACATTCAAATATTTGCCGGTATTTTTGAATGTATCCATTCCGGTGTCTTATCTCTTTCGCGCTCCATACTGATGCTGTTGGTGATTGGTTTCCAAAGTGTGGGCGATAAATTTACGCCGGTGTTCGTTACACTCCCTAAAAATGACGCGACTTTCTAAAATCGTCATATTTACTGGCGTGGCATCTTTTGTCTGTTGAAGGACACAGTACCGTTAACCTAACGGTACCTGGGCGTTTTTTGCTAGTTTTACACTACAAAACAATTTATCCGTTTACGACATGTAAGGGTGTTTTAGGTCTATTGTACATACTTGTGCCGGCGTCGGTCTGTCGCACTGCCGAGCCTCTTTAGATTCATCTTTTCATTTATATTTTTACTTAAATCTACGTACATTTCAATACTATAAATTATTATATATGGTTATATTTATCATTAATATTTGCTTAATTATTACAGGTATTTACATACATATTAAATTATGATACAGTTACACAGTATCGTTTCATTTGTCCCCCGAAATGATTCCAATAATTGTTTTATATAATTTGTGAAATCATTTCGTATGCCTCTAACAGCACCACCATTCAATGAAAGTTACACTTTTGGTGTGACACAGTTTAACACTATGGTCAAAACCGGTCCCCTTAGCTAGTCACTCTCACTTTCGCTCGGAGGGTTTGCGCGGTCTTGCACATCTTACCACCCTTACTTCTAATTTACATAACATTACTTTCTCACACCCTCGCTTACTTGCTACGTTAACACACATTTTAAACAATCACTATCCCTTTCTAAGATTTACGTTACTTTCTCTCCTTATCATATAACATTAGATTACTAGATTACTACTTTTAAAATTTTGTCCATTTAGTTCTACACATAAAACTTCTTTGTACATTCTTTACATACATAATATTTAAGTTATGTTAATTACATATAAATCTTAATACTTTATCCATATCAAGTTAAATTAATTACATACATTTTTTCTTTTTTTCCCCTTAATTTTGTTACGTACAATAAGTATCATATTAAGTTAAGTTACATACAAATTTGTTTTATGTCAAGGAATTTCAATATATATTTTTATCTTTAAATTCCCCATTAATTATATTCCCAAAATTAAGTAACATTTCACGATTATCTGCGCGTGTATAATCCTGAGCATGATTATGATCATTTCTTTCTTCCGAACTTCGTAATTTTGGTCTTTTCACCCTTTCCTTTACAGATTCTTCTGGACTTTCAGTATCAATAGGCTGTATCAGTCTTACATCTTCTTCCTTGATATCTTATTGCTTCCTGTTCTCTTTTGTTTCACAGATTTAGGAATGTCACATCTTTTGATTCTGGGTACAGTCTGCTCCCGTTTTCTATGACATCCTCGACCTCACTTTCTTCTTAAAACGTTCTGCCACAACTTTCCCTTTTCTACTTCTTGTTTTTGTTACGTATTCTGGTTCTATACGCACCATCTCATAATTCTCATTTTCAAAGCATTCATAATTACTATCTTTAAACTTATTGTTTTTGTATCTCACCTTTTCATTATCTCTCAGTTCTTCTTTGTCTTCTGATAAATATCCGTCTCTTAATAAAGTCGCATGTTCGCCTAATTCTCCTTTACACATGATGTTGAACACGGTTTGTGTCTGAATGCAGCTCTTTGCGTCTTGATGAGCATTCATATGTATTTTTAATCTGTAATTTGTTTTGAAGTTTTTGTTACACCTGTAACAATTCCATGGGACTTCATCACTATGAATTGTTAAGTGCCTTTGCATTATGCCTCTTGACGTAAAACTGCGTCCATCCCATTCACACGACAATGGTCTCTCTCTAAGATAACTTGTCATTAACTGTGCTGATACCGCTGACTTACTGCTAAACCCTTTATGACGTAGATGCCGTGTAGAAACAATGCGTTCTTCTTTTGGCACATGAGACCTAGCATGAAGGTTCAACAAAGACTTTGTTTGAAATAATTTTTCACATTTATCACATTTTATCTGAGCTTGAGTCTGATGAAATTCCATAAAGTGTGTACACAATGTATTCCAATTCTTACAAACATAATCACACACGTGACATTGAAAACTGAAAAGTGCAGGTACAAAATTTTTAAAATCAGACCTTTTGAGTTTCTTAGACTGTTTATAATTTTCCTCCTTCACTGCTCGTTCTAAGGGCTTATCATTAACATCACAGTCTTTATCTGCTACTTCACTTTCTTCATTCACTACTTCCATCGCTTCCGATCTCGCTTCTATCGATACTTCTCGTTTCTCGTACTTATTCTCACTGATTGACTGTTCTTCTTGTATTCTGTGCTCGTTTATCTGTTGTGTGAATTTTAGTTCCATATTCTTTTTGATTTTGTCGATTCTTTCTGCTAATTGTTTCAACTGTTCATTGTTTTCTGTAAATTTTTCTGTCAAGTTTTGTTCTAATCGTTGACTGTTTTCTGTCATTTGTTTATAGTTTTCCGTTATTTTTTCTGTCAAGCTTTCTGTCATTTGTTGTAATAACGTTACTATATCTATATTTCTTTGTGTTTGTTGTACTTCACTGCGGACATCTTCTTCTCGCAGTCCCCTTGCCTCTGAAAGAACCGTCAGGGCGGGGTCTCATTGTCCGTCAATTCTTCACCTATTCTGGTCTCTTCCATTTGGTTGTTGACCTCGAATACCACCTCATTATCACTATTATCGGTATTATAGTTACTTGCCATTTTTACTTCACTATTTTTAATTCTATTAAAATTCCTTAACTCTCTAGTCTTACTTCTAGTTAACATTAATTTTAAATTTTATATTATATTTCTTATTCTCTACTCATCTCATTTTACCGAGCTTACTTAAATTTATAATCAAGCCCCACTTTGGGCTCCAATATTACGATTATGGAAATTGTGCTCCACGTATTTGTGGCGTCAATTATAATTATTATTTTAAAAGAGCTCCACTCAAATTTATATTATTAATTATTTACTTGGGCGCCAGAGCAGGAGATCTCAGGTTTTTATGAAATAATAACGAGTTGTTCAGATACTAATATTTGTATTGTTAGATTCTTATAATTTAATACATCTGAAATATAAGCATTTATATCAACCTTATAATCAATAATAACACAAAAATATTATTAATAATTCTAGTTACGGCTTCCTTTTGAATTATATTCTTTAAATAACATACATAGGAGTTCTTAGTATATTCAAATTTACTCCATTAACATATTTAGATCATCGCTACCAATCAAACATATATATATATATATATATATATATATATGTTTGATTTTATATATATAATTTTATATATATATATATATCATCAATTCTTTATTACTACGGCGTCTATACTATTCAATATATTCAATTATATATTTCATCTATCATTTCAATAATTATTTATATTTGCTTCTTACTTTACTATATCATAATTCACCCATACATGTCATCTAGCATAAATTGAATGTTTAGTATCTGAACTCGTGGGTCCTTTTAAAATGAGATGAGTTAATTTGAGATGTTAAAATTATGTTAATTGATTGTATTGTAAATTATAAATGAGATATTGTTACTTGTTGCTGGGTTCCTGACAGACGAATGACGAATTGTATTCCTGCGTTAACCATTACACTACACTTTCACTGATCACGCTTGATTAACTTTCTTTAATCACATCACACGCTCGCGTTATTACTATACGTCGTGCACATTACATAAATATACCTTTCGTTGCGATGTACGCGCACAATTTAAATAACTTCTTGTCCACACGTACTTTCGCGCACATATCTAAATAAACTTCTTTATGACTGATACTATTGAACCAAGAGAATATTGATTTGAACTTAGAGTAATTGTTATTTAGTTTGGTCACATCGAGTGACACAGGTTTCACGTGTTTTGCTTGAAATTTAGACTAGACTCCCCTGCTGTTGCTTCGCGTGATATTTTTTTATAGTTTTTTGAAACCTACCCTCACTACATCTTCTGTTGATCATCTCTTATTGGTCT